>JAWNOY010000035.1:1547500-2902500 GCA_035045545.1 Drosophila gaucha | reverse complement strand
CAGTTCTTAAAAACTACTTTTAAGTGGGAAGGCGAAAAAATAAATTTGAAAAATATATATTTATCATATTATATAAAAATAATATTTAAAAAATTATGTACTTTCCAGGCAAACAGTAGAAGATCATGTAAAAACCAGATTTATATTGACTTTCCTTGAAAGTTTCACCTGCTAATAAAAGTTATTTATACGTTTTCGAAGTCAAGCCGTTTATCAATAACTCACTTAACTTTAAACTCAAGAAAGCTTACAAAAAATTTAGGAGAATACAAGAAAATCTGTCTTGTAAGCTCTCACTTGATGGGGCTTTATATAATATATTTACTCGTATATAATATCCAAAACTAACATTTTCTTAATGCTAGCTGAGCTTATCGATAACTCAAGCATAACTTACTTTAAGTTCAGAATCATTTAAGATGATATATGTAAAGAAAAACATATATATATTGGATTTCTCTAAATTTCCAGAGCATCTTCCATAAAAAGAAATATATCTACTTTTTTTTAAACTAGAAGTCTTTTAAGTTGCTTATCGATAACTCATATTGAGCAAGCGCAGCCAACTTCAAGCTGAACATTGGTTTTATATAAACAGATCTTCAACTCTTTGGCCAATTTTCAACTGAAGTTTATACAGAGGTATATATATATATATATATATATATGTATATATAGCTTACATATATCATATATGTATATGATATGAAATTTTATATATAGATATAGTCGAATCACTATAATTCGTGCCCTGCTAAATCGAAAACCTCAATAATTCGTAAAAAATGCTGTCACCTTTTGAGTCTTAAGATTGAATTTTGTTGAAACTTTAAACGGTTGTAACTCGGCCAAATGAAGCACAATCGATAAAATAAGCTTAATTTGTTACCCTTTAATTTTGTTTTTCAAACTTTAAACAGCTGTAACTCGGCCAAATGAATGCCAATCGATAAAAATAAGCATAATTTGTAACCCCATATTTGTAACCCTTTAATTTTTTTTTTTTTTGATTGGTGAAATGACTATTTATTTAATTAGATGGCAGGCCAAAGTTCAGTTCAATAATTGAATGCCAATTGCCATGCAGCAAATTCCGGGCAGACAGCTGACCGCTAAGCCAATGCAGACGCTCCAAGGCTGATATCCTTGCTGGACCTCAGCAAATTAGAGACCGAACAGACTTTGGCTTCTTGAGTCAGCGCCAATTGACAATGACAGCAGTTCGAGCCAAGCAATCAACATATATATGTGTGTGTGTGTGTGTGTGTGGATATTGGTAAAAGGTCTGTGCAAATGCCAGACAAATGCATCGAGGTTTGTATACCAAAGAAATTAGAGTCTTAAAAGCCACTCAGCTCTTAATCGAAACTTAATTTGAAATTCGAAATCGAATTGTTACAGGTTCATGAACCGAAAGATAAAATCTATAGACAAAAAAAAAACTCTCTTTTAAGAAACTTGAAATATTTATGCAAATATAATAATATAATAATATAATAATATAATAATATAATAATATAATAATATAATAATATAATAATATAATAATATAATAATATAATAATATAATAATATAATAATATAATAATATAATAATATAATAATATAATAATATAATAATATAATAATAATATAATAATATAATAATATAATAATATAATAATATAATAATAATATAAATATATAATAATATATAATGACATCCGAAAATCGCACTCTAATAATAATATAATTTAAATAACATAAAATGAATATATATATTTATGATATTAGAAAATAAGTAAGACTCTAAACTTAAATAACTCAACTAGCATAATGAACTAGTTCATGTCGCATAAAAAAATAAACTCTGCTCCGGAAATAATATAATAATATAATAATATAATAATATAATAATATAATAATATAATAATATAATAATATAATAATATAATAATATAATAATATAATAATATAATAATATAATAATATAATAATATAATAATATAATAATAATATAAATATATAATAATATATAATGACATCCGAAAATCGCACTCTAATAATAATATAATTTAAATAACATAAAATGAATATATATATTTATGATATTAGAAAATAAGTAAGACTCTAAACTTAAATAACTCAACTAGCATAATGAACTAGTTCATGTCGCATAAAAAAATAAACTCTGCTCCGGAAAAAATTAGCAGTAAATGCATTTGTAGTACGTACGTAAACACATTTAAATTTGATGTGGCCAAGTTTCTAAGAATCAAGCCCATAAAACGCAGCTAATTTTCAACTTGGCAAAGGATGCACATGCGACCGAGCGAGATAGAAAGAGAGAGAGCGGGGGAGGGGGGAGATAGAGAGGAGCAATTGCAATTGCAATTGTCTGCTAAGTTTTGTGCCAGGCCAGCTGGAACTGGGTCTGCCGCTTCGGGAGGGGGCGGCGCCAGGAGTTGAGCTGCTGCCAAGTCGGCCTAAAAGGCTTAAGAAGGGGCTGGAAGGGGCGTCGCAAATGTGTAGCATACGCATAGGCGCCGCAACGCCAGTTGGAGAGAAGTTCGTGAGCCATTTATCACGGCGGCCCGCTTAAGTTGTGGCAGTTATTGTGCTTGCAACCTTATATCATAATGCAACTGCAACTTTGCACACACACACACACACACACACTCACAATGAAGCAAGTTTTGGTAATGAGCATCGGGCGACTCCCCCAAATGGCAGTTGCAACCCTTTTGTCAACATTGAGTTCAGTTTTTCTTTGCTTTGCTTTTATTAAAGCATTGCAACTACGCGCACACATCTCGCCAGCTGTTGGTTAGATGCATGTGCGTGTGTGTGTGTGTGTGTGAAGGGCGCATGCATGGCAGGAGAGCACGCTTAACGGCTTGTTGGCCACTTTACGCCGTTGTACTCACGACGTTAGCACGAAAAGTAAAAAAAAAGGCAGCAAAAACTAAATAAACACATATACATATACATATACACATACATACAAAGGCATCGGGGAGTATGTGTGTGTGTGTGTGTGTGTGTGCACTTGAAAACCATATTAAAAAATGGGAAATAAAAATAAGGCAACACGCGCCAGCGAAAAATCAAAGCGCATTATTGCAAGGTAAAATATTCCTCTTTTTATTTTGCCAAACACTTTTCACAGTTGTTAAATGCCCTGCAAGGCGAGCCATTAAAATATATATAGTATATATGATTGCAATGTGCCACCGACTGGCCAAGTGCACTACAAAACTATAAAGCCAACAACAACAACAACAACAACAGCAACAGCAGCAAAAGCGCATAATGCGAAAAATCGTTGCAGCATTTCAGGCGCCTCGGGCGTATGAGCAATATATTTAGTTAACCCCTGGTCAATGCAATTAGAACGTGATGCAGCAGCTAAGGAGTGGGGTTGGGGCATACACTACAGCACATTTCAATTAAATTTGCATTTTAAAGTGAAAATATATGTGGAATGTCAAATGTAAAAGGCAATCAATCAATTAATGACATTTAAATTTCTGCAGCAAATTTCAATTAACTGTACAAGAGCTCGGAATAAAAGAGTCTCTTTATAGATTATAATTGCCATGAAACATTCAAAAGAAATGTATTTGATTAACTGACTAAAATTAGTAGAAAAGACCAAGAGGATAAAACATGATGAAAATTTGATGACTTATCAAAGTTTATAACATTTTTTACATGAAATTTGGTCAAAATTCAATTTTGACGCCTTCAGGAATACTTTTAAAGTTACTTTTTATGCTAATATTAACATAGAAAACTGTTTCAAAGTAAAATAAAATATGCTAAATTTAACAAAAAAAAATGTTCGAAAAAAAACAAAGGATACATGAAATACTTTTAAAAAAAATTTATTTTTAAACTGACTGAAATTTAAATGTGGAAACAATTTAGACACGATCTAAGCAATCTAAAACATGAAGAAAATTTGTCGGTTCAACAATCTATCTATTTTTGACAAAGTTATGGAGATTTGAAAAGAGAGCCTTAGTATTCTCACTTGTCAAACTCAGTCTCATCAAAATTTAGGACACTTTTGACTTGATTGCTGGTCAAAATGTTGATCCCCTCAGAAACACTTTAAAAGTTACTTTTTATACTTTTATTTGCACAAAGAACTGTTTAAAAGTGAAAATCAAAATTAAAAAAAATCGATGGGATAGATGAAATTTGCCCCGAAATAGTCGAAGAAAATGTATTTGAGTTATTGACTGAAAAGTAAACGTAGCAACAATCTAGAGGATAAAACATGAAGATAAAACAACAAGAAATGGGGCTTCTGGACTCTCACATATATAGAATAGCTTTCTCTGATTTGCCATGTCTCACATATGTGAATAAATGTAATTTTTGATAAAATTTTAGATATGGTCAATACTATTGGGAGTAACTATATATACATAACAGAAAACTTGTTTAAATCAAATGAATAAAATTTGAAATATATAAAATATATAAATGTAGACAAATATATGTTGTAAATTTGAAGACTCTGGCCCCAACAGCTCCCAAAATCAATCAATTAATGACTTTCCTTTATTTACATTTCTGTTTAAAGCTGAACATCAATCAATCAATCAATTAATCAGTGCATCGTAATTTGAGTTATGCTTTCATCCTTCTAGCATTTATAATTTCATATACGTTACTCGTACTTGAGTCAATTAATTTAAATCAATCAATCAATCGTAGCAAATGCATGCCATTCAATCACCAATCAACAATCAACATGCCACTTGTAGCTCGTTCATTTCACTTATGCTCAATCATAGCACGTATAGGTTATGTCGAAAGTCATCATCAATCGATGACAAGCCCAGCCACATCATGCATCACATGTCAATCAATCATTTCAACAGCCAAGCAGCACATTGCGTAAGTTTTCCGAAAGAAAAAACGAAATAATGGCGAAGGCAGAAGGGAAAAGGGAATGGGGGAGGGGGAGGGGCAACCAAATCACCTTCAAGTTGCAGCAGGACAACTGGCAGCTGGCTGGCATAGTCCATAGTTTCATTGCTGCCCTTCAACTAACCCGATTCCTCAGCCCCCGCCCCCGCCCCCGCCCTAACATTCGTGTGCATCCTTTCTCAATTACAGGTTTTCATCATGGAGCAGCTGTCGGGGCTTGCTGCTTTCCTGATCTCGAACCCTATGGCATAAGCCAATGTCGTCATCGTCATCATTTGCCACCGTTGCCCCACAGCTGTTTGCTTCGATGCCGGGAAAAGCTTCTTCCATATGTTTTGTTTTTGCTTTATGGCGCAAAAGCACTTCCAGTGCGGTTCCAGTGCATGGAAATTGGCACGTGTCCAACCAGACAGCAAAGCTCTGGAAGCCGAATGCCAATGTTGCAGCAAAGCTCCTCGCTGGCTGCAGGGCCCAGCTGAAGCTCCCGCCAACAACATGGGCAATGGGTGGCCATAAGAAGCCATAGCCAGGTCGTAAAAACAAAATGCCGGCTTTGCATGTGTTGGCCGGAGCATAAGAGAAGTTAAAAACAGAGAGAGAGCGAGACAGACAGACAGAGATAGAGAGAGAGAGAGAGAGAGAGAGCAAGCTTAATGTGTTGTCAGCGAACGCCCAAGCTAAACTTTGACTTAACTTTATTCCCTTCTCCAACTGCTTTCAGCTGCTCTTTGTGCGCTCTTCAACAACAACAACAACAACAACAGCAACAACGAAGCATGCAACAATGTGACATTATGTCATAGCTGACATATTTGTTGTTGTTGTCGTCGGTGGAGTGTCTGCAGCAAATGCTTTTCGCATAGCATTTAATGCCGTTAAGTTATCTCATAAAATGATGAATACACTTTGTCTGCCGTTTGATGATGATCTGTCAAGCAGCTCAACAACAACAGCAACAAATTGAATAAAATTAATCGCAACCTTGACATTGACATTCTCAGCACTTGCTCCTTTAATGATAATGTCGCTTAAGCTGTTTGCCAAACAAACACAATTGAATTAGCTGAGCGCGCGAAGTGAATAACTTAAATTGCTGTGAATCGCGACAATTTTATTCAGTCTTTGTGCTTAGCTAAACTAATTCATAGACATCAATTATACCGTTACTCAACGCTTTCGATCATGCACAGCTGTTATGGAAATAATTGTTAAGTAAGTCAGAGAAAATGCTTTTGGCCTTCTTTGAAATGTAGTAAAACAAATGTAATAAATTATTAAAGCTGACAAACTGATTGTTCTTTGCTGACAACTTTGCCTTCGTTTTGTAGACCAGACATCCCGCTGTCTCGCTTGGCACTTGGCATTCAGTCCAGCAAGCCGGCAACCTGGCAATCCGTCCATCCGGCTGCCTGGCCCAAACCAGTTGACACTTTTCTTCATTTTCGCACGAGGCGCTAAGCAGTCGACGAAATCCGCTTAAAGGCCACTTCCGCTTGTCGAATGCTGGCAGCCAGCAGCTGGCGTCGCAAGACACTAGAGTGTTGCATACTTCTTTGCGCTCTAGCTCTGGCTATTCAAGCCAACTGGCCGGGGGGGCCGGCAGGGGGCGCCACACAGCATGGCACAACACTGAGCCGCTGGCTACAAAGCGCATTTAAATTGGTAAAACCAGCGCACAGCTTACCACACACACACACACACACACACAGACACATACATGCATAAGTGTGTGTGTATGATTTCGTACTTGGAAGACGCTTAAACTTATGACAGACATCTCTTTTGTTTGCCTGGCAAATGCTGCCCCCGGCGCCCAGCTGCAATGCAGTTGCCATATTTTCATTGCTGACCGCTGTCAAAAAAAAAAAAAAAAAGAGAGAAGAGAAGAAAAACTATTTTGCAACACTGCTGACCGGATTTCAATTGGCCTGACAGCACGTGATAGGGTTGCCAGCCTTGCGGGTGGCGCATTGACGCTTTAATATCAACACTTGACACTCCAAGTGTCCTTGTTGTCCTTATTGTGCCATGTCGCTGCAGTTGGCTTTTTCGTGACCATGTTAATTGCGCTCCACACATTCGACGCTTTATGGCCGCATGTCCTCTGGGCAATGTCAACGGCCACACCTGCCTGCTTATGCAAATGCCAAAGGACTTTCAAGTGTGACACTTGATACAAGACAATTCTAGCTGACACTCGCACACTCGTTCTATATTCAGCACGGCTCCAACTTGGCCAGCCGACAACTTGAAACAGCTCTACAACTAGTTTGTGGACTAAATAAAAGGTCGAAGATATTTCAACTATTAAGTCAGTTCTTAACTTAGTCAGAATATTGATCTAGGATAGGCTATCCACAGATTAAATAAAAGTAGAACATATTTCAACTAAAAAGTGAAATCTTGTTAATAGAGAGATATATATAGGATAGGCTATCCAAATAATAAGTAAAAGGTCGAAGATAGTTCTCCTATAAAGCGAATTCTGGATAGTCGAGAGTTAGATATTGAATAGGCTATGCAGATATTAAGTAAAAAGTCGAAGATATTTCTTCTATAAAGTGAGTTCTTGTTAATAGAGATATATATATAGGATAGGCTATCCAAATATTAAGTGAAAGGTCGAAGATAGTGAATTCTTGATAATCGAGAGTTAGATATTGGATAAGCTATCTAGATATTAAGTAAAAGGTCAAAGATATTTCTTCTATAGAGAGAGATATATATATAGGATAGCCTCTCCAGATATTAAATAAAAGTAGAACATATTTCAACTATAAAGTGAGTTCTTGTTAATAGAGAGATATTTATAGGATAGGCTATCCAGATATTAAAAAAAAATCGAAAATATTTCAACTATAAAGTGAGTTCTTGTTAATAAAGAAATATATATAGGATACGCTATCCAGATATTAAATAAAAGTAGAACATATTTCAACTATAAAGTGAGTTCTTGTTAATAGAGATATATATATATATATATATAAGATAGGCTCTCTAGAGATTAAATAAAAGTCGAAGATATTTCAACTAATAAGTGAATTCTTGTTAATAAAAAAATATATATAGGATAGGATCTCCAGATATCAAATAAAAGTAGAACATATTTCAACTAAAAAGTAAATTCTTGTTAATAGAGGTGAAAAATTAAATAAAACGTCGAATATCTGTTAAGTTGTAAAGAAAATAACTGTTAGTCGAGAGATAGATATAGGCTTGATGGCTAATCCCAAGTTAACTTGTTCAGATTGTCCAGCTATTTATAGGGTAAATCAAATATAAAGTAAACAAAAAGTAGAAGATACTTTTAACTGTAAACTGAAACCTAGTTAACCAAAGGATAGATTTTGGATAGGCTATCCACCAGACTATACAGATATTTTTGTGTATAAAGTACATTCTCTTACTAGGCATTAAGTTAATAAAAAGTCGAAGATACTTAAACTATATAGGGAATCTTTGCTGCTCCAGAGAATAACTAGTTATATATATTTATATATTTATTTCATATATACTGATTGCCAAATGCTGTTTAGGATCAGTTATAATATCGCACATTATCTCATGTTTGTTGTTATTGCTGTTGAGATTTGGGAAATCGATTGAAATCAATCAATATCAATATTATCCCACAAAATAAAGATTACCAAACTTTTTTTATCCAAAATTTATTTAATCTATCTCAATCTATTAATGATATTCTCAATAAGTTGTTTGGGAGTAATAAGTAATAATATTCTAAGTTATATATATACATATATATACAGATATAATGAGAATAAAAGCTAAAGCTAATTCTTGAAGCGGTTTCTAGCAGTTCAGTGTATATAGACCTTAGTTCATTCCCCTGTAGAACATATTATTTTAAAGTGAAATGACTTTTAGTTTAAATATAGCTAGCAACAAAATCTGTATTAGTCCAGATATACTTATTATTCTTTATCATTTATGCATATGATAATGAGAATGTCTTCAAAAGAGATAAAACTTTGACATATGTATATACATGCATACATATGTACATATGTAGCTAAGTACATAAATTAAAAAGTTAGCTTAACTTTAAAGGCAACGTGAATGGGACAGATTGCACAGAAATTGTGCGTGGCAGCAACTGTGGTCGATATAGTATACCCGTATATTCCCGCTTGGCTCCCCGGTATTCCCCCTGCTGGATGCTAATTTGCGGCCTTTTGCTTATTCAAGCGCGTAACATTCGCTTTCAAGTTTCGCGCTGTGCGCAATGAAATTGTTTTACGAGTAGTTTTCACTTTGTAAAGTTTTTTTTTTTTATCAGCGCTAGTCGGTTATGCTCCTATTATTCCCTATTGGTTGTTGTAGCAACAGCAGCCGGCACAACAAAAGCCAAAGCACACATTGTACATAAAAATAAAACAAATAATGAAAATAACAACAACTACGATAGCAACAAGAACAAACCAGAATTCTCCCATTGGCCGCAAGTGCAAGTGCAAGCGGGTATCAAGCACCTGTGTATGTATGTATGTATGTCCATATGTGCGTGTTTGTATTGGTTCCCAGTCTGCTAGGCAGCTTGGTCGCTTTGTGGCCCATTATGTTCGCCTGGCAAAATTGGAGCATTTATTGTACCAACAAAAAAACGCATAATATAAGAGACGAACTGACAGCAATCGGACCGTATTTGCAATGTTGTTCTTTTCTTTTTTTTCCTTACTCGTACTGCCGTTAAATACACACAACAATGAGAGATAAATACGTGCAAGCAGACTTTAAGTCAGTTAGTCGGCTTGCGGCTACCCTGTACGCTGTTATTTGCTTCAATTTTATTCATTGACAACCATGATCAGTAACTAATTTAATAAACTAATATTGTCCTATATTACAATATTCATTTTCACATAAATCCTCTTTTAAATATTCAATTATGTTTAACTTCAATCACTTCATACCTTTTACATATAAACTGCGCCGCAACGATACCCACACGCAAGCTGTCGTCAATCGTGTCTTTAGCACATACACACTAAACCAAAGCTTAAAGCTTAGCCAATTCAGCAACCAATGCGCTGTCAAAAAACATAACCGCAGTCGTCACTATAGCCGTCCTCTTCCAACACTCTTCACTTGCTGTGCATGGATTGCAATCGGGCATATAACTTGTGATAGCTTGCTTATGTATGTATGTACATATATAAAAGAAACAGCAATAACAATGTGCACAAAGAGAGCGGCAAGCGAATTGTGAGCAAACACTATTTAGGTCGTCACTGTGCTGTCGCTTGCTGGGCGCCTGTTATCACATCTAGGGCAAGTTCCTAGAATGTTCATTCCAATAAGCCACCATGGCCGTTGCAACATCGCGAAAATGATAAAATTGCTGGCAGGCGAAATTCGTAGAATTCACCCGAACTCAATAGGCGCCCAGCGCTGGATGGGCAGAGTTGCGACCGACGACGAACTTGACGGGCTAAAAGAGGGTGGGCCCCCAACATGTTTGTGGCGTAGTCAAAATCGCGTCATGCGCGTCGCAATTTCAGCAGGCGGCCAGATACCAGCAGATGCCACCACAAACATCGCCAAAGACGGCGACAGTCAGTGAAGCCATCCCATTGCCGGGCACGGGCCAGGATGCCCAATCACATATGGCCGCGCGACGCAACGGACTCCACATACGGCCAATGCCGATGCGTTTGCCAATAGCGGGCTCCACAAGCTCCACTCACATTGCGCTCGCTTTTAACACTTTCGTTTTCTTGTTCCAACCAAACGCTGGCCGCTAAATAGGCGCCCAGCGTCCAACAGCAGCGCGTTGCCAAGCAACAGTGCGCAACAGTGAGACAACTACATTTTTAATGTGCAGACAGAGATAGCGCAAGAAAGCGCCACACAGCTGAGTCAGTGATAAGGCCAGTTGTCTCGCTCGTTCCGCTATAGCTGCACTTGTCTCACGCGTTCACTCATTCGGCAGCTAACGTTTGTGCGACGTTTTTAGTTCGCATGTACACTTGAACACATAGAAACGCATGCTTGTGCATATATTATGTACATATATTTATGTATACACACGCTCGCACTCATGTAAATGTCATGCGATGCCAATGTCCTTGTATAAAAAACAGTTTCTGTGCACAGGCGCACAGTGTGAGACAACAGCAGCAGCCCCCACACAAGTAAAGCAGAAAACGCTGCTTTGTTGTTTTTCTTGTATGCTCTGCGCTGCCAACGCTCACATACTCTCCCTCTCTCGCTTTCGCTCGCTCTTGTGCTGTATAGCGTTTAGCTTTATTTTTGCTTTAGCTGCAAAACCGCTGACTGTTCAGCCAGCAGCATGCAACAATAATGTAATGTACATACATACATATGTACATGTGTATGTAGATGCTTGAGCGATTGCGGATGTATGTATGTACATATATATATATGAGTGCTTGTAGCTGTGTTTGTTTTTGAGGGAGTTGGTAAAAGTTTATGCACTTCAGAAGCATGCTGAACGCCTGTTCAAAAATCGACTGACTGAAGGCCCCTGAAATCGTACAGCACACGCGATGTTTGTTTGGCATCCGAGTCGACCCAACCAACGACTTCGTTGCTAGCCACTGCGAATAGAGCCGGGGCATCATCACTGACTTGAACTTGAATGCTGCCCCGTCTAGCGTGAATTGCAGTTTATGTTGCGCGATGCCAACTCATTAAATGTTTTGCTCTTAATTACTCTCGCCAAGGCAGCGCAAAGCACAGCGCAACCCCCAACCGCTAATCCCCCCTCCCCCTCCACCTCCTTCCAGCAGTCTCCAGCCACAGCTCTGCGCCCGCAGGCCTTAGCAGCCAAGCCAATTAGTGAAAAATGTTGGCCACCCTGTTCATTAGCTGCAAACACATTTCGACCTACGCTTTTTGCAGCGCATCTTCTTCTAACCTATTACGCCGGCATCTTCTTAATTAAAAAGCTGACAATGTTTGCCCCCAGACGCGGCGGCGCATTTTTAATTGCTTAATTGGAATTGCGTAGACGACAGGCTCGTCCGTTGGCCCAGCCCGGCTCGGCCCGTTGTATCCTTGCTCGTCCAGCCATTGGCGGGCATCGGCCAGGCGACGCCCTCATCATTCGCTCGCATGCTGTTCCGTTCGCACGGCCAATTAGGCGACCCGCCTCTCTCGATTCAGCCACACGGCCCGGCGCTTGCCAGCAGCCAGCAGCCAGCATCCGGGCTCGTGTCAAGGTCATCCGTGGAGCAGACACCACGCCTAGATACGCCTCAAACTCAGCCAGCAGAGCAGGCGCCCAGCAAACAGCAAGCAGCAGTTGCCAAGCGCCAGGATTACACACACATATATTCCGGACATGCTGCCGAAGCTGGATGCTGAGCTGTAAGCTGCCACAGCGTATCCGTGTTCTTTCCTTGTGCCGCAATTCAACGCAACTTTACGGTAGCTTAAAAGCTCACCCAGCAAATGAAAGAGACAGCAAGCTTTGCAACAGAAAAGCACGAGGCGCCAATAACCAACGAATATTTGAGGAGATACTCAAGTTTAAAATAATATTTGCTAAATACAGTGGCTCACAGCTGAAATGCAACCAAGTGCAATTGTTGATGGAAGATTTGACAATTTAACAAATTTAAATCAAGAAAAAATTCAAATATTAATTATAAAATAAACTTGACATTTATTTTTATATTATATTATTATTTTTTAAATATATATAAAGAATAAATATATGACAAAAGATATATTATTTCATACAGTTTGTAAGACTTCTTTTTAAAAAACAGATTGTAAATATAACATAAAGACAAAAAAAATATTGTATATCTATAATTATATATAATATGTCTATAATAATATATATTTTTTTTTTTAAATATATAAACAATAAATATATGACAAAAAATATATTATTTCAAATAGTATTTAAGACTTTTCTTCAAATTCACTATAAATTATTTTTTAATCGATTTGTTTACAGTCTATAAAAAAAACATATTTTAAATATAACACAAAGACAAAAAAAATATATATCTATAAATTTTAATAATTTTTTTTTAATTTTAGTTTTAAAGCAGCAAAAAAGACAAATTATTTTCTTCAAATATTTTTCCACATATTTTAGACATTTTTTTTAAAAATATATATGAATAATAAATAAATAACAAATCATTTAATCAGATTATTTCTTAAAGTTCGCTATAAATTTAAATAATTTTAGAAACAATTTGAGACAATTTCGGGCTTTATTTTTACCCACTCTTCAGTAGTTACCAATTTTAGCTTTTTTTTCCGAATTTTATTATAATTTATTTTGAGAAGTTTTGGGAGCAGGTTGCCTCAAGACATAGGATTTGTGTATGTATTTTACTAGACATTAAACTTGACTCATTTCATAATTTCATTTGATATGCAGTATATATAGATATTACGTATACATATAGAGAAAAATAAATATTCCTAGTAGCCTTTTTCCAGCTGTTTTTGGTTTGTCATTTCGTCGTTTTCTCCCAATTTCAGTCTCTCGTTGATCATAGCATAAACAACATAGATATTTTTTTTGGAATTTATACTTTTTCATAATATATCACAATTTTCAAGAAATTTTAGCACTTAAATAAATAACCGCATTCGAAACGTGACTAGTCAAGCTACACGCTAATTGCAAACGTTAGCCAACACTGGAAACGAAACTCTTCGCCGGAAACGAAATTCTGCTGAAAAGCCTTTGCAGATCTGGCAGCTGCAACTTCTCGTTCATTTCAAATGAGCATTTCGAGTAGGACAGACCTGCGAGAAGTTAGAAGTTGATTAAATTGCATAAAGTTATATATATATATATATATATATATATATATATATAGTTGGCTATTTTGTAGACATTTGCTATGGAGTTTACTGTGTGGAAGGGATTTCTGTCGAAATGGGTAAGTTTTTGTCAATTATGGCGAACCTTTTCTTCACACATGATTTGCAGGTTAGGGCTTGTGATTTCGTCGAGCAAAAAACAACGTGCTTGGAAGAAGTAGAGCCCGAAAAATTTTTCGTCCAATACGCACAGCGCGTAAAGTATAATCGAGAAGAGTCAGATAATCCATTAGTCGATTTCTTAAAAGGTGTGTAAGAGACTTGCATATATATATATATTTACTTTCTAGAAAGATTATGGGTTACATGACATTTGCAGAAAACTTTCCGAACTTCAAACCCCACTTTAATGAAAATGGTGGGATAGCTACGAAGGATTACGCATTTGTCTATACTATTCTATGGCGTTACAGCTGCGATAACTCGAGCAGCGACTATTTTCTTGGGTCTGTCGAAACCCTTCCGGCTTGTATCAAAAAAATCATGCCCGGCATAAACCATATGAAGAGACATAAGTTGCGCAACTTTTTGAGAAGTGTTGAAAATGCCAATTTACCGGAAGACATGTCCAACTGCCTAGCTGAATCCCTATCGATAGGCAGACCTGAGCAGCCCGTTGATTCCAATAAAAGCGATGATAAGCCGCAAGAGATCGAAACAAGTGCTCCGGTACTCGGCAGCAGTATCGAATCAGTGGATGATAAACAGGTCATGCCAGGTGTCGGCAGCAGTATCGAATCAGTGGATGATAAACAGGTCATGCCAGGTGTCGGCAGCAGTATCGAATCAGTGGATGATAAACAGGTCATGCCAGGTGTCGATGTTAGTGGAGATACTTCGCTTTCCAGCAACGAGAATAGTGACAAATACTTTTGGATCGATGAAGAGCCATGTGAGGTCGTACCAGCTGCTTCAAGATCGCCCAAGACTAATTATAGCATCTGCAAGATAATGACCATTGATCCGGAATCAGACAACGAGGTAAGTCTTATGCTATATTTAGATTCTAGATATTAGTTTCCTATAATCCTATATTATACATCCCTCAAAAGCTGCCTAACGTAGCCGAAACGAGCAAGAACGAGGAAGAAGCGAAGGCAATGCCACCGACCAAGTCTTCCAGTTCACGTTATCTTGGCGGGGCGGATAATACCGATGGGTCGAACATCGTACAAGATATAGTATGCGGAAAGCTTAATTGTCTTCAATTTCTAATCAGACTTCCTACACAACAGTTACAAACGGCAATGTTGATTGAGGACGTTGACAAGGATACGCTCATCGAGCTGCTCAAAGATCATATACGAGCATTGCAAGCTGAAAATGAAAAGCAAAAGAAGAGCTTGAAGTTGGACGAGGTCCAACAGCTGCAGGAGCAATTGAGCGTTAAGGCTAGTAAATGCGATTGGTATCTGGAGCATATCGAAATGCTGCAGTTGGAGCAGACTGAAACAAAGCAACAGATCGGCGCAGTTTTGATTAAGCTGAAGGAGCATCTTATTGGCAGCGTATCTGGCATGCTGCGCCTAAATATGCAGCTTCACCTGCCGCCGGACACGGACATGGACATGGAAACGCCAGTCCAGCTGGCGGAAGATGTCAAGAACCAGCAGATGAAGCAGATTGGTCACATCAATAGATTGATCGCTGAATACTTCCCCTCGGATAGAGTGGAGGAGCTGCTTGCCGAGGATTGTATGCAGACGCTGGTCAATCAACTGCAGGAAAAGCTGAACGCAATCGACATTAAGAATATGTATCTGAATCTAGAGCTGCAGTGGCTAAACTCGCAGCCGAGCGGCTCAACGGATCTGAAAAGAGAGCTTCGGGCAACACGGGACGAGCTGTACGACATGAAGAACGATCTTCTCCAGCTGAACCGCCAGCTGCTCGTCTACAAGAGTGTGGATAGATCGAAGGAACTGTTGGCTCAGCTGCAGATCCACAAGCGATATGCAGGGGAGCTGGAACAGCAACTGGGTGCCGCAATGAAGGTGATCAACGAACATAATCACGATCTAGACGACCTAACCCAGACCTTGAGCCATCTTAAAGGCTTGCTGCCAACGGTGGAGCAGCCAGAATTCGCACAACTGCTGCAGGAAGTGGAGAATTTGGAGGAGAAGCTGGCCATAAGCCAAGACCTGAGCCGCCGTACATTTTCGCAGCTGGAGACGCAGCTGGTGTCTCAGCTGTTGGACCAGCAGCAGTACGCTGTAAACGAGCTCGATGCTCGCCAACGCGCCATTGATCAGTTGACAGCAAAATCGGAAGTCTATCAGACCCAAATAAAGACCTTGCAGAAGCAACTGTCGGAGGCACAGGGTAAGTTGAAGAAGGAGGCGAGCGAACAGCTTGACCAGCAGAAATCTATCGAACTGGAGAGGAGCCAACAGGAAAGTCTGCAGCAGCAGCTGCAGGAGAAGGAGTTGGAGTTGAAAGCCGCTGAAGAGAAACTGCTGCAGGGTCAGGACGACTGTCAGGAACACGTCACGGAATTGACCTCCTTGAAACAGCAAATAGAGCAACTGCAAATGCAGCTAGGCCAACTCGTGGACAAGGAGAGGCAGATGGAGCAGCAGCTGAAAGAGGCGCACAAGATGGCCAAGGAGGTCGAAGTGGAGCGGAAGATAGCCGAAGAACATCAGCTGGAGAAGATGAAGCGCCGCGAAAAGGAACTAGTGGATCAGCTGAACGAAGCCAAGCACGAGAATTCCCAGGTCAGTGACGTAATTGGACGCTGTAAAGCAAAATCCGCAGAGCTGCAGAAAAAGCTACAGCAGTCCCAGGCTGTCGCAACAAGGCACGAGATGGAGCTGTCCCTGGTCAATCGGCAGCTGGAAACTCTCAAGAAAGCTAATGAAAGCTCCTTGGAAACGGCCAACACATTTCGTCAACGGACTGAGAAGCTGCAGCAACAGCTGCACGAGTTGAATATGGAACAGGCAGAGGAACCGGAAATCCAGCACCAGGCCAACCGATTGCAGCATGCCAGTCAGGAAACAACAACGAAGTCTCGATCGCAGTTAGAGCAGGAGTTGAATAGTTTAAATGAAGATGCTCTGCGATATCGGCAGCAGAGAAATCGTTCGAACCAGAAGTTAGCTAGCTACAAAGAAAAAATTACTGTCTTTGAGCAACTGCTCTTGGAGGCGCAGAGCTTCAGCGCTGCAATGCAGGACAAAAGCAAACGTGAATTGGTCAGGGAGCTGGAAAGAACACGCATGAGCAAGGATCTGGAGCTCAGCCAACTGAAATCCCACCTGGAAGCCGTGCTAGCCGCAAAAGCCGAGATGGAGTCGGAACTGAATATCGCCGAACAGGACAAAGAAGAGCTGCTCGCCCATCGGAATGAGCTCCAACAGAAGCTGATGATTATAAAGAAGCAGACTGAACACAAAAACGAGAAAATAAATCAGTTGCAGCTGCTGCAACTGGCCACAATGCAGAAGTTCGAGCAACTGAAGCAAGAAGTCGAAACCGTCGCAGCCAAACATCAGGTCAAGCCAACTGAGCACCCCGATAAGGCAGAGTCCGAGCTAAGCCAGACTGAAGAACCCGAGGAAGCCCAGCTGGAGTGGTCGAAAAATCCGAAAGTGGCAAATGAGAAAACTTCCGAACTAGACCCAACCGAAGAGCAGCAGCTGGCCGAGGAGCCTGAGAAGACTGACGAAGAGACACCCGATCCGTCCAACAACGATCAACAGGAGGAGGAGGACACGAAACCCAACAAGGACTTAGCCGAAAATGACGAGCAAGACTCGAAGCCGGAAGGCAGTGAGGAGCAGGCCAGACGTGAGTCTCAGGAGCAGAACAATGCCATGCGTCTGCGCCAGAATGTGATCATAAGCCACCTACGCTTCCGCATAGGCCGCCTACGATCGGAGATGAAGGCGATTTCAGAGCGTGAGGATTGCTCGCGTCGCAAGGTGCAGAGCCTCGAGATTGAGCTGGCCAACTGCAGTGAGGATCTGAATAACATGCGCTACACTAACGAGGATCTGATTCAGGAGCGCGAAAGCTTTTTGGATCGCATAGCCGATGTGGACAATAAGATGCTTGAATATCAAAATAAGCTGAAGCAAATGGAGAGCGATTGTTTAAAGCTCCAGGAGCAGTGCATGGCAAGCCAATATAAGCCAGACTTGGTTTCTGGATCGGTGAGTGTTAAACAGACTTCAATACATTCATAATATACACATATATGTATGTAGTCTTTGTAAAAGTCTAGATATAGTTTTATTTATATATATTTTATATAGGTCTTAACAAGTTAGTCGATAGGGTCTAATTTAACCTTCTTTCTGAAGTAGCTAACTTGTTATACCCCGTACTGGTTTTGTTACAATGTATGTAACAGGCAGAAGGAGGCGTGGCAGATCCTAAAAAGTATATTTATTCTTGATCAGGACGACGAGCTGAGTCGATCTAGCCATGTCCGTCTGTCCGTCCGTCCGTCTGTATGAACGCAGTGATCTCGAAAACCACAAAAGCTAGAGATTTTAAATTTTAGATATATATTCATGTATACCATACGCAGTGCAAGTTTCTTTTTTTTTCGATAACTTATCCTATTTTCTATTTATCGATAACAATCGATATTTTGACTTCGTTTTTAAGCCATAACTAAAAGACCATATATACTAGAGACACGAAATTGACTAAGTAGGTTTCTGTGATGAAAATACAGATAATGAACACTTCAGACTTTTGATGCGGTCCCACAATGGCCCCTAAACTGAAAAAAAGGTATTTGAAAAACTAGGGAGTTGGGATTTCGCATAAATACACATTTGTATGTGAATATTATATCCTGAAAATTTTATAAAGATAGTACATTTAGAACCCAAGTTATTTAGCAATCAATTTCTCATAGTGCTGGCCAGAATGCAGCCCAAGCGCAGCCGCATGCTTGTGTGCATGTATGTATATGGGTGCGTGTGTGTGTTCGGGCAGGAGGGTAATATTTATAGATAAAAGATGTAAGCTAGCACCACCTTGGACTTGGTTCAGTTGATCTCATAGTCTTGCAGACCCAAGTAGACCGTTCTTGTTTTTTTTTCTCTTTTCGAGTATTAGTAAGGTATACCGATAAATTTGTATCGTATATATCACATATTTGTATAATTTCTGGGGTGGAATCCTTCCGAAGTACAGAGTATCTACTAGTCGAGCACAGTTTTCATAACACTAGCAGCATTTAGTTCACTATGTATATTCTTTGATCTATTTTGTGGTAGTACAGAGTATGTACTAGTCGGCACAAGTCAGATTAATGAAAACAATCGAAAATTCAAAATTTGCTATACATTTTGAACACACCTCGCATGCATAATTTAAAGAATGTTTGCTTTCATTGATATATTTTTTTTTATTATTTTCCATGCACAATATCAATGGGTTACATTGGAACTCCAAGTCTCAAACTGTGCTATCCATTGCACCGAGGACAACAGGCCAGCCCATTCAGGATCGTCGCCGTTCTTCAGACTAATCCGAAATAAACATGTTAAACTCGATTAATTCACAAATTGCAATAAAAAACTCAGTGATTTGTAGTTTTTGTTTTTCTTTTTTCTTGCCATAACTTTTATTTACCGCATCCGGAAAATGCATAAAATGTGTGTGTGTGAGAAAAAGAGTATGAATGATATTGGTTTTTCGAGCCGATCCATAAACTCCTCTCGAACTAGTATTGTATAATGTATATCGTTTTTAAATATTTTTGCGTTATTTGGTTAATATATATATTTGTTTTTTGTTTTATATAATATGTATATGTATATATAAATTTAGTTAACATTATTTTATTGAATATATATTTGTATAATTCTTGTCCATTTGCCCTGTGCCGCAGAAATTCCAAATCGAATTGCAAAAATATAGGGAAAATTCGAAATCGATTCAGTCGTTAAAACTCGCTTAATTGATACAAAAAATTTGTTTTTTTCAGAATTTCAGGGCACAATGCATTAATTTAATATTGTATAAAACAATAGCTTTAATACTTCAGACAAATACTCGAGTGTCTTCATTTATCATTATAAATTTTATTTGATTTCAATTTTTTTGTTTTTTGTTTTGTGTAAAAGTTCAGTTGCCAAGTGGAAAGTAATTAGTTTGTAATTGAAATAGAACTGAGGATTATTTATGTATGTTTGGGGGATCTTAGATCAATGGCAACCGCTGAATTCCGTTTAGTCTTTGGCACATTTCTCGTTGCTTGCGATTCTCGTTCAATAAAAGAAACCAAAACCAAAAGAGTTTTCTCACAATTCACAAAAACTGATCTGATATGTACTTTATGATGCGACCTGATTTTAGTGGTAGCGGGGAGGGGGGAAGCTTGTAGAGATTGGCAGCCAGTTAAAGCGGGAAACGAAATGCAATCTGTGTTCGAATATAATAATCTATATAATAATGTCTCGATCTTTGATTCAACTGTGGCAAATGCAACAACACGAAAAATGTAAAGCTACATATAAATATAAATATATATGTATATATATATATATTTGTTATTTTTTTTTCAATTAATTTGTAACAATTCTAGTCATATTTTTGTCGAATTTCAGTTTTTTGTTTCGTGGTTAAAATTTGCGGCTAAAAACGTTTTTTGCTTTACGATTTGATTGAATTTTGTTAATATTTGTTGGCGTGATTTGTTCTCTCGCTAATCATAATTATAATATAATTAATTTGTTAACAATCGGCTACAATTCAACACTGGCTAATTATGTTTAATTATTTCATTTACTAATTACTTTAATTTGTGATTTTATGTTCTATCTTTTGTAATATAAGGCCGCTTGGGGCAACTGCGATAAAAGGCTTCAAATTTGCTTTAAAACACACGGGTTAGAGCGAGATGCAGATACGGTATGCGAGACAGAGTTAGAGTAAGAGACAGAGCTATGCGTAGATAAGAGATTTTCGCTAAATCGAAGTAAATATAATTAGCATATTATGGAATCAACTTTCGTTAACTAGAATATTATAGAGTTTCGGCTAAGATCTTGCAACAAAGGCAACTATAGATTATATTAGGGTTTCGTTAGTTCTATTTAAGGATCGTTTGGTTAATCTCGAAAAATACACAACTCTAGTTTTTCATATTCCGAGTAAATGTTAAATACTGTTTAAAAACTCTTCTACAAATTACTAGGTATTCATATGGTATATGCTTTAGGGTTTCTAATTGGTTAAATTCATTCAAAACTCACTCACTGGCCTGCGCATACATTTTGTTCTTTGGAACATTGCATATGTATAGGGTATGTATGTATGTATGTCTAATATGGTTAGTTAAGTTATGTAAAATGTATATATATATATATATCTATGTATATAAATGTGTATATGTATGCGGTTCGGCTTCGAAAGGAATCCGTTTCCCGTTGTGCCTGCTAGTCAAGCCTAGAATAGTTCCTTGCATTTGGTCATAGATTAGATTAGATTAGTTAGTATACATATAATGGGGGTTGGCTAGTACGGATACAAACTAAGTATGTAAGTTATGGAAAGCATAGTCAAAATGGTGGCATATTAAGGTCAGCAAATTACATATTAAACAATCACGTAAATAAGAAATAACAACTTATGATAATGAGAGCACAGCAATCGAATATATAAATTATGTACATCATAAAAGAAAATGGTAAATACTTAGCGAGCATATAAAACATAATAGCAAGGGACAGACAGGGACTAAAAATAAATAAATAAAAAAAGAACGAAAAAAATAATACATAAACAAAATCAAACCACAGAAAATTGTTGTTTTTTTTTTTTTGGAATGCACTCGGCTCTTAGGCTAAAAGGCATTTACTTCGGCTCGCCGCCTCCGCCGCCGCTGCCGGGCGTGGCAGAGAGGGCCATCTTCGAGAGCGTGGCCAAGGAACGTTTCGGGAATGTATTGCTGCCATCCGATGGATCCGAGAATAGTTTACGAAAGCTGCAAACCACATTCAAGTTAGTCAACGTATACTAAGGAAGGCTACTCTCTCTGCACACTCACAACTTGCGTATGCCCGACTCGGAGCTCTTCTTCCAGGGCGCATCGTCTGGCTCGTAGGGCAGCGGTCCCTGCACCGGCGCATCGTGTCCAGGTGGCCTGGCATTAAAAAGGGATATACAAACATTTAAAATAACAGTAAACAGTTTATGTATTGGCTATGACGCACGTTTCGCCCGCAACGTCATCCTCGACGTCGGCCTCAACGCCGTCATCGGGCTCGTTGTCGTCGTCGTCGTCGCTGTCATCGGAGCTGGATACTTGACGCGTTCGCTTGGCACTGCTCGCTGGCTTCAGCTCGGCCAGCTGTTCGTTGAGGTTGTCAATGGTGGTGAGTAGCTCGTCCCGTTCGCTGATTAGCTCCTTCAGCTCGCGGGTCGTGTAGCGCGGCCTGTTTGGATCGTTCTGATCATCGTCGTACGACTGTACCAGATCCTCGTTCTCCTTTTCGGCCAGGCCCAAACGCTTGCGCAGCTGATTGATCTCGCGGCACTGATCCTGCAGTTGGGCGAGAAAATCGGCACGCTCCTCGCACAGCGTCTTCACCTGCGCCTGCATCAGCTTGTGCCGGCGTCGCGTGTCCCGCTCCGACGCCTTCAGACGCTCCGCCTGAATGTTGACCTGTGCACCCAAGAAGTCTTTATGCATTTTGTAGGCCAACTTGGTTAAGCCAACTACTCACATGCTCCAGCTCGCTGTACTTGTCCTGGAGTTCGCGTTCACGTTGCTTCAGCTCGTCACGCTGCTTGTAGATCTGCTCCTTGAGCCGCTGCAGCACCTGCGTGTCGGAGAGCGCGCTGTGCAGTTCGTTGTTGGTCATGCTGATGATGCTCTCGGTTAGGCTGGCGCCCAGGCCGGAGCTTTGTGCGGATGATGATTGCAGGTCCTGAGTCTGCTTCACCAGCCGCTTGTTCTCGTCCTGCAGCGAGGAGACCAAGTCAACGAGCTCATTTGTCTCGGTGCGCCACTGCTCCTCGATCAGCTCCAATTCCTTTTCGAAGCGCCGCCGAAACTCGGCCTTCTCGAGCTTCTCGCTCTCCAGCTGCGCTATCTTCTCGCGCAGCTCCTGTATGGTGGTGTTCTCACGCTCGTTTTTCGTCGCCAACGCCTCCAGCAGCTCCAGCGTGTTGATTATCTTGGGCATCAGGCCGCTTACCGCATCGGTGCCATAGCGATCCATGATGCGCTCATACTCCTTGCCAATATCCGATGCCAGATCGTAGACATCGACCACGCCAATGTCATCGATGGCGTCCAAGACCATTTCGCCCATTTCATTGAGATGGAAGCCGGGCATCGAGCGTCGTTCAACTCTGGGGATTCAGCTCCGCTCAGCAGCTGGCGTTTCGCTATCTATCTATCTACGGAGCAGGGGCTTCACTTGGCTCTAAATAAACACTCACGCACACTCACACACGCGCACAGTTGGCTTGGTGTATTGAATTCGCATTCACTTTATCGCTTTGGTCGTCGCCCACAACAAATTGCACATATGTTACAACAAAATATGCGCATATGCAACGAGCTCGAACTTGGACCTGCAACTGGACCTGGTTTTTACAAGTCTTTCGATGACTGCATACTCGCTGGATGAGTAATAAATAAAAACTTGCAAATTCTGCCCCTCACTCTTCCTAACGGAGCGCTCGCAGCTGTCCGCGGAGAGCTATGCAAAACGAGCGGTGCTCGCTCTCGCTCTACACATGCGCGCAGCGCTGCTTGTCTCGCATAGAGATGAGCGTTGCGGTCTATTGAATTAGCCAATTATACCAATATTTATCAATTTAATTTGATCTAAATTATATGTTGCAAATGCGGGCATTTTCATTAAATGAATTTGCAAGCATAACAATTTACGTATGTATATTTGCAAGCTTTGAGATGTGCACTAACTAAGCAATCGGTACTTGTCACGAGTATGCAGGAGCAACAAGATAACAGCTGTGTTTTAATATATGAATTTAAAATATTTTTTCTATTGAAATTCACATAATATGCATATTTAAAAACAAAAATATTTTAAATAAAGTGCATATTTGTTTTTGGATACGTTTCTATAAGTATTTACTTATCAATTTGTATCGCAAATACTTCACAGTCATAACTATCATAACTTTGCGTACTAGCAACAGTCTGGCAGCGCTATTCCAAGTGCTGCCACCCCACGATAGTTTTACCCGCCCAAATTGAAATTCAAAATTGCCGCCCAAGCTCCGTTTTACAACTTCATTGTTTATTTTCAACACGTTTAACTAGGCCACCAAATAAATTCACTGGTTTTATTAATTTGTTTTGTTTACAAAATTGTATAAATGGTTTTTTTTTTGTAAATTGTGGTTACATTTAGGCAATATTTTTACACATATTTTATGTTGTATATACATATATATGTATATGCATATATATTTCTACAATATGCAATCGCATTTTTTTATTATTAATATTTTCTTGTGTATGCTAGACTAATGAATACAGTTATGCAGCGGCGACTAGCATGTTGCTATCCAAAACTATCTATAATCTTAGAATTTTTTCTCTTTCTAGAGTTTGGGTGCCTCAGCTTTGTTAAGTACATTAAAATTAGCTACAGTTCTTTGGATGGTTTTTTGGGATTGGGGCTTTGCGTTTAAATATTTATGCTTGTACATTTTAGAAAAAAAATACACAAGTTGCGCTATATGCATAACAATTATATTTTTTTTTGGTTTTTTTTAAACAGTTTCTTAGTTTTTGTTTTCTTTTGTTTTAAGGACTAGATTAGGAACCACATTTGTACAGTTTTCGTAATTTGTTTGTTTGTTTTTGTTGTTTTTTTTTTACATGACAAATAATGTTGTTATGTAATTTAAGGTAAAATTTACAGTGACAAATGAAAAATGTTTTTTTTTTGGGCCTTTCGTTGCATTCTCTTTTGGTTAGCAGCTAAAAAAAAAACTTAAATACTAAATCTCAGCTAAATAAATTTGCTTTTTATATCTATATATATATATAAGTATAAATGTTAAAAAAAAAAATTGTTTAACAAAACACATAAATAATAAATAATAGTAGGCGGGGTTTGGGCTTGGTTTAAGCAATAAGTTAATGCTTAAAACTAAATTTTGGCAAGCATTTCGTTAAATGGCAAATAAAATTTGGTTTTCGAATAACTAGAAAAAGAACTAATATTAAAACTAATATTGAAAATGATAAATGAATAAATTTAACGGCCATGCACTCAGTCACTTGCATGTTTTTCCTGTTTGGCACACAAAACTAGGCATAAATAAATAGAGTTGTATAACTAATAATAATAATAATAATAATAATGATAATAATAATAATAATAATGACAAATTGTATATTAGTTGCTAATTTGGTTGTTAACATAAAATGGCAAATGAATTAAGGACAAATCAAGGAGTGGGTAAACTAGAAAAGTTAAGAACAAGTATCTAGACTAGCTAATAGCTCTCACGCGGGCGGCAACTGTTGCTGCGCCAGTTGCAGCAGCAGCGCTGATGCAGCTGCTGGCGGCAGCACTGCGATATGGCGTTTGATGCGCTTCGCTGGCGGCTGCAGCGACAACGACAACGACGACGACGACGACGGTGGCAGCGGCAGCGGCGGCGACGAAGTGGGCGATAGACCGCCCACCACGCCCACGTCCTTGACCAAGGCATCCTGTGAGTCATACTCCTCCTCCACATGCAGCATTAGGTCCGTGATGCTAACCTTTTCCTGCTGCAGCTCCACATGCAACTCCACCACATCATCATCATCATCATCATGATCAGCATTAGCGATAAGCTCATCCTCCTCATCGTCTATGTCCACGATGGATATGATGTCGCTGCTGCTGATGTTGCTGCCGCCGTTGCTTCTGCTTCTGCTTCTGCCTCTGCTGTTGTCGTCGAGAGCTCGAGGCTCATCGTCGAGATCGCTTTGCAGCAACCCAACATCATTCGACTCCTCATCAGAAGCATTCCCATCGTCGTCATCATCATCATCATCATCGTCGTCGTCGTCGTCGTCGTCGTCGTCATCTTCGTCGCCGCCATCCGCTTCGGACTAGCTGCTCGACTGCGTTTGCAGCGCATTCGTCGCGGCTGCGCTGCCGGCGCCGACGCCCACGCCAGCGCCGATAACACTGTTGCCCGGAAAGTGGCAGATGCACGCCGGGTTCGGATAGTGGCCGGACTGCGAGTCCAGCTTCTTGGTCAGCGTCTGCCAATACTCGATCTGTGCATTCAGCAGCTCAATCTTCCGCTTGCGCTCCTCCACGGCCAGCGACATCATGTACTCGTTGTGCTGGCCCCGTGTGCCGCTGCCGTTGCCGTTGCTGCTGCCGCTGCTGTTGTTCAGGCTGTTGTTGTTGTTGTTGTTGCTGCTGTTGTGGTTGTGAATGCTGGTGCTGTTGTTGGGATTGCTGCTGCTGCTGCTGTTAGCGGCGGCACAGTTGATGGCATTGATGCTGCTGACGCCGAGTCCGTTGTAGCCATTGAAGCTGCCGGCAGCGACGCTGAGCCCGCTGCCCGTCTGCTTGTCCCGGCCCTGATGTCCATTCAGCAGCAGCTGAACTCCGCTCGCATTGCCGTTGCCATTTGTGCCGCCAGCAACAGCAGGAGCAGCGCCAGCAGCAGCAGCAGCAGCCGCCGCAGCCGCAGCGGCAGCGGCAGTTGTTGACTCTGCACCACGCACCACTGTGCCCGCCGTGTGACCACGTGCCAGACGCGGCAGCTGCAACGTTTGCGTCGTATGCCGCGAGCTGCTGCTGCCGCTGCCGACGCCGCTCGTGCTCGCATTTATTGCTGCCAGCAGCGTGTGCGGCGGCGGATGCTGTACGGCGGACAGCCCCAGTCCGTTCAGTAGCAAATGCTGTTGGATCTGTTCGGCTGTTAATCCCAATTCATTGCTATTGTTGTTGTTGTTGTTGTTGTTGTTGCTGCTGTCGTTGTTGTTGTTGTTGTTGTTGTTGCAGCTAATGCTGTTGTTGTTGTTGTTGTTGTTACTGCTACTGTTGCTGCTGTTGTTGGAGCCATTCTGGAGCGTCTTGCTGATGCTAGCAAAGGCGCCCACCCGAATATTGCCCACGTTCGACAGTGTAATTTCTGTCTTCAGCAGTCCGGCGGACATATAGCTGCCGGTGGATGAGATGGAGGTCTTGGTGGAGCACACAGGTGAGCTGGCCGCACGTGGCAAGGGCTCGTTGCTGTTGTTGTTGTTGTTGCTCACATTGCCGCCGTTGGGCAAGTGGTTGTTGTTCATGCGGGAGAAGCAGCCGTGCGGATTCAGCTGGCGCAGATCTGCGGCAAAGAGCTCATCGTCATCCTCCTCGAGACAGACCTCGGGCACCTTGGTGCTGGGGCAATCGTCATCGTCATCATCGTCCATGCAATCCATGCCGTTCTCCGTCTGCTCATTGTCGCTAATTGTCTCCGATTTGATCAGTATGACATCCGTGTCCATTCCCTCGTACATCGGCAGCTGTTTCCACGCGGAACAAGAAAAACAATTGGAAAATTGTGTGAAAATTGAGAGTAATAAGCATGTCATGAGAATTTAAAGTCAGTTTTCAATTGTTCCAAGTGTTGGAAAACGAAGAAAGCAAGTTTTAAAATATCAATCAAGGCGCACTTGCTTTGCAGTGTTGATAAACACGTAAAAGTTACTTGGCAGTAGCAGAAATGTAAAAAAAAAAAATAGTTTTACTTGTAAATAGATATGATTTAAGTTTACTAAACTAAAAGGCAGTAAATTGAGCTTTTACTTTACAGTGTTGGTAAATACGCAAGTGTTGTCTAGAAGTAGCACAATTATAAAATATTGCTTAATTTATATAAATATATAAATATGAATAAAGGACTCAAACTAAAAGTCAGACAATTCAGTTTTCACTTTACAGTGTTGGTAAACACGCAAGAGTTGCTTAGCAGTAGCAGATATATAAAAATTGTATTTTAAATACATGAAAATTAATTAAGTATACTAAACTAAAAGGGAGTAAATTGAGCTTTTACTTTGCAGTGTTGGTAAACACGCAAGTACACTTGCGTCTAGAAGTAGCACAATTATAAAATAAAGCCTAATTTATATAAATATATAGAAATATGAATAAAGGACACAAAACTAAAAGTCAGCCAATTCAGTTTTCACTTTACAGTGTTGGTAAGCACGCAAGAGTTGCTTAGCAGTAGCAAATATATAAAAATTGATTTCTAAATAAAAATAAATTAGGTTTTCTTAAACTAAAAGGCAGTAAATTGTGCTTTTACTTTACAGTGTTGGTAAGCATACTAGTGTTGGTTAACAGTATCACAACTAAATAACATAGCAAAGCTGAAGTTTCTGCCAAACTTTCTTGAAATTTTTAAAGACATAAAAAAATCATATCTATATAGAAAATTTTAGATCGTAACCCCCACTATATAATATAAATATGTATATATACCTTAGAATCTTCATAGTCGTCGGCTAGATGGCGGCCATTGCCTGTCGCTTGACTGCCGGCGCCATCTGTCTGCTCGGATATGTATTGGGCGACGGACTCCTGCTGGGAGAGCGTGTTGAGCAGATCCATAAAGGAGCGATTGCCCTTGTCCTCGCCACACAGATCCTTTTTGAGCAGCAGCTTCATGTTCTTGTAGAGCTGTCGCAGCTGCTTGGCGCTGCGCTGATGATAGACCTTCGAGTTGAACTCCTTGGCTATCTGTAGCCAGACCTCATCCTTCTTCCGATTGGACTCGGCGTCCGTGCGCTTGTTCTCAATAACATCCTTGTACTGGGCCGCATAGCCGAGCACCATGTTACGCTCCCGCTGCGTATACCGGGGAGTCTTTTCCATTTTCAACCGTTTGCAAGACGTCTTGAAGCTGCACGAATGGAGATCAATATAAAAAATAGAAGTATTACTTACAAAGAAAGAGACAGCTAAATATAACATGCATTTTATCTAAAGTGAATTCAATGAAATTCGCAGAGAAAGGACTAAATCAGAAGACTTAGATAGAGAAAGACAGAAAGAGAGAGATCGAGTGTCTTTGATCCTCAGACACTCGATTGAGCATTGAGAGGGAGATGAATATATCGAGAGACAGAGAAAGAGAGTGAGTGTTAGAGAACAAGTGGAAGAGTCAAGCTCTGATAGCGAGAGATTACTGGAGGGAGAAATGGGAGTACGATCTGGAGAAATGTAATTTAGAGTAGAACTTAAAAGAAATATAGAGATACAATTTACGAAAGAGAACAAGTAAAGTAGGGCAAGGAGAGGGAGAGCCAGAGAAAGCGAAAAAAAGCGATAGAGGGAAGGAGAGAGAGAAAGAGAGAGGGGGAGAGAGAGAGAGAAGGACAGAGAGAGATGGAGAGAGAGGGAAGAAAAAACAGGGAAGGAGAAAGAGAGAGAGAAGGAGTGGGAGAGAGAGAGAGGGAGAGAGAGAAGGTGAGAGAGAAGGAGAGATAAAGGAGAGAGATAGGGAATGAGGGGGAGTGAGAGAGAGAGAGAAAGAGAAAGAGGGGGAGAGAGGGAGAGGGAGAGAGAGGAGAGAGAGAGAGGGAGATGGAGAATGAGGGGGAGTGAGAGAGAGAGAGAGAAAGAAAGAGGGAGAGAGAGGGAGAGAGGGAGAGAGAGAGAGGCAGAGAGGGAGAGAGAGCGTGGGAAAGATATGGAGCGATAGAAAGAGAGAAATGTGATGCAGCTAAGAAAAATTAGAATAAAGAAAACATAAATATTTACAGTGTTTAAGCGACAACCGATCGACCAAAAGAGAGAGGTAAAGAGACTTCAGAGGTTTCTCATCTGTTTATCCTTTCAGCTGTCTTTCTTTCAAGCTTAAATATGTTCACTAATTGCTCTAATAATGCGTATTAATTGCATTTTTTAAACGAATTAATTCATTTTCTATTTCGACAAATAAGAAATGTATCCACATAAGCTTGGCTATCGACAGATACGCATTCACCCTACGGCCAATGCTAGGGCCAGCCCTACCTCTTTGACAATCAATTCACCTAACTGTTAGACGCGCAGTTCTTTAATTAATTAAGCAAAACAAACGTGAAGGAAAAAATAATTGAAGAGGAAAAATAAAAAATTAACGCTTAACTCTTTCGCACACACACACATGCATACATATGTACACTACGATTATTGATAACGCGATATGTACATATAAACATACATACATACATATGTGCACGCACACATGCGAGCTTGCATATGGCCTGGCCCAGAGTGCGTTTGTGTGGGTGTATGCGTGTGTGTGTGATAAGCTGGCGACGCAGCTAATGACCAGGTCAGGCTACGTTTGTCAAAGACCCCCACACACTAAAAGCTTTTACCGGGAATTGCCACGAAATCCTCGATGAATGTGTTTTAAGGGCCAATTTAGCCGACGACTGAGTAAGCTCTGCGAATGTTTTTTTTTATTTGCTTGCATTTCCTTTTGCGTTATTGATAAGCGCAGCAAAGTATTTATTATTTACTTTTTGTTTTATATCGATTGGCACTGTTTTATAAATGAGGCTGTCAGGGGTTAAAGTCACTAAGACTTTGAGCGTAACTTAAAGCTTTAAGCTGCGCAAGCTGAGCTTTCAAAGCTCAGCTAAATACAAAATGCAAGCATGGAAGAAATACAATATATCTACAATAAATATACATACATATATATATGTATATAATGTGTGTGTGTGTGTGTGTGTGTGTGTGTGTGTGTGACTGCAGGCCCAGACTAAAACAATAATGTAAAGCAACTTTATATCTAATCTCAAATTGGAGATTATGGCGCCAACACACAGACACACATGCATATGTGTATGTAATCAACGAGTAAGAGGGAGCGCGTGAGAGCGCGCGTATTCACTATACTCACGTTTTAAGGCCGCGCCAAAGCCGGCAAAAACACACACACACGCGCGCGCAGACACACACACACACACACACAGTAAAAGAACCGAGCGAGGAATAGGCGCAACGAGCACAAAAAAAAAACGAAAAATCGGCAGCAACCGTCTGTAGTTGGGTGGTTAGTTTGACTGGGAACGGTTTCTATATTTTTTTTATTTTGTATTTTTTTGTTGTTTTTTTTTTTGGGTGCAACAACGGGACGAAGATGACGACGACGGCGACGACGATGACGACGACGACGACAACGCGACAACTTCGCGAGCAGCACCAACGAAGCACAAAGCTTGACTGAATTCGAGCAAATAATGGCTGGCGCTCAGAAGTACCGTTGGGCAACAACACCAACAACAACAAGAAGAACTAAAACAACAACAACAATAACAACAAGGGCGACGTCAACCGACGGGCAAACAAAAATAGGAATACCGCGCAGGCCAACGAACAACAACAACTCAACAACTGCGTCGCAGCGCCCCCTGACGGCCCCGCATAGAACGCACACACACACATACACACACACACACAGCTGGGGCTGAGGCTGAATGAGTCCGTCTGTTTGCCCTCGCAGCTTTGTGTGTGTGTGTGTATGAGACGTAATTAAAGCTTGAAACCGAGTTTACAACAACAACCCCGCAGCGACGACGACGACGCGCGCATGAGTGAGCGGGAGAGCATACAACTGTAGGCTGCGTGTGAGTGAGAAAGGGACAGAAGGAGCGAGAGAGAGAGAGCGCGCGGCGTGATATACAACAGTTAAAGAGGCCGCGCTTGCCAGCACAGGAGACTCAGCTGAGACACTTACACACACACACACACACACACGCACTTACACAGACACATGCTAGCTGAGAGCGAGTCAAAGCCGCGTGTGGGGCAAACAATGAGCTCAGTTTATAAATAAATGCATACACACACACACACACACAGACACACACATGTGTACAGTTCTAAGCGAGTGCAACTCCAACGTCAAGTTGGTGTTATAACATCCGCCCACACGCGCCCCTCCGCGCGCCTGCAATAATAGCAATGGAACGTTTTAAGCGCAGCAGCAACAAAGTAAGGGTTGACGGCGGCAGCGACGCCAGCAGAGCTATGGCAACCGAAGACCGAACGAAGCTCAAAACGAAGAGCAACTGAAGACTGACGTGGGTCGCTCTGGCTGCAGCAAAAATAGCAATAACAACAACAACAACAACAACAACAATCGAAGCGCGGATGTAAACAGAGATGAAACAAATGGAAATAAACTAAAATACAAAATACCCTATGAACAGCATTACACTAACAACACTCCACACAAACACAACTCCAACACACACACACACACAGATACAGGCATACCTGCGTTTGTTTATCTCATATATGAATGCAATCCCTACATTCCCCATAATCATATGTTAGATGTATATAGCTATATGCTTTCTGCCTGATACGTACTCATTATGACCTGATTTACACATTTGATGGATAGAGGGTATGCACATACACATACATATGTACGTGTGTATGTGCACATAAACTACATATGCTTATATACTATACACATATGTACACATTTCATGGCAATAATTGCAGAATATGTGAGCCCAGTAATAAATGTAAGCCTTACATAGCCCATGCATATGGTAGTATGAAGAACTAGAAAATTCAATCTTTCAATTCTCTGATCTTAACTTAACTTTTGTCAAATGGAGTCTCAAGTCAATTAATCCTTTTTAACGAATCTAATTTTTTTTTTAAATGCAAATATATTTTAAGAATAAGAATCTTAAAAGTCTATAAATAATGCTTCATTTAAGTCTCAATAAATGACCTTAAATTGTCACCTTGGACTATGCATACCTAGCCCATGCATATGGTAGTATGAAGAACTAGAAAATGCAATCTTTCAATTCTCTGATCTTAACTTAACTTTTGTCAAATGGAGTCGCAAATCAATTAATCCTATTTTTATTCAAAACTTCTTAAAAAGAAAAAACAAATATATTTTAAGAATAAGAATCTTAAAAGTCTATATATGTCTCACACTTTAACAGCGCCTAGATCAATTTAAGTTTCAATAGTTGACCTTAAATTGTCACCTTGGACTATGCTGCACCTTCACCTGTATGCAGGTGTCTCTGTGGCCACTTTCCTAGAATCGAAAGCTCTGTTAAAGGAATAACAAGAATCATTGATATTTTGCTGCTCCCCCTGTGACGTCAAAGTGGAGCTAATGATAGTTATCGAGAGCTGTATGCTTGTGTGTGTGTGTGTGTGTGTGTGTGTGTGTGTGTGTGTGTGTGTAATACAAAGCGTCAGCGTTGGTATGGCAACGATGTCGACTCAAGTCTTAAGATAAGATTAAAATGAAACCGAACTGAATCGCAGTCAATGGTTCCTTGTGTGTGTGAGTGCGAGTGTATTGGTGCTTGTTATCTATGAAATCCATTGACAATGTACAGGCAACGGCTTTCTGCTGAGCAATGCAAACAGCAGCAACAATTTTTTTTTCTCTTTTTTTTAAGTCTATGTACATTTGTAAAAAGCTGCATGCAGCGGCTCACAAAAGATACAAATGTATCTACAGATGTGCTTGGCTGTGTGTGTGTGTGTGTGTGTGTGTATGCACACACATACATAGAGTAAGCGTTGCTTTGCTTACTGCTACCAAAAGGCATAAGCCTCAAAGCGACACCTGACTGAATTTATCTTCATTTCACACACACACACACACTCACAGACACACACAGACACACGCACACTCACACTTAAGCGTTGCTACCCAGCGACCCCTTCTTGCCAGCAACTGGGTCCGTTATTGTCCGCCGCCCGCCTCGACTGCACAACAGGTGGAATTATTTACTGATAAGCCGCTGATAAAAGCGAGCCCAAGTGCTGGGGCGGGTTTTGGGGCATATATTTTTCTGCTGCTGCTGCTGCTGCTGCCTCTCTGACTGTTGCCCAAACAGTCGCTTGATTCTATTTGTAGAGCTCTGATATTGGAAATGGCCGCGTGACTATATGATATCATATATGAGTTCGAAAAGTCTGCAACTACATACATATGTATGTATGTCTGTCTATACGCTATCAATCTATGGCAATGCTTAGCGTTTCCTTTCTTTATTTATTATATCTCTACAAGTTTGAGTTTCTATTAACCATTATGTAGTTCTGAGATAAAAACTCACTTTCCTTAAACTATATATCTGAGATGCATGCATGGATATAGAACTTATTTAAAGTTTCAAAATCTATGCGTATACGCAATGTTGATGGAGCTACTGCAAACATATATGTACATATATGTATAAACTTCATATAAGAGATGCACTTTCTTTTCAAGAACAAGAAAAACTAATATATGAAAACTATCTTAAACATAGTAAATTCTTTTTCAGAAAACATTATGCTAAGTTGATTACCTCCCTTATATATGTATATACAGCTGTGTTCACAAAAATAGCAGTGCAGTAGATGCTAACAAAAATGGCAATATTTTTTGTATATTCCTTCTTATAGATTCAACTCTTGGACTTTGCTTTTGTAAAATGGAATAAAGACATGAGAAAACGAAAAAGTTCTGTTAGTTTCGCTTCGTTTCGGAACGTTTTCCATACTTTTATGCTTATGCACACGAATATCGAGGTTCACAAAAATAACAGTCTTTGATTTAATTAAGCCAAAAGTGAAGAAAAGGTTAACAAATTTGTCAATAGTAAGTTTAATTAAGTTAATTTAATTTATTCTTTAATATTATTTGCATTAAAATACACAAAAATAATGATAAAATTTTGTATGATAGTGGGTAGAGGCACGCATTGCTCTAGTGAGAAGAAGAGGAAACCAAGTAAAACTTACAACGAAGCAAAACTAACAGGACTTTTTTGTTTTTCTCATGTGTTTATTCCATTTTACAAAAGCAAAGTCCAAGAGTTGAATCTATAAGGTGGAATATGCAAAATATATTGCCATCTCTATTAGCATCTACTGCTATTTTTGTGAACATAGCTGTATATATAGTGTATATAGTATGCAACTCGTGTCACAACTCGCCCATCTCTAATTCACAGGCAGACAAGTCACAATATTCATTTGTGCTCGGCCTGTGGGTTGAGCAAGTTTTAAGTTCTAACTGTTTGTTGGCTCTTTGATAAGGCTGGCCGAAACTAGCAACTGACAGGGCCTTGGTCACGAGTGTTGCTCCCCCATATTTGTATTTGTGTATGTGTGTGTGTGTGTGTGCGTATGATGAGCTGCTCAAGTATCGAGCTGCCGAGCACCGATAATGAAGAGCTTTTAACGAAATGGACGTAGTATTGGCGAAATTTCTTCAACTTCTTGCATTGCCAATATCTTTTATTCTCTCTCTCTCTCTCTCTTTCTCTCTTTGAGTTATAGTTGAATATATTTATAATATCTTAGTTAAATCATTTACATAAGTTTCACGAATCGAACTCAGCCAAAGGAAATCTACAAATGAAATAAGCAAATTTCAACTGACCAAATTTATAAATCTCTTTTGATCTTTCACTCTCTCTCTCTCTCTCTCTCTATCTCTCACTCTCTCTTTGTTATATTTGAATACAATTATAATATCTTACTTTAGTCATTTAAAATAGCTTCATTATTCGAACTCAGCCAAAGAAAATCTACAAATGAAATAGGCAACTCTCAACTCTCCAAATTTATAAATCTCCTTGATCTTTCACTCTCTCTCTCTCTCTCCCTTGGTTATATTTGAATACTTTTATAATATCTTACTTTAGTCATTTAAAATAGCTTCATTATTCAAACTCTGCCAAAGGAAATCTACAAATAAAATAAGCAAATCTCAACTCTCCAAACTCTAGAAATTCTACAAGCTTTAACAGTTCCAAGATCTGCAGCTACTACTATTAGATACTACTACTACTACAAGATACTTTTTTGTTAGCTGGCTCAAGTAGGTCATGAAAGTAAGTTCACTTTGAAATGTAGAAACTCTCCAAGGTAGCCAAAAGAATATGTTTACCGTAAGCTAAGTAGGTTAACTCACTGACAGCTCTACAAACTCTCCAAGCTTTTAGAGCACAACGAATATCTACGAACTTAATTTCAAGTTTCAAGATATATATCTGTGAAGTATGTTTATCTTTGTCTAGAAGAGCAGCTCACCTGAGTTTCTAGCCGGCTACAGTTTGAAAATTGCACCACCAATGCTGCCTGCACGGTGGCTCTGAGGCTGCGAAATCCCCTTCTTGTTGTTGTAGTAGGAAATGCCAGTTGCTTGGGCAGTTGACAAACGTTTCAAATAAGGCCGCAACTATCTTTGATCGTTGGCCAACAACACCATTGATGAAAGTGGGCGCAGGCAGCGGGGCGTGGCGCACAATTGGGCTGAGTCAGAGCTGATCGCTATATTTTATTATTAATCTTTCTTTTTTGTTATTGTTTTTTTTTGTTTTTCTTTCTTTGGTTTGTTTGTGTTTTGCGCTTCTTGGCTGCGATTGCGCTTCACGCTGCGTATGCGTAATTTTCTTGTATTGGCCAAGCTACAGCTGCCAGCTCTCCTGTATGTCTCGTCAATATGTATGTGGCTCGATCAGACTCGCTCTCTCTCACTTCCTCTGTCTGTTAATGGCGCGCGCTCTCTCTCACTCTCTCGCACTCTCTTCCTTCGCTTCTCTGTTTCTCGCTCTCAGTTGAAGACTTTGTTTTTGCGTCGTGCGCTTCTTTGTTGCTTTGATTACGTTTATAGTTGGCGTCAGTTGTTGTTTCAAACCTTGGACTAAAATTAAAAATACATAGAATCGAATTTGTTAGCATGAAATCACGTCCATTCGTAAACAGCAGATACACACACACACACACACACGCACACACAGTTTTAGTTTTAGATGAAAATATGAAAAATGAAAATCGTGACGTCGCAACTTCTGAATGCAAATTAAAAGTTAACAAAAAAAAAAAAAAAACATTTATTAATTATAAACAAATCACTTCGCGTCGCACTCGAACGTGTCTCAAACCTCGGGGCTTTGCTCTATTTGACTGGTTGCCAGTCTTGGAGATAATGTCACTGGCTTCGGCAACGGCCAACTCATGCTTTGGCTGGTTGGCTGGAACCCTATAGGCGGCTAATATCTAATCTCTGCCAGCGGCAGCTTTATCTTATCGCCTTAAAGGTGAGCTTGCGGCTCCATGGTTACTGTCGCATTATAATACGCGCGTAACACTCCAACAACAACAACAACAACAACAACAATACGCTGCAATTCAATTCGAAGCACCCCAAATACACACATAGACACTCACACACATAGGCGCACGCACACAGCCTGCCCTAGCTGATTTTCCAACGCATTGTGAGTCACATGAAAGGGGCGCAGGTGTTGAACCTGCTCAAAAGCTCTCTCTATCTCTCTATCTCTCTGTCTCTCTCTCTCTCTCTCTCTCTCGCTCTGACTGAAGCAAGCGGCAGTTTAAGCCTAGCTTGTTCAGAGCCAGAAATCAGGATCAATTTCTCTGCACTTTTCTGCAGAAGTCTAGACCTAGATCGCTATGATTCTATACCTATATAGCATATATGTAGTATATATGTATATATAGTATGTATATAGTTGTCTAACTGAAGCACACGTTGGCTACAAGTCGGCGAGCGTGAGCCAATTTCAAATGAAAAGCCAAAATAAAACATTTTAGAGCAGTTGCAATGCGGCAATGCTTGACTGTTAGATACCCTGCAGACAGATATGAAAGAAATCCTTTATAAAAGTTTCTGAAACAAAGCTGGAAATTCAAAAGAAAACAAAAAGTAAGCCTAAGAGAGTTATACTTAAACTGATCTTTAAATGAGAGACTATATATATATTTTAACTATATAACTATTCAAAGTCTATTCAAACTGTCCAGTTTACTTAAGAGTTCCACTGTAATATATACTTAATTTAGTGATATGTCCTAAGCCCTGATATAATAAATGTAGGGTATTTCTATATTTGCTTATAAAAATCTAAGAAAATTGCAGGAAAATGTTTAAAATCCACTTTTTTTTTGCCTATTTATTAAATCCACAAATTCAGTTTCAAAGATCTTTTATCTCAAAATTCACTCCAGCTTGGCTTAAAGCTTTTCACTAAAAACTCATAAGCTTTTCAGTTGAAAATAGATTTTTTTTGAAGATCTTAGGACAAAAAACATTCATGCCAAGTTTTAGGTCTTTAATTTCATTCAAAGATATATCAGTATATGAGATATATGGTAAAAGTTAGTTCAAGTAAGTAAAGTGCCAGTTCATAACTGGCAAACATTGAAGAATACGAAACTTATGTCTGAAATTTGAAGCTAAGGAATCGAGCCGTCAAATAGCTGTTAGTCTATATCTATATAATTTATAAATCTTTTAAAGTTCTGGACTCAAATTCTTATTGATATTGCCGAAGCCAAAGTGAGTGATGTAAAACTGTTCTTTGGGCAGGCAGCAACTTATGAAAAAACGTCGTGAGTCTGCAAAGAGACATCGAAAGCCATTTAAGACCGCAGCCCTTGCCGCCCAGCCCCGCCCACACGGCAGACACGGTCATACGCTTAGCCCGAAGTGAACAAATGATATTGCGGTGTGCGCAGTGCAAGTGATTTTCAAAGAAAAAAGTATAACACACACACACACATACAGACACTCACACTCACACACACAAACACGTGAATACACGGAAGGCAGGAAAAGCGCAAAGCGCGAACGAAAGCGTTTTACCGTCTCTCTCCCTTGTTCTCTCATGCTCTCCCTGTCGCTCTCTGTGTGCCTCTCTCTCTCTCTCTCGCTCTCTCTTTGGGTGTGTGTGTGTGTGTGTTGCTTTTAATTTTGGATCCGTTTGTCGGGATTTCGGTTCTCGGCGCGATGAAATAGTCACAGTCGCAGTCCAATCGAATACTGAAAACTGAATTCAGGCAACCAACTCGAATTGGCCGCGGCCCGAGCGCCACGAGCGGCCGAGCAGCCATCGCAGCCTGTTGTTGCCGTTGCGAGCTGAGCAACAGCAGCAGCCGGCAGCGCATTCTCTGCCGCTGCGCCGGCTGTGCCTCTATCTCTGACTGTGGCCGTGATTGCGGCTGCTTCAGTTGCCACTTTGCAGCAACAACCCCAAACCCCCCACCCCCATCCCTCCCCCCTCTCTCTCTCTCTCTCTCTTTACTCATTCATGCAACAAGCAGATCCACCTTAAACCTACAACCCCCTCCCCTTCCCCTCCCTCCGTGGTTGGTGGCACGTCCATCCATTCTATTGGGGTCTCTGGCTGATCGTCCAACAAAAGCGCCGTGTGGGGTTGGCGATTTTCCAAATAAAAGTTCAAAGTGTGCGCGCGTACGTCTCTCTGTGTGTGTGTGTGTGTGTGTGTGTGTGTGTAGGTGTACCCAAGTATAAAAGTGAGCAGTGAAACAGAGAGAGAGAGAGAGAGAGTGAGATCGAGAGAGCGCAGCTTCATGGCCCACAAAAAAAAATAGGCGGAAAAACGTTTCGTATTTATGCACAATAGAAGGAAAAATTAACCTAAACATTTTGGCCAAGTTTCACATTCTGAGCACATTCCATTGCTATTACACAAAGTTAACTGAAAATTTGCATTCAAGCTGATCGAGTACAATATGTGTACTATATGAAGCATTATCTTTATTCTATATATGTCTATAGGCATAGGAGAAAGAAAATTGTGGATCCCTTTTACTGGTTCAAGTTCTCTATCTTGACTTGTTTCTTAGTCGTAGTGTGATTGACTGCCTGAATGATTGATCTACCTTGACTTGTTTGTAAGTATGATTGACTGACTGAATGATTGATCTCTGTCTTCACTTATTTCAAAGTAAGAATATGATTGACTGACTGATCTCAGTCTAGAGACTTGTTTGTAAGTAAGACTATGATTGACTAACTGAATGATTGATCTCTGGTTTGACTTGTTTGTAAGTAAGACTATGATTGACTAACTGAATTATTGATCTATGTCTTGATTTATTTCAAATTAAGAATATGATTGACTGATCTCAGTCTAGAGTAAGAATATGATTGTCTGATTAATCTTTGTCGTGTCTTGTTTGTAAGTAAGAGTATGATTGACTGACTGAATGATTGATTTCTGTATTGACTTGTTGACTGACTGAATGATTGATCTACGTGTTGACTTGTTTGTAAGTAAGAGTATGATTGACTGACTGATCTAGAGTAAGAATATGATTGACTAGTTTCTAACAAAGAATATGATTGACGGATTGAATGACTGACTCATCGGCTGGCTGACAATTGACTGACTGACAGATAGATTGACATAACTGACGAATGATTGACAGACTGACTGAATCACAGATACTGATTCACAGACTGATTTTCAGATTGACTGATCAACTGACTGACAAATAGATTTCCTGACTGACTGACATAAAGCTTGACTACAGCTATAGCTAACTGATATGAATAGCTGAATGACTTGACTGATTTACAGACTGACTGATCGAGTTACTGTTTAATTGATAATCAGTCTTACTTGACTGACTGGCTGGTTGATTGATTGATGTGCTAACTGACTGACAGATTTACAGACTGACTGATCGACTGATTGAATGACTGCCTGATGAATGTTTGACTAACTAATAGATTGACGGACTAACTAACTGACTGATGGACTGACTATCTAGTGACTGTGTGATTGAAGTGAGAATTAAAGAGTCCACCAGCAAGTTGAGAGTATGAAGCTTAAGGTTTGATTGATAAGCTTGCATGGCTGAGGTGTGTAAACTTTCAACTAGAAAAAAAAAAAAAAATAAATAAAATAATAAAAAATAAGATTCGAATCCGAGTTAAGCTCCTCGTCGCTAGACGTTCAATTCCAAACACTGCGAAAACTTATTTCAGTCTAAGATACTACAAAGACCACAGTGTAAGCAGGGAACTTCAATCTTTGGTATATTAGATGATGCATCTAGCCTCATTAATAGATTAGAAAGTTTGTATACTTAAAAGAGACTTCACACTGAAGTCCATCCAATTCTAAGCTTCATGCAGAGCGTTTGTCAAATAAAAAAACGCATAGCTCAAAACAAATCCTTAATTGATTATGATTCAATGGAGAGACTTAGGGTTAAGTTTTAAAGATTAAAAGTTAAAAAAAACTCTGTAATAGATCATATCTAGAACAGGACTCAGATATAGAATAAATATTCTATATAGGTATATATTCATATGGAGTTCAATATATAGCTTAGTTTCACACCGATCGGTGGTTCAATGATTCACTTGCAACAATTAGTACGTAAGCACACAACTGTACTTTATGCATGGTCCAACTTGGATACTCTCTGAATTATTTCGACTTTATAAATAGACACGGATGAGACAAGGCGGCGACCAGACGTGAGACGCGAAACAAGATGTGAGATGAGATCGGGGCCAAACGAGAAGATCGCTTGATGTGTATTTGTAAATATACATACATGTACATATATACATATGTATATATATTTGTGTTTCTATATATTTGTATGTATATGCTTTTAGCTAGAGTTTAAGCTTTCTGCTCCCTAAACATTCGAATGCTTTTTCAGTTTTCGAAAATTTTCCTGCTCTCTTTTATTTTTGGGAAACTCGAAACTAATGAGGTCGTCATGTCCGCTTATGGGCACGTAGACGTTGCGTCATGGGGGCCCCTGGACTTGGGGATGGCTTCGCAGCGAGCCACCGCACCTCAGGCACCACCCTGCCGCATGCCCTCCCCCTGCTTCAGAACTCCAACCCCTCGCTCTGAACCAAGGGGCAAGAGCGCCTGCACTTGAAGCGCGCCTCATCCAGGGGCGGGGTCATGTTGCAAGCATAGATATACACACATACATATTTATGTATGTACATATGTATGTGTGCATATCTATGTATAGATAAAAGTGGAGCTATGTGTGTATATATAAAGCATATATCGGCTCGGTTCGTCTGTGCTTTGCTTTCGCCTGGCTCTTGAGTAGAAAAGAAAGAAGAAGAAGAAGCAGAAAAACAGAATTCATTGCGTTGGTTTTTCTTGGCACTCTCGGTTTTTCCTCGACTGCGCCGCGATTTGAGTTCAAATTTATTTTTGGCAGCAACTTGAGTTGTTGTTATTGTTATTGTTGTTGTTGTTGTTGTTGTTGTTGCTGTTGCTGCTGCTGCGGCGTTGCCTCACCTCGGTCTTAGGCAAGAGGCAACAAATGCAAACTGGGAGCTGACAACTGGCTACTGAGAACTGGGATCAGGCGCACGTCTACCTAATCTGTGCGCCTGCGTGTATGTGTGTGTGTGTGTGTGTGTGTGTGTGTGTATTGGGTGCATGCGCTGTTTGATATCAGTTGCCCATCTTGTGCCTGTTTGTCTGTTTGTGTAAACCATTTAAAGGTAATTGAACTTAGCTCCGATATATGCACCTACGAAAGCCATTAGAGCCGAGCCCAGCACGAGAGAAGGAGAGAGAGAGAGCGTGAAAGAGGAAGAGCGAGCGAGTGTACGAGTGCACTGAAATGAGCGCTATAAATATGGCCAAGCCAAAAATAAACGGAAAGAAGCTTTGACTACACGGCATGGGTCTGCCCATAAAATGATATAGGGCCAAGAGCGATAGATATAGACAGGAGAGTGGAAATGAGAGTGAGAGTGAGAGTGAGATAGACGCTCGTTACACTTGGGAACACAAATTTGTTCTAAACTTAAAGATGACGAGCGGTTTAATTATAGCATCAAGCAGTTTAGTTGGATTAGACATAGCTTCAGTGTAAAATTTCGTTTTGGACTTTCTATAAATAAAACTTGCGATTGGGAAATCTTTGGCGTAAGATCGATAGCGCAACTTACATCGAAAGGAAAAAACATGAAAGACATGTGTAGAGAGTGAATGCTATAAAACAAATATAGTTCGAGTTTAAAGAGTTTCAAACTTGATATAAAATAAAAGAGAATCTAAGAAATCATTACCAGATTTTTAGTTGGCTTTTTAATTTTTCTTAAAATTTTACTGTGTGCATATAATAAAAATTTTTAGGTATATACCAAATTGATAGGCTATAGCTTTTATAGTTCCTAAGATAAATCCGTTTAGACACACAGATTTATAGACAAAAGCACAAACTTAAGTTTAAAATATATTAGAAAAAATACATGCACAGTAATTTTCCAAAAAATACTATTTAATACTTCAGAAAAAACTATTTAATGAATTTGTACATTTTTTAAAGTTTTTTTTTACAATCAAACTAAAGACCTTTCCCGATTTCCAATCATCTTGATGACTGGAGCGACTTTAGTTAGCTTAAAGCATAGTATTAGGCGCAAAGGTTTCTGAAACAAGCAACTACGAAATGGGCACATATTGAAAAGAAAATCTTTTTTTGAACAAATAAGTTTCATATTTCCACCTCAAGACAAAAACAGCTGCGAGTCCAACTCAAAATTTTTGGACGATATTTTTAGGCCAAAGCGTCAAAAACATAAAAAGTTTTCCCTTCAAATGTGCGCTGCATTGCTTTTCTTTTGGGGAAATGATCAAGGCAAGGTGTGTTAGAAAGAGCAAGGGACACGGAGAGCAAAAGGAGTGTGAGTGAATAAATAAGATAGCAGTTGGGGGGATCGTTGCTTGAATTGAGCCAGAAAAGCCAAAGTTGAAATGAAACGAAATTAGAATATAGCAAGAAACATACATATGTATGTATGTATATGTATTAAAGTGTAAACATATAGATAATAAATGCATATGTGAATACATTCATATGTATGTGTATAAAACTAAGCCGATAGCACGACCAGCATGTCACTAAAAAAAAATCAATAACAATTAATTCTCAGCGTCAACTGCAAGATGATTGCAGAGTTAGCCACAACAAAAGCGAAAGACAAAAACAAAACTAGAATCAGCAACAACAAAAATACAGTAATAATGGCGCGCTCGCAGGCAGCAAACCAACTACAACTGACTACAACAGGAAAGCAAAGCAAAAGCAACAGTAAAAAAAAAAGAAACGCAAAGTAACGGCAATGCTGTTCGGCACGGCGGCTGTAAGCACGAATCAAGCAAAGCCGAAGCCGAGGGCAGGCCAGCGCGAGCTTTAGGGCAAAGGACAAAGCTCGCAACGTAACTTGTCTAAGTGTATGGGTATGAGTGCCTATATGTAAGTGTGTGTGAGGCTAAAGCGTGTGTTGATGTCATAACTAACGGCGAAAACGCGCACACAGCGCAGCCAAGGATAATGCGCCACAACAACAGCGGCAAGCGGCAAAGCCCACAAAACATACAGCTGTGAGCCACCCATTTTGAAACACGTTTTAAGACGCTGTCAGGGGGGTTGAAACGACAGCAACAACAACAACGATAGCAACAACAAGAAATTGAAGAACAATAAGAACTGGGAATCCGGCTCAAGGGAAGCTGCGCACAAAACTGCGAGCCGGGAGCCGAGCTGTGGCCGCGTTTCGAAACGCGGCTGGGGTGGAAAACACACTCACACACACACACACACACACACATGCTGACAAACAGACAGACAACTCGGCGCGGCAACACAGTCACATATACATGTGAACAATTGTATATAATATATAAAAAAGAAAACTCCAATTGGATTTGGCAGCAATGCAAAGTCTTGAGACTGAAATAACTCACGCTTAGCCCAACATTGAAAAAAATATCAACAATTCCTTTTGGTTCTTGTGTGCATGTGTGATTGCGTGTGTGTGTGTGTGCACACAGCTGCCAATTTTTATGTACGCGCAGAGCATATTGCACAGATTTTGAGCTAGACTTTGCTTCTAACCTCACACGCACTCCGGCAGAAAACACGCGCAGCGCTGCGTTCTGTTTACAATCTGCAACAAATACTAACACACACAAACAAAGGCACTCAAACGTTTTCATTTTGGCAACTTCTGTCCGTTATTAACAAAAACAACAAAAAAAAAATCCAGAACGTGTCGTCACACGCTGCTCGATGTTAGACAAAAAAATACATGTGCGCAAAACAAAATAACAAAAAAATAAATACATATATATATATAATTATGTACGTACGTACGCTCGAAGGGCGACAAGCGCGCAGCAGAATGAAGCGAACGCGTTTAACTGTTGTCGGCAAATGGCCAGAATTCTTGTTGATGCGTCGCAGCCGCAGTCGCTGTTGCCGCTGCTGCTGTTTTCGTTTCGGCTTTGCATGGCTTGCACACGATTTCGATTCCTTCCTTGCCACTCAAGCTCACCCACTCATGCACACTCCTCACACACACACACACACACACACAGAGTCGTCTGTTTAACAGCGGAACAGAGAAGTTTCTGTTTTGAGTTGGGCGCGTAAAGTGCATTTGATTGCTGCTGGTTGCTGGGTACGCATGCCATGTCAGATAATCTGTTAATTTTTTTTTTATTTTCAAAAGACCGCAATCGTTACTTTTGAGCGTCCTTGCAGCGCAGCTCATTATCGATATCGATAAATTGAGCATATCTTTCGCTTAGAGTTGCCACTGTGCTGCTAACCTGTGTGAGTGTGAGTGTTGTGTGTGGCAGCTCTGCTTATCACTTTGAGCTCAATTAACGGCAATCCAATTGAGTCAACATGAAAACCTTGCTCAATTATATTTTTGTAAAAATATCGTGTTTATTTAATACAAAATAATATTTCTTTTATTTAATTTGGTTGCATTTGCATTTCTTGGTAACAATTACATTAAATTAAGAGAAAAAAATTATGCATACTATATTAATGTTTTATTTGATTAAGCTTAATGTGACATAAAAAAAATTATATATACTGCTAAAACTATAAACTAAAACTAGACATAATTTAATGCAAGAAATCATATGAATGTTCTTTTTTTATATAGTTATAAGCATCTTTCTAGCCTATTTTAAATAAATACTTTTGACAACTTATTTCGATAAATGATGTTAAAAAAAAAATTGAAATAAAAATGATAGAGCTCGCATTAAAAATTGTTCAAACGGGTAAAGCTTTTTTTAACGATGATCAAAATTTAACCAGCTGTCTTAATGCAAAAATACAAAAAATATATATGTATATGTACTTATGTATGCATGTATGTTAAGCGCTTATTACACTAAATTTGTTTATTTTTAATTTTATGCTTAAATTTAAAATGTGTGTATGTGTGTGTGTATGTAAACTTTTTTTCTTGTATTCCTTTTTATGTACAACGTCTGATTTTGTGTGTGTGCACCTACAATTTTGTTCTGTTACAAAATAACATATTTTAACCGATTTACTTTTGTCACTTTGTCACTTCGTCACTTCATCTAACTAATTTAGGTTTCATTTTGTTTTTTTTTTAATAGCATTTGTACTTGAAATTTTGAAACGCGTTGGCAGCGCCACTCTACCATTTTCCTTTCTTTTTTTTCATATTCCACTCTTTACTCAACTTAACATTGATTTCGCCGTCTCGGAGTTGTTGTTGTTGCTGCTGCTGCCGCTGCTGGCACGGTTGTCCGGCTGCGCGCACTGCAACAGCTGATGGCTGTAACAAGCGTCGCCATTGCTCTGTTATTATTTAGTCCGTTGCTGTTACTGTTAAGGCTGTTGCTGCTGCTGCTGCGCAGCGACCAACGTTTGCTTAGGTCAGCCGCTGCCGCCGCCAGCGCCGCTGTGTAAGCACGTGTGCCAATCGCGAGCGTCGGCACGACGGCATTGAGCTTCTTCGGCGACGGCGGCGGCCGGGCTGCAATTCCACCGCTGCACGACTGCAGTCGCGTCGGCTTGCTAAACTGACTGCTGCCGCCGCTGCTGCTGCCGCTGCCGGCATTGCTGCTGCTGCCCAGAGAACTGGCGCTTAGCGTACTGCGTCGCTGACTGCGCCGCTGCTCGCGCTCTTCATTGCTGCGACGTATACGTCGCGCGCTACCGCCAGCTACAGCACTGACTGCTGCCGCTGGTGTTGTTGTTGGCGTTGCCGGCTTGTTGAAAGTGTGACTGGATTTGTTGTTTGTTTGCTTGTTGTTGCTGTTGTTGCTATTGCTGCCGCTGCTGTTGCTGCTGCGCAGCGTTCGCTTTGTCATATCTAAGCTGCCCAGCTGGCAGATGGTGCTGCGCAGCTGACGCTTGCTAACACCTCCCCCAGCCAGGCTCAAGCTGTGACTGCGACGCGTCATCATGACGCTGCTGCCGCTATTGACGCTGCGCCGTCGACTGTTGCGCCTAACATTCGAGCCGCTGTTGCTGTTATTGTTAATGCTAACATTGCTGCTGCTGTTAACATTGCTGCTGCTGTTAACACTGCTGCTGCTACTGCCGCTGGGCAATGCTTCGCTGCTGTTGTTGCTGCTGTTATTGTTGCTGCCGTTGCTGTTGTAGGCAACAATTGCTGCTGCGCTGGCGGCAATGAAGGACTTGCTTTTGGTGTGCTTAAACAACTGTCGGCGACGCGTCTGCAAGTGTTGGTGATTCTCATTGGGCACATTGCGATAGCGACGCAGCGGTCGACGTATGCGCGACTGCGCTGCCGGCAACTGTTGCTGTTGCTGTGTTGGTGGCAGCAACTGTTGTTGCTGCGCTGCAGTTGGCGACTGTTGCACACCTTTCTCCACGCCCCCTACACTCGCCTCCTCACTCAAAGTCGTGGGCGTTGACCGGGGCGTGGGCGTGGCCGACAAAGTGGAGCTCACCTCGTTATCCTGCAACGTGGCCAGATTCGGTTCACTCCAAGGCGACGCATAGGCGAACGAGGAACAGCTGGAGGAACTGCAGCTGGAACTGGAACTGGAGCTGGCCTCAACGAGCAACAGTTGCTGCTGTTGCTGTTGCTGTTGTTGCTGCTGCTGCTGTTCCCGTTCCAGTGCCACCTGCTGCTCCTCGTCGCGCTCCTGCTGCAGCAGCGCATTAAGCGCTAGCAGCTCTGCTGGCTGCTCGACATAAGCCGCCTCCTGCTGTTGCTCTGCCTCCTGCTGCCACCTGTTGCTCTGTTGCTGCTGTTGCTGTTGCTCGCGTCGCGTCTCCAGCTGTGTTAGCGAATAGCCCTCTTGCTGCTGATAGCGCTGCTGCTCCTGCAATATCTCCTGCATGCTGCTCTGCTGCTCTTGTCGATTGTGTTGCTGCTGCGGCGGCGGCGACGGCGGCGTCGGCTGTTGCTGCTCCTGCTGCTGCTGCTGCTGTTGTTGCTGCTGCTGCTGCTGATCCATAGGTTGCTGCTGTTGCTGTTGCTGCTGCTGCTCATTGAGCAGCGTGTTGTACGACTCAGCAAAGCTGTATTCTGTGCTGCTGGCATTGACCGACGAGTTGCTAACGTAGCTATCGTAGCTGTGCTCCAGCTGCAACTCACAGCTGCTGATGTTGGTGCTGCTGCTGCTGTTGTCAGTGTTGTCGGCGTTGTCATAGAGCTCCTGCTCCTCCTTCGGCAAAGCAATCACTTTCAACAAGTCCTCGTCCACGCCGTTGCGGCGATGGCGGATTTGTGATGTGTTTTGCTGCCAGCTGGAGATCGATTGCTGCAAGGATTTGCGCCAATATTTGCTCTGCTGGACGACATCCTCATCGATTTCGTGCTCCTCCTCCTCCTCCTCTTCCTCCTGCTCCTCCTCGACGACCTCCTCGAGCAGCTCCTCCTCAATGTAGTAGTCGAAATTGCGATAAGGCTCCGGCGGCAAATGCCGCTTGGCCAAGGCACTGTAGGGCGTATCATGGAGATATTCCTGCTCCTCAATGTGGCCGCACAGCTCCAAGTCGAGTTCCTCGTGCTCCTCCAGTTGGGCCAAGCTGCCAGGATATTTGTTCTCCGTATCCAATGGCTCCAGCTCCGCTGCACTTGTTGCTGCTGCTGCTGCAGATGCGGGCGTTAGTATCACAGTTACAACGGATGTGTTGTCCGCACGCATCTTTTTGTTGGCCCAGGTCTTGAGGGCTTTGTCGACCAGAGCCTTGCTGGGATTCATAACGTCCTGCTCGTGCAGACACTCGCCTATGAGATGCTTCTCCCGCACCGAGTCGACAGCCTCCTGTGCGTTCACAACGTTCCAAAGGCCGTCTGTGCCGAAAATAAGGCATCTAAAAAGGAAATTATATATTAGCTAACGGACTTCAAACGTTTTCCAGTGTTGGCAAATGGTAAGTGAAGCAAACTTAAATAGTCAAGTGTTGGTAAATGGCAAAGAAACGTTAACAGTTGCTTTTCAGTTAACGAATATTGATTTACAATATATTTAAATTAAGTGTTGGTAAACGCTTTTTGCTCTCAATCATTTTAGTGCGGACAAACTTTTATATAAAAAATATATAATTCATGTTGGTAAACGAACTGTATTGACACATATTTAGGTTAAGTGTTGAAAAACAACATTTTCTATTAGACTATCCAAACTCCTCCATATATTTAGTCGAGCTAAATCGATTCTTGATTAGAAACACACCTGAATGTATTCGGATCAATTTTGACCACTTTGACATCCGGATCGGGGCTGACGACAAACTCCTTGCAGCGCGAATTGTAGCTCCAAAGGTCGCCCAGAGAGCGGGCAACGGCCAGAAAAGGTATATCATCGACGAGGGTGCGCCGCTTGATGGGTCCGCGATGCATCGGATCTCGAGGACGATTCCAGACGACGCGCGGCACTCCCGACTTGATGGCCACTTGGCCGCCGGAGCGCTGAATGCGTGCCTTTTCTGCCTGCGATTCGGGCTTGTGATCCGTTGTCAACTGTTTCGCTCGCCAGCGACGCTCGCCCGGATTCTGATAGCCGAGCACAATGCCCGAGTCGCCGACATGGCCAATGTAAATCTTTTCGCGACGCATAAAAGCGACCGTCGCTGTGGTGCCAGCTGTGCTTAAATGGCCATTAGCTGTACGTGGCCATTTATCTGTAAGTTAAAAACAAATTTAAAATCAATTCAAATTTCCTGCCGACGATAATAATATATCGATAAGTCGCGCAGAGGTATTTTACCTTAATTTTCAATTGGACATCTATATTTGAATATTCTTAGCTTCAATTTTAGATATCGAAACGACTGGTTTGCTTAAGATTTCACTTTAAATTTGCTATTCATTGCTAATCTTAAAATATTTTTTATGTTTGTGACGTCAAAATAACAAAAAAAAAAAAACATTTAATGCAACCTTCACAATTGTGCACACTTTCTGCGCTACTTTCTGCTTTAGCATATACTGCTGACTCGCTCTAACGTATGCTTACAATAAGCGAACACAACGGGGTTGCCAACACACGTCACATTTTAAGCAGATGGCAAGCCTATGGAATATTCCACTTACAGCCCGGCCAATCGATAAGCGATTATTAGCTAGTTGCGCATATATATTTGACTCGCTCACTCACCCTGCTCTCGCCACATGGCGAAGTGTGTGCCAATATAACCTTCGCGTATAGCGCGCAGCACATCCTCATCGTTATCGGACCAGAACAGCTTCTGCTTCACAATCTCCAGCATGAGATGCTCCTTGGCATAGAGCGCCGCCTCGGTGCCGCCGTGGCCGTCATAGATGCCAAAGAATGCGTATTCCAGCTCATGTGTCAGCGGCGACTCTTGGTATGCCACCGAGAATTGATCCTCCATATATTTGCGACCGCCCTGGCTGCACTGCCCGGTCACACGCATATTGACGCCCAGTGTGGGTGTGGCACTGGAAGTAGTTGTCTCCTTGCAGCGCTGCCTGGTGTTCCCATTGCTGCCACCTTTGGTGCGCATTGGGGGCGCAGCTGAGCAGCTGCTAGTGGTTTCTACTGTGGGCGTGGCCATTGGATCCTCCTGTTTGAAATTGTCGCGCGCTGATCTTGAGTGAACAACAACATCAAGCAATGTATTGATATTATTGTGGTTATTGTTGTTGACCCGGGAGCAGCGCTGCTCGGACACTGAAGCCGTTACTGCTGATGCATCCGGATTTACATTTGGACTCGCATCTGTGTAGTAATTAATGACATCGTATTCCACATGGGCAACTTCCCGTTCTGTTTCCATTGGAAATCTTTTTGTTGTTGTCTGCATGCTGGGCAGCATTTTTGCATTTAGAGGGAGGGGAAAGGGTGGTGTGGGCTGCTCGTTGCCGGCGCCCGTTTTGTACTTGTTTTGGTTTTGTTTATGTTGCTGCTTCTTCTTGATAGCTTAGTGCTGTTGCTGGTGTTGTTGTTGTTGTTGCTTTCGTCTTTCACAGCAGTGTTGTAATTTCATGTGACATTTGGCACTCGCACTCCCAATATTGACTGCTATCGTTGCTGTCTCGCTCCCACGACAATAACAAGCACAATGTGTGTAAGCGAGTGCGCTGCTGTCTCCTTCTTTGTTTGTCTACGCTGGACGACGTGAATACATACATATGTGTGTGTGCGTTTATAGTATATACGTTGAACGCTGTGTGATTGTGTGGGGCAGCTTGCCTTCTTCTTTCTGTTTTTTGTTGGTATTTTGATTTTTGTATTGGAAACCGCCGCCAATTTTTACCGTATTTTCTTGCTTAAGCTTCTTTCACTTCATTTGCGTTAGTTGTTTGTTCTGAATTTGTGTAAAATGATGGGAAATTATATGCAGTCAATGCCAGTTGCAGTTTCACCTTGATGGAAAATCAGATTATGCGCGCGCTTTGCGAGCGCAAACAAAACTCGTTTGCAGCCTCTTTTCAAATCTTACTGTTTTTGTGTTGTTGTTGTTGTTAAAGCCGTTGCAGCAGCGCTCTTTCTTTTTAATTCTGCAGTTTCTGTTGTTGTCGAGCATTTTCATTAGAATATTTTCGAAATAATCACGTACACACACACACACAACAGCAAATTGTTAATAACACAAAACGAAATCAAATAGAAAGCAAGCGAACGAACGAACAGAGAGCAGCAGAGTTGTAGCAGTAGCGTAAGTTTGACGGAGAAAAAACAACTGAACAGCCCGCTGCGACTTGTTTGTGCTGCCAACTCACAAAATAAGCGGGCGCTAAACAAGCAGCAGGGCAGGCAGGCCACTCTGGCACACAAATACACACACGCATGCTCATACGGTATATAAACATGTACATACATGCATACATCCGTTCGTATGTTTGTGAGCAAGTATGCGAGCGAGCGAGCGGCCGAGCAATTGAGTTGCTGTGCTGCCTGGGTTGCCAGACGTGCTGAGAGAAAAATTGTGAAATTGCTAGCAGCCACAAAAACAGCACAGGGTTGCGGTGAAGAGGCGAGATCCTCTGCCTATGACAGGTTTGCGTAACCCCCTAAACTAAGGTTGGCGCGTTGCTTCTAAGTTCGAAGTACAACCATGGCAGAAGCAAAAGTTACATACATATTTAAATTTAAAAAAATATATAAATATACATATATATTTTCAGAACATTAATTTCTTAAAAATATTGCACAGATGAAAATACATTCATATATATACATATATATATATATATATATATATATATACATACATATGTACTGTATATCAACGCACAATACAAAAATATGTACTTTCATATGTACATTTTTTCTGTACTAAATAAAGTCTTCATATATAAACATGTTTCTTTCTACCTTAAAAAAAATAGTTACAAAAATTTATAAAATTATTTTCGAATGGGTAGGCTTATTTTAAAAATCAAACAAATTGCTAACCAACGGCCACACCCTGCATGAGCACAATCTGTGCACCTATCTGGCAGCCCTGGAATATTAGTCATCGGCAGCGCTCGCTCCAATGCTCTTGTATGTTGTTGTTTTGCTGGTTTTATCCCACACTCACACACGCAGCTTATGTATGTACTTAGCTGACACTAATAGCAGCGAGCAAGCAATAGTGGTCCTGCTCGCACCTATGCATTGTATACCTGGTAATGGCTGTTGCTCGCAACTACCGCTCGTCATCGTCAAGTTGCTTTCGCTTTAGCCATTGTAAAGGGAACAAACGAAAATTTCCAATTTTAATGTCAGGCCATGCACACATGGTATGTATAACACTCTGCAGATACATATATACAAATGTATATAGTAATGCATACGGTAACAACTAAGGATGCACTTGTTTTAAAAATAAATATTAAATATTTATATTATGTACATATGTGTATACACAGGTCAATGGGGCGGACGGGCGTAGTAATGGAAAATCGGATATTTGAATATGCGTTTTTTTTGCGCTGATGCTGTTAGGCGGTTTAATCGACCTAGAGGGCAACACTTCCAAGCGATAGCCGATAGCGTAAGCAACCCTAAAACTGGTGTCGCCGTTTTTATTGTATTGTTAATATTGTGTGTGCATCTAATGTGCAAGTAGGAGTGTGAATGCCAATGACTGCGTACTGTTTCCATTTCTTTAATGAAAATGCTATGCTGGAGTTATATAATTTGTTAAATAATTTAATAATTAAAAATCATATTTTTTTTTACCAAAATTGTTTTTTTTTTTAATAATGTGGCTTTTAGCTGACTAATTGCAGCATTTACTAAATGTTATTCAAATATATTAAAAGTTCGCTACACAGCACTTCTTTGGATTTCAGTATTATCTAGCACCGTTTCCTACAGTTTACGGTATTATATCAATTTTTGCATACACTTATATAATAATTTATAGACAAAAAATTATTCTACCTCTAAGTAATATAAATAAGAAAGTATAAATATTATAGTTTTCAGATAATACTGTCAATTATTTATTATTTTCACAACATTTTGAAATTTTCGAATTGCGCGCTATTCAGTTGTTACCGGCAAATGCAACACTTTCAGTTTCTTAGTCTCTAGTGATGCCGTTCATCGAAAAAGTAAGCAGTTACTCGTCACCGGGTAACGACTACTTGAACCAAAACAGTTGATTTCTATAAGTTGCTTAAATTATTTTACAATGTCGTACTCCTCTTTATGAAAGAAAGTATATTAAAAATAAATAAATTAAACGCTATATCTTAAATACCTACATTATTTTCGAAAACTACTTGATAAGTACTTGAATAACGGTAAGTATTCGTTACAAAAACCATTAGCACTGCTGACAGACGCGGCCTGCCAGAAGCGGCCTGCCAGACGCCGCTACAGCCCAGCCAATCAGCGTTGAGCTAATTGCATGTCGCCTACACTGAAGCAGTGTTGCCATTTCCGCTTTTTTCCCGTCAGATCTAGCCTTTTTCGAAATTGAATTGCGGAAAAATTCTAAAATTGCGGGATATATAGCTTTTTGAAAAACACATTTAGCTGGTTTTCAATTTTTTTTTTCATATGACTTAATATTTGCATGATTTTTGATAATATTGAGTACAAAATGTGAAAACTTCTGTACAATTTTTATGCAGAGCTTTTGGTTGTGGTAAGCAAAAAAATTAAATTTAAAAAATTCAATACACTTTACTACAAATGTGCAGAAATCATAAAAAAATAGTTAAGAAAAGTTAGCTTTTTTTCAGCTATTTTCTCCATAAACTTCGCTTTTTTGCGTCCGTTTCGCCTATATCTAGCTTTTTATGCTCGTCAAAAAACAGCAACACTGCACTGAAGGCATGTCGGCCCTGCTGTCGGACACGATTGAAACAGTTTACCACAGGCAAGCAAACAGTTCACAACAGAGTGCGTTCCCTGCTCGAAGTGTTTTTTTTTGTAATTTAGTCACGACGAGTGCGCTTAGCGGTAAACACAACTTATTCATATTAACTAACAGCTTTCAATATTTTCGGGTGCCAAGAATATTTTGTTAATTTTTGTTAATGTTGCTGGTTTTTTATTCTAAAGTGTTAAACGCGGCGTGCCAAATTTATATTGCGTGCAAAATTGCCAAAAAGGAAATTATATATATATACACACACACACACAAACGCACATGCAAATACAGGCACAGCCACACATACCTACACATACATTTAGTTTGATTGGTTAGGACAGATTTTTTGAGTTTTTTTTTAGCTGAGATTATTCAGAAGTTTACCTTAATTAGTCGACAGCTGTTGAATTAGCTACAAGGCCGCCAAAAACAAAAAAACAATACAAAGAGAACATTTTGTCTTGGCACGCGCGCAACTCCCGAAAGACAACGACGACAACTTTACAACAATAACTAAGGTGAGTGAATTGTGCCGACGCGTGAGAAAAGTTCTAAATGAAGTTGTGCAATAAATTGACATACTTATGCATGATTGTGTGTACAACAGAGCGCGGGTTGAGGGTGGCAAAAGTTTCCGGCCGGAGCCAGAGATGGCGCCAGCAGCAGGTTGATACCGCACTGCACTGCTTTAGATCATGAAACTGACCGAATCTTAATTCGAACAATTATTTTCCTTGATCTCTACTTTGCCCACTACTCAACACTATTTTTGATCATAAACAATAAAGTGAGCGAATGTTCCATGGGATAATTTGCCTATCTACTTATTTTCGTATATCTTTTTATTCTTAAAATATGCAACAGTCTATTTTAGATAACCAAAAACTAGAAATTGACTCATCTACTGATTCGATCTATCGCTTTGAATATTACGAGAACATAAAACTCTATTGTCTGTAGTTTATAATCAAAAGGCCCGGTTTTCATGTTGACGTCATTTGTTATTTCGGATTTGTATATTCCATTTATTTTTTCTTGCCTAATCTGTCGCTTAATTTATGAGCCTGCCTTGAGAGGTAATTATGGAGCTAAAAGCTTTCTATGCAAACCAATTTCATAAGTTGATTGTCGTGGGAGTATGAGGCTCACACACACACACATACACACACACACACACACGCACACTTGCTTGCAACGAAGCTGTTGCTTGTGCGAAACGGAATCATTAATGGAAATTTGATCTTTCCAAGGCGAATTGAACAGGAAGAATTGAAGAGGGAAGAGAGAGAGAGAGAGAGAGAGAGACAGAGAATACTTGCTTAATATAATTTGCTATGGGTTATTGTGAAGAAGACTTGATAAACAAGAAATAAATAAAATAAAATAGAAAAATTAAAAATAATAAATATATATATATTATATACAAAAGAATGGAAAATATGAAATACCCTACGCAAATGAAGCTGTAGTAAAGTATTCGGAAATAGCTGTTTATCTATGTACACTTTTTTTACCATATGTATGTACATGTGTGAGTGTTCCGTTGTTTTATTTTTAGCGTCGATAAAATTACATTAATTAAAAAAAACTTGCATTCCTACGAAAAACTTTGCTATTTGCTGTTCAATAAATCGTTGCATACTTTGTTGGGTCTGTCCACATAGTTGCCAAGCAAATACACTTGCACACACACACACACACACACATATACTATGTTTATATAGACGAGTATATGTATGTGCACACATCGAGATCCGCTTTCTCTCTCGTTCTTGTAATCAACAAGCCGTCTCCGTTTGTCCAACTGTCAATGCATTTCTAATTGAGTTAATCAGTAAAAGTTTTTTGCTCGTCTCCGCCATCAGCCGCTTCTTCCTGCTGCTTCGTTCTGCGTTCCATTGTTGCATGCTCATAATTCTGCCTCCTGCCTTTTGTTGGCTTCCTTCTGCCTGCCTGCCAACTGCTGCATCCTTTTTGCACTTAAATGAATTTCCATGAATGCATTATAGTGAGAAGGGGGAATTCCCCCTTTTGTGTGAGAAGGAGATGCACTATGGCAAATTTGCCTTTCGCTATGTGTGTGTGTGTGTGTGTGTGTGTTTGCGTCCATTCTTCACATTTTGCGGCTGACCTACTAGCCACCAACCCCTCCCACTGGCCCGCTTTGCCAATGAGTCAGTTAGTTCTCGTTAGTCAGCAAACTATTAAAAATATTTCCGCTTTTATTATTTGACATTTCCCATTTCCATTTAACTAGCAAATTTGTTAGAAACTTTATTTTTTCCATTCATTTATGATTAAGGAATAGTATTTTTTAGAAAACTGCGAAAATGTATAACGGAAAATGTATAAGCTGGAGCCATCAATATTGATAGGTATTTTAGACGTCCGCCAAGAATAGAATTTGTTAGCTGCTGTAAGGATAAAGTATGTCAGGTATTTTATTGATGACATCCTGCAAGAAATGCAGCAATTTTTTTCTCGGCTTCAGAAATCGCTAAACTTGTTATTTTCTTTTTAAAGTTTTGCTTAGAGGGGGCTTACATTCTTGGAATTTTATAAATTCAATGCCATAATCAGGAATTTCCGCATCTTTCTCATCGCACCCTTAAAATTCTTTAAAATATATAAATGCTATAAAATGATGTTACTTAAAGTTTTGTTTTTTCTCTCCTATTTACATTGACAATATATTAATTTAATAAATGTGGTCCGGTAATAATTCGTTCACATGAAATTAGTACACACAAACTTAAACAGACACACATATAAATTTACATAAATAAATATATTATGAATAATCTGCTTGACAGACATGAAAGGACTCGCAATTCTGTGAAACTATAAAAAACAAATTAATGACAATTACAGATTTATTATATATGTATATACTTATGTACATATATAAGTGAATTTTCATTTATGACATCTGGGAAGCCAAACATGAAAGACCTCAAAGTTCCCAGACCCACACATACATACATACATATATACATATACAAATACAAATACAAACAAACAGGCATATACAAATAACGGAAATTTATAATTATGAGAGCGAGCAGCTTTTGTTTGATTGTAATTTAAAGAAAACTGGGGAAGAAGTTTTATATAAAATGTTTAAAATAATGAAATTGTTTTAACGTTTCAATTTAAAGTTTATTTTGGAAGATGTTTTTTTATTATTTAAAGTAACTTGAGAGCTTTTTTACATAGAAAAATGAAATTTTAGCAGTTCCTTATTCTATATACTATATTTAAAAACTTGTTCAACTTGTGTTGATTCAATCACGACACCCGTCTCCCGTCTCTATAAATCATAAGCTTAAATCGATGGCTGTTTCCCGTAGAGATATTTTGCCACTGCATTTGAGTTTCTGTTAACATGGTTTTACCGTTGCAAATCAGGCTTATAAGCTCCTCAAAGTATAAAGGAACGAACCGAACAATGGCTGCAAAAGCAAAGCCAAAAGCAAACGCAACAACACCAATCACAACAATAACGGCATTCGCAACAACAACAACAACAATAGCATCAGCAGCATCAGCTGCACCAACAACAACAGAATCCATGCAATTTACAGTTGCATTTGAATTGGTACCCGGAATGGCTTTTGCGCTCGCTCTCTCTCTCGCTGTCTCAGTCGCTCCTGCTTTGTCCTTGGTTGCAGCACCAGCAGCAGCAGCAGCAGCGAGGAATTGTTGGTTGCTTTAGTTGCCAAGGCCACGGTACGTGCTTTTGACTAGCTCTTTCATACAGCATTCGTTGAGCTTCTGGCACTGCTCTCGCTCATTGCTAATTGATGTTTGTGCCTGTGGGCGAGTAGTACGGTATTAAAAGCGGGATTGGGGATTGCTGTCTCCTTGGCTTATTAATATGGGGCTTGTGCTGCCCCGCTGTGGCTGCTGTCCAGAGTCTTTTGTTTAGCTCTCCTCTTTGATATTTGATTTGCAGTGTTGGGTGCGCGCTGTTGTTGTCGCTCATAATTAAATTGCCAACGTTACGCATTGTCGCCCGCCCACAAAAGTATGCAGCAAATTTGTCCCAGCTACTGCGCCTGCGTCATCTGTATGCATGTGTGCGTGTGTGCGTGTGTGCGTGTGTGCACGAGAGTGTATGTGTGTGCATAACTTTATTAAGCAATTGATTACAATGACAGGCACTGTTGCGTGATGTGCCTGTGTCTGCTGAACTGTAGAATTTATCGAATTGCACTACTCCTCTTTCAGTCAGCCTCTGCCCCGAAATGTATGCAACACTCGATACTAATTAATTCGCAAAAATATTTGCACCACACAGAACGCAAATATTTGTTTTCTCTTTTTCATTGCAGACGCAAAGAAGACCATATTTGAAGTAAATAAACAGAACAAAACAAACAACAGCAACAAAAATGTCTGATCGCAAAGCTGTCATTAAGAATGCCGACATGAGCGAGGAGATGCAGCAGGATGCTGTCGATTGCGCGACACAAGCCCTCGAGAAGTACAACATCGAGAAGGTAAGTTCACAATTACTAACAATCGACATTAAATAGCCGGATGAAGCAACAGATGGAGAGCCTGGGGCAACAACGCTTTAAGCACTTGCGTATCGCCTTTCACTAGCTGTTTTATCTATGTACATATACAAAATGAGAAGTCGTTTATTTAGACTACGAAGAATACAAATTTGACCCTAATTTAGAATATTTTGTTTCGCTATAAACAAATTGTTTTCTAAATACGAATGTAGCGTCGTATTATTGCAGTATAAATAGTTACTCACTCAACAGGTGTTGAGTTGAATAGGAAACAAATAATAATAAATAAATGCTGACAGTATCTATATACAGTATAGCTTGTCTAGTTCTGATATGTGTGTACATATTATAATTAATACATATTATAATATAATAACAAACTGTTGTAAGGCACGCTTTACTGTACTATCTTCATTAATTCCAAGAGAACTTTCTCTACAAAAATCAAGCATTCTGTTTGTCTGCTCCATAGTAGAGTATAGCGCATTCGGTTTTGTTAACTTGGTTTATTTCATCAATTTATGGGAGTCAACAACAAGCCCGGTCCACAAAAATTATCTAATTTAAAGCACTTTACATTTTAATATCAATATTTGTATTTACGCAATAAACGGACTTTTAGTCAATTTAAGAATTTCGTTCGTGACATTCAATATTGCATATTTGTCGCAATTTCAAACTCTGACAGAGGAAAAGTCGGACTGCTTTTGTGTTCTCAGTGTTTGCAATTCCTGTTTGTGAATTTTCCTCGAAGCGACGACGTCGTTTGACATTCTCGATTTAGAGATAAAAGAAACTATTTGAATACTTTTCTATGAATTTGATGGCGCACTTGCAACTGGATGAATGTATGTATATGCAGGTATATATAAAGAATATATACGCAGGTAAAAATATACGTCAAAGGCAAACATAAGTCGCAGTGCGCTTTTAATTACGAAAGCACCCATTAGTTTTCCTTTGAAGTGAGAAACATAATAATCTAAAATAAATCGATGCAAATCTCCAACTTCCGTGAGTGTGTGTTTGTGTGGGTGTTTAATGGTGCTTCTGCTCGAAGGCCACGGCAGCTGGGTTTATTTAAAAAGTGTTGATAGTTTGCAGGCTAGCTTTAGCAGTAAATATAATCGTTATAATAAAGATTATATAAGTATTTATAATGATAATATTGTCTGTCGGCGGCCACTCGCGGATTATTTCAACACAAACTGAATCGAGCTCTTATAAACCCCATTGTCTCCAGTGATAACAGCTAACCACTGTTGCCAAATCTGGCTTTTTTGAAAGCCGAATTGCGGGAAAAATGCCAAAACAGCGGGTTGCGGAAATTTTGAATTTGATATTAATATTTGCATGATTTCTTATCGAGCAAAAAAAGTGAAAATTTCAGCAAAAAAAAAAAAGGAGCTTGTCAAATTAATATGTCTGCATTATTGAAGTCCTAGCAAGAAATCAAAGATCTTTCTCAAGTAAGACTTTTTTTTTTTCTTAACTAACTAAAATTTCAGGAATTCAATAGATTTTCCTTAAAATCATACAAAATTTACTTCGAAAATTGAGCTTTTTTCTCACCATTTTCATCCGCAAACTTCGCTTTTTTTAGCGTCTCATTTTCCTTGATCTAGCTTTTTTTGCTCAACAAAAGTTGGCAACACTGCGGCTAACTAACTTGCTTCCCACTATTTGGCGCAGTAACTTTTATGCGTAGGCCCACTAATGGGCTTACAAGGACTTAGTGCACAGCCTCTTTCTCTCTGTCCCTACTGTGAGCGAGTCGAGATCTCGGATTTCGACTGTCGCCGTGGGCTTCAGCTTAGCTCAGCTACTTTTTCGGTTTCCTTCACGGTAGCTTTTAGTTTTTCTATAAGCTACGCTGCCGCGGATCGGGTTTTCCAGAATGTTATCTCTTCCTGTTGAATTTTGGTGATTATCTGTCGTCGTACTTCTACGTGGCTTTGTTTTTCGTAAGGCTAGTGGCATTCGCTTTTTTACCTTCGCGCGTATGACATATTCTTGGTCAATTCCCAGCGCTAAATCAGTTTTCTCTGTTTTTTGTTGGCATACTTTTTTGCCTGATTCCGATTCCGATTCCGATGATACGCTAGTGGTAGCGAGTGTTTCTACTATTTCCTTGCTAGCGTGTTATTTCTTTGTTGCCTCTGTTTGCTTTGTTTTTACTACACTTTTTCCATGGGGGTTTCTGCAGTGTCCAAGTACATCGAGCAGTTCGTCTAGGTAAATGGTAACTGCCTGAGCTTTGTGTTTTTAGCCTCAACAATGGTTGTCCGTGATTTTTCCTCAACGTTTGGTATTACTGATGCTGCTGGGCTTATTTGATGCCTTGAGCTCTTGTCAAAGCCCTGCCGAGGGAAATGCATCATTCATCGCTTTCATGTTGCAGTGCTTTACTGCTAGTTGTGTGTTTGGCGCTTTGGTTATTTGAAAACTCCATGTTATGAGGGTTCCCTCGGTATACATTGTCGCTTGAAGCGATCCTCATATTGAGGGGTGGCCAAGCGAGAACTCTAGGTGCAAAACTGTAGAAGATATAGTTTTTTCCGATTGGCCACGCCCCTAATGGGCGTAGATATATATTCTTTACTTTTTTTCCAGGGGTGGTTGATACAAATATATGTTTATTTATAGTCTATATAGATTTATGTTAAGCACTATATAGACTTTCCCGATTTGTCACGCCCCAAGTAGGCGTGGATATATAACATTTTGATCAATCTGAAGGAGAGGCCAACAGTATATTACTTCCCAAATTTGAATGCTCTAACTTCAAAACTGTAGAAGATATAGTTTTACCCGATTTGACACGCCCCCAAAGGGCGTAGCTATATACTCTATATATTTTTGGATGGGGGTGCGATTCATGAGTATATATTCCAAATTTCGAAGTTATCCCACTAAAACGTTTCTTAAAACTGATCTGTCCTATGGGAGCTATAGGATATAGTCATCCGATCCGGATGATTCCAAGATATACAATGCCTGCAGCAGATTGGAGCCTATGTGCAAAATTTCAGCTCTGCAGCTCTTATAGTCTCGGAGGAGATTGAGTAGATCCAGACAGACAGACAGACGGACAGACGGACATGGCTACATCAACTCAGCTCGTCTTGCTGATCAAGAATATATATAATTTATATGGTCGGAGATGCTTCCTTCTCTGCGTTGCAAACTTCTGACCAAAATTAATATACCCTTTTTGCAAGGGTATAAAAATAAAAAATAATAAAAAATTTTTTTATGGCTAAAATCATGGCTTTAACAGGATGAAGCAGTTGCAACATTGGCCTAGAAGTCTTTTGCCACAGATTGTCGAATTTGTGTATTGAGGTCCTGGAATGCCCCAACTGACAAATTTGAATCATTAATTTTTGTCGCAGTTCTTGGTCGATCTAAGATATGGCTTTATCTTAATATGCTTTAGTTCACTATTGGGCAACTGAATTGCCAGGAACAAGTACTGCAAGTGAAAGTCCTCAGTATATATAACCCCAATCCAACATTAAAATAATAATAATTATGATCTTAATGACAATTCAGATATATATAACCACTAGAAATCGATGTTGCTTTCAACCTGGGTTCGAGCATGTGGAAACAATTAGGTTGATAATAGTCTTTGTGATTTGCATTAGATTCCATGCAATTTATTTGATTGTGAGGAGAAAGAGCTTTTTAAATTGAATGCAAATCGACTTGGGCCTCGCTCGACGTAGTCCTTTGTCGTGATTCTTAGTAAACTGATTACACGAACATCATTAAATGCTCGACGTTGAGGTCGACTGCTTCAGCTGGCCATCAACTGGGTCTGTGTTGGCCCTGGCCAAGGGCAGGATTTAATATAAGCTTGGACGGCAGCGACGCAATGTCAACAAGCAATAGAATAATAATAACAGCTAGAAAAAAAAGCAATGGAAATAATCAATAGACATGCGCTATAGGCAGCCAATGGGGCATCTATCGATGCGACGAGGGGCAACACCCCTCCACCGGTCAGTTGACCGGCCGCTGTGGAGCTGTGGGTGTCAGAGCCTCTGTCAATGCCAATGGCAGGTGCCAAGGTGAGGCCTTGAGAGCATAGAAGACTGTGTGCGAGCGAGGGGCGTGAGGTGGAGGGAAGAGAAGAGAAAACGAGAAATCACAGCAAACAAGCGAGGGGCACGTTGTGTGTGCAGAGGGGGCGTGGGGGATAAATGTGGGTACGCGTTTGCTAATTGAGTAGTTAAAAGGCAAAAACATCATTGAAAAGCACGCCCTGCCGGAAAATATGCTACAAATTTTTCACTGCAGCTTACAAAGTTGACAGTGTGTGTGTCTCTCTCTCTCTCTCTCTCTCTCTCTCTGTGTGTGTGTGTGTGTGCGTGTGTGCATGTATTAGTGCAAAGGCGCACGCATAGCTACCACGCCCCATAGCCCATACATTGGCCCACTGCCGCCTGCCCCTCGTTGCTATAAATAAAATATATGCCATGAAAACACACAAATACACACATACACATATACTATATATACACGCGCGCACGCACCGAGGCAGGCAACAATTCAAATACATGGAAAAGGCACAAAGCAAGCGAGTGCGGGTGCACAAAAGTGGGATTGATTGGCTTCAGTGGTTGTTGTTGTTCTTGTTGTTGTTTGTTTGTTTGTTGTTCTTATTGCCTGATAATATTAATAATAGTGTCATTATGAATGCTCTTAGATACATGACTGTGTGTGAGTGTGTGTGTGTGTGTGAGTGTGGGCGTGTATATATTGCCTTAAATCTGTGATATATGCAACAAGCATTTAGTTAAAGAGAGCTTAAAATTGCAAATAAAATGTATAAATATAAATATTTACATATCTTTTGTGTATCTCTATATAGCTAATATACATACAGATGTGCATAAAATTACATTTAGTTATGCATGCAAATATTTTATATACACAAAAATATATATATGAACAAGGATCTAATTCCATTTCAAAAGCCAGAATTTCGCATTTCAAAGTTTTAGTTTGTAATTTTCATTTTAGTTTGCCATACATTTAATATCAAACAGGAAAAGGATGGCAAATTCGAACAAAGTTTATTTCGGGGCAATTTAATAACTCAATTTTGTAGCTTAGTTTTATTGAGTTGCTTTAAAGAATTTGAGTGGCTTTAAAATGTAATTAGAATTTGTGTAATGAATTTCATTGTCTTCTGCATTTCAATTTATGCATTTTAGAGCTGATTTTTCCATTCATAATTCAGTTACGCATTTTACACAATTTTGCAATTAGTTCAAATTTAAATCTCTGTCATTGTTCTTTGGGCTCTTTGAATTGATTTAAAACATTCAGAGTTTTGTTGGCATTTCGTGTTAAAGCTGAACAACAACTTTTGATAAACAATAATCTACGATACTTATGTACTTATGTATGTATGTATGTATGTCTATGAATTGTTTTATATGAAATAATGGAGAATTTTCATTAAGCAAAATGCATTGCTTTCGAACAAAAAGCCAAGCATACAAAAAAGCAATAAGCTCTCGTATCCAATAGATACGCAACTAGCACACCAATACACAAGGGTTAAATTGGCACACACACACATATACACGCACCGGATACACACAGATGAGCCAGAAGCATAGCAAATTATGTGTTTTATATATAGTGACATATGTATTCACACACTTTACTTATAACATGCACTTGACAATTGTATATCACATAAGATACACATTCCTTTCCCACAGTAGTAACATAAACATAATTCAATAATCAAATAGTGACAATAACAATTCTGGCTTCCCACGAACTTATCAATTATTATAACAGGGGTTGAAACTGCCGACGTGGCACAAATCACGGCTCTCTCAATATTCGCCTCTCCCAAAGAGCGATCATCTTAAGAGCCAAAAGCTCCAAGGTTTAAAGTCCAATTAATAAAAGCTCAAAGCCGAGGTTTGCTAAACGTCTTCAGTACTTAGCATAATTAGTCTAGATTTTTGTCTCTACTCCGTAGTGTCGGATAAGTTGAAATAAAATTATATTTTTTGAATAAACCGATTCTCGAACTACGTTATTATATATAGTATACTATACTTATATATATATTTTTAGGGGCGCTTAACCTTTCGAGAGGCTTAAGTTGTATCTACCAAAAGGCATTATGCCTGTGTATTGGTGTGTGTGTGTGTGTGTGTGTGTGCCTTGCCTTGGCTGCGGCAGCGATTTAAAGACAAAATCCCCAAAATAAGCCAAACAAGAGGCTAACAAACCAAACAAACCAGCAAAAACCAAGCGCACTAAGCCTAAATTAAATCAATTTTCCCGCATCGTTTGCGTTTTGCTTTTTAAAAATAAATTTAATTAGTTCTTCTCTTTCTGTTCTATATATTTTTTGTTGTTTTTTTGTTTTTCCATTGCCTGAACAAATTCATTTATTATTATTGTCGCTGCTTGATTTCGTTTTTGTATATTGCATTGTTGGTTGGTTGGTAAAAACATTTTGCGTGGCCAAAATGTTTAATCAATATGCGGCCAAATATATCCGTCAAGTCTTCCTTCCTTCTTCCTTTTACGTCGAACTCCCCTCCGCTCTCCGCCCGGCGGGCATGTCGACATTCCGCACTTTTGACATATAGAGTACATGATTTGGGCAGGCAATTACTAGACAGGATCTCCCGCTCTTTCCACACTTCTCTCGGCTGAATTGAAAATAAAAATTGTTTCATTTTATGCATATACATATATGTACATATATATGCCGCATTTTGTGGGGCAGAGTTGGAAAATTAGCCGCAGCAGATATAGATGAATGTATTGATAGCAATATAGGCTACAAAAGTAACGGAATTGAACGATTTAAGTGGAATTATATTGATTTGGATATATGTCGTATGTTGTGAATACAAAAGTTCGAGTTTTATTTACTTTAAATGAATCGAATCTCGCTTTGAACATATATAATGATATATAGTTCTATGTGATGAAATATAATATAATGATATAATATAATGATGGTGTTATAAAATAATGATAAATAATTAACTATATTGAATTATATGAAATTTTCATGATGCATATTGCAATATAATAACTGTTGCTTAATAATATTAATGAAACAAGACTACGACAAATATTATAGTAATTCATTTTGAAAAGTAAAGTTTTTATACCCTTGCAAAAAGGGTATATTCCTTTTGGTAATAAGTTTGTAACGCACAGAAGAAAGCATCTCCGACAATACAAAGTATATAGTATATTCTTGATCCGCACGACGAGCTGAGTTGGTATTGCACTCTCCGTCTATCCGTCCGTCCGTCTGTTTGGATATCCTCCGAGACTATTAGAGCTACAGAGTTGAAATTTTGCACACAGACGTCTTTCAGCTAGCAGGTATTGTATATCTCGGAATCATCCGGATCGGACAACTATATCCTATAGCTCCTATGAGACAGGTCGGTTTTAAGAAACCTTTTAGTGGGAAAACTTCGACGTTATTAAAGTCAGAGACTTGAAATGTGTACCATATACTTGTGTATCCCACCTCCATACAAAAATATATTGTAAATAGTGCTATGTATATATATATAGTGACATATGTATTCTCGAACTACGTTATTATATATATATTATATATTATATTCTACAGTTTGAGAGATCTTCTAAATTTGTGCAACTGAAGCCCGAAAATTTGACATATAGGTCCAAAATTAGTTAATACGTCAATCTTGATCTTTTCTTGATAAATCAGTAAAACAATACTTATATTCTTTACAATTACAGGGATATTACCAAACTTCGGCATGGTCGAAGTTACCCGATCCCTCAAGCTTATACATGATTTTTCTCTTTATTTGCAACCGTTATTGGTTATAGAATTGATCGTATGATTATGAACTGAATTCAGTAGGGTTCGAATCCTACATCTGATGACTTGTGTCCTTCGAACTGCTCAACTGTAACAAATTGATGAAGAGTCCACTTTAACTAACTAACTGAATAAGAGTCCTTGCTAGTCTGCCCATAAATTCTAGTCACCTAACAGATGGCTCCAATTGCTGGGGAGAGCTATAGACACAGTTAGTTTGTGTGTTGCATGTGTGAATGTCTTTTTGCTGGCTATATACAACACGGCCTTTCCATTCCGAATAAATGTTAAATTTCTTTGCTAGTTTTTGTTTTTTGTTCTTTTTTTGGCGTTGCCAAAACAAATTGCCAAACGTTGCTGGGCGCTGGTCCCGCTCAGACCCTATACCGCTATGTAGGAGCCGTCGATGTGTATTTAGTGAGCCGAATTGAATGAATATACAACATAGAAAGAAGTCAACGCATTATTGTCGTCTGACACGACACGAAACCATAACAAAGAAAGCTAAAGAAAACTTGGCAATAACTTTACAGCGATCGTGTCTCAGGGGGGGGGGGAGGTGTGGGTTGTGGTTGGGGGTTGTTTAACTGTGTAACAGTTACCATTGTGACAAAAGCTTTTGGACTTTTGTTTTTTCTTACTTCTAGGTTTGCTTTTGAGGTCATTGGGTTAAGTTTATGGCTTTGCACGCATTTCTTCTCAAGTTTAGCGCTCCTTATTCCCAACTGCCAACTCACCACCCCCACCCGCACCCCCACCTCATCTCTGATTGAATTTCTTCGCTTTTCCGCTTGAGCAAACAGCAAATCTGCGCTTCAACTATTGTTGAGTAAAACTTTCCGTTTGCTTTAAGTTCTGAGCGTCTAATGATTACTTAAAGCATTGATTATCTTAGCATACAATGCTGGCTAAAATAAGTGGAAAGGTATGCTAAAGTGAGCATAACTGTTAACTGCAACTTAATTAAAGTAAAGCCTCCCTAATTGATATGTAAAACATAATTACATTTAACTATTCTCAACTATTCTCTCTCTAGACAGGCTATATTATATTACTATATTAACTGAAAATATTATTAAGGCTTAAAGCCAACTTAAATGCGATTTGGTTAGAAAGTGAAATTGTACAATTTGGTTAACTAAAGTCAGGCTATATTATATTATTATATTATCTGAAAATATTATCAAGGCTTAAAGCCAACTAAAATGCGATTTGGTTAGAAAGTGAAATTGTACAATTTGGTTAACTAAAGTCAGGCTATATTATATTATTATATTAACTGAAAATATTATCAAGGCTTAAAGCCAACTAAAATGCGATTTGGTTAGAAAGTGAAATTGTACAATTTGGTTAACTAAAGTCAGGCTATATTATATTATTATATTAACTGAAAATATTATCAAGGCTTAAAGCCAACTTAAATGCGATTTGGTTAGAAAGTGAAATTGTACAATTTGGTTAACTAAAGTTTCTTGCTTTACTACGTTTCCGCTGCATACCCTTAACTGTGTGTGTGTGTGTGTCTGTCTCGCTTTTCTTTTGTCTGTTTGGTGTCTGTGTATGCGTCGTCGCCGCCGCCGACGTCTGTTTGCATAACCCTGGCTTTAGCCCATCAAAGCGACTGGCATTGACCTTTGCCATTTGCCAATTGCCGCTGCATTCCAAATTTCACATATAATGCGTGCGTGCGTGAGTGCGTGTGTGTGTGTGTGTGTGTGTGTGTGACACAGTGCTCCTTCAACTGTGCGCTGCTAAGTGTGCTACAGTTTTTGTCTTTCTGCAACAACCACAACTAACTCATTAACACAGAAAACTTTTTGGCACTTTCCGCTTACGACGCGCCCCTCCCACAGCCAGTCGTCCGCCCCAATCAGTTTTTGAGGTCACAAAGGTTTGGCTGTCCGCCCTAGTTACGACTGGGGGTTTGAGGTTTTGGGTTTTGGGTTTTGGTTGGGGATTTTGGTCGTTTTATTGAGTTTTCGTCGTTGCTGCTAATTTGAAAAGCAGTTAGCAAGCACTTACTAATTTCTTTGTCTCACTCTCTCTCTCTCTCTCTCTCTCTTGCAGGATATTGCCGCTTATATCAAGAAGGAATTCGACAAGAAATACAACCCAACATGGCATTGCATTGTTGGACGCAACTTTGGATCGTATGTGACACACGAGACGCGCCATTTCATTTATTTCTATTTGGGCCAGGTGGCCATTTTATTGTTTAAGAGCGGTTAAAGTATTGTCGAGTCGGATGAAGTGGTGGTCAGGAGGCTGGAGGAGCAAGAGCAGCAGCAGCAGCAGCAGCAGCAACATCATCATCATTTAGATGATGTGGCGACTACTTCTGGTGCAGCAGCATTGCGGGAGGGGCAGCAGCAGCAGCAGCGGCAGCAGCGGGCAGATGTAGATGTGCAAATGGAAGTGGAGCATGAGGAGGAGGAGGACGAGGAGGAGGACGAAGATGAGGAGCAAGAGGAGGCAGAGGCAGCAGCAGCAGCAGCAACAACTACAACAACAGCAGCAGTTGCCCACAATGTGGAGTTAATGGAACAGCAACAACAACAACAACAACAACAACAACAAGAACAACAACAACAACATTATCAGCATCAGCAACAGGACGAAGAGGCATATGAAGACATGGAATTGGATCTGGACGAGCTAGGCTTGCCAATTGAAGAAGCTTATGAATATGAGCAGCAGCAGCAGCAGGTTCACCAGGTTCAACAACAGGGTCAGCTATCGGATGACGATGTTGCATATGACGATGATGATGTTGCTGACGATGATGATGATGTTAACGATGATGACGATGATGATGATGAAGATACTGATGACGACGGCACCATAGTAGAGGACAGTGATGCAACCAGCTGCAGCAGCTGCTTGCGAGCTACCATAGAGGAGGAGCAGCATCAATTTGTGTTGCAGCAAATGTTATTGGAGCAGCAGCGCGAGGAGCAACTGTTGCAGGAGCAGCAACTGTTGCAGGAGCAGCAGCTGTTGCGCGAGCAGCAACTGTTGCAGCAGCAGCAACTGTTGCAGCAGCAGCAACAGTTGGATCAGCAGCAACAGTCAACATCAGCAGCAGCAGCAGCCTCAGCATCAGCAGCAGCAGCAGCATCAGGATCTGCATCAGGATCGGGATCAGGATCAGGATCCGGATCAGCATCGCCACCTTCGCCGCCAACCCCGCCGTCTCCTCCGACAGACATGAATTGAAGAAACATTTGCTGTTGCAGTAACTACCGCATCCTGTACAGCTTTTCTTTTAAGGCCGCCCAAAGTCGTAGAAGCTAAATGATACATAATACAATAGGCACACACACACACACACGCGCACACACGCACACACACACATATAAATACACACACACGAATACAACTGCTAGGCATTACCATTGTATGAATCGACTTAAGCAACAGTTGGACCAACGCTGTTTAGTTTCTATCTTAAAATCTGGTCAGTTTTCCTTAAGCCCATTCCGAATCCTCATTTTTCCGCATATCATTTAAGTTACATCTACAATTTATTATATTTTCTTACTACTTTAACATTTTTTTTGCGCTGCTTTGCCTTGGTATTTCACATAAATTGTTTAATTGTAATTGTAGTTGTTTAGCATTGAACATTGTAACATACAATACATAAACGAAAAGAAGAAGAAAAACACACTTTTATGCATGTTTCATTTGTTTTCTTTCCTATTTCCATTTTCCCCCTATTTGGTTTACTCCCCTTATTCTCGCCCAATGGTTTTTCCAGTCTTTTGTTGGAGTCTTGGCTTAGCATGTGCAGCAACCAATTAGCAGCTTATCACGGATACACACACACCCACACACACACGCAATGACACACACACGTACACATAGCGAAGGCAACAACCACCACTGCAACCGAACGATTGAACTAATAAGCAACAAAATGAATACAAGAACAAATTTTTGAATTTTTTATATTTTCTATTTGTGTTGTTTGTGGTGCAATCCAACTACAGATGAAAAAAAAGAAAAGAAAATACAAATACCAACTGTGCTGCACTAATGAAAATTAATTGGTATTTGCAAAGTTCTCTGTCTGTCCGCAAAGTGGACAGCAAAGGCTAAAAGCGTAGTTGGCTTGGCTATAAATTCTGGTTTTGATCTTTTGTTTTTGTTTATGTTTTAAATGAACTTTGAGTTTTGGCATTTCGATTGTTAACGCAATTGAGTAAAGATGAAATAAATTTGAAGCAAACAAAATAATGAAGAAAAGAAATATCCATCCAAAGCAGACATACAAATTAAAGTGTGAGAAAGAAAGAGATAGATAGATAGAGAGAGAAAGAGAGCGAGAGAGGGAGAGAGAGAAATAAATAAATAAAATAAAAAGCGAATAAAGCGAATTATTAAATAAACATGAAATATCATGATAATTGTCATCTTGTCGTTAAATAAATGTGTGCAATATGTATGTTCTTTAAACTAAAAATTATAATTCTTTTCGAAACAGCAGCATAAGCAAAGTAAAACAAAAACAAAAACAAAAACAAAAAGCAAATATATATTGAACTTAAATTGGTGTAAATTATGCGAACAAAGCAAATATAAAGTAAAAACAAAACTCGAAACAAATCGCGAAAATCAGAAACGGTAATAAACGTAAAGTAAACTACTGAAAAAAAAACCACAAAAAGCTTAAGCTAAAAGAAGAAGAATACAAATAAAATAAAAATACAAACATACGTAATTTCCTACACACACACACACACACACATACACAAACAGACACACACACAGCAAACAGGATATTTATACAAACACATGCATACAAACAAACATACATGTCGGCGTTTTGCAGCACTTTCCACACCCTCGAAACACATGAAACAATTGCCGTTACTTTTTGTACACCGCACCACAATTTTTGCTACATTTACGTTTTAGATTTTTGCTGCACGTTTTCAACACAACTACTATTTATGGCTAACGGTAAGAAATACACACTCACACAACACACACACACACACTCACACTGATAAGAATAACCAAACTAGAGAAACGAAATATATGTTTTCTTGAAAGGACTATACATATACATATTAAAGCCCACTCCAAACAGACACAAGAGGACTTCTTATAAGTGTTTATATATATACAATACATATATAAAGATAAAAAAAAGTAATTTTTTTGTCATAATGCAAAATTCTTGTGTGCTACAAAGGCATTAAAAAAAAAACAAAAGAAAACAAAAAACAAATATATATATATATATATGAATACAATTTTTGATGTAAAACTTCAATGGAAACAGGAAACAAGAAGAAAATTTATGAGAATTGAGTGAAATACCTAAAGAAAATTGAGAATGATTTGTGTAGAAAATTTGATGCAAAGTTTCGCCTTCGCATACGCATTTGTTTTTCCATTTTCATTTAGTTTCTGTTACAACTGAAAATGTTCAATTCTCAATTTTCTTCTATTCGACGATTCGAGCTGCAATTTCCTTTTGAACTAGAACCAACAATATAAAGACATTAAGCATTAGTTTAACACTTAGTTTATATCTTTAGTTTATATCGCAAAACTGTTTTGACATTTTCAATAATTTACGTATTTATTTTTAGTATTCTTCAACAGGCTCTATTTAAATTCCGCGTTTATTTCGTTTTGTGCATGGAATGAACATTACATAAGTTTTTTTTTGTAAGAATTAGTAAATTATATGAGAAAGGTGCAGAAATGGAATATTTAAAAGTATATACGAGTAAGAAGACAAGTGAAAGAAAAACAAAAACCAAATGAGATCTTAAATGTGAAATAAAAGTACTTCTTGAAACCAATGGAATCTATTTATTGTGGGTGGGTTACAGGTACACAGCCCAGCCTGCAGACTACTCTATATTAAAAACTCCAAGAACCAAAATTTCAAATGCTTTCTGCGGTGTTTTAATCTTTGAAAAAATCCATAATAGTGCAAACGCGCTTAAAATTACCTATCGATTGTTTTGATATTATTTGGGATATATTTGGCATATTTAGTAACACTGCTATTGCCAGTTGAGCTTTCATGTGTATATTTGTTTGCCACCGATAGTTGTCCAATTTATTTGGTATTCTTTGCGGTATATTTTGAGTTAAGTGCCATATTGCCATATAGCCATTGACCTTATTTGCATATATATCGTATAGGTTTCGACAGCTATCGTCTAATTCGGCTTAGTTGCAGTATTTTTTCGGCATTTTTAGTAACATTTTAGTATCTTATTTGCGGTTTTTTGCAGCCATTGGCCAGCAGCTGTTACGCGAACGAAAGATAGTCGAAAACGAAAGCCGTCAAAATGTTGCGTACGTTGTCGCGCGTTAGTGAATTGCCAATAATTGTAAAACAATTGCAAAAAGTACGTAACTGTAATGCAGCCGTTGCTGTCACTAACAAAACTATTGTCACTGTCACTAATACAAAGCAACAACAACAACAACAACAACAACAACATGAAAAGCAAACCAACAGCAGCAGCAGCTACAGTACCAACAATAACAACAGCACTAGCAACAACAATAATGGGATAACGCAGCAGCCGCAACAACAGCAACATAAAAATCACCTAAGCTCTGACAGCAGACGCAGTTATTCATCGTCATTTTTCGGTTTATTCCAGAATGCAGCACAGGCCGGTGTCGCAAAGACCAACAATTTTGCCACGGAAGCGACCGTGCAAGTGAATCGAGTAAGTATATTAGGACAGCAACACCCCCAACCTAGCTGTTCTAGCGAAAAGAAAGAAATCGCCGATTACATAATGTGTGTCTGTGTGCGTGCATGTGTGCGTCCGTTCGTCCGTTCGTTGTGTGTGTATGACCTGATTGCGCAGCTTTGCGATTTCGCGTTTCAGTAGTTGCTCGCTGATTAGTTGCATTACCGGTGCCAAGGTCATTGACTAACGCTGTCTTTCTAGCAGCGCGTGACCGACGTCGGCAGCGGCGGCGGCAGCGACACGCACTTTCTTATCAGCATTTCACTGATCAGCATGCGGCTGTTGTTGCTGCACCAGCAGCGCTGCGTTTACCAACACTGTAAACTGATCGACAGGTTATGCAAATGAGCGTTGCAATTTTTTCTAAACAATTAATTTGAATAATTTCCTTAAATCACAAAAATAACTGCGAGATCAGTTTAATACAAATAGACCAAATTATGCATATATCGTTTTATACATATATGAGCATACTATTTAGAATGTACTAAAAAATACCTGTTTTTAGAAAAAATATCAACACGGGCATAATAAGCATGATGCACCTGTCTCCCTTTCACCCATGTTTACGCCTTTGCTCGCTCACTCACACGCTTTATTTGTATACCCTTCTCTATCGCTGTCGTGTGGAATAGCCCTTTAAACTGCATCGCCTGGACGAAGGACCCGAGCTTACAGTCAAGCTGACCAAGGATGAGGCGCTCAAATACTACACACAGATGCAGACGATAAGGCGCATCGAGACGTCCGCTGGCAATCTGTACAAGGAGAAGATCATTCGGGGCTTCTGCCATCTGTATTCCGGCCAGGAGGCCTGTGCGGTGGGCATGAAGGCGGCAATGCGCGATGTGGACAACATTATATCGGCTTATCGTGTGCACGGCTGGACATATTTGATGGGGGTTCCGCCACTGGGCGTCCTCGGCGAGCTGACCGGCGTGCAGAGCGGCTGTGCCCGCGGCAAGGGCGGCTCCATGCACATGTACTGTCCAAACTTCTTTGGCGGCAACGGCATTGTCGGCGCCCAGGTGCCGCTCGGCACAGGTGTCGCCCTTGCCTGCAAGTACAAGGGCAACGGAGGCATGTGCCTGGCGCTTTACGGCGATGGTGCTGCCAATCAGGGCCAGGTCTTCGAGGCCTACAACATGGCGTATCTCTGGAAGCTGCCCGTCATCTTTGTCTGTGAGAACAACAACTATGGTGCGTATCTGGTAATTGTAGATAGCTCATTGATATCTGAGACTAATCCAATGTAAACGACAGGCATGGGCACCAGCTCGGAGCGCGCCTCGTGCAATACGGATTACTATACGCGCGGCGATGCTTTGCCCGGCATCTGGGTGGACGGTATGGATGTGCTGGCGGTGCGCAGTGCCACCGAGTTTGCCATCAAGTATGTGAACGAGCACGGCCCGCTGGTAATGGAGACGAACACCTATCGGTATTCGGGTCATTCCATGTCCGATCCCGGCACATCGTATCGCACCCGTGAGGAAATCCAGGAGGTGCGCCAGAAACGTGATCCCATAACCTCCTTCAAGGAACTGTGCATTGAACTGGGCCTCTTTACCACCGATGAGACTAAGGTTGCAGCTGCTTCAGTTGCCACATGAAATCGTTTGGAATAACCTTTTTTGTTATTGTAGGCCATTGATCTGAAGGTGCGTAAGGAAGTGGATGAGGCTACTGCTCTTGCCAAGGGCGGCACCGAGTTGGCCGTTAGCCATTTGTGGACCGATGTCTACTCCAACAACTTGGAGTCCAAGCTGCGCGGCACCAGTGCCTACGATATAGATCACATCCAGGAGCGAAAGGGTGTTAATCATTAGGAAGTTCAAGTGCAATGATTTTTTTAACATATATGCACACCCACACACACACACATACACACATATGCATAAAGCAAACGAAATCTCTAGATCATAAGCCCAAAGTTGATGTTAGAAAATTTTGTTTTCCAAGTAGATAAAATCATTGCGTATACTCTATACGAATTCATACGACTATGCGCATATATTGTGAATGATTGCGTGCGATTGTGAATGAAATAAAATAGTTCGTATAGCCAGAAACAGACACAAACACACACACACACACTAATCACGAATTGTGCACTCCCTGCCCCCACCCACACTCAACCACGCAACATGGGCCAGTGGCAACAGCAACGGATATTAATTATATATGAAAGTGTTCAATTTGGTTATAGCGAGGTGTAAATTGTTGAAATATAAACTAACTACATACATAAACCAATTGGTGAACTCTGTAAACTAGTTGGGAAAAATGTGAAATGAATCGATCTATACCTCAGCAAAGCGAAAAGTTGTAAATCTAGAACACTTTGAAACAATATTCCTTAGCTCGAAGATTGCTTTTGTGTTTAGTATATTATTTTGGCATTTTAATTTTGACACTATCTTGTATTTATTTTCTATGCGGCAGTTTTTTTAAATTTCATATCAAATTCATAATTTCTTCAACCTTTCGACGTGCACTCGCGTAATATCTTTAAATTGGAGACTGCCTACCTTAACATTGTGGGGTCCTATCCAGAACCTTAGCGCAAACAGAATCCGATAGCTGCCTATACAATGCGGTCTTGCAATGGCCGTCAATGCTTAATGCAGATCCAGTCGCTCTATAACTTGGCTGGGGGTAGAAAGAATGCGCCCATTGGGATCTGTTGGCGGGCTCGACGTTTGAATTCTGGTTGCTCAACGTTGACACTGGAAAACGTAAGTCCAGAGAGAGATAGAGAGAGAGAGAGACGGGGGAAAAGTGAGACGATGAGAAAGAATAGAAGGAAAGCCAGAGAGAGAGAGAGAGGGCAAAAGGGGCCCAGCCAGATATAGAACGATTGAGTGACAGAGAGAGAGAGAGAGAGAGAGAGAGAAAGAGAGAGTGAGAGAGTAGCGATGAAGAGAGTTATTTGGAGAACGACAAAGATAAAGGGAGAAAATTGGTAGAATGGAAAATATCGCAAAATGTAGAAAGAAATCAAGAGAGGCACAGAGCGTGAAGAGAAAGAGATAGAGATAGTGAATGAGTGTGGGACATAAATATATAAAGTGAGAGATGATGAGAATAGAAACTGAGAGGATGACAAAAACTGAGAGAGAGTTGAAAATAGAGAGCACACATAGAGAGAGAACTAGAGAGAAAGAGTCGGCGAGACTCAGAGAGCGAAAGAGAAGTGGACAGGAAGAGATACGAGAGAGAGAGAGAGAGAGAAAATAAGATAGAGAATGAGAAGATAATAAGATAGAGCTATGTAAAGAGCCAGACATAGGGATAGACATTGGGCGATATAGAGATATAAAGTTGTAGAGAAATATATGAGATAGAAAGAGTTGGAGAAATGGAGAGATAAATACATAAAGAGATAAAGATATAAAGAGTTATAGACATAGAGATATGGAGATGTAGAGAAACAGCGACAACGAGATATAAAGAACTAGAAAAAAAGGAAGACTGAGAGACAGAGATTGGGAAATAGAGAGTTAGAAGAGGAGATAGAGATAGAGATAGCAAGATAGATAGAGACAGCGACAGAGCGAGTGAGAAAGAGATAGACATCGATATAGATATTTAGAGATATAGATTTATAAATTAATATAGATAAAGATATAGAAATATATATTGTACATATAGATATGTATATAGAGATATACAGAAATAGAGATATAGAGAAGCAGAGATTGTGAGATAGAAGATGGAGATAGAAGAGATAGAGAAAATAGGGATTAAGGGAGATCGACTCAGAGAGGGAGAGAGCGAGTGAAAAGTAGATCAAATGAAAGAGCCAGAGAGGAGAGCGAGAGAGAGAGAGCGAGTGAGAGCGACGGGTATAGAGAAAGAGATAAAGAATGAGAAGACAGAGCGATATAGAGATATAGTGCTGATGAGCAACAGAAAGTTGGAGATAGAGAGAGTTGGAGAAATGGAGGAATGGATGGAGAGATAAAAGATAAAAAGATAAAGAGATATAGACAAATATAGATATACATATATATAGAGATATAGATTTATGGATATATAGATAGAGAAAGATATATAGAGATATGTATTGCAGATATAGATATGTATATAGAGATATACAGATATAGAGCAATAGAGATGTAGAGATGTAGATAAATAGAGAATTAAGACAGACTAAGAGATTGAGAGATAAAGGATGAGAGATGAAGGCATAAAGAGATAGCAAAATAGAGAAGATATGGATAAAGGCAGATCGACTCAGAGAGAGAAAGATAGCGAGTGCGAGAAACAGAGACAGAGAGTGGATCGAGAGAGAGAGAGAGAGAGAGAGGGTTAGAGCTTTATGCTTTAATCAATATATATACATATATTATTGTATATAAATCTGTTTAGACTTTCAAGTGCTATGAGCTGGAAAAGGGGCCGCCCATGGACGTGGAGCTGTCGCGCGAGGATGCATTGAAAATGTACAAACAGATGGTGGAGGTGCGTCGGATTGAGATGGCCTGCAACAACATGTACAAGGCGAAGCAGATTCGCGGCTTTTGCCACCTGTACAATGGGCAGGAGGCGGTGGCCGTGGGCATGTGCGCTGTGCTGAAGAAGAACGATAGCGTTATAACGGCATATCGCGCCCACGCGTGGACCTATCTAATGGGCGTGACCGCACACGGGCTGATTGCCGAATTGGTCGGATTGAAGACCGGGTGCAGCCGTGGCAAAGGCGGCTCCATGCACACATACGCCGACAACTTCTATGGCGGAAATGGCATCGTTGGCGCCCAAGTGCCACTGGGCGCCGGAGTTGCGCTGGCGCACCGTTATAAGGGCGATGGCGGCGTCTGTGTGACCATATACGGCGACGGCGCCAGCAATCAGGGCCAGGTGTTCGAGGCCTACAACATGGCCAAGCTGTGGTGCCTGCCCTGCATATTTGTCTGCGAGAATAACCAGTATGCCATGGGCACCAGCATCGATCGGCATACGGCCCAAACCGATTTCTATATGCGGGGGCAATATATACCGGGCCTCTGGGTCGATGGCAACCAGGTGCTGGCCGTGCGCAGCGCCACACAGTTCGCCGTTGAGTATGCGAAGAAGTGTGGTCCGATTGTGCTCGAAATGCACACATATCGCTATGAGGGACACTCAATGTCTGATCCTGGCAAATCGTATCGTTCGCGTGACGAGGTCAAAAAAGTGCGCAGCAACCGGGATCCCATCGAAAGCTTCAAGAAGCAAATACTCGCCCTGTGCCTGGCCGACGAGGACGAACTGAAGAAGATCGATGCGCAAGCTCGCAAAGACGTCGACGCGGCGAGCAAAAAGCTACTTACCGAAAAGGAGGTCGGCCTGGATGAGCTCACGGCCGACATCTATGCAAAGAATGTGGAACGCAAAATACGCGGCGTCTCCGGCTATGATCTCAAACACAAACGCATCTCGGAGGTGTGCTTCGGCAAGCCGAAGCCAACGCCCGCAGAGCATATGAAGGATGTGCCCATTGGCGATGCGGCATTTGCGGCTGCTCAGAAGAAGGCCGCGGAAGAGGCCAAAGAAAAGGCCGCCAAGAAGAAGGCGGCGGAGGGGGATAAGCCAGCAGCGAAGGATGGCAAAGAGGCGCCAGCAGCCGATAAGCCAGCTGAGCCACCAAAAGCTGACGCCACCAAAGCAGCTGAGCCACCAAAGCCAGCTGCAGCACCAAGCCCAGCAGCAGCACCACAGCCAGCTGCACCACCAAAAGCGGGCGACAAACCGAAAACCTAAAGCCACCAACAAACGAACAAAAACAAAGTTTCATCAAAATTCGAATATCGGGCAATGATTGTTTTTTATATTACCCAAAGATTAGAGCGTAATAAATTTCTGCTATAGGAAGCTCTTTGACTTCATTTTAAAAATAATAATACAGAAACAATTCACGACTGAAAGCTTTCACGTGCGTTAAGTTGCGTTAAGTTGAGTCAACTTGAGCATCATACAACTGTCTAGGCAACTGCATATGGAAGCTCTTAGGGAGTGTGGGGCTAGTAAGAGCTTTCAGCTTTTGCAGACTCTAGCTATGTAGAGCTTTAAGGCAGCTTTTATTAGAGCCTTGTCAAGCGATTGAGCTTTTGGGATACCTGCATGCAAAAAGTTTTAAGAATTAAGTGTTTCTCTAAACTGTAAGAGCTTTTGTCGGAGCTTTAAGCTCCTGGCAGATATCCGTAGATTAAAGCTTGTCAAAAGCTGTGCTAAGCCAGCTTAGTTATCTGAGCTTTTGGTGCAACCCTTTTTTACGCTTAAGCGTTTTAATAAGCTATGAGCAGACACATGCTATTAAAGGTGTTAGGACAGTGAGCTTTGAGCTTTTGGTGTAACCCTTTTTATTATGATTAAGCTTTTTTAATAAGCGTTGAGCAGTCACCTATTATTAAAGCTTATCCGAGCTTTTGGTGCAACCCTTTTTTACGATTAAGCTTTTTACTACGCTTCGAGCAGACACTTGTTATTAAAGGTGTTAGCACAGTGAGCTTTAAGCTTATATGGGCTTTTGGTACAACCTTTAAGCTTTGAGCAGACACCTGTTATTAAAGGTGTTAGCCTAGTAAGCTTTAAGCTTCTCAGGGCTTTTGGTACAACCCTTTCTATTACGCTTAAGGTTTTTAATCAGCTTTGAGCAGACACCTGTTATTAAAGATGGTAGGACAGTGAGCTTTAAGCTTCTGGCAACCACCTGTTGTTCCGAGATTGTTGGCCTTTTTTAGCTTTTCTTAAGTAACCCTCCGCTCGAGTGCTTTTAATTGCGCTTTGGCTCACTTTCTTTCACACTTTTGGTCCACGCTTATCCTCTCGCTCTCTCTTTCTTGCTCTCGTAATCATTCGTCACAATTGCCGCAAATCGAGTGCGACGCGTTTCATTCATTTATCAAGCAGCTAAATGGCAGCTGTCCCCACGCGCTCGCTGTCTGCCCAGCCTAGTCTACTCAGCGCCCAGCCACCCCACCGCCCGCACCTGCAAACCGCTGACCCACCCGCGCGCATCGCGAGGCGGCAGTCGATCGGCCAAGATCTGCTATTCAGTCTCATCGCGATGCTCTGCCGTTGATCTTCACGTGCGCTGCGACGGAATTCGTGCTGCTGTTCGAACTTCTTCTCATTTATTTATTTTTTTTTTTTTATTTATTTTTTTTTCTTTTCTTTTTTTTGATTAAGCCGCGTGCTGCGTGGGCGTTGAATATTGTGTGATTGTTGAATGTTGAATGTTTTCAATATGTTTAATAATAAACGAACGTGAAACGTTTGATTGTCTTTGGCAGAAGTCCATTTGCGAAATATAAATAAATAAAATAAACTAAATTTACTTTTTTTTTTACTTTTGTTTAGCCATAAAGGCATTATTTTTGAATATTTTTAAAATATTTTTTTTTTAAATATTTGTATTCAAATTTTTTAAGAAATATATTTTACAAAAAAAATGGTTTTTGTAAATATTTTTTTTGGAATTTATTTTAATAAAACTATTTTTTTATCATTTTTTTTTTTTTAATTTTTTTGTTTCTCTTTAAATATTAGGAAACTTTTTTTTTGCTTTTCTTCATTTTTTTTAGTGTTTTAAAATATTTTTTTTATAATTATTTATAGTTTTTTAAATATATTTTTTAATACTTTTATTTAATATTTTGAAAATATTTTTTTATAATTTTTTTTTTTAGTTTTTTTTTTTTAGTTTTCTTTATATATATTCATTTAATAACTTTTTTTTTAATATTTTGAAAATATTTTTTTTTTAATTTTTTTTAGTGTATGTAATCTTGTTTATTTAAAAAAAATGGTTTCACAATTTTACTTATTATAAACAAATTTTACTTACTTAAATTAGTTTGAATAATAAACAATAAAAAGATTAAACATTTCTGAAAATTTTCATTTGAAATAATAATTTTAGCCTAGTTTTTTGCCTTTGTTTATTAAGGCCTATAATTTGTTCGCATTAGTTTTTTTTTTCATTGTGTGGCAAAGATATATATTTTTCTTTTTTTATTGTCGGAAGTGTGAAATGCTCGTGGTGGTTGCCAAAAATGTTTTAGATATATTTTAATTTTGTTTTCAAACGAATATTTTATTTATGAAATGAAAATTTACGCCGCGTGTGAATAGTTGCATTAAAAATTTGTTAAGCTCTTGTTTAAAAATTGTGCCAAATATTTGTGAAAAATGTTGAAAAATTTATTTATAATATAAATATTTTTTGTTGTTTTTTTTTATCACATCTTTTTAGCAGTTGTTGAAACAAGTTAAAGTTCTGTTTTGCAATGAATACCTTTATGGCAGATACATATATATACTGGACTTTGTGCACTGTGTTGTTATTTATATGAATGTAAATCAGTTTTTGGAGCAACCCAACAAATAATTCAAGGTAATAACATTTGCCACAAATTTTTTGTATTTATTTTTACTCTCATGTTCAGCAATTAAAGTTGAAGTCAAGTGATTAGACGATAGCCAAAGGGTATACATCTACATATGTATGTAAGTATGTATATATCTGCAGAGATATATATATACAGGTGTGTGTCTTGCGAGTGACACACTTGAGCGACAGCTAAGCGACAGCAGAGCATGTGCTTGTGAATATGCTCTATACAAGAGTATACTTATATATATATACCTATATATATATACATATATATATATAGTATACTATACTCAGATACTTCTCATACTGGTGAGCGCAGCTGATCGGCATTTTTTCGGTATTTCCGCTACATTTGCATAGCCCAAATTGAAAGAGAGCGAAACACACAGAAGGAGAGAGCGAGAGAGTGAGAGAGCGAGAGCGTCCCATTAAAATAATGCCAAGGAACCACAACAATTCGCTGCGTCGAGCTCCATTTCAATTGATATTGTAATTTATATGCTGAGCAAACACGTTGACAATTTCTTCAGCATATTTTCGTATGCCCCATAGCCCTGAGCACTCAAGTGAATAAGATATTATCTAAATTTAGATTTCGATTTCAATTAATTCATTTGCTTGGCCCGCTCCTTGTGCGTGTCTTCTGTTAGTCAAGTGATATTTTTCATGTCTTTCATATTTCTATGCAGTCTTTATTAGGTAAATCATCTTATATCTTTAACAAATTGACATTATATTTAAATATATGCTTAATAATATTTTTTATCATATTTTTCAGGTTTTTGATAATATTTTTTTTTGACAATTATTTCTTAATCTTATGAATAGAGTTTTCTGCTTATAATTTTTACAAAAATATAACTGTTGGCATATCTCAAACAGTTGATCTGTGTGTTGGATTTACTTACTTATATTTCATTCCCGTTTGATACAGCTCAGGAATTAGTTTTTTGCCAGCTTTATTCACTGCTTTTATATAATGTTTTTTATTTCTCATCGAGGTAATTTTTAGTGAAACTGCGAGGTATTCGTAGCTTCTCAAAACAAAGTTCGAATGATTCTTACAGCTTTAAAATTTATAACAGGTCTGCAGTTAATATAACTATAGAAACAATCTTAATACCTTGTAAAAAATTAAAAAATAATAAAATTAGATATCTTTAGGACTTCAACTAGTTAAGATATTTTATTAATATACCCTTGAAAAAAGGTTATTTATTTTGGTCAGAAGTTTGTAACGCACAGAAGGAAGCATCTCCGACTATATATAGTATATACATTCTTCATCAGCACGACGAGCTGAGTTGGTATAGCACTATCCGTCCGTCCGTCTTTCTGTTGCAGGCATTGCATATCTCAGAATCATCCAGATCGGACGACTATATCCTATACCTCCCATAGAATAGATAGGTCTTAAGAAATGTTTTGGTAAGGAAAAGTTTGTCACTTTTGAAGTCTTAGTCTTGAACTTTGAAGTATTTACTAGTCTATCCCAGGCCCATACAAAAATATATAGTATATAGAGCTTTGCCCATTGTGATCTGGGCAACTCACGTAACACTTTATCTTCTACACTTTAAGAGCCAGAACATTCAAATTTGGCAACTAGGCTACTGTTGACCTCCCCTTAAGATTAGTCAACAATATTTTATATATGCACGCTCAGTAGGGGCGGGGCAAATCGGGAAGTATATCTAATGCTCTTCTAAAATTTTACACCTAGAGACCCAAAAATTATCACATACATCAATCTGGATCTCTTCTTGGCAAATCAGTGAAAACTATACGTACATGTATCCTTTACAATTGCAACAGTATTACCAAACTAGCCCATCCCTCTAGTTAAAAAAGTAGAATATAGTCACAAACTTAGAATCGAACTTATTTAAAAGGCGAAGACATCTCATGCAAGTCGGAGGCTTTTTTCATCAATCATATTTTCAATCCAACAGCTAACAATCTAACTTCCGGCAGTATATACCACTTTATACATTCATGTTGTATGAGAACCCTTAATATCTATTACACACATACATATATATATATATATATATATATATATATGAAAACAAGTACTAACCAGTACAACTGGTTTCAATTTCAATTTGCAAAGCGGTCACATGGCGTATACGCAACATTATGAGCAGCACACAAAGAAGCACAAACACATATAAGTATTTGCTTATGTATATACATTTGTATATCATGATATACACACACAAACACACACATTTTCATGTTGCACTCGAATTACTCAACAGCTTTCAATTTCAACGAGCATAATTCGAGAGGCGAGTGCAGACGATTGGGCAAGCCGAGGAAACGCCAAATGACAGCTAATCCCGCATCTAATAAACATATAGAGTCACATTCACTCGGAACTCATTGTGCAATTGTGAATAATTGAACAATAATGTGGCTTCTTGTTGTTCTCCTTATTCTTGTTGTTGTCTCAAAAATCATGTCTTACGAAGTGAAAAGAGTATATAGGCTTTCGTAATCGCCTATTGAAGCTAGAGACTTGAGATTTGGAACATAAGCTCGTGTGTGTATAGTTGTCTTATAAGGTGTTACGCCAACTGTGAGCGTGGCAAATCGGGAACTATTATACTATTATATATATATACTATATATACTTATGCTATATCGAAAACTAGAGAATTGACATTTGGAATATATATTTGTGTATTCCATCCTCAGATGAAAATGTATATATAGCAAATCAGGAATTACTATATATTTTTATCATATATCTATATATATAAAAATGTATGTCTGTCTTTATGTCATCGATGAACTCAAAAACTACTGTATCAATTTTATATGTATATATTTTTCAATATTATGAAAATTGGTATATATATGTTTTTTTCCATGGAGAAGGTTTGTGTGATATGCTTATTGATGCCACTCTCCACCAGGTGGCACTGCACAGAGGCAACTTCTGCCTCGTTTAACCGATCGTCATATAAATTAGTATGCCATGTACTTTTGAAACAAAAAAGCGACCGATAGATGACATTTCGAATTTGTGTAGATTGTGAAATTCATATCTAGCTCACATTATATTTGGGAGTGTTTCTCGAATAATGTTGTGCATTTCATCGCATCACGTCGTTCCTGTATAATTATGCCTCCAAAGCGACGAGAAATTGGCCGATCTACACCTCAAGCGCGAAATAGAAGAGCATTACGAGCAACGAGCAGCAAGGCTTGAAAATCTTCGATTATACGCCGCTGAGACCCGTTCGACTGAACAACGAGAAGTAAGGTTACAAACTGATCGGGGACAGATAGTATACTATATATACTTATACTATATCTAAAACTAGGGATTTGGAATTTGGAATAATTTACAATATCTAAAACAAGAGATTTGGAATTTGGAATATTCAATTCAATTTCAATTTTAATTTTTATTTCACTCTTTTAATAAAGTTATAATGTTAGCTTACAAGGACATAAGGGTGTAGGCTAAAAACTAGACCTTTTCTACTCAGATATTAATTTCTAAGAACAGCATATGGAATATACAGATGACTTTTGGTTCTGGGGAAAAAACACTATAATGAAAAACTACTTACTATACTTATAAACTATATTAACAACTAGGTGGCTAGGATAGATCATTTATATGAGGGTATAGTAATTCTAGGACCTTAAATAAGGAATTTTGCGATAATATTGTCTTTACCTTTCAATCGACAATATAGGTCAATCGTAGAGCGATGTCAGTGGAGACTTAGCATAAGTTTCAAGATCTTATTTTGGCTAATTTGTAACTGGCTAATACGACAATTGGCTATATCTGACCATACTGATGCCCCGTAAAATGTCACTGTTTGAAAGATAGACCTTAACAAAAACATGCTGTTTTCCAGTATTTATAAGTATTTTATCCCCATAAGAAAATTATAAATTGATAAAATTACTTGTATTTATATAGAACAGCAGAATGATATTAACGAGGAAATAAAAAGGAAAGAGAAGTTCAAATATTTTATTATTTTGACAACAATGCAATGAACTGCCATTACTTGATGTTCTAACATCTTTGGCCAGAAGTGAGAGGGTGTCTTCTACTTTTAGTAAAATTTTGGAAGAATGGAGAGCATTTTGAAAAAATATTATTTTTCAATACAAAATTGTATCTATCATAAGAGTTCTAAATGTTTAATTGTAAATCAAAAATTATTTCGGGACGGGATGGGTCGGGAATGAATTTCTTTCCCGATCCCATCTCTAGCAAATACTTTTGACCACCCCATTTGGGGCATGGCGGAATAATACTTTATCTAGGTAGATCACTGTTGATCTCATATTAACCGTTAATGTATACTAATGTATATAAGGTTCACCCTTAAAGGCTTGGCAAATCCCGAAAAAATCGATACTTGCTTAAATTAAGCTGATTTTGAAACGTGAACGAGCATAATGCAGTTGGTTACGCCCGGTAGCAAACATTCTGACTTGTTATTTGCTACTTGAAGACTTAGCTAAATTTCAATAAAAAAAAGTTACTTTTAAGTATTTAAGTTAAGTCAAATAGGAATATTTATGGTTTATTTTTGTTAAAGACTTTGCTGCTTTTGTTCAATTTGAAACAATTTGTATAACTATAACAAAAACTGATGACGCGACCTTGAATCAAAATAGATTTTTATGCGCGACGCTCGCCGATCTCCGCACGTCACCAAATGCCATCAGCACAAAAATTGAGCAAGCGAAGAAAAACCAATCCAAATGAATATTTTTTGGCCCGTATTTGTAGAGGAATTGTGTGTGTTTCGGTTTCGGTTCTGTTCTGTTCTTGAAATATATATTTATCTCAAATGCTCGTTAGCCAAAAATGCAGTTGCCATAAAATACCAAATGCCTCCGTACCAGATAAACGAAAGACCCCCAACTCAAGTGGGGGACGCCGCAAAAGAGATTAGATTTATATGCACCGCAAATGGAAACTAAATGAACCACTGAATTTCAATTTGTAGCTATGTAAATTTTAATGGAAAACATACCGAAAATTCCGAAAGCAATTCGACAACAAAACTACTTTTGGCATTACAACAAATATTTACCATTGGCTTTCAAAAGCTCTCATTGCAATAAGGATATTGCTTTTATTTATGAGTAATGGCTTCTTAGATATACAATATATAGAGATTCGATTCAATGCTTTAACTTTTATATGCAGTAAGTCTTTCTATCTAACTGTTTATCTATATACCTTGATATAGGCTTTAGTTGAGTCTTAGATCTTTTAAGTGGCTTTCCTCGCTTATTGAGCTGGGACTTTGAGTTAGTTTTTCATACATTTAGTATATATCATCTCTATATATTTAGTATACCTACTATATATACTCTATATATATACCATATATCATTCGCTGTAGCATATTTGTACTGCATTTATTCCGGGCCTTTGTTAAATGCAATTAGTTTTGCTTTTCATTTTTGTTTTTGTTTTCAGCTGGCAGTCGCCACGTCTTGTAAATATTTAAAAAAAGCCAGAAAAAAAATAGAAAAATAAAATTCAAACGCACATCGCTTGCATGCAATCTATTTTATATTGGATTTTAATTGAACGCCAACCGTGTCGGTTAACGGCTGAGTCTATACATGGTCCATTAATTGCTCGGGGATGCCAGCCAAAAACTGCTAAAAACAAAGCTGAACTACTATCCTAGGCTGGACGAACTCTAAATACTCTAGACATATGGTTTGGAAGTCATATAGTAGTATAGTAATTCGATTTGATATGTTTTTCAGCGATGTTTCGAAATTTGATGACAAGAGAATAGTAAAAAGTAAATGGAGAATGTTTGTATAATAAATATATATAATATAATATATAAAAAAAAAATGTTGACTTTGAGGTATTGTTTTTTTGACACTCTTCAGATGATTCTGATTTTATGAACGCGTCACGTGTTTAATCCAAAATTTTAAGTAACCTCAGCGAGGGTAGTTAACAATCCAACTTGAGATATAAAACTAAGCGGACAATCCAATTTTGCTAAAAAAATTGTCAAAATGCAAAAATACATAAAAAAAGTTAAAACAAATATATTTGCAGTTGCATATGACGACAAGTTCCGGTAATAGTCGTTGAAATAGAAAACATTGACTATGACCATTTGCTGTAAATCATAATCAGTTTTATTGATTGAGCGAAACAGTGTGACCAGACCTTCATTGGCATTTATTCTCTTTAGAGTTTTATAAATAATTTTAATTTTTATGGAAACAATTTTGTTTTTTTTATTTTTTTACTTTTGTTGAGCTGTTTTTTCTAAACAAGTTCTAAAACAAATTCCTTTTAGTCTGTTGCCAGTCAAAATTGTAATTTTTAGTCTATGCGCCTTTTGACGCTTGCGTGTATCGCCTTTCTATGCGATTCTTTTCATGTTAGTGCGAGCACTAATTATTTTTTTTTTTAATTTCAAATAAAATATATAGAATCCTATTTCACTTACTTCAATCTTCAAGCTTTTTTCATCTTTCTTTTATGACTTGCTCTTCCTTCATACTCTCTCTTTCGTACACTCTTACTAACATTCCTGAATTCGAACTGCTTTCACGAACCTTTTCACGTCTCACATCTCTCTCTTACTAACTCGCTATCGTCGCTCTCTGCAGTTCTCATGTGTTAAGTAGTTATTTGCTATTTGTCTGCTGCAATTAGATTTCAAGTCGATTGGCTCCTGTCAGCGCTGACAAACACAATGTGATTTCTCAAAAAGCCATAAAAATCACAACAATACTATCAAGCGAAAGCGAAACAAGCAAAAAACCCCGAACAGATGTCAAAAGCGACAAAAACTGGTAAAATGTGGTCATTGCAATATGCGGACGACGTAATAGCCCACGTATTATTTATTTTATGTTATAAATAGAAGGCAAAAGGAACAAAAAAAAACAACACTAAATAAAGAAAAATAGAAAATAGAAAACAAAAACAAAAACCAAACAAGCGAGTTGCAGAAGTGACCGACTTGCACATATCCTGTACTTATCTAATGAAGAGTAGTATGGAAAAAGATTTTCAATTGTAATTACTTGAAAATATCGAATATATCTATAGAAGACCTGATGCTCTATATTTAACGTTTATCACAGAAGATCTGACAGAGATCGTATCTCTAATAGAAGATCTGACAGAGATCGTATAGACGCCTTTAATCAACCCTTGATTTTTGATCATTGTTAACTTTCAATATATATACTCTATATAAAAAGTAGCAAATACCTGTTCACAACTGACTACAGGGTATCATAATGCAAATACAAATATGAGAAAAAAGAAGGGATGCACGGAGAAAAGCAAAAAATAAAAACAAAAAGCAACTTGCAGATAAGACTAATTCAGGCGAAGTGTCTTTTTTTTTCGAGCAAACGCAACAAAAATATTTAAAATGCGAAAAGAAGAAAGAAAACACACACAAAATTTCAAATCAAATGCAGATGATTTCAGAGGCAGGTGAACAAAAATGACAATAGAAACTACGTGTGTGTGTGTGTGTGTGAGTGTGTGTGTTAATTTTGCTGATCCATTAGGCAGAAGATGGACTGATTCAGCATAATGACGAATCTTGGGCAAGTGTGAAAACTCAAATGGAAAATGAGTCCAGAATCCGGCATTGACAGCTCAATGTCGTTTGGAATTTGATGGATGGGTGTCTCATGTTATTGTTGCTGTCTCTGTTGCCGTTTTAATTGAATCAGTGTGAAAATGCAAAGAGCTTTTAGCTAGTTGCAAGCTGAAATTGATGATGACAAAAAACTAAAGCGAGAATAAAACACTTAAATGCTGAAAATGGATACAAAATTGTGTGCTAACCGAAAGGTGTAGAAAGATTGTTATAAGTTTTTTTTATATGACTATATGAGTGAGAGAGTGAGAGAGAGAGAGAGAGAGAGAGAGAGCGAGAGAGAGAGAGAGAGAGAGAGCGAGAGAGAGAGAGAGAGTATGAGATAGTGAGTGTGTAAGAGAGATAGAGGAGAGGAGAGATAGAGAGTGAAAGATATAAAGATAGAACGAGAGAGAGATAGAGAGAGAGAGATAGAGAGAGAGAGAGAGAGAGAGAGAGAAATTGAGAGGGAGAGAGAAATTGAGAAATTGAGCGAGTGAGATAGAGAGAGTGAGAGTGAGATAGAGAGAGTGAAATAGAGAGTGAGAGAGAGAGTCCAAAAAAAGGGAGAGAGTCAGAAAGCGAGTGAGAGAGTCAGAGTGAGAGATATCGAGTGAGAGAATGAGAATGAGAGAGAGAGACAGGTAAAGACAGAGAGAGGGAGAGAGACAAAGAGAGAGAGAGAAGACAGAGACAGGCAGAGAGAGACAGATAGAGAGGTAGAGATAGAGAGAACAAGAGAGAAAGAGAGAAAGAGAGAGAGAGAGAGAGGGAGCGATTAAAGGAATATAAGTATAAATTAAATGGTTCAATAGAGCTACTAAGAAGACAAGTTTACTAGTAGGCCCAATATGATATTATGAGAGCCGCATAGAGCGACATTATTTAGATTCATATGTACATACATACAAACCGGTTGTTATCCGATATACACCGGATCAATTTCTCTTACTTTAAGCAGTTATCGTTAGAAGTAGATGTTCAGCAATGGTCTTAATTCTTTGCTTTTAATAATATTCGAAAAATTAAATTTTGGAGTCGCCATTCTATTCTTTTTTAAATTTCGCCCTTGGGACTGCCAATTGGGGAGTGGGGAAACACGTTTTACTGTCTTAATTGAATGCAAAACGTAATAAAATTGTGTTTCAATAATAAACAATCAGCATGCACTCGGATTGTTTATAGGTACTTAATGAAATCTCCACTATATATGTAACTATGCGAGACGCGTTTCGCATATCGATGAGATGCGATGTGATGCGATGCGATGTGGGGCCACAATTCAAATGGTACACATAAAAAGTATTAAATCAAAATTGAAATGCAATAAAGCGGTAAGCGCTAAATAATTGACATGTCCCACCTTTGGCAAACAAAACGCATTTTAAATTTAATTTGCCAATATTGCCAGACCAAATATACGATGTGCACACAGACAGACAGCGCCAGCCGAGAGAGTATGGGACATAATCTCGTTTCACTCTGCTGCATTTCCACTACACATACATATAAATAGGTATATGTATGTTTATTTGAAACTCATATCGTGCATAGGCACGTCGAGGCACGTGCGCGGCTTAAAAACTGAGAAAATAAAAACGGAAATGAGAATTGCAAATCACAAGCGCAAAATTTATGCACGTGACGATTTCGCTTGACCCGGTTAAAAAAAAAACAGATAAAAAATGGAACTAAAACCGTGCCATTAATTGATTAATTATGCAAATTTAAATGTCATGCTGGCCAAAGCAAACAGAAGCATTAAAATGAACAAAATCGAATATTTAAATTTAAATGGATTAGAGTGTTGCAAAACGCTCAACTGTTGAATACACTGCACTCGCCATGTCACTTACAGCACTGGCACCAGCTGGCACTACTTGATTACTTGAGTATAGCTAGTGGAGCACCTGAACTTATTGTCTTGGCCTTGACTAAGCTCAATTTTGACTTAAGCGAATCATAAAGAAGAAAAAGGATTTTTATTTCGTTCTAGATGATTTATCTGCATGCTAAATATTAAAATTCAGATATCTACTTGCTGTAATGCTGCTTAGGCAAGACAATTCTTGTATTTACTTGAAGTCTAAACAATTATCTATTTATAACTTGACTTTTAGTTGCACATTGTAAATATTTAGAATGTGCATTTTAATTATATCTGTTTTTATACCCTGAAACCTATTTTGAATGCGTTTTGTTGAAATAGCAGTAGCAGACTTCATAAAGTATTTATATTTTTGATCAGGATCAACAACAGAGTCAATGTAGAACTGTCCATTTGTCTGTCTCTATTAACCTAGAGCCTAGACATTCTAGATTCTTACTTGCTTAAAGTCAAGTAAAGTCCAGAAATTGTAGTCTTCATAGAATTCTCCATATAAGGTATATACATTCTTGATCAGGAACTGGAACTAAAACTGTTCGTCTGCCTCTCTGTCGATCGGAAATACTATAGGAGGCAGAGCCATTGACATTTAAGATTCATACTTTAAAGTCAACCAAAGTTCCGAAGGTGTATCCTATATAGAAAACTCCAGATCCATTGATCTCAAATATTATAAGAGTGAAATGCCTAACATTTTAGATTCCAACTTACTTACACTAAAGCATTGTCGAGAAATTGTAGTCTTCATATAAACAATATATTCTTGATCAGGAACTGGAACTAGAACTGTTCATCTGCCTCTCTGCCGATAAATCAATCGCAAATCCTATAGGATTTTAGATTCTAACTTTCTTAAAGTCAAGCAAAGTTCAGAAAGTGTATCCTATATAGAAAACTCCAGATCCATTGATCTCAAATATTATAAGAGTGAAATGCCTAACATTTTAGATTCCAACTTTCTTAAACTCAAGCATTGTGCAGAAATTAAATACTGACTATAGTATATACTATAAGCTTAATATAAGGAAAGATTTTGCCGCACTTAGACCCAGACTTTTCTAACTATTTTATATTAGTTCAACCCACTTTCAGCTAAGCTCTGTCAACATCAACTAGATAACTTAAATGTTACTACTTCCTAAAAGCTTTTTTATTTTACAGTTCCAGCTCAGAGTATGTCAAATATATATATATATATATATATATAAAGCGTATCTTTTTTAATGCCCCACAAAGTTGTATGAGAAGTCACTTAGCTGTGAGCGAGTGATGTAAAAGGCTTTATGACTTAATGTAAGTCTTAACTCTTGATGCAATTGTTGATGACATTTCAAATGTAAATCAGTTAAGTGCCTTAATGCATGACAGCGTGCGTGGCAAATGCTTGATGCCCCTCCTGCTAGAAAGGGTATATAAAAGCCGTGGAAAATGCAGCGGCAAATCCGACGGACAATTAAACATAAACAAACAGCAGCTCACGCGCTCAGTAATGCTCATATACCAGCTACAGCACTCGTAAACTCACACACACACACACACACACATATATACATTTTTACAAACTCTCTCGCACACATACATACACTAATTAAGTGGCTTTGGTCCGCTACGGCCAGCAACAGAGAGTTTTCACCTGTGCGTATACGTAATTAATTCCTTTATAATCTCTTACGCATAATAAAACAACAGAGCAAACAGCGCTGAGCTGCAACAATAACAACAACAACAATAACAGCATCAGACAGCAGGCATCATAATACATTTGGGTTTGTCCCTGGTTCCACAATTCATGGCTCTGCTCTTCCATCCAGTTCTATGAAAATCCCCAACAGGCGCCTGCAATTAATTGACACTGAATTCATTTTCATTGAATTAAATTAAATATATGTATTTTCATCTGTATATAAAAATATCTATATATACATTTATGTGGGCGTAAATCCAATCTGCCACGCCCCCTCGCTGTCTCTGTCTGCCCCCATCAGCGGACAACTCTAAAAGCTTATAAATATTTGCTGTTCGGCTTTTTGCACGATTTTTATGAGTTTCAACTGAATTTTTGTTTATAAACAAAAGCAAAGCAATAACCAATTGATGGACACTGCCAGCAAACGATGCCTTCACAATAATAATAAAGCCAACAAAAACAATAACAAAATGCAAATGCATAAACTAAATTAACTGTATAAATAAATAAAGGCAGAAAAATTTGAAGCAAGCGCCAAGAAAACAAGTGAAAATATTGCAAGCGAGTGCCATCGACTGCCAAATACTCTGTTTTTCTGTGTGGCCTTTCTTGATATAAAAGGGCATTCATATTAATTAGTATACATATGCATATATAACAGAGTATTACATAGTATAAGAGAGTATATGGGAGTATAACAGAATATCACAGAGTATAACCGAATATAACAGAGTTATACGGATTGTAAAAGAGTATAACAAAGTATAACAGATTGTAGCAGAGTATAACAGATTATATGAGATATAACAGAGTGCAACAGAGTCTAACAATATAACAGAGTATAACTCAATATAACAGAGTATAACAGAGTTTAACGTAAAAGAGATATAACACAGTGCAACAGAGTATAACATAATTTAACAGAGTAAAACAGGGTATAACTCAATATAACAGAGTATAACAGAGTTCAACGTTTTGTAATAGAGCATAACAGAGTATAACAGAAAATATAAAAATATCAATAAAAATTATAAGAGTATAACAGAGTGTAACAGAGCATAACAAAGTATAACAGAGTATAACAGAATATAACACAGTAAAACAGAACATAACTGAAAATAAAAGAGTATAACATTGCTTAACAGTTTACAAAAGAAAGTTTATAAAAATTTTTGAAGACTATAACAGAGTATAACAAAGTATAACACAGCATAAAGGAGTATAACAGAGTATAAAAGTAGAAGGTGCTTGGCGTAACGAAGAGAACTGTATCTTCTATGGGTTTAGCTGGAAAGACCTATAAAATTTAAGGTTAGGTCTTGGCAAATCGGAAAATTTCGATTTTCTTTTTAAAAGTTTAGCTGTTTTCGGACCGTAAACGAGTATTATGCAGTCGGTTCTTATTGCTGAAATACCCTATGTTTTGATAAAGGTTAGAGGTTAAATACACTCACAATTTTCGACCAGATACACAAACACACGCACATACACCCCCACAACCACATTTCCTTTGAACCATCCAACAGATAATTAATTTTAGTATAACTACATGATGTACTATCCGATCGCTATAAAATTTGTTGGAAACAATAACAGCGTGCGATAATGTTTGTGTAGCCAATATCAAGATGTTATTTTAAAATTTTAGCTCTAATTTTATTTTATATGTATCAGAGAAAAAGCGTAGCAAATATAGAAACAAACAGCTATAACAAAAAAAAAAGATACAGACGTTATGCAGTTGAGGTAAGCCCGAAACATGTGTTTTTCTATTGTTCGAAATGTGCATCTGTTTGGATACAAATTTGCTATTATTTATGGGAACATGTACATATGTAGTCTAAATGTTTATGTGACCGTGCCTATTGCAATTTATATGAAAGTGCATCAGAATGATATATCAGTTGGGTAAAGTGTTAAGCTGTACGAATAAAGAGTGAGAGCGACAAGGAGAGACAGAAACATATGGACAGATGTGAGCAAAAAGAGAGAGGTATAGAGTATAGGAGAGATTGGGCTGGAGAAAGAGAGATAGGGTAAGAGTGATAGAGACGTTGTGGGTGTGAGAGTGAGAGAGGAGGAGTGAAAGTGAGAGTGAGACAAAAACTGAGAGAGACACAGAGAGAGAGAGAGAGTCTGATAGAGAGACATATAGAGAAAAGAAGAGGGAAAGTGAGTAAGAAAGACACATGGAATGAGAAAGAGAAAAAAACACTGAGAGAGACAGAAAATTAGAAAGAGGGAGTAAGAGAGAAAGACAGAGAGAATGAGGAAGAAGGATAGAGAGAGAATGAACGAGAAAGTCAGACAGAGAAATGGAGAGAGAGAGGGAAAGTGAGAAAAAGAGTGAGAGAAATAGAGAGAATGAGAGAGAGAGAGAGAGAGAGGAGAGCAAGACCGAGAATGAGAAAGAGAGAGAGAGAGAAAGATAGAGAATGAGGAAGAGAGAAAGAGAGAGAGATATTGGGAGAAATTGAGAGAGGTAAAAGACAGAGATACAGATAGAGAGAGATAGATAAGAGACACAGAAAGACAGAGAGAAGGAGAGAGAGAGAGATTAGGTAGAAACATTAAGAACGAATAAACAGATATAAGAAAAGACTTTCATGGATGAGAATCGCATAGAAGAGCAATATATGTAGAAAGTTTGATATTGGAGAATATATATATATATACATATATTTATTATATGGAAATATCTTATGTATAGATATAATAGTATTAAGGAAAACATATTTATAACTTCTTATAACTTTAAATAAAATTGACTCCACCAATACTATCCAATATTATTAATAATTTGTTACCCAAGTAAGTTTTTAATGAACAGTCTGTGCAAATAGTTATCGTATAGTCTTGCATTGGCTATATGCTGTGCGACAGTGTTGCCACAGTTTTGAACGCCGCACACGAAATAAGGGTGGCAACAATGTTGATTCCATGCCTTGGCGCGATATGAGAATAACTAGAAATGAGAATCCTGCTGGCACGAAACATGTGCAACAATGTTTTTATTTGCCAGCGCTTATTTTTAGTTACTTTTTTTTTTTTTTTTAAATATTTGTTTTCTTTTTTATTTTCATTTTTGCTTTTTTCGTGTCTTGCTTCAGCGTGTGGCGTGAAAATAACTTTCTAAATAAACGCAACGCAGAGTTAGCAACAATGGAGGGCAACCTTACAACTACTGCTCACACACACACACACACACACAGACATATACACACACATAGATACAGACATACACGTACTGCACTCTATATCCATAGTTTGCTGTCTGCGCATTTTCGTGACGCTTTTTGTGATGGCGCTGAGTTTTCCTTGTATCGTTTTCATTTTATTGCTGTGCAGATTAGAGTTGCGAAATTGTTAAATTTTGCTTCTTTTGTTTTTTGTTTTGTTTTTAGCGTTTTGCTTTTAATTTGTTTTTGCTGCTGCCGCTGCATCAGCTTTGACATCTTTGTCCAATTTGCGTCACATTTTCCATTCCGTTCGTGTCCTGCATCCTTTGTCCACGCCCTTGCACTCCAAGTATTTTCTTATCCTCTTTGGGCAGCAGCTAATTGGCAACAGCTAAGTATAAATATTCGACTGGTTAATATCATTATTTTAAGATTTTAAAGGAAAGCAACAATAACTTAACTAAGCGTAAGTCTTTTAAAAAATCCAATTAAAAACTAACTTCTTAAAAATTCACCTAACAAGGCGTGTCCCTAAGCGAGCTTTATTAAAAGTTAGCTGACGGAAATTAATGGTTATTTGTGTAAGCATAGATGAAGGAAGAGCTAATCTTTATTAAACACAAAAAAGCGTGCTAGTGGCCTGAGAAAAGATTACTTTAAAGTATTATAATTATAAATGGAATTTATTGATTTTTGATTTGTATATATCTAATTGAGACCTACTGCAGCTGTTCTATATTTTTATAGTTTCATGGCAATTTTTGGTAGTATTCGGTTTCAGCTTTTAGTTTATCGATAAGTTTCAGAGTCAGAGCTGGATTACTTCAATGACAATTTGACAGCTTTTCCATATTTCGTTCTGGTTTCTTAGGGAAACATATATCAGATAGATATACCTACATAAATTGGCTTATCGATATTTATGATAGATTAATCGATATTGAAATTGATTGATTGAAGACTCGAATTGTGTATTAACTACATAAATAGTTTTATCGATAATAATTATCTATTGATCGAGACTTTGTAATATATTTCGGTATCAGTCTTAAATGTATCGATAAGTTTGAAAGTAACAACCTGTATCTTCGAATGCTTGAATGAAAATTTGAGTTTTACTGACATTAAAAAAATTGGCTTATCGATATTAATGATCGATTAAGGGTTTTATAACTCTGGTTTCCAATTTTAAGTTGCATTTATGTGTAGTTTACTCAAGGAATTCAATTGTGGTGTGATTTAGTAATAGATTTTTAGTAGTAGATTTTGTAAATGTTTGGGTTAGTTTTTTGATTTGTTTGATCGATAACATAAAATTTATCGAACTGACTGTACAAGCATTTCAACTGGCAACTGATCTCAATATAATAAAATACAATGTACCTTTGACTAAGCTTAAATAAAGCTGTCATAAAACTAGTTTTCTCCCTTTAAGGATAGTCTCAACTAGTCTTCTCTCTTTGAGGAAAGTCTCAGCTAGACTTAAAACTAGTTTCTCTCCTTAAGAATAGTCTCAGCTAGCCTTAAAACTAGTTTCTCTCTTTAAGGAAAGTCTCAACTAGATTTAAGACTAATTTCTCTCTTTAAGGATAGTCTCAACTAGACTTTAAGGTAGTCTTCCCTCTTAAAGGATAGTCTCAACTAGTCTTAAAACTAGTTTCTCTCTTCAAGGATAGTATCAACTATTCTTTAACCAAGTTTCTCTCTTTAAGGCTAGTCTCAGCTAGTCTTAAAGCAAGTTTCTCTCTTTAAGTATAGTATCAACTAGTCTTAAACCGAGTTTCTCTCTTTAAGCATAGTCTTAACAGTACTTTGCACTTTGTTCTAGCCAAACTTAAGGCAAACTGCTTTGGCAATTCTGTAACGCCTTCAAAGACTAGAGGCAATCCAAGCAAACTGCATTTGTGGCATGTGGGCGTGTGGCATGCAGCCTGCGTTGCCGGCGCATTTTACATACGACAAATTCTAAACGTTGTCGTCGCCGGCGGCGGCTCGCTGCAAATTATGCGATGCGTTTGCAATTTGCCGCTTGCTGTGTCACGTGTTAATATTTCACACACACACGCACACACGTGCTATAAAATTTAATTAATGCGCAGGTGATGGTGCTGCAACAGCAAGCGGCAACAGGCAGAAGACTTGTTTAAGCCGCGTCGCAGCTCCCTAAGGGCTTTGGCTGCTTATTGCATCTGCGGGCTGGATTCGCCTATTCGCATCGCTGTTGCTCCTGTTCGCGCTGTTGCCGGCAAAGTGCTTTGTTAATTAGCCAACTGGCGATGCTGCTTTCCAGCAATAATTTGCGCCCGCAAGTATGCAACACATTTGGTGCCAGCCAGAATAGGGCTCCAACGCGCGTGTGTAAGTGTGTGCGAGCCTGCATTGTATTTCGCACACTATTTGTCAATGTCAGCATAGCACACAACCACACACACACACACACACGCACACAGAAAGTGCTTGGGTAGTCAACAACTACTTTGGTGTGGCCGCAGCTGCATCGCGTTTCCGCTAAATGTTAATGCAGCCCAGTGACCCACAGAGTGGGATCACATGATGCCCGGGTGGGTGGGCAGATGGCTCGCTACGCTCGTTCATTACTCAATGGCTGGCCAACAGTTTACACAACGTGTTAATCAAAAGCAACGCACAAAGTATCGCTCATTTGGTTTTCCATAGCAGTCGATGGCATCAGTCAATGCGGCCAGGCGGCAAAAGGGCAACTCGCCTGCCTCTGGCACCCATCAATGTTGCATCAATCAGCGTCCGTACAACAAATGCCAAGCGAACGCAGTGGCCCAACAGCCTGCGGCAAGGCATGTATGTGACATGATTAGCCAGACCGAACATCAGGCTTAAAAACTCCAAATGTTTTCAACTTAAATCAGTGCCAGAAAATTAACTTTTGTTTGCCAGAAAATTACTAGGCAGAGTTTATTTTGGGTTTTCTACACATTCCTATTCTCTTTATCATTATAAAAATTAATTATAATATATATATATATATATATATATAATGATAAAGATATATATAATATAAATATATATATAATATATAATCGATTAAAGCAAAACCAAAGCAAGAGAGCAAGAATAGACGCCTTTGCTTCTTTCAATACTTTTCTGTACACTTTATCGATATAATAATCGATTTAAGTGAGCTATAGCACTATGTAGTGTTAAAGTAAGAAATGCAGAAAATGGGGCTTATTAACTTAGCTAAGCCATTTTTCAACACTTATCTATACTTTTTATCGATATAAAAATCCATTAAGTTAAACTAGAGACAAGAGGGGCAGAGGGGAGGCATTTTAACACATTTTCAATGCTTTTCTGTACTATATATCGATAAAAATAATCGATTCTAGCGAAACCACTGCAAGAGATCCAAATAGATGCCTTTATAGCTTCTTTCAATACTTTTCTGTACACTTAATCGATATAATGATCGATTTAAGTGAAGTTATAGCAAGTGAAAAAGAAAGGATTCTTCAAGGTCTTTCTCAATACTTTTCTGTACACTTTATCGATATAATGATCGAATTAAGTGAAGATTTGACAAGAGTAAGAAAAGGCTGCTTTAAGGCTTTTTCTATACTTTTGTGTACACTTTATCAATAAAATAATCGATTAAAGCGAAGCCATAGAATGTAAGAAAGGAAGGAACACTTTTTCAATACTTTTCTGTACTGTTATAGTAAGAAATGCAGGAAATATTTTCAATACTTATCTGTAGTCTTTATCGATAAAACAATCGATAACGTAGGCAAACATCAAAACTAGAGCAGCATATAGATGAAGAGTAGAAATGTGGACAAGCCATGTCTAGCTTTGTGAAAAATATTTTCATAGCGATTGTTATATCGATAACATTGAAAGCCATCAAAATCATAGTTACAGCTGAAAAATGTTAAATTGAATAAGTTGATTAAGAAATAGGAATACAACCAAGTTGGGATTATTTTTGCTCAATGAGCTGTGAATAGTAGCATCTGAATGGCTGATGCATAAAAAATATATTTACCTAGAACTATGTTTGACAGATAGTTTTATTAACACGTTAGTTAGATTGTCCAGCTGCCTTTGCCATTGGTTCTTCTAGGCATTGCATGGATAATGCTTAATATTTTTTAATTACATTTTCAATTTCTCTATGATGCTGATTAGCTTAGAATTTGATAGGCAAATCTAACTTAAATAAACTAGTTTCATCATATATCTATATATATCTCTGGTGAAATTAAGTTTCATTCAATAAGCCTTCGGCTATTTCGTGATTGCTGTTGGCAAATTGATTCTATAATCAATTCGGTTTGCACGATCTCTTAGCTTTATATCCAAAAATAAACTTTATATGTCGTTTGATTGGCTTTTAAAATCTATAGTTTCAACTTAAGGTTTACAACTATAAATTTATATGCAGCTCGAACTCCAGCCAACAGATATACATATGTATCTCTCTGTGTGTGTGTGTTCGCGCTTGCTCTGTTTATATGGCTGGCCATTAAAAATATTTTACTAGCCAATAAAAAAAATGCGCCTTAATCTCTGGTCACACTGAAATCGTTGCGTAATTTAACGACACTTAAAGTCCGGCAGTAAAAGAAATCTATGTGAACTGTAGCCCAAAAAAAGGAGAAGAAAAAAAAAACAAAATATAAGAGAGTTTGCGATGCATTTCAATGCTGAGAGCTGAATAAAAAATCTGTCGTAAGCATTTTTTAATATATATTTGCTTGCTAAGTACTTATATATATATCAAGTTAATATGCTGCTGCACACACATACACACACACACATAGGCAAACATACGCAGACCTGCAGAGGCAAATGTATTTGTGTTGGCTGCTCTCTGCGCGCCCTAAACTATGCAACACATTTCGTTTGCATGTTTGTGCAACGCATCTTTTTTGTACACTGTTCGACAAGGCGACACCGGGTATATCTACTGTATATAATTGTCGAATATAAACGATTTCTGAGAATGTTAAATAACTTTTGATAGATTTTTTAAACTTGCGGATATAAGACGATCTTTCTTTGGCCATGTTTTCTTTATACATTTTAGAATTGATTTTATTTTTGCTAATTTTTATTTGTTGCAAGTCAAAAAAAAATTTTTATAAAAATGTTAAAAAATTTAAAAAACAAACATAAAGCTCATCAAGTCTATTTTCAACTAACAATGCTACAAGTTTTAAAAAATCTCTCAATATAACCCATAGGGGAATCACAAAATCCTTCATTATATCTATTGATTCGCTATGGGCACTTATTAGTAAAGCCTTGGTATAACGAAATTTAAGAAAATTCGAAAAAAATTCGTTATAAATATTGTGTTCATCTGCTTACATTAAAAAATTGGGGTGAAAATAAAAAAATAAACAGTTACATATAATTTTTACATTTGAGCTTATAAAAATATTTGCTTATTTTGCTTTGTTCTGACTTCGTTGTATAGAGAAAATTGAATCAAGACTTTACTATTCAGAGGTTTTTGATAACGGGACTTTGACGGCTTGCAACAAATTTTATTATGATTTTTTGGGACTTCGTTGTGTAGAGGTTTTTGAATAATTGCTTTACTCAGAAATTCTTCGTTATATCTAAAGTGCATTTTTGTATGTAAAACTTCGTAACATCGAGGTTTTTCAAGGGACTTAACAAAAAATTCTTTATATTCAGATTTACGTTATAACGAGGTTACTTATATCGAGGTTTCACTATGGTATATAGTAAAGTTTCACTATAGTATAGAGATCTTATTATCTATATAGAAATATAAATATTGCAAAGAAACTTCAAATAAAACGTCAAACTATTCACTAATTACTTACAGCTCTTCTGAAACTTTGCCAAAGTGAAGTAAACAAGCGTCTTTTTATTCTCTATAAATTAGAAATTTATTTATCTCATACCATAGTAAAAATAAAATATAAAATATATAAAATTTACAAAATGTGTAATATAATATAATTGTTGAATAAGAACTATTGAATAGAGACTAAAATTGTAAAAAAATTGACTATTTTTGCCACGCCCATACAGCCTCATATGTCAGATGTCTGCCCAGAACAGAGTATCTCACAGTCGTCAGCTGTTGCCGGAAAAATTCTGTATTTTTTTCTTCTTTTACGCTTAGCCGTTTGATGCGCCGTCTGTCCGCACCTTGGCGAGGGGGTAGGAGGTGGCAAGAGGCTGGGCAGAGCAGAGCAACCCCAGCAGCAGCAGCAGCAGTCGCAGCGCCCTGAAATGTATGCGAATTTGCATAGAAAATAGACAGTTTGGAAAATTGCATTCCATGTTGATAACTTAAGGCCAAAGCAGGCGCTGTCGACGACTCTGACGTTCAGCAGTTCGTTGCTGGCTGCCTGTGTGTGTGTGTGTGTGTGTGAGGGGTATGCCCTGATTGTCCTGATGCACGTCGCCAGCTGCAACTGAAACGGGCTTGAAGCACGCAACGCATGTGCATAAATAACTTGTTTAAGTTTTATGGCAATGGCTATGGACAGGGTCCAGCCAGAAGGGCTCAGAGGCAGGCAGGGAGTGCAGCTACTGCAGCAACAGCAGCCTCGTGCACCTCCTGCACTTGTCACCCAATTTATAAAAGGACGATCCCCGCACAACTGGCACTTATAAACGCAGCCCGGCCACACCTTGAGTAAAATGCAATTTAGCACATGGCCAAGGAGCGTTCCAGTTGGAGTTGAAGTTGATGTGCTGTCACAGGGTCTGCATACAGCATGATTGTGCTCCGAGCCGAGCCGAGCCGAGTCCAGTTGCCCAGTTGCCCAGCTGGGTCTGTGTCCTTTGCGCGACTCTGCTTTGAAATCAAACACAGAAATACCTGAATATCCCAGCGCTGTTAGCATAAGCCACATATTAAGGCAGCATGTGCTGCTGCAGCAAATGTTTATTTGTTTATGCAAAATGAAATCTTAAGAAAACAATTTGTTAATATTCCAAAAAAAAGTGTGCTGATCTCTTAGGGAAAAACTGAAAAACTGCTCAGCTAGTTGAGTCAGGATATCTACGGCACTGCACTACCCACACGCGACTTGAGCATGACTGCTTGTACTTTCCATTTGGTTTTTCTGTGCGGTGCTTTGTTTATCGTTTGCCGTTGCTCCAACCCCTGCTCCGACTGTCTTTGTGTGCACACGGGCAGCAGCGGCAGCAACAACAAGATAAAGTCAAATAGTTACAGGCGTATCATTTCGAGCAATCTGACTAGGTTCCCAGCCAGCCGCCCAGCCGCCCAGCCAGCCAGCAGTTGAGTCAGTCGAGCATCCATTGCATTCAGTCAGCCTTTTTCAAACAAACAGTCCGTAAGTTCTTCTGGCTTTTGCGTCATTCCTTTACCTCTAAGCTCGTTTTCGTTTTTTTCTTTTCGTTAACCACAAACGATGCGCTTTATGACACTGAAAAGACGGGAAAGTCAAGGCATGTTTGTCTATGTGATGGACAACTCGCCTAAAGAACAAATGTGTGCTAAGAATTTTAACTTAAATATCTCTTTAAGCTGTGCAAACTAGCGTAGGCGATATACAAAGCTATCGATAACGAGCGGTTAAACTTATATACATTTTGTTTAGTATATTATAAATCGTTGTTTAAGCTTTATAGTTGTGTAAGCTTTTATATTGTGAGGAAAAGTTGAAGTCAATTTTATCTAATTAAAAGGAATTTTGTTTTTTTTTGGGAACGGTATGAAAATCGATAACATACGAAAACATCCCAACCAAAACAGTAATGAGGAAGAGTAGCAATGTTAATAAACCATATCAAGCTTTTTGAAATACAATTCTTGTTATCGATAGAACAAGCGATAACATCAAAATACTTACAGCTCAAAAATTGTGTATTAAAGAAGGTGTGGCTGATTACATAAAGTTTATATAGATAGATCTTTAAATGTATATGTATATATATATATATATATATGAATATTCTTGGTCATTACTAAAAGACATCTTGCCCTTTGCAGCACGCGCAGATGTAGACTGATGCGATTCCAAGGAATCGATAAAATAATCGATAACATAAAAATCATAGTAACTAAATGTGTGTATCAAAGCAGGTGTGACCGTTCCTATAAAGTAAATGTATATATATATATATTATTGATCTGTATCATGTTGTCAAGTTTTCTGAACAAGTCGATTTCCTGCAATGGCAACATTAATTTTCGTTCAAATAATCGATAATTTATCTCTTTTTAAGATATCGATTTAGATCCATATTAAACTTTAGTTATTGAAGTTTCGAGACCAGCTTCAATAACAGAAGTTTAAAAGAGAGTCTATTGCGCCGGCTCACTTAGCTCATATCCTGGAATTTTGTTCACCGCACAGGGTATTTGGAGTTGTAAGTAAAAGTCAACTTCAACTTCGTAATTGAAAATAACTCTTAAGCGTTATTTAAATGCTGGCTCATCAGACAAACGAAGGCCACTTTTAAAGCAATTTTCCGACTACAAAATTTAAAGTTCTCGAGCTGCCACCCAATTAGACAGGAAAAGCAGAGCGACGTGCGTTGGTTTTAGCTTGAGAAAATGGCACAGCCACTTGACTTGTTGTTGCTGCTGCTGCTTGTTGTTGTTGTTGTCGTTGTTGTTGCACGTTGAAGCTGTAGCTGTTGCTGACTGGCTGGCTGTTGTTGCTCTAACCACTGAGCCACTCACTAATTATGCAAAAATTAGTTGCATCTCGGACACAAAAAAAAAAAAGTAGAAGAAGAAGAAAGCTAAACTGGAACGCGGCCTGCCAGCGTCGACACATAAAAACAAGAAAGGACTTGAGTTAGCTGCTGTAAGCCGAAGTCAGAATACTCTAACCGAGTAGCTAACAGTTGGCAGTTGAAAGACTTTCATCATATAACATCAAATAACTTCGATTATAAAGCCACGATTGATCGGGATAACTTTGATAGTCAATTATGCTTCTTTGTGAACTTATTTATATTGCCTTTAAATTCAAAAGGTTTTGCAGCAAAATAATAGCACTCGCTGCCAGGGTATATAAAGCTGACAATTCAGCGCCTGCCACCAATTCTGGGCTCTACATTTTTTCGCACGTAGCGCTGAAAACCGCGTACCAGGACGTGTGTGTGTGTGTGTGTGTGCTAATTTAGGCGTCTTTTGTTGTCTCCCAACTGAATGACACACAGAGTTGGGCACGGAGCGTGGGAGTGCACAAAAAATGGCCGCCTGTCGTTTGTTGTTGCCGTCGTGCAATGGCAGCTCAGTGGCAACAAAAAAAGGAAGGGAAAAGGAGATTCCAAAAAAAATAAACAACAATGCGACTTTGTCTGTGAGTGGGCCATGCGGTTGCAGCAGCTGCAACAGTTACAGCAACTGAATTGTAAATAGCACAGCTAAGCATTGCGCCTTCCATTGGCCACCCGCACGTCCCCGCTCGTCCCCGCCCCACCGCACCGCTGCATTGCCCATGGCCCACGGGTATTCGTGGTGTCGTTCATGCATACTTTCATATTCATTCACTCGCACATTCATTGATAGCCAAGCCGCTGGCCTAGTAGACTAGACACGGCTCAAATGCAAAGCCCCATGTCTAATGAGCGCAGCGCACGGTGCGTATGCGTAATATGTGAGAAAGACTTGAAGCTAGCTAGCAAACACGTCTTACTTTCCCTGCAATAATAGACTGAACTCTTAAATGCTGCTAACTTCTTAAGTTTGTGTTAAGTAAAATGCGAGTTGTCGCTAGAGGAATTTTAGTAATTAGCGCAGCGAAAGGGGAGTATACATATGTAATGTGCTTGATTCTCTTGAGCAATGTAAAAACCGACTTCAGCTTTTCTTTTTCTAAGCTTTATTTATAATAACATGTTTGTAAATCAATTATATATATTTTATATGTATATATGAAAATATGACCGATTTGGAGTTTTAGTAATTAGCGCAGCGAAAGGGGCGTATACGTAATATGCTTGCAATGCTGTCGACTTCAAATCGAGTTCATCTTTTACTTTTTTCCAATTTGTATTTATAATAACTTGTTTCTAAACATAATATATAGATTATATATGTATATATGTTAATAAGCCCGATTTCGAGTTCTTGTTAGAGAAGTCTAAGATAGCGCAGCAAATGGGGCGTATACGTAATTTGCTTACTATACCCAAGCTTGTACAGAAAAAAAAAATTCACCTTCAACTTTACTTTTTCTAATTTTTGCTTGAAATAAGTTGTTTATAGATAAATGATATATTTTTTTATATATATATTATTATTCATAAAAAGCCCGATTTCGAGTTTTGGTTAACAAAATCTTAGTAATTAGCATAGTGAGTGGGGCGTATACATAATGTGCTAGATACACTAAATCTTATATAGCAGCTATGATGAATTCTATTAATAGAAAGCGATATCAGCTTTTACTTTTTAAACTTTGTACTTTTCCAAAACTTGTCTATGTATAAATAAATACATATAAATTATATTTGTTTGCCAACTCATTTGTCAGTTTTCTTTTATTTGTTTTTCTTTTTTTTCCACTTTTAATATCGTATTTAATAACTTTTCTTTCACTATGGGCGGAGATTAAACAACTGACGGCTTCTTTTATAACCTTATGAGGCGAGACCCAGACCAGCTTTATCGACTGGAAAATAATGAGATCTGATGCAACACTGGAGTTATGTTAAGACGGGAATCGTGAACAAACCAGGGGCAGCCAGCTATTTGTCTTCGTATTAGAGATGGGTTTTTCGGGACCTTAAATTGTCCCGAAACGATTTTCGGTATCTGACGGGTTGGGAAAGAATTTAAAAAAGTCCGGGACGATCAGATACGTTTCTGGTCATGAGATCGTAGTAAAAAATTCTACAGATATGCTCTGAGATGACGGCATTTCAGGGATACCCGTTCGTGACCCGCGGGACCCGAAATCCCGAAATCCCGTCGCTCACCTCTGCTCATAAGCATATCAAGAATCTCTTACTATGATGTAGGGATGAAGCACTTATCTGACCGTCCTGGAATTTTTTAGAATATTTGCCAACAATCCCGAAAAAGGTTTAGGGTCCCGAAAATCCGGATACCGACGGCCATCTCTAGTTCATATACTTGAATCTTCTGTCTGTTACTCTTTCTCTTTCTCTAGAATCATTGTATTACTATAGTTACATAACAAATACTTTGTATACACTTTCACTTATTCACAATATTGTCTTTGGCAAGTGTATACAAACGTCGGCACGGCCAAAGCTAGCCCAGTTATCTAGTTGTCTTTCTATTTGCTATTCTCTTTGTCCTTAGTTATCAGCCAAATTGTAATTAATCTGATAGCTATACTTGTATTATTTGACTTGCTTTGGGGAACAATAGCTTTCGCATCGAAAAACACAACTAATCCAATAATGGACTTTTGTGATATATATGCTTATGCATATTGGCAAGCCATTTATTTGAATTGGGAAATCCTGCGATATCATTAACTTCACTTGAAAGTCATTTGCTGTTGCTGTTGTTGTTGTTATTGTCATATATCTTGTGCGTCCATTAGGTTGCATAATCGCTGTCCCTTGGACTGCTTTAGAATTTCGCTGATGGCGCTTCGGTTTACAGTTAGCTGAAAGCAAAAACATTGGCGTCGCTTTATTGCTCGCTAATCATCGGTTATATCGGAAGCTTCCATCTTGGCTGCCAAATGATTTATGGGGCCCCGCATGGATTGGCATTGATACAATGCAGGCGGAGTCAGCGGGCGGCAGCTGCCCCAAGGCCTGGCCCCAGAGCAAAGCGTGGGTGTGGCTGGTTAAGAGCTATCTATATTTTATTTTATTTTTGTTTCTTTGAAACTGTTGCAGATTTTGCAACTGCCAGTTGGCTATTTGTCTTGAATTACTTTTCGATTTGCACTTTACACCAAACACACACACACACGCACACATAGACAGATAGACACTCTTAGATATACAAATGCACTTATTTATTTGGTTTTCAATTTCGGTTTTCGGCTTTTGCTTATGTGTATTGCTCGCAAAATGTTATTGGACAAGCGAACTTCGCCAGCGCCAGCGCCCGTAGCAGACAAATTGCGCGTAAAATAAAACTTCAATTGCAGCAATAACACGAACAACAATAGCAACAACAGCAGCCGAGCAAAAAGAAGAAATGGAAAAGCGTTTTAAAAACAATGAAAGTGGCAAATTCACAGCCAAAAACCGGGCGACTCCCAGCAGCAAAAACCAGTCCACTAAACCACCCAATAACCACCCTGCTCTGTGTGTGTGTGTGTGTGTGTGTGTGTTTGTGTGTGTAGCAACAATGGCAACAAATGCAACATTAATGTTGTACGTGGCAAACCGAACAGCAATATTCGTTGCATTAAGCGAGCGCAACTACAGGAAAAGTCAAATTTTCCGCTTTTACCTGCAGTCGATGGCGCTTTAAGGGTCAATCGCACCATCGGGACATAAAACGTGCCACGACATCGCGACGGCTAAGCGCTGCGATTGCATTTCGTTGCAAAATTTATCAAATTGCACTTTAATAATTTGTTTTTGTTTTTATATTTCAATAAAAGTTCAATGAAAATTGAATTTAATTATTATTGCGTAAATAATTCTACCTGGGCATAATTTATGACACACATTTCTATATAGGCGATATATATATATATATATATATATATATATATATATATGAGTAGTGATGCAGATATATTAAATAGACTTTTGTGCACAATTTTCACAGTTCAGCCTAAAGTTGTTTAATTAATCAGAGTATTAATTGATGAAACTGAATATAATTTGTTTTGCTTCAAATCAAAATTTCCATTTAGGGAAGAATGGTATTTTGAAGAAAAAGACGTATCGGATTGCATTATTTTTCTGTATACTTAATGAGGATAAACAGTTGATTCAATTTGACCCAATTGATCTGTATATAGATGAGGATTTTTCATGATTTTCTTCCATATCATCGATAAGTTCATCAGTTTCCAGAAAATCGATAAAAATCTATTTTAAAGTTTAGGTTTCTGTGCATATTTAGAATGCTTTAGGAGTAAGAGCAACAAAAGTTAGCATATATTGGGTCGTTCACTAAGTAATTTCGTTAAGTGACAACAGCTTATCTTATTGAATTTTTAAATTTCAACAGCTGATATATAAAGAAACTTTGCTACCTTATTACTTTTCATAGTTTGTAATTTTGAATATCTTCCTTCATTTCATAGCTTCTAAATAAAGTAATTTTCAGATATGCACCTTTCTTCATTTCCCCAAAATCGGTAAAATTTCATTTTTTAAAGATCTTTGACTTCGATTAGGTTACTCTGTCTTGCTTCATACTGTGTTGGTTCCATAAAAAATCTCTTATAATACTATATTATTTTTTATTTTTTTATTATTATGTGTCAAGACGTGAGTCGAAACCAGAAAAAATAGCTTTACAAGCTTACCCCTAAAGCAAGAAACTCTTGCTCAACTGTACTAATATCAATTAGTTTTTGCAGTTTTGATGAAACACTAAGGTTCAACTCAGAGCTCCAAAAATCAAGCCCCCTATCAATCACAATTCACGCAACAGCAGGTAAAACCTTCATCTTGATATCATTATATTACATAAGAGGCTCAGGCTTTGAGCGCTGCTCGATAAATTGACTAGAATTTGATTTTTAATTATCATCTGCTGTAGTTTTCTGCTATTTTTCGAACTCTTTTCGCAGTGGGCGTGTGGGCGTGACAGCTGATAGCCAAAGAGCAATTGGAAACGGCATTGAGAGCAGGAACTGCAATCGGTATCGGTATCAAGATATACAAGTGCCCAGGCCCCCACTGCCCCTGGAGGGGCAGCCGGAGCGGGGACCTCAACGCTACGCAGCGATGACGGCAACAGCATCAGCAGCAGCCGCAGCAGCAGCAGCAGCGACGTCGACGTCGACAGCGTTGCCAGTGGATGCCATTGCCGCTGCGAAAATGTTTTCGGATGCGGATGTGGCGGAAGTGCGGCACGTTGTGCAACGCATTTTGGTGCCGTGCGTTTTTGTTATTGGACTATTGGGAAATTCAGTGAGCATTTATGTTTTGACGCGGTAAGTGCACTTGTTTGCGATGCTGCTGCCACAACAGTTGTTGCTGTTGCAAGGATTACGGCCGAGCGGCCAACTGCAAATGCAAATGCTGTGCTTGTGTCTGTGTGTCTGTGTGTGTGTGTGTGTTTGTGCGGGTGTGCTTGTATTTGTGCATTTTATGCATTTTATGTTTATGTTGCGTGTTGCATAGCCAACACAACTGAAAACAGGTACGCAGCACATTACACAAGGCATTTAATTGTTGCCATCTAGCTGGCACTCTAAAATCATTTCATTTCCCCAAATGCCACCAACAACAAGCTCTATAGCAACAACGAGAACAACAACAATTAGAACAGCTACAATTTCACGTGCCAAATGCTAACGGCTCACAGATAAGAGTCCACTTGTTCCCAGGTCGCTTTAGTTTCTTTTTTTATTTGGTTAGATTCGCACCTCAAATGTTTCTGCATATGCGACCTTGCAAGGCGCTGCAAATGCGCTAGCAAAAGCTGAATACTGTGGCACTCCAAAGAAATACTAAATATATGAAGTTCCCCTAGCTAGCAGCTAGAATATTAATACATAAATAAAATTCTAAGAAGTCATAGCTAACAGCTAGCAAAAGGTGACTGCTTTAGCACTCCATTGAAATATCAAAACTATAAAGTTAGCTGCTATAATAGTAAACGTTTCTTGCAGTTGAAGCTGAATGCTTTAGCACTCCATTGAAATAGCAAGAAAAATGAAAATATCGTAGCTGTTAGCTATAATATTAATAGATTATTTCCAGTTGCAAAGACGTTACCTAATAAAATTCTTCAAATTTATGCACATATCTAACAGCGATGGTGGCAAAAGCTGAATGCTCTAGCACTCAATTGAAATATCAATAAACATAGTTTAGTTATCATCATTTATCAATTAATTTAGCTATCATAGCTGTTAGCTCTAGCACTAATAGTTTCTATGCAGACTCAAAAATTGTACCTTATAATCATCTAGAATCTTATTCACATAGCTGATAGCAATGACACGCTCTAGAAATATCAAAATATGTAGCTCTCATAGCTAGCAGCTTTACTATTTATTGATTCTCTGCTAGAAGTTATCTAGTTGCTGTGTAACCTTTTAGCAATATAGCCATATATATTTAGCAGCTATAGCTAACAGCTATGCATAGAGATCACTTAGTGATTTCTACTGATTATTTCATGAAAATAATTTGTATAGCTGAATGTTATCTTAGAGATCAGCAAACGCTGCTAAGTAAGTTCAAATTGTATGCACAGCAAAAAAGTTTTGATCTTAAAATAGATCACAAAGGGTCCGAAAAGAGATTGAAAGACACACAAACTCTGATTGCTATACTAATTAGCCAGACTACAGATCATTTGCAAGCAGCAACTTAGCTTAAAGTCTTAAAGATTAATATATACATATTTATATATGTACATATATTTCGTTATCAATAGACTTAGCGAACAATAGCTCGCTGCTATGGAAGTCGTAAAGGAACGGAGCAAATGCTCTTAGTTGGCAGCAGTAAAGGTGAAATTTCGAGAGGTCATTCGAGTGGCGACATTGCCCTAACCCAGCTGGTCTCCAGCTCTCAGGGCACACAATTGCCAACAACTAAATATGAACAGTTAGGTTTTATGACCTTGCCGACATTTGCGTGCATTTCCCAGATTTGAATGTCAGTTGGATGGCTCGGTGCTGGGTCCTGGACAATTTGGTTATTCAATTATTGCTGCATTTTGCAGTTGGTTCAGTTGCATCGGTTGCATCCTTCGGATGGCTGTGCACCAGATTTGCATACGCAAACAAACAATTTGCTTTTCTACTTATTTTTATTTATTTTGCTGGAAACTATTCGATTTTTTTTGAGTTCTTTTCTATTTTATTGTTGTCTATGTTTTTGTTTCTTCCCTCATTTAGGAAGCGCATGAGGTGCACCACAAATATTTATCTAACGGCTCTGGCAATTACGGATATTGCATACCTGACCTTTGTATTAATTTTATCACTCAAACACTACGAATATATCAAATACCATTGCGAGCTATATTGGCGTCTATATGGATTTATAATGTGGCTATGCGATGCGTGCGGTAAGTAAAAGTTTCAAGAAAAATTATGAAAGGAACTTGAGGGAGTGTTAGAAACTGGTGAAGCAAGTACTCAAAGAAAAGACTTAGGATATGATACTAAGTATATGTTTTGAACTAGAGATGTGCATCGGAATTGGTATTTTCGGAACGGGGCAGACTTAGGGAAAGATGCTTAATTTCGAAACTCCCGCGAGAAAAGAGGAGAACATGTCTTTTAGGAGAACATTTTGGACAAAATATTAATGTTAATCTATCATTAGAGTACTAAAAGTTGTAAAAAGTGTCGGGAAATGTCGGAAAAAATTAAAAACTTTTCGGGACAATCGGATAAGAAAAGCTAAATTGAATTCGGGACGGCATGATTAGGGACTTTCTTTCTTTGAACTATGAACTGATACATTTCCAACTAGTCCAACCTATTAGTAAGTGATATATATATCTATATCATGTATATAGCTATGCAAAAAGACTCATATGCCTATTTTTAATATTTTCTAAAGTACTTTTTGAAGTTCTCCTTTAAAAGTAATATATAATTGCATTCCTTTGACTTTCATTAAGTCTAGACAAATAAATTCCAACAGCTTCAAGTGCAGCAAGAAACCTTAAGAGCACGAAGCAAAGGACAAAGCAATTAGACAAAATGAAGAAGTAAATTGGAAGTGAAAGCAAAACTGACAGAGAAAAAGCGTAGAGCAACAGCCTAGAATACAATTCAATATTTGAACAAGTTTAGCGCTCATTAATCAAAGAGATTGTTTTCGCTAAATATATGTACATATATATACATATATATAGCATGGATATCTTACGTGTGTGCATAGATTTGACCGTAGTTGTTGACCACTAACTGAGGTAATTTGAGAGCTTCGCTTTACAAAGGAACTTTGATGGGTGGGCGCTGTGGGTGGGGCATTATTAATAGCTCGATTGTGCGAGTTCGTGTTCAACAACTGTATACTGATATCGGCTTGCTTGAATTGTTCCCATTCCACACACACATACACACACACGCATACACGCAGCGTACATCTCAATTTACATAGCCGTGTGCTTTACCATCGAGCGATTTATAGCGATACGCTATCCGCTCAAAAGACAAACATTCTGCACCGAGTCGCTGGCCAAGAAGGTAATAGCAGGTGAGTGGCCATCGGTTGGATGTGCTCATGGCACACGGTCGAAGCATTGAGCCAGCCTTTGTATTGTTTTGACAGCCGTCGCGCTCTTCTGCCTGCTGACGACGCTCTCGACGGCGTTCGAGCACACATATGACATCAATTGGAAATTGATTGATGGCGCCTATAGGCCCTGCAATCTGACGCTGGCAAATGTGTCGCCCACGCCCGCCCCACCCACACCGGTGACCGCATGGCATATGGACGAGCCAGCGAGCAATCCAGCCACGTCTCGCTATCTGGAGCCTTTCGATTTGAGCAGCGGCAGTGGCAGTGGCCCAGGTGAGTCAGGTAAGTAAAGTAACTTAAATGCTGGTTGGCCTTTAAATACTTTTATTCGCATAATCAATTTCAATCTCTATCTCTCTCTTCCTCTCTGTTTCTGTCTCTTTGGTAGACCACATTCCAAGCAGGCAGCGCCGGTTACCAGCATTCACGTCCGCCTCTGTGGGCGTGACTGCGGCAGCCACTGAGCCGACAACAGCGGCGGCCACTGCGAGCTTGTTGCAGTTGTCACGTGCCAGACGCAGCGAGGACAACTACGACAACGATGCCAGCTCTAACAACAACAACAACAACAACAACAATAGCGCATTCGCATTTAACGTTACGGAATACTGTCAAAATGTAAGAAAAGAATGAGTCTGAGAATTCAATGAGAATTCAATACCCTTAAGGACTTATAGCGAATAATATATAGCAGAATTTAAGCAGACTAAGAGTCTTTAATCCCATTCAGTATATCATATATATGCCGTATATATGTATATATGGATTCTCTTATGAAGCAATTGAAATACAACTTTGCATATGTCTAATTCGATCTTGTTGAAATACTATATTATATATATATATATATATATATATATATATATATATATATAGAATTTAATTAGGAATTCCGAAAAATAAATATCTTTAATCTTATTCAGTATATGCCTATATAGCCATGGTCCTTTGTCAGTTATGCAAGGTGGAAGTATTTCAAATTAAGCTCTGCATATATCTAAATTATTCAGATTTAAGCACTATATTATATATATATATATATATATATATATATATATATATATATATATATATATATATATAATTTAACTAGAAATTCCGTAAAAGTAAAATTCTTTAATCTAACCCAAGATATGCCTATATAGCCATGGCCATGGCCCTTTATCAGTTATACAAACTGATTTCCCTTATCTAAGTCGATCAGATAGTAGCACAATAAGCCAAGGTTACAGTTTTTTTGTACAAAAACTAGTTTTTTATATAGTGGATAAAGAATTGTCGAACTCGTATCACTCATATATTATAATGTAATTCCATGAATAATCGATTTATAATTAAGATTTCAAATAGAAAATTTCTCACATTTTCAAAGGAAACTTCGCCAAGACTCTTAAGACTATGCAAATTATATAATCAAAAAGTCTTGAGACCATTTATCTTATATCTCATATAGGAATTAGTTTTAATATGAAAAGTTTTCACATTTTTCAAAGCATCTTCGAGCTGTCTGCTAACTGCAAAAAGAGCATCTAAGCTTCTGCGAGCAAAGTCTCTATTTTTTTTTTCTATTGCCCTAATGCACTTTTGATTCAAGTTTCATTTGAAATATATATATATATTCTTAACCAGATGACTGTCTACACTAATGGGCTATCGAGTCTGGGCCAAAATGCGCTCTACTTTAATATCTGGAGTGTGTATACGTTGATTGTGTTTGTGCTGCTGCCGCTGTTTGTGTTGGCCACCTTCAACTGTTTTCTCATTCTGCTTGTGCATCGGTCGAAGAGTCTGCGCGGCGATCTGACCAATGCCAGCAGCATAAGGCGTACTAAGGTAACTGCCACCTGCCCACTTGCAAACTAAGCCTGTGCCCCCTCCTCCATAACTGTTAATCTAATTGAGCATACCAAAAAAAACTTCCGATTGCAGCGCAAGTCGAACTCGGGCTTAACGGGCAGCGTATCGCAGGAGAACCGAGTGACCATCACTTTGATTGCCGTCGTCCTGCTGTTCATCGTCTGCCAGCTGCCGTGGGCCATCTATTTGATATTGGTGCAGTACGTGGACATCGAGATGAATATACAAAGGATTGCTGGGAACGTGTGCAATCTGCTGGTGGCCATCAATGCGGCTGCAAATTTTTTCTTATATTGCGTGCTGTCGGACAAGTATCGCAAGACGGTGCGTGAGCTCGTCACGGGCTATCGCTATCGTCATCGGCATGCACGCAACAACATCAGTCTCTATGTGCCCCACACCACCACCACGCTCAACGGTGACGGCGCCAGTGGTGGTGGTGGCGGTGGTGGTGGCTATAACAGCTATAGCAATGCCAGCAGTCGACGTTGTCGTGGCAAAGCGGCGGTTGCAAGGCGTTTGATTGCGTGAGTCACGACAGCGATGGATGTTCCTGATCATCGTTATCGTTAATCGTTATCGTTTTTGCTTTTCGATACACATTTATATGTCATGTCTCATTCATATAATATTCGCAAGCTGTACAATCCCAAAACTCTGTATTAGGCTAAGTTGAGCAATATATACCACTATATATACATACATACATACATATTCTACCATACATTTGTGCCATACATGTGATGATTATAGTTTTTATGATATGTAGCTATCCTAAACGTAATTATTGTTGTCCTAAGCGTCATAAATGTAGTCTTAATAAACACAATCGAGAGCTGTTGCCTTCGATTTATTTTAAGTGAAAAGTGAAAATAGTTTTAGATGAGAATCTAGAAAAAAGCTTATCGTTCACATACTTGCAGTTGAATTTTGTCTATCCTGAAGTCTGTTGTCGGATAACAGGCCATTTGTCAATAACTGTGCAAGAGTTGTCTGATAAGTGAGTCGAAGCCCAACAGGAAATTGCCTATCGATTAAAATCTGAAACCAGAACAAACGGGTCTCTGTCAAATTTCACGTTCACCTGACAAAGAGCCCAAGCCCAAGCAGACATTCGAGCATCGAAACTTGAACAGGAACAGCATAAGGCTGACGACGGCAGTCAGAATATTGGCATGTCGCATAAAGAATGTGGTTAGTTTAAGCAAAGTTGACGTCAAGTCAAGCCGAACGATGATGATGAAATGGAATTGTATTATTTCAAGTTCAACTGCGAGCATAAACGGAAATTCGAATTGATAGAGCTGCAAAGCAAGCCATTGGCACGCATTAAAGTCACAAATCCGATATAGTTCTCACACAGTGTAAATGCAGTTAAACCTTTTTGAAATGCGCTTAAATGTATATATATATATAAATACATATATGTAGATACAATGGGAATTGGGCTAAAATACGTTGAAATTGGGCCAAAAGTTGTGGCAACAGACAAAACTTATGCCCCAACGGGGGGGTCGGGCTAGTCATGCTATATAGCAAATACACTCGCCAAAAGGACAAACACACACACACACACACACGCACACATGCAGCCTGTAACAAACGTAATGGAGTAACAAACATTTGCGGTTTACTGCATTTGTTCCTGTGCGTACTCAGTGTGTGTTTGCATGTGTGTGTGTGGCATACAAAAAAAAGTGTGCACACACACATACACAGCCACACAAATAAGCACTCTGTAAATACACTTGCAGTGATGAGCCAAAAAAAAAAAGAAGCCAACTACAACAAATGCTCCTAGCACGTGTGTGTGTGCGTGTGTGTGCATTGAGAGTGTCAGTTCCCTAGGACTGCTTTTCCCTCAATTTCCCCGCACACACACTCACACACACACAGGGCTGCGCCCTTTCTCTCTGTTCGTGTTCATGAAAAATTACAAGTCAGCGTCACAATTGAAATATTTCCGCCTCAACGAACAGAAATGCGCAATCGAAAATAGTTATCTTGCCATTGGAATTTGCCAGAAATATGCAACTGGCGGGGCGACTGGTCGCAGTCGGATATGCCAGCGACAGCGGCGACAGCCAGCCAGCCAGCCAGCCAGCCAGCGCGTCGGACAGATGACATTTGCCGGCATATGTGGATTATGTGTGCATGAGTCTGTCTGTGTGTGTCTGTGCGTGTGGGCCAGAAAACCTCGCCTACCCACTTTCAAGCTGCTTTGGCTGGTCCGAAATTTCCATATTTGATTGTTTTTGAGCGCCTGCAACAACAACAACAAACAACATCATCAGCAACAAACAACAGCAGCAACATCAAATGGGATCGGAATCGTAGATAGCAAGGCAACGGCTCGTCGTCGGTTTATTGAAAATGGACTCGCCTTTCCAGCCGATGGCCGAATGCAATGTGGCATACTTTTGGACGCATGCCACAATCATTAAAATGCTCAACTAATGTGACTTTCTGATGCGCCGCAAAGATTACGTAGACTTAAAGCAAACTTTTAAGCTGCCTAAAAGAGAATCCGCTTTCACTAAAATGAAAGACATCTTGAAAAAGAGAGCCATTCTATATTTAGGATTATATAACATTAACAAAGTTGAAAACAAGTAAGAACGTTCTAGTCGGGTCTGCCCGACTAGGAGATCTCCTGAACCAAGTCCGAGGCGGTGTTTTAAACAATCTAGCTTACATCTTTTACCGGTACATATTACCCTCTGCGCGCACACACACACGCACACATATACATACACAAGCACGCAAGCCGCTTACTGCGTAGATGATTTAGCGGCTGCGCTTGGGCTCCATTCTGGGCAGCAATATGAGAAATTAATTGTTTAATAACTTCGGTTCTAGATCTACTTTCTTAATGAAATTTTCAGGACATAATATTCACATCCAAATGTGTATATATGCGAAATCCCAACTCCCTAGTATATGAAATACGTTTTTTCCACTTATGGGGCTAAAGGGGGAGGTATCCAAAATTAAAAAGGTTTATTATCTGTATTTGCATCACAGAAACCTACATAGTCAATTTGGTACCTCTAGCTATTATGGTCTTTAAGTTATAGCTTAAAAACAAAGTCAAAATATCGATTGTTATCGATAATAAGGAAAAAAGGATGAGTTATCGGAAAAAAAAAATAAACTTGTACTGCGTATGGTATACAAGAATATATATCTAAAATCTCAAATCTCTAGCTTTTGTGGTTTACGAGATCACTGCGTTCATACGGACGGACAGACGGACGGACAGACGGACAGACGGACATGGCTAGATCGACTCAGCTAGTCGTCCTGATCAAGAATATATATACTTTATACTGCCACGCCTCCTTCTGCCTGTTACATACATTGTCACAAAACCATTACACCCCGAATTCCCATTTTCAATGGGTTCAGGGTATAAAAAAACTAGGAGGATAACAGGTAAGTATTTATAGGAAACAATATGATATCAACACGTGAGATTATTCAGAAATGAGAATTTTTTTTATTTCTTATACTTTTTCATAGGATTATTAATAAATTAATAAGAAATATGAACAGATAACGCAAAAGGACAACTATCCAGGAACAACTATCTAACTTCGACCATGCCAAAGTTTGGTAGTACCCTTGCAATTCAAGAGGATAATGATATGGGTTTCTTTGGTTTGCCAGGACGTACTTACTAATTTTTGGATCTCAGATGTACCAATTAGCCACTCGAGTAAGGGGAGGAGCTGTATGATTGTTAATCAATCTATGGAGGAGGGCAACAGAAACCTATATGTCAAATTGTCGGGCATTAAGCTATACGTCTTTGGAAGATATAGCTTTCTCCGATAATTCCACGACCCACAGAGGCGGATGTATATAATTTTTATAATTTTTTAGAAACAGTTGAGCTTAAAGTATTTGTTAGTTTTGCGTTTCTAGGTGTAAAATTTTAGAAGATACCGTTTTTTTCGATTTGGAAGGATATGTAGGATATTTATTATGTATTCTTTATATTTATTAATTAAGAATATATTAGATTATACAGTGGACGCTCATAAATTAGAGCTCTCGGAAATAAGAATCTTGCAGAAATTAGAGCCAGTGTTCTATTTTATTCTAATTTGAACCGCGGTTCTAATTTGAGAGCGTTTTTTTTGTTAAATTCTGGTGAATTTTTATTTTTTACCAGGAGGCAAAAAATAAATCCTTGCACAACGCTGAATTGACAGAAAACAATCGGGACTGTAATGAACTTCTGCTCACTAATCAAACTCTCTTAGAAGCTATTGACCAGCGAAATTCCATCGGTATAGAGGAAATCGAAATGTGGAATAAAGTCGAGTTTGTGCAACAGAAAGTAAACAGCGAAGATGTGGCTTCAGATGACCAGGACGACGCCGACGTCGATGGCACTCAAACACCTTCAGATGGTACGGCAATAAAAAGCGTCAATAGTTTGCTTAAATAAAAATAGTGAGACGCATAATAGTAAGCACATGGCTAATTTTTTGGAGCTCCGTAAAGACATTGTGCTTTCTAATTTAAAGGAAACAAAAAAACAAACTAACATAACAGACTACTACAATAAACATGATAACTATAAATTATAAAAGAAAAATAATTCTAAATAAAAGTCACTTGAGCCTTTTTTTGCTCAATTATGAATGAATAAAATATTATTTTTTTTAATGTTGACAAACTAATTTTAATTGAAATAACATTCCCTTCGAAGCATATTTAGCAGAAAAGAGGCCATTTCTTGACTTATACGACATTCCAAAAATGCGTAAAGAAATCAGCACTTTTCAGAAATTGGAACCAACTGGTTCTAATTTGCGAGCTTCCACTGTATTAGGTTTTGGCAACCTCTGTTTTCAGCTTTCTCGGGTTTGACTTCAGTTTTTGGACTCCGTCGGCTTCTATAACTTTAACGACTTCTGCCCGCAACAGCTGAATTCCTCTTAATGCTTCTTCTTGACAACTTGACAACTTCTTCTCGACTATCTATCAGCCACTGGACTCCATCCTTGTGTTTAACTCTGCGGCATGGTGCTGCCACCTCGTTATACTGCCACTCTTTGGTAAATATATATAAAGAATAGCTAGATATATATATTGGATTTATAGTATAGGAATAGTACTTACCTTATAAATATACATTATTCTATATTTCTCAACACAGCATCCCTGTTTTGCTTCCATTCTTTGCCTCTTTGCCTCTTCCCTTGCAATCAAAATTAGTCATAAATCTGCTTGGCCAATTCGACAATATCCTGGTAAATCTATTCAAGGAATATATAGTAAATATATGTAAGATATCAATAAAAATTTTCATAGATCAATCAAAAAGGAGACACCAATAGGGAGCAGGAGGGAGACAGCTGAGCATACAAAAGCTTTGTAAATATTATGTGTATATCTACTCTAATGTCTACTAACTACTCACAGAATTCTTTGAAACTTGCCGATCAAGAAGATGATATGTAAGACTTGAAGTCAAGACCAGATCCAGGTAGGTCTTGAGGTTGGCGGCGTCTGAGTCTTCTTCTAGTTATTGTGCGCAGCTAGTTCATTGGGCTGCAATACCAGGAGGAGGATCCAGTCTCTCGGAGTATTCAGAAACTAAAAAGTAATTAATAAATATGAAAATTATATAGATGGAAAAAATGTGACTGAAATGTAAGCAAAATCAAGAGTTTTTGATTTATTATTTCTATTAGAGCTATATACTTTATGAATATGACAACTTCTACTTTACCGACTCTATACTCTATATATGCCTAATAGATTTAAAAGCCATCTACATAGAAGTACCTTAGGGAGTTTAAAGAGGGAGATGTTTAGGAAATAGAAGATCAAAGCATCTATAAGGTGACTCGGAAGTAAGTAATACTTGTTTTCAGGATAACAGAATAGATTAGCAGAATATGAGTGAAATGTGTTTGTTTTGTCATTGTTGACATATTTATCTATTTTATATATCTAACTATTTTGATAACCAAACATTATTATAATAATCTATTTCAATTGCTGGCGCGCATTTGCAAATGATTTAAATATTTTATGAGAGTTTTATGCATATGAAAACACGGTTAGCATTTGTTGTTTTTACTGTCGCAATTGTTTTTGCAATTGCTGGCTGGCATTGTTATTGATGTTGCCGCCCGCAGGCTCATTCTATTTATTTATTTATATAAAGCGATTTGTTCGGTTCGGTTTTATTTTTATGGTGCAGGTTGAAATGTTTTGACCAGCAAAGCCATAAAATGTGCATGGCAAATTTTACAATGGAGCCTCGTAAAATTTTACGTAAATTGCCAAAGCGTCAAATGTGCTGTTGCTAAATAAAAATGTGGGTGTGTAGAGAGACAGTGGGGGTGTTAAAGTAAAGAATGGGCGTTGACAAAGGGGGCGGGTAAACAGTTTGCGGTTGAAGGCAGTTAGCCAAATAAATGTACAACTAGATAAACAAGCCGTTGAAACGGCTTCTAGTTGTAGTTGAGCACATGCACACACACACACACACACATACTGGCAAATAATGTGCGGCTCAGCCTAAAAGTAGGCAACAAAAACGCACGCAGCTTCCAGCCGCAATCCCTTTGGCATTCCCTTTTATCAACAGCTGACTGCTTGTTTGTTTTACATTTTATAGTATTACCTTGCTTATATATGTGTCTGTGTGTGCTTGCGTGTGTGTGTGTGTGTGTGTGTGTATGTGCTGCTATACCCTTAAAGGGAATATTATAAATTTGTCTCAAAATATAGGCATCCATAAAAAAGTGTTAAATATGCCTGCAGAAACTAATCTTGAAGTTTCTAATTCTAGCTTGAAATATATTAATTTACATATTTTACGTATATATAATTTATAAGTTTAACATATTGAACCTTTGCACACATGTATATAGATTAATAGTGTTATTGGAAACTATCGATAGTTATTCGTATATGAGTGGATGTACAACTGATGTACATAAGCATGCTAATATATGTATATAGACAGATGTCTGTATGTGAGGATTTATGTATGTATGCATGCATGTATGAGTGTATGTGTGGATATGTGTGTGTGTATATGTATGTATGTATGCATGTACATATGTATGTATGCATGTCTGTCTGTATATATGCATGTATGTGTGCATGTATTAGTGTATGCGTCAGTGTATGTATGCATAAATGTGTGTTTCTATCTATGCTATGTTTGTATGCACCTATTCATATATTTTTGTATGCATGCATGTATGCATGAATGTATGTATGAATGTATTAGTTCATGTATGTCAGAACGTATATATGTGTGCATGCATATTTGAATGACTGTATTATTTTACATAAATATCTGTGTGTATGTTTTTATGTATGCATGCGTGCATGTATGTATGCATGCATGTGTGCTTGCTTGTATGTATGTGTGCATATTGCAGAAATGTATGCATTAATGTTCATTTGTTAGGGAATTCAATCTTCCCCATGCCAAATATGTTTCTTTATTGTATTTGTGCGTGCGTGTGTGTGTGTGTGTTTGTTAGCCAATTTTCTTTGCATACTTTTTCTGCACTTACATTGAGGACATTTTGTTTCATTAGTTGTGCATTGTTGAGATCTCAGTCCATAGATAAGCTGCAAATGTGTGCATTTATAAATATGTGTACATACATACAGACAGACGCACATATACATACATACATATGTATTTACATTGACGGACATCAAATATTTTTAATTAACAATTTGCTCTATCCTAACTTACATGGCATCGATCTTATTTAATCAAACAACCGCAGTCACAAAATACACACACACGCGCACAAGTGTGTGTGGGTGTATGCATGCATGTATGTATGTGTGCATTTATTTTTAAGTGTGATGCTTGTTTTCTTATATTTGTGGCGAAAATTTGCTTAATTAAAAATAACAAGCGCCAAGAACAGCAAAGCAAAATACAACAATAACAAAAGCAAAACCCAACAACAACAACAACAAAAGTAACAAGAACAAGAACGGAAACCGCAGAGCTACAAGCAAAACTTTGTTTAATGGTTAGTTAAGCGTTTAATTTGCACAGGGTCTTGGTTCCCTTCCGATGCCAGGGGAATACAGAGTGACAGTTGGCAGCGAGGGGATTGGGAGGAGGCGGTAGGGGAAAGGGGACCTCTTTTTATGTGGGGGCGGCAGGTTGATTGGGCCCATTGTCAGTGTCGACGACTTTTTAAAAGCAAACATAAGCCTCATATATGAGTGGCTAGGGAACTGAGTAGCTGCTGAACGACTTTTCTTTATACTCGAATACCCTTAATGAAAACACACTAAATAGGGTGTATACTAGAAGAGCACTGCAATTAGAGCATATATAAGACTGATAGCAAAAGTCTACTCACTAGTTTGAGACGATTTACCTTGCCATAGGTAACATAGATCTATGTATAATATGTATATATAATTCGACTTTCCAGTTTTTTTTCACATTAATATATATTATCCATTGAAAATGGGAAATCAGAGTATATAGCGCGTAGTTCAAGTTTGTTATGTTTGTTTGATATTCGATAACTTTTCCCGCTTCCATGATATCGATTAACCGATTATCGAGATTCAGTTTTTTAAGCATAGCTTTTACATCTTTTAAACTAAAGTTAATAAATTTTGCATTTAGCTGTTTGCATAAAAAATACAATTTCGTTTTTTTTTTATGTTTTCCATACAAACTCAAAATCTTACAAATTTAATTTAATTGAAGTTCAGTTGCAAATAAATCCATAATTTACAATTTTTTGACTTTTTAGGTAGTTTTACACATTCAATAAAATAAACGGACCTAATGCAGAAAGTTTCATAAAAATATGTTAACACAGAAGCTCTTTTTTACTGTTTTATATCTTCGGTCTGTTTTGACTTGTTATATATATTTTTTTGTTCAATAGCAGCTAGGGTATTTAAGCTTTGTTCACTATGTTTTTTTAATGCTTTTGTTGAGGAACTGATCCCTGTGGCTTTTTGGCAGCCTCTTAAGTTTTCTTTTAATGTAATTTTATTTGCGAGTTGCCTTTGTTGTTGTTGTTGTTCATCAATTTGAGCAGCTAAAGCAGAGTTTAAACTAGAACTTGACTATAATTCTTTGGGATACTTTCAAAAATGGAGTAAATTTAATTGGACTTGTAAAAATTGTTTTTTGAAAATCAATCTGGGGTTAGAACCTAAAGAAAGTTTCTATAAATGGCCATGAACATTTTGTTATCAACGTGTTTTAGCTGGAGATTGATTGACATTTTGTTTTTGATTGGATTAAATTAATTTGGATTAAATTGGATTTGATTTGGTTATGTTGAAACCAACGAACGAAAAGTTTGACTGGTTGCTAACCAATCGACATGACATGGCAAAACTTTCAATCAGCTGCTGCTGCTGCTGTTGTTGTTGTTGTTGTTGTTGTTGATGCTGCCAAATGGAAATCGTGTTGAGCCAAAGGCATAATCGGCTTAAAATTGGCGCACACTAAAATAATTTCAGTGTTAATTTTATTTAAAACGTCAAAAGCCGCTGCTGCTGCTGCTGTTGAAAACTTTGGTCGCCGGCGGCGAGCGTCAGGCTAATGCCAATTAGACGAGAATGTACACAGGCAGCTAGAAAGAGAGACAGAGAGAGAGAGAGAGGAGGCCTTGGCTTGGCTGAGATACGACCGCAAAACATTTGGCGATTAGCCACGCTGATTATGCGATTCCCTTTAATCTTTGCGAGCAGACAAATTCCCAAACATTCGGAAATAGCATGACATAAAAAAAAAAGCTTAGAATGAGAAATACAAATAATAAGGAACATTTAAGAGGGAAATGATGGACAGGCCGCGAGTGCTGGTGGGCTTCGAAGACAATATAATGCACTCTAAATAAGTTTTTGCGTTTAGTCATTATTCAATTAAAATTTACATCGCGAAACGCGGGGGCCGTGTCCTTGTATTTGCAGAACTTCAGCTTTTTGCTTATAATATAATACAATTTGCCGCAGGCTCCAAAAATGTTATTGGACGACAAAGGAGGCCGCCACAATGTGCTGATGTTCATGTCGATGGCGAATAATGTCGATAAGAGATGCGCTAAAGATGCTGTTAAACGGCGGCAGCAGTCGAGAGTAAAATGTCTTCGGTTGACAGCCAACAATGTTGGCAACAAGCTTCGAGCTTGGCCCAGCAGCTGGCCAACTGAAAGTTTTTGGCTCTGTTGGCATACGACATTTTGCTACTGTTTACATTTGCGCAAGACTTTTACTAAATTTCCAGCCCAGTAGCACCGACCACACTCAACCACTCCCTCCATCCTTGCCCCGCTTGGCAAGGACTTGTTGTGTTTTGTGCAAGTTTTATAGGCCGGCAGTGGCACGAATTTAACTTTTTAATTAAAGCCATGCAATTGTTTTGGCCGCCGTTGCCGCCCAGACATGCACCAGACAATAGCCGTCGCACAATGCAGTCCAGGGCACCACCAGCAACAACAACAACAAAAACTGTCGTTATAAAAGCAACAGCGACAACATCGGTTATAATTTAGCGCCAAAAGGGGAGAATGAAGCCCAGCTGGCAGCGCAACAGGCAAACTTGACACAAAAAACGAAGACGAAAAGAGCGAAAAAAGGCACATTGAAAAGGCGAGGACATTGGTCCCACAACACGGGCTGGGAAAAAAGTCTCTTCGGCATGAAGAAACCTAAATACCCTTGACATATGGTTTGAAAGTCCCTTTGTGCTCAGCCGAAGTAGGCCAAAGTGTGATGAAAAAATCTAAAAGAGTAAATTAGAGAAAAGAGCAGAACAGAAATTGATGAGAATCATAGAGTAGACCACATAGCGAAATATGTTTGTCTTGCAGCAATTATATGCATATATGGCTAGGTAAGGTGGAAAGGAAAAGCTTTACTATGGTATGCAAGCATTGAATAACTTAAAAAAACCACTGACTTCCAAAAGTGTTATACTGAATTGAAGTTTCGATAACATCTATGATGAAATCTATCGATTGGTAAATGTCAAAGTTATTCGAAGTTCACATGATATGGTAAAAGATGGCGCACCTTGTAGTTAATGCAAATGGAGTTATCTTATATAGATTTCATAAAAATGGGAAAGATTTGATAACGATTCTTATCGATTTTAAAGAAATGGGAAACATTTGATAACGATCCTTATCGAGTTTGATTTCTTGGAAATTTGAAATAAAAATATCTATTATCTTTGATTTTATGGAAGGAAGGTATGTTTAAAAACGATTATTATCGATTGCATCAAATTTGAGAGTTAGTATATCGATTCTTTTCGATTTTATGTGAAAGTGGACTTTTAAATCGATTATTTATGAGTTCATTACAATGGAAATACTTTGATCCTGATTTTACCCATACATATTATAATATAGTATATATGTACAATTGCGAAGGCGAAGTCGGAACAGCGGCGCGGAAACTTCTAGACTGTTATGAAGTGTCTCCGGTTCGCATATATGCCGTTGAGCATGCTATTTAGAATACGGAACTTGCATGAAGCGGCGGGAATCGAGCCACGATCAAGGCGGGACGGACCGTGTCATGCAGGGGTTCCAAAGGAATACGAAACTGAAAAAAATGCTCAACGACGCCACGTTATACATCACTTTACATTTTTAAAATTAGTGTGTCAGTATACAGGTACCACTATGATAAGACGCAGCTGGAATATCCCTATCAGCATTTATTTACTCAGATGGAATTCAATGATTATATTAGATTGGATTGGATAGGCGGCAAGCCACCGTATTAGCATGATGAGATTGTGCCACTTGCGCCGAGGCGAAAAAAAAAATTAAATTATATTTTTATGTATTATTTAATTAGGTTTTAGTTGCATATGCAGAAACACACACATTTTTATAATTATGTATAACTTATACGCGATGTTAGCTGGGCGAAATTGGATAGTCCGATTTATATTACCAATTTAGCTGGTTACATCTGTTAAAAAGTACATAACTTTCTATACAAACTGCAGCACAGAGCTGTCAAAAGCAGCTAATACACAAAGAGACGCCCACACACAGCGGGACAGAGAGAGAGAGGGGGAGAGAGAGAGAGATTTATAAAGGTCATACCTAAGTCCAGTTAGCAGATTGCCATTTACAACTCAAAATCTGTGTGTGTGTGTGTGTGTGTGTTATTGACAGTTAATTTGGACTTTAATTGCACAAAAGGAAACTCAAAATCCGTACATTAATTAAACACTTCTATAGGGATTATGCCAGTGGCTTTGTGTTTGCTCTGAATGCGTATTGCAAATGTTAAGCCATATTCTAGCCTTATTTACTTCATTTCACAATTATTAAATAATGATTGCATTGTCTACGATAATCGTCTTTTCAAATTTCGGTAGTTAACTATATTTATATGTACATATGTATATAAAAGTATATATATGTATATGTCGGGGAGTTAATGAGATTATAGAGTTGTGAAGGGCCGATGGTTGTATTTTCTCAGCGTGCTTCTCTGTCGACGCTTTACATCTAACTGTACTATTTCATAGAATTTTCTCTACAACAACTACATTTATCTGCATTGTTATCTCTCTCCCTCGACTTCACAATGAGCCACACTCGACGACAGCACATACTGTCGTCGCACTCTTTTAGTGTTGTACAACTTCACTCAGGTTATTCATTATTCAGCACTGCCTCAAAAAATAGGGGCATACTTCAATATATAAGAAGTACCCAATTCTATTTCCCATGCACATTACTCTTTACTCTTTGCATAATTCTTTATACGTATGTGCTTTGTCAAATTTATAATCAATTTTATAGCGTCATCTCATCTGAACTCTCTCTCTTCCTATAATAAAATCCTTGCTTTCAGCTCATCTTCGGGAAATCACTGACAGTACCTAGCTATGAGTTGGGGCATAGTCGGCCGGAATGGCTTTCTACTTTCGATTTCTATATAATTACACTACTAAGTTTAATACGTACTAATTTTGTTTAAGTTTTCTATTAACAAAACCTTTTGATTTATAGATCCCAATAATATCACTGCCTATTTTTAGCTGTGATCTGGGGCATAGCTGGCTGGTCTTGTTGGTGATACTATTAGGGTAATTGATGAAAATTTATTATATATAGGTTATCTAATTGTTAGATTATATTTTTCTTATATAAATATATATTTGTTTTTTGTTGCCTTCTGAGTACATATACAAATATACTTTTTTAGCATATGCTATAGCTAGAAATCTCATATTTTGTACTGATACCATAATAAATGAATAAATCGATAGACATTCCATAGTGACAAATCGATAATTCATTAAGGCGTATTATACAGTTTACTTGGTCTGACAGAGATCTTGAAGTATGCCCCAATTCTATCTCCGACATATACTAGTTACTATATTAGTTAACTGGCAACTATATCTTTTACATGCTCTCTCTTTCTCCCTCTCTTTCTTTTACTGCTCAGATATTATAAGAGCTAGGTCTTTTATACTTCTTCTTCGTATTCAATCTTTCGCCTTCTTCCGCTTAGCCAAAGTTAGTTATTTAGTTATTTTCAGTTATTTGTAATCTGTTTAACAGCTTGGGCAAATTTATGAGAATTTTGTCTTATGAGGGCTGTCACTGTGCTTTGGCAAATATGAAAATATACATAATTTGACAGCTTATTAATAATTTCATAATAGATGCCAAATAAACATAATGACTATGCTATGCCCAAGTCTTTTCACGCAAGACCTCAATTTCCGAGTATTTGAGTTGAGGACACATTTGTATATATTGTATATATATAATTTTGCTAGCCATTTCATACGTATATATTTCCTTGCATTTGTCCTAATTGAATTTTTGGCCCTTATTAATTTACTGCGTGGCTGAATTAAGAAGCAAAGTGAAAATTGTGTGTCTTTAATTTGTGCCAGAGGCCACGACCTCGGCTTAGCATCTATCAAATGTGGCTGGACGGGTGCTGTTAATTATATATATTATTACACACGAACGAACACACACACACACACACACACACACTTATACACACTTATACACCTATACACACCCAATTTAATATATGTTTATTAGCGGCTGTGGGGCCCACTCGATTTATGTTTATTATTATAATTTATTGCGCGCATTATAATTCATTTGGACAGACGCTCCCGACTTGTTTATCCTTTAGTTTTAGTCATTAATTAAGTGCCGCTCGTTGGTTACTAATTAAAATTAAAAGTGTTGCTTAATTGGCAACAACAGCTGCTGTTCAAACCAAACTCCCGCCCCCTCTCTCGCTCTCTTTTCGGGCTGGGCACGCCCTCTCGTCTCGTCCTAATTTGCTTGATTGCCCATTAAATGGCCAACTGGCAGGCAATCTAAAAGCGTTTTATGCAGCACAAATTAAGCATTTAACTGTCCAGCTCCTCTGTGCGCCTCTCTGTCTGTCCAGTTGTCCGTCCAGTTGTCCTATTGCCCTTTTTAAGGCAACATTGCATTGTGCGAGTGCAACCAATCAAAATTCCTGTAATAAAATCAAATTTTCATTGCTTTTGTGAGCATTTCCCTTACGTTTTGGTGCCAGAGCCAGGAGAGGCGTGCTCTTCCTCTCCCCTTTCCCCTCTCCCCACACCCCTTTTTGCATTTCTTTTTTTTGTTTTTGTTCTTTGGGGTTAGAGTCCAGCTGCAGTTAGCTGTGTGCCAGTGCTTTAGACCCCGCCGGTGGGTTCAGCATTTTGTTGGTGCTAACTGAAACACAAAGGCTATAACAAATTTTTACCAGCTGCTGTTTCATCTTTCGTTTGTTTTACCACACACACACACACACACACGCAATCGCACACACACACAGCAACGTACGTAATTTTTTACGCCTCTACACAAAGAGTTTTTGGCCTTGTGTCTAGAGTTTTGACTTTTTTGTTGAACATTTTTATTTAATACCCCTTAAAACTATGTAAAGCGGGTATATTAAAAATTTTAGAAATTTTAAATATATTTTTGCAGAAAGTAGCGCAGCTCGGAGATCAATGCAGGGTATTATATAGTCAGCAATTGTGGCTTAAAGTATTTTAAATTGATTTTGGTTTTCTGCATACTATTTCGAGTTCTATTCTAACTTATTTTAAAAAATATTTTGTATAACCCTTAATAAAAATGCCTTTGTTAGCTTTGATTGCTAACGTTTCTCTCTCTCTCTCTCTCTCTCTCTCTCTCTCTCTCTCTCTCTCTCTCTCTCTCTCTCTCTTTCTCTCTCTCTCTTGTCATTTTGGCTAAGTGTGAATGTGTTTTGATAATTGATTATAGCGCTTAGTGTAGCCCATGTAAATGTAGACTAATACTATAATAATCAAGTATATATCTATTATGTGGTAAATATATTTCAGCACAGCGTAGAGCATTTGCCTAGTCGACTATGCCCCAAGCTGGCCTGCTGCTGCATGCGATTGATATCCTTTTGAATTTTTTTTTTATTTTTACATGTACAGTTATGCTCTGATATCCATATACATATGTACATATATATATATTTATATGGATATATATGGGATATATATATGTGCCTTCGACATGTGGTTGGGCAGTCAGACAAGACCCAATTCCAATAGAAAGTACAAAATTTGAAACAATAACTTTTACGCATGTCAGTGTAAACTCACATAGAAAATTTGCATGCGGCGCACAGCACAAAAGGAAAATACACATACACACACACACTCGCACACCAACAACAATATCAAATTGGCTGGCAGAAAAAAGTCGAGCCAAGTTTTTCACTGTGAATATGCAGCCCGCTCAAAGTGAAAATTTGTTTGAGTTTGTTGTAACGAAGCTTTAGCCAAATACATACATATATGAACGAGAACGTACACAAAAATGCATATTTGTATATATGTATGTATGTAGATATAGAATACCTTATTTTTTTAACATTTTCAGATTATTGCTGTTATGCGCGCTCACCTAGTGAAAAGAGTATATTGGTTTTAGGGCAATGTCAATGAAGCTGGACACTTCTTGATAAGCAAATCAAGGTAACAGAGCTGCCACCATATGGGGCGTAGTAAATCTTAAAGAGCTATATTGTGCATAGCTATAACCTCACTTGCGAGTTGAACAATTGTATAGATCCTCCTCTATAGATTGATTAAGAAATATATAAGTTTACAACAAAGTTAAAATATCATAAAATAACAAAATATAGTACAATTTTTAACAATTTTTCTTTTAGTTAAAAAAAATTATAAAAATAATTAATTCATAATATAAAGATAAATATTTATTAAATGTTATATTTTTGCAGTATTTAGTAGTCTTTATAAGCCATAACGATGGCTTGAATCTTGAATAATTGCTAGTGGGCTTAGAGGCAGCAACTACTTTTTTGATGGAATTGAGGTCTGCTGTTAATCTAGTTATTACTATCCCAAATATATATATACAATATATATATATATATATATATATATATATATATATATATATATATATATATATATATATATATATATATATATATATATATATATATATATATATAATAAAATGAATACATATATATACAATTGAAATCCATTTTTAAATATATCAAAAGAAATAAATTCCAAAAATGAGATCGTTTTATGCATTTTAAAAGATTTTTAGTTGACAATGATGTATTTAGCTTTTGGGGCGTGGCAAATCGAGAGAAAACTATATTAAAGATTAACTTGACAAAGCTGTATTAAGCTTTGGGGCGTGGCAGCACCATGCATTGGAGGTAGACCTCCTTTACAGATAGACCTATGACTATATGATCTTCATCAATTTCTTTTCAACTTTTGTAGCCTGAACGAGTATTAACAAGTCGCTTATGCCTGCTTGCAATATTCTTTTACTTGTTATTGCATTTTTTGTGTTGGTGTTTTTTGTGGCTTTGTGTAATTTGCACTTCATTAGAGCAGGCAAGCGGAACATTTTAAATTGCCCAAATGAAATTAAAGTTTGCCATTATCAGAGCAGCTGAAAGGCCCCTTAAAAATAGCTGCCTGGCTTTATATATTATATGTTATAGATATTCCTTTGTTGCTTGTTTAATAATTGAATTAATTAGATTCACTTTTAATTCAATTAATATTTATGCATATTTTTTTAATGATGCCCAACTAATTAAGCATTTGCCGTGCATATACTTAATGTGCGTTGTACGTATATTTTATAATGCCTACTTGTAGCAATTTAAATATTCAGCTCAAATGCAGTTAGATGCTGTGAATGAAATGCATCTATTGATTAGATTAGAAAGGAAGAGAAAGAAAGAGAATGAAAGAGAAAAAAAGAGAAAGAGAGCGAGAAGGAGAAAGAGAGCAAGAATAAGAAAGAGAGAAAAGAGAAAGAGAGAGAGCGAGTGAGAGATAGAGAAAAGAGAAAGAGAAAGCGAGAGAGAAAGCGAGAGAGAAAGCGAAAGAGAGAGAGAGAGAGAGTCAGCGTGAGAGAGATACAAAGAGATAGTGAGAGAGAGAAAGAGACAGAAATAATTCTGAAAGCAGAAAAAAAAAATATTAAAAAAAACGTAAAATCATTGTATAAAACTCGCTGCTTAAGTAATTTGCATTAAAATAACTTTTCATTTATAATAATACTTAGCTTTTATTTACGTACATAAATAAGTATGTATTTCATTAATAGGTAGCAGTTTCTGGTTGATCTACATAAACTGTGGTTCCACGCTGCGTATACGTAATGCGATTTTCTACTTAAAAGGACGCACAATATTTTGCTCATTAAGCGGATCGCCTGCTTGTATTCCCTGAACTTATGCATGTGGCCTGCACTTAGCATGACTTTTGCGGTCTCATTTATGAGCTGCACACATACGCACACACACACAAACACACTGAGAGACTTTGTGCGTATGATGCGGAAAACCACATGCAGTGACCATGCAAAGTCAGTTGACTGCTGATAATTTATAAAGCTAGACCAAGTGAACTGCAGTCTATTAGACGCGCGTTAGCCAAACAGGTGAGTTGGTTGAGCATGGTGCAGGGGGGGGGGGTTGGTCTGCTGTCGGGGCCGCAGTCAATAAAAGTCAGTAGAAGTCAGTGGTCCAAGCCAAGTTGATGATTAATGCAAGTTGAAATGCAGGGAGTTACTCGCTACGATACCCAAATGAAAGTTGCGCCATCGACCCAAAGTTCGTGTCTTAGTCGGAACGGAAAGTTTTTGCAACGCTCCCAACGTTCAACGCCAACCGCAAAGGCCAACAAGGCAGCAGGCAGCACTCACGAGGCAAAGGCAAAGGCAAAGGCAACGGCAGTGGGTTCAGAGGGCATTTCAACAGTTGCACTTGTCTTTGGACTGTAGCTTTATAATCAAATCCGTTGCCGGTTGCCTGCCACCGGTTCGCCTCTCTCGATTCTCCCCCCGCCCAGGCTCTGGTGGGAAATGTTAAAATTGTCTCCAAGTGTCTGTCCTTGTATAGCCCCGGCCTGCTTAGCAATCCTCCCACATACACATTAGGCAGCAGTGCGGAAAGCGGGTGTCACAGACTCGAGTAGAGAGTTGCCTCGACTCGACTCGGGGTCGACTTCGCTCTTTCTCTTGCTCTGGCACCCTTTTCACAGTTTGCGAAAAATGATTAATGCGATTTGAACTTTAAATTTACATTGTGTTCATGATATTCAGTTGAATTTATGAGCGCTGTTTGAGTTTGTAAATGAGTTGCTCATTTAATGCCCTAACAAGCGCCCTCGCCCCCGCCCCCGCTCTATCTCACAAACTACATAGTAAGTAACTGGCCCGGCCCGGCCCGCCCAGCGGGAAGTCTTGCCACATCAAGTCAAGTTTTTGGTCAAGGGGTCTGAGGCCTCCATTGGATTTGGCCACCGGCAAAGCGGAATTAATGATTGTATTCCATTTCACTTTGGTATTTCGGCCCATTCACTGTGTATTTATATATATATATATATATATATATATATATACGTGTATATCATAGATTAAATGAGTTATCCGTTTGGCCGCCGCATCTTCCGGCTGGCCAATTCAGTCAAATAAGTGGCTTTTATTGTATAGCATAATCCTGTTACCATCAAATTGTACAAAGTGAGGCAATTCACAGAAATTCTTCTTGTCTCGCATAACATTTATATGCAATACGCAAATACTTTACGCGGAATTAAAATATTATTAATAAGCGAACAGGTATTTGCTATTTTGATATCTCTCAAATTGATTTAATTTATTTTCTCCACGCTCATACAGATATATGCAGGTGCTCCTTGGTGAATGTCGAATGACTTTAATAAAGATCTGAAACCGCTTGCATAGAAATACATAAATAGTCTACAAGACCAGGATTGTGCTTTAGCACTAGGACTAGGCCGAAGTTTGGGAGTACCCTTGTAGGGGATATAAATTTAGTTTTCTCTGCTTCGCCAAACCGAGGATCAAGCTCAACTTGTTTATTTTTGGGTCTCTAGATGTGCAATTGTGGAAGATACAATTTTTACAGATTTGCCACGCCCCTTATAGGCGTACCAATATTTACTATATCTTTTTTTTCGAGAAGTGTCCCACATATATGTTTTAAGTTCCAAGTTTCTGGCTTTAACAACTCTCAAAATATTAGATGATTTATGCAAAGCACTATATAGATTTTTTCGATTTTCCCAGCGAATAATGGGCGAGGATATATAACTTTTTAATCGATTTTTAGGTCAACAGTAGCTTACTTGAAAAATTTGGATTAATTAAACTGTTGAGCCTATAAATTTACTCGATTTGCCACACCCCCAATTGGTGTAGCTATATATACTATACATTTTTGTATGGAGATGGGATACACGGGTATATATTCAAAATTTCAAGTCTAAGAGTTCAGTTTCAGTAGCGCCGAAGTTTTCCCACTAAAACATTTCTTTAAACTGATCTTTGCTATGGGAGCTATATGATATAGTCATCCGATCCGGATGATTTAGAGATACTAGTGTCCGCAATAGAATTTCAGCATTGTAGCTTCAACACTCTTGCAGGAGATTGCGTTAATCCAGACAGACGAACAGACGGACAGATGAGTATATTAATTTTTACCAAAATTAATATACTCTTTTTGCAAGGGTATACCAATTATTTTAGGTCAACTTTCTGATCAGCATAAATTGATAGGTAATTGATGTGCTATACTTATTATAAGCTTTACTTATAAGAAATGTCTAAAGAAAGGTATAGAGGTTTTGTGTAGGTGTATTCCACAGGCATTATGTGATTTCTTCGGGCAACTTTAAAAATATTTGCTTTTTTGTCATTAACATCAACACTCAAACCCAGAGTCTTTGACATTCCAAATTTGAGTCTTAACTACAATTTTTGTAATATTTTCTTTAGCTTGGCTAGAGTTCGCAAAGCTCTTCATACTGAGAAACATGAAATATGTAGTAATATTCAACCTATTGCACACTTATCTTCAGCAAGCTCTCGTCTGACAATTTTAGTTTTTTGCCGAAGTTTGTATTTCACTTTTAATTTCCAGTTACAGATAAAGACTCAGAAACTGACTGCCCTTTTAAGCCACTTGAAAATCTCAGTCGGAGTTCCATCTTGAGCTGGATTGTGGTGATCTGCTTGTGGGCACGTTTCATTTGTGCTTTGCTTTCACGGCAGGACATCGATAATTATTGTACAAAGCATGTCCTGTGAGGGTTGTCGGTTAGCCGTGTCATATGTTCACTTTTTTTTTTCACCAATTTGTGTGACTTTTGTGTGAAAAACAAGAAAATTCACAAGAAGCTCACTAGCACGTAAATATACACACACACACGCTAACACACACACGCGCGCACAGACACACATAGTTGTTTTCTAGAGACGCATGTGCATAAATTCATTGTGAGGACGACAATGACGACGACGTCGACATGAAATGAATGAATGAATGTGGGCAGGCCAGAGTCTGGTGTCCTTTGTCCTGCGTCCTTTCGCTGCGTTTTGTGTGTGCGGCCAACATTTGTAGCTCTTCCAGCCTTTTAGGTTAAGAGCTCTCTCACACACACACTCACACTCATAGACAGAGGTCGCATAAATCTTTCGACTTTTGTTTGATCGAACGCAAAAATAATGGCGTTTTGTTGTACTCCTCCTCCGTCTCGTACGCCGTGTGGTCCGGTCCCTTTTGCCTTTGCTCCTTCATAAATTCTGCGTGCACGGCCAGAGAAATCAGCAAGAAAATTGACACTTTGGCCGTGCTCTGTGCTGCAACGAGTACTCAGCCCACAACTGTGCCCGCTGGCCAGCTGCTAATGATACAAAGCGAGCACTACTCTTATACCCCTTAGCAAGGGCCAAGCAGGGTAGTTTGCGGCAAGATAACACATAAGTTTATAGCCCAAATGATACATTTCGATGTAGAATAATAGAATTATTTGTATTTATATATATATAATTAATTTAAGAGTTTTAGGTTAAAGTTACTAAAAGAGAGTCAAGATATTGCAATATGTATCGTATCTATTTTATATTGCTAAAGATCAATCAACGCTTAAAGTACATCAGTTTCATCTAAGTCAACATATAGTGATTTCGAGCTTCATCCTCTTTATAATATATTTTTGCTTTAAAATATTGTGCATAATTTGTTTTTTTTTTGTTTATTTATTAAGTTACCAGAGGCAAGTTACAAACGATTTTAATTTAACTTAAGGGTGTATACCAAACATATATATATATACATATATACTTCAGTAAAGAAAGTATTAAACAAAGTAATCTTATTTTAAAATTTATTTTAGTTTTTTTTTTCTTGATTTGCAACTGTTGTTTATGAGATCAAGCAAATTTGTTCATGAAATTGATCGTATTTATTATGAACTCAGTATGGTTCGAACCCTATTTCATACTTCACTGGTCTACAAAGGCTACCATATGTCAAAGTATTGTCAAGTATTGCCTCCGCTTAAGCCTAAGGATCGTTCTGGCATTTCAAACATATTCCAAGCAATTTTTACATATGCAGGGTATTCGCTAGTTTGTCAACTGTCCAACTAGCTTTTTTTCCTGTGTTTTTGTTTAGCTTTAGTTTAGCTTCTTTTTTTTCTTGTTTATATACGAGTATTTGTCGAGCTCAGTGCAAATTCATCAGCTGCTCAAATAAGTGCAAGCAGTTGACCAACTCTCCAGTTGGCCAATTGACCAGTTGACCAATTGGCTGAGCTCACCTAGCTGAAGCGAGGCGAGTGAGTGAAGCTGCTGCCTGATTGCTCAATGGCTGAAGGTACTAAGTCAGGTGGTGCTGCTGCTGGGGCTGCTGCTTTAGGCTGCCTTCGTTTTAATTGCCAAAGTTTTGCAGGTAGGCAGCTGCCTTGGCTTGGCAGCATTTTGGCCATTTAAGTTTTTGATGGGCGCCGCAGACGCGACACTGACGCATTTTTATGGGCGCGCATTAAGCATACGACATGTGGGCGCAGCATTTAAATGATATAATGCTCGTGCATAATGCACAACAATTAGTGGCAGCAGCAGAGTGTATATCATATTTAACTATTGTCAGGGGCAGAGCACAGACTTTATAGCTCGCTCGCTTTGCCAACCATTTGCTGATGGTCGCCTGCAGCTGCATCCATTTTCATGCGAAACTCAACTCAGCTCGACTAAACGGCAAAAATCAAAGAATTTTATGCATGACTGCTTTATATGTATAAGTGTGCGAGAGAGAGAGAGGCTGTGTGTGTGTGTGTGTGAGTGTCTAACTGACTGATGGAGCGTGTGCAGCTGTCCCGGTATGCCGTGTCGGGTGTCTATTTTGGGTGCGTGTGCACTTTGTACAAATTAAAATTGCAAAATTCTCTTGCAGCACTTATGAAAAACAATTTGGCAAGTTGGCAGCCCAGACAGAGTCTGTATGGCCGTATATGGCAAGCAACTCGCACGGCACGTAAAACATAAGCCCGTATCTCATGGCCGTAAACAATCGAGTATGGCTCCGACTGCAGGACATGCATGTCCTGTCGTGTCCTGTCCTGCCTTGTCTCATATCTTAATTGCTTCAACTTTTTCATTTCAGTTGGCCAAAAATCAAAATCTCGACAATATTAAATTCCATAAATGCATTTTTAGCCTTTGTTATTTGATTTTACTATTATGCTATATAAGAACGGAAATGTCGGGCCCGAATTAATTGGCCAAGTTGTTTCAAATTGAAAGTCAAACAATTGTTTAAGTCAACTCTTGTTCCTCTTGCTCATAAATTCCACTTTCCCCCATTTCAATACAAATCTTTTAACTATTTGTTTTGTGTCAGTTGTTGGCCATCTATTTCTGGGGTAACTGGAGCTCATGGCATTAAAGGTACATAAATCAGTGAGAAGTGAAAAGATTCCAAAATACAGATTAAACACAACAGAATCCAGTTTGCTATACTCCTCCCCCTCTTCCCCACCACAGATAGATAGATAGGCCTTCTACAAGTGCCTGGTTCATATTTGTATCTATAGATCTTGATTGCGACTAGCTGGCAAATAATAAATAAATCAATTTAATATTCTTCAATTTAAATTAGTTAAGACAAAATGAAATGGCTGTCTAATAAAAGTCTCAAAAATAAAACAGTAATCCGAGCAATGTCTGGATCTTAATGAATAAGCTTGCATATAGATATGTTTGCATGTGCCACAATATATGCAGAGAGATATTTAAAACTTTTCAAGGCTCTAAATTTCATCTCTGTTTTTCGGTTTATGTATTTATATAGACAATATCTTGCTGTCAAGTCCGGAAAATATATCAATTTCAATTAGTTGAGACTGACAAATGCAAATGTTTGTCTAATGAAAGTCAGAAAATATAATTATTCAAATGTTACATTGAACTTAATACTATAAATATATATAAGGAAACTTAGTCAAATCAGAGATTGATTTACATATATTTATTTAAAGCTATAGAAAATATCTTGGAGCACATAGCTTAGTGAAAGTGTGAATTTTAGGGTCTAAGGTCGACAGGGATACAGCTGAGGGTGCAAAACCTTTGTAAGTTAATAAATATATACTCTTATATCTACTATTTATAGAATTCCTTTAAAATTTGAATATCAAGTAGAAAATTTCTTTTGAAAATGTTCTGTTTCTATAACCCAATATTTTTATACCCAGAACCCATTAAAAATGGGAAATCAGGCTATAATGGTATTGCAAAAAGTATATAACAGGCAGAAGGAGGCGTGGCAGACCCCATAAAGTATATATGTTCTTGACGATTTACCTCTGGCCATCTGTCTGTCTTTCCGTTCGTCTGTCCGTCTGTAAGAACGCGTCGACCTCAGAACCTATAAGAGCTAAGCACTTGAATCTTTATTGAATCTCGCAGTCGGGCAGTTACGAGAGCGTTCTTACTTGTTTATATTTATTTATTTATTTTTTTTACGCAGCTTTCTTCTATTTAAAACATTGACTTTTTTTTAGTTAAGTTGTCTTTGTGGCTACAACGTTTAGTTGTATTTTATTATGTTAAAGGAACTAAACTACTAAAGACAAACTCAATACAACCATGCCATTTTGCCTGGAATTCGAACTTCTCCGTTGTCAAACGAATCGCTTTAAGATTTGCTAACTTAGGCAACTCGTGAACGACATAATACAAAACATAGTTTAGGGAAAGTGAGAATTGTGAGGTCTATGTTAAGGTAAGGCGCTTGGGATTATTTATATTATCACAGGTACCACTTGAAGTCAACACCCAATCCAGTAGATCATATATATTTTTATTCAAAATTCACTTTGTGAACGCGAGAAGCAGACGTCAATTCGCAAATTTGTTCAATTACTAATTTATTTAAATTATCTCTTGAATTTATATATGCAAACTGTATTCTGTGATTGATGTTTTGAACAATCTCAATAATCTAAAAGCTCACTATATCCAAACACTACTGTGTATATATGTAGTCTTATTCGTATATATATATTGTAAATGCGCTTTTTGAGCAAAAGTCTTAGCCATGATACTGTGAACAGACCTTGCAACAATTCACTTTATCCAGACACTACTTTATAGTCATAATCGAATCATATTTGTTACACAAATGGATGAAAACGAGATTTGCAAAGCAAATTTCAATTTAATTAACAAAAATTATTATTTTTAGTTTGAAAAGCCTAAGGATAGAAATACATTTATTCTCTTTAAACAAAAATTCAAGATTTTACTTGTATTTCCTATAGTTCACTTGTATTTCCTATAGTTCTGATCTAGTACATAATTCTGTTAATAACAATCTCAATACTGTGAACAGACCTTGCAATGATTAGTTCACTATTTCCAAACACTACTGTATGTTCTGAACAAGCAGAATCCATCTAGCATTGCTTGTCTGTCTGTCAGCCTGTCTGACGTTCTATTAGCATGTCTCTACGTCCGTCCGTATGAACATATCGTTCTCAACAGACACGACTGTAGTTAAGAGCTATCATTACATATATCGGCGCACAGCCCCAATTATAAGTTAAGGCTTAGACATAAATGCGCTTTAGAGTTTAAGACAAATAGCAGCAATAAAATGAAATTAAAAAAAAAATCTATCATTATAACCAGCTAAGGTATCTGTTCGTCGGTCTTTCTCACTTATATTATTGTTCGCTGACAAATCGATTCGATTTATGATTCTTTGCCGTCTTTTTATAAACATTCCTGAATTAATTCCAACTGCGGTGGGGGGTGGGCCGCAGAGCTTTTTGATAAATTTAAATGGCCAACCAATTGACAGACTATTTGTGGTTTTACTTCTTGATTGTGGCAGCTCCGCTTTTTTGGCGAGCCAGTGTCGTCCTTTGTCCTTGATTGTATTGCTATGCGGGCAGTTGGCTGTGTTGTCCTGCGTTGTCCTGCAGTCGGAGCTGCGTTCCTTGCGCTGCGCCGCTTTGTTTTGGTTTGTTTGTTTGTTGCTCTTGCGGCTTGCTTAACACAATTAATTAGTTAATGCCGAGCTCTGGCGTGAAATTTATTGCTATTTGCGCTTTTGTATTTGATGAGCGATGCCCGCTGCTGCTGCTGCCGATGTTGTTGTAATTGCCACTAATTACTGGCACTGCGATTGCTGTTGCGGCCTGTCCCTGGCCCAACTTATGCAAATGCGGCCAGGCCCGGCACTCATCATCTGTCTCCTGCCTGATTTTGGCAGTGTCTCGCACTCCTTTCATTGTCCTCGCTGCCAGCTTCGTGTATATAATTTACATAAACATCTAATTGTTGGCCGCCAATGTTGTTGTTGTTGCTGCTGTTGCTGTTGCTGCTGTTGCCGTTGCTATTACACTTGCTGTAATCATGCTTAATTGTTTTCGTTCGCATTCCATGTTTAGATGCTCATGATTGACAGTTTGTGCTTTGGTGGTTTTATGCCAACAACAGGCCAGCACAACCACCAAAACCGCCAAAGACCGCCGAAGCCTCGCCAAACCGCTGTTCCACATTCCCTCTATTCTCCTTCCTCCCTCGTTACACAATTTAAGTGCCTTTAAGTGTTTAATAGCACGTTTGCATAACGCCATTTTGCTGCCCGTTTTCACTCGGCGGCTTCATTTGAATGAGAGCTGGGAGCAGTTGGAGAGAGTGGAGTGGAGGGGAGAGATGCAGAGCAGCAGGAGGGCGCTTGTATTTGCGAGTATATTTCATAAATTCAATTAAGCAAATTGTTTTCAAGCACTTGCTTGGGCCATAGTTCAGAGGACAAGGGCCAATATGTCATGATTGTTGTGCCTTCGCCTTCTACTTCTTGCTCTTCTCCTTCTGCCTCAACAGTGTTAAGAGCACATTAGGTAATGTTTATAAGATAATAAGCTGCCAGCCTGCAAATTGACTCCAGCAGAAGCTTAAGCTGATAATTGGTAATTGCATTACATTTGCACCAAATAAAACGAGTTTAGGGAAGTGTTTAAGGTGTTGAGCTTGGTCTTAAGATAATGAACTTGACTTCAAAACTAAGTATTAAATCAATTGAATTCGATAAAGATATTATGTAAAGCTAGATTAAGCTAACGGTAGCAGAAAACATTTTAAATCAAACATAAAAATTTTTATAAAAAAAACTAGAGGGAAGGGCTAACTTCTGCCAAGCCGAAGTTAGGTAATACCCTTGCAATTGCAAAGGATATAGATATAGTTTTCTCTAATTTTTCCAAAGAAGAGATCAAGATTGACATATTTCGTTTTTGGGTCTCTAGGTGTAAAATTGTAGAAGATACCGTTTTTACCGATTTGGCACGCTCCCAAGAGGCGAATCTATATGATTTTTGGTCAATATATAGAGGAGTAGTAGCCATAGCCTACTTTGTTCTAGCTTTTAAACTATTGAAGATAAATTATTGAGTAATTTGCCACGTCCCTAATAGGCAAAGCTCTATATACTATATATACTATATGTATATATAATTTCAAATCTAAGACTTCAATAGCGACAAACTATTCCTTAACAAAAAATGTCTTAAAACATATATATCCTATGGGAGCTATAGGAAATAGTATATAGAATATATATAAAGGATGATTCCGAGTTTTCTTTACCTTTTTTGCAAAGATATAAAGATAACGCTATTTGGAGTAAGGCTGCAAAAACTATCGATGTTGTTTTTGATAGTACCGAAAGCTTAAAATTTCTTAAGCTATGGGAGTTTTGTCACCACTGTAGATGGTTTATCTCTTTCGTACCAAGAAAATAGATAAGTTTTTAGTCACAAATGGTAACAGATGTTTTTTACTATCGCAAGCAAAACTATGGAGTATCAGTAATATCGAGTTCAAGGAACAATAATGAGCTGAGCACTAAAAATCTATTCAATTAGCTGCTTTGAAGGGGCTTAAAGTCAGAGCAAAAATGGGTTTTAAATGAAGAAACTTGAAGCAAGCGAAATATGGAGTTGAAGCTCAGTTATTAATTACTTACGCAATCGCTTAAAGTCTTAAGTTACTTGTGCAATGTTAAGGCTTAAGCTATGCTTATGGGATTGTTGGAATAAAAGTCCATTAGCCTGCAGTGCTATTTGCTGACTTGCCACTCGAGCAGCAGCTGTTTGCCATTCATGTGTAAGCCGAACTACTTGCGTGCTATTGAATTAAACTTGAGATGAGGTGGATCTATAAATGTAAAACGTGGAGCCAAGAGTCGAAAGGCATCCACTTTGTAATTTACTTCAATGTAAATGCGAAGCTCTCGAAATGCATATTTGCATTGTTTTTTTTCAGCTCTTCCTTTTTTTTACCTTTCACACAGTTCAGATGATTGTCATAAAAACCATGACAACTAGCTGTGCGTGTGTGCGTAGGTGTGTGTGTGTGTGGCATGTAGATGGCGTTGCTATAGATCAATGCCAGCTGCACTGACAGTTGATATTTACCTTTTAATATTATTAATATTATTAAAATGAGCTGCGAACAAACTCATATGCATACAAAGAGCACATTCCTGCCTTGACTGTATGTGTCTGTGTCTGTGTGTGTGTGCGTATGTCTAAATCTGTGTGAGTGTGTCTTACTGTGGGTCCTGACTGATATTCCTGCTGTGTTGCTGCTCGCAAATGAAGTTCTTGTGGCTTGGCAAAATGAAGTCCAGGCTCGTGTCAGCTATTTCGCCTTTGACAGGAGAAAACACACACACACACACACACGTGCAGTTGCATGCATTCAATAAAGCCCGCCTGTTGGCAATAAAATCAACAAATATTTGCGAGAAAAAAAAAACATTTTAAAATTAAGTAAAATGAAGTGAAATCATCTTTTGCAAAAAGCGAGCATAATAACAGCAAGAGGAGGAAAATCTTAATGCGCCTTGAAGGATACCCAGTCTTAATAGTAAATTTAAGTTCTAGTATTAGATATATACGAGAAAATACTCATATTTCATAGAGTTAATCATACGTAAAATAACTGAAAACTTTTGCTTCGGCTTTCTTTAAAATTTCTCTAAGACTTTTAGTCTTTTAGAGCATATTCCTTATGCACTATAAGTGTATTCGCGGTTCGTTGAGTTAAGCCATCTTAAGCCTTGTTGTTATTTCAGTTTTTGCTCGCATTGTTGCTCGCCGGAAATTCACACTCGCCACGTGTTATAACGTGTTACGTACTTATTAAGCTGCGCGCCTCTAGGTATGCAATATAATTATCAAGTCTTCAATACGCATACGACGCGTATGCCAGTGCGTATGTGTATGTGTGTGTGTGTGTGTGTGTGTGTGAAGCAACAATGGCGGCGAGCACAATGTTCGCATACTCCAACAACTTGTTGTTGGCGTTGCTGATGATGCCCAAAGGCCGCAGACGCGTGTGTTGCATGGCTGCCAAAAGGCTGGCAATGACAGCAAACGCTGCGGCGTAGGTTGGTTAAACCTGGGCTACTTACTGGCGTGCAGTAGTTGCCAGAACTAAAAGCAATATCAGCATGCAGACGCCCACTCTTACACGCACATACACTTTGCATATTGCTGGCGCTTTTGCTATTTCGCGTGGCATTTAAAAGCAAACGAATGCCAAAGGCAGCAGCAACAATACAAAAACTCGTACACGTGCCGTACATTGTCGATGTTCTTGTAGCTGTTGTTGTTTTTGTTGTTGTTGCTAGTTTTTATGCTCCATGGTAAAATTTAAAAAATCTGCAAGTCATTTGACTCATGCAATTTCAATTATGCTGTCGACAGCTTTAAACAGCTGCCATTTATAATAACTCACCTGTACCTGTGTTTTGTGATAGCAGAGTTTTTAAAGTAAGTTTCTTGTATATCATCTGAAAATTAAATATTTATTTTTCTAGCTTTCAGTCTGTCAATATTCAAGTCGCTCTTTACGCTTCTCAGAGTTTTTAAAGTAAGTTTCTTGCATTTCATTTATAACTCACATTTACTTCTCAAATATTTATTTATCTAGCTTTCAATCGGGCAATATTTGAGCCGCTCTTTGCGCTTCTCAGAGTTTTTAAAGTAAGTTTGTTGCATTTCATTTATAACTCACATTTACTTCTCAAATATTTATTTATCTAGCTTTCAATCGGGCAATATTTGAGCCCCTCTTTGCACTTCTCATGAATTTAAGTGAGTTGAGCTTTATTTTCAGTTTATTTTCACTTGAGGCTCGTAAATTGTTTTACCAGTTTTACCTCAATCCAGCTATAATTGAGTCTCTTGTAATCTCTTCTAATCTAATCTCGCCCTGCCTCTCTCTTTCTCTCTATTCTCTATTTTTTTTTTCTATTTTAATCCGCTCAGTATGTCTTTTGTTCATTTAGTGAGTCTATTATTGTTATAAAAGAAAGATGTTTGGCTTAAAACATATTTGCATAAATTATATATATATAAATATTATTCTTTTAACTAATTAGGAACTGTTTAAGTCCTGTTGGCAGAAGGGGCTAGTTTCTTTTGCTTATAATATATCAAATATAATTAGTGTCTCTGCAGTTGAAAGAACTGTTCTGAGAGCTGGCAGCAGCTGATTATCTATGCATGTGGCTAGAGGACACCTGCCACATTCTGTCTGGGCTTAAGATGCCAAAGTGTGTACTCATTATAACGAATGACCCTTGTTGAGGCAGCGGCAGCAGCGGCAGTTGCCACACGTAACTCGCGGCTGACAAATGGCATTATTTTTGTTTGCCAACTCAAAGCAGGGCAGTGGTAGCTGTGTTGCAGCTGTGGTGCAGCCGTTGCAAGTGCACTTCAAAGTTGTCAGAGCATGCTTCAAGGCTCGTATGTCGGTCGCTCCAGGTGCGTGTGCATGTGTGTGTGTGTGTTAGTCAGTCATTTAGTGCTCGCTGGACTCGCAGACTCGAAAAGCTGCGTCTTTGACTAACGAACGCTCAGAGTTATGCGAAGCGTTCAAAAAAAAAAGTAGAAAAAAACAACAAACAGTAAACGCTTTTAGACAGCTTGTATTTCTTTTCGCTGCGGCAGCTGGCCATTTCGGTTGGACCCAGCATTTGCATAACAGCAACGGCTCTCTTCGTTGCGAGTCTCTCTTAAATGCTGAAAGAGAACAGCGCACACTCACCACGTGTTGAGTTGACAGCTTCGTTCGCATTCAATCTTTCGGAAATTTGTCCTTTTCGCCAAATGTACTCTGCCATTTGCTTGACCAGGTGCCCCAATCGAAGCCTTATTTAGTGGCATGCAACATACATCTCCTCCCCCTCCCCCCTCTCCTTCTCCTAACTGCCATCGTACCATTTCCTGCTAGTCGTTGGCCTAGTCCACTGCTGTGATCGGAAATAAGCCTCTCGCAATTGAAACAAACATTTGCCGTAACTCTTCAGCCATTCGACGTTTATCAATGGAGCAATCAGATGAGCTATATTGCATACTCAGAGTTGAATGCATCTCTCTACCTATCAAAGTTTGCAAATTGCTTATATATATCTCTGCATTGATATACTTATACCAATTGCAAGCATGCCTTAGATATTTGCTTAGTTTTCATACAGCTATACGAGGTGTGTTCAAAAACTACGAGTGACTACATGTTGCTCAGGTTAACAGATAAATGCCTGTAAGAACTTTACAAACGAATGAAACGATTTGATTTCTGATCTGAATTTCATTCTTTGGATATATTTTAAAAAAGGAACTCAAAAAATATTATTCAATTTGTTTAAATTAACTTACTTTTGCACTTTTACAATTTTTATACCCGGTAATATATAAAATTATAAAAGTATATGTATCAGGCAGAAGGAGATGTGACATAAACTATATATATTCTTCATCAGGGCGACAAGCTGAGTCGATTTAACTCTGTCCGTCTATATGTATCTGTATATATGAACGCATTGATCTTAGAATATATAAGAGCAAGAGATTTGAAATTTTATACGAAGACGCTCGAAACAGCTCGCATATCGAATTTGTTTCAGATAATCAATAGCTTTTCTCGTTCTTATGATATCGATTAAAAACGTTAGCGAGAATCCGTTTTAATTACCATATCTTAGACGTCTTTAAAGCTAAAGTCTCAAAATTTTTAGTTTTTTCTATATTAAAAACAATTTTTATATTTTGGGTATCGGCTCCAAATTATAAAAAATTATCTTAATATTTTGACCAAAGTCCCTTAGCTTTGATGACGATAGCAATGCGCTTTGGCATACTTTCCAACAAGTTTTCCATAATTTCAAATTATATGTATATTAATTTTTCGAGTTTTTTGTGGTGATATGTTGGTACTATGACTATAATGACTATAATATGCAGTTCTCTTTTAACTTATAGCAAATGAAATTAAAATGTCTGCAACTAGCAATTGACTTAACATATTTAAAATGCATTGCTGATCTTATATTCTTGTTCTGGCCATGGAGGTCTAGCCTTGCCTTTCGAATGTTTGTCTATATAGCTTATCTGTTCTATGTATATCTATTGCTCTTTAGAAATGTAATTTTATATGTCAGAAATTTATATAGTATGATCGCTAAATAATGTTAGCTAACCTAATATTATCTTTATCGATTGTCATATTAATTCATTTAGCTAGAGATTTCAAGCTTCCCCTAAAGACCTAGCGAATATCACATTTATCGCACAGTAAGAACTGAAAGTAAATAAGAAACTACTTTTGTCATACTCAATGCAGATAGTAGATAAGCACAACTGCTAAGTATAAAAGAAAGTTAAAATGCTCATGATAGCAACTTACCGCTGCGATCAAGGCAATTTACAATAGTTTTTAAGCAATTGAATTGCTAAACAAAAGGAAATGTTAAGATAATATACATGCATACACTCCTCGCCATTGGAATAGGACAGCTCCTTAGCCTATTTATTGAAAGCATGCTAGTGACTTAATTTTAATTTTCAATTAAAGTTCATTTTGTTCTTTTTATAAAACAATAAGGAGCTCAAATTAAATTGTTAAGTATTAAGAAAACATATTTTTTTATATATTGGGTTGCTGCATAAGTTATTGCGGATTTTTGGTAGAAAGTAAAGAAATTTTTTCATATACTTGGAATGAATTTTTATCAATTATATGTTTTCCATTTTGATCGTTGACCTTTCGCTATCTTTAAGGCAATTTCATGTTTTCACTTTCATAGAACTTCTGGTCTTTTCAACCAAAAATTGGAAACAAGTGAGATTTCACAATTGTCAATGCCGTTTGTCTGAATTACTTATGGAACAACCCTATATATTGTATATATATTTAGGGTATTTAGGGTGTTTTTTTTTTTTTCTAGTGACTAGCAGTTCATATGCATAGTATAATTTTGGCTATTATTAACAGTTTCCATCACTGCTAAAGCATAAAATAATGGTCTAGCATTAAAGAACTCTGTTGCTTGGCTCACAATTTGGGAGAAGTCAACCAGCTGATGGCAGAACATAAAAGGCAACTAGCTGGCATTCATTTGGCCTGGCTGTTTGCTGTTATCGTTGCACGCTCTTTTTATTCTATTATTTTTTTCTTTGCTTTTTGACTGTGGCTTGGCCAATGGGCGCGATTGGGCAGCGAGGAGCGAATGGGAGGACGCGGCGTATGCGTAATGCGCATATGTGTTTATAACAGCGGCGACGTCGACGCCAACGTCATCATTGACGCTTGGAACGTGCCAATGAGCTGTGCGGAGCCCATTTCGTTTTATATATCTGCTAATGACTCAATTTGCCGACAGACACCAGAGCGCGAGGAGCAGGGCGCGAGGGATATTGAGAGAGCGTGCTATGTGCACATTATGAGACATACGACCTAAACAATTAACTGCTAACACACACACACACGCACACGCACACAAATGACAATTGATGGCCAGATACACTTTTGCTTTATAAACATATATATTTCCACACATCTCAAATGTGGCCACATTTTTTGGGCAGCTGTTTGCCAAAGTTTTCAATCACTTTTTAAGTATTGCAATTATTATTATTTAAATGCATAGTTACTTTAACAGCGAACTCTTGGTTTACACGGTAGATACTTTACTTGTGTTAAAAATATCATGCGATAATTGGTAAATGTGCTTATATGGTTCACAACTTTCAAAAATCGTGTAACTTAAGACTACGTTGAAATATTAATGCACGCTCCATGTAAAGTTCATGAGTAAGAAAATGTGCTTCTATACTTGTAACACGAACTAAATCACCTTCGTTTTCGTCATTATCGACTTCTTTATAATCACAAACTGTTATTAATTCGAATAAATCGTTTGAGTTCTTGAATAGCTTCGGTTCTAGATGTAGTTTCTTATTGAAATTTTCAAGACATTATTTATATCTAAATGTGTGTGTCTGTGCAAAATCCCAAGTCTCTACTACTTGAAAAACGTTTTTTACGGTTTTATGTCTAAGAGAGGGAGTTATCGAAACGTTATCTCAAGCATTTAATATCTGTGTTTTTATAATAGAAACCTACACAGTAAATTTAGTTTCTTTAGCGTTTATGGTTTTTAGGTAATGGCTTAAAAGCGAAGTCAAAATATCGATTTTTATCGATAAAACGGAAGTAGGATAAGTTATCGAAAAAATAAATAAGCTAATGCTGCTTATGGTACGCAAGAATTTACGTGTAAAATTTGAAATCTCTAGCTTTTGTGGTTTACGAGATCATTGCGTACAGAAGGACGGATGGAGAGATGAACAGACGGACATGGCTAGATCGAGTAAGCTCGTCGTCCTGCTTAAGAATACATATATATATACTTTATGGAATCTGCCAAGCCTCCTTCTGCCTGTTACATTCATTGTCACCAAATAAATATACCCTGAAATCTCGTTTTCAATATGTTTAGGAAAAAGTCTATTGGTGAAGCGTGTTATTAAAAAATCGCATATAAAATGAACATGTAAAAAGAGAGTTGGGTATACTGAAAGCAAGATCTGCGTCGATTGTCTAGTATTTGATATGTGATAAGTACTCTGCTGCTGCTCTGCTGGACATTCGACGACGCCCAGCTTCAGCAAAACAATTGTGCTGGTCGCGCATACTTAGCGCAAATTGCTCTTTTGCAGTACAAACAACTGCCCCTGCTGCGGTGCTGCGGTGCTGCTGCTGCTGCTGTTGCAGCCTTGAACTAAAGCGTTGTCTAAGTAAGTATGTCGCTTCCGTTTCCGTCGCCGTTGCCATTATTGGTGGGCCGGGAATGTTAGGTTAGCCCCATGCGCGCATTGTTGTCGCAAAGTGCTGACACAGAGTGCTAGATAGCGAGGGAGGGACAGTGATACAGTTTTCAAACACACACACACACACACACACAGACTGATACATATACACATGCATCATTGGCTATTATCGTGTGCGCCTTAAAAGCACGGAGCGATAGACACTGAAAAAGTTGTCTCAGTGCTCTGGCAGGACAATGAAATGCCTTGCTCAATAAATAGTCAAAAGCAGTAATAGCAACAGCAACAACAACAACAGCTAAGAGGCCACTTTGGCCTGCACAACTTCGCTTTGTGTGTGTGTGTGTGTGTGGCTGCTCCTGCTGCTTTATCGCAACCAATTCGCAATTCGATTTGCTTTTGTGTGTGCGTCGCATGCGGCGTATGCGTAATGTGTTTGCGTAATGTATGTGTATATATCTATGTGTGTATGTGTGCTCGTATCGGTGTCTCACAGTCGCGACAATCGCAATTTAGCGCCGCTTTTATAGCCCCTAGGTGCGAGTGCCGGCAAGCTCGCTAGCATAATGGAAATTACTTGATTATCGTTTACACGTCGCCAATCGCTCAGTTCGTAGCTCGCAGCTCGACTCGACTTGGCTCCTTGGCATGGCGTATAGCTAGTTAATAGACTCCCTCTGACCACATTCATCGTCCGTGGCTTAGCTCGCAACGCATTCGGCGTGAATCTTATTAAAATTATTGTATTCGATTCGGGCCAACAGATAGAAACTGCTTTTGCTGTTCAACTCTCTCTCTCTCTATCTTCTGGCTTCTCTCGCTTGGCCTTGGCCACCTGCTTGGCAATTTTATTTTGCCTTGAGGCCAGCGCCGGACAGGGTCATTAACGGCAGCTCGTTAATTTCAATCTCATTCTGGCCGCTAACCAATTTGGCTGGCAACAAATACAAGTAATTAAATAAACTGGCTAACGCTTAGCAGCTTTCGCAACGCCATTTCGATTAGTGCAAACGGGTTAAGTTTTGTGGCCACTAACTAAATCTATATATATGTATTTAGATATGGGCTATATAATATAGTATATTTATATATGTATAAATTACATCTGATTGATACTTTCAACATATTTCAAGCTTTGTTTGTTGAGAAGCAGACGGAAAATATTTTTTAAAATATTTAAAGTTGATATGTTTAGTCTTCAGTCATATTCAGCTAACAAACTTAAAAACCATCGTATAAGTTGCACGTTAGAGTCGTATTTAGATATCCATTGTCGAACATTTCGATAGTTCTTTCGATTATCGATAGTTGCAGAAATCATTATTTTTAGAAAATCAAATTATAATTTTTAACTTCTTCAAATATTTAAATTGAGTTTTTTTAAGAGTGAAAAAAACCAACGAAAAGTAATGTCAATAAAAGTTTAATATTATATTAATTCTTCAGCGATCTTTTTATTTATATAATTTGGTAATTTTAAGCAGTCTTTAGTTCATTCATTAGTTAATAACTTCCAATCAAGAGAGTCTATCTTCTGCAGACTTCGCTATCGACTAATGGCTCCTCTTCATCTTCGTTCTCTTGCTGATCTATAGTCAGTTGGAAGTTCAAAGGTTACAGCTTTTGTAAGGGAGCAAAAGCGAGTGAGGCAAGCCGCCACCGTGTAGGCGTATACCCAAAGGAAACCAGTTCAGAGAGCCCTCAATAATACCTTAACAATATTTAACATTCTTTGTCAAAGCACAGCTTTCTTTTTTATTCATGCTCGTTTGCAAAGTGAAGAGAGTATATGGGTTTTTACAGTTCGTCTTATTATGCATTTCTGTTATGTGCCACGCTATGGAATCTATAAGTTTAAAACTTGTAGTATAGATAACAATTCTAAACAAATATAATTCTGATAAAATATTAGTTTAAGCTGTGATTTTCAGCCAGTAAAGTAAAGTTGTTTACACCTGACTGCAACACACATACCTGATTTTTTTCAGTTTGTCTTAACAAAGTATAAAATATTCCATTATGTTAAATACCAAAATTTACTTAAAAAAAGTTCAAGTAGCGATGGTTGCGAATACGTAAAGGGCAAACGTCTTTAAGTGTCTGTGCGTGTGTGTGTGTGTATGTGTGGGTGGGTGTCTGTATGTATGGCTTCTTAAATTTTCCGGCTTTTGACGTGCCAATTTTACGCAGTTTTCAGCAAGTTGGAAAACTTTCAGCACGCTAACAAAACTATATAAATAAATGCTCCCTTACACACACACATACACACGTGAACTGTGGAATAAGTAAAGCAATATAAGTAAACATATATACAAACATATACATGGATATGTTTCTGAAAGCGGCATAAAAAATGCGCTGCAAATAAATACAAGCTGTGTGCCTGTGTGTGCGTGTGTGTGTGTGTGCGTGTGCGCGTATGTGTGTTAGTGTAAGCCTCGCTGTTATGCATGAAAATAAAACTTTTCCATAATTTTGTATAAGAAAAGTTTTGCGTTGTGCCACATAGTTGCAAGTGCTTCCTGCTGATTTTTCTTGAGCCCAGTTTTTTTTTCTTCTCGACTATTATTTTACCCTGAACGCAGTAAATATGATAATTTAGGGTATATTGATTAAGTTAAACTGCCTGTAACAGACTGAAGGCCGATCAGAATCAGAAGAAGAGTGGCTGTATATCTGTTCGTCCGGCCATCCGTCCGTCTGGGCTTCCGTTCGTCCGTCCGTCCGTCCGAGTGTACGTCTGTCTTTCGGTATCTATTAACGCATTGATGTTGGAACCTATAACATCTAGAGTATTTGAATTTATGAATAGACCTTCATATCCTCCGCGCAGATTAAGTTTGCTGAAAAGAATCGATAACTATTGCTGTTTCCATGAAATCGATAATAATCGACAACAAACTTCAGTTACTTAAGCAAATCTTGAGAGGCTTAGTACTTAGAGTTTCCAGATTTTGTTTTAGAATATAGAAATTCTTTATATTTCGTTTGATAGTTACCCGATTCGAACTCCAGAAAATACACTAAATTGAAGTTGAACTGCAAATACAGCCAGTCCATAAAATAGATTGGTTTATTCGGGAGTTTCATATCTCCTGGGACTACCTCGATATTTGTGATACATATAGCTATATCTTCTGAAAGCGCACTCATGCGCAGACTTTAGGGTATCTGCTAGTCGAGTACTTCCGAGTGGAGCACACTTGTTTTTTTGTCTGATTTTTTTTGCTTTCGCTTCTTGCCGGTATTTTCATTTGTGTGGGACTAGGCCCAAGTGGTTGCCGCCTGCAGTTGCGGCGCAAAACTTTGCACAGCCTGTGAATTAATTAAAAGATGAACTGGGCAAAAGGAAACCGAGCAAACGAGTCAACAGGCAGCGCGGCGCTTTAGAGGCCAGCTTCAAGACCAAGTCCAACACCCAAAGCCAAGTCCGGGCCCAACCCGTTAACAAACTCCGTTAGTTTCATTGAACGCAAACTTTTAATCTAAATGATAAGAGCCTCGGAGCCTTGTGAGGTGTGTCTGTGTGTGTGTGCGCGTTTTAGAGAGAGAACTTTGGTCCAGAGATTTGGCATAATACTGCTGTAGAATCAGACAAACAGCCAGGTCTCTAACTGATACGAGAAGCTAGTGAAAAAACTAAAAAAAAATTCCATGATTGGTGGCTGTAAATTAAAAGATTTTTCTTTTAGCCAGGCACAAGACATTTATACAAACAGCCAACTTTGGCCCAAAACATAATTAATTGAAAAGTCTAGTGTCCAAAGTGTCTGCAATACGAATTATAAGTGTGTTTTTATTCCTTACTTTTATTGAGTTTCCATAAAAGGAGTTACCACAAAGGAATGCAGCAGAAAACGGGTTTTTCTATAGCTAAAGCTTTTTTGATATAATGGCAAGTTAGTTTTTGACTGAGACTCTTTGGTCAAAAGTTGGTTATAAAGTGATAAAGCAGCTCAGATACAGCGCTGTTAAGCATTAGGATAGAATGTTTTTTAATTCTACTTATCAAATTACTTAACAGAATGATTTTAGGCTAAATATATTTGCTGACAGATTTATGGAAAATCAAATTGTTGACTTCTATATAGGGTATGTATTCGTTAAGCATGCTATTATAGTAGAAAATGCTAAAGAGCAGAAATGAATACGAATGTGAAACATAAACTGTAAGCTATGCGTGCGGGGCTGGGGACAGTGCTTGGCCAGAAAAGTGTAGGAGGGCCATTGCTTAGGTGGAAAAGGATAACAGAAATGGACGCTGGGAGAGCGCCTTTTCATGTGCGCTCCATTGGCTTTCAATTAAGATTCAGCGTCGTTGTGTTTCAATCATCATTTGCGAGCAAAACAAATTTTCGCACATCTAGTAGCACATGTCACACCCGCACATACACACACACACACACACACACATATATATATAGATACATGTGTAGACGAAGCTAGCGAGTAAAATGTAGATTTGTGCGCGCTGCGTGACGTGCGGGCAAGTTTGCATGGGGTTATAGTTTGTTCATGGGCCGACCGGAAATGGCGGCTAACATGTTGCCAAATGCCAATACAGAATGTCCCAGCCCTGTCTGTCTTTGTATTCGTACGTGCGTGTGTGTGAGTGTGTGTGCAAGTGCAACGCAAATGCAATTTGTATAATTGACTGTGACTGTTGCCTCCGCTTGGGTCGGCTTAGCCCAACTCTGCTCGGCTGCTCCAATGGGCGTCTATTCGAATTTGAATATATGAATCTCTATGTGTGTGTGTGTGTGTGTCTGTGAGCGTGTGGGCTGGTATAAGTTTAAACAATTTGTACAGCTAAATGGGTTGGGTGGTGGTGCTTGTTGCTGCTGCTGTTGCTGTTGCATTTTAGTTTTGGTGCGGTTTTTGGTTGCTGGCTCTTTGGGCCTTTTGCCGTGGCTCGTGGCTCGTCCTAGTCGTTGTCGAGTTTTAGAATTTGTTTGTGGTGAAATGCAATTAAAAAGAGATTTACAAGCTTAGCAATGACTGAGAGATGGCCATGCTGTGCGAGCGTGATGGCATCTCCACAGAATACAATATAAATAAAAGAGTAAATATGCGAAAATACCCAAAAATACAGCAAATACGCTCTGTCATTCAGTTGAAATGAATAGCCATAAAGTATGCGCATTCATATGATTCACTTTTGGCTCTGTCGCATTCACAAGTTACTTATTCAATTTGAATGCCAATTATTCACAGCGCCCCAAGGAATTTGCGCACACTTCCTATGCCCGTTATCCATTTCGAGTCGGACAAAAGCTGGGCTCATGTATCATTCGACTGGCTGCAGCTCCAACGTCAGTTGACTATAGATTTTTAAAGATATATTGCGTTATTTTTCGAGATTTAAGTGGGAGTCAGTCTTATTATCTCTATCATATCATATTTTTCTCTCTTGGCTTACTGGCTTTTATCTCTCTCTCTCTATCTACTCTCTCTCTCTCTCTCTCTCTATCGCTCTTTCTCTCAGTCTCTTTTTATCTCCCTCTATTCCCTCCATTTGTCTCATTCTTTCCCTCTTTTCTCTTTCTATCTCTCTCCATCTCTTTCTTTTTATCTCTCTCTATCTACCTCTTTTTTTCTCTATCTCTGGTTGTCTCTCTCTCCCTCTTTAATTCTCTCCATCTCTCTATTTCTATTTAGTTCTTTTTTTCTTTATCACTGTCTCTCTGTGGCTCTCTCTTTCTCTCTCTCTCTTTTTCTTAAAATCACATCTTAATCGTTTTCTCTCGCGTTCTTCCTCTTTGTCTTTCCTATTCTTACCATCTTACTCCATTCATTACATTCCCTCTCCATGTCTCTCTCTCTCTCTCATCTGCCGCCTTTCTATGCACTTCTCACTCATATTAAATTAAATTTCAATCTTTTGAATAATAATTTTATTATTGCTTAGTGTCAACACAAACGAATGATGTTTTAATCTGAATAAATCGCAGCTGCATTCAACATTCCAGAAAAATCGAGCTTGATAAAACTAAAAGCCTGGGAGGCATTCACATTCAAATAATAATCCCACTTGGCTCATTTGGGCCACCGGTCGAGTTAACGGTTTGAATTCTAATTCGTTTTTAAAAGCGATTTTGAGATATTTACATAGCAATTAATAAATGCCATAATGGCCAGCAGTAACAATAACAATAACAGCAACAACAACAATGACAGCCGCCAGCACCAGCAGAAGGACAAGCGGCCAGGACAATGGCACAGCAGGAGCCGGAGGAGCGGCGCATAAAAAAAGGTACATGTAAATATTTGACAAAAGCATTAAACGAACAAAAAGGACAACAATGAAATGTAATGAAACGAAATGACAAGCGCTGCAGGAAGAGGCGAAATTGTGAAGAAGCCAGCAGCCAAAGGATCACTCAAATGTTCATGCATATACATACATATGTATATACATATATCCATATATGTTATTATTTTTTATAAGCACATGAGTCTATTTACAATTTATAAATGCCAGCTATAAAGTCAAGATATGTCAAATTAAAAATAATAATTCAAATCGAAAGGAAAAAAATTGTATGGGGAGGCATCAATAGCATCAAACTAAACAAAAAAGAAGTAAGAACGTTGCAGTCGGGTGCAACTGACTGCATAACGCTCGCTCGAGGTCCGAAAACAACGGAATTAAGAAAAAAACATGGATATAATATTTAAATCTGTAAAACCAAGTGATCTTTGCTTTATATACAACTCTACAACTCTACAACTCTACAACTCTACAACTCTACAACTCTACAACTCTACAACTCTACAACTCTACAACTCTACAACTCTACAACTCTACAACTCTACAACTCTACAACTCTACAACTCTACAACTCTACAACTCTACAACTCTACAACTCTACAACTCTACAACTCTACAACTCTACAACTCTACAACTCTACAACTCTACAACTCTACAACTCTACAACTCTACAACTCTACAACTCTACAACTCGACAACTCTACAACTCTACAACTCGACAACTCTACAACTCGACAACTCTACAACTCTACAACTCTACAACTCTACAACTCTACAACTCTACAACTCTACAACTCTACAACTCTACAACTCTACAACTCTACAACTCTACAACTCTACAACTCTACAACTCTACAACTCTACAACTCTACAACTCTACAAGTCTAACTTTAGGGCTCTATCTATAAAACTTTTGGAAAGATAGTTTCTCGATTCGCCACGCCCATGTTGTGCGTGTCCAAAAAAGCTTAATACTTTTCCAGAAGGGGCTACAGAAGTATATATTCCGAAATTCAAGGCACTGCACAGAACCAATATACTCCTTTTACTTCTTGAAGCAGTATAGAAATAAATCAGAAAGCCACACACACACGAGCACATACACACATATACATATATACCAACATACAGACATACATACATACGCATACATACAAAGATATATACATATTTGTTTGGGGCTTCTGCCGAGTAAACCTTTGTAAGAAATGCCAATAATTGCTTCTGTGTGTGTGTGTGTGTGTGAGACCGTGAATTACATCAATGCTAGACAGACAATAGTCACATCCTTGTCTCAGTGTCCCCGACTTGGGCGCCACGCCCCAGTCATTGGCTCAGTTGCAATTCGTAATTTTCTAAATTACATTTAGAGTTTTGCAATTCGGTTTGCCCTTTGCTCTTTATATGCATACACTGATTCCCGATTTTGTGCTACCCTAACATGGGGTGTTGCAGCTAGTAGATGCTTGTTGACATTCGTATTGTAAGAATGATTTATTAAATATATATATATATATATATATATATATATATATATATACATAATATATAAACATATATATATATATATGTATATAATATAATATATATACATATATATCAGTCTTAAATTTTCACAAGTTTATATTTTTATTTAACACTAAGAAATTTAAGCGTATAAATATTTCGCACACTTTTCGTTGATTTTCATTTGTTTGTCGTCGTGTTTTTTGCAAACTGTTTGTAAATAAATATTTGGTATATTTGTTTCGTTGCTTCAACGAATGCGAGCAGTTGTCGTTGTCGTTGTCTCTGTCTGGCGCTTCTTAAATATATTTTCATGTTTGCCTTGGCTGATTGTAATGCAATTTGTATGCATTGTGCATGACAAACAAAAAGCCGAACCCATTCAGGCCCCCCTCCACTCTGCGCTCCAGCTTCAGTCCCAAGGCAGGCAGCCAATCATTGAGCTTGGCGCTCCTGGAATACTTTTAAGGATATGCAACAACAGCAACAGCTGCTGCAACAAGGCCAACAACAACTGCTCGGAAATTATGTTGTGCAGAACTTAAAAGTCATTGCAGACATACACATGACACATACTTTCACACACACGCACACACACGCCAGCAAGCAAGTAAACAACAAATTATTTCTAGAATGAAAATTAGTTTTGCTTTCAAATTCTTTGCTGCATTCCAATGTTGGCAATCAATTGAAGCATTTACCAACACTAAGCCAAGAAAACGCCTTCAACTGATGCAACAGGCAACCAGACGATTTGGCAACTGCAAGAAATCCATGAACAACACAAATGGCTATAATCAAAGCCGTCTTGAAACATTGAAATACTTTCCTTATATTGGGAACTGTTTCTCACTTCAACTGGGATTTGATTTGATAGCGAAAACAAAAGCTCTCGATTTCGTTTTTAATGAACGACAAAAATATTCGTTGTATGAAAACATCCAATCTGCATTGATTGTGTCTAAAACAGATTTAATTTGATTTAATGTAGTCTTCATTTATATCATAAATTGGGAATACGTTTATAATATATACGAGACTTACTGATATGAGTAGCTGATTAAGAATAATCAATAACTTACGATCCCTGATATTTACCTCTTTCGCACAAACTAAGTCTGATTTTAGCTTAAAGAAATATGTACGAAATGTAGGTATACTCTCGATTAGTAGTTAGACAGAGATGGATAGATGGGGAGTGGGGAATTCTCTCTGAGGGAGATGGATATTCACCCTCTGCCTATCTGTAACTTTCTCTATCTAGCGGATACTTGATAATAGATAGAGAGAGAGAGAGAAATTGTAAGACAGGGAGTGGGGAATTCTCTTTGAGGGAGAGGGGTATTTTCTCTTCCTATCTGCTCAATTATTATTTCTCTATCTAGCGGATACTTAATATTAGTTACAGATAGAGAGAGAAAGTGAAAGATAGGGAGAGGGGTATTCTCCCTAAAGGAGAGGGGTATTCGAACTCTAACTATCTATCACTTTCTCTCTCTAACGTATACTTGATATTCGATAGAAATAGAGAGAGAAAGTAATAGAGAGAGAAGCGATAGATAGCTTTACATCCTTCAATTGTAGCTTGTTAACACAATTATTTGCTAAAGACTTTCGTCAAAAACTGTGGACTGAACTGTGACAGGTCAACGGTGCTTAGCCAAAGCCCTTGGCCTTTACTCTCCATAAAAATATTCGCCTTAGGCATGTCCACAAAAGTTGCATGTGCCCTGTCTGTGAGTCTTTCCGTGTCACGCAAGACGCAGCTACTGCTGCAACTGTTGTTTTGCTACAAACTTTGAATTCACATGAGGCAGCAATCGGCGGGATCAGCGCTCGCAGCTGGTGGTCCCCAATGCCAACGCCTTTGCCTATTGCTATTTCCCTCTCCCCCTCTGTCCCTCCCCCTCCCTCCTCTCTCTCTCAGTTTCTGGTCGGGTTTCTCGCTTAAGCTGCAAACTTTTGTTGCAAGTGCTGCAAGGAAAAAACTTTACACAAAGATTATTTAGTTGGATTTCGCGGTGGCGAGCTGTAAACAAGCTTAAAGCTGGGCCAGAACAAACATACATTATCTTAATTTCAAGTTGAACTTGAGTTAAAGAGTTAAAGAGCTAACGAGTTTATATGCTTAAAGTGAATCATTAGCTAGAAGAAGAAATTTTAAAAAAGGACCACAAAATATAAATACTTTAGTACATCTTTTTAGCTTATTTCATTACATCGCACATTTCTGTGTAAATTGTATCGCTTGCTGCTGATTATGTGGCTCAGACAATAATTTCAGCATTAAATAATAAAGGACTATAGTCAAGAGGATTTGTACTTCATTGGAAACATTCCTTAGCTTGCTATACCCTAGTAATCTAATAATGGGGTATGATAAGCTGACAGAAAATATATTCATACATGTAAATATATTCTAGTTGACTATGGCAGCCAGCCATCTATTTTATTATCATTTATTCATCTATTTTATTTTGCTTTCTGAATACCCTTAGCTATCTCAAAGAAGCCTAATGTTCAAGAGAAAACTTTTACACATCATTTGCTTGCTTTGTTCAGGGTATTTGGCAGTCGAGCACTTACCACTAGAGTATTCAAAGTTGTTTCTTATGTCAGAGGGTAACTCCCACTTTCCTTTTATGCAAGTGCATACTATTGCAAGGCAGCAGGAAAGGGCGCATACTGCAATTTGTATGACATTCACTGTGACATTCTACGCTGAGTAAAGCACGCATTGAGGAGGGAGAGAGAGAGAAAGAGAGGGAGAGATGGCCAAAGTATTTATAAGGAATGGCATAGAACAGGCCACGGTCCACAGTCCACAGTCCACAGTCCATAGTCCATAGTCCAGCTGCAGTTTAAAGCCAAAGCTCAAGCTCAAACTGGGAGCTGGGAGCTGAGTCAAGACGATATAAGAGAGATAACCGGAGCGATAGCCACATAGTCCGTTGCCTTGGCAAGCAGGTCACATTGCACATGGCGAATCGCTTGAAGCAGTCTAATAGTCGTTCGCTTGCAATTTAGATGAATTTCTGTTTGGCTTGCGCACGGAGAACGGCACAAGGCAGGAGACAGGAGGCACGGGTAGCCAGGAGCTGTAGTCGAGCCACTGGCAAAACCATTGTGCTGACGTCTACTCTATATTAAATGGGTATGTGTGTGTGTGTGTGTGTGAATATGATATAAATCCAACATGTGTTGGTGCTGCCATGTATTGGGCCATGTCCATGCGCTGGCGCTGGACTAAAAACAACAACTGCTGAAACGCGTTCACTTTCAGCTAAAATGCAGCTGCCAAGCGTAGGGGCCAGACGCAGCGATAAAGTATTTGCTGGCACTGGCGCTGCTTAAGGCAATTGGAGCTTTTGTTAACGTAGACGTTAGCAGCCCCACCCATGGATCAGCGTCCCAGTTGGTAGCTGGCATTACTTATGCCCGCAGGCCAACCAAGTGATGTCATTGTTAAGGCTAACAACAACTAGAAACAAGTTGGAGTTTAATATGTGAGATTGACCGACTAGGAGATACCACGTAGCTAGCTACGAGTTGCCTAGAAATGCCTACCAGGAAAATTTATTCTAAAATGGGAAATTCAAGCTGAAGATATATTTGGTTAGTCCCACATAAAGGCTTAAAATGTAAGTAGAGCAATGGAAATAGTTATTGATAGTGATTAAGTGAACTACTATTCAACATATATCCCAGATATTTCAGGTCTTTAGTTCTTATAGTGTCTGATAAAGAGATCGAGATCAATGCGCTAACAAGTTAGATGATTTTGGTTACAAATAAAAAGCAAATACAAATATGCCCCACTTCTTGTGCAGAGCAGCGTATAGAGTTGATAACAGCTCATGTTATTTGATACCGTGCAAATGTGACTGAGAGATTTATGTAAGGTCCAGGTTAGAGATCTCTTGCTGGAATGCAACTCGACTGCTGTGAAATGTTGGTAATGACATTTTAAGGGACACTTGCCTTCGGTACTAAGTTTCTTTACTTCCAGGGTATACACTAATGCAAAGGGGTATTTAGCTGATTTGCTTAAATTTGTCTTAGAAATTCAGACAGATCGGATTACTTTATCACATAGCTGTCATAAAGGGGGGGTCATCTACTGGTAGAAACGATAAGCTGAGCTTTGTTTTGATAAGATAACACCTTAGTAAAGAGTGTTTGGACTTCGGCACAGTTGGTCTCTTTCGTTTGGCTTTCGCACCATTAGTTTTCTGCTGCTTGACGCTTTGTGCGTTCAATTGAGTGCAAGTGCAATATTTTGATTTGCAATTGTTTGGCGAGCTGCTTCCTGCTGACCAGCGTCCGTCCAGTTGTATTCAGTTCGGGCGCCGTTCAGCCATCCAACAGCCGAAGCAAAGGCAACTGGCCCCAACTGGCGGAAAGTTCTTTTGTTGTGCTATTTTAATTGCTGGCACAGATTTTCATCGCGCTTCTGTTTTTGTCATTCTCTATAGTTACAGGCCATTCCAACTTATAAAGAATGAAAAAATTACTTACTGAATGCATAAATGACTGAAAGCACATACTGTAAGAATGATTTCTGGCCCGTTCCAGTGCGATCAGCGAGTGAGTTTGTAACATGATGTAAATAATAAGATACATTTGAAGTCGATCACATTCCAAAAGCTGTTAAAATGGGCGTAGCTATTGCGCAACTTTTTTAAGTGAAGTCCGATTATTAAATTAGTAGGGATTCCTTCTTTCGATCTACGTTGAAGAACCTATAAGATACAAACTGTCATTTCTATGACTGTAGCTCAACTAAATGAAGTCCGATCTTCAAACGACTTAATTTTATTCGTACACACTAGTACTATCAATTGGCTTTCAAACATTCAAGTTATGAAATTTGACCAAATTTGGAAAAAGTATTTGTTTTTGTCAAAAATTGAATCGAATCTGAAGTCAGCCACTTGTTGAACTACGCTTGGTTGTAACTTTTCTAAACTCGAATCTTTTTAATTAGTAGAGATTCTAAGTAATATTTAGCACCTTGCTTTTCATTCCAGTTTTCCTGGTACTGCCCGCCCCGTGACGTAATGCAAAGATTTTTAAGTCACATTAAATAATTTGTTCTGAGCCTCTTCTCTGGCATATAATTTTTTGGTTTCATACTCTTTAGCAGTGCAAATAAAAAGAATCAAACAAAATATTATCTAGAAAAATGGCAAAGCTCGGTAACATCCTTTCCCAGGAAGAAAAGGCATAATGCGTTCGGATCGGGAGGGTCAGCACTATCGATAACCATCAATATATTATGGAGTCATCCAGGCGTCCAGAACTTGTCATCTATCATAGTTCGGCTGCGGCGGCAAGGAAAATCAATAGAAAAATCCCAAATACCCCAAAGTCCTCAAGGACTATTAAAAGTCCTTTGTCCAGGATAATGAGGACATAGTTTCGTCCAAATCAGATCCCGATAGTCCTTCAAATGACATTTTTGGTAATTTTGCGCCCACATCCCTACTGGAAAGTCTTACATTCTTGTAGAATAGTAAATTCAGAAATGGCTCAGGTTAACTGAGGCTTTTCTTACTTGACAAAGCTGCAAAAGCGATCACATTTAATTTCGTACTCAAAACGAATAACTTTCTAACGCTGCCAACAAAATGAGCTAAATTAAGTGAAATTAGATGAAAGCTTTGATAGCGGTAATTATTGTTTAATAGTTTACATATTTCTCTCAATTTTGCTGTCGGAAATTAATTAAAATTCTTGCCTTTTTCTATGTGCTCTTCGCTCTAACTGTGGGCATTTAACTATTTGCATGCTCCGTTGTATATGTTATTAAGTTTAGCTCTTGTCTAAAGCTCATTTAGTTTTCACGCCAACTGAAGGGCGTTCATCTTTTTTGTTAGTCATATTTACTACATTATTTTATTTGTCTTTAATTTTGCTTGCTTTTTGTTTTACGAAATGGCTGACAGGGTATAAAGTCGACTGCTAGAAGTTTCCGTGTTTTAGAATGTTTCAACAAATTTTTGCAGCTGCGCTGCCAGGCGTTGGCATTCAAGCGCAAAAACAAGCTGCCCACGCCCGAGACTCCGACTATGTGAGAACTATTGCAGCACATATACATATATACGCATATATATGTGCATAAAATATATATATATATATATATATATATATGTGTTTGTATAGGAGTAATCGCACAACATGAAATTCTATGAAAATTAAAACAGCCACAACAAACATAAATTAAGTGCGCTGCTTCATCTACTACGTGGCATGTCGAGCTAGGTAAACAGACAGGGTACGACCAGTAGGCGTGGCTGCGGCAGTGGGGGCGTGTTGCTGCTGTTGCCTGGCTCCAAAAAATGATTTGTTGCAGTTGCATGCCACTGCTGCTGCTGCTGCTGCTGTTGTTGTTGTGTTCCATTTTAGTTGGAATAACAGCTACTTCTGCTAATGTTGTTGCATTTTTATCGTACTTTAATAATATCGAGCAACATATGTTAGCAATAACGTGCACAGCGGGGCTGGCAGGCTGCCTGGTTGGCCAATGCCATTGGACTGGCCAATGCAACCTGCCACCGATTCACCTCACTCTGAACTTATCTCGTTTCTGGCTCTTTGGTCTGAGCTATTATTGCATAAAGTTTTACTTTTATCTTGGCCTGGTTGGAGCGCAAGCAATGCCGCGCCAGCTGCCGAAACTTCTTAGCCAAAAGTTGTAAAAAAGCGAACCGGGTAACGGAACAACAAACTTGTGCCACTTGCCCAGCGTGTGGCATGTTTTACTGCCCATAATATTTGCCCCTTTGCCATTGCATTGCATTGCATTTCCGCAAAGCATTTCAACCAACCCAACCTCGAAACGTAATTCATTTAGAGAACATTCTAAAACAAATTCCAGCCCTCGACTAGACGCTGTATTTGCGTGGTCGCCAATTAACTTCTGCTCAAAAGTTAACAAGTCAATTCAACCTTTAAGAGGCGTGGAATTAACTTTGTGCGAAAGCATATTAAGCATATTCAAAACTATCAAAGTAAATTGGCAATCTACTGCATCGCTCAATAGATCTAGTTCGCGTGACAGACAGGACAGAGAGAAATACAGGACAGAGAGAAAGACAGGACAGACAGAGAAAGAAAGACAGGACAGACAGATTTGGTTCAACACTTCAGCGTCATATCCGCAATGGCATTGTCTGTTGCTCCAGCACCCAGCAGTCCCACCCCTCCCCCTCTTCAGTTCCACCTACAGCTCAAGCTCCTGTGTCACTGTCTGTCTTCTTAGAGGCCTGCCCCGCTTGTCGTTTTGCATTTGCGTTTCATTTTATTAAATGAAATGCCGTCAAATACGCCGCAGAACAGACGCCGCGACCGTTGAGCGCGACCCAAACGAGCTGTTTGCAAATGGGCGAGGGTTGATACCAGAGTTGCCCGAAGAAAATATCAAATCAAATGTAGCCAAATAGCATCTAAATATATAAAAGCTAAATAAATCTGAAGCTTAACGGAATAAAGAATTCTCCAAAAATAAAATACAAGGTAAAAAAACTGAAAAAAAACACATAATGAGAGAATACTATTGAATGCACGATTAAGTGCAAACGAAAAAGAAGTGCAACTGAACTGAAACAATCTAGATTATTATTTCAGATTTCATTGAAAATGAAGATATTTTAATTTTACTATTTTTAGACCTCATCCATCTGCAATAAAGCATTATCTTAGGAGGCTCCAAGCATTTGAAAAGATTATTATGGATAATTTGCCATCACAAGAGGAAAACCCCCTCTATTGGAAACGTCGCATCTATCTGCTCACTCATGCCGGAAGCTTCATCTTTCCAGCTTTTCTGACGTTAGCTCGAGTTGGCCTACCTATGTATGTGGTAATAGCTGCAGTTGGTCGACTTTAAGCGAGACGCTGCCTTATCGCGGCTGTTCTGACTTCGGGCCAAAGTTCTGCATGATACTGTACTTACCCACGCAATAAAGGCGGCGCAATAAAAAACAAATCTCGAATGGAATGCTGAACATAATTTAACCAAATAGCAATAACCAAAAGCAACGGCAAAATCAGCTGCAACAACAACAACAACAACGAACAGCGGCAGCAACAACAATGGAGGAGCCTCATAAAACATCAAGAGACGAGGCCAATAAACGCAAAACTAAGTGCCTTGGTAACACCCGCCTAGGCCCCTTCCCTGCTCCCGCCCACACACACACACACACAGAAAGAGCGCGAGCGCTTAATATATGCAAATGTGTCCAAGTATGAACAATTATAGAATGGAAATTTGCATTAAAATTTTATGTACTCGCTGAAGACGCTGTCCATACACTTCCATTTTCACACACACACACACACACGCACACACAGACATGCACAGACTTCAACTCCTAGTGAGATAAAAATTCTTTTTGTTTTACCCTGTTCTTTGAGCAATAACGAGTATACGAAGTTCGCCAAGACTTAGCAGCTATATAACTAGATAGAGGAAACAGATTTCATGCAGAATGAACTGAAGAAGATTTATGAAATAAAATATATTTCTGTCTCATTGAAGCTTTTGCTAAACAATTTGAAGTTATTATTATACGGAACATAATATAATATGTAAACGCAAATTTTTACTCTGTTTATAAAGCGGGTATATTAGTTATTTAAATTTATAGTCTAGAATCTGTCAAGTATCCTAGCTCCTGAACTCGGCTCAGTAAATTGCTTGCCATCATTTCCAAGTCTTCTTATATATAGAGATACAGTTATGAAAGCCATACCTTGCTTAATACAGTCTTAGAATCACACAACATAATAATTAAACAGAGTATTGTGCAGTTATGCGTATCCCAACATAAATGTTTTTCCTTATTATTTTTATTTTATTTACTTTTTTCTTTTTTTGGCGCCAACTTCCTTGGTGCTAGGATAATGGCGCCTGTGGTCGTCGAGCAAAGGAAACACTCATTCGTACAGCTTTGATATTGTTGTTGTCCATGTTGACACATTCAACTCTGTGTGTGTGTGTGTGTGTGTGTGTGTGTGTGTGTGTGTGTGTGTGTAAGGGAGTCTAAGGGGGACTGTGTCCAGTGCCTAACTAGCAGGAAGTCATTAAGTTGTTTAGCGCCTTTAATGCGCCCCACATCTTTTACAATGGCCCATGTCAGTCCAACAACAACAACAACAACAACCAAACGACATGGAAATGAATGCCACCCGATGTGGCAGTGGCAGCGCTTTGATGCAGCTGACTGTGCCAATTAGCATTAACTGAAGTCGAGCTGGCAAGCTACAGTCCTACGTAGTCCTCGTCCACTCGGACCTAATGAAAAGTTTGCCGCAAAGAGCGTCAAGTTGATTGGCTCTATTAACATGGAAATGTTCTGTTCGCTGACAAGCTCATTGATGACATCTTTGACGCACTTTGCTACATGCTATCGACTGCGGCCTGTGTCCTAACAAGCTGCGTCTAGGGACCGACCAGCCAGACAGGTCGTCAAAAGAGTTCAGCAAAGCTCAACTTGCAATGGCTTAAAAAACGTGAGACTGCTCTAGGCGGCAGTGTTCGACTAGCAGATACTCTAAATCTTAATCTTGATTTTCAGGATACACAAATCTATTCGTCTTGCTATTCTTCAAATTTGTAGAATATATGCAAAGTAAGCTGTACTCGACTTGAGGGTAGAGTTAGATTAAATCTTTATACAACATTTGGTAACTAGTTCAAAATATGCTTCAGTTTGACATCGGGCTAAGTTAATTGTTGAATCTATATATATGTACTTTATGTACAGTTAGCCTGTTGCCAATCCCACCTTCAATGGAATTCAGAGTAAGAGAAACTTATTAAAACTGCAATTGCAGAAAACTTAAGGGTCTCCATATATTAATCTATAAATATACTTTATTACATAATATTACAAATTTGAATACATATATATATTGCATAATAATAAGAAGAAGTTCACACTATTTGTATCAATTGCTGCGACTGCTTAACTAAAAGCTTAATATTGTCCTTCAGCAGATCTTTGCACTTCATAAATATCGTACTCGTAGTTGTGATATAAAATGCATATAAATATAAATGTATAGCAAATATTTGTTGATTTGTTTTAACCGAGGCAGTCAAAAAGCCGTTCAAAACTTTTTATTGCTCATCCGCAGCGTTGGCCCTCATATATTCCGGCCACCATCCGCAGTTAAGGCAACAAGCGCGGCAACCCCTTCGAGTCCTTACCCACTCAACATTGCTTATCAATGAGGGTGGAGGGTGGAGTGTGGGGGAGGACGGGTTGCGATGTGGAAGGCTCAACTTCATCATTTTTATACCCTGTAACCAAACAGACGAGGTGAATGGGCATATGCTGTAGCAGAAGATGACGGATATTCGGAATATAGAAAACTTTGAGTAGCTGATATTTTCAATGAGTATCTCTGTCACTACAATAGAATACTATCTACACTAAGCGATACCCTGTAAACATATATTTATTCAAGAAAAACAAGAATAAGCATAATGATTCCTCGTTCAAGGTATTTTCTTTGAATGGACAAGCTTTGCAGTAATACAGGGTATCTGCCAGCCAGTCATGTTAGCCAATTAATTTACCATTTGTTTTATGTTTTCTTTTTTTCGAGTATTGGTCGATATTTGTCAGTCGGTAAAACTTTCGAGCGTTATTTAGCCATAAGAAATCAAACTTTCTTAATTAACTTTCTTTAGCTTCGTCGACGTCGAAGCAGCAGGCAGATAGACAAAGTAAATTGGGTTATGGCAGTAGATAAAAAAGAACACACCAAAAAAAAGAGGAAAATCAACAACGATAAGTCACCGAAAATGAAATACTCTCACAAGTCCAATTTTCAATTTTGCTCTTAAATTTTGTCATATTGCATATATTAGTTAATTGTGGGTTAAATTAACATCAAATCAAGCATATATATATATATATATATATATATATTACATGCACTTGCCCATCATCATACGACTCTGATGAAAAGAAGTGTATAACAAAAAGAATGTTTATATGTATACAAAATTAAAGGATGGCCTTAATTTTGGTTGCATGCTTCAGTTGTGTTCTACAATTCGGAGGTCCCTCAGCTGCTGCTTCTTCTTCTTGTTGCCGCTGTGAAGCAACAGCGAGAAGCGAAGAAAAAAAAGGAAGTAAAATTGATCATAAGCAAATAATATCACGTGTGTCTATACTTAACAGAGAGGTGAAAGGGCCTGGAGCGTGGAGTGTGGGGCATGTGGCCCGATTGGGCTCCCCAAAAGTTGGCAAAGCGTCGGGTTGGGAATTTTTTTTTTTATTTTGCAGCCTGTTGTATGAAAAGTTTTATTGATTTTCAAGTTTGAATGATAACTTTGGCAAGAATTTCGCTTTTATGTGTCTGTATAGCAAATTGTTAAATTGCTTGTTATTGACAAATACACGCGCAATTTATGTATGTGTGTGTGTGTGTGTGTGTATGGGACTCGTTACAGTTAGCGCTGTGTGTGGCTCGTGCTGGAGCGTCTCGTGCAGCGTTGTGCTCAAAGTTATCAATTCCAATTATATAACCAAAAATAATTTGAAAACTTTGCGGCACTTTTGCAAAAGACCAACATACTCACACGCACACATTCACACAGAGACATACCCACACAAACACACTTATGACTTTATAAGTTCATACTTGTTACCTGTGACTTGTCAAGTATTTGACTTTATCTCTCCGCACTCAGTTCAGTGGCGCATTTAAGTTTTCAGTCAACTTTCAAGCTCCGATTCTTTGCACTGTGCATACACTTCGAAGAAGCAGAGATAAAGGGAGACAAAGAGAGAGAGAGAGAGAGAGCGAGTCAGAGAGAGAGCGAGAGAGAGATGGTGTGAAGCTGGGCAGGTGACATCGCTTAGAGCAGTGTCAAGGACTAGTTAGCATTCACTTCTTTTAGCATTCTATTTTCAGAGTTTCATTTTTGCTCTGCTGATATTAAAATGTCACTCAACTACACTTAAGCCACGCTTGTTCGTATTAGCCTTCTTTAATTAGTTCGTTTACTGTGAATTGATTGTGTAAGCGAACCACAATGTCTCATTTAAATGTTGACGCATTCCTGACAGCTAAAATACCAGCTCATACACATGCAGGACATGTCCATCAACATGTCATCAGCTTAAGTCATCGGTCATAATTTTACTCAGCGACAGGTGCATTATAAATTATAATATATATACTCTAGCATTTTAGATTGATGGGTATAACCAGTTGGCCAAGTAGAGAAATTCGCAAGAGACAAAGAGAAGGAGAGAAAGAGAGAGAGAGAAAGAGAGCAAGAAGGAGAGAAAGAAAGAGAGGGAGAGAGAGACAGAGAGAGAGAGACAGAGAGAGAGAGACAGAGAGAAAGAGAGAAAGAGACAGAAAGAGAGACAGAGAGAGAAAGAGAGAGAAAAACAAGACATGATAGATATATATAGAGAGAGAGAGAGAGATCTTTCAAAGACTGATTGACTAACTGAGGGAGATATTTTAAAGACTGTTTGCCTGATTGAGGCTTAACGATTTTATCAACTCTCTCTTTCTCTCTCTCTCTTACTCACACTCTTTCTCTCTTTTTCTACACTATCGAACCCTGCCCAGTTTTATAGCTTAAACAGCTGATAGATCATTTTATGATACGAAAGTTGTCTAACATCACATTTTAAAAGCTTTCACACTGCCTTCTCTCCCTCTTCTCTAGATTTAGCTCTCCGTTATTAAACTACTTCCCATACCCTAAGGCTTGATTTGTCAGCTGTCAAGGAGCTATTTCTTAGTTTAGCTGGCAGCTTCTGCTCTACTCGCAGCATCGTCTTTGGGGGCCATAGCTCAAGTGGCTCGACTTTGATCACCTGGCAGAGTTTTGAAGTCGTGTCGTTTAGCGCTTATGTCATTGAATCAGTCCAAATTGAGCGTTGAGCAGGATTGGTAATCGACTGGCTGCTGTACGAGTAGTTAGTAAGTCCTCCACTTAGCCCCCCGCGCCTCGAGAGTAAGCCACAAAAAAAACTTTAATGAAACTTTGTTGTAGTTGGCAACCCGCATGCAACCAGGCAAAGTTTGACTGCAACTTTTGTTGCGTGCAGCTGCCATTAAATAGCTATCTATCCATTAACTTAAGCAGGTGTGTGCGAGTGTTGTGTGTGTGTCTGTGTGAGATGTGCTCAGGTGAGCGACTGATGACATCACGTTTGCTTCTTTCTCTATGGTGAAATTGAATTTGCACAGAGTTCAAAAATTTAAATGGAAATGAAAAAAATAAATAAAATGGGAAAACAAGATGGCGACGATGAAAAGAAAAACTATGGCTGGCCGATCAAGTGGTGCGAAAAACCACTCGACAGCTTGTTGACAATGTAAATAATGCGGCCAAAGGCGACGGGCGGCCAAGACAAAGGGGGCGAGGCTGTTGAGAAGTGCTGGATTCAAGTGCATGTGTTTGCCTTGACGTTGATAAGCCGCAAAAGTGTCATAAAAAATATGCAACTACCACAGCGACAACAACAACAATAACAACATGAGCAGCAGCAGCAGCAAACGCTGCGAAGGCAACGGACAAAAAGCTCTGCCTCTGCCGCTGCCGCTGTCGCTGCCAGACGCTGGCGTCAGCGTTTTGTGTTGGGCCATGCTAAGCAACTTTTTGGTAGCTATGTTGCAACGCTACTTGCCGCTCGCTTGCCGCCGCGTGCAGCTATGCGCAGCGGGCGTGAAAGTTACGAGAATTTATAAAATTCACATTGACGCTGCAAATGTCATTTATCAACGTGTCACTGCCACACACCAATGCATACAGCGACAGAGCGAAATGGAATTAAAGAGAAAAAGAGCGAGAGAGAGAAAGGGAGACGGCGAGAGAAGGGGCAGTGGAAGGGCAGCAAGCTAGAGAGGGTTCTTTATAGGTTAAATGAAAACAAGTTTATGTAGACAAATCCCTTCAGCGAGTATTGAGCAAAAATGCATTTGTATACATTCCACCTAAGAAAACGAACTATGAATTATTCTTAATTTAATTAACTAATTAAATTCGTTTCTGTAAGAAGTCTAAGAAATTTTGATAAATATGTAGCATACTTTTATGGGTTTCTTTGCTAACAAGTTAAAGTAGACAAATCGCTCCAGGGAGTATTGAGAAAAAATGCATTTCTATGCCTAAGAAAATAAACTAAATTATTGAATATTACTTAATTTAATTAACTTAAAGTCAGCTAAGCCTGGCTACAAAGCGTTTAAGTCAAATGGCAAACCAATTTGGTTCTGCAAGAAATGTGAAGATATGTTGCAAAATATTGTAGCATACTTTTATGGGCTATCTTGCCCACTAAGTGTTATTTAATACATATCAATATGTATAAATATATTAATATATATAAAATATATTGATTATATAATACAACTGGGAAGTTCTTGAAAAAACTATAGAACAGCTTATATTTTCCCAAATTATTATTGTCGATTAAAATCTATCAGCTAAAAAATAACCTAGAGCCAGCTTAAAGAAACTAAATCAAAAATAAATAAAAATTGCTAAAAACGAAATAAACAAATATTTGGGTTGCATTAAATGCAAGAAAAACCCATAAAATAACTGTTTCAAATAAATTTTAAATTAAAATTGTTCAATTTGTAGTATTAGAGACAGTAGCTTAAAAATTATTTGCGTGTGGAAACTCAAGTTCAACTTAATAATTGATTTATAATTTGTAGGTAACTTTTTCAATCAAAACTAATTCTAACACAAGTATTCTTGTCAAGAAGCTTGCTAATAAGACTCTTCACATTTTCTTACCTATTTCTGGTGTCTAGAAACACTTCAAGCCAACCTCGTATTGGCGCTGCGGCCAAGCTAAATGCCCGCCCACGTGAAACTTTTCGCACTTGGCACTAAATTTTCAGCTGCTTTTGTGTTATGACAATTATAATTGTGCTTTTGCATATGTGTGTGGATGTGCGTGTGCATGTGTGTATGTGTATGTGTATGTGTATGGGTATGTGTATGTGTGTATGTGCATGTGCATGTGCATGTGCATGTGCATGTGCATGTGCATGTGCATGTGTGTATGTGTATGCGTGTATGTGTATGTGTGTGTGAATGTGTGTGCATTTCTTGGCAGGAAGTATTTACGTGTGGAAATTGTAACAAATGTTTTGTGTGCGCATATGTGGAGGAGCGGAGGAGCGGAGGAGGAGGGGCTGCTCTTGGGTAGCCCTGTTGCACTTTTCTGCCAACTAAAATAGTTAAATTAAATGTGTGTGCATGTGTGTGTGTGGGTGTCTTAAATAATCATAGACAACAAACAAAGCGTTATACTTGCTGCTTCTGCTGTCGCCTTCAAGAGCCTGGCAAAGTTTTTTGGCCCCAGCAGCAGAGCCGCCGCGTCGGCCGTCATTCGATGTGTGTGTGTGTGTGTGTGTGTGGGGGGCGGTACTGTGTGCGAAACTTGCAGTCCAAATGAAATATGTTCTGTGGCACGGCGAAAATCGCAGGCAAAACACTTGCAGAGAGAGAAAGAGAGAGGGGGAGTGCGAAAAGACTGAAGCACAAAAGCCCCGAGTGGAAGTTCTGGCTACGGAAATTTATAAGATTTATATTTAATTGTTGTTTTTGGCTTTTGCGGCAGCTGGCGCGCGTCTGCCCCTCCGGTCGCCACTCTGTTTGGCAAACAAATTAATTAATGAAATTAAATGGCAGTTGGCAAATGACAAGCGAACGGAAAAAGTGTTGCCTTCAGCGACCCTCACAAACACACACACACATACGCCTTCCAGCTACTCAGCTGTCAGCGCTAAAAGCTCCAAGTCCGCCCGACTTGTCAAAAAAAAGTAGGAAATGTGGCAACAAAATCCATATGCAAATCTGAATCACTTTTAAAATGCAACCAATTAAAAACTGATTCAAATAATTGCCATCAATTTGTCGAGCTCAATAATCATTCGCTAAATGAAGCAAAGCTTATCGAAGAATATGAGCTGAAGAGAAAGACCATTGTTCGACTGTTAAAGATTAAATACTCTCACAAAGCAGAGCACCACCTTAGATCTGGCTTTGCTTAGGGATTCTTTTCTGAAGTACTTTATAAGTGTTTTTTATATTTATATGTATTTTTCATTCTGAGAACATTCTGCAGGCCCAGTCTATAAGACCTTCGATAAGGGTATAAAAAACCGAGCTGAACTTTGAATTGTAAGTTGATTTGGCATTATACTACCAATTACGAATTGATTGGTAATGCTGCATATTGTGGGCAATGCCTCGGTTACAGTTTCTCATGCTCATCATTAGCATCATCATCATAGTCATCATATGCTGATGACATCGAAGACAAAATGATTTTATCTGCTGCAAGCAATTATAAATGCATTTGTCAAATGGTCAAAATGAATTATGAGTGAGTGAGTGTGTATGTGTGTGTGGTATTGTACCATATGTGAATACTTGTGTGTGTGTGTGTGTATAAAGTCTTAAGTATATTGTTTAATTTAACACCCGTAATGCAATAAATGCTTTGAATTATTGATCAAATCTTTGCTTTTCGATTACACTGAACGAAAAACATGAGAATTTCTTTTATATTTATTAATACAAAGTGCATTTAGTGCACTGAATCTGTTTGATATTCTCTTGATTCATAAACCATTTGTTCCCATTTTAGTCGAACATGAATAATTCTAGAAATTGAATTTGTTCAAATTTGAATGCTGCAAATTAGAAAATATTAGTTTTACTGTGTGAAAAACTATTTCAATTTCCTTATATAGCCTTAGATATATATTTTCCTGCCATTTGCATTTGAAGTCTCAAACATTTGGTGTCTAAGCCTGGCTATAAATATGGCTAAAATGTAACGAGTTGCACCATAGCCAACAGGTTTGTTGCTTTCGTGCTGGCATATGTCTAAATGTGCACAATTTCTAATGTTATAGTCGGCTGATTGAGTTGAATAAGTTAATAGTCTGGGATTTCTTTGAATGCAGCTCGTTGGTCGGCTTTCAGTTGTTGGTAATAGAGTTGGCCAACAAATCGACGCCGCAAAAGCCACGACCGCACTTTTAATTAAAACGAAAACTATGAAAATTTCTAAAATAATTCACAAAAACGAGTCGTCCGTACGGTCTGACCCAACTAAGAAAAACAAAATCAGTGCCTGACCAAAATACAAGAGCGCAAAAACCCACACATTGTACTCGAAGCTGTTGCTGATGCCAGTAAAAAGGAAGGTGCATGCTCCTTTTTACAGTAACATAATGTACGTGTGTGAGTGTGTGTTTTTGTGCTGATGGCGACTACTTGTGTGTGTGTGTGTGTGTGTTTGTTTGTGTGGGGGTATTTGCATGATATATGTAGTTATAATAAACCGCAAGAGCTGCTAAAGCAACAGAAGCTGCTGCAGCAGACTAGGCACACACACACACATACACACACATACACATACATATGCATGACAAAACAAATGCCAATGTGCAACGGTGCGTATGAAGGCAAACTTGCAACCGCAAAAAGGCATTGGGGCAGTTGCCACCAGCCAGCAACAGCAGCCAGCAGCCAGGAGAGTTGCAATCGCAACACAGCAGCTATTGTGCAACAGCCAAATAGTTGAGAAAATGATTTGCTTAATTGAATTGGCATTTGTCTGAGGTATATCGTATGTGCTTATTATGCGAGTCGACAAAGCCTACACAAATTACTGCACAACATATCAAATCAAATGAATTGATATATCAATTGAAACTCGCCCAACATATCAGTTTCAATTCAGCAACTTTTGCTACCCTTGTGAGCTGCATCAAATACATTTAATTATCTTTTGATTAAAAATCATTCATACAACAATTTTGCATGCAATTTGTAGTCCAGGCTGTGTCTCTTAATCAAAAACTTTGCCTGCTTTTGGCGTTAGCTTTTGCCAAACGAATTTCTATCTTTCTTTTTCACATTCTTTCTACTTCATTTAATTAAAATTTAATTTAGCTTAGCTTATAGCTTGCATACCCTTCAACAGTCTTCATTTTCAGCAGGGTATCAAATAAATGTAACCAACTCTCAAAGGCGCGTAATAAAATGTGCATTTATCAACATTTCAAGATTTTTTTTAGTTTTATTAATTTTAATTTGGCATTTTGTTGCTTTTGTTTTTAGCAATTTATTGAAGCCCGCAGCGTTGCGCCCCTATTCAGGGTTTCCCAGCTGCGCTCTACGGATAGTTTCTGTGTTTTAGGTATTTACTTTATGGCTTTCATCAATTGCATGGCAGCGTTTTTTTTTAGAGAGAAGCAACAACAACACTGAATGAAATTATTATGCTTGCTGCATGTAGTGAAGAGGAAAGTATATTAGTTTTACAGATTGTCTAGCTTATATTTGTAGAGTATTTCAGCCATCTTCCGAACAGATCTGTGCATTTTTTTTAGTCTTGTCGGGAAATCTGTCCTTTTCTATTTATAATTTCAAACTTTTTTTATAACGATGAATGTAGTCGAATCGAAATAAAATTCATCGTATCACCACTTAAAATGTACAGTCAAATCCCGGAAATTTTTCGAATAGAAATTTTAACGTTTTTTTTTTAAGAGGACAGCATATTTTACGAACTAAAGGGATTTGACTGTATAAGAATTGTGATCTCGGGCAAACGATTTGTGATAAATCGTGCTTTTGCAACATGGCGTCTGCTGTACTAACTACGAGGTGCCAGCAAAATACTCAAAGCTAGTGGGGACAGATCAAACTATTTGATAATGCGATGAAAACACTTTAAAAATGCATGTAAATATAGTAAAAGATTAAAAAAACTTTTTTATTGCTCTTCTGTCTTCTGTCGTTTTTTAAAAAATATTTCCTTATTTCTTTCCTTTTTGTGTCTCGTAGCTGGCAACACTGAATGTGATTAACTATAGCTCCCAGAGCTCCCATTATGAAGTGCATTCCACTACCACTAGTACTTTTATTACCACTACTATTTTTAATGCCATTGCTACCACTACTACCAATACTACTACTACCACCAATACTACTACTACTTATACTACTACCAATACTACTACTTAAACTGCTACCAATACTACTACTACGAATACTACTATTACTACTACTACTACCAATACTACTACTACTACTTTTATTACCATTACTACTCTTATTACTACTACTACCATTGCTACTACTACTACTTTTATTACCATTACTGCTATTATAACTACTACTACCATTGCTACTACTAATGACTTTTATTACCATTACTCCTACTACTACTTTTATTACCACTACAAGTACTTCAACTACCACTACCACTTTAACTACTACTGCTACTATGTACTACTATTTTTACAGTCCTTTAGTTGCGCTACGTTGCAAACATTCAGAGCAGAGTATTGCGCAGTCGTTGACGCTCGATCGTAACAGTTTGCTGTTTTTCGTTGCTGTGTCGAGTATTTGAAGCATTTGGAGTTGTTGTTGATGTGGACTGCTCCTGCTGTTGGTTTTTTTGTTTGTTTTTGTTTTTTTTTTTTGGAATCGATGTGTTGCTATGCGCTGGCAATTAATTGCTTTCAAATCCTTTTATCCAGCAGATTTGGTCAATTTATTTTGCACAGTTTTTTTTCCTCAACAAATACACGTCGGCTAAACTATATACCATATAAACCAATATATATATACATATATATACATATGTGCATATGTATACTGTGCATGTGTATGTACAGTTTGTTCTCTTTTTTCGTTAGCCGCTCAGTTTTTGGCCTCAATTTATTACACACATGTTTTGTTTATTGTTTTTTAATGGCGTTTAGTTTCAATTTGACCAGCGTAATAAATTTCGCATTACGAACTCGGCTCGGGGTTCGCGTGTGGATTTCATTTCTGGGACATTGGCTCTGAATGACTAAGACACGAGAGATGGCGCTTAAGTTAAGTGATAAGAGCTGTCCCAAATGTTGGATATTGACAGGGCTTAGCTTAAATCAAATGCTGATAAGGACAGAATGTGAGGAATGTAAGTATCGTCTATATATATATATATATATATATATATATATATATATATAGCTCTATTTTTTATTATTATAATTACTATTACTCATTATAATGAATAAGAAGTAGGAACAGTTAAAATTAACCCAGAAATAAGCGGCGGCTAAATGGAAAGCACGGCAAATGCTCTCAGAGCATGTGATAAATGCTTGTTGTATCCTTGTAAAAAGGGTTTATTCATATTGGTCAGAAGTTTACAACGCACAGAAGCAAGCATCTTCGACCATATAAAGTATGTATATTCTTGATCAGCACGACGAGCTGAGTTGATATTGCCATGTCCGTCTGTCCGTCTGTCTGTCTGCCCGTCTGTCTTTCTTTCTCTCTGTCTGTCTGCCTGTCTTTCTTTCTCTCTGTCCTGTCTTTCTCTCTGTCTGTCTGTCTTTCTTTCTTTCTCTCTGTCCTGCCTTTCTTTCTTTCTCTCTGTCCTGTCTTTCTTTCTTTCTCTCTGTCCAACCTGAACATCCACCTCAACCTCAAGCTCAACATGCGCGAAGCCAAGTGTGGACTTCTGTGAATGAAGAGCACTTTGCATTGAGCGAACCAGCCAAAAAATAAAATAAACAAAAAAATTAACGAGCTGCGCTTCGTTCAAAATTCCAGCGAGAGACTTAAATAACCCGCCAAACTTTCAGGCCACACGAGTAACACACGAGGACGCCCACAATCGCATAAACTCGTAAAGTGAGCGAATTTTGTGGACCTAAATAATTTGATTGGTTTTCATTTGCCGTTAACTTAAGAGAGAAATTATGTCTTGAATCTCGAAAAGAAGTTTAATTTGAATTAGGGTTCAGGAGCTTTTTATACCCCTGCAAAAAGGTATATTGATTTTGGTCACGAGTTTGCAACGCAGAGAAGGAAGCATCTCCGACCGTATAAAGTATATATATTATTGATCAGCAAGACGAGCTGAGTTGATATTGCCATGTCCGTCAGTCCGTCTGTCTGTCTGTCCGTCTGTCTGGATCAACGCAATCTTCTCCTAGACTATTAGAGCTATTGAGCTGAAATTTCGTACATAGACTTCAATCTGTTGCAGGCATTGTATATCTCGCATTCATCCGGATCTGATGACTATATTCTATCGCTCCCATAGGATAGATAGGTTTTAAGAAATGTTTTGGTAGGGAAAAGTTTGTCGCTGTTGAAGTCCTAGATATGAAAGTTCGATTGCATAACCGTGTATCCCACCCCCATTCAAAAATATATAGTTCAAAGAGCTGTGCCCATTGGGGGCAAAAGCCACAACATCAAAGTTTGGCAAGTAGGCTACTGTTGACCCCATTGTGGGCGTGGCAAATCGGGTAAGACTTTATCTTCTACAGTTTTGAAGTTAGAGCATTCAAATTTGGAAAGTAATATATTTTTAGCCTCTCCTTCAGATTTATCAAAAAGTTATATATCCACGACCACTAAAGGCGTTGCAAATCGGGAAGTCTATCTAGTGTTTAACATTAATCCTCCAGTATTTGGGGCGCTATTAGAGCCAGAGTGTTGAAACTTGAGTTGTCTGAACCACTCCCATACAAAAACATCTAGTATATATAGCTACGCCCATTTGGGGCGTGGCAGATGGGTAAAAGCGGTATCTGCTACAATTTTACACCAAGAGCCCAAAACATAGTAAATATATCAATCTTGATCTCTCATGGCAAACCCAAAAAAGAATATCTAACTTCTTTACAATTAAATGGGTATTACCAAACTTCGGTCATGGTCGAAGTTAGTCCATCGCTCTAGTTATCATTATTACCAGCAACATCTGGTACCATTCTTATCATTCATTTTCGCCTGCAATACTCTCCTACAAGAACAAACGACTTTAAAAGCACATGAAAGCTTTAAGCTTTAAACACAAAACAGCCTTTTTAAAGCCGCAAGGACAAAGCCAACAGATTAATTGAGACAGCAGTCTGTCTCGCTCTAACATGTGGGCTTGGCTTAAAGCTGCCATTGGATTGGGCTGAAGTGGCCGATGAGCCTTTAAAGCTAAGATACGTATTATCTGGAATTAATAGTACTGCAAATAAAATATATAAAAAACAAATTTAAAGCTTATCCTGCTTTTATTTTGCAACACAAAACGGACTCGAAAATGTACGGTAAATTAAATATTATGCACAACAACAAAAAAAAGATGCGAAAAGTAAATAGCGTAACAAGAAAGCGAAAAAAAACAGCATAGAGAGAATGTGAAACAAATATTGCATAATATTATCGCGCTTCCGCGGAGCAGAGGGGGCGTGGCGCTTAAAGAGCCCTAAACACGTTGGCAATTCGCTTTTTAGCTTTCTGGCTGCTCATTTTTATCCGCCGTCTTTTTCGCCTCTTTTTTGTCTGTTTTTTTTTTATTTTATATTTCGGAGCGTCACTTTGCTCTGCGGTCTATGTTTTAATATTTATATCATCGCCAACACCCTCCCTCCCGCTGTTGTTGTCAACGTCATAATCGTGATGATGCCGCTTGGCTCCCAGTGGAGGCGACCAATGCAGTGGACAGTGGACTTTGTGCACTTTGGGACGACGTGTCTCGGGTCGTTTAGTTTTCTTTGGCGGCTTTGGTTTTGCGTGCTAATTACCATAATTAAGCAAAGGTCAGGCTTTAGTCGCCTTTTGTGGCCAAGCCAGCAAAATAATAATGAGCGCATCCACACGCAAAAAAATGGCTGACTATCGTACAATATTCTTTCGCTTTTTCTATATGAATTTCCCATTCTCTTCTCATTTGTTTTTTTTCGTACTTTTTGGCTTTCGTTTTACCCTCTTCGTGGTCTTTGCTATGCATTATCCTTATGATTATGTTGATTATGACGTTTTAATGGGGTTTGGCAAGGCGACGACTGCCTCAGAACACAACAGCCCAGAGCAGGGCAACAGCTTAAGCTGACAACAAAAGCACAAAGAAGAAAAGAAAAACATGAAGAGGATCAAAAAATAAGAAAGAACAACAAAATATAAATAAAAGCTTGACAAGCTGTAAAGGCACATTAGCAAAGTAATGCATTTTGCTCTTCCATTTTCAACAGACACTTTGCCAATAAACAAAGTAAATAATCTAAGCGGAACAAAAAAGGTTTCCTTCGCTATTCCGTGGAATAGTCCTCGAGACTTTCATGATTTTTACAAATTTCATTTGAATCGATGTTAATTAAATGTTATAAAATATCTCTCGTATGTATTTTAAAGTATAAAATGCGTTCTCAATTTGCCATTTTTGCGTTGTATTCGTTACACTCAAGTATTTCATTTCGCGGGCTTGAGCGACAACTGTTGACAGAGAACGTTGCGCATACGCAGCGTATGACGACGTATATGGAAAATTCCGCAAGACAAGCAGCCAAGATGGTGGACGGCAAACACAGTGCTGACTCATTGTGCACAAAGAAAGAAGCAAAAAGGAAAAGTCATGACAAAATACCGGAAGCAGCAGCAGTGGGAAAAGCTAGCGCCACGGCCGAGTTGAGTTGCAAGCGAGCCAAGCGAGCAATGTTGATTAACGATCGCTGTGGCATGCAACGCTCACACGAAGCCAGCTGAAAGTCAAAGGGCGAACTACTTATGCACACACTTACTTATTATTATTATAACTGCGAGTTGCTGCTGTTGCTGCTGTTGTTGCTGCTGCTGTTGCTGCTGTTGTTGTATGGCAACACATGCATTAAGTGGCGTAAATTCTTTGGCACAGAAGAAAAACATTTTCATTCCAATGCGTGTCTGCCGGTTGGGTGTATATATATGTATGTGTGTGTATGTGTGTGTGTGTGCGTGTGGGTGGCGTTAGGAAACAGGCAGTTGCTTGAACTTATCTATATTGTTTTGCCATATTGTTTTCTTATGTGATGTGTGTCGCAACGTCCTCTCTCTCTCTCTCTCTCTCTCTCTCTCTCTGTGTCTAGTGACTTGAAAGTCTCATTGTCTTTAGCAAATTTGCTTTATTTACGCTGGTATTCATTGACTTTTTGTCTTTCTTGTGCCATTTTCAAATGCCTCTGCCTTGCGCTCACTTTTTTTGCCATCTCCCTTTAGCGGCCGCTGTCTGTCTCTTTTGCGCAGCGTACGTGTCTATTATTGGTATTTGCTGAATGAATGGATTGTACGTGCCCGAAGGCTTTCACATATCTTTGCCCCATGCATCGCATAAAGGAGCTGCTGCCACGGCTCCGCCCTTACGTTGTATGCGTGACGGCCTCCACTCCTTACCTCTGTGTATACACATATATATATCTATATATATCTATATATATCTATATATATCTATGTCTGTCTCTGTTTTACTCTGTCGCTCTCTCTCTTTCTGATCAGCTACATTTTGCGGCTGAAATCTAAGCGATTTTACATTGTTATTGTTATGACTGGCACACAGGCAGACGCACAGCCTCGCCTGGCTATAGAGCCATATATGTTCATATAGAAATTTGCGTATACTATATACATATATTTGAGTATGTATATGAGCTGTGTTTTATTTATATATGCATTTATTTGTTGATGGCGTATTTTTGTTTATTTATGTATTCATGTGCATTGTCGCAATAATCATTAATTTGCTGATAAAATACGCCCACATGTTGTGCGAGCTTCTTTCTGCTAGTGTGTGTATGTGTGTGTGAGTGTGAGTGTGCTGTGACTCTCCCATTTGCTGTGATATGTCAGCGTTTGGCATTTGCATTTTCAAAGCGCAAATACGCTAAATAAATGCCCAATAAATAGCTGCGCCCAAATGTAGGCAACACTTTTCGCAACTTACCGTAGCTGGAGCTGCAGCTGCGTATTTTGAGTGTTGGACAACGCCCGCATGCCATGTACAGGCCAAAGATGCCGGCAAGAAATAAAAGAAAATGAAATGCAGATTGAATTTGAAGGCGACAACGTTGCTGACGTTGCCAACGACAACGCAGCAAGATTAGTGCACACACTCACACACACACACACACACGCATACATCTACAAAGACTTGCGGACACAATGGGGGAATGCAGAAGAAAAAATGAAAATGTGGGGGTGGGGTGAGCAAAAAAAAATATAAGCAAATAATGCGCAAAATACGAATGAGAATACAAGCTTCAGTTGGGCTGGGCTGCTGGGCGAAGCCATCTGAGCTACGGATACCGAACCAATCCTCAGCTCAACCCAGCTCAGCTCAATGGCAATGTGTGGGTGTGCTTCTATGCTGTACAAGATATGCTATATATGCTGATGTGCATAAGTGCGAAGTGTGTAGTTTGACGTTATTCAACACTGGCAACAAACACCACTGCATTTGCGTTGGCGTTGCCTTCACACGCTGCTTGAGCACACGGATGGGACGGGGTCTGCGGGGGAGGGGGATTGACGTGGCTGAAGCGACGTGATCGCATGCGAATACGATTGTGTGGCTGCATTATATATATTTGGTGCATTTTAAATCGGATTACTTAAAGCAGCAACACAGTCGCGGCAGCTTTGACGCTGTCTGCCACAGCAACTTTTAACTCTCTCTCTCTCTGTCTCTTTCTCTCTCTCTACATATTTACAGCAGTAAATCGTTTATTATTATTTACAGCATGCAGCTTACAGATTAGTGCTCACTGTTAACTGTTTTCTGTTTTCTCGCTGTTTCTCCGCTCAGCATGCATATGGCAAACAGACAATGCGTCACATTGATTGACACGTGCCACACGCTGCAGCGACAAGCGTTGCCAGACTTATTTGCCAAATAAATAATGCTTGTGTTTCTTTCTTTTGCTGCATCTATCAAATCACTTGGCAGGCTTCTGCCGCAAAATTTGTCAGCGCATGCAGAATGCATTAATGATGCCGCTGCAGCAGCTAGAAACCTTAAGCTATAAGTCATCTCGGCTTTCGGATTTGTGTATTAATGCACAATTCTAATTCGAAACTCTATTCATTGGCAGCTGGCAAAATAATTCAAATGCTCTTGCTATGTTTTCTTGGCAGAGTAGCTGTATTTGAGCTGAAATGCATATGTATGTCAAGTCGAAACGTTGCAAATATTTAGCTCATAGAAGTCTCGAATTCGAATTCATCTGTTAAGTCAGTGCGACATGCACATGTTATTGAAATGGACATGAACAAGGCTCCACTTGCAGACATTCCAGTTGGAAATATTAACATATTTGACTTTGCATGTCTGCGCAACATAAATCTGAATATATACAAATATTTGCGCTGATTGATGGGCTGACTGGCTAAAAGGTGATCACAGCCTCAATTTGAAGCTGAAATTTTCCCTATAGTGTTGCTTAGTTCGCTAATGGGAAATGTCAACTGCAGCTGTGTGGAAATGAGGGAAAATTTAATTGAAACCACCTCAAAGACGATTGAAACGTAGAAATTTCTGACATATATGTCAAATCACATACTTTCCAGTGTTGGTAAATTATTTAAAAAAAACTATTTTGAATATAAGCCTTAAGTAAATATATTGTTATATTACTGATGGCAAAATGCATTAACCGATTATTGAAATATGTGATTAATTTAATTTTAAAATTCATCGAAGATCGATTCTACGTATAAAAATGGCAAATTATACATAACAATTATTTCAAAAATAGATTTTGTCCTCTGGCTTTGCTTTGAGCCAGCTAATGCAAATATTTTCTTTATCAATGAAATCTGAAATGATTACCTAGAAGGACTCGTTTGTATGTTTCAGTTCAGTTGCACTTCTTCTTCGTTTTTTGTGGAGTAACATTTCCAAGTTTTGGTAAATGTCTTTAAATATTGCTTTGTCAACTTTCATATGTAAAAAAACTAAGCAATTAATCGAAGCTAATAAGCGAATAATGTAATTGTTCTAAACAATTAAATCGTGAATTGAAAAAAAACTAATCGATTATTGTATATCAAATGATAAATCGTGCCATTACTAGTAATCCTATTTACAGTATCATATGTATATTTTCATATACAATATATTCAAGGTTTCATTAAACAAATTAGTTGCAACTTTTAAATACATATAAAAAGCAAACTTTTAACTATTTAAAAAAAAAGAAATTACTTAGTGAGCGACCCAATTCAATCGGCTTGCACTCGACACAAAAACAGCTGATTTTGTAAGAATTTACAAATACAAATTAGCAGAATACCCTCTTTTATTTATGTTTCCTTCTTGTTATTTGCTTACAAAATTTTACTATTTAGAGTTCATTAGAGTTCCTAAGCAGGATACTATATCGAGGTGTTCACTATATCCACATACTATAAGTATATATATATATATAGATTTCTATTAATGGGTAACTGCTAGTCGTTCAGCTTGAGTGCGCTGCTGATAGAATATCCCGTACAATTAGGGAGCGTGGCATGAGCATGAGCTATCGGCTGCTGCCATCAATCTAAATCTATGCATTGCGGTTGCAGCAGCAAACTGCAAAACTGCAGCGGAAATAGAAGTGCGGCATAAGTGCACTTCCGGTCCCGTTGCCGTTGTCGTTGTTGGTTGCAGTCGCCGCATGCAGTGCTTATATCCTGCGCAACATATTTATGTCTGCCTGCTTACACACACACATATATAATCTATATGTATGTATGCGTATTGAAATACATATACATTTATCTATTTGTGTGTGCGTCATTTTGCTAACGAGATTTGCACGCTGTTGCTCTTGCTGCTGCTGCCGCTGCTGCTGCTGCTGCATGGCGTATACGCCCCGTATGCCAAATTTAAAATCCGCAAACGTATTGCAAACTGCTAACCATTTGCCATTTTTCACTTTTGTATCTGCGTCGCGCGTATCTATTGCCATTTGTAATAATATTTGAGCAGCCCGCGTGCAACAGTTGCATGTCGCCTGCACCTGCGACACACACACACACACACATACACTGAGAGAAACTGCCACGCGCAACGCTTGTTTCCGTTTTAGACTGTAGCTGCGGTTGGCATCATCCCACAGTGGTTGCGACCAAGCCCCACCCAGCCCTGATCATTAAGCGAATTGATGGGTGGTTAAGTTATTTCAACTGCAAACTGTTTGACTTCGTCTTCCTCTCTCTCTCACTCTCTCCCTCGCTATCTCTCTCTCGGCTGGCAGCTACTAGATTGTGGCTGGGCTAAGCGCATCAATGCGGACGCTGGGGGAGGCTGAAGAGGCTTTGCGGGGGCCTGCGCTGCGGTTGTGCAATGCCCCGGTAATGGTATTGGCGGCCATAGTGGCTCCTGGGCTGCGGTCGCTTCAAGGACACGCCCGAATGCCTGCCACTGAGCGGGCGCAATGCAACCTAAGCCCATCGAGCCCTAATATGGCCCATGTGCAGTATTTGCCTTGTCTGGGCCCAGCCAGCTGCATTTGCTGTGCGCATTTTTTGGCCACACTTCTTGTTCAGCTTTGTCCAACATCTGACGCTAACATGGCCAGTGAATGTTGCCGAATTGCCAGCAAATTGATTACCTTTTCCCCAGCCAAGCCGCAGCAGCGACTGTCCAAAATTTGTTGTGCCCCCAAAAAAATATTTCTGCTTTGCAAAGGCAGCGATTAGCTCAGATATAACTTTGTCAAGACGATATTAATGTGATTATTGGAAGTGTAACTTCGAGACAAAAGATTTTCCTTAAAGAGTAAAGAGTATAAAAGTATGTATGTATGTAGCAGAGTATATAACTGTATATTAAGTATACAGTTATTAAAGAAGTCTTCAGCTAGGAGACAAAATATTTGTGAGTTACAAAATAATACGAAATTAAATAATGGAAAATGTATTCGGAATCTGTATATATAAAGGATATAGATAATATGATAAGCTGACCACAGTTATCGAAAATATGTCTATATAAAAATGCAGTTAACTCTCTCTCTCTCTCTCTCTGTTTGAAGTTTCATATCTTATGAACACTTTGCGAAATGCTTTTCAATTGAGTTGGTTTACGTGAATGCTTTATCTGCTGCTGGCGAGGCATAACCTTTCGCCTTTTTCTACCTGCACGTCAGATAGGGGGCTTGTTGCTGCGCTGCGAATTGCACGGTTTGCTGCACGCTTCAAACTGTGATTAATTTCCGGGTGGTTGGCGATAAAACTGCTTTGGTTCATCAATATCTGGTTGCGAGTTGCCTCATCCTGTTGCTGCGTGCGCACATCCAAATAAAACCAATCATTTTCTGCAAAATGTCAAATACTGCGAATTTCACACAACAAACCCATTCCATACCCTATTTTTTTTTGTATTTTTTAATACTGTTTTTCAGCCCGTACAAAGTTGCATTTGGGTCAATGATGTTGTGCTTTTGTTTTTCAATCTGTTTACTTTTTTTTTTTTGCATGCGCAACAATATTGCGCAAAAAATATTGCATATTGTATATATAGTTGTAAATAAATAAATCAATAGAGTGACCCGCACGCGTGTTATCTCTCTCGCTCCCTCCCACATGCATGGAAATAGGCTTGCAAAAACTAACTCGTAGTATCAATGTTCCGATATGGATCTGTTTTACTATTTGTCAGCTATATATACATCCTGCTCTCTCTCTCTCTCCCTCTTTATCTGGGCTTTAATGCACTCGCATTTTGTTGTTGCTCCCCAAAAGTCAACAAATTTATATTGTGATATGTCCTAAAACTTTTCCACTTGGCCGTCTTTAGGCCCGGCCCACATTATCATAACTTTTAATATTGGCCGAGTTTGTCAAGTGCTGGGCGATTTCTTGTTACGAGTGTCTTCTGTTATTGATTTGACTCTCGTTATCAGATTGATTTTATTTGGATTCAATGGGATGATGGGCGCAGTTGGCGTTCAGCTATCCTTGCATAAATATAAATTGTGAACAGCTCAAGCCACAAATTCCTTTGTTCGGCATTTGAAGTGCACATTAGAAGTGCGCAGCGGACAATGTCTCTCGATTGGCCAATGCACATGAGATTGTAATAGCCTGGCCTGTCATCAATCTCTGTCTCTGACAGCACGAACATAAGCATCGAATATTTGACCAGCGCGTTTCCGTTTCCGTCTCCTTCAGCATTTGCTCGCAAAATAAGTCAGTTAGGCCATAGCTAAGTATCATTTTACAGATTTCCATAATATATAGACATTTCTCCTTTATTATTTCTATTATATTGGGTCGCTCACTAAGTAATTTCGTTTCATGACAACAGCATGCGAAAGCATGCAGCTTCGCGCTTAACCGCTTTACCGCTTTAAATTTCAACAGCTGAAATAGTTTTCATTTGGTGCCCTATCGAAGATGGTATCAATCTCTTGCCCAAAAGATGGCAAAAGGTATTAGATCAAAATGGAGAATACATAATTTCATAAAATGTTTTAGAAAATAAAAAAAAACGTGTTTGAATTGCACTAAAACGAAATTACTTAGTAAGCGACCTATAGACCTAATAGATAAGCTATACAACTACAAAACCTCTATATCTCTTTTACAAAGTGCACTTAGTATTAAAGTGGGAATGCATTTAATTGCCGTTTTGTTTATACATAAATCGCCGCTGACATTAAACAACAAAGTCTGCAAAAAAAACACAAAAAATAACATTTAAAATAACACATAAATGGAAAATGTGTGTGGGGCATAGATTATCTGTGCCAAAAACTTGAACGGGCAACATTTACCTAAGCGCCCGAATCTGACAGATAGATAAATCTATTAAAATGCAACTGGAATTGTGAAAAATATTCGATTAGCTTTCAATTTCACCTCCTTTCCGATTGCTGTGCTGCATAAATGCCAATAAAAAAATGTTTTTTTTTGTTTTAACATTTCGAAATGAAACTTAACTAGAAGCCAGACAGCAGAATAAGCCCAACTTTCATTTGTTGTTGATAATCCCAGTTTTAATATTGACACGAAGGAGCAGCTTATTATAAATAGTTGTAGAGAACTTTTCATATATGCAGTGTTACTCAACACTGGTTTTGATGAAACAATTTGAAGGTCTTCAATAATATTATCAATATATCATAATAGTATTAACGATATAGCATGATTTGTAAAACATACTCGACTGAATAGTAATCATGTCATTTTATAATATTCGATAACTTTCGATAACACTGAATCTTCAAGAAATTGATTTGTAATGCCCAGTTGACATTCATGAAAAACTTATTCAATAAGCGAAGGCTTTTAAGTATAAATATTTTGAATAAAATTAAGAATAATATAACATTCGATAAGAATCGATATGTTTTGATAACACTAGATATACAAAAATTGATCGATAAGCTATTCAATCAGTTCGATAAGCAGATCATCTCTTACTGTTCGATAGCTATTGAACAGTTTATCGATAAGCTGAGCAGCTCTCATCGAAAATGTTCGATACTTAATGGATAGTTTATCAAGAAATCATTTCTTTGAAGTTCCAGTATTATCGAATGCTATATAATACTCAATTCTAATCAGAATACGTTAAAAGGAAAACCTTTACTTCAGCATTCGTCATCCCGCTTTCCACAATCCGCATCCCGTCCACTTCTAAAATGGCAGACCAGAGTTGCGGCATACTTTGACATTTTGGCGCATGTTGAATCAGGTGAAAACCCAATTACATGTGCTCCCTATCTAGACGCCTCGCTGGCTACAAAACCGAACGTGCAGACAGGGCCAATGGCGACCGCCGACTGCACCGCCAACATCTACCTTTGCCTACAGCTGTTTAAAATGTTCCTGATTATAACAGTTGCAGCTAAGTGTGTGTGTGTGTGTGTGTGTGTGTGTGTGTTCGGCTGTGTGAGTATTCGCAACTATAGTCAAACGAGTATATCTAACGACAGTCAGGAATTGCTTCTATGCCGCGAAGCAGCATTTGGCATGTCTGCGTGTGTGTGTGAGAGAGCTGAGGGGGGTATTGGCGAGGGGCGGGCCAAAAGGGTTGCCCGCGCGTTGGGCGCTGTTTGATGTGCACGCAAATTATTACTTAAGCGGCTTAAACTTGTTGAGGCGCTGCCAGTTTGGGTTATTCGCTGTGGTTTTGCCCAAATTAGGTTTGAGTCGAGTTCTGGCTCGCCTTGTGGGTGCTAAACGATAAAGACATCACATACAAGGTGCCATATATACACACACACACATATATACATCTATTTATATGCGTATTTAGATGATGAGAGTACGTGAAAACTTAATTTGTAAACGTGCGCACATTTTGTTATCTAGGAGCAGGCAAGTCTGCATATAAGTCTACATTAATGGCTAAACTTCGCTCCTAAGTTAATACAAAAATATTTAAAGACGGCTAGCACTGACTGCATAATGCTCGCCTCAAGTGAACAGCAACTACATTCAACTATGCAAAGTATTTGGTAAACTCTTTTCTCTGCCTGAACGAGCATGAAAACTTAAGCCGTGTGAGAAGAAGTAAAAGAAACTCTTTGCAGCACTGAGGTTTGCAGCTGTCCTTCGAGTTTTCAACTGCAGCTGAAGTGACACGAGAAAGGGATGCATGGAAAGGGATGAAACGAGACGAGAGCATTTTTAAATTCACAAATACAATAATGCATATATGAAATGCAATGATGAGAAGGCCACAAACTGCGTCCAGTGCCAGAAAATGTTGATTGATGTCCTAGACCAGGGACAGGCTCCCATGTCCACTCTGCTGCACGTATGTGTGTGTGTGTGTGTGTGTATGTGTGCATTGACATGTAGGCGTCATTAGCAGAAAAACTGCCGCTGGCTAAAAGGCACAGAAACAACAAGAGAAACAAATTCCCATTGAATGTAACAATAAATGTGAGAGCTGCGGCTATGTGTGTTATATAACGGAAGGATGAATGAAGGCTGCTTGTTCGCTTCGCGTCTCAGATGACTGTAACAGCGTCATATCGAATTCAGTGCCCATTAAATGGCTTCACACTAGATTACTTTCAAGTCGAAAGCCTCCCACGCCAAGCCAAAGAGTTTCTACTTTCCTTGGAACAATTTCAAAGAATTTTCGCACGACTCGCAGACATGACATGAAACCGAACAAGTGTGCATTCAATTGAACCACATTTACGCCAACTTAAATATGTCTATAATACTTTAAGCAATACTACAAAAATATGAAAATTTTGATGAAAAACATGCCATGGCTTTGGTATATGGGCAAACTATTTAGTATTACTATTTCAATTTCAGTTTCTATGCTTCCAATTAACAAACGTCACTTTGCAACCGAGTTCAACCACAACTGCTGATTGCGTATACGCAGCGTGGGCCGCACACGGTTTGATTATGTGTCCCAAGTCGCGGGCAGTCGATGAGTGTGAAGTAATTTGCATGCGGCGCCAACCGAAGCATAAAAGGAATTCGAATCGTGCATTGGAGTATGTGATTTTAATGATGTGTTCAATTCGTATGAATCGAGTTGGCGTTTTGTTGCCAAATAATATATTCCGAATCTATATATTTATATATATTTGACTGCATATACGAGATGTTATGAGTTTTGTCGTCGCCTAACGAAATGTTCATTGAGAGGACGCCTAATTTGAGTGGCCAGCAGCTGGGCGACTGGACGCGTCATCAGGTGTGCTGCGAGGATACTATGGCGCACCTGGCACTCAAGTACGGCACGACCATTGGCCAGATCTGTCGAGTCAATCGCATGCACTGGCAGGACATCCTGCAGACGCGCTCCAACATTTGGGTACCCGCTCCGGGCAAGCAGCGAGCGCCTCTGGTGACCATCTGTCAGAGCAGTGACCAAATTCAAACGGAATCCTATGACAGAGCGTCGATGGTGCCGCCCCATTTCTATCGCCAGAGTGCACCCAATGTGGATGACTTTGCCGCCGACTCGGATCCTCTGCTGATCACCATGCGCTGCATGTGAGGCGACGGCATCTTGAGAGGCGACACAATTTAATTAGCGACCACAGCTGCAGCTGCGCCACTGCTCCTTGCTGCGTTGCATCCTGTCTAGGCAGCTGCAATCGGCGACGACGACAAAGCAAAAGTACGCAGCTTTTTATCAGCCAAGCAAAAATGTGGCCGGAATTTCAATTATCGCTACATTATGCTCTTAACTCTGCATCCCACGAATACTACGTGAGCTTTGACCTACGAAGAGCAAAGAAAGACGAAACTTTGTAACTGCCTAATGAACGCGACCTGGCTACAACTGAGCTGGCTATCTATGGGAAAACTAAATATTTTTAATCCAAAATTTGTAGTGCTTAAATTTCAATATAATGGAATGCTTATAAATATATACATGAGTTAACATTAGGAAAGGATCACAATGTTAGACTTTGATGTGGTTTTCACAAATATATATATATATATATATATGAGTTTTATATTAAATGCCATTTTCCATTTAAGAAATTGACCAAGTCTTTGATGCAAAGTGGAGCAGATGCGAGTATTATGAGCAATAGATATACCATACTTTGCCGATAGATATATACTTGATCAGTGTAGAGCTAAATGGCTGAATGCTTATGTCTAAAAGTTTCAAGCATCTGCAGACATCTATTCTTTGCGATCCATATTGTAATTCTATACTTAGGCTAGTTGTTAGTGCATAATATGAAAAATAAATAAATGTTAAAAAGAAAACCTCATAATTATAAGATTATTTCTGCGAGAGCTCGACCAGAGACTAGCATAATATAGAAACTTATATGATCTTTTATTTATTAGGTCTACAGATAGATCATTTATACATATATGTATATGTATTTATATCTGGGTATAGTGAGCACTCTATATGGTATATAGAGCACGTCAGCTCGAGTCAGCAACGATATTGCAACCAAATGCCTTGTGACATAGCAAATGCTATCCGACTCACAGCATGAGGCGCTCGATATAAGAAACAATGAACGTAGCAATTAGTTGAATTTTATTTGGATTTCGCGACGGTCGTCATACTCGTCGCTATACTCTAATCACTCTTCTCATTTTGACAACTGCGAATTTAGTTAATTTATACATAGGGACATATGTATTCACATACTTTACTTATAACACGCACTTGACATTTGTATATCACATAAGATACACATTACTTTCGCACAGTAGTAGCATAAACATAATTCAATAATCAATTCAATAACAATTCTGGAACCTATCAAGTATTATAAATTACTGCCAGAATCAGTATTTAAATAATTGGGGTTGAAACTAGAGATGGGAGTCGGCATCGGGATTTTCGGGACCCGAAATTGTGAAACGATTTTCAGTATCTGGCGGGTTGGGAAAGATTTTAAAAAATTCCATGATCTCATGACCAAGCACTTATCCGACCGTCCTGGTCGGTCCTTTTAGAATCTTTCCCCACAAGCTTGAAAATTGTTTCTAGTGAATTTTGGGTCCCGAATATCCCGATCCCGACTCCCATCTCTAGTTGAAACTGCCGACTCTTAATATTCGTCTCTCCTGAAGAGCGATCCTCATATGTATTTAAGAGCCAAAAGCTCCGAGGTCTCAAATCCAATTTATAAAAGCTCAAAGCCGCATTTCTTCAGTACTTGGCATAATTAATTCTAGATTTTTGTCTTTACTCCTTAGTGTCGGATGAATAAAAACAAAGTTCTATTTCTTTTTATAAACCGAACCAAACTACGTTATTATATATACATATATATGTATAAAATGCATTAGAGTATTTGCAGTTCAGTAGAAACTCAGCTGCTTCTTTGCTTACATTAAGCAAATGTCTGTGAATTTTTGTCGCACAGCGGAAATAAAGGAGAAATGCGAAGGCAGACGCCCAATGGCAAGTGGGCGGGGCTCTTCTGGCAGCAGTCCCCTGGGAGCCTGCTGTCCCTTTCTCTTGCTCTTGCTCTCTTGCTGCAGCGATTGCCACCGCCCGGCGCGTTGATTAGAAACCCCAGAGCGTTGCCAGCTGTCGACGCGCTACAAAATTGGCTTTTAATTGTTGCAGAAGTGAATTTGCCACAAACAGGATGCAATTAAGACATTCAAATTCACGATTCGAGTGCGAGCTGCTGCTGCTGCTGCTGCATGCGACGTCGAGCAGGGTATTGAGTGGCGTCACACACACACACACACACACACATGGAAGAGCGCACAGGTAACACAGCGCTATCGAGCGCGCACGGGGCACGTGCAACGGCAGAGATAAGCATGCCACTGGCCAGTGGCTACACTCCTCTGGCGACGACCCCGACACACATTCAAAGTGGAACATTAACTAATCTGTGTGTGGCACTTGGGCATAACGACGTTTGCGATGAGGCAAGCAGTCGTGCCACTTTTCCAATCCTGTAGAAAAAACCAAACGAAACGAAAATAATAAAGGGGCGTCGGCAAAAAGGCCAATGCCGAAAAATATGCGTACGTGCTCGTGTGATAAATTCACATTTTCCGGCTGGCAGTCGAGCACGAGCAGAAGGAGCAGCAGGAGCAGCAGGACAATCGCTGGCATTGATAGACACCGAAGTCGATGGACGGCCGCATTAGGCGTAGAGGGGCAGGTGGACGCAGCCGTGAAACGTAGCGGAACGCCGGTGTCAAAAAGGAAGTGCCAAAAAAAAGAAAAAAAAAAATGGAAGGGAATACGGAATACGGCGAAAAAAATGTGAGAGGCGCAGACAGCGTGGAGCATGACATGGACGACAACGATGAGCATCAGGCGCACGGCCATGGATGGCCACATTTTGTGCCTTTTTGACAGACACAACTTTGGAATTGCTCTGATTATGCCAGAGACAGCAGCGGGGGCGCAACGGATGCGTGTCCCCAACTCGACGAGCTCCATGGAGTCTACGGACTCGACGGACTCTCGTCGGACTCGACTCAATGGCATGTTGACAATGATAACGAAGTTGGCCCTGACTGCGTTTAGCATTTGGATTCAGACTTTTCTTGCAGAATGAGGCATCGAAAAAAGAGAGAGGGAGAGAGAGAGATAGAGAGATAGAGAGAGAGAAAGAAAAAAGCAGACTGCGGAAAATATCAAATGTCGCATGCCGGCATTAATATTTCATGAGAAATCATAGTTTGGTGATGCGTATAATTCAAAGAATTGCAATCTGAATTAATTTCAAATGCTCGGACGTTAGGAGGCGTTCAGGTATTTCGCATCGATTTCGATTTCGGCGAGCAGGTTGTCGAAACTTGTTGCCCCAGCGGGCAGCGGGGCAGGAGCGGGGCATTGTTTGGCTTTAATTTCCAGGCGAAGCCTGTATCTATTTTTCTAGGGAGCGGAGGATGAACTTGGGGGCAGCATATGGATGCTGTGTGTGAAGCAACAAAGTTTCCAACAATTCTGCATCATAAAACTTTACTTCCAAAAAGGGCATCAAAATGAATGCGTATCGAATTTTGATGCATGAGTTGCTGCTGATGCTGCTGCTGCTGCTGCTGCTGTTGCGGCGATCGATGGCCACAAAGTGCATTTGCCGCTTGTGGCATGTGGCATGTGGCATGTGGCATGTGGATTCGATATTGTGAAGTCATAAGCCAAGCTGCCGCTGTTACTGCCAAAGTTTTGCGAGTGAAAACTCATTTATTTGTTTTCCGCCGTGACAGTTGAACCATGTAATTATACACAGACAGGCGCTGCCCTCCCCCCTCCCCCCTGCCTCTCTCTCTCTATGTCTGTCTCTTTCTTCTGTTCCCCATTTCGATTCAACCGCCCCCGTCCCCCCTCGCCTGGGAGACTTATGAAATATGACAGTTTTGCACACAACGCACAACTTTTGGACCGCCTTTCAAATAGAAATTATTAGAAAGTTTTGAGCGAAAGCGAAAACCGGAGGCCAACAGCGAACTGCAGCGCGCTCTTCCCATGAGATTAGTGCAATTCGGGGCACAAAGCGACCCAAAGAGAGAGACAGAGAGCTATATGAATAGATAGAAAGATATATAGATTGTAGCATGGCTGAATTCATATTGAACATTTCAAGGTTTTATGTCAGCCTTTTGATTTATGTAGGTTGGCAAGCTGCCACACGACAACTTTTCGACCGGCAGTCAGACAGAGACGGCAATAGCGGCAGCTAGCTGTGAAAATATTAGGAATTAGCAGCTAAGTAATGGGAGCTAAGTGTGGCCCATTCGAGGAGTTGCCAGGAAGGTAGTCCTTTTCGAGGACTACCATGAATATCAATGTAAATTATTTGAGTATTTTGAGTATATTTGAGACGCTGAGCAAAAGGTACTTTGATTTAATTGTGTAATAGATTCTTTAGAAAATGGACAACAATTACTTTTTTATACCTTATCTTTCTATCCTATCAACTTCATATAGCTACGGTACCCCGGGACATAGCAAATAGGAAAATACATTATCTTCCACAGTCTCAGAGCCTGGATCATTGAGGTTTTCAAGTGGATCATTGTTGATCTCCCCTCATCGGGGTCCCCGATTCAGGTTATAAAAGTCGTACAAAAATTGCAGGTTACATTGCTTCTAGCTGGTAAACCGAAGTTTGCCTTAAGTCATTTTATATTGGTTAATAATTACAGATTACAGATTACATAACAGTATCCAATACAAAATTTAATGTTTATATTTCGAATAATTTACAAAAATATGTGTTAAGGAATAAATGAACTTCTTACCCAGAGATTTAAAACAGGATGATCTTCAGTATTATACGAGGGAAAGTGAATTCAACTTTTATAACAAATATTAAGCCGTATTCCAGTTATTAGTTCAGTTCTTCATCTCTAAAGTAGATTTTAAAAAGATATTTAATTAATTACAGTTCATATATTTTCTAGATGGTACAGTTGCCAATTATTTGAAAGAATGTTTTCATTTTAGAAAACTAAAATAAAGATAAGTAATATTAAATTAATATAAATAAATACAATTAAATATAAATGTGAATAAAAATAAATAAATAGAAATACATAATAAATATAAAGAAATATAAATAAATATTAATAAAATTATAAATAATTATAAATAACAAGGAAAAGCTGTCTAGTCGGGACTGCCCGACTACGAGATTCCCTGATCTTCTGTTGGAATTGCAACACAAAACATGTAAGAACGCTCTAGTCGGGTCTGCCCGACTAGGATATCCCCTGAACAAGTCCGAGGTGGAGCTTACATCTATCTTAAATCTAGCGCTATCTATACTTAATAGCATATGAGCGCCTACACACTCACACATATACTCATGCACACACAAGCACACGCGCTACTTACTGCGTTGATGATTTAGCGGCTGCGCTTGGGCTGCATTCTGCAATTGATTGTTAAATAACTTCGGTTCCAGATGTACTTTCTGAATGAAATTTTCAGGACATAATATTGACATTTAAATGTGTATAGATGCTATGTTACTTTTGCTCTAGAGACTAAAGAGTGAGAAAAAAACCTACAGCAAGACTGACACCGCACAAAACCAACAAAACCAAGTCAACAAGATCATATAAGATGGAAGGAAGTGAAACGAATGCAGATCAAAAAGTCAATGACAAATATGATTTGCATTTGAAGAATGCGTCGCTTCGGTTAATATTTAGTTAATGTGCATTTGCATTTGCATTTGCATTTGCATTTTCATTTATGCATTGAATTTGTCGCATTGTTGGCAAACGTCTTCATGGGTGCATGCTGCACACTTGGCTGGGCAACAATTGCGCAAATGTTTCTTAACTTAATTGATTGGCAAAAGGCGGTGCAAACTGCGGTACCACACCAGAACCAGCACCGTACGCCAAGCCACGCAGCACCACCACCGCCACAACGAGTGAAATGGATTGTGAGAGGCATTGGCAGTGCAATATTACTTATTTACAGCAGTCGAGCTGCTGCCTGTAAGTAATTATAAATTAAATTAAAAGACGCGCAACTCGAGCGCCTTCTGCTGCTGCTTGAGCTTAATTAAAATTTCATTATATACACATATAGATATGTATATATATGTATATATTGTCGTATGCATTTCACTCGTGCAAAGCCTCTGGAGCTCTGGCAATGGCAATGTGTTTAAAATGCTGTAAAAATATTTGACAAGCAACTTTACGAGCGGGCCGTTAAAATATTTTGCTCTTCCACTCTCTGGCGGTCTTATCTATTAACTGCTCGAGCAGCTAAAACTAATGCATGCATAGTGTATGCATACTTACAGCGCCCAGTGTACAGTGTGTGCTTGCATGCGAATGCATTTGCTGGTCGCAAACAAAACAAAAGACTAGAAAATACTTACTAAATGCATCAAATACAAAAAACAAAAATGCATTTTCTACTCCTACATGCTCAAAAAATAGATACCCTACAAAAAATATATATGTATTGATGAAAAATATAAAAGAGATTTAACAATGAAAAACTATATTAAAAATATGTAATTTTTTTTGCAGCACTTTTTATCTTAAAAGAAAGCCAGGGACACTAAACAATAGCTTGTCTTGGCCTTGGCTTGCAGAAACTTGGTCCTTGCTGACATCATGTTTATGACAATATCCTTCAAGGCGTTACAAATTTCCTAAGCGAATTAGGAAGCCCATTGCGAAGGGTATAACAAAAAAATGCAAACGCAACTTGTCGACATGAATTGTTGTTGTCATTTCACTTGTTCCTTGTTGTTGCTGTTACTGTAGCTGAACTTTATTGTTTGTTGTGTATATATATGTGTGTGTGTGTGTGGGTGTGTTTGTTTGTTGTTGTATTTTGCAATGCAACGCCGCATAGCTGAGCAAAGCATAGCATAGTTTTTAGCGCAAATCAAAATGATTGATGATGATGGCCGTCATGCAGCAAAGCTCTAGTTCAGGCTCTAGCAGTAGCAGTAGCAGTAACAGTAGCTCAACCTAACATACACACATACACTTACACATACACATACAGACAAACAACAACAAACACTTGACAGTTATGGCTGCTGATATACAGCAAATAAACTAAATAAATCCCTTTTTGTGTAATGTCATTTTTGTGCCACTTTGTTTTAAAGGCATGCCACATAGCAGCAGCCATCCACCTCTGTGTTTGTTTGTGTGTGTGTATGACATATATGAGCTATGAGCTATGGCTGGAAGCGTGCAGCCATTGTCATTCTTTTCAATTGCAAATTGACGCTGACCAAAAGTATGCAACACTTCTTTGCACTTTGCTTTTGTTCCAGTTTCACACACACACACACACACACAGAGACACAGAGACACACACACACACACATTGTCATTGGCACTTCATTAATGCTCTCAGCACACACGTGCACACAAATTAGCCAAAACGTTTACGTTTATGCGCAATGACCAAGCTGAAAGCCCTTTGGCTATCCCCCTAGCTGTTGTTGTTGTTGTTGTTGGTGTTGCTGGAGTTGCTTTTGTGGCTGCGCTTATTGTTGTCCCGCTGCCTCATTAGCCAGCCAAAGTCTGTGGATGCTGCTGCGGCTCTAACTGCGTACATTCAATACACAAGCTCAACTGCTAAGCAGCTGCAACACAAACACCACACACACACACACACACACATACAGAGAGACAGAGACTGAAACAGAGACAACCACATTCTAAGCTAACAACAAACACAGTCGGCCAGCTGCAGCTGCTTCTGTTCCTGTGGAGTTAAGCTCCGAAATGGTATTTCTTGGACCTCTCAATTTCTTGCCGAAATACCATTTCGTAGAGATGTCTACGCTTTATTGACAGCTCACTCAGCCATCTGGCATCTAGATCAAATCGTTCACAGCTTGGAGTCAAATGCTAAGTGCCAAACGCCTACGAAAACGCTTAAGTTGCAGAACTCTGCTTATATATAGACACGGAGCTTGCAATCGGGTTGGTTAGGTGATTAGTGCAAACCAATTGGAACTTATTGCACATGATATGATTAATCGTGCCATCACTACTAATATAACAGTATATTTTTACATTCTGTTAGATATATTGAAGTCAGTTAGGAAAACTTTACTCCATGACAAATTTTGATTACGAATTTCACCTAGTCATTTCCTAGAAGCACTTCAAAGCCCTCTTAAAGGGTAATGAAACTTGGGCATACTATTACTGCAATACCGGAAGCAAATATCATTTTTGAAACTACTTGGCTCTATGACAATACATAAATTGTATTGCAATAAACTGTGCTCAGACACATACTGCAGCAAACACATACTGGCTCGTATAGCAAAATTCAAATTACATGCCCGGCAACAGCCACATAGCATTGCCACACCCATACACACGCAGAAACACATAGATATACACAAATACATCGCTTTCGGTGTGTATACGACAAGCCCCCAAATTCCTTAGGGGCTTTACCCGAGTGCAATGTCTGTCAACACTAATTGTTGGCTGCTGTCGCTGCTGTCTTTGGCTACAATAATGTTCTATGTACGTGGCTCGAGTGTGAGTGTGTGTGTGTGTGTGAGCTAACCCTGCTTACACAGACGCACTCACACTCGCTCACATATGGATAGACGCAATCAGAAGGCTCACATCAGCAATGCCAACACTCTTCTTCTTCTTCTTCTTCTTCTTCTTCCTCAGCCTGTAGCTGTTATTGTCATTAGCTTTGACATGGCTCCCGCCACCAAAGCTGTTGGCCAACGGAAACTTTGGGCCGCGGCCGTTGGCTCTTGCTGCTCGCTTTCGGGTGCGAGCATAACACAAATAGCAAGCGGGGCCAACATGACACATACAAACACGAATACATATGTTTAATTAAATTGGGTCAAGGCAGTTAACTCACTTGTCTTTGGATTATGTTTGCATCTCACCTAATCTCAGTCTTAGCTCCAGCTCCATCTGCAGTTAAACATAATATATGTACATACTTATACACACACATACACACATACATTGACATTTTATCTGGTGTCCAGTGACAACCCTCTATCCATTCGTTTCCACTCTTCTGAATCTCCCAGCTTCAACTTTTGCGCAAAGTTTAATTTTAAGCTGAAGTTCAGGTCCTTCGTTCTTTTGTAAATATAACAAATTGCTCTCGAGTCGCGTACGCGCCACATAAAATCAAATTATTATCTGCAGTTCGGGGCGACCGCAAAATATTGTCGCTTGCGAGTTTATTAAAACTTTGCACAGCAAAAAACAACAACGAGCAGCGCTAACTAGCTAACTAAGTGCCCTCTGTGTCTCGGTCTGTGTCTCGGCCAAGACTTGATAGTTGGCTAAAAACTTTTGACCTGTTGCCAGAGCCAAACATACTCGGAGATGCTTGGACTCGGCTCGGCTTTAGCACTCCATGGATGGGCATTCCTTAACTTTGCGAGCTAATAAGCTTAATTGATTAATTAATTGGAGTGTGCCGCTTGTGATATGGATGTGGATGAAAAGTATTATGACTTGGAGGACTTGGTTACAGCATACTACTGTTATACTTATATATATTTGCCAGCTAATCAGCAACAGTCATACACAACCGTCATATACAACCGTCATACACAACTGTTATACACTATTGTTCATATTTGCTTATAACGTGTACGCAATACTGCTATACTGATACATTAAACTGTTATATCCATTTTATTTTACTGTTATCAAGTGAATAGAACTAGCTTATAAATTGCACAATAGCTGCACGTTGCCATATTGCTATACAGTCTGTTATACTGAGTAAATCATACTCGAGTTCGGTCTTACTTAACTTTGAAATACAAATTCAGTCAATTAAATGTAGAATTTTACTATTATTGTGTTGCATAAGCCGCTTAGTAATTTAGCAAAACTGTTATACGAAGCATTTCTGGCTGCACGGCATATATGTATATATATTGCATTGTTCAATAATACTACAATGAAACAATTAATGCATAGAATTGGCTTACAAATTGGCAAGTAGTTGTTCCATTGTTATAAAATCTAGTATATTGAGCTCTATCTCAGATACTTTAACATGCATAAGTACATGTACATATACAAATACACATATATACATATGTTTTGTGCTGAACAACTTATCCTAATCACTCACTGTATGCTTGTCCTTTTAATTTAGCCGCAAACCTAAGCTGCTTTTGCATTCGTTTTTGGTGAAATCTCCGTTCGTGCGGTCGCCCGTTGCTGGCCAACAAAATCTTGAAGCTTGAATGCAAAAGAAAACTTGCCTAATCCAATGAAAACAAGCAGCTCAGCTGCTATTGACAAGCAGCAAGTGCTAGGCAACCGATACGAATGCGTTTCAAACGTGCTAAAGTGATATTCGAAATAATAAATAAATACCGATTTGTTTTCTTCTCTGCTTCTTGTTGGCATTTTCTTTTTTTTTTTGTATTTTATCTATGTTGTGGTAGATGCCTTGTACTTTAAGATTTCTGCTCTCTTCAATTTTTGAATTATTTTTTATGTCTGTGTGTGTGTGTGTGTGTGGGTGTGGGTGCGTGTACAACAACTGTGAGCCGCACCTGTCAAATGCTTGGAGCTCATTTGGTGCTGGGCTTGGGGCTTTGAACATGGCTAAGTCCTTTTGGACTTTGGGATAAGGTTTCTGCCAGAAAATACTCTGACATGCATTTAAATTTGTGGTCGCCTTTGCTTTGCATGCTTGACAACATTTTGCCGTCTGCAATTTACAGTAAAATTTTATGCATAATTCCCGTTATGACACTTGCGGTGCACACAATCACAATCACAATCACATTCGCATGCAGCTGCAGTTGTGCATGTCTGTGCTTGCTGTACATGCACATGCATATACATGCGGTTGCAGCCATACGTACAGATACAGAGGAAAACATCCAAAGATACAGATGCAGCTACACGAAACATTCAAGGAATTTGCACAGAGCCAAGCAGTTGAGCGGCATACTAATTTATGGTATCTCAACTCTCAAATAAACCACCAAATGCCAAAGTTCTTGCCACAGCGCTATGTTGATGTTGCTGTTGTTGTCGCTGGGCGGCAAATAATTTAGATTGATGCCCTGTTGCCGTTGCAACGTTGTCATGTCGAGCGTTGTCTCAATCGAATTGCACGATGACACTCGAGCCGAGCACTTACTAAATAACAGTATCTATAACTGCATATAAACATGAAATCCAACACAGACACCCACACGCACACACATGTTTATTGTATTTGTATTTGTATTTGCATTTGCTGCTTATGCCAGCTATAGCAGTCTTATATGAAAATATATCTGCAGATACATATTGTTGTTTACTTTCCCATCTGTATCTAAGTATATCAGTTACTTTGCACAATACAGTATCTATGGCAAATAGTTACTTTCAATTATTTATCGGTTTGTATTTATATGTATATGTATAAATAAATATATCTTCAGATATGTCTAAGATATAGGATTGCTTATAAGAGCTTATTCTGCAAATTTAAAAGAGAAGCAAGAAAATAAAACAGGGAATAGAAGAGGTGGGTGAAGATAAAAGAGAGAAGAACATATGCAAATTTAAGAGTATATAAGTCAGTTGAGGATGGCAGAAAAGAAATGCAGAGACTAAGAATTAGAAGATAAGAAAATAAAACTGAAGAGCAAACTGAAGAGACGAGAAGAAAGTGAAGGACGAGAAGAAAAAGAAAAAGATAGGAAGAAAAGTGAAGAGAATAAAGAGAAATGAAGTATGTAAATATAGATCGCTCTTCCATGCGATTTTCATGAATTGAGATTCAAAATCTTTTCTATCTATTTGTATCTCAAGCACTTTCTCTCACATTTAAGTCTGCCTTCTCACTCTCGTTACTTTGAACTATTCTTGACTTAAACTTACTTCTGATTTGCATCAAGTTGGTCTGTATTTTCCTAATGGAATCACAAGTTAAATTTCAAATTAACTAATTGGCAACATTCCACAAGCTAAGGCCAAATGAACTGTGTGCTTCATCGACTGTCTTTTCCCTTTCGTTTGAATTGTTATTCAGCTAGCCGTTTCTCTATTTATATAAATGTAACTGTTTGTGTCTGTGTTTGGTATTCCGCTCGCTTTGTTTTTGGTTTTTTTTTTCTAATGGGAAGAAGCAAGCTCGAGCCGAGGCAAGGACAAATTAAATATAATTAATATCAAAGTACACGCTCGTAATTACAAACTGCCCCAGCCAAGTGGCTGTCAGCCGTTGTTATCCTTTAAGTCCTCTTTAATGCTGCTGCCTCCTTTGATTTTTACAATTTCAATTAGCGCTAAGCGCGACGCCCACCAAATGACTTCACGTAGGGCCCAAGTGTGACAGTGCCAGGGGCTGATGGGGGCGTGGCAGAGAGGTTTGCTGTGAACTGATTGTGGTTGTTGCAAGGATTTACAGCCCTTGATTATTACACAACATGCAAAAGTAAATTTTAGCGTTTGCCGCACAAAATTTATGTTAATTTTTGGTGGCGTTGCCAGCGTATCGGATGGATGTCAGAGCCACAGCCGAATGGTAGGCGTGGCACAGCAGCCAGACATTTTGGGTGTCGAGCCGAGCTAATCGCTATGCGCTGCCTGAATGCTCCTTTGTACGCCTATTTAAGCCCATTGACAAACAAGCTCCAGATATATCTGCCGCCAGCCAGCAGAACTAATGAACTAATGCCATAGAGCTCGCATGCAGAACAGCCACAACACACACATTCATTTGGGCTTTAGCCACATCTATATAACAATTATAAACTTCAATTAAAATGCGCTGCAAGAGTTTATATTCAAATTAAGCGTATTTTATAAATAAATGGAAAATTTAGCTGAATCGGAATGTGCAGAAAGTCGAGCAGCTTTGATATGGAAATACGATAAATGGAATCACTACTCAAAATTGATAAACTTGTCTTTGATAAACAGAGAGAATATAGCATCAGAACTAGATTTAAGATCAGCTGAGTGTTATAGAGTTTGTTCCAGATATATTCGGAATAGAGACTACTTTTATCAGAAAGAAGTTCGCTAATAACTAAAAAATAATTAATTTTATCTACTTTCCATTCTTAAGTTATAGATTAGTAAGCACGCTTGTGCATAGGTTTAGTAAGAAGAATAAATAAATATATTTATATTTTAACTCTGATTTCGTCACTGATCAATAATATAATTATATTTGTTGCCTTCGTAGACCAGTGCTCTAAGGGGACAGATCGAATACCTAGATATGGTATTTAATATGTGGTCTAAAGAGGAGAAGAAATTCGCTTAAGTCTGGCATAGCCCATACCTTAATAAAAATAGTAATTATAAATATAATGGATTCAAAAATCAATCAATATTTGCTTTTGATCCTAGATGGTTCAGATTTCGTATCCCATCTTCATAATAATTTATGTAGGTACTATTATATTCTATTCAATAATCAAACTTTATGACATGAGAGAGCTTTTGTAGCCTTCGTAGGGTATGCGTTGGCACACAAGTCATCATAATAGGGTTCGAACCCAACTGAGCTTAGTTCCAAGTAATACGACATTTTTCACTTGATTTCCTTGATGGCATAAACAGCACTTGCAAATGCAGAAAAAATGTTAAACACTAAAAACAAAATTTTATGTAAGTATACCTTAGTTTAGATGCTCTTCCTAGCATTATAACTAGATTTTTAAAGGGTATCTTTATATGAACAAACAAGCTGAATAACCTTAATTGATGTACCTCATACCTCATGATACCTCATTCTCTCTCTCTTTCATCTAGCTTTTTTTCTTGTATTCTCTTCGTACACATCTATCCCTTTCTCTCTATCTCTCTTCCAATTTAAGATGCGCGCAGTCACAAAATATTTTTTTCCCCTGGGACTGTAAATTAGTTTAAAAATTCATTTGTTGATCATTAACTAATTGTTGTTGCTGATAGCTGTGGACAAAATATGAAAACCCAAAAACACGATTAAAATTCATAACAATTGCCGTTGGGGACTTGGGTGACAGGCCATGCAGATACGGATACGAATGACGCCGCTGGCCGGGAACGGAACGGGGCACGGACTGCACATGCCAGTTGCCGTCGCCGGATCCGGCGTAAGCAGGTGCCGTAAACAATGAAACAATGAAACAATCGACAATCTACAGTCGAAGAACCGTGAAGACCCGCCTGACACCGCTTGGCACTGTTGCACACATCTGCGAGCTGAGCAGCTCGGCTTCGAATGTGTATGTGTGTGCGTGTGCGGCACATGTGTGCTGTGACTGATCGATCGACGGCAACATATGGCTGTCTACTGTCGCCGCTGTTTTAATGACGCCAGCAACGGGTTAGATAAACGAAGATCGAAACGGCTGCAAATTGTCGTCCACTACGATCCATTTGCATGTATGAATGCCTAATTATTCCCACAGGGATCTCGGCTCTGTTCGCTGGGTCGCTGAGTTTCATGGAATACATGTATATATCTACGCATATCGCGTATCAGTCGATGTTTGCACTCGAGCGTGTCCAGAGCGAAAGTTCGACAATTGATTTGACATAAATATTTGGACAGGCGCTGCTCTCAGCTCATTTGTTCACATGGAGTTCTTTGCAACGGGCGCCTTTCAGCAGCTCTACAGCGAGCTGGATGAGCCGGCAATGCTTGGAGCTGACTGCTTCGATCAGGAACTCTTCCAGCAGCAGCAACAGTTGGATTGTTGCTATGCAGACGTCAACTTTGGCAATGGCTATGAATCGGCTGGCATGGATTACTATGGCATCGTTACACTGGACAGCAACAACAACAATACTAACAACATCTGCTGCAGCAACAGCAGCGAGGACCAGGAACTGCTATTCGACTTTGGCGATGCAGAGCCGCCCGAATTGACGGCTTTTCCTGTTGGCTCGTCAGCGTCGCCGCCAGAGCTCAGCGACTGGGAGCAGCGGCTGCTGGATCATTTTGTGGAAATACCCGAACTCATTGACATTCTGCCCGAGCGAACGCCGCTCTGCACGGACATGTGCGATGACTTCCTGCAGGAGAGCAATAACAATCTGCGCCTCGCTGCACCCAACTCGCCAGCTGCTGCGACGGCAGCAACCACCCCGCTGCATCTCAGCCACAATGCCGCCGGCGAGAAGGGCTACCTGTGCACCTTCGGCAGCTGCGAGAAGCTCTACGCCAAGCCCGCCCACCTCAAGGCCCATTTGCGACGGCATCTGGGCGAGAAGCCCTACGCCTGCAACTGGCCGGACTGCAGCTGGCGCTTCTCCCGATCCGACGAGCTCGCCCGCCATCGCCGCTCCCACTCTGGCGTGAAACCCTACAAGTGCGACTATTGCGCCAAGTGTTTTGCCCGCTCCGATCACCTGACCAAGCATCGCAAGGTGCACGAGCGCCGACTGCTGGCCGCAACTCGCTCCGGCAAGCTCCTACCCAACGGTCCCCTACCTCCGAGCGTCTACGCCGTGCGGCCCGGTCGCAAGCGCAAGAATCAGCTGTGACACACAGAGAAAGGGAGAAAGGGAGAGAGCGGAAGAGAGAGAGAGAGAGTTGCTCTACTTATTTCGTTTTATTATATTTTTTTTTTCATAAGAAACCCAATTAAATACTTTAATTAAAATTTAAGTTCAAAAATAGAGGCTAGCTTGATCGAAAAATGAATTGATAGCTTAACATGAATAAGGGAAGGGTTTTGCGTTGCTGCTCAATAAACTTAGATCAGATTATATCTCGGAATCATCCGGATCGGATGACTATTTTCCATAGCTCCCATAGGACTGATCGATTCAAAGAATTGTTTTAGCTATAAAACATCGGTGCTAATGAAGTCTAGAGCTAATATTTTAAATATATACCCGTGTATACCACCCCTATTCGAAAATATAGTGTATACCCACTGTGGGAAAACGTCAAATCGGTAAGAACTATATCTTTTAAAATATTTCACCTAGAGACCCAAAAATTGATATACATAATAGTACATAATAGTAACGAATAATAATTAACTTAATTAAACTTACTATTGACAGATTTGTTATGTTATATGTTTTCTTTATATCTATATTCCATGTTACAAAAGCAAAGTCCAAGAGTTGAATCTATAAGGAATTTGCAAAAAATTTACCATCTCTGTTACCATCTACTGCACTGCTATTTTTGTGAGCATTATGTATGTAACTTAAAAACTATTCTTCAAATTTACGCCTAGAGATCCAAAAATTTGGCAAAATGTAAGTCTTGTTCGCTTCCTGGCAAATTTTAGAAAACTTATATTCTTTACAACTGCAAGGGTATTACGAAACTTTTGCATGGCCAAGTCCCTCTAGTTTCATATTCAGTTCGTGCCTCCCGACTGGAGACTTGAATTAAGCATTTCATATTGAGAATAACAGACCAAGCTAAATATAGTTTAAGTTCTGATCAAAAATGTATATGCTCTAAGGGTAAACGTAATTGCCTTTCGATCTGTTACAAAAGCCATTATCCGGATTACCCAACAGCAAAAAAAAAGGAACTTTATTGACATCGAAGCTCCTCGGTCAAGTAGCATGATATCAGAGAAAGATATATATACAACATTAACGAGCATATTATAGTAATGTTTTTAATTACTTTTCATTAACTTGGGACGAGTGGACGAGTGGACGAGGGGAGGCGGGGTCAAGCGGCGCGAACTTTCTGCTCAGCACGCGACCAACAACAATCAGTTGTTAATTTCGCCGTTTTGTTGTCCTAAAACTCATTTACTGGTCAAGTATTGTCAGCGGGCAGCGCCCTATAAATACGCATATATATATATATATATATAGTGTATATATATTTATAGTGCTATATAGAAATAATCTCAGCTAGGGGCTGCTCGTTTATCTTTGATGTTGACTGAAACTCTTGCTGGCTCTTAATAGCGGCCGCTGTGTGAGCCAGCATGGTAATTAAGTTGTTGTGTTTGCTTCTTCTTCTTCTTCTTCTTCTGCATGCATCTTTATATATTTGTATGTGTGTGTATTTTTCTCACTTGGTCTGCAGGAGCGAGACCTGCTATGCCAGCAGCTGGTGCTCGCAGTCGTATCCTTTATGCGCTGTCATATTGCATACTTTACGGCTTTCAGCGCGAGTGCTTTTGTACATTTCAAGAATATTTACAGCACAACTTGCTTATTGTATAATGGCATTTACTTTATACAAACGTCGACGCTGACGCTGACGTGGACGCTGACGTCGCTGTCGCTGTCGCCATTAACCCGTTGCACCCCGCTCATGGGAAATTTCACAACAATTATTGCTTACCCATCGTCCATCGTCCATCGTCCATTCACTGTGGCTCGACTCCTCGCAACAACCGTTCAGTGCCGCTGTCTGTTTGTCGCTCATTAGAGCGAACTTTGTAACTGCCGCAGTTGCATCTTGCCACAACAACAACAAGAGCAGCAACAGCAGCAGCAGCAGCAGCAGCAGCAAGTGCTGCTTATTCGAAAGTAATTAGCATAAAAATAAATACCACTCATTAAGTCATGTTGTTTTTATCTATTCACCATTTGATGTTGCGTCCTGTTGACAGCGATGCCGACAGAGACAGAGAGAGAGAGAGACAGATGCAGAGAGAGAGATAGAGTTGGGAAGGGATTGCAGCTTACTTTAAATACAGTTTATTTGCATAACTAGCAGAAACTTTAAATGAGAGTTACGTTGCACGGCTTAAAGCGTAAACCAACATCAAATGAACCAATGAGCCGGAACTAGTTCAACAAGTACACGCGCGCTACATACACTATCTATTGCCATACAAAATCTTCGCAATTGAATTAATTGAATAAAGCATAACTAGGTCGATAGGTTTGTATACCAATATATATTAAGGATTGTATATCACTCGAACGAGAAGTACTCGAGCTATAGGCACTCACAGCCAAGGGCAGCTGGATTTTGTATTAGTGTAGGTATATAGCACTATCTGATTAAGTATAGTAAGTCTGTATGGTAATATCGGTGAAGAACTTAATATACATTTTTTTGTTGTGTTTATATGTGTATATATATTCAATCTATAAAATATTCTTCATATATATCATGACTTTTCAACCTATTTATCGTATATCGTGGTGTTCACCATACCCAGACGCGACTGTATATGTATATACTTAATGGAAAAAGATTTTAAGGCTTTGATCATACGTTTTCACCATTAGCAATTATTATCAACTCCAGCCTGGATTGTTCCAAAACAAAACTATACTATCATATAGAATCGAATTCCATTAGGTTAGCCTAGCTAACTATACCGTAACTCGAACTCTACCTGCATTATAGAGTAGCAGTTTTTTAATAGCTTAAAGCTAAATTGAATTTTTGGCTGTTTGGCTTAAAGCAGCGCGAGCATATTTCAATTGTAATTTTAATTAGACGAAAACGAAAAGTCGCATAACTTTTAGCCAATGCCAAGCGAACAGTTACTGTAACCCGGGCACACACACACACAGACACACGCACACGTAGCAAATCAGAGTCTGTGTGTAGGTGTGTGTGTGTGTGTGTGGTAGTTGAAGACAAAGCGCGCAGTAGTAAGAGAATTCAATTAAATGTTCATCAAAAACTACAACAAAAATGGCGCACACAGAGATACATAGTCAAAGATATCTACAGCGAGGCGAACAAAGAATGGTAACGATGATGACAACGACAAGTCGATGATGATGATGATGATGATGATGTAGCTGTGACTGCCTCTGACTTTGGCGCTGTAATCAGCAAGAGGTGCGCAGCGAGCGGAAAGCCAACGACGACGCGCACAAAAGTTATAAAATACCAGATAGATAGTAATTGCAGTAGCTTCCTCATTCCTGCTGCTTCTTCTTCTTCTTCTAGTTTGTGTGTGTGTGGGTGGGTGTTGAAAATAAGCAGGAAACTGGAAATTACAAATGATACGGAAATAATGCGATATCATGAATCATTTTTATGAGAATCGAGACTTTGATTCTCATGGGCAAATGATGCTGTGCCGCTAAATACGCCTCTCCCTCTCCCTCTCCCTCTGTGTGTGTGTGTGAAGCGGCCTTTTGTGGAGGGCGAGAGAAATGGAATCGAATTGAGTTGCATGTGCAACACTTTCGAGTCAACAACTTTGCATCGAGCGCGACCAACTGGCGTCGACCGCACAAATAATGTCAACAACATTGCCAGTCATCAATAAGGAAAGTCTACAGCTGGCATCGAATTCCCATTTCCAGCGCCTTGCCTTGCTCTTCCACTTTCCATCCGCATCCTTCTGCTGGCGTCAATTGGCCACGAAGTTGGCTCAGCTGAGTGCAAACATATTTTTTTATTTTTTTTATCATTTATTTTCATGACGCTTGCTCTGTAACCCAACCGCCCTTAGCTTTGCGTCCATTTCTTGAATGCTCGATTTATTAGTCGAGCAGAAGCAGTTGTAATTGAAAACTCGGCTGCAAACATATTTTTAATTTCAATTATCAGAAATTACCAAAGAAGCTTACGATTGTCGAACATGTTAATATCAAGTTAAGAAATTTGATAAGAAACTCTGAAGAGGAGTTATTATTTCATTCAATCTTAAATTTCAATTAAATGCAACTTTCGCAAAACTAATATCTATTTCCATTCTGTAACCAAATTAAATATCTATAATAAATGAGTTTCTAGACTTTTTGATAAGAGGTATCAAGTTAACTGCAGCAGAGATCTGATCACATATTTGCAGCATATAGTGTGGGGAGATATGTGACCATTTCTTGATGCCATTTTCTTTAGTCAATTTGATGTTAAGTGGCAAGTGGCGAGTGGCAAGTGGCAATTGTCTGTTAACCGCTGCCTACCCCCTGCCCCCGCCATATTAAAGTCAATTTTCGGACAGCAAATGCTAATGAACTTAAGTAATGGGCCAACGGCAGCCGAGCCCAGCCTCCGGCTAGGCAGGTCAGATTACTCGGGCTGGCTGGGTCGCTGGGGTCTTCAAGGTTGCTTTTCAGGTGCCACGTTTAACAATTTGCAACCTTAATGTGGCACCAAAGTGTTAAAGTCCAGGCCCCATAAGTTCCCAACCAAATGGGCCTGGCCTTTTATGTATGGCCCATTTACGTGCCGAGCCAGCCTTCAGCTTTCAGCGGCGCCTGTCAGGACTGGGCGCGGGAGGGGGGAATGCGGGGCGCTTAATTATGAGGGGCCAACCCTTGCTATTAAAACAACTGGAGCAATATCTAATGTGTATGCCCCCAACATACACAGCAAGAGAGAGGGAGAGAGAGAGAGAGAGGGAGGGGGCATTCGCATTCCGATATCGACGAAAAATTGCAGCTCATTTTGGCTGGGAGCTGGGAGCTGTCCGGGCTTTGACTTTAAAGTGTAATTTCTGTGGTTACATTTGCTAAACATAAATCTAATGGATATTAATACAAGTAAAGGCACATACCCCTCACACACACACACACACAGCTCGTACGTGTGCCTGTATATTATACGTGCCCTGGCCTTCGGGTCTGTGGCTTGGGCTTGGGGTCCAGGCTAACTGTGGAGAGGGGTTAAGGTTTGCTCGTCTCACTAGCGATTTCCGGCATTTGTGCAGCCCATTGCTGGTTTATTATAATTCAACACGTGTGTGTGTGTGTGTGTGGGTGGGTGTGTGCTAGGGTCTGCTGCTGGTCTACATTAACTTGCTGCCAACATCAAAATATTTCAATTTTGCAGTTCGCTTTGCGGCCGTTTTGGCATTTCAATGTTTTTTACCGGGTCAGCTTTTGGGGCCAGGGCTAAAACGAGCAGGCAAGTGGTGGGCGGAGGGGGGGGGGCGTAACGTTTCTACTTTAATGCCATAAAAAGCCATATCCGGTTGCTGTATGAGATTTTATGCGCTTTATGCATAGGCAAAGCGAACGAGGCGCTCATTTAAATTAGATCAGCGGGAAAGGTTTTTCGACCAGATTTGGCCAAAGAGCTTTTCGGCTCCGACCGCAGCTGAAAATCTAACTATGTGCACTTGTGTGTGTGTGTGTGTGCGTGTGCGTGTGTGAAATATGAGTATGCATAGTTAGCGTTTGTAGGTGGCTAAAATTGATGACTGTGGCTGCATTTGCTCGCAGTTGACGAAAGTCAATCGGAGTTACAGCCTGAGAGAGAGAGAGGCTAAAGTTGTAAGCTAGCTTAAATCAGGTAACACGAAGATTGCCTGAGCATTTTGCTAAGTTTCAATCGCTTAATTGAAGCAGTCGCAGCGATTTGCCTGAGCTCGAAGTTTGATTAAAAAGTTGGCGCGTCTGCCGATGAAGCTGAAGCGTGTGGGAAGCTGCATGTGAAAAGGATTGAAAGAGAGACAGAGAGAGAGAGAGTGAGAGAGAGGGGGATAGAGCAGAGTGTGCCAGAGATATGGCAATGACATGAGGCCCCAAAATAACACAATGCGAAAGTTTGTTTCAATCAATGTGGCTGCTCTGGCTTTTGCAGCAACAACAACAACAAAGTTGTAAACGAGCACATAAATAACTTGAGCTGGTGCTGGGCGAACCCGGAGTAGGTCGCCAAACGTCAATGGAATATCAATTTTAAAGCGCCCAGCGTCAGGAGCCAACGAACATGAGGCAGGCAGTTGGGGCAGTTGGGGAGGCAGCTCTGGTTGCGGATGTGGATACAGATAATAGACAGAGATACGATTGCGTTCTGTATATAAGCAGATGTAAATACATATCTGCCACTACACACACATAAAATAACTTGACATCGAGTCCAAGTCGCAGCTCAAATTGAAATGCAAGCCGGAAGCGAGCGAACAAAAGTGACCTGCAAAATGGACAAGTCGAACTGCATATCGAGCTACTTTTGGGGGCAGACTGTGAGCTAAGCGTCGCTAGAGTTGTCACCATGCCGCAAGCTAATGCAGAGTTGGTCGCTTTAAGGGGCTTAAGAGTGTTATTTTTGAAGATATGGACTTTCAGCTAAGGTCTTATACTTGAATAACTGACTTGAGTTATTTTGGTTTGATTGGGGCTGCCTTTTGCTGTGCAGTTTCTTAGAATCAAGCTAACTCTTTCTAAGCTAAATTATCTTCTTTTTCTTAAAAGTTATTCAAAGTTCATTGGCAGAGGCCGCTCGAGATCTAAAGTTTAGGCCCAATATCAAAGGCTTTCGAATTTGAATTCTAAATTGAATCCCGCTCTTGCACAAGCCACAAGCAAAACTTAGCACAGTGGCAATAAATATGGCAGCTGAAACCCAAATGAGTTACATGAAACATATTAACGAAGCTTTAATGCACTTCCTCTCACAAAACTCTTAATATATTGAAATTATCATCAAGGCTTTCCAATTCCCATTCTCGAAAGAGTTTTCCTGCGCCGTAAACTGCATAGTTATTGCTTAAGTGACTAGCTGCAGCTAGGGTATTACAAGAGCGGTAAATGAATCGCCAAAAAGCAAAAAGACGCGCAACAAACAAAAATAGAAAAAATTCCGATAAACGGAAATAGAAAACAAGAAACGTGCACAAATCTAATTTCCAAACAACACGCGCAGAGTCAAACAAAAAATTGAAAGAGAAAAAATACATACACATATAGGGAGAAATCGAGGAGACTCTGAGCCAGACTAGCAACAACAACAACAACAAGAAAGGCAAAAGGCTGGTTGAAGATGATGACGACGTCAACGGCGTAAAAATTGAAATGAAGATAGACGCGAGCAGCAGTAACAACAACAATAACAACAAGAACAGCAACAGCAACAACAAAATGAAACTTTTCAATATCCGCATCCGCTCATGAATAATAATTTATAATGGCAGCCGTGCGCTGCTGGCGCTGTAAAAAGCGAGAACAGCGCCGAGTTGGGTCCAGGCAGCAGCAGCAGGACGAGTGGCAATTGAGCTCATCCTGAGCCACAGCTGAGCACGGCGAATGTCTCCAGCATATTACTTAACCAACGCAAATAAATAAAAAAGAAGGAAAATCCAAAGAAAAGCCCGAGCAACGAAAACAGACTGACAGACTGACAGACTAACCAAGTGACAGACAAGTCAAGCAGGTGCCACATTTAGCCATAGATAGAGAAGTTATCAGTTATATGGCAAGTGAGCTCTAGGGTTTTCAATTACCTATAGATAAAGTTGCTATAAGGAGGCTTTTCCATTTGGCGTTTGAGCACAACTGTACATGGCAAAGAGAAGACTGTGCAAAAGAACTGACAGTGTAGTCAAGCGGGTGGTAGGCAGACTTACCTGTAGCTAGAAGAACTACAAGCTATGCATACGAGCTGTAAGGCTTTTAAATTTCCATAGATAAAGTAATAACAGGTTATATGAAAAGTAAACTCTTGGGCACAACTGTACCTGGCGAAGTCAAAGAGAAGAATGAGGTCGAATAGAAATTAAAACAGATTGACAGACTATATAACTATAACAGATATAACTATATAACAGATAAGTCAAGCAGATGGCAGGCCGATTTACTATATATATGCAAATGAAGTATACGATATATGTATATCCGAACTATAAGGCTTTCAAATTTCCACAGATAAAGTAATAACTGGTTACATGAAACGTAAACTCTTAAGTCCGCTTTTGGGCTCAACTGTACCTTACAAGGCGAATTCATTGCATGGAAAAGCCAAAGAAACCCAAAGGAAATCGAAACAAATTAGTCTGTCAATGTCATATCAGTCATATCAATGATTATGAATGATAAGTCAAGTAGGTAGGCAGATTTACTTATAGATAAGAGCTATGAGTTATAAATAGATCGATCTCAAGAGTTTTCCATTTTCCACAGATAAAGGAGTAATTAGTTAAAATTACAGTCAACTCTGCAGTTTCTCATTACTTTGACAGCTGAGGTAAGTCAGCTTTTGGGCACAACTGTACCTGGCCAGGCGCATGGCGTGCATGTGAAACGGATTATTGGCATATCTTGGCTCCTTTTCAAGAATGTTCGCACTTCGCTTAAGTACAATGTATTATTCTTTATAGAGCTGCGATTTCTGTTGGCTTCGTGCTGGCTCATTGGCAATTGGCAATTGCTAGCGATTTGCATGCGCAACGATAATGATAAAACTTTCTGGCAGCGACTTAAAAATCAAAGCTCTTTGCCACGCGTGCCACACTCGCTTAATTCTCTCTCCCTCTCTCTTTCTCTCCCTCTCTCTGAGTCTCCATTAACCGCACATCAAATTCTTATTAGCGCCCATTGGCAGCGCTCAATTTCAATTGATTCGTTTTGCCAGATGCCAAAACTTTTCCAATCAGGCCACCTCTGCCCTGCCCCACCCAAGCCCAATCCTTCTTGGGCCCACCCATGTTCTTAGGGTTTTCCTTCGCGTGCGTCGCTCTCTTTTTTGATATGTTTTCATTTTTCCCATCGTTGCGTGCACGCTAAAAACCCAATTAAACGCGCCATTAAATTATTTCGCAATTTGCATATATTTCGTATTTCGACTCAATAAAATTTCACACCTGAGCGACTGCTAACACACCCACCCACACACCCACACACGCACACGTTGCAGCCCAAGAGAGAGAGCTTTGCAAATTTTGCTCTTCTTTTGATTCTTGTTATTTTTTATTTTCCTTCTGTTTTCATGTAGTATTTCATTTTAGCTGGCTTTTATTTTATTTGTATTTCCTCAATTGCCGTTGATTTTGATCGTCTTTAATTTGGGTTGCGTTTCGTTTTTGATACCCTGCACCCAGACAATACGTATCAAAACTGACCTCTTTTATTTTTATATATCAAAAGATAGAGCCTCAAAATTTTTTAAATCTAACAAAATTGTAAATAAATATTATAGTAGAATGAAATAAAAATGTTAGAAAAATTTAAAATTTAACAATTTGTTTTTCTATAAAAAATGAGAATGCATATTTCCAGTTGAGCTTATGGATAGCAATATAAATGACAGCTTTCGCCGAATTACAGGGTATCCCAATGTTTTTATACTCGTTCATGAAGTGAAAAGAGTATATTGGTTTTGTGGAATGTCCGTCTTGTTGTCTGTCCGTCTGTCTGTATAAACGCGCAGGATTTGGACACCTTTGAAATAGATCAATTTTAAGTGTTTTTCCGCAGCGCCCATAGAGACATGGCAAATCGGGAATTGATTTATCTATTAAAACTAAAACGCTGTTATTTTCGTCAATATAGTAGTCTTAGAACTGGGACTTAGAACCTATATCTTCACACAGCTCTACCTCTGGTTCTACAGTTTGATAACTAGAGCCTTAAAATTTGATCCTTGTATCTTATATTGACTAAAAATAATTGACTTACGGCTCCTCGGGGAGTGGCAAATCAGTCTTAAAGCTGGGGTAACCAAGTTTCGTAGCGTTTCCGTGCAATTCGCAATTTTCATTTGTATTTCAGATATTAATGACAGCTAACGGTAATTAAGGCACAGCAGCTGATAGAACATATGAAATGTTTATATATAAACAATTTCAATATTCGAATCAGTTTTCTATATATCAAAAGTGCAGACAAATGGAAAACTTATTAAGGAAAGTTAAGTAGATGATATTAACCTTAGCCTTCTTGCGTCTATCTCGCACACACACACACTCACAGACACACACACTTTCAATTTTACAGCAATTAAATTAATAATTAATCAAAACCAAATTAAGCTGGCTTGGTTAAGCTGCGCATTATTATCGGGTTAGCCGCAAGGCTGATGCGAGTCTTGCAATTCATTAAAATGCAGCAAAACGCCAAAACAATCGTGTTCCCATTTTCAAAATAAACTAAAAAGTTCAATATTTAATATGAGATTTGATTTTTTGTTCACGAAATATTTCCCGAAGATTAGCTAAAAGTGTGCAGAATGAAAAAAATGTTTATTCCGCAATTTTTGGCGAATTTCACGAGTCGAAAGAAAGGCGGAAATGGGAAAACAGCTTCCGGTTCGCCTGTTGCCGAGCTGAGTTTTTGTTGCATTCAGTTTCTGGTTTCGCCAATCGCCCGCAGGTAACTGCACTGCCATACTTTTCCCAAATTAATTATAATTATGTGTGAGTGCATGTCCATGTGTGTGTGTGTGTGTGTGTGTGTGTGTGTATGTGTGCATACACTGACATGCATGTAAATATATTAATAGATGAACCTTTTGCAAGTTTTAATTACGAATTTCGCGTTATGTGGCAAATTGATTGAGTCTGATTGGATATATCCCAGGGGTATCTCTTGCATTTGCCTTGCTCCACGCCGTCCGCAGATGAAACAAAGCATTTGCGAATATGACAAGAACAATGCTGGCAAAAGTTTACATAACATGCCATTATATATAATTAATTTTAATTAGATTCCAATGTAATACTTAAATCTTATATTCCTAGCTCAACTTGGACTCTTGTATGAGAGTGTTTCTCTGCAAATATATCTAGCGCAAGGCAAGTTCATATATACATCTTAGTCACTTTCTGGTTGTGTGCTTTTGATTCATTTTCAGCACATCAAAAGGTTTCAATTACAGGGTATCTATAACACTTGATGTTTACTCAATATCTCAAGATTTTCAGCTGCGCGTTGTTTACCTTTTGCTTTATTAAATCAAACATGCGAGACAGCTGTGGCAGGTGGTCAGCGGCTGCGACGCTCGACTGAACAATCAAGTGGACGCCAAGGTCCTTTTTTGTTGAAGTCGACCGAAAAGTGGGATTCCTGGAAACGCTTTCGTATGTAAGCAAATGGGAAAGAGTATTTATTCTTTACAGTTACTTTCAGAAGTATGCACACTTGGCACAAGCTTATTTAATAAACTGCCAGAAAAGTGAAAAAGGAATTAACAATTTTTCAATTTGGCCTAATTTTGTCAAGTTAGGCTTTTAAGACTTTAGAGAAACGCCTCGAGTTGTCATCAATAAATTATCTATGCATGTCAGTCAAAGTGTTTTTTAAAGCTTTCACATTTACGAATGTGTGTGCGTGTGTGTGTGTGTACATGTGTGTGTCGCCTCACATGCTGTACAATTAATTTGGTCAACAGCTGCTATAATTACTTGTATGCGGAGCTCGGAGGCCGCCACCTTTGCTTCACTGAGCTGAAAAATTATGGACACAGCCAGCTAGACCTGGGGTAAAGAAGTGCACCACCTACGCCTGAGCCACCTTTGACCTGGCGGAGCATTGTGTGCTAATGACGAGCCGTTGATTTGTGATGTTCATTATTTGCGAGGACATTGCCATAGCAGAGCACCATAACTCACAACTTTTGTGGAATGTTGGCTAGGTGGCTAACTGGGTGGTTAGCTGGGTGGTTGGCTGGGTGCACCCAGTTGATGAACTCGGCAAAACTAATTAAAACACGTGAGAAACACATGTAAAATGGCACCGGCCCAGCTGCCGCCCAAAAGCCGAATGCACATGAATAATTTAGGGCCTCAGATGGAGTCTCGGGCAGACACAGCGACAACGAGGATGACGTTGACCTCGACTGCTTGGCTATTCCAACCGAAACTTGGGCCATTTTCATGTTTGCCCATCTTATGGGGATTTCGACTATTCAACGAGCTTGAGTGGGCTCTTTTTCATGTTATTTTAATTATTAGTTATTTCTGCTCGAAAACTTCATTTTCGACCAATACATAAATAACTTGCTTAAAGCCCGTATGGTCAGATACTGGCCAGATGGTTACACTGAAAGAAATCAGCTCACATTTGAGACGACTGTTAGACAATATTTGCTGCTTATCCCAAGCTTATTCGATGTGTCTTTTTAGAGTTTGTGCTTGATTTTAAATCATACTTTTCTCTCAGTGTGCATGTTTGTATGTATTCTTTTTTTGACTTTCAAACTTTCTCAAAAACCCACTAAACACTTTTTTAATTCATTTGTTGCAGTGTCTGTTTTTTTTTGTTACTGACAATTTGATGAGTTGGGCAACTGGTAGCTGACAGACAAAAGCAGACCGCTGTGTCACTCGCCGGATGTTCAAAGTGCAAACGGAAGTCGCTCATATTACGTCACACACGAGAGATTTGAAAATGTGTTTCCGGTTGGGACAGCACTTCCGCTCGGCCAACGTGTTCAGCTGCCCCCTACTCTGTCTTAGCCTAATCTCTCTCTCTCTCTCTCACACTCTCACTCACTCGAACCGTTTTAATTTTGACTCCTCGCGAACTAAATTTAAAAAGTCAAACAAATAAAATTAAATATGTCTAACATAAAAGATACACAAAACACGTGCAAATTGCAGTCTGGTCAACGGGCATTGGCAGTGCAGAAAGGTCGGATGTCATAGGGCACTCGGCTCGTTGTCTGGGCTCCTGTCGGAGCTCAGCGTTAAGCACAGTCACAGCACACAGCCAGAGCCACAACAAGGACAATGCCAACAGCAGCGCGACAGCTTCGACAAATGCGCGAACTGGCAACCGGGCAACCGGGCAACCGACCCCAGGCGAATCAAAACCAACCAACTAACCAGGCAACAAAACAATTCGACCGATGTGACCAGCTCGAAAGCCATGATCCGCATTGTTGGAGCCGAAGGAAGCTGCTTGCAACAAGCTTTGTATACGCTTTCAATAGCCCCACAGTTCAATTAATTAAAAATATAGAATCAGTATGACTTCAATACAGTTTACAGTTCCAACTTACTTTCAATGCGATTTGATAGTTGTGGAATATATTTAAAATTAGTCAAACTACAAGTGCTTCAACTATATTTCAATGTAGCTTCAATTCAATTTCATATGATTGCAAGAGAATATAGTAAATTCAGTTTGATATTCCAGAGTTTCAATGCACTTTGAATACAGATTTAATCTTCAAAATTATCATGTTTCAATACAGCTTCAATACAGGTTACATTTTCAATTGACATTCAATATTGATTGAAAGTTGTTAAATATAGCTTCAATATAGCTTCAATATAGCTTCAATATAGCTTCAATATAATTTCAATATAATTTCAATATAATTTCAATATAATTTCAATGTAATTTCAATATAATTTCAATATAATTTCAATATAATTTCAATATAATTTCAATATAATTTCAATATAATTTCAATATAATTTCAATATAGTTTCAATATAGTTTCAATATAGTTTCAATATAGTTTCAGTTGTGTTTCAATATAATTTCAATTGTGTTTCAATATAATTTCAATTGTGTTTCAATATAATTTCAATTGTGTTTCAATTGTGTTTCAATATACTTTTAATCTAGTTTCAATTAACTTTTAATGTAGATAAAGATAATATTTTTTAATAAACATCACAATTCAATCACTGAATTCAATATATTACAGCTTTCAACCTCTTTCAACTGCTTTCAACAATTCAATTTCAAAAGAGCTTCATCTAAGTTTCAATTTACTTTCAATAAAGTACTTGGTGTAGATACATGGAGTTTCCTTTACTTTCAGTCTATATCACAGTTTTATTTGAATTCAATATTTGATAGTTTTTGACAGTATTGAATTGCATGCAGTTTCTATTGAGATTGAAAATGTTGAAAAAATAACAAGGTTCTTAGCCTTTTATTCAATATCACAATTCAATCAACTTCCACATTTTGTAGCTTTCAATCGCTTACAACCATAGAGTTACTATATAATATCTCTTTCAATATATGAAGTATATATAGCAAGACTCCCAGATTTTAATCAATATCAATTTTTTGACTATGTTCAATATTTTTTCGATTTAAGATTCAATTCCACAATAGAGTTGCAGAACAGTTTCAACTGTTTTTAGCTTTCAATTGGATTCGATATCAGTCAACAGGCTCCAGCAGAAAGTCAATATGCCCAGCAAGGAGCAGACACCGTCTCTCAATTGGACCAATGCAATTTTTGGGCATTGCGACCGCGTTGCGCGGTGCATTAAAACGGAAGTGGAAACTAAAAGCAGTTATATTTTTTGGCGCACTTACATGGATTTTGTTGTTCCCATTTTTTTTTGTTTGGGGATAAAAGGTTTATTTTTTTTGCAGTTTTTCTTAGCTAATCGTGGGCTTGAAAGGGGCAGGAGCAGGAGGAGGAGAGTTGAGAGTGGGTGAAAACTGAAACTGAAAACTCCGACGCTGCAGCTGACTCTGACGGTAAGTGGACCGAGTTAGTGTGTGTGTGTGTATGTGTGGTTGCACCATGTGGTTGCGTGGTTGCCCTATGTGTGTGTGCCCGAACAGTTTTTTTTGTTACGTTTGCTGAATTTGTTTGTTTGGCAATTTGTGTAACTAAAAAGCATTCACTTTTGAACTTTATCAGGAATTGGGCGTATGGGCGTGCCGCATGACAATACACTGATAATACACTGCATAGTATGTGTGTGTGTGTGTGCGTAGATGTGTGTGAGTAAATGTGTGCGGATAGCTTGTTGGCAGCAGATTTTGCGGCTGCCCTTGCTTCTGGCAGTTGTCACTAGCACTCACATACCCCTCCCTCCCCCTCCCTGCCCCACCCCTTGTCAGCCGCCCTCGCCCTCGCCATTTTCCCATCTATTTGTACGCCTTTAGCACGGTCTTCTTATATGTTCCGTTTGGTTTTGGCGTTCAATTTATTTTGTGTTTGTTTAGTTGTTTTCTTTGTTTCTCTTGTTGTTGTTGTTGTTGTTGTTGTTGTTGTTGCTTTTTGTCAATTTTAAATTACATTTTAACAACTTTGGCAGAGCAAAATTTTAATTAAACTTTGATACGCGCGCTCAGCTCTTAACTTTCGCTCTAACTCCGTTCTTTTGTGACTATCATTCTTATTTTGTCGTTCTATTTAAATTCTTTCTTCTACTCAATGTGCGTGTGTGTGTGTGTACTTAGGCGTCGCCATATTGAACGCTGACAGCGCCATCTAGCGAGCAATTAATGTGATTTATGAACGCACTTCATTATCCCCGCGCGAAGAAGCAGCCAAAACAAAAACTTGAAAAACAGCGCTCGTGATGCGTGTTTGGAAATTTAAAGAATCTGCCGGGTCAGCCACGCCCCATACAGAAGGCCGCCCCCTTCTCACACACACACACACACATACATACATGCGGCAATGCACGGTGCGTTTCTGGTGTGTAAACATGCGATTAATAATGAAAGAAATAAAAATAAAGTATGCATAAAATGAAATTTAAAAACACGAACATAGCGCATGAGAGAAAGGCTCAAAGCGAATAATAAAATACAAGAAAAAAAATACAAAACGAAGAAATACAAAAAATAAAAACAAAAGTATGAACGATGCAGTCAATTAGCACCGACTGCGAAATACTCGCTCATGCTCCAAAGATTGAATTGGAGTCCACCCTTTAAGAAGGTTAAAGACCCAAAGACTAAGAATTTCTATAGCAGACTCCATCTTTAAAGGAGATCTTCCTGTACAACTTTTCTGAGAGAATATATAGCTATATATAAACTGGTTACAAATATGCTCATATTCACAACGAGAAAGGGTATAAAAATAATACAAAAGGCAGAAGAAGCTAAACAACCCAAGCCAGCAGCAGGCCATGGAAATCCTTTTGTGACAGGATCTGTAGGGCTTGGGGTCGAAATGGGGGCTGGCGTTTGGGGTCGGACTGCTTGGGAAATTAAATATGCGCCTCATGTAGACGGTTTTTCATACTCTGAACCCATTGAAAATTAATAAAAGGGGTAGTATGTTTCTCTGCAAGTGTATGCAACAAGCAGGAAAATATTACAAGCTGAACAGCGAGCTCGGAAACTTCAAAAGCGGAAGGCTTAAAATTTGAAATTTTACTCTTATATATCGAAGACAATATAAATATGTCATGTTTCTTATCGAAGTCGCAAACCATTTCTTTAAGATCGACCAAAAAATGATATATCAAATGGAACTCTTTAGGCTTCGCTCGGGGAATATAGGAGCTAGAGAACTGAAAAATGTTATTTAGATTCCCGTTGAGTGAATACAACTTTTGATTATATCTTTTATTGGACGTCTATGATGGAATCTTGGAATCGGGCAATGCACAGATAAAGCAGAAAACTTTCAAAAATGTTCAAGAGAATCAGCTCGATGAGCATCTGCTACAGGGTACTTACTAGTCTGTCAATTTCGACTGGCGCACTCTTACTTGTATTTTTTCTCAAATATTCCTCTAGCTATGAATATTTTGTGTTTTTTCTCCAACTCATTTTTGACAATCTCTCCCAAACGAAGCGTCTAACCACATTTCGGAGTACAATTTAAAATCATAATTCTCTTTCTAATGCCGTTTTCAATTTAAAGCGCCGCAGGCATAATTATTATTCAATTGGCACAACAATTTACCACAATCGCGCGATAAAAACACAATGCGCCATTAAATTGTAATTCGCAAATATATATTTAGCACATAAATATATATTTATATATATATGTTTTAGTGCAGTTGGGCAATTTAGACAGTGTTGCTAACGTGCAGCGTCAACAGAATTAGCTCGTGCCCAATGACTAAATTAATGAACATTTTATGCGGATGTGAAACACAGCTCGCAATGCCAAATGTTTAGGCACAAGTACATGGACATGCGTGTGTGTGGGCGTGTCTCTGCACGGTGAGCTAGTAAATCATAGCAACAGCCACAACATCAATAACAATAGGAGCAACAAAAACAGCATCGAGCTGGTTACGCAACAAAATCTGTGCCAACTGCCGCAGCAATGAAGTTTATGTTTTTTAATTAAAATTTGTGTTGCCCAAAGAATTTGAATGTGTGCGTGTGAGGGTAGGTGTGTGTGTATATTGTTATTCTGCTTGTTGTTATTTCTTGCTGCGCATTTATCATGAATGAAATTTTATATGAAACGACCACATTATGCGCAGGTGTGCCCAGGTGCGCGTGCGGCTATTTAAAAATGGTCAGCGGTCATAAATTTTGCGCGAACAGCACCCACAGTATGTGGGAGTGTGTGCGTGTGTGTGTGTGAATAAAATCAAGCGTGCTAGGAGGCAGCCATTCGGAACATTATGCCCGTGGCTCTGATGCCATTGCCATTTAATGCCTTTTTGAAGTGCGCGAAAATTATTATTAGTGTGTGCACACACCCGCACATACACATACACATGCACATGCAATTTACGCCACGTTCACTATATATTTATCCAATTTACGTATCTATTGGAACTTTATTTCATTTCGACAAGCAAGGTAAACTTGGAGATAGCAAGAAACCCTTGTCATATCGACTTGACTAGCGAACACTTTATATATTCATTTATAGATATATACGTAATAGATATATTTGTATTTAATTACATTTCTTATACTCGTTCACGAAGTGAAAAGAGTATGTATATTGGTTTTGTGGAATGTTCGACTTGCTGTCTGTCCGTCTGTCTGTATGAACGCGCAGCATTTTTACACCTTTAAAACTAGAGACTTGAAATTTGGAATATGGAGGGCGTGGAAATCAGGTAGAACCGTATCTTCTACAGTTTCGGAACTGGAAAAGCCAAATTTGGTATGTAAACATCTCTTAACATTCTCTCAAGATTTCATAAGTTATAAATCCCCGTCCACAGGGGGAGTGGCAAATCGGCAATTACGATATCTTTTACTAAAACAATGTTATTTTCGGCAATATTGATGTCTAAGAAAAAGATATGGTACACCCATAAAGGGCGTGGCATAACGGATAAAACTGTATTTTTTACAGGTTGTGAGCTAAAACAAAGCTTACTGTTGACCTCCTTTAAAAGTCTACTAAAAATGAATACAGCCAAACTTGCAGGAGGCGTGGCAAATCTGGAATAACAATTTTTAGATGAAAACCCTATTTTCGAAAGAAATGGGATTTTGAATATATATTCAATTGACAAAGATATGGTATATATAGCTAGGCCCTTTTGGGGCATGGAAAATCGGTAAAAACTTCATCTTTCAGTTTTACAGCTGATGACAAATATTTTTCTGCTGCCCTCCTTCTTAGATTGATCCAATATCATTGACATTTGCCTCTTGGGAGCGTGGCAAATTGAAAGAACAAAAAACAGTATCTTCTACTGCGTGAACGAGTATGTATGCAGACGGTTGCGCCCGATTGCAATGTCCTTACTTGTTTTTAATCAACTTTCGAGCTTAGCTGCAAATTGTTAATTTAAATAAATTGTAATTTTAGCAGGAAACAACGAAAATAGAAAAATAAATAATTAAATTTATATTTGATTCTTACTTAAAGAAAATATATGCATGTAGATGTATACTAACTGCTAAGCTTAAAAGTAGATTAAAAACAGACAATTAAAATAATTGGATGCAATTTAACACTGCTCAACATAAGTTATCTAATGGAAAACGTAACAATTGCAAATTAGTCGCTGGCAAATCCAGCTTGAAAATATTGAAACACACAACTAGAGATAGCTGTAGGCTAAATTTGTTTTGCTGGCATGACTGATAAGCTCTTCGCTGTCATCGAATTGGAAGCTCGATTAATTGCCTGCCAGTCGCAGCTTGTTTTGCAATCGATTGTTAGACAGTCGGCTGCCAATCGATTGTCAGCTGCAGTCGATTTCGCGGCATTACCTGCTGGCCGGACGGCTCTTGTCCAAATCACGTTTCATTGCGGCCAAAGGCGAGAGCGACGACGACTGCTACTCGATTAATTATGTGAGCTCACCCACACACATACGCACGCCCACGCACACCCACACATATGAGTCGCTTGTGCTGGCATAATATATGCGTTCTTATTAACAATTTCGTCGCCATCGCGAAGCGCAGATGAGGTTCCAGCTCAAAGAGGGTGTCGAGGGTGTTGAGGGTGTTGAGTGTGTGTAGTGGGATGTGGAGGAGCAAGATGAGGAGGAGTAGCTCTCAACAACTGAAGCTTCATTTGGATGTGTAAACGTGTTATTTATTTCGAAAACTGAATGTTGCCTTTTAAGTGGCAATAAATCAAATTGAATGCCCCCAACATAGCCAAAGGGGCAGGCGAGGGCGAGGGCGAGGGCAAGGGTGCGGGTGCGGGCATGGCCGCGTTAGTCAGTCAAGCAGCCAGGCAGAAGCCAAGGAGCAGCGAGCACAGTAACTTACTTTCATATTTGACTTAGCCATAAAAGCAGGGCATACTCCCCCAAACACAACACTCTGGCTTTATCAAGCGCTTCGCCGTATGTTAACCAACAGAAATGAAGCTTGGCAAGCGCCCGGCATAGAGGACGCCAGCGACAAGTCAGGAGCAGGACCCCAGGCCAAAGCAGGACCACGAACCCGTGCCCCAACTCAGTCAGCTGTAAGCCAGTTGACGACGATGACGTCGGGAGTCTCAGACCATGCCAACGCCTCCCCCTCTCCTGCCAACGCCCTCTCCTTGGCTCCTTCTCAGCTGGAGTTGTCGTCGACGTCTTCGTCGCGGGTTTTGTGTGCCGCGTTGTTTGTTTAGCGCTCCTTAAGCTCTTAAGCTCATTTCGGTTTGGTTTTATTTGTAACTCGAGGCACACTCTCACACATACACAAACTCAGATTGTTGGGCTTTTCCTTTTTTTTTTTAAATAGAGCTGCCAAGCTGCTGAAAAACATTTAGTCAAAGAACTAGCAAGCTGGCACTGCTCTAGCTGAAGAACTCAATCAAATAGAAATCGTAGCTCATTCAATGCAAACTAGGGTTGAATTGATGGCTTAGCTTTGAGCCTGGAGTTGGCCAAGCTTAGCTTTAAGACAACTCCAAAAGAAGATTTTCGGCAGACAAACATAATAATAACGATCTAGTCGGGTCTGCCCGACTACGAGATCCCCTGAACCTTTGTTCGAGCTTGCATTATAGTATATATACAAACATAACAATATGAATGCAACACAAAACAAGTAAGAAGGCTCTAGTCGGGTCTGCCCGACTATGACATCCCCTGAACCAAGTCCGAGCTGATATTTTAAACAACCTAGCTTACATCTTTTATCTATAAATATTATCCTCTGCGCGCATATACACACGCACGCACATACAGAAGCACGCACATACACACGCACACACATACACACGCACACACATACACACATGCACACACAAGCACGCGTTCCGATTACAGCGTAGTTGATTTGAATGTATGTATGCACAAGTATAGAAAAAATGCTTTGCTGCTGCCGCGAGTTTTTGCCAATTGACAAAATGCTTTGTTTAATAACTTCTGTATTACTAAACGAATTTCAATCAAATTCTCAGCAATGAATGCTTTTTTTATTGCTTAAAAAACTTAAAAAAATTTAACTGTGGCTTCGATAACTTTTTTTTTTGTAAAAATTGATTTTGTAAAATGTGGAGCCGGCATCCAAAATATAAAAAAATAGAAAATGTTTTTTATTTACAAGAAGCCAGAATATATATACTTTGTGGGGTCTGCTACGCCTTCTTCTTCCTGTTACAAACTTTTCGCAAAGCCATTATACTCTGATTTCCCATTTTCCATGGGTTCAGGGTATAAAAAGTAACCAGAAAGTTAAGCGATCTTCTGTATATCGATGGTAAGATACTAGGGTAAATAGGATATACCTAGTCCCGTCTGTCAATAAGAATTTGCTGGAAAACAGCTTTTGAGGGGTAAGTTATAATATCATAGAAGATTTCAATTTGGTTATCGTAGATCAAAGATCAAGTTTTATTCAGAAGTCAATAACGAGTACTGCATCAAGATCTATTTACAGAGTAACCTTGAGTCGATCATAGTCGACTCGAGTCAGATTTGTTTTTGATGCAGAAGTTGAAGTTTTGTGTATCGCAGTTGAATTTAACGCCCTGTTGTTGTGCGTTTAAGCGAAACAATGACAGAATCCTTTGCTCCTTGGCTTGCATCAGATATCTTTCATTTTGGTATTGAGCAGCTGGTATGCGGCTTCCATTGCCATGTAGCTGTGTTGCTATTGTTTCTAGCCTGTCTCTTGGGTGTTCATTCAGCTGCCCTTGCTGTCTGACTTGCATATCAAGTTGCCGGTTCGCTTTAGCTCTTTCCTAATCGTCTGTCTAAGTGTCAGTCCGTTTTGTTTGATTGATTTTTGCCGTTTCTGCTCTCAGCCCGCTTCACCGAACGACTTTCTGTTCTCTGCGCTCTAAAGGAAGTTGCTTGTGTGCATTTATTGGCGTAGCAAATTCAATTTTCAATTCAAGTAAGAACAAAAGCCGATTGACAGCAGCCAACAATGAAGTGCGAGCAAGTACCAACTCTGCTTGGATCATGCATATTTGCATAGAACTTTCATCTCAAGATGTTGCGACTTTAATGCGTTCCCGCATAACCAGCCGATATGCCTCTATACCAACCCATGTACAGTTTCCTCAAAAAAGCTAAGACAATTTCATATATATATAAAAAACTAACTTGATTGCATCAGAATTAATTTCATAAATTGTCAATTTAACCTTTTCATGAAATGTAAATTCAAATTCCTACTTCTACACACACATGTGTTCTACGATTTTCATGGCCATCAAGATTTGACATATATGACAAGTAAAAATGCTCTAGTCGGGACGGATCGAATAGGAAATGCCCTGAACCAAGTCCATTATGATCTCTGCGAGCATACACACACATATTTCTCTACTATTTGAAATACTTTTTTTTTTCAGGGTATCCAAAATCTGAAATATTTATAATGGGTATTCTTCTCACAGAAACCTGCATGGTAAATTTAAAAATCTGTTGTTATCGATAAGGAAATAGGATGAGTTATCGAAAAAAAAAAACAAGTAAGAAAGACAGACAGACAGAGAGAAAGAAAGACAGACAGAAAGAAAGACAGGACAGACAGAAAGAAAGACAGGACAGACAGGAAGAGAAACACAGACAGAGACAGACAGACAGACAGACAGACAGAGACAGACAGAGACAGACAGACAGACAGACAGAGACAGACAGAGACAGACAGACAGACAGACAGAGACAGACAGACAGACAGACAGACAGAAAGAAAGACAGGACAGACAGACAGACAGAGACAGACAGACAGACAGACAGACAGACAGACAGACAGACAGAAAGAGACAGAAAGAGACAGAAAGAGACAGACAGACAGACAGACAGACAGACAGACAGACAGACAGACAGAAAGAGACAGAAAGAGACAGAAAGAGACAGACAGGACAGACAGACAGACAGACAGACAGAGAGAAGAAAAGAAAGACAGACAGAGAGAAAGAAAGACAGACAGACAGACAGACAGACAGACAGAAAGAAAGAAAGACAGACAGACAGACAGACAGGACAGACAGAAAGACAGGACAGACAGAAAGAAAGACAGGACAGACAGTACAGACAGACAGAGAGACAGACAGACAGGACAGAGAGAAAGACAGGCAGACAGAGAGAAAGAAAGAAAGAAAGAAAGACAGGCAGACAGACAGACAGACAGACAGACAGACAGACAGACAGACAGACAGACAGACAGACAGACAGACAGACAGACAGACAGACAGACAGACAGACAGACAGACAGACAGACAGACAGACAGACAGACAGACAGACAGACAGACAGACAGACAGACAGACAGACAGACAGACAGAGAGACAGACAGACAGGACAGAGAGAAAGACAGGCAGACAGAGAGAAAGAAAGAAAGAAAGAAAGACAGGCAGACAGAGAGAAAGAAAGAAAGAAAGACAGGCAGACAGACAGACAGACAGACAGACAGACAGACAGAGAGAAAGAAAGACAGACAGAAAGAAAGACAGACAGACAGACAGAGAGAAAGAAAGAAAGACAGACGGACAGACGGACATGGCTAGATCGACTCAGCTCGTCGTCGTGATCAAGAATACATATACTTTATGGGGTCTGCCACGCCTCCTTCGGCCTGTTACATACTTTTTGCAAAACCATCATACCCCGATTTAACATTTTCAATGGGTTTAGGGTATTACATTCACTCTGCTGATATGCCACATTCCAATTTTAGCACATACCAATTTCCGTCTTATTTCAATGGCTAGAGTCCATGGAAGTTCAAGTGGTATAGATAGCTAATACATATGCATGAAGATTGGCAGTTCGCAAGTAAGTGGAGACATTTTGAAATTATTTTAAAAGGATTGCTATATGTATGTTTTGTATACAGTTTTGTGCCTACACGAAAGCTGCAACCGATTAGGGCTAATGAAGTCAGCCATTGATGTGCCACTTAATGATGCTGAAATGCACTTAACGCTATTCAGTCTTGCGAGTATTGAGTACTCTGAACATAATTATCAGATAATGAACATGTGACCTGCTGGCTGCGCTTGTGGTAGGGCTATGTGTGTGTGTGTGTATCTTGTGTGTGTATTTGCAACGGTATTCGAATGTTTTGCCATCATTAGCATTTCATCTTATTTCACTCAAGGGCGCAGCCGTGCGTGCAACATTTCATCAACAACAACAACAACATTAACGAATGCGAGAAGAGCCAGCACAAACTGCATTCCAATTGTCCGTCCGTGCGTATCCGGCAGACAACAAACAGATCGTTGGGCAAGCTAGCATGGAATGCCGCATGCCCCACGGCAGATGCGAACTGCCCTCTGCCCCCGCTGCCCAGCACGCGCTTTGTCAGCTGGGCAGCCGCCGAAGATGGCGTATTAATGACCTGAATGCGGAATGTAACAGCAATTTTTTAGTTGCATTGCAAAGCGCGAGAATAACACCAGCCCAGGAGGGGGCGTGTTCAGCAGGAGGCATGCCCGACACGCTGCCGGAATGCATAATTGAATTACGAATGGAGCGAACGTCCAATGATGCGAATGCCGCTGCTGCGCCCTTCAACACAGACGAGAGCCAGCTTATCCTGGTAGCAGCGCTATTCCCATTTGAAATATGACAAGCAGCAGCAGCAGCACGGCATGCGAATTCCGGCCCTTTGGCAACGATTGCAGTTGAAGCAAAATTGAAAGTCAAACTTGCAACGCATTTCACTTTTCCAGCACTCATAAAGGCCGAGCGCCTTTTAGCCAGCCCAATGCAATTTATTTAATTCGCTTTAAACGAATTTAACCCGCAAGCGTTTTACTTTGAGCTTTGGCTGCCAGTTCATAATAACAAAAAGTGAAAAGTAATTTCTTGCTGATTCATTCGATCAGCGCTATATACGCTAAACTTTAAAAGATTTAACTGTTAATATACAATTTATCTTTTAAATATCATGGATATTTTTGAAGTGTGAAGTTAAGTCTTAAGCATAACTCACTTATTTACTCAGTAAGAAAAAACTTTCTTAATTTCATATAAATCCAATGAGATGTTATCATTTATATACCTCTTAAATATAATATAAACTTTAGAGATAACAACTTTCGTTTCTAGCTCTAAACATAAGCCACTTAACTGTGAGAAAAAACTAGCTTACTTTTATATCACCCATCAGATCTTGTCTTATCGTATCTTATGATCTTTAATATCATAGATACTTTAGAAATCTGAACTCTCGACTCAGCTCTAAACACCGCCTAGTTTTTATAAGTCAAATCAGATGTTAACATCTATATATTTCTCTAATCCTAACTCACTTCATTTACTCACTAAGAAAAAAATTGCTTAGTCTTATATAAGTCCAATCATATCTGATCTTATCGTATCTTACTATCTTATTCAGTCAATTCAATCTTCAGAATTTATCACTTGAATATCATAGATACTTTAGTAATATCTCGACTCCCGCTCTAAGCATAGCTCACTAAGTAAAAATTTGCTTAGTTTAATATAGCTACAAGCAGATCTTATCATCCTACTCAGGCTTGCCCCGACCCCAAAGTAGTTCATGGCCTTGATTTTTGACCTAACTATTTGTAGATGTCGCATTTATGTAGTTGTCAAAGCATTTGACCTTTATTCCGCAACAGCTAAGAAGTAGGCATGCTTGTCTCCCACATGCCCTCTACACATGCTTGCATACATATGTACATATGCTCTCCGTCGTCTTTTACTTAGCTGTCTTCTGTGTTTCAATGCCCCATTTCTGCTTCTTTTTTTCCATCACCCTCTTTCTCCCTCTCTCTCTCTCATTGTCGACATATTGCTCATACGCCGCGTTGCATGTGGCACGTTGTCGATCTAAGCGCTGATAAGACGCAGCAACAGCTGCCAGCTGCTGGTTGTGTATGTGGCATGTTATATGGTATCTCTGTATCCGTGTGTGTGTGTGTGTGTGTGTATGTGTGTGTGTGAAAGTGTTTGTTCACTGATGTATATGTTTATATAATTCCCACTTACCGCTGGCTCACACAAGTACAAGTTTATTGGTGTTTTTGCTGCCGCTGCTGCCGCCTCAATGTTTGGCTTTTATTTGCCGTGTGTACTTTAGTCTCACACGCTAGCATACATAGCATATATACTTATATATATATAAATTGAAGGGGGTTGCAGGACGGCGCCTCGCCCAAAGGGAATGTAAAGCAAGCCGAAAAGGAGGCAAAATGAAAATTATGCTCTTTTTGGCATTAAGTTTATGAATAACGAGCTGCTTCAACACGAATGTGTGCAAGCTCTCCAGCAAGCTTAAAGGAATTTATTCTCTGCCATAACTACAGCTACACACACACACACACGCACAGAGAGAGAGAGAGAGAGAGAGATGTTTGTGTGCGCGGCTATCAACGCCTTTGCCGCTGACTGCCGATCAAAAGGTGTTAAGTTTTGTTGTTATAGTTAAGCGCCCGAAAAACCACAAAGACATGCACAGCAAGCAGCAGCACGTTGACAGCGAACGACCAGGTAGCTCCAAGGTAGCTCCCACCTGCTTGTTTCCCTCTTCTTCTACAGCCAGGCGCCACAATAGAGAGAGAAACCCCAAAAAAGATTTCCCCTGTTAGTCGTTGCCCGTCACAAACAAGTTCAAAGACTGCTCAAACACAGAGATGCGCTGCTAAGATATGAATACGATAGAGATGTAATATATGACATGCAACATTTATAACAATCTGGCTCAGAAATATAAACATATATCAATTGCAGCTCTCGTCTATCTATTGGGCAAACAAGCAAATGTTTCTCAGTTCACTGAAGAGCATAAAGTATACCAGTTGGCTTTTTGCAGTCCTGGCCACAAGTAGCTGCCCGGAAGTAACAGCTTTTGCTGGATTGTGGCCAATGTTTGTGCAGACGTCGCTGACAATATATTATTGTCTACTGACAAGCAGCGCAACAATATCAGAGACAGTTGTGAATCTGCCTATAAGATACTCTCTAAATTAGTTTAATTAAGAACGTTGCAGGCGGGCGTGACCGGCTGCATATACTCCTTCACTGTGAAAAGACAGCTAAATTTAATCGAATATTGATTTTTGGGGGCTGACCATATAAGTTATTTGACTGTGAGTAGCGGGGATCAACAGTAATTGAACTGCGAAATTGAGTTATCCCAGCGTAAAATCTGTGGAAGATATAGTTTTCGATTTGCCATGCCCCCAAAAGCCGAAAGTCAAGGATTTTTGGTCAATCTAACGAGAAGGAAAGGAATAACTTGTGTCAAAACTGAAGAGGATAAAGCTTTATCCGATATGCCATACATGAGCGTAACATATCTTTTTCTGTAGGGGTGTATACGAGTATATGTATATACCAAATCCTAACTCTGACAGTAAAATTGCCGAAAATTACGGGGGTGATCTATTAGCATATATATTGCAAAATTTCAAGTCTTTAACTCTTATAGCGTCCAAAGTATTATAGAATTTATTCAAATCGCTATATATCACTTTTTTATTTATCTTAAGGGAAGGTCAACAGGTCAACCACAAGCCGAATTTGGATGTTCTATCTATAAAACTGTAAAAGAGACAGTTTTACCCGATTTGCCACGCCACCAATGAGGCTAGATATATATATCATATATTTGTCTAGGTATAGGATACAATAGTATATATTCCAAATTCCTCTTCTTAGACTACAATATTGTCGAAAATAACAGAGTTTTAGTTTTAATAGTTATAGTATTACCCTTTTTGCCACGCCCCCTGAGGGCGTATCGAAATAACATTTAAACCTGATTTGACGTGAATACAGGACGAGCGAAAGGACAGAAAGTTGGACATTGCACAAAACCAATATACTCTTTTCACTTTGTGAACGAGTATAAAATTTAGTTAGAATTTCAAAGAACTTTTGATATTCTAAAAGTCATATATACTCAGCAGGTAATAACACCTGGAATTGTGACCCATTTGACTTAGCTCAGAGTAAGATTCAAATTGAGATTTGTTGACTCGAACAGATTACGTCACTTGTCGTTCCAATTGGAGCTCATTCAGTTTTCCAATTGAATAGAGTTGATATTTTAACGAGCGCTAAATGACTCAAGTGCTGGGCGTCCATTGGCCACCGTTCCCAACTATTACCAGGCTCCAGGTGGGATTGGGCCCTGCCTCTCGCTTTGGTAGCATGTGCCACTCGGCGCTCATTCAAGTTCCATTTAGCCTTTATGTTCCGGTGTCGTAGTCGGTGTCGATGTCGGCATTGCCATTGCCCCACCTTAGGGATGTTGGAGCACGCACAAACAGTCACACACACACACACACACACACACACAACAGAGATTCACAAAAGGCCTAGGGGATATAAATGGTTAGCGGGATGTGGCGGCTTTTCTTTTTTCTATGTGATTTCAGGCATGCCAGCAGGCATTCACATGAAACTATGCAGTAAAAGTAGCGGATGTGATTGTGAATAGATATATGTGCGAGTGCATCGTAAACATGTCGCCGTGTTATATTGGGATTTCGAGTAGCGAATATGAAAATCGCTGTCAACGATAATGTCGCAGCTGCTTCTGTTGTTCGAGGCTGGACACAGGTGGCTTTCAGTGGTTCACTTGATGGGTTAAGCTGTGCTCGGGCTTATTGAGCCACTTGCTTTGTCAGCCTGGGTTCAATGGCGCACCTGCTTTGCAAACAAACTTGGCATAAATTACACCTAGAGAAACTAATAAAAATACTTTACTATTTAAATTGTTTGTTAACACTAGTTCCAAAGCATGGATGAGCAATATCTAAAAAGAATTGGTTCCAGTTCGCAACGTTTTGTCATTAGGTATTCAAGAAAACTAGCTCAAAGTCTTATAAAGAACATTTCAGTAATTAAGTTCTTATGAACTAATTTATAAGTTCATTAGAACTAGTTCCTGGCAGTCAAAATACGTTTCAATGCAAAGCCCAGAATTGTAAAATCACTTATGCTTCGTTTGGAAATCTGATCTGATTTGATCTGTCTGTGCATGTGTGCGTGCATCTGTATGTGTGTGTGTGTGCGAGTTTGTCTGACTGACTGGCAAGACATAAAAAACCGTAATTTATGGCACATTTCCAGCTTCACACCGAGCCGACGTCTGTTGCGCTCGTAAAATTGGCCTCAGCCCGTTGGCCAGAAGGAGGCAACGGGTCAAAATTTGGGGCCAAGCGAGGCGAACGGCAATAAAGTGCCAACTGAAATCAATAATGCGCGCGCCTCACAAAACGTGGTAATAAACTTGCAAAATTCGTGCTTAAAAAAAAACACAAACCAAAAACAAACACGTAAAAACGTTGCAGTTGGAAGGAACCGACTGCACAATACTCTTTCACATTAAAAAAATGTTTAAGTAAGAGATCTTTATAATATAGTCCACATCATTTAAAAACCTACCAGTAGCTGAGATAAAAAATGCAAAACTATTGATCTTAGCTCAATAAATAGGGAAGACAAAGCTGATTCAGACTTTGCAATATAAATATGCATATATATATATTCTAGCTTCAATATTGGTGTAAGTAAGACAAGGAGATTTCACAAAGCCAATATACTCTTGTCCCTTCATGAGCGAGCATCAGAATAGGCAGCGAAGCAAATGAGAGATGGAACTTTGAGAAGAAGAAGCGACCGGAAGTGAACTCAAATCAACTTCAAATTGATTTTGGCTTATTAACAGAACCCAGCACCGTAAACTGCACTAAACGGAAAACTTTTGCCTCATTATGTGAGCCCAGCTGACAAGTGTCCCTGCCCCTGCCCCTCCCTGGATGCCAGCCAAAATCAAATGAAACTTGCTGATTACATTTTTTGTCTTCTGTTGTTGCTGTTGTTGTTTTTATCTTTTATAATCAAATGTAATTTGCATAAATTTACAAATATTCAAATGCGAGCAAAGCAAAAGTTTTAGCCACCTTCAGCCAGCGCCCCCCACGATGACCACCATTAGAAAGCAACCCCACAGACTCGATCTGAAGCACATCTGATTCATCTGGTTCTCGGTCAAAGTCAGATAAGGCCAATCCTGGCCCAGCTGATGATTCTGGCGAGGCTGCGCTAGACAGATGCCTGAAGAAGCGGACGAAGATGGGCAGCTGTGCTGACTGGTGCAACCAGCCAGCCAGATAGAGAACTCCTCGGAACTCTTGGGAATTGCAGACGTTCTTATGCACCTTTACCAGCGACAGATGGAATTGTGGCTGAAACAGATTGTCATTGCCTGACCAGTCACTGATCCTGGCAGCATTTAATAAAGCCATAAAGTTTACTTTTCCTTTCTGACTTTACGCATGCGCAGTCTAAAGCATGTCGCCTTGCATGGCCTTTCCTCTAGATGCATGTTGTGCAGGTGGATAACCCAACATTACGCAAGCAACTACATTGCATTGCTGTTCTTAAACATTTAATTTAGATTTGGAGTTTTTTGACCACTTTTTGCGAAACGAAAACAAATTTTTTTTTTTTTTACTTATTTTCAAATTTTCTAATAAAGACTTTCCTGGAAATACAGAATTATGGTGCCAAACTTTGAAATTATATTACTGCTAAATAGTTTTGGATATCTTTGAAAGCAGTTCAAATTTTCTTAGTTCATATAAATTTGCTTTTGTAATTGGATATATGTATGTATGTGTGTACTTATACTCTTTGATATTGAGTAAAGCTCAAGTAAGCAGAAAATGTGTTTTAACGAAGCTTTCCTATGCTTGCTTCAGGCAATCTCTGATTTATTTCCACTCTATATATTTCGGTCTTTTATTTACTTTCGTTTTTCCCTATTCTTTCCTTTGCTCAAATATGCTTCGAATTTGTCTTTTGTCGAAAGTTTCTGTCCAAAAACTCATTAAGGAATTATGATATATTTATGATATGATGAATAATTGGAATACTTTTATTTATAAATATTTTGTTATGACAAGGATTAAGCTTGTAAATACGAAGATATTTCATATGCTGCATTTGAAAATAGGCAGCTTGCTGAAAGACATAAGAGAAAGAGAGAGAGAGAGAGAGAGAGAGAGAAAAAGCAGAGACTCAGTTGATGTGTTGACCAGTGTCCCGAATACACACGAGCTTCCTAATTGCAATGCAACACTGCGCACACACATCATTATGGTCAGTACTTGAGCACTGAGGACCTTGAAAAGCTCGACGACAGAAGGTGGAGGGACGCTCATTAAATGTGCAAATTGTGTGCGCTGCCAAAAAGAGTTTTTAATAAATGGCAAAGGCTTCGGGAGCTGGGTAGCATTGCACCAAAAGACGAGGGAAACGCAAATCAAATATGTGACTCTGCATTTCTAATGCAAGTGCAACAGACGCGAATGCAGCTGCTGCTGCTTAAAGAGCAGCAACTACTGTTTAAGTTAATGTAAATTTGGAAGCCTTACTTGCCAAGGGAAGCGTGGGTGCGCTGTTCGGTGGGTGGCTGCGTCGCAGTCTGTTTGCCCAACTTTTCTGTTTGTTTTTTTTTTTGCTGACTTTTTAGACTAAAAGTCAAATATTTCATTTGGAAATTCCAGGCACTAAGACGAGAATGAAATGTGAAAATTTACATATACATATAGGCTAGTGTGTGTATGTGTGTGTGTGTGTGTGCCACGCCTACAGCAAACACCCCAGCGATAGCGGCAAAACACATTTTTCTAGCTGCTCCCCAACTGCCGGGCACAACTCGAGCCGGCGGCTGCTTAAAAACTATAAATTAAGTTTACAACTTTTCCGCAAAAAAAAAGGAACTTTTTTTGCAGCTTTCATTGTTCCATTTTCTGCTGCTGCTGCGCTGTTGTTGCAGTGTTTTATCACAGTGTGACAAAATAGCATTGCAGCAGCCAAGACACAATAAAAAATGTATGTCAAGCAGCCCGGCGAGCGAACAACTTTGACATCCATCATTGCCGACACTTGTTGACCCCGAAAACGGACGGAGCTTGGCTAGCTAGGATAGGCGGACCTTACCTGCCTGGCAGCTAACAACTGACAGCTAATCAAAATGTCGCACAAAGTTCATTAACAACATTTTCCAGTCAATTGTCTTGTCAGGTTTGGCCAACAGCATACTTCTGATAGAGCAACTCGCTGGCTCTCTGTTTGCGTTTTGCATAGACAGCTAGCTCCTACCGCCACCGACCGTCGGCAGACGGCCAAAGCAGCTGGCAGTTAGGTCGTTTAGGTCGTGGCAGCACTTTGTTAACAACTTGGCATTCAAGTTGTTTGTCTTTCACCTCATCGTGTCGATGACACGACGCCCACTTCGCCAACCGGTAATGGGCGTGGCCCCATTTTATTGCCAGGCAAATCAAGAAAACTTAACGAACTGTTCCCGCATCGCCGCCACCTGGCATTTCGCAGGCATAACTAGACCGAACTCTGGCCTCCTCCACTCACCTTGGTTAGCCAATGAACTTGAAATTGGCAACAGAAGGAGGCAGAACCAACAGACTGTAAATTGTTTATGCTTCCATAAATTGTAATGCAGCCCATAGACCATATTCAGCATTCAATCAGGAATTTAGCCAACCAAATGCACTAGGCTAAAGCCATGCAGCAGCTTCAATTGCCAACTTTGAATATCTATTTCGGGCTCGATTTGAATTATGCATTGAAAATTTGGATCAATTTTAGCTAAGATTCATTACAAATATTTTGCAGAGCACACGATGTCAAATATTTACCATCTCAATATTAGTCTTGTTGCCTTCGCAAGTCAATGTAGCTCTGCGTTGAATTCAGTAAATTCAATTAAGGTCAACAAAATATGATGAGAATTTGGAAAACCAAAAGGAAATCCAAATTCGAAGAGAATATTATGGTAATATATAATAATTTTTTAAAAAATTTTAAAGTAGTTTGGAAGAGAAAAGTAGGTTTTGGAGATATAACTAGAGAAGACTAGGTTTTCAGATACCATAACTATTTTTATCTAATCAAGGTTTTATCCCACATTTTCCTTGCTCATCAAATATTGTTAAACATAGATTATACTCATAAGTAAATATAAGCAATATCTCAGTTGAAAATCATTTAGCTAACCCCTGTAAAAAAATGACTTTATACATAAGCTTTAAATGAATGAAATACATTTAAGGGAAATAAAGCAAATAAAAAACAAAACAAAATAACTACTTTTAAAGAAGATAAGGAACTATAAAGCAGTTGCGGGATTTGAATGTATTTGAAGCACATTTTGCAGCTTTGGGTTAGAAGTTACTGAAAATCTGATATAAAATGAAAATTCTTGTTTGAAATTCAGATTGAGCACATCAAAATTATAGTCTAAGTATTGATCACTAAAACATGTAGGTCTGTGTAGTTGTCTTATATATAGATAACTTTGATGATAGAAAATGTTTTTCCTGCCATCATATGTAGCTTAAGTTCAAGTTATGCAACATGTTAAACATTGAGAAAAAATTCAAAGCATAAGCTAAACTGATATTAAAGCTATAATATGCTCTTTATAGAGTGAATTCATCAAATAGATAAATTAATAAATTAATTATGCCCATCAGATGCTGGCAATATGTTTAGTAGTTTATCAATATCTCTTGAATATATCTAAGCGAAATCTTCTCATCATGAAGCTTTTAGCTTCTCCAAGCAACACCAAATAATTTCGAATATTACATAAAACAAATGTTAAGAATATTGTTATGAGATTTACTTTAAATCTATAATTTTTTTTTCTGCCAAAGTTGAATCTACATTTTGTAGCATTAAGCTGAATATTTAATTATACAACTGTTTGTATATTAATCAAACTAGACATCATTTTATGTCCTGGATTTGAAAGAAGCTTAGATACTTTTGCCAGTTTGAAGTGAAATTGCTTAGAGCGTTTAATCCTCGTTCGGAGAATGTTTTCTTTTTGCTGTGCTTTAGTTTGCTTGGCAGTGCTTTGTTGTGGCACGAGTCGAGCTCTGGCTGGCTTTAAGATTCCTTAATATTTGTGTGCACGTCGTTAACTGCATGGATTGCTTGCATATCAAATGGGCATACGACCCTGTTCCTGTTCCTGTGTGTGCGTGAGCGTGTGTGTGTGTGTATGTGTGCGACTGCTTTATGTAAAATGCCATACATATGCACATACATGTAGAAAGAGTGAGGCCTGCATGTCACGCACTGCCCGACTGTGGGCGAGTTGACTTCCTGGCACGCACAAAAGCGCAAGACACGCAAACAGGTCAAGGATATTTATGCATATATGAATATATTGTACAAAACGCAAATCACAACAAAGCCAAACAAAGCCGAAACCGAAACCCAAACCAAGCGAAGCCGATCTAAGCCCATCCAAATGGAACTAACAGCAGCCGCACGTTAAGCTGTTCCATATCGTTCACAATTAATTCGATTAGGCAAGTCTTTAAGGTGAACTAGTGAACTACAGTTCAGTGAGCTGTGAAGGATGCAGTTTTATTGTTATCGCTACTCGCTGAAACTGTAGCAATTAGTTCCAATGAGCTGTGTAGCTATCAATCGTGAGAAGATCCAACCGATCACAAATTCATAAACGATATATTTATCGATCTGATGTCTGACTGTATCAACTGATCATTGCGATAGCTCGTTAAGGAATTTATTCATCAGATTCCAGTTTTAATTCTTTTTCTTTTGAACCTTTCCAATGTTTAATAGCTCAATTGAATGATTTGTTCATGAGCTTTTATTCAAAAAAATTTGGTTCACAAACTAACTCATGTATAGGAGTTTTTGATTGAACTTATTCATAAAATTGAACTAGAGCTGACAACACTGCCAACTGAGCTGGTTCATAAACTAACTCATGTATAACAGTTCTCGCCTGAACTTATTCATAAAATTGAACTAGAGCTAACAGCACTACCAATTGAGCTGGTTCATAGACTAACTCATGTATAATAGTGCACGCCTGAACTTATTCATAAAATTGAACTGGAACTGACAATACGCACTAGAAAACAACATGGGCAAAGGTTCGTCAAGTTTAAAGCAGTTGCACCCGCCATTGCAGCTGTCACATCGACCATTGTTGTTGCAGTCGATGTATACATGTGTGTATCTGTGTGCGTGTGCGTGTGCATGTGTGCGAGACAAAAGTCGCAAAAATGAACGCGTAATTGTTTGCACATGAATACATTGGGTAAATATGTATTTACCACACGCTGCTGCCGTTGCCGCCGCTGTTGCATGCAACGCGCATTCATTTGCATGCAAAGACTAGATGAGCGAGCGTCTGGATTGCTCTGGATTGCTGCACATTGCCAAGTCAAAGGCGTTTTAATCTGCTTACCTTGGCAGCATTCTTTCTTTCTCTGCTCTGTGTTTTTTTTCCTTTTGCTCTGCTGCAAAATTCATTTGCATGATTACGAGCGACGAATCGAGGTATTGAGGGGCAGCCAGGAGGAGGAGGTGCCTCGCCTGTCTGTGTTTAGTTGCTGAGTTAGCGTTGAAGCAGCTTTGCTTTAATTACGAGCCTGGCTTCACTTTGAGCACATAAACAAATTGAAAATTGTTTATGGCATGCAAATTAATCAAATCTCATTCTCAATTAAGTCACCCACAGCGATTTCTCTGCCTCCGGCTAGCAAGTGGGCCAGGCATCGAGATAACGCACACCGGAAATTTCATCTTGTTAGCAGCAGCAGCAAATGCAGCAGGCCTTGAGCACAATTTACATAGTGAGGCATTTGTCCCAGGACAATAATTATTATAATTAAACACAAAATGCACACGCAAATCTTTTCGCAATTACACAGCTAACTAGTTTTTATGTCCTCTGCCAAGGGTATTATCAACTGCAGCTATCAAATGTCTTAATGTCTCTTACAAATTTCAACTTGAACTCAATTTGTCTTACGACTCAGCGAACGTTTGGTTTAAGACGTTGCAAAATACCTGCATAAAAAGATTTGTCTCATTTACCAATTAACTTTTATTGCATTTTTATGCCATAAGTATATTAAAAATCCGAGTTTAGGAGGCTTGACCGATCCCTTGGAGTATATAGAGTCGAATCCCGATAATTTGCATCGAAAACCTTTCGTAAAAAATGCTGTCCCCTTGAAAAAGATTCGTTCGAAATCCTGTTCGATAAATTTAATTCCTGTGTAATTCGTATTGTCTTATAAAATCTTTGCACTAATACATGCTTATAGGTTTCATCTATTCCTTAACTTAATTAAGACTAATAACAATATTAAAACTAACAAAAAACTAAATATAAACTTTATTATTACTTTTCATTAAAAAAAATTCTGCCAATTTATGCTTTATAAGCGGTCTATTAGCCCCAAAATCAAATTAAATTTCCTGCGGAAGGTTATTATAGTTCATCATGGGTCAGATCTTCTGCCAAGCAGCCAATGCATTTGGGACAACTTTAGATTCAGCTGCGATCTTTTAGCCTTGATATAAGCTTGCCAATTTAAACGCCTATCAAGGGTAATGCCTAGGTATTTCACCTTGTCTACTGTAGGGAGGAGCGACCCATGTATGCTGACTGGGGGGAAATTTGCGAGTGGCGAACGTCGTGTGCATTGACTTTTCAGTGTTGACTGAGATATTCCATATCAGCAGCCATGGCTCGAGCAGGTCAAGCTGGTCCTGAATGATTTCGGAGGCCTCCGAAGGGTCCGAAATCGAAGCGATGAAGGTAGTGTCGTGCGCATAAGAGCAACCAAGAGCCGATCATGTTATACCCTGAATTCCCATTTTCAATGGAATTACCGATCTGCCCTATGGGAGCTATAGGATATAGTCACCCGATCCAAATGATTCCGAGATAAAAAATGCCTACAGCAAATTGAAGCCTATGTGCAAAATTTCAGCTCTGTAGCTCTTATAGTCTCGGAGGAGATTGAGACGGACAGGGCTATATCAACTCAGCTCGTCTTGCTGATCAAGAATATATATACTTTATATGGTCGGAGAAGCTTCCATCTCTGCGTTGCAAACTCCTGACCAAAATTAATATACCCTTTTTGCAAGGGTATAAAAATGTATACCATCTATCTGTCTTATCGTTGTCAGCTTATAACCCTCGGAGAAAATCAATTTGAAGCTCTTCCTCAGATATCCAAGCCATCAAATATATTTGACTTTAAACATAGCCGTTAAAACTTTATTTTAAGCGTTATAAACACACTTTTAAATGTCAATTTAAAGCAAAAACATTTCGTAACAATGTATTTTAAGCACCGAAGTTATTCAAGCATGCATTTTCCAAAGCGTGAAGCTAAAACAAAGAGAAGCCGCAGCATAAAATGTGCAGCCAGTGGCATTTTTGCTTGAGTGTGTGTGAGTACGCGTGTGCGTGTGAGTGTGTGAAGGTGAGCTCGAGATGTTGTCTGCTTCGAAGGCAACAAACAGGCTGAACAACTACGGGGTATCTAGAGCAGTCGGAACTAGTTTTATTTCTCTTTCTCCCCTGGATTGCTCTTCGAAATTTGTTTAATGCATAATCAAGTGCTGTACGAGGCACACACACACACAAACAACTATTTCACCCGCAGCGAACATAACTTGTTGTTGACCAATTAGCAGAAGCAGCAACATGCCCCTGCCACATGGCAGCTGCCACATGCAGCTGTTTGCAGCAAGTGTCGAATTTTTGGTCACTTGGGCGGACGAAACTTTACGCCCAGAATGAGTTGGCTCATTAAAAACTAAACTGTAATTATTGTACAGCAAATGAATATAACGACAGCAGATCCATTAATCATAGCTAAATCGGTTTTGATAGCTCTGCTGGCTAACAGTGCTTCAATTGTCATCCAAATACCTGAGTCACCTCGTCTGATGAGCTCCAGCAAGAGGTATTATGTTAAATTAATGAATATCTGAATATATATACATACATATATATATATATATATGTATAGATGTACAGCAAACCAACTCGAAATTCATTTGCTTGAAGAAGTTTTCTAGAAGAAAATTTGGCTTTTCTTTTCATTTTGTTATCACTCACATAGATATATATTTGTATGTATATATGTACCCATATTTATCACATCTTTAAGTAAATAAATATTTCATCTATTTCGCTTTCAAGTTTCCCCACAAAATTCTTGGAAAACTTCATTTCCACTGCCTATTTGCTGTTAGCCGCTTGCAGAAATAGTAAAACAAAGCCCAATTTTTCATTGCTACGAGCAAATTAAATGCTGCACACTTTAAAGCAGAGAGAGTAGAGTTTTATAGAAATACGAGTAGTTGATACCCTGTACAATCGTAAAACAGTTGAGTACTCTGTTTTCTTAACTCAAATTCGATAAAGTAAAGATGTGCTCAGTTATCATATATCTTGAACTCAATAAATTTAATTATACATACATATAGATAATATTCATATTCATATAAAGATATTAACTTTAATAAAGTAGGCATACTACGCGTATAGCATACTTTTGTGCTTATTTAATCCGTACCACGCGTAAAAGTTATTTTATTCTGAGAATTTCAATTCAGATTTTAGAGTTCGCCTTTAAGTTGGTCGCAGAACAAAGTAGTTTAGCTTTTATCGGCGCAGTCTCGGTTTCTTCTTATTAGAATTGCATTGGGATGAAATGTCAGACGAGCCGGGCTTATGCGAAGTAAGCCCTTTGATCTTTGTTTGGTACATCAGCGCAACAATGTGAATGCTGTCGTAGCAGCATCGAGAAACCCATTTCCGGTGCCATTTGCAACAGTTGCTTCAAAGCGAAAACGGACTCGAGCTATGCCAGCGACACACTGCCAAAAGAAGTTAGACTGAGGGGGGTAATGCTGCCTGGCACCTGCATATGTGCGTGTGTGTGTGTGTGTGTTCACTGCGCCCACGCGTTACAATTATGAGACAGATTCAATGTAACCGCAGCAGCATCTCCGATTAGCGCAGCTCATCGTAAGGACAAAGAGAAAAGTGCTGCGAGCAAAGAGCACGAATTCGCAATTTGTGCTCTCTCGCGCTCAATTCACCACACTCGCACGCATGCAGCCCATGGCAAACTCACCACGCTGGCTGCGCCGAGCTGTTCGCACAAAGCCGCCATTCAGTCTAACGTTGAACTCTGCCGCTATTTGTTGCTTCACTGGCCCAACCAGCGACTTCTCTCTCAGTAGCTCACTCAGCGAATAACGGTACGTGCGTGCGACGACAACGACAACTACAGCGACAGCGACAGCGACGCGTCTTATACGGCCGACAATCAAATTGTTGCCTCTGCACGCAACTTAAGGCTTTGCAGTATTTATTTATTTGCGTGTTGCCAAAACAAATTAAATAAAAAAATACTCTTTTTTTGTGATAACTTTTTTTGTGGTGTTCTCTTGAAACAGCAAACGCGCCAAGTCAAATACAAATACAAATCAATTGTTAGCAAGTGCTCTAAAATGCAACAAATACCTAACGAAATACCAGACCAGAATCCGTTAACGAAATACACACATCCAAACAATCGAGTGTGAATAAGTGCATAAACATTAACACTTTCGCACAGGAAACAGACAACAGCTTAAATCCAGCTGAAACGGTTAGTAGAAATCTAAACAAAAATGAAAGCAAAAACAAAGTTTTTTACCTATTTCATTCAAAAGTGGTTTCTATTATTTTAGTTTATATGAAAGTCTTCATAATAATTTTCTATTTTTATTTGAAACATCTTTGGGCTTTAGCCTAACACAACTCAATTTGTCTTTAGTTGCATTTTTAGGATTTTGCAATTTAATGCAGATTTACAAGCAAAGTTTCTGTAAACATGCCTTAAGTCCTTTGCAATTGTAAATAAATGTTTTGTTTTTTATTCACTTTTACTTTAATGCACATTTTAATAACAAAATAAAAGCTTTTTTATATTATTAAGAACTATAATATTTTGAAATTTTGTGAAGTAAATAAAAGCAATTTTTATTTTATAAATTGAGAAAGTGGCTAATAAGTATATAAATGGAGAAACTGGCTAATTTGTCTGAAATTTGCAGAGCTTTGTGCTCTTTCCAAAATTTCAAACTAAACTTAGAGATTAGCACTTAAATGATTAACTATATATATATATATATATATATATATGTAGATATCTATGTGTATGTATATGTATGTGTATTTATATGTATATATATATAGATGAACTTAGTTGTATCATATATACTAATCATACTATTTATGTGATTTATTCTATTATTATAATCTTTAAATATGCGCTATAGAGTTAAGCACAAAAGCTGCAATAAAAACAATGAAATGGAAAATAAAAATATAAATTATTACCACAATAACTTGTTCTTAGCGTAATGCCTACTTGTAAATAGTTGAAGTTTAAGGATGTGTGCTACTTACCCTTAAATTTAGATCCATATTAACACAATCCAACAGGTTCTATTGAGAGATTTAGAAAATGAAAAGAGCAGAAAAACAGTCAAATGAAATTATATACAATGTGATGTATAAATATATATATAGGTATATATAGTATACATATTATACTATATATACTATATTATATATACTATACTATATATAACTTATACTATATTATATATGCAATACTGTATATGGTGTATTATATACTATACAAATAGGTACATATATAGTAAATTAGGTAAATTATATATATACTAGATATATAACTATTGGATCGTTTATTAAGTAATATCGTTTTTTTAGTGGAATTCAAACACGATTTTTAATTTTAAAAAACATTTTATGAAACGAAATTACTTATACATGGTATATAATAGGAATATTATATATACTATATACCTAATATACTATATATATATACCTATATGTAATATATATACTATAGTAACCATATATATTAAAGAGATCACAATAATCCAAGTTCTATCCAGTAATTGAAAAAGCTTTTCGATGCGATTTCCATGGTTAACATCGTTTTGGCTTGTGCCTAATACTATACAATCCCAGTGTTGGTAAACGCTTCGTTAGTTTTGGACGCCTGCGGCAGTGTTGCCGGCTCATTGGGCCAAATGTAACTTGGGCGAGCAGTTAATCAATCTTGGCTTTGATACCGATAAGCAGTTATAAATATGTGAGAGCATAAAACAAAACCGAATGGAAAATAAAATAAGAAAATGATTGTCCCATCAGCGGAACGATAAGGAAACTACTCGAATTTGAAAGTGGCTAAAAGCAACGAGCAAAAACTGTGACACAAACACAGACACAAACAGAGACACAGAACAACAGTAGAGAATAAACGAAATTCTAACCGAAAGAAAGGGACGAAAAGGCAGCGAATGGGGGTGGGGGAACAGGCGTTAAGCAGCAGAAGGATCTACATGATTTATAAGGTACATTAAATTGAATATTCAACATAATGTAGCATTTAAATGGGCGAGGCGCACAACAATACAACAACTATCAGAACACATATAGACACATATATATATACATATATACATATATATATGTATGTATACATATATATATATGCGTTGCCATCTCAAGGTCATTTGGGGCTGGCCTGGCTAATGTCTAAGTGACTTCTGGCCGCGCCTGAGAGCGTGCCACAAAATCAAAATACTTGGCCAACACCTAATGGCATGCCTTGTTGCGCTTTCGTCTTTGCCTTTTGCCGACCGTTTTCTGCGTCGTTTTATTAAAGTTATTTTTTGTTGTTGTTCATAAATGCGCTGGGAAAACACAGAAATAAAGTAAAATCGCTCAACTTTAGCTGCAAAAATTTTATTTAAGTTCCAACGTGCGCAAAAGTCATTTACCAAAACCAAAAACGTAGCGAACATTATAAATCACACGCTCTGCCCTACAGCAAAGTGCCAACTATAACTGCAAATCTACACACACACACATACACATACATATATATGTGGGAGCTCACCTAAGTGTGGGAAACGCGTTACGTGTGCAGGTCAAATGTGAAAAGTCAGCCAATTTGGACCACATTTGACAGACAAGACGGCGGCGTGAGCAGCAGCAGCAGCAGCAGCAACGCGCTGTCTGTGAACTAAACGCACCTTAGGCCAGTGTTGTCGTCTTTTGAGGAGCATGGAAAGTTAAATTAAAAAAAAAAGCTGACTTTTCTAAACAATTTTCATATGATATCTGCAAATTTGTGGTAAAAATTATAGAATTTCTTAATTTCTCTGTTCAATTTTTGAATGAACAAAAAAAAAACAAAACTCGAGGGATGGACTACGTTTGGTAATACCCTTGCAATTGCAAAGGATATAGATACAGTTTTTTTTGATTTGCCACGCCCCCAACAATTGGATATATATCATTTTTGGGCAATCTATTAAGCAGGGCAACAGTAACCTATATATCAAATTTTGAAGCTGTACCTATAAGACTTTGGAAGATATAGTTTTCTCCGATTTGCCACGCCCCAAAGAGGCGGATATATATAATTTTTCATAATTTTGTCGAAACGGTGAAGCCTAACGTTTTTGTCAATTTTTGGAACTCCAGGTGTAAAATTGTAGAAGATATAGTTTTTTCCGGTTTGCCAAGCCCCTAATGAGCGTAGATATATATTCTTCATTTTTTTTTTCTAAGGGTGGTTGATACAAATATATGTTTGATGTTTCAAGCCCCTGGCTCTAACAGCATCCAAAATATTGGAGGATTATGTTGCCACCCCGCAAGTAGGCGTGAATATATAACCTTTTGATCTATAAGAAGGGGAGGCCAAAAGTATATTACTTTAAAAATTTGGATGATCTAGCTTCAAAACTGTATGATATATAGATTTACCCGATTTGCCACGCCACCAAAAGGCTTAGCTATATAATTCATATCTTTTTGTATTTGGGTGCAACTCAGGAGTATATATTCAAAATTTTAATAACGTCGAAGTTATCATAGAAACATTTTTTAAAACCGATCTGTCCTATAGGAGCTATAGGATTTAGTCTTCCGATCCGGATGATTCCGACATATACAATGCAGATTACAGACTATGTACAAAATTTCAGTTCTGTAGCTCTTATAATCTCGGAGGAGATTGCGTTGATCCAGACAGACTGACAGATATCAACTCAGCTCGCTGTACAGATCAAGAATATATATACTTTATATGCGTTACAAGCTTCTGACCAAAAGTAATATACCCTTTTTGCAAGGGTATAAATATGGAAGCAGAGACACATACACTTACACTTATATATGTATGTACATACCTATGCAGGAGCTTGCTTTATGTTATTTTTGTAGAATATGTAGAATATGTTTCTATATTTTGATTATACATTTTTTAAATGGTTTTTTAATTGGTTTTTAAGTTGTTTTTTTTAGTTGTTTTTTTTAGTTGTTTTTTTTAGTTGTTTTTTTTAGTTGTTTTTTTTAGTTGTTTTTTAGTTGTTTTTTAGTTGTTTTTTAGTTGTTTTTTAGTTGTTTTTTAATTGTTTTTTAAAGGTTTTTTAATGTTTTTTTTTTATTTTTTTTAATTTTTTTTATTAAAAATACAACTTTTTAAAATAAAATTTAAAAAAAAACACAAATACATATCACAGTTGCATATCACAGTTACTTATCACAATTAGTTATCACAATTAATTATCACAATTACTTCACTTATCACAATCATATATCACAAATTACAGACAGACTTTTGACTACTCGTTCTCCCAACTTCACCTTGCTATTCTTTCTGAGCTATAACTAGTTGAGAATTCTAAGTTTGAAATTGAAAAAAATGAGCACAGCCTTCTGTGTGTACACGTAGCAAAGTAGCTATTTTTTGAAGCGCATAAAAAGCTAGATCAAGCAGGAAAAAGCAAAGTTGTTGGAAAAAAATGCTGGAAAAACCGCTGACTTTTCTTTGTATGCAAATTGTAAATTAAATGTATTGAATTTCTGAAATTTCTTGTCAAAGGTTTGTTAACGAGAAAAAAATACAAAAAAAAAGCTCTTAGTGCTCAGAAAGAAATTAGAATTGATATGACTGCATTAGACACATTCTCACTGGTCACTGAGAGAGCGCTGATCCCTGAGATAATACTGCTCCCCATACATATATTTCCAAAGTATACTTCATAAATACATATATACTTCATATTTTTATTTAAAATTATATTGTACAATATATATTATAGTATTGGAATTGCAACTTAAAACAAGGGTTTATTGTCTGTAACTGTAGAAAACATTGATGGATTGATCTCTACGAAACTTAAAGTGAGAAACTATAAAAGATATATTTTATACCCTGCTCCCATTGAAAATGGAAAAACAGGGTATAATGGTTTTGTTAATAGTATGTAACAAGCAGAAGGAAGCGTGGCAGAACCCATAAAGTATATTTACTCTTGATCAGGACGACGAGCAGAGTCGATTTAACTCTGTCCGCTCGTCTGTCCTTCTGTCCATATGTTTGAACGCGTCTATCTCAGATCCTATAAGAGCTAGAGACTTGACATATTGCACAAAGGTCCTCGTATACAGCCCCTATATCAAGTTTGTTTTTAAATATCCAATAACTTTCCCCATTTTCATCATATCGACTAAAAACGTTATCGAGTTTATGTTTTTTGAGCATATCATTTACATCTTTTAAGCTAGGGTCACCAAATTTTTCAATAAACTTTTTGTAAAGAAAATACAATTTCAATTTTTTTTTATATTTAACAAATGAAATAAATTGATTTAATGCTGAAAATTTAATCAAAATCTGTTTAATAACACAGAAGCTATGAAGGAAAACATTTTGTCAATTGGCAAAAGCACGCGGCATCTGCGCCAAGCGCATGCATACATTCATGTGCACACATACATTGATGTGCGTGAACGCCTTGCAACAAGAGAGTAAAGCGTCGTGGTAGAGAGGAGACCCAGCTTCAAGTCCCGCTGCGGTGTTTTACTGTTGCATTCATATCAAAAAGACTGCCAAACAGGAAAATGCCTTGCTGTAGCAGCAACTTTGTATCGCTTAGGCCTAGCACACATAGTCAAACAAACAAAACATCAGCTTATCAAATAACAGAAAAAATAATAAAGGCGGAGCTGAGATAGAAACAAGAGCAAATTATAATTATTTACTCGGAAGCAATAGAGCTGAGATGAATAAACGAGAGGAGCACTGCAACATGGACTTCTTGGGCTTTTTGGCTAACGCACAGCGTCTGACCCAGTGGGTGAGTAGGTCGAATAGCCATATGTAGTGGTTGGCATTGTTGCATGGCTACACTGCACTTACAGCGTCCCACCGGAGGGCCGGAGCTGATGTATATTGCTCTGTCGCACGAGAGCTGTGACATGGACTCTGTGGTTAGTACCTTGACCATTGCCTATTTGCGCTATCGGAATCCGGGCACGCTGCAGCACAACTATATGCCCGTATTGAATATGATGCGACGCGACTATCCCAGCAAGTCGGAGGTGAGATTTCTGCTTGACAAGCAGCTGATAACAGCCGAACAGCACTTGGTGTTCCGCGACGATGTGCCCGAGGAGCTGCTGCTGCGCAGTCGCTTCATATTGGTCAATCATCACGTGAGTCCATTTCACTATTGCACCGAGGAGGTCTACGACTATCGGCCATACCAGTGCGAGGCCGCACGGCTGCCTGTCTACTGCCAGCGCATCATGTACCCGATGCGCTCCTGCGCCGCCCTGATAACAGAGCGCTACGACAGCCCCATCTACAACTATGCGAATGTGCGCTGTCTGCGCGTCTTCGAGCTGCTGCACGCCGCTCTGCTCTTTCAGAACAACAACTTTGCGATGCATCCGCAGAATCAGCTGCAGAATGTGCGCGACTATCAGCTGCTCGTGCATCTGGAGAAGCAGCTGGGCCAGCTGGAGATACCGCAGCGGACCATGCTCTACGACACCCTGGTCAATTCCATGTTCAATCTGAACGAGCTGACGCTGCCGCAGATCTTGCGGCGCGAGTTCAAGCTGATGCGCGCCAACAATGGCAGCCACTTGGTGCGCATTGCCCAGTGCTGCTTCCCCATGGCAGTCTCCCGGTTCATATCCTTCGAGTTTGCCCAGCTGGCCCTGCAGCAGTTTGCTGCGGAGCATGGCTGCGACTTCATACTGCTGTTCGGCACGAGCATGCAGCCAAAGGGCAGTCTGGTCATCAAGGAGCTGGGGCTGATACCGATGGACTCGCTGCGCGATGTGGAGGACAGAACCCTATTCGATCACATGATTATCAATCTGAATGCTGCGGTCGACCCGATGCTGGCACTGGAGCCGTATCGCGGCCTCAACTTCATGCAGGGCGCCTACTTCTTCATCAATGTGTGGAATGTCCAGTTCAACGATATGCTGCACCTCGTTCAGCGCATCATATTCTGTTGGATATCCAAAGATAAATTCTTAACCAACTAACTTGCCGCCAGCACTTGTGCAGGAAGACATCTTGTTTCTGTTTCTCTTTCATTCCTTTCACATTTGCTCATATTACGCAACTAATCCATCAACACGGACTTGGCTAAGACCACTTTCAGCAGTTGACTTCTCAGAAAACTTCCACTTCAAATTTTTTATGAGCCCTAAACACACACACAGAGAGAGAGAATGAATGCTTTTGGCTAAAGGAATATGCTTCAAAACTCCGCTTAGGTTTTTTGAAGTTGATTTTAATAAATGCCAAAAAATGCTTATATTCTTGTAATTTAATATACCAATCAAAAGAAAGTTCATTTTAAGTTTCAATTGAAATGCAAAAACCATTTATTTGAAGACATTATTCAATAATTTACCTTCAATTGTGATCAGAATTCATGATGGAAGTGCAAACAGTTTGTCACTGTATAAAACACGAGTGTTTAACCCAAGCGTTTGCATTTAAATTATGATTTACGCACACTCACACACCCACACACACACAAGCAATCAGCGTGAGAGATTGCCTGCGCTGGCTGAAGCTGATGACAGAAGGGCAGTGGCAGTGGTTGGCGGTGCAGGGTGGTGATGCCATTATACAATGCATTAATCTAATCATATGAGAGAATATGGGAGAGCTGCTTGCCTCGCAGCCACTTGCTAAATTCATGAACTCTAAAATGGAGTTTTATATGCGCGTGTGACCCTGTTTTCCTTTCTTTTCTTTGCTGCCACGCACGCACACCTGTACGTACACACACACACACGCACAGAGGCAAAAGTATTTGCAACTTGATTTATAAGCACGCTGATGTCAGTTACGTGCACGCACTCAATAATGGCAACAGAAGTTAACAACGGCGAGGGCTCGACGAAAGTGGGAGGGACGAGGGCTGTATCTGTTGTTGTCTCTCTGTTCTGGCAACAACAAGCATGGCAAAAGAACTCGCCGCCATTGCGCAAATTGCTTGCAACACTTTTTCTTTGACTGTCGCCCTCGCCGTCGCCATTTGCCGTTTGGCTTTTATAAATCGCTTAGACCGCGCACCCAATTGTAGCACCGCCAGCGCCCCCTTTCCCTTGCCCTTGCCCTTGCGTAATCCTGATAACGGCGACAAGTCAAAGACGCTGAAAACAGGAAATTCTGTGACGTCAGCCGAGCGCCGAGACTTTATTCTCGTGCGCCACTCAAAACACATCCATCAGCGCCGCATTTATATGAAGAGCTTAATGTTCAGGCGCCCAGGTAAGGCTGGGCACAGGTGAGAGGTCTTTGCCATTGCTGCTGTCATCCTAATTGTTAGACTGCACGTCTTTTTTTCTCCATCTTCTCTTCTTGATATACACTTGCCGAGGGCAATAAAACTTGAACACGTCTCAAGCTTTATGACTGGATTTTTTGCTGCTTTTATAGCTAACCATAGAGTCTAGAAAGAGCTAAAGGATTTATAGTAAAGTAAATTCAAATTTGTTGTTAATTAGTTGACAAGCTATGCAAATGTATTTAAATGTTGATATTAAGTGGAAACTTCAATTATAAAAACAAGTTTTCAATGGGTTTTCCATTGTTATTTTTCATTTATATTTCATTTTATTTTTCATATATTTTTTCTACTATTTATTTCATGTTTTGATTTATGCATTTATTAAGCTGTTTTGCTGAATCTTGAGTTTTCATGTCGGCGAGGATATCAAATCGTCGTTAGCCTGTTAAAAGTTCTTCTCCTCAGTTATCCTCAGTTGTTTTTGTCATTTTTTATTTTCGTTTCGCTTGTTATACCCTGAACCCATTGAAAATGGGAAATCAGGGTATAATGGTTTTGCAAAAAGTATGTAACAGGCAGAAGGAGGCGTGGCAGACCCCACAAAGTATATATATTCTTGATCAGGGTGACGAGCTGAGTCGATTTAGCCCTGTCCGTCTGTCTGTCCGTCCGTCCGTCCGTCTGTCCGTCTGTCCGTCTGTCCGTCTGTCCGTATGTATGAACGCGTCGATCTCAGAACCTATAAGAGCTAGAGACTTCAAATTTTGCATGATGGTCTGTGTATACAGCGAAAATATCGAGTTTGTTTTAGATATTCGATAAATTTTTCCGTTTCAATGTTATCGATTTAAAACGTTATCAAGATTCAGTTTTTTGACCATATCTTTTACATATTTTTAGCTACAGCTACCAAATTTTGTTTTTAGCTTTCTATAAATAAAATACATTTTCTATTTTTTCATATTTTGGATACCGGCTCCACATTTCACAAAAAAAAATTATAAAAAAAAAAATTATCAAAGCCACAATTTAATTTTTTCAAATTTTTTAGTGAAAACCGTATTTTCAATAAATTAATAGCATTCAATGCAGAAAATTGCATTCAAATCCGTTAAGTAATACAGAAGTTATTAAAGGAAACATTGTAAAAGCACGCTGCCTGTGTGTATGTGTGCATGTGTATTTGCGCGCAGAGGTAATATGTATAGATAAAAGATGTAAGCTAGGTTGTTTAAAACATCAGCTCGGACTTGGTTCAGGGGATCTCGTAGTCGGGCTGTGACCCGACTAGAGCTTTCTTACTTGTTTTTGTTTGTTTTTTTTCTGTGTTTCTTGTTTACCATTGCATACTTTTGTGCGCTGTGCGCGTAATGAAGATAATTGCTGTTAAGCGCATCTCTAAGCGGATTTTAGAGCCATGCCTTACAACAGAACAGACAGAACGCCCCCGCCTTCCGCCTGCCGCACGGTAGTTACCTGTCTGCGTTGTCAACGAAAGTTTAAGCATTTGACTTTCGTTCGCATACCCTGCCAGAGCAGGCATACATAAGTGATGCGAACAGAGAGTTTACGAATTTCAGGTACTTTTTCTATGTATACACATGTAGGGTATTCGAAAGTCGACTCGCTCTGTCTTTGCTCAACAGTTTTATTTATTAATTTTTTAGTTGCGTCGCTTTTTACGTTTCCCTTTTTAATTTGCACTCGCCGTGGGTATGTGCTGGGCGTGGCAAGGCTTTTATTTCAAAGCGCGCACGAGACTTGCATTAATTAAATTCTTTAGACGGCCATAAAAGGTGTTTTGCCTTGCTGGGTACCCCTTTTGCAGCTGGTACTGCCTCTGCTTGCTATTATTATTATTATTATTGTAGCTGCAGCAGCTGAAGCGGCACCTAATTGGCAAACTGCTTAAAGTGGCTGGCAAACAAGGCGTATGCGTGATCCGTCCCTATAAAACAATCAGTGTGGCAATAGCTCGACTGCTCGACTCGACTCTGGCATGAAGAATTCCAACTGCGCTGCTCTCCAGTTGCAAGTCAAGTGGCGTGCCACCACTGGCCACCATGGCGGTGGCGTCTCCATTGTCCGGCTGTTCCGAGTAACTTGGCTCGGCGTTTGGCTTTGCATATTTCCGGCTTCCGTTTTTCTGCTGCGACATTGTCACGAATTTCTATGCCAGCATTTTTCTAGCTAACTTTCCCATTTTTTATATTTTTCAAATTTCTTTTGCGTCTCTTGTTGGGCGAAACTTGTTTACAGGCAGCAAATTATTGTGACAGACGCCAACATTTATGACAAATATAATAATAATGCGAAGGGGGATTGGCTTTGCCATGTAACAGGTAATTGTTTTCGTGCCTGTCGCCTCGCTGCGCTTCATTTGTTCCTCTCTCTCCTCTTGTTTCCCTCGCTCCCCTCGTGCTTACCTATTTTCTTTATAAATTCACTTTTATTTTTGTTTCGTTTTTGGCTTTATGCCTTGGCTGCTATGGCATAATTTATTGTATTCCTTGCCGCACATTTGCATAAATATTTTAATTTGCATTTTAACAAAATGGGAATTTTGTTGCGGCCTGCGCAACATAATCTATTATATACATACATATAGAGTTTTGTCTTTATACATGAAAGTTCTGCTGCCTTTTCGCTTAGCCACAAACAAGAAAATGAGCTATAAAAGAATTGAATTTCAAATATATATATATACTCCATATAATTCGCTTGCAATCTGCTTAAGTCAAATTTCCTGCCCAAAGACACAGAAATTGCAATTATTTCTATTCAAATGCGAAGCGAAACGCAACAAGTAAATCCATAAAATATTTTATGCAAATTTTGCTGAGCTGTGCAAGTTTAATTTGTGATTTCAATTAGCACGCATGTTATTTTAATTAAAAGTAATTTTTAACAACACTCAATGGCAATACAAGCTTAATGCCTGCTTAATTTCATTCAAATTACATTTCTATTAAATAACAATGCTTTTAACGAGCTTGAATTACATTTACATTTTACAATGCGCATACGCCACGTCTGCCCAGTTGCTGTTGGCCAACTTTGCGAGTAGCCCTCGCAGCTGTGTGCTGGGGATATCAAAACTTTTCGTTTGAAAACACATATTTTCTTAGCCTAGCTACGCTTTGTTGCTGCTGCTGCTTTGACAACTTTTTGGTTTTGCATTACAAGTGCAAAGAAATTACATTTAAAGACTTGAAATGCGACTAATTTTCAAAGATTATTTGAAAATTTAGAGAATTCTTAAATAGATTTTGTGCTAAACAATTCCAAGAGATGACAAAATTTGCTTAAAACTCTTCACAAAAATATCCAAAACCTAACTAAGTCCCTAACTCTTTACTCTTTAGATAACTCTCTACATTTTTGTGATCAGATTCCGATTCAGCTTCTGATTTTTTTTTTGTATACAAATGAACTAACTATCGCCTGTCAATTATCGATTGGCCATACTCAGAGAGCTACCACAGATATTGGCATTAAATTATAAAAGATGTGAGTTAAATAAAACTGAATTTGTGCGGCATCAAACGCGCATAATTTAATAAAGTCGAGGCACTTTGGGTTCGGGCACCGCTGCCCGACGGCGTTTGTGCCCCAAAGTAGGCAATCACTTTATTATTAAGCCAGACACACACACATACACAGACACAGACACTTGCACACGTATGTATATTGCGCAGACAGAGTTCATAAAAAAGCAAACACAATAATGGCATCAAATTTGAAGATTTGATGCGGGAAAATGCTTTTCACGTTTTCAGCATTTTGGTGGCTTTTGTGCGTGTGTCTAGGCAGCTTATTGATAGATAATATATTTATATTTAAATAACACTTCATCATGCTGTTGTCGGTGACGGGGCGAGGAGGGGGCGAGGCGGAGAGTCGCCTCACTGGATTGTGCTGTGCAAACGAACAACGCTGCGTATGCGTAATATTGTTTGCCTTCATGTTTCCAGCTGGCTGAAAAGGCGAATTGAAAGGGGGGTAGGAGAGGGAAAATGGGGGATGGGAATGTTTGAAGCCGGCGTTTGCGGCAGCCTTATAAATAAACTTGATCCATTACACACATACAATTTGACTTGGCTGCTGCGTTGAGTGCCATAAATTTGGGCTTATGATTTTATCCCTTTTATTATTGGCCACGCCCATTTGGGACATAGTGGCTCAGCGAGTGCCTTTGGCCGGGCATTTTCATCTCATTTTCATTTTCATTTGACGGCACAGTCGCATTTTCGTTTTCGTTTTCATTTCCATTTTGTTTTTGGCTTTTGCCTGTTCGCTCAAGCGTGAAACAACGCTCGCAAACTGAATCACACACACTCGCACACACACTTTCACATATGCACACACACACATGAGCAGCGCATTGTCAGCTTTTTGAGGAGCTTAGGGCATTTGCTTGAAAATAAATAAACCAACAATAAGGCAGGCAAGCAAATTAAACACACACAATGCCCACAACTTTTTCTTTGTTCACATTTGTTTTCGCCTTTTCTTTTTTTAGTTTTTTTTTTTTTGTATATTTTTTTTGTTGACCGCAAAACAGCGCAAAAGTTTTTAGCCATGTTAGTTGAGGCCTGCAATCAGCCGGCAGCAAATCAAACAAAATTAACACAATATAACAATGGGATACTCGAAACGAATGTCCTTGGCAATGCTAACGGTACACACACACACACACACACACACACACACACACACACTCATAAAATCACATATCAAATGAACCGCATGGCCGTAACACGAACCAAAGTGTTCCAAACTAGAGCTTGGCAGCCACTCGAGCTTTTACTCTAGATATATTTAACGCAATCTGTTTGATTTTGTATGTAATTCGAGCAAATATCGAACGAGTCCCAGTTCAAGAGAAAGATATACATATATATTTAAAAGAATACAGAAAAGCTTTTCTTTGGAAAATACACTGAATCCATACTTAGTATATGATAAGCCAGAGATCAACGAGATACAAACAGACAGACGAAGAGACAGACAGATGGACAGACAGATAGACAGATAGACAGACAGATAGACAGACAGACAGACAGATGACAGACAGATAGACAGACACATTGGCAGACAAATTGGCAGATAAATTGATAGACAGATTGATAGACAGATTGACAGACAGATTGACAGACAGACTGACAGACAGATAGACAGACAGACAGATTAAGAGACAGGCAGACAGATAGGCTGGCATGCCAAGATCGTCTCAACTATGGCTATAGGGTATAGAGTTGGTTCGATTTTTGAATTAGCAAAAGAATTTGTCTTCACTATGCAGTGACTATTGCATAGTAACTTTTTCACTTTTTCCTAACATCTCCTTATTCAGCATTCCCATGCTTGGCAAGTCAAATATCATAAAATTATCAATAATTTCCTCATGACAAAACTTTATAATCAAACTTTTTATAACTAAAACGTTTGCTGTGTGCAGGCATGAAAAAATATTCATTGTGTGAAAAGAGAGAAGCAATCGCTCGGAAATTAATGGCTCAGGCGTATCTGACAGACGTTTAAAAGTTGCTGTCAGCTTGTCAGGAAAATAATGATCGGGCTATATAACATATTAAAGACTGTAAAATTTAACTGTGTATTTATATATATTATATATATACAATTACACGAACAAATACAAATACAATTACACGAATTACAGCTAGTTAAATCTGTTGCCATCTGTCGATAGCATTTCTGACTGATTTTATGATGTTTTCTCTTCTCTTTTTTTTTTGTTGTGTTAACTCGAAAGATTATTTTATTGAACCATTATCTGTATGAATTTTCATGTGTGCATGCGTGCGTGCGTGCGTGCGTGTGTGTGTGTGTGTGTGTGCACTTGTGCGTGCTCGTAATTATGTGCTACATCATCTTTTATGAGCATAACAGGCATATATATCTTTCGCTTTCATTTTGAAGTGTATCAAACAGGAAATGTTCATGCGTCCCATGCGTCGTCGTTGATCCAAGCCCGCTCCATTCTGCTTCGCCTTCCTTGCACACGCACCCCGCACCCACCGTCCCCTCGTTTGTTTGTGTTTAATCTTGTTTTAATGCCGTCGAGCATCATCGTAAAAATTATTACATTAAATGTCAACGCAAAGAGATTGCAAGCAACATCCAAGCAAAACACAACAGAACGTCACATATAAAGAAATAAAGAAACTGAGAAATGAAAAGAGAGAGAAAACAACACAGATAGAGAGACAGAGAGAGAGAGAGAGAGAGCGCTACAGAAGAGCGGCGAGTGAAAATGGAATGTATGCGAGCAAAGAGTATAAAGAAAAGCGGGCAGGCTGTTGGTTTAAGAGGGTCGTTATTATTAAATTTTACACACACACATACAGTGCCACACACACGTACTATGCACAACAATAAAATGTGCGAATATATGCCCAAAAGACATGCTACTATCTCCCTTGCACTGGGCCATACAGACGAGAACTTTATGCCCCGGCCGCTAAAATTCAATTTTTACAAGCATAATATGTTGCAATGGCAACACTGATGACACCCACCAACACACACACACACATACACTAAGGCATGCACATGTAAGCAAACAAACACACACACACACACGCACACACGTGACTGTCGCGCACCTTTTGGTGCTTTCTGTTTTGCCATTGTCTTTGCCTTTGTATTTCTTTGTCTTTATCTTTTGTTGCTGGAATCTTGCTGCTACTGCTGCTGCTTCTTCTTCTTCGTCCGCAATGATTTTGGCAACTGCCAACTGCTTTTTATGTGTCGCACGTTATTAAATGAATTCAAGCGCGGAAAATTGCCAGCCAACCAAGCAGACCCGCCCCCCTTTTCCACGCCCATCACAGCTACACCTACACACAAGCCCACACAACAGACAGCCAACAACACCTTGTGACAAACACACGCACGCACAGCTGCCCGCAGCCATTGAGCTTTTAAATTGTTGGCCCTTTTGTCAATAGCCGCCAAGCCCCATAAAAGGCCCATCAGATGCCATTTTTCTGCTTCGCTACAAATTGAAAATTTCAGAAATTCTTGCTTCCGTTTTACAGCCACCTCCTGGCGCACACCCCAATTCGTTTCTTATCTGGCACTCGGCGACTGCTTAACGCCTCATTAGTTTAATAAATATGGCACAACAAACAATAGATCTTTTATATTTATCTGTAACTGGGGAGGGAAGTGCATAAAACACGAAAAACAACAAAAAATCAACAGCAATTGAGGCAGCAAAACAGCAATATTTAACTGCCAAAGAGCACAATTTTCAATTGGGCATTAGAGAAAGCTGTTCAAGATAATACACTTTGATAGCTTCACAATTTACCTACAAATTTTAGAGATTAGGACCATTTTAGCTGATGATTTTAGTATAAGAAAGAAATTTGAGAAAATAGCTCAGGCTCAAATCGAATTGGTGAAGCCAAAAAAAAAGGGCTTAAAAATAATATTTGATTTTCAGTTGACTTTTGTCTTTGTAATGAATCCACATTTCAATTGTCAGCCAAATATAACAAGTTAAAATACCGGCTACGAGATACCCTGAACGTTTATTCGCGTCATTTTTATGCATGTATATACATACATACACCGAGACAGATTTCTAATTGAAAAAAAAAAATAAATCTCTGTAGCTGGATTCGAACCAGCGACTCGACGCTTGCAAGACAGCGACTTTACCTCATTACAAAGTGTGCACGCTCTTCAATGTATGTGTGCACACGTATAGAACAAAGGCTAGCGCTTGGCGCTAACGGATTTTGATGAAATTTTCAACATTAAATAGCAATACTACCTAAAAAAGTCCAAAAATGTTGAATTATGCTTAAACACTATTTAACACTATTAAACACTATTTTATTTTTTATTTTTTATTCTTTGCTCTTTATTTGCAACTGTCTTATGAGGACATCAAGCGAATTATGTGATAATTAATCGTATTATATACGAAGTCAGTAGGGTTCGAACCCTATTTCTGATAACTTATGTGCCTACGCATACCCCACTGGTCTTCGTAGGATACTTATTAAACACTGAACTTCAATTAAATTGATTTTGTAAAAAATGGAGTCGGTATCCAAATATAAAAAAAAAAAGAAAATGTATTTTATATACAAAAAGCATAATGGCAAATTTTGTGATTTTAGATTAAAAGATGAAAAAGATATGGTCAAAAAACTGAATCGATATCATGGAAACGGGAAAAGTTATCAAATATCTGAAACATTTGCTGACTTCCCATTTTCAATGGGTTCAGGGTGTAAAATAGAGACACTCCTTGAATATATAAATAGCAAAGTGCACTTACCTATATATGTAGAAGAAACTCTCAAATGGCCAGCCATTAAGCATGCACTGCTTGAAATGTCATTGCACTGCTTTGCACTGCTTGCTGGCAGCTACTTCCTGTGAATGATCAGAAGGCATAGCATACTTTTGAGCGCCGCCTAGTTGGCATGCCTCAAGTTGCAGTTGTTCAGCTGCTTATTAGCCACACCAGCTTTGTCACACAAAGACACACACACACGCGCGCGCACACTCGAATAAGCTCACATGCATATGTATATGTATGAGATATGTAACTAATGAGGCGTATAATCATTGTTATGTCAACAGTTTTGCTGCCTTTTGACAAACGACTCACGCTCACACAGCAGTTAAGCATGCTCTCTGTGTGCGTGTGTGTGTGTGTGGCAGACACTTTTTGGGGGCACAAGAAATCTACTTGCACATGTCAATATATATATCAGCAACATAGCTACACGCCTCAGTTGCCCCAGTCACACGTCTCCGCACAGCATGTGTCGAAACTTTAGAGCATGAGCTGCAAAAAAAAAAAATAGAAGAAGATGAACTTCATTATTATCATCGTTATTTCCATCACTGTTCTTGTGTCAAGTGACAGTCAGACACACACACACACCTACGACTCGAGAGACAGGGATGTAATTGCTGGCAGCCGGCATTATGTAGGAAATAAGCAATTTGAGAGATCATTAAAAAGTTGAAGCGTTAAAAAAAGCGACCCCAAAACACCAAAAAAAATAATAAAGAAGCTGAGGATAGAAGATAGAAAAAAAAGCAGTCAAGATGAAGAAATAAAAACGACATCAACTGCTAAAGAACATTAAATGCCTGGCACTTGGCACACACACACACACACGCACAAACATATGGCAAGCTTTGAGCATGTGTTAAAGAGCTGAAGTTGGAAGCGTTTTAAAATGCGTCAGTGGCAATTGATTAGTTGATGAAGCCTGCACACAACTGACAGCAATGTGCACACAGGAAATTGACTCAATTTGGCATACAAAGTCTTGAGTTACACACACACACATGCACATGCACAACAAAGTGCAAGTCGACCGAGTTACAGTCTTTGCATGCAGTTGAATGCACGCATTTTGTGCCTTACAGGCTTTTGTCAGTAAGTTTTCCAGCCCTTCCACCTCTGCCCACCCCCTTTTGTGCATGCCCCCTCCCCCATGTTCCCCTGAGTGGCATTTCGAGTTTGCCAAGGCAAAGACTTTGCGTCAACAGCAGCCGAACACACTTGACAAGCGACAGCAACAATGCAAAATTTTGTTAGTGGCTTTTGCCGGCCAGCGAGCAGGTCGAGAAGACCGAATAAATACACTTGAAAAAATATATATATATATCTTTTCAGATATTCAAGTGTAAAAGACACTCAAAAACTAAGAGTTCAATTATTTTTGACTATTAATAGCATTATTGAGAATAACATTTACTTCATTTATATTTCCTTTTTGTCTCTCACTGTCCTCTCTATGCGATTCTCATACTCCTTTCATCATATAATATTCATAATAATTTCAATTTTCATTGTAAGCAACTTTTGGGAATCGGAAAATAATGAGATTTCTTGAATTTCATTTGCATCGAAAGACGTTTTAATTTTTGTAGTGCAGTGTAGTTGGAGGCCTGTGCAGAGGCTGGGAGCTGCATTGTTCGTATAGTTGTTATGCTGCTTTGTAAATAGTATTTGCATTTCATTTCTGGCTGTCGTCGTTTTTGGCCAGTTGTACTCGACTTTGGCTCGTTCTGGCCCGCTTTGCTCTGTTTTTGCTGTGCTAGTTAGCGACTTTTCGCTGCACTTTAAATGTCATTTGTTGAGTTTTGTCCGCGGCTGCCTTTAAGCAAATTAGTGTTACGTGCCACGGGGAGCCAGTCGGGCAGTCGGGCAGCCGGGCAGTCGGGCAGGCAGCATCTAAGGACCTGCCATTGTGTTTACCCATGCGCATTTCTTTTTGTGCAGCGAGACATTCTGCGGCTGCTGTGCCCCCCTGCAACCTGCCCCCAGCCCCTTGCCCCCTGCCACGATTGCGTCTCGGGCGGCCGCCTTTGTTCCACTTGGTCGCATAGTAGCTGAAATTTGTCGTAACAAGATTTGTTTTTGATTTGGATTTTCTGTTGCCGTCGCCATCTCTTCGTCTTCTTCTTGCTACTTGAAAAGTGTGTGGCGGACGCGACGCGCAACATTTTTGCGTAAACAACTTTCTTTGTGCAACGCAATGCAAACTGAACACAAAAAAAAACAAGGGAAAGGGAACAGCAGCAACTACAGCGAGTGCCCTGCAGGGCGGCCAAGCAGTAGTTTTTAGGCAACCCGGGCGGCCACTTGGGCCAATTAGGGCTTTATGCCGCAGCGGTGCAGACGCCTGCTGTGGCTGCCCCCAGTCGTCATCGTCGTCGTCGTCGTTGTTTGCCGGTTGGGCTTTGTGTCTGTGACGTCAGCAGCCGAATAAAATATCATGCACAATTGTCAGTCCTGGACAAATGAAGCCTAGGGCAGCTTACATTTGCAATTCTGAAAGGGTATAAGAAATTTTGTCAGCTTTCCAACAGCAATTAACTTTTCGTCTTAGAAGCAGAACTCCAGGAGTCTGAGTTATGTCAAACATTCCAGCAAAGAACTACTTCAATTATTTATTTGTTTATTTAAATTAACAATAAAAATCTAGTATTTAATTCTAAGCCTAATAAAAGTTTAACGAGCTCTAGCTGCTAGGGCCCTTATGTCAACATATAAACAATATTCAGCATCTTTACTGCATTTCTTTAACCTAAATTATTCAGAAATAGTTTTGTATGATAATAAGTATAGTATATATAAGAGATAGACTTGAGAATCGGGATTATCGGAACCCGAAATTATCCCAAAACAACTTTCGAGTCCGGGAGATCTGCCTATGGCTATGCCTCTCTTCTCTTTTCTCTTTTCTCTCTTCTCTTTTCTCTCTTCTCTTTTCTCTCTTCTCTCTCCTTTCTCCTCTCTCCTCTCTTCTCTCGTCTCTTTTCTCTTCTGGAATGCCGCCGTCTCAGAGCATATCTCCATGATCAAGCACTTATCCGAATGTTCCGGACTATTTTAGAATCTTTCCCAACCCGCTCGATACCAAAAATCGCTTCGGGACAATGTAGAGTCACGAAAATCCTAATCCCGACGCCAATCTCTAGTATATATGTATATAGATTCCCTAAATACAAGTCGAGTCTCTATATGCTCTTGTGGTTTTTGTCAACTACTCAAGTGATATTCTACTCGTATTATGCATATCAATAATCGGTTTAGCTCCACAAATTCTAGCCTTATTATTCATAAACAAATATAAGAACAGTTGATATTCGTTTTTTTTTTATATAGATTACACAAATGTTAACTACTATTTTTAGATTTATTGATTATTATTTAATTTATTATATGGAAGTTAAGTTATTTATATGGAATTTCATTTAAGCTTTTCCCTTATTTTCACAAGCTTTGCTTTAGCAGCTGATTACAGGACATCTTCTATTCGAGCATTCTGCCTTTTCGTAGCTGATGATTGTGAAACAACATTTTCTGATTTAATTACTTAAGAATCTTGACCTTTTCTGGCAAGGTGGTATTTTAATTATGAGCGCATGCAAACGGCTTGATGGACAACTGAGTGACAGAAGCTAATTGAAATATGCTCGAGTCTTAGCCCGATGATGGCTCAAAAGCTTATCAACAAGTAATTTGAATGTATTAATTATAGAAAATAAAATAAACTTAAAGATGGTGAAACACAATAGCTAAATAAGCATCTTCAATAATCAGATATTACATTTGAAATTGCTTGTGATGATAATGTAGAGAAGAACTAAGTCGAAAACACCTGTAAAACGCAAAGAGCTGAGTAAATAATGCAATGAATGCAAATGGCATTCGTTCATTATTGAGAGCTCGGCATTGATCTCTCATTCAAATCAATTACCCGTTTGCCAGGATCTGCAGCTTCCGTTGGCTGCGTCGTTATAAATCATGTTTACCCTTCAGCTGGATATGTGAATCATATATTCAGCATAAATAGATGGAGCTTTCTCTGCGCTCCTTTTGTACGCATAAATCCAACGAAATATTTCAACAGAATTTTCTCTCTTTTTTTACTGTTTTGCTCTTTTTATTTTTCGTTTCTTTTGCTGCTGCCGTTGTTTTTATTATTGTTTGCCGTTGTTGTTGCTGTTTGCTTATCTACGATGCTGCATGCGGCTGAATCGTGCAACACAGTCCGCTGCCCCACGGTCCACAGCTCGCGGCTCGCAGCCCTTTTTACAGTGAGCTACTTTATTATGCTAAAAACTCTGGGCTAAAGTGTGTTATATGGCATAATCCACTAACGAAAATTGAGCAGGAATTTATTATGTTTTATATGCCTAAACAGGCGTCAGGCGTAGATGGCAACGTGCGCGCTTGTGGCATGGCAACGGATGGGCGTGGCAGCAGTCAACCGCGCTCCGTTCACTTTGCCGGCAAGGGGCGTTACGTGGACGCAGAAATACATAATGAATTATGCAGGGCACTCACAACTCGAATTCTCGCAGTCCACTAAGCACACACACACACACACACACACACACACACACACACACATAGCAGACATATCAATAATTCAACAGTCCTAACGAAAAAGCCAAAACAAAATATACAAATCAAGTCAAAGAACTCAGAGACTGCTGCACGACGAAAAGATACCAAATCGAACAAAGCTACTCGATATTAATAGCTAAGCCCAGCTATAAGGTAGTTGGATCGAGTATATCCTGCTGCCAACAGCTGCCCAAAAGGGTAACGGCATACGGAGGGACACAGGCGCTGTCGACTTGATGAATTATAGAACTTAATCTGAATTGAAATATAAGTGAACTTTATATATATTTCCATTATGTATAAGTATGTCAATACACATGTATGACATAGAGAAATACACACACACATACACAGACACACAGATATGCATATGTGGCTAAGTCTGTTTTGGACTATTCGTTCGGTCCAACTAAATTTATCGCAATTTTGTTTTTATACTCGCTCAAGAACTGAAAAGAGTATATTGGTATATGTACGTCTGTCTGTATGAGGCTAGAGACTTCAAATTTGGCACATATACTCAAGTGTATCCGCGTCAGATCAAGTTTAAGTATTTTTTCAATACGCCCTTAGGGGGCGTGGCAAATCGGGAAATACTATATCTTCTTACACTAAAACACCGTTATCTTCGTCAATATTGCACTCTAACAACTGGGATTATATATATATATATATATACAAAGATACAAAAATATATGGTACATATATTTATCTACGCCCATTGTAGGCGTGACAAATCGGGTAAGACTGTATCTGCTACAGTTTTGTATATATATATACATATAATATATATACATTTGTATACATATAAGCTACTGTTCCCCTTCTTCTATTAATGACATACGCCTCTTGGGGGCGAGGCAAATCGGAAAACACTATATCTTCCACAGCTTTAACGCTGGGATAACCTAATTTTGCAGTTCTATTACTGTCGATTCACTCTACAGATAATATTTGATTAAATTTGCTCGTATTTTCACCGTGAACGAGTATATATGCAGTCGGTAGCACCCGACTGCAACGTTCTTACTTGTTTTTTTTTAGTTATTATGGCCAAATGAAATGCAGGACATGTGAAGTGTAATATTTCATCACAGTTAGCCGAAAACAGACAGCTGAACAGATAGACAGACAATTGCGAGAATGTGGTACAGGTAAATGCTATATATATATATCTTATATATATATGTATATGTATACATAAATAAAAAGATTTATCGCTACGTTTCGTTCCGTGTTGTGCTCGAGCGTAATTTATGCAGCCAAATATTGAATTAATTCAGTTGGCTTTATCAATATGAGCGCATATTACTTAAGGCAACAGTTCCAGTTCCAGCACGAGTTAATAAGCTGCATCTGATATCTCAGATAGTCAATGACAGCAGCTGAAATGTAAGCTGAAAGTTAAATTGTCGGGGATTTCGGTAAATGGCTTCAAGCAACGGCAAAATTTAACTCAACTTTATTGGCATATATAAAAGTTGGATCAGCAAAACCATTATAGAAGTGAGATAAAATAAGTAAGATAAGTAAGTGAGTATAGTAAGCAAGATAATGATAAGTTAGCCTAAATAAACTTTTAATCAAAGACTTTATCAATAAGTAAGTAAAAAGGGTATTTGTAAAAAGGGTATTTTCATTTTGGTCGGGAAGGATTTCCGAATATACAAAGTATATATATTCTTGATCAGCGCAACGATTTAAGTTGATATAGCCATGTTCGTCTGTCCGCCTGTCTGGATCAACGCAATCTCCTCCTTTTGCACATAGGCGTCTTTCTGCTGCAGGCATTGTATATCTCGGAATCATTTGGATCGGGTGACTGTATCCTATAGCTCCCATAGAATAGATAATATATAGATTAAGAAATGTGTTTGTATATAAAAGTTTGCCTTAGACTTTCATTTGGAATATATGTATATATGCCCGATAATCCCAACCACATACAAAACAAGTAAGAAAGCTCTAGTCGGGTCTGCCCGACTACGAGATCCCCTGAACCAAGTCCGAGCTGATGTATTAAACAACCTAGCTTACATATTTTATCTATACATATTACCTCTGCGCGCATATACACATGCAGACATGCACACATACACACATGCACACATATACACATGCACACATTTGTATACACATGCACACATATACATACCATGCACACAGAAACGCGCGCAGATTACTGCGTAGTTGATTTGAATGTATGTGTGCACACGTACAGGCTGCTGCAGCGTGCTTTTACAATGTTTCCTTTAATAACTTCTGTATTACTTAACGGATTTGAATGCAATTTTCTGCATTGAATGCTATTAATTTATTGAAAATACGGTTTTCACTTAAAAATTTGAAAAAATTAAATTGTGGCTTTGATAATTTTTTTTTTTAATAAATTTTTTTTGTAAAATGTGGAGCCGGTATCCAAAATATGAAAAAATAGAAAATGTATTTTATTTACAAAAAGCTAAAAGCAAAATTTGGTAGCTGTAGCTAAAAATATGTAAAAGATATGGTCAAAAAACTGAATCTTGATAACGTTTTAAATCGATAACATTGAAACGAAAAAATTTATCGAATATCTAAAACAAACTCGATATTTTCGCTGTATACACAGACCATCATGCAAAATTTGAAGTCTCTAGCTCTTATAGGTTCTGAGATCGACGCGTTCATACATACGGACAGACGGACAGACGGACGGACGGACGGACAGACAGACGGACAGGGCTAAATCGACTCAGCTCGTCACCCTGATCAAGAATATATATACTTTGTGGGGTCTGCCACACCTCCTTCTGCTTGTTACATACTTTTTGCAAAACCATTATACCCTGATTTCCCATTTTCAATGGGTTCAGGGTATAAATATATAGTATACATATATAGCTATGGCTATTGGGGCGTGGCAAATTGCGTAAAACTATATCTTCAACAGTTTAAGCTAGAGCTAGAGCTTTGAGCTAGAACAACCAAATTTGCCAAATAGGCTACTGTTAAGGGGAGGTTTGAAATCAATCAAAAAGTTCGATATCCACGCTCACCAGGGGCGTGGCAAATCGGGAAGTCTCTCTAGAGTTTAACATAAATCCTCTAATATTTTGGGCGCTGTTATAACCAGTCTTTAAACTTAAAACATATATTTGTGTGAACCACTCCCATACAAAAACATATAGTATATATAGCTACACCCATTAAGGGGCGTGTCAAATCGGTAAAAATTGTATTTTACACCTAGAAACCCAAAAATTAACAAATACTTTAAGCTCAACTGATTCGACAAAATTGAAAAAAATTATGTAATATAATATATTATATAATAATATATAATTATATGGCAAATGGAAAAAAATAATATCTTCAAAAATGTACAGCAAAACTTAGAAAATTTGACATTTAGGTAAAAAATTAGTAAATACGTCAATATTGATGTTTTCTTGACAAATCTTATATCCTTTACAATTACAAGGGTATTACCAAACTTGAGCATGGTCGAAGTTACCCCATCCCTCTAGGGACATTCCCGAAAAAAGAAAACTCGTTCAACTGTTAAATAAACACAAACATTTTCAATTATATCAATCAATACTTACTTTTTATTGGCATTAATTCATCGGCTTGCATAATAATTGAAAATTCATTTAAAAATGTGAAAGGAAAATTTTAAAAGTATATATATTAAATGTTATGAAATGTATTTGCAGACTGAAAAATGCCTTGAATATTGATACCCATTAACATATAAAATATGTAAGCTGAGAGTAAAGTGAAGCAGAAAAGTTGTTGAGAATGCAAGGGAAAAGTATTTGAAGACCCCATTTACGATCGGAATTTTAAGAATATAGCAATGTGCTGCTTTTAATCCTATTTTACAGTTAATGCAGAAGCTACTCTCAGCCTGACAGTAGCTGATAAGCTAAATTGCAGTCTTCGGCTGGTGTGCACAAAGTTGCAGGTCTTTTGGAGCACGTGGACCGGGTTAAGCCTCTAATAGCTAAGTGGTTGCAGTTTTTCGTTTTTCTTGAATTGCTTTTAGCCCAGAGAAAGCTGGGCCAAGTTGGCCTCAGATCACGAGCCGCTTCGAGGCGCACTCGTGAGTGTTAAAAGTACTCGTACTTAAAGTGCATTTGTTTCTCGAGAGCGCCATGCATTTGAAGTGGGCCCTGTGAGATGGCTCGAGAGACTTTGTGGACAAACAAAGGCCATAAAAAAACTTTTAAAAAAATCCAAGGGGAAGCACCAACTTTTCAATACTTTAAAATTCTGCCTACTGTAACTGGAAAAAAGTTTGTAAGCCAAAAAAAAACATGATATGTGCTTAAAAAAGAATGTCATGAGAACTGTAAAGTTAAATCAAACATGAGAATTGCAGAGAGCGGCATGTTGCAGAAAAGGCAAAAAAAAAAAAAACATTTCTCTAAATATTTAAGGCTTTTGGCATCAGCAGAGTTAACCATTTAATTCAAGCGCTTGCACCACTTGGCACACATCGCATGGCCTCAATTTGGATCCAATTACAAATTTTTTACGTTACTAATTCAATTACGAATAGCCGGCAGCCGTGCACCAACCGAATTAAGCTACTTACACAATAATTGACTTCAACAAACTGCATTTGTTGCGCATTTATCTTTGCTATGTGCCCCACCCAAACACCCAACCACTGACTGAGCTCAAGTGGCACAAAAGATAAAAAGTAAACTTTACCAAAGTGGCAGCAAGCGTAACAGAGACAGAGACAGAAAGGGAGGTAGAGAGAGAGAGCGAGAGAGAGAGGGTTTTGGGCATGGCGTAAGCTAGCGCTCAAGTGTCTTAGGCTTTGTTTACCCACCAGACGGCACTTCCGCTTCCTCTTGCCAGCTGCGGTTGCTGCTCTCTCCCAACAGCTGCAGCTCCATCAAATTGCAATATCCGCGACAGCGACATCGACATCAAGCGCCCGCCATCGATATCCAAGGCATTTAACTGCATCCCTCCCCCGCTCTCCCTCCTTCCTTTTTCTCATTTTGTGTGTGTGTGTGTGTGTGTGTGCGTGGGTGTAAGATTAATGCATTTTAGCCAAGTGGCGGTAGGGGCTCGGTGTGAGCATCTTAATACTTTGGTTTCACTTAAAACGAACAGCGAACTGAAGCCCCGCATTCCCCCACCCCAACAACCACACAGTGTGTATAGAAGCCCGCCCGCGTGCACCGTGCACTTTATCAAGCAGTAGACCAAGACCATTCGCTGGCTCTTTGCATATCGATAGCTCTTAAGCCAGTGACTTGTTACTGTTTAAAGAGCAGTTAGCTGTGATGAGCTCTTGTGTTCATTGATTGATGGCCTCCCACACACACTTCGGCCATAAATAGTTGGCACTTTTATGTGCTCAAACATAAGCAGAAAGTTAAACAGCTTCATAGCAGCTGCTTCTATTGACAAGCCGAAGACTTAGGCAATATGTTGAAAATGTGCTGCAAATACTTGAACGACTTTAAGTCAGGAGTCAGTTCTATATAAATAACAATAGTTATCATCGATAGTTGATAAAAATGATTGATTTTACATTGAAAACCTGCCATGCTCATGTTTTTTAAGCTTAAAACTACAAAAAAATCAAACATGAAATGAAAATCAAATTAACATAGCTGCACCTGCCAATTAACATTGTAAATTAGCGCGATAAGCAACTGAATTGAATGCCGTTAATAATTAATTAATGAGCCATTGATGTGGTTGATGCCACAATAAAAGCAACAGCACAACAACAAACAAATAATCAACAACAACAAACAATCAACAACAATAAACAGCAACAAAACGCTGCCCACACAAAGTCGCAATTAATTTAACAACCGCGTATCTATAAATACAAAATGTGCGAGAAAAAAAGGCCAACAAGAAACAGGTGCTAAAAAAAAGGTAGCACAAGAACAGTTAACGCGTGAAAATGAAACTTTCGAATGTACTTCATCAATTGCACTTGTTTGTGTTTCTTCAACTGCAACATTTGCGAGGGTTGCCTAATGAATAATCAATGTAAAATCACCGATAATTGTTATCGGAACTGGCATCGATTAATATCATTGACACTTAAATCGAAAATTTAAGGTGAAAATTCAATACTTTATCTTGATATAATATAATAAAGCCAACTCAGTAGAGCTTCTATTCTTCTCACTCTGCTCCCCTATCACTAGCTCTCTCAGTCTTTCTCATATCTCCCCAATCTTAAGCGCTCTGCCTCTTTTTCCTCACAACTGCATCTCTACTTATGTTCACCTATCTCTTTCTTCTCTAATTTTCTCTATCGTCTTCCCTCTCCCAATCTCTCCTACTCCGCTTCAATAACTCTTATTTTCTCTATCTCTCTTTCTCTCCATCTCTCTCTCTCACTCTCACTCTCTCTCACTCTTACTCTCTCTTTCTCTCTCTCACTCTCTGTCTCGCTCTCTCTCGCTCTCTTTCTCTCTCATTCTGTGTCTCTCTCTCTTTCTCTCTCTCTCTTTCTTTCTCTCTCTTTCTCTCTCCCGCCCTCTGCCTCTCTGTCTAACTCCTTCTCATTCTCTCTCTTCTTATCTGTCAATCTGCCTTTTTCTCTCTCCCACTCCCTCATCTCTCCCTATCCACTCTCTCTCTCTCTTTCTCTCTCTCTCTCTCTCTCTCCAGTCTTCTCTGTCAATCTCTCTCTCCCACTCTGTCAACTCTCCCTATCCACTCTCTCTCTTTCTCTCTCTCTCTCACACTCTCACTCTCTCTATCTCTCTATCTCTCATTCTCTCACTCACACTCTTACTCTCTCTCTCTCTAACTCTCCCTCACTCTCTCTTTTTTTTTCTCTTTCTATCTTTCTCTCTCTCTCTCTCTCTCTCTCTCTCTCTTTGTCACTCCCACCCTCTCCGTCTTATTCCTTCTCACTCTCTCTATCTCTCTCTCTCTCTCTCTCTCTCTCTCTAGTCTTCTCTGTCAATCTCTCTCCCACTCTGTCAACTCTCCCTATCCCTTCTCTCCCTCTCTCTCTGTCTCACCCATTTCCTGTCTTTCTACCCACCTTTGCAAAAGGAAGCTCGTGGAACGTGCACATATAAAATTAAATAAAGTTAATTTACTTAAGGCAGCAAAGAGATTGCAAGTCGTGCATAAAGCTGCCGTCAGATGGCGCCAGCAGCTGCAACAGGACATTCAACTTTGAAAAGATTTCACTCATATCTATTTAGTTCATGCGTGTGTAGAATTTTATTATTTTTTTTCGTATGATGCAAGCAAAACTAACAAAGCACGTGGATAGTTTTAATTTGATGTACTTTCGGCAGCAGACGCACGAGCCAAACTTTTCAAAATTGTTTTCAGCCAAAACAAGCAACAGCAAGAACAAGAACAGGAGTCGCAGCTATAAATCTTAGCATACCGCAGGGCGCAGAGCAACTTTTGCGGCGCTTACGCTCCACCAGCCGCAGTCTCGCCAAGTGCAACAATGTGGCTCGAGCAATTTGTGCAACTGCAACAACAACTGCAGCCAGACCAACTGTAACAACAGTCAGTGCGGAAAGTGTGCGCACACACGTATTCATACTCATGCCGCATTAGTTTTCGTTTCCACATCACATGGCGCTGTGGGTGTCATATTGAAAAAAATTGCTTTCAAATTGGGCCAAGTCCAACAAAAATAAATAAAAAAAAAAAACGAAAAACTAAAAAACTGACTGCAACAACGAAAATAAAAATGCAAACAAAGTGCAAAAGCTGAAACAAAATGACCGCCAGCAACTAAAAAAATGTTTGTTGCGAAATTAATTGCAGTGGTCGAAAAAAAAAAATTGAGAAAAAACCGAACTGAAATCCAAATAAATCGAGGCAAATCGAGGAATATCTGCGTACCTTTGGCAATAGTTTTTCCCCCATTTTTCTCTCTCTCTCTCTCTCTCTCTCTCTCTTTTGAATTGTTGCCCAAAGCAACTGTGCACAGTGGAACAAAAGTTGTGAGATAAGTATAGATATAAGAACAAGATAGAAAACTGAATAGTATATGTGCTATTCCAAGAGTTCTTCTCATGCTCATTGCAAAGTTCATGGCAAAAAGACTAGAAAATCCAAAGTAACAGTGGCTCAAAAGCTCTGAGAAAAGTATTTACAGTTATAAGAAAAAGTCAACAATTAACTGCGATTTATATATATATTAATATATATTAATTGCAAAGTTCATGGTAAAACAAACAGTTAAGATACAGCTAGAATTTTATCCTTTTTCCTCTCCTTCGAATTGTCACCCAAAGTAACTGTGCACAGTAATACAAAAGCTCTGCGAAAAGTATAGATATAAGAACAAGACAGAAAACTGAATAATATATATGATATTTTAGGAGTTCTTCGAATTGCAAGACCAAAGTAACTCTGCACAGTGGTACAAATGGTACAATGTATGGTATTTAAAGAGCTAATTTCTCATGCTCATTGCAATGCTCATGGCAAGCTAAACAGATAGAATGCAGCTAGAATTGCTGGTATTCTAAAATCTCTTCTCTCATGCTCATTGCAAAGTTCATGGCAAAATAGATTAGAATTTTTCCCTTCTTTCTCTCCTTCGAGCTGTTAGCCCAAAGTAACTGTGCACAGTGGTAAAAAACTGTGAGAAATGTATAAATATAAGATATATATGGTATTTTAAGAGCTCAGTTCTCATGCTCATTGCAAAGTTCATGGCAAAGCAAACAGATAAAATGCAACTAGAATTCAAGGGACCCTGAATTGTTGTTAAAGTACAGAATACACTTACAATGAGCACAAGCTAATTGCCATTCTTTGACATTCTTTGAAACATCAAAGTGAAGTGCTTTATTATATTAAAAAAAAGAAAAAGATTTTTAATGTAGATGGATAGATTTGCAATGAACAATGAATAATTTCACAAAGCCGCTTACTTTGACTGCTGATTACAAATTGATTGCCAGTTCTAAATTTATTGTGAAATATGATATTTCTTTTTTACAGTCAGTCAGCAGCAGGCAGCTTTGTTTATGTACTAAAAATTTATTGCACAATATACGTTTATATATATATATATATGTGTGTGTATATGCAAATATTTTTGCAATTTTAAATATTACGCTTATTGATTTCGCCGAATGTTTAATGAATTGTAAATACACAAAGAGTCGGGCCAGGGACACACTGTTTGTATACGTGCTGGTATTATTGTGAGTGTGTGTGCGTGTGTGTATGTGTGTGTGTGTCTCTCATGCAACGGCGGCCCAATTAAAGCCCAAAATGAAAATATTTTGGCAACAGTTGCAATTTTTGAGAATAATTTCATATTTTATGAGGCTCAAACACTGAGCCTAGCAACGAATATCAATTTAATTTTCGCTTTCGTTTCTATTCATTGCTTTGATTTATGCTTTTATTATGGCAAATACATTTTTATTCACGCCAGCAACAAATGTCTGGAACTTTGTTACAATCTCTTTATTTGGCACTTCATGTTTATTTATCTTGTTAGCCGCATTGCCAAACACATCAAGCAGCCACGCCCCCCCCCCCCCTCTGAATCATATAAATTAATCAATTGCAGACACACACACACGCACACAGAGAGAGAGTACACTCGCTCTCGGGCAAATATTTGTCACATCTGTATAAACTCCGTACAAAATGCTGAATGTTCGAGTATGTGGTCCGGCTGTGACCCCGGAACGAGTCAGTTGGCCATCAAAGCTGCAGCTCAGCTGTCAATATAAGTCGTCCCTGTCACCGCCATGACAGACAACATAGCAAATACGCACACACACACACACGCACACCACATACGTGTTCTGTGGCCCGCTTGACTGACTGATGCTCGCTGTTGGCTGTCTGTTGTGTGCTCGTCTATAAATCATGTTAATTACGTTATAGCAAATAATTTGCCTGCATTTCCACAAAGCACACACACTCACACACACACACACACACACATGGTTGGAGCTAACATGGCCAACTCCGTCAGGCCTTGGCACTAGCTCGTTGCGCCATCCAAAGTCGGCAGTTGCCAGTTGGCTCACATCTGTAATGCATCGCTTATTTGCTTGTTGTCATGCGGCTCAGCAATATTTGCGGTTGGTCTGAATCAGCAAACGAACGAAACGAGCGAATGCGCGCTGAGCCAGTGCTGGAAAACTCTATGCTGGAAGTAAAACATTTTTCACCAAATCCCAGTTGGTTTACTAATATATTTGAATAGGTTTTGCAGTTGCTTACGCAGCAAATACGCGTTACAGCCTTTACAGTCAATTGACAGTACATTTTCAGTGTTGTGCAACGCTATCAAAAAGTATTTATTCATTGATTTGAAACATGAAACCGTATTTGTAGTTTTACAACACTACTTATTAATAATGTCTTCTCTTGACGTTGTCTAATACAACAGTCACACAGCAAATAGGCGTTACAGCTTTTAGAGTCAATTGACAGTGTTGTGCAATACTATCAAAAACTAATTATTGATCAAAGCATTCATAGCATTAGATGTTCATTGTAGTTAGTTGTGATTTAAAACATGTAACGTTTTCTTTGTCGTTTTACAACACAGTACTTTTCCAGTGTTGCGTAACACTATCAAAAAGTATTTATTGTTTATAGCATTCATAGCATTAGCGGCCCAATTGTTATTTTAAACATGTAACCTTATTTTGTCGTTTTACAATACTACTGATTAATTTTTTGCAGCAAAACTTCTTATATACTCTGCTCTTGGCGTTGTCTAACACTTAGATTACATTTCGTACAAATAACAATATTTTCGTTCTATTGTAGTTCTCTAACATTTTTACTTTTTCTCCATGTGATTAAACGCTGTGGTAGCAGCTTTTTTGTCGTTTTTCAACACTGCATACTGATTTTGCTCACATTGTAATAAACCACTAAACAAGTGAACTCATTACAACTTTTTACCACACTTTTTATCTCAGCGTGCTGTAAATGAAAACAGTGCGGAAATTGTATCAAGCATTTTACAACACTGCATACAATACAGTGATTTCAGTGCACGTTAGACACCATGACAATCAGCTGAAGTGTACAGCAATTGTCAGCTCGGAACTTTGTTTGCGCTCACTTAACTCTTAATGCGGGGCCTCCGTTGGCAGACCCATGGGACTGCGTGCCTGACACGACCGACTGCAAGGACTAGGATGAAGTGGGATGTGGGATGTGGGTGCTGTGTGCTGTGTGCTGAGAGCTGGGCACTGTGCCCTGGTTTAATTGAGTTTGCCGCAAGCAAATAGCTCGACTGACAGTTGAAGTTGCAACTTTAAGCACTTGCCCACGACCACCGAAGAGCAACACCGACCACTCGACCAAGTCCTTACGGCTATTGTACACCCCTGTATACCCTGTACGAAAACTAACTAATAAAGTATATATTCTTTCATATATCAAAAGATCTTTGTAGAGAAACTGAGATAAATTAAATTGAGTCAAACTAGAATATATCCCATGTGAAGTATATATTGTATATATAATCCGATCCGATAATCTGTTAATCGTAACAATAGAATGCTAGTTGAACAAGTAGTACAGCAACTGTAAAATCTTATATATGTATTTCAATTTAATTTACCTTAACAAGTTTCGAAATTGTTTTTAATATTATTAGTTAAAGACGCATATCTAACTAACATAGCAAATCAACAATTTGAAAAACTTATGTAGGGTATTTGAATGTCAACCAATTATACACTTTACCACATTACTTTTGAAATGCGTTAAGGACACATATCTAAAATACCAATCAAATATATCTATTTTAAAAGTGCCATACATAAGAAGGTTTATATATAGGTAGGGTATTTGAAAGTCGACCAAGTGCACAATTTTCCACTTAACTATTGATAGACGTTAAAAACTTAAATTTATCAAACCAATAAATTTATTTATTTTCAAAATGACATATATTATAGGAGGTAGGGTATTTGAAAGTCGACTACGTAGCCTTAGATCGCTTTACTATTGTGCTGTTTTTTTCTTATTTGTGAAACAGACAAGTGGCTGTCATAAAGCGTGGCGAATAGAAAATGGCCTCACGTCCAGATTCCGACACTCTGACAAAAAGTGCCTAGCCAAGACAATGGCGATAGGCCATCATCATTTGGGACATCGACACTGGCTGTCCACTTATTTGGTGGCCTACATATTTAACCATGTCGTCCATTCACAAGCCGACACACACACACACATGTCTATATCTGTTTTGTATGGTCGGTGGGCATCGTTTAATGCAGTGGAAAACTGATTTCACTGGGCTGCTTCCGCTGCCCAATTTGCGGTCGAGTTTCTTTAGAAACTCTCTGCCCACTTGCGAGCATATGAGTTGGTGCTCAGATTTGGGTTTTTAGCTGCAGCAGTTACATACCAGATCCACTTGGATCACGTCCTTGTTGTGCGTGTGTTTGTGTGCTTTAAATTTATGATTTGCCATATGACTTTGAAAAGCGAAAAGTTCTTTAGCTTTGCCTTTGCCTTTGGGGTCGCTGTTTGCCGTCGCCGTCGCCATCGCCGTTTTACTATGCCACGTCTTTCAGATTCATCTTTGTGTTTGCCTTCGTTTCGCTTGACATTTCACTTTTACCATTTTCACAATATTTTTCTTGTTTTTTACGCTCTTTATTTTTTATTTTTTCCCTTTTTTTCCTTCTGTCGTTGTCCCTTTTGCTAACAAACATATTCTTTCTATTTACTTTTTTTCTTCTGTGCCCTGTGGTTTGCTTGTTGAGCGAAGGAGTTGTTTGTCATGCATGCACGAGATGGTCTGATGCTGGCACATTGAGTTATCAACAAGAAGCTCAGCAGCAATCGTACAGTGCAGCCTGGCATCTGATGGCTTACGAAAATGTATGCACAAACTCAAATATTTAATGATGTGGCCCAGGGCTTTAAATTTTTTATCTAGCTTTATGCTAACAAAAACTTATTGTGTAGAGGTCTTGAAATGCGTTCTTCAACAATAAACGTTTGCTAATTTATTTAAACCTCTTAAGCAATTCATTATTTTTTCTTTATTCTCTTTTATTGCGAAGGAAAAAAGAGTATTTTTTTTATTTTAGGTATTCACGTTTTGAATACCAATCGACTGAAGGGATCCTTTGATTTTAGAGACAAGCCAAACTTTTTTAAAATTTAATGCAAATCTTAAACAGCTTATCTTTAATCGAAAAAAAGTGTTCAAGTTTTAGTCGATTTCCAATTCAAGAAATTTCTAACTTCGGAGTAACTATGAATTTAATCAAAACTAGAGGGATGGGCTAACCTTTGCGATTGTAGATTATATATATAAATAGCTCTCTGGTTTGACATGAAGAGTTTAAGATAGATGTGTTTCAAAATTTTTGGATCTCTCGGTGAACTTTATAGAATATAGAGTTTTCGCCGATTTTTTTTATTGAGTAGAGCAACAGTTATCTATATGTCAAATTTCGGGCATCTAACCATTAATCTTTGGATTATATAGACTTTTCCTATTTTCCACGCCCCTAAGAGGCGGATCTATGATTTTTAGTCACTATAGAGGAGGGCCACAGTAATCTTTATGTAAAATTTTCGGGTTTTACGTGTACAACTTTGGAAGATACAGTTTTTTCCGATTTGCAACGCCCCAAAGAGGCGGATATATATAATTGTTCATAATTTTTTTGAAACCGTCGATTTTAACGTATTTCTCTTCTATATAGTCGGAGGTGCTTCGTTGCGTTGCAAACTGACCAATATTAATATACCGGTTTTACAAGGTCATAAAAATATGATATTTCTCGAACCTGAACGAGTATTTTGCAGTCGGTCGCTCCCGACTTCAACGTTCCACCAATTTTTTGTTATTTTCTAAAATCATTTATGTCTTATCTAACTTTGCTGTAATTGAATATGCCTTGCTTTCGTATAGGGTATGCGCTAGATGCGGCTGGGCTCTTGCTATCAGTTGCTTTTATGTTTTTAATTATTTTCTTATGGTTCACTTGAGTACCTTCCGCTGCTTGCAAGCCTGCTGTTACTTGGGCCTCTTTCTCTCATCTCTGCTTCGCCTTGGATGCTTTGTAATTTTTGCGGTTTTTAAGCCTTTGTGGGTGGGTGGGTCGCTTTTTGGCCTTGGTCGCAGCCCCCTATATCAATAATGTGGATTTTTCGAGGCTTGCCAGTTGCCGGCTGTCAGCCTTTTGTTGTTGCTGTTGCATTCAACTGTAGTTGTTGCTGTTGTCGCGATTTAATCTTTGGCTGCTGTGGATAATTGCGGGCTTAAGCATGCGCATAAAAGTCATTACGCTGACTGCCGCAAAACGAGCAATTTAGATTTATTCTAATTAGTGGCCCAGTAGCAGCAGCGGCAGCAGCACCAACTTTTCAAAAGCTAATCAAAGCTCTGGATACAAAACGGAAGTGTGTCTTCAAAAATGTCGCATCTTAAGCGATGTAGTTGCCTGGAAAATCTCATTGAAATCGACAGCAGCTGTTCGCATTTAGGTTTTCCTTTTCGTTTCTTTTCTCCGCTGCTTTTTCTTGCTGCACCCTTGTGGAGAGAGTATTATGGCTTTGTCATAAAGTGTGTGGCACATTAAGGGAAATATGCTCTTTCTCAATCAGCATTGAGTTACTTGAGTTAGTTAGTTGAGTAGCTATAGGAAGTACTCTCTCTGTGTTTTCAATTAAGACATAGACTATATCATACAATTATCTCTATTTGTTTTCAATTAAGAGATAGACAATATCATATTACTACAACTGCCATAGATAACCTAGATTCCAACTAAAAACTATTTGCCGCCAGTATATATATAGACAATATAGTCTTGACTATAGTAATATCTTGCATAACTTTAATTTTTAAATTATTTTTTGTTACCCGTCTGACTTAATTATTCTTAAAAGTTGATGTTATATATATATATATATATATAGGTACAAAGGTACATAAATAAATAAACATAAATAAACCGAATTGCGCTTGGCAACAAATTTGGCAATTCATTTTTATTTATATATAGATAGCTGACCCTGCAAATTTCGTACCACCATATTGTATTTCGCCAGTCGCGACTGAGGAAATATAACCCTTCGACAATCGATTGAACGGGGCAGAAGTTGCTACTCTGCAGCGCCACCTGGTGGCGAGTGGCACCCATGAGCATATCACACAAACCTTCTCCGTGGAAAAATACATATGTATATATACCAATTTTCATAAAAATTGGTCCAGTAGTTTTTGAGTTCATATAAATACATATATGTTTGTTAGGGTATATACTGTGCGGCTCTTTATACAGTCATTAGCTTTTTTGTTGTACAATTTATGCCAAGTGTTTGCCATTTTTACAATCTGCACACATTTCGAGAACAATTTGTCTGCATTGAATTTCTACTCCATTTAAGCCTTGGCAATTCATATGAATTTTCAACAAATTAAAAGCAAAATATATATATATATGTATATATATATTTGAAGAACAAGAATATTGTTTTCATTTTCCTTCATACAGATACATTTATTATTCACAATATTTTCTCAATTGGCAACTGTTTTCGTGTGATCAAATTTTATTTTCGTCTCATTTCGGCATAATATAATTATATATGTGTATGTGTATGTATGTGCGCCGATACACAATCAGTTATATGTGCCTTATCTGAGCTTAAGTGGCTTTGTACCTTGACATACAGTTTTCGCTGTCTTTATATTGAGTGGAGGAGGCCTTGGCTAATGATTCGTTGCCATGGCACGGTTTAATTTTTCGCCTCGCCTTTGCGACGGCCACGCTGCGTATACGCAATGGGAGTCACTTTGTTTCAATATGCAAGCCACGCCTCGCCGCGCCGCGCCCCGCCCACACATGCCGGCTAGGGGCTCAAAGTCACTTAACCAAATAAATTTTCAAAAAAAAAAAAAGAGAAAAAAAAGGAAACCAAGAAAGCGAAGAAAAAAGAGAGCAGCGCCGCGCCTGTGGTTGTTGTTTGTTTGTTTATTTGTTGCTGTTGTCGTTGTTGTTGTTGTTGCTCAAGTATTTATTTTGCCTGAGTGCGCTACAGTTTTTAAGTTTGTTTGCGCTGTGTTTGCAGCGAGGCTCAAGGCACAACTTGCAAATATTCATTACAAACAAACACACACACACACACACACACACACACACACGCACAGCAGAGTGTGTGTTGGGGCAAGCGAGAGGTTAGCGTAATGTCATCTCACTCACACACAGACAGCTATCTACTGGGTGAACTTAATGTGATTAAAATTGTATGGCTGTTGCTGGCTGCTGCTGGTTGCTGCTGCTGCTGCTGCTGCTGCTCGCTGGAGTTTATATTGCCACCTTACCGCTCTACACTTTCACCTATGCCATGCCCACCGACCACAGCCCAGCAACACCCACCACCCAACGCCCATCGCCCATCGCCCATCGCGGCCAGCATGTGCAGGCTGGCATCTTATAAGAACATGAAGTTCGCGTTACCGTTAAAAGCAAGCAGCAGCAGCAGCAGCAGCAGCCTGCAATAAAAGCAAAGTATGGCAACTCTGGCACACCCCCTTGCCCAACTGAGAAAAACTAGTGAGAGTTGCCATGCGGCAGCCACAGCTTAAAGTAGCAAATTTATTTGGCATTTCTTGATTTTATGTTGCGTTTATTTTGCGATTGCGCATACGCCACATTGTCCCAGACGCAACGCCCCCAACAGCAGCGGCAGCAGCAGCATTGTTAAGGCTCCTCCGCTTAATGGATGCTTAAATAACATTTTAAAGCATTTCAAATTTAGTGTCGAGTTTTAGTGTTTGTCATTAGTGTTTTGGCAGGCGTTAAATATTTAATGGTCGCCGCGGCACTCGAGACGATGAGTACGCAGCAGCGAGGCAGCGAGGCAGCGAGGCAGCGTGGCAGGCAGCTCGTCGAGCTCCTGGACACGCAACAAGCAACGTGCTACGAACTTTACAAATTTGCAACAAAGTGTTTGTATTTGGCATATAATTAATATGGCCAATGGCAGTGGCACTAGCTGGCTCTAGCTGTCGACTAAATTGACAAAGTAATGTCTACAACCCCTGTTGAACTGGCCAACATGGGAAGCAGTTGCTTTAACAAACTATATATATAGTGATGGAACGATTAATCAATCGATTATTTTGTTTCAATTCACGATTTTATTTTATTTTTTGACTCCAAAAAAGTCTTCGATTAATTAAGTTAATCGATTATTAGCTTCGATTAACTACAAATGAAAGTTGGCAGAGCAATTTTTGAAGACTTTGGCACCAACATACAGCAAAATGTTGAGTGTGTAATTCCACAACAGAATTGAAACATAAAAACAAGTCCCTCTAGGTAATTATTTCTGATTTCATTGATAATGAAGATTTGAAGATATTTGCATTAGGTAGCTCCAAGCATAGCCAAATGACGAAGTCTGTTTTTTAAACGATTGCTATGGATAATTTGTCATTTTCATTCGTACAATCGATTATCGATAAATCGATTATTTTACTTTTTATTCTTCGATTAATAATGATTAAAAATCTGAAATTATTCATGTGATTCAATAATCGATCATTGAATTCTTTTTTGCCATCACTAACTTTGTTTGTACGCGACTTCAGTTAGTTCCAGCTATCACCAAAGCTTTTAAACGCAAGCATATACTTCTTGACTAAGAGCTGACAACACCTTCCTTGAAATACAGCTTATTCTGTTTTAAGGTAGACTGGTTTGGCCAACGCTGCGTATACGCAACGTTTCAATATGCATGCCTTGGCTAGGAGTTATGAGGCTGATTCTTAACATACATCAGGCTTGATTTTAATGGAGAAGAGAAGGACAAGTCCGTTGATCGTAGAAGCTACAGTTCTAGCTAATTATTGGGTCGCTCACTAAGTAATTTCGTTTCATGACAATAGCTGATCTTATTGAATTTTTTCGCAGCCAACTTCGTGCTTAACCGCTTTAAATTTCAACAGCTGATATAGTAAAGCTTATTTGTAAAAAATGTTTTTGAATTTTGTGAAATAGTTTTCATTTGGTGCCCTATCGAAGATGAAAGATAAAAAAAAAAGCAAAAATCGTGTTTGAATTGCACTAAAAACAAAAGAAATTACTTAGTGAGCGACCCAATATTTGCTGCAAAAAGAGTCTCATCTAGCTGATGAATGAACAAATTTATTAGATCATTTTGAGAATAATAATCTTAATTGGTATATAATTATCTATAGCATACGCATACAGGTCTGCGTAGGCCATTAGTTATCAGAAATAGTGTTCGAGCCCTACTGACCTCATATATAATACGATCAAAAATCAACTAATTCGCTTGATAATAAAAAATAATATAATTTTCTTATATAAAATATCTATTAATATAATTTTTCTATCATATGCAACCTTTTCGCCTCTCTCTCTCTCCCTTGCCAATAAATTCGTTATCACTAAAAACAAAACTAGCTCAAAGTTCAGTTTATGCCTGTTGCGACAATTTGAACATAATATTTATAATTTGAAAGTAAAATAAAACTGAATCCAAGTTTTTTTGCACATACACACACACACAATGCTGCTGTGTTGGGATATGCATATTGAAAGCCACACTCAATTGGCAATGGCATGTGAGAAAGGCGCAGCCAAAAACACAACGAGAAACGTAACCAGAAACAGCAGCAACAACTAGATGCAGATGCAAATGCAGATGTGGAAGCAGCAAAGCGACGGCGATGACTATGGCTGAATGGCTATTAAATACACGAGGGAAGCTACTTTTAACCCAAATCTGCGGGCATAAAAGCCAGCCAGGCAACGGCAGCGACGCCGACGACGGCGGCCAAAGGAGCAGCCAGCGCCAGGCCACATATGAGCACAAATAATGCAGCGATGCAGCGGCTATGATGGCCATGTGGAGCACTGCCAAAGCCGGCAAAGAAGTGAGAACTAGAAAATAGAGAGAGAGAGAGAGAGAGAGAGAGAGAGGGAGATGGCGACAGCGACACTTGTCTGACAGTGGCAGCAGCCTGGCAGGCGTCATCCGGGTGCAGATACGGCTAAGCGTACACAGACGCTAAATTCCAACTGCAGTTGAAGGCACTTTGGCAGCGGCGCATTCAGATGCACACATGTTTGGGCGTGATTAAGCTGCAATTTTTATACAATATTTACACAGTGTGTGGGCGCATTAAGAATTGTGCTGGCGGGTGGTGGTCCTGGCTGTCCGTGCCACATAATGACATTCATGCACAGTTGCAAATGCCGCAGCGGAGCGCAGCGCGTCGCGTCGCTTTGGCGGCTTCTCCATATAATACAGATATTACAATATGCGGATTATTAGGCATTATGCATGTGTATGTCTATATATCTCTTTCATTCACTCTTTGTGTGTGGGCGTGTGTGTGTTATTGTACTAACAATTTCTATTCATAAACATGTGTGTGTGTGGCATGCAAATTTATTGTGAACTTCACAGCCAAGCAGCGACATTTTCATTTTGATTTTGCTTTTGCTTCTGCTTTTACTTTGGCTTTTTGAGAGGGATTTACATTTCCCATGGATTTTGGGTATTGGGATTTGGGTGCCAAGGTTTCGGTATACATATATGTGTTGTGGCTGTGGGTGGGGGTGTGGCTTTAATGCTTGACTGTCATTAGCATTGCATTTGTTGTGCCTGGCTCTATGAAGACACATTATCAGAATGCCCAAATCCATGCAGGGTGGATTAAACATAGCTTGCAAGCTCATCGGATTGGCACAAATTGAATGAAAGCGTTTCAGTTGCCCATTTAAAGGGAATAAAACAATCGTTGCTCACTCAAAATACCTAATATACGACTATCATACATCACTCTGATGTATATCTATCCTCTCTCTTACTGAACTCTTTATATACAAAGCGGGATTGTAGCAACAAAAAACTAAAGGGATGAGCTAACTTCAGATACGTAGAAGTTTGCAAGGGTCTGATCTATAAAACAACTGTTTCAAAGAAAAACTTTAAGATTCCGAAAAAAAAGAATGTTTCGAAAAAAAGCAAGCAAAGTTATGATATTTGCCTTGAAATACCCAAAAAAAAATGTGTTTGAATTATTGCCTGAAATTTAAACAATCTAGAGGATAAGCCAATAAGAAAATAGTTCGGTATATTTTTGACAAAGTTAAGAATGTTTGAAAACAGGGTCTCAGAAGTCTCACAGACATAGAATAGTTTTCTCGGATTTGCAAAGCCTCATAAAAGTTGATATATATTATTCTACGTAAATATTTGTTAATTTTGTAGACTCTAGGTGTAAAATTGTAGAAGATAGTAGCCTTTATGGACATCATTCTATCTTTTTTATCTATCTTGCTTTAAGATTCAAGTCTTTCAAAGTGCTCCCTACTAAAACTATTATTAAAACCGTTAGCATTCATCTTTCAAGTATAGAGCAAAATTTCTATGTGCACATTTCGCTAAGATCTCATATGGACGCAGAAAAGTAGGCAACACTTTTTAATCTTGGCTTTAAGCAGTTTTGCGGTCTGTTAATGTTCGTTGTGTGTGTGCAACTCACACACACACAGAGCATATTGGTCTACTTATTTATTTATTTTGCCACTTAAGACTTTAAGTGCCAACAAATGCGACTATGGCAAATAAATTACAATTACATGGCAAATAAATAAAACAGCAACAACAACAGCAGGAGCAAGGGCAACCTAATGACAGAGAATTACCCTCAAAACTGATATCATTAAACAAATGAAAAGTGTCACAGCAAATAAAAGCGCTAAATTGTTGTTATTAATTAAGTGGCATTAACTGCCGCCCATTTGAAATCCGATGTGGACAAACTGAAAACCCGCAATCTGACACCAAACACCAATCAAAAGCAAAGCACCAGCAGCAGCAGCAGCAACAATAACAACAACGACGAATGCCAACAGCAACAATTTCAATTGCAATCACATTTTATGCCATTTAATTGACATTTTTTTCCACTAATTTTATTTTTGTTTTTTTTTCTCTCTCACATTCTTCAACAGTAATAAAGCTGGGCGTGGTCAGTGTCAGTTAGTAAAATATTTGTGCTTTCCAAATATTTGTTCTAGCTATCTAGTTCCTCATCTCCTTCTAACACACACTTGCTTTCAATCCCTCTCTCTCGCTCTCTCTCTCTCGCTCTCTTTATTTGTGTTGCTGTCAACCACATGGCTGTTAGAAAAATGTTGTCATACCACAAAAATTTGATTTTAATTTGAATTTGACATGGAAGCTGAACATTTTTCCTCGGCTTTTATATGGAACAACATTTTTTTTTTTTGCTGCCACTTTTTTTGTTCTTTAAATGGAATGTAAGACTTAAAACCCTCTTTCCTTTAACATGCATTCCAATTCATTTTATTATAACTAACATATTCCTATCCTATACTCCTATCTATGTATATTCTGCATGTGCATTGTAGTGGGATAAGATTATATTAATGTACATAAGATTAGATTTGATTATATCAAATTAAGATAATGTCAAGTCAAGTCACTTATGTTAAGTTCAAGTTGAGCATCACTAGATAATAATAAGAAGAAACAGATATTCAGTTAGAGCGCAGCCCTTGAAGCAAAGGGACGAACATCAAAGACAATGATATCTACTACAATATATTTAACAGCATTTAAAGGTCTCTTTGTAGAAGAGGTCAGGAGGAAGCCAATCGCCAAACTTGGTGATCTTAGCTCTTTAAATGTGAGAGGTATTGCTATATAGAAGATATATTAGTTAAGAGTTTTTTCTAGTTTACCACGCCCTCACGAGAATACTTAAAATTTCACAAAACTAATATACTCTTCTCACTTAGTTAACGTGTACAAAAAGACAAATATGACAGTCAGGCGTACACAATCGGTAAACTAATTTTGTAATTCAAATCTCTATTTCAAACGATATCTATGCACTGCGAAAACATTTCAGATTCCGAATTGTTGACCCATTTGTCATTTCTCTAATTATGATGACTAATTCACATCGAAGCCAGTTTAATTTTCCTGCACTTTGCTTCGCATTTGCAAATTGGTAAAGGGCCAAAAATCGTTGACCAACATCAAACTATTTACAATTGCAACGCAATTCGCACTTATCATCTAAATGTGTGTGTGTGTGTGTGTGTTTATGTGTGTGTTATGTTATTCATAAAGCAATGCCTCTGATAGTAAGTGAGCTGCAAGCTTTGGACAAACATTTGTAATTTGAAACAGGGTCGTAAATAAAACACATGCAAATACATTGGCACCAGGCTAATTAGCCAGCAAAGCCAACAATTGAGCAACAAAACAGCTGCCATGGATCGAGCTGCTATACTATCAGATGACTTTACAGTTACAGCCTCCAGTCAAATGATTTAACACCCAAGCTGTTGGAAAACAATATAGAGATAAGTCGACCAACAAATACTCTGTAAGTTATTTGAAAAGCCACGAAGCTGAGAAGAAAAAGAACAGAAACAGTTACTATATATATATATATATAGAGAGAGAGAGAGAGAGAGAGAGAGAGAGAGAGAGAGAGAGAGAGAGACAGAGACAGAGACAGAGACAGAGACAGAGACAGACAGAGAGAGCGAGAGAGACAGAGAGTAGGAGAGACAGAGAGTATTAGAGATAAGAGAGAGAAAGAGAAGCGAGAAGAGAGAGAAGAGAAAAGATAGAGAGAAAGAGATAAGAGAGAAAAGAGAGAAAAGAGAGAGAAGAGCAGATAGACAGAGAAGAAAGAGAGAGCGACAGAGAGAATATACAATATAGAGAAGGGAGAGAAAAGAGAAATAGAAAATAGAGAGAAAAAATAGAGAAGATAGAGAGGAGATGGAGAGAAGATAGAAAGAGAAGAAGACAAGATAAAGAAGGGAAGAGCAGAATGGATTAAAAAGAAGAAAGAGAGAGAAGGAGAAGAGAGAAAGAAAGATAATAGAGAGAGAGAGACAGAGAGTAGAAAGAGATAAGACAGAGAGACAGAGAGAGAGAGAAGAAAGAGAGAAGAGAGAGAGAGAGAGTGAGAGAAGAGAGACGAGAGACGAGAGACTGAAGAGAGAGACTGAAGAGAGAGACCGAAGAGATAGAAAATAAGACAGAGAGAGAAGAAAAGAGACAGACAGAGTAAAGAAAGATTAAAGGCGAGATAGTCAGAATGAGAGAGAGAAAGGAAAGAGAGACAGTGAAGGCAGAGAAATTAGTCAAGAGAGAGAGAGAGAGTTAGTTTTCAAAGAAAAGACATGCCATGAAGTTGCGCACTAAACATATTTCAAAGTCATATTTTTATAGACCCCAAGTAGCCGCTTTTCCGTACAGGGTATCACACACATCCTGTAAAATTGTAATAGATGGCCTGGCCCAGATATATTTTAGTGCAACGTTCAATCAAATAATTTCAAATCCACAAGCATATTGATACGGTCATCTAGCTAAGTGCGAGTGTCTGTGTCTATGTGTGTGTGTGTGTGTGTGTGTGTGTGTGTGTGTGTGTGTGTGTGAGTGTGTGTGCATGAGCATTGATGGCACATTCATTATATGGGATGCCTGCCAGCTGGCAGGCCATTGTCGGTGCTGCCTGCAAGCGAATTGGCAGCCCGCAACTGTTATTAAACATTAATTTATGCATTACTAGACCGCTTAAATTAATCAGTAAATTGCATGCACACACACACACACGCGCCTGTAGGCCATATCCTTAGGGACAGTGGCAATCAATACGGAATACTTAAAACAAATTAAATTGCCACAAAAAGCTGTTTGCTATTTGACAATCCCTTCATTTATTTTATATATATTTTTGCGTTTATTCCTTCATTATTGGTCATCATTTAAATCATGTTCAATCTGAGCATTGATTCCATACAGAAATGAAATGTCTGCATTAAAAGTGAAGCGCTTAATTTAAAATACATTAAAAGTGGTTACACATACAGTTTTTTAAGTGCTTTCATATAACCTGTTAAAGAATTTTAACATATTCTTTGTTTCTGACAATGTTTTTTTTTTGACAATTTTTTGTGAAACACTTGGTTTTCTTTACATTTAGACTGAGACAGCTTTAATAGAGAGAAAAAGAAAACGTCGTCTCTTTGGCGATGCTGAAGGATTATCAACATTTCTCTCTGCTGCAATCAGCACTCCAAACTGAAATGCCCTAAGGTTCAGCTCGACTTTACATGCAGCGCAATGTTGCCAAAAGTCTGCAAATATCTCGAATGAATGGAAATTTGTTGTGGACTTGGCTTAGATAGTGACTCAAGAAACTAAAAGTGATACTTGCTCCTGCACTCATAAGTTTTATGTCTTGCTTAAGTTTTTTGATACATGCCTCAAGCACTTTAAGCTAAAAGTTTATCGATAAATATTGCATTTATCTAAGAATTATCGTTGTTGTTTATGCTTTTGATATCGATCTAAGGCATACTATTATAAAGTTATTTTATATTTTAGCTCTACCTTACACAATTAAGCAACCACTATAAGCAATTAATTGTATTTTTACTTTAATCTGGCCTCTTTTCAGTACAACCTTTGAAGACAGCGTACAAATAGTATTCTCGCTTTAGGTAAGTGCTCACGGCTCATGCAAATGCGCCCACAAGTATGCAATTTATAAGGGCGGGGAAAAATAATCAAAAGCCCAAGCAGGGAGAGAAAGCAAAAAAGAAGATGGAAATGTTACTCCCGCCCTGCTAAGCAATTTGATTTACCTGCCCAGAGCATAGATCAGGCATAATCGTATTCCTTGCGCTGGGGCTCTGATGCAGTTCCGTAAGGTCAATTTAGTTCCTTTTTACGGTTAGGCGACTGCCTCCATGCCATTTTATTGTACGGCTTCTGTCAGTCTGTCGCGCGTCAGTCATTCGTCTGTCCGCCTGTCTGTCCGCTCGTCAACCGACTGCGCCTTGGCCCTTGGCCCGCTTCGGTTCGGTTCGGCTGAATGATAAATGGCCTGGCATTGCGGTTGTAGGCAACATTAAGCGTTGTTCAAGCGCCACAGATTGCAATTGTTGCCTCCCACGCTTCTCTCTTTCACTCTCTGTGTGTACCGCCTTTCTAGCCAGCATCCATCCATTTACTAGCTGATTTTTTTTTTATGCGCACTCCTCTTGCACTCGTCAAAGTTTTGCGGGCTGCTTTTTGTGCTGCTCCGGGAGCTGCGATTCTCTGACAGACAGCAACTTGTAATTTGTAATGCTCCGAGTGCCAAGCTGTTTGTTGTTTGTACATTGTTGTTGTTGCTGTTGCTGTTGCAGTTACCGGTTAACAGTTACCAGCTAGCAGTTACCATATACTGCTGGCCAGGCCATGATTTTCAAATGAAATGCATTTGTAAACTTTTGCACTGATTTAATGATGTTTTATAGAAGCGCCTCAATGCTTTTTGAATGAAGGCACACTTCAAATACAAGCTACGACAAGCATTCTTTTCATCTCCCTCACTCTCTCTCTCTCTCTCTCTCTCTCTCACTCTGTCTTTTGATGTATCAAATTTGATAGCTGCAAACGTGGCATGCCTTACAGTGTGTTAGCTATATAAATCTCTCCTATTCCATTACTCCAAATTGAATTTAGCTCACATTTACTTCATGTTTATTATAAGCAATCTTTTTCTTTTGAGCTATAACAACGAGAAAAGACTATTTATAGATGACAGCCTAAAAACTATGCCTTAATATAAAGCTAACACTCAACATACCTTGTTGCAAGTACGCTTAACTATTAAGATAAGCTATTTTGACAAACAGACTATTATTAAGATAAGGCAGACATCTGCTACGAAAAGAAGGCATAAATAGAAATCCACTTGCTTTGTGGTCAGGTCACTTGATGGCAGAGAATAAGTTGATGCAAAAATATGCCACTTGGTACTACTTGAGAAGACTTGTGGTGCATCTGAGAAAGCAGACTTTATCTTATCTTAATAATACAAAAGTTTACTCCCCCTCTCTCTTACATTGCTCTCCTTATCTTACTTTCACTGCCTCTCTTTCTCTAGCTCTCTTACCTTCACACTTCCTCTATCACTCTCTATTTTCTTTTGATCTCTCTCACTCTTACTCTCTTCTTTCTCTCTCTCTCTCTCTCTTACTCTCACACTTGCTCTATCACTTCCTCTATCTTTCTTTTACACTTCTCTCTTTATCTTGCTTTCACTGTTGCCTTTTTTCACACTTCCTGTATCTCTCTCTTTCTTCCCCCTTTCACACACACACACTTCATATGACTCTCTTTATTTACATTTCGATCTCCCCTTTTTACAACTCTCTCTCCATCTCTCCCTCTCCCTTTATCATCAAATTTTCTTAATACTGCAAAAGTTTACTCTCTCTTTATCTTTTACTTCTGTCTTTATCTAATTTTCAGTGTCACTCTCTCTCACACTTCCTCTATCTCACTCTCTATTTCTCTTTCACTCTCCCAAACACACTTTCTCTGTGTTTCGCTATTTCTCTCTCTTTATTTCTATTTCGACCTCTCTCTCTTACTCTTCTGCAACTTTCTAACCATCTATCCAACCCTCTTCAAACCTCTCTCCTTCTATATCTATCTAACTCTGTCTATCTCTCCGATAGCTATTCACCACAATGAAACCAAATATCTATGTATAATAAAAATACTAAAAATTACTATGTAAATGCCTAGCTTTAAGCTCGCACCCACCATTTACAGCTAACATCCCCCACGCTACAGTTTCCGTTAGCTCTAAATACCAATTATCGCTGAATGCGACCAACAAGGTCTAATCAAATTTCAATTGACGTGATGCGTTCACTCGATGATTTTTATTTAATTTGTTTTTTTTATGTTTTTTCGTTTTGTTGTCTTTTATTTGATATATTTTGATCAATTTGCGCACATTCATTTAATTTGAGCATCTAATTAGGGCCAATTATGTAATTAAAAACAGCCTAAAAAGAAATATATGTATCTATTCGCATCAACGTATACAAGTGCAAATTGTTGTTAGTTGTGTTTTTTTTTGTTGCATGGTTAAATAATTTATGCAGGAACCGGACGCATTCTGCGCCGCATAATAAACGCCAATTAATTATGATATTAGTTGCAAAAAAAATATAAGCAGCTAAGAAAGCTCAAGACCAAGAAATACCCTGTAATTCTTTATGCGCTTTCTATTTAAGTTTCAAATAATTTTATGGTTTTTCAAAGTAGAAATTTCGAGTTGAGATAGGCTAGGAGTATTATCATAGTATATAATATAATCATGCCCAACATATATTTAACGTACAGGGTATACACATTATAAAAGCAGCCCTAAAGAAATACCACAACAAAATCTGCAAATTGCCTACAAAAAATAAACATGTTTGCCATATGTAGATAAAGTACATACAGATGTTTTCACAAGCACAAACATTGCGTAAATAGATACATATATAATATGTATATATTAAAATAATGACAGCAGAAATATTGTGATGACTTTTTAATTAAAAACAACAACAACAAACTGTTGTCAAAGCGTCGATGGCAATTGGAGAATCTTATCAAAATTGCGGTAGAATTATGGTCAGCAATGTGTCAGCATCGCACCTGAGCCAACAGTCAAACAATTTAGCAAAACAGCAATAAAATGTATTCTATTATTGCTTTGAAATTAGGCATATAGAACGGGATTCGAAGCTCACTGATTCTTTAAAAGTATTGTCTTTAAAAGAGGGAGAAATATCTTATTATATTATATTATATCAGCTTTGCCACTCTTTGCCTTTTTCCACTCTATCTGAATTAGTTTTAGTTCTTAAAAACAACATTAATTAAACAAATTCCCACAATTTCGTGCTTTCATTAGAATTTTTTTTTTAATTTACTGGAAAAGTAAAGTTGAGAATTTCAGATATTAACCATGGAAAGTCCCATCAGCTAAAACTGATTCGCAATTTGCATTCGAGCTCATTCGTAATTTATGTTGACATATTACTCATACGCCACGTTGACAGCCGCTGACTGATTGGCAAACATGTTGACAAGATGCCGCTGTCGGGGCCATTGGCCAGTTATTAGCTGACTTTGAATTTCGTTTTGCGCTTCTTCAACACTTTTTATTTCTGTTGGCCCAAAACAAATGGACGTTTTATGGCCTGGCCATCAACCACAAACTATGCTGGCCCTAGCGCAAATATATATCTTCCTTGTTTATAAGTGTGAGTGTTTATGTGTGTGTGTGTGATTCTTGGGCGGTTGCCATGTGCTCGCCATCGTTTTGCTGTTTGCTGTTGGCAAAAGTTCTAATTTTTCAAACCACAAAATAAAAAACACATTTCTTATTACAAATCGAGCGACGGGCGTGCCAAAAAAATATGCTACAATTCTCTCCACTCGCAGTGAACCAAAAACACGCCCACCGCGCCCTCTCAGCCGCCACAGGCCTTACTATTACCCCTTTGCTAGACTTGTTATGCATGCGGCGCATATCCTTTCCCTGGATATACATCAAATTTGTCATGCTGTTTGCTTGCCGCAAAGAAACTTTTTTGTTAATTTAACTTCTAAAATATATTTTTTATTATTTTCATAAAGCTCTTAGCCTAATATATATATATTGCGTATACCTAGCATGATGTTAAAATAAAATTATATGAATTAAATTATGATATAAAAGAAAACTTTCATAATTCTTTAAAGTCTGGCTTACTAGCAGCACTAAATATATAAATATATATATAAATAACTAGCTTCCCCGACAGACTTCGTTCTGTCAAAAGTTATTGACCCGTCAAACTGCTTTGAATGCGAAAAGAAAACTGTTCATTTTCTATCTCCAGAAGAACCTTCTTTGTAAATTTACATAATTATGACAAAAAGAATTAGCCGACTTAGTCGACTTCTTCTCGAGTGTTGCGCTTGGTTACAAATTTGTACTTTTTATTATATCAGCTGTTGAAATTTAAAGTGGTAAAGAGGTTGAAAATTCAATAAGATCAGCAGTTTGTCATGAAACGAAATTATTTAGTGATCGACCCAATATATACCAATTTTCGTAAAAAATGGTCCAGTAGTTTTTGAGTTCATCAACATGCAGACATCAATCATTTTTATATAGATGGATAAAGTCTCCTCTAGAGTATTTGGCCAGAGCCTTTCAATAGATTGATTTTCTTCTTTGCTTGTGATTTCCATTTTCATTTTCATTTTGTTTTTGATTTCATTTTTTTTGTTTGTTCGTTGTTTTTTTTTTTCATTTCATAAGTGAAACGGGCGACCAACAAAACCAACTGACGCACTTATTTTGCGCTTTGAATCCAATCACGTACCAATTTCCAAATTTAACCTTTTTGAGCCAGGGCCGCTGTTCGTGCAGCAATTGGTGGCAATTGAACTTGGCGCTGTGTGGCTGTGGCCGAGCCGTTGCCCTGTGCCTATGCTTGTGCCCTGTGGTGTGCTGGCACTCGCCGCGTTTGCCAATAAAAACCATTTGCCAGAGTGAAATTTATATGGGCGCGTCAATAAAAAGAAAAAAAAAACAAGAAGGCGTTGGCAAATGATACGTGGCAGGGGCAAATTGCTGCAGGGGCAAACACACTTTAAACCGTTTCAATTGACCAACGGCCTAGTGCTGTGCCAGTTCATCTGATCGGCGCACCTGCTACTCCTCTCTCTCTCTCTCTCTCTCTTTCTCTGTCTTTCTACTTTGATTGCGGACAGAGCTGTGGAGTGGGTTGGACTCGCTTGTAGACCAAAGTCGTATTCAGGCCGAGTTCTATGGCTGCACTTTGTTGCGGCCCTTTTTGCTATATTAATTTCGAAAGCTGCGTTATTTGAGCGGCCGCACGAATTTGGCCTCAACTAACGACTCACCCGACCCCGACCCCGACCACGACCCCGATCCCGTGCCCTGGTCCCGCCCCCTGATGCTGGCCGCCTTCGAGGCACAGTTCTTTGCTGTCTGTTTGGCCATTCGATGCCTGTAAGCGACACCATAAAATATTGAATGTGTTCAGCACACGCACTCACATACACACACATACACACACACACACTGCACTCCCTGACTCACTGACCTCGCCAAACTTTGACCCCTTCGATAGGCCCGCTGTGTTTGTCTCTTTTGGCCACTGCGTGCATCTCGCTTTTTCTGCACAAATATATATTTTTTCTTACTTTGCTGAGAGCGCTCTCGCTTTTTTTAGCTTTTGTTGCCAATGTTGCTTTTACCATACCCCTCTACTCGCCGGGGTCCAGGCTGACGCTTCATTTTCTTCATTTTAGCTGGCAGCACGCGCATTACATTACATTACATGGACAGAGCAGGTCGCCTCGGGTCTACAACCATGTCCTACCATGTCCTGCCATATCCGGCCATGTCTGCCTTCAAGGGCCACCGAATGCTATCCAGACGCGTCGTGTTCTTATAACACTTTATTCGCATTGTGTTCCTGTTTCTGTTGTCGAATGAATGTAATGTACGCGTACAAATGTGAGTGTTGAGCTCAGTGCAGTGATTGATGGAGCTACTTATTTGAGTGTAAGTGAATGCAAGTGTTAATGCTCTCTACTTAAGTTTCATTTTGTCTTTTCGACGGCAATAAATCGACAACAGATCTGGTTGTCTGCCAAAAACTTGCGACCTACCATCAGACCATTTAAATAGTTGATAATGGCGCTGTACTAAATGTAATGGGTACATGACTATAGCTTACCGAGAGCTCAACAGATGCTATCGTTTATGTTATCGATAACTAACTAAATATCGATAACTTACGAGTAACAACTTTGATGGAATCGTCAGTGCGTACTTTCGAATTGTTCAAAATGGAAGTTTAATAACTTAATCTTATTCATCAATTAATCGATTTATCGATAAATTAATACGTTGTTCTCTCCAAAAAACTTGCGACCTACCCTGAGACCCTTTAAATAGTTGATAATGGCACTTTATGAAGAAGAAATTTTGTTTTTAATGGGCACATTGCTAGACTAGCGAGACTTGAACAGTTGCTTCCGATTATGTTATCGATAACTGAGCAAACATCGATCATTTGCAAGTTACAACTTTGATGGAATCGTCAGTGCCTAATTTCGACTTGTTGAAAATGGAAGCTTAATAGCTTAATCTTATTTATCAATTTATCGATTTATCGATAAATTAAGATCTGATTGTCTGCCCAAAACTTGCAACCTAACCTGAGACCATTTTAATAATTGATAATAACACTACACTTAGTGAGAAAAAATGTAATTTTTAATGGGTATAGTACTATCGGGACTTGCTATCGCTTATGTTATCGATAACTGCGCATATATCGAACATTTACAAGTACCAACTTTGACGAAACCGTCTGTGCCTATTTTCCATGTAGTCAAAATGGAAGCTTAATAACAAAATCTTTTTGATCAATTTATCGATGTATCGATAAATTAAGATATATTCATAGCTGCATTTTTGCACTGAACGTTAAGTTATTGTGAATTATGTTCCTCTCTTTAAATTTCTTACTTCTCATTTTTGCCACAGATCGCATAGCAGTTATCGATAATGTCATCGATAACAAAGTAAATTTCGATAATTCTCAACGATAACTACTTACAGAGAATGCAAACTGCTCTTATGTATCGTTATTTATTAAAAACCTTCTATAGTTTTACTATCACGATTGAGTATTGAGCATAATAATCTTAGTAGTAGTAAAATGTGTGTATTTATTTGCAAACTTCTCTTATATGGGTATTCACAATAATCTATTAATGTCTGAAGTGCTTATCACAGCTGCTAAGGCAACCACAAAGTCCTCCAAATGGGCGCTCGCATTACAAAAGGATTTGTGGCCGCCTCCCCCCTCTCGCACACAAAAAAAGTATTTTGCTGCTGTAAAAGTATTCATGTGTTCTTTATGGATACTCATTTCGATTGCTATCCACTCGCTGCCGTACTACTGCTAGGCGCGTCGTATATCTGGCACGGCTTCAGTTTCAGTTTGGGTAAAAATTGATGCCATCTGTTCGACATTTAATGCCTTTGGCCAATGTTGGGCAGCGTTCGCTTGGGTCTTACGCTCTTACTAACATATCTATAACTACATATATATATATATATATATATATGTGTGCGTGTGTGTAAGAGTGTATGTGTATGTTTTTTAATGCAGTGGCTGCATAATTTGAGGACACGTAAGTCGCCTGCATTATCCAGGCTATAAATCGGACATGGCTTTCCACGGCATGCGGTCGAGCAGTTAATTTTACCCCTGGCAGCTCAATTTGCACACGATTTGCTGACCGGCTGACCAATGGCCAGTGGCCAGTGGCCAGTGGCCATTTGCACCTGAAGCAAATGCAACTGCAACTGTAGCCAGTGCCAGAGCCACTTGAGTGGCATTCAAATTACGTTTCATTACGTTTATTGGTACGTAACCCAGCTGGCCCTTCAGGCCCCTGTTTATACGCTAAAAAAGCCCGTCTAACCTTATTTTCGTGTCGGGCCGAGAGAGAACTTTTGAATTCAATTTGTTTGCCAGCGGGCAGGCTGCCAAACCGAAACCGGGCTCAATTCGAATGCCCGTTTAGCATTTTGCCTTTGCCTGTCGCTCGGCCCAAAAAATTATTGATTTAATTCGTATCTGGGGAATGCTTAATCAAAAAATAGACCCGCTGCCAATTTGTTAGACACCAAGTGTGTGTGCATTGTGTCTGTCTGTGTGCGTTTCCTATATTTCCGCATAGTTTTCTACATTTCTTTTTTTGGCATTTTATTGATTGGCTCATAATTTCCCCATGGCTAGTTGGCGTTGCCTCCGCTGTCAATTGCCCGTCAGTCGGATGGCCAATAGATTTTTTTCCTGTATTCATTCAGCTGCTCGATTGGTAGTGAAATATGATGCAACATGAAACTCATATTTTTTATTAAAATAAACAGGTAAGAGTGCAAATAATATAGCATAAAATATACAACTCTTGATCTAAGAGCCACTTGCTTCAAGCACTTGCTATTAGTATGTAATTCCATTCACAATTGTTTTCAGCTTTTCAATTGATGAATTCATCAAATACATAAATTCAAATATCAAAAAAGTTTTCACATTGCCGAAAATCTAGTTGCTTGCAAAACTATTTATTGGTATTTCTGCCTAGAAATTGGGTCCATTCTGGTCCAGTCCAGTCTATTAAAAACGTACGCTTAACAAGCTGCTGTGCCAAAGTGCTAACCCGAATGTCATAAAACTGGCCTTAAAGCCACAAGCTCGGCATCGTTCACTCCGCATTTAACACTTTGCCAGCAGCTTCGCTTCAATCTTTCTGCTTTTTCTTTTTCGCTTTTTCGTTTTTGTTTTGTGTCTCTCTCTCCAGTTTTAAAACATTTTAAATCTGAATCTATAAATTTTAAATTACTTGCATGTGGTAAAATCTTTGCAGAGCTGAGCAAAACCGCAACGGCATTTTCGTTTTGTCACCCAACCTCCAACAACGAACAACGACCTAACCGCTGTCTGACCAGCAGCAGCCAGTGTCCAGCTTCCAGCCCCTCCCCTCTCTCTCTCTCTCTCTCTCTCTCTCTCTCTGGGTCTTTAACTGCCGCTGACCATTTTCACACTCGTTCTGTATGGCACTTGAAACGGAACTTGCTTTTTATATATAAATATATATATGTGTGTAGCATGCTTTAACTTCGCTTTTGGAGTGGACAGTAGAAATGTGCTATACGACTTGTGTGGCGAATGGGTCAGCCATTAGAATCGTATAAAAAGTGATAGCCTCTAAATATATAAAACTATGTCGAGCACAACCATAAAAACACTCTCCATGTGTGACTTTTGTTACTAATTATAATTTATGGTCAAAGTTAGTTTTGCGTTTACCGGAATTGAGGAAACATTTCGAAATCCGTATTGACTGTATTCTAGCAGATTAGCTTCGACTTTTTAAAGGGGTCTATTCTTGGACAAGTGGTTTTCTCCTGCTTTATTTCATATACCCTTTTCTCTTGCTGAAAGGTTCACAGTGTAATAAAAACAAAAACCATAAACAGCTTAAACTTGAGTTAACGAACATAAAACTTTCGACTACCTCAATTTATTTCTCATTATAAGCCATTAAAACGTTTATATCTGAAGATCTCTAAAGCAATGTTCACTCCAAGTATCAACTTCATAGAAACTAAATGCTGCAGCTACCATTTAATGCGATTATCAAATGGTACAGGTTCAGCAGCTACCTTATAAAACGAAGGTAGCTGTGTGCTTTTGCTATCTCGGGGCTCTTGTCTTTGCACTTGCCATTTCTAAGACATTTTGAATACTTGCAATTGTTCCGTTTGGCCAAACAATACAAAAATGCAAAGATCTCGTCCAGCAGCAGACACTCGAAATGAGCCAGGAATGAAGCTGAAACAGCTAACAATGGCAGGCGACTTCCATGGCCAAGTTGTCGGATGGACAGGAGACGACACTTCGGCCTTCAGCGAACTTTCAACGCAAAAGGTGCAAAATAAGAATGAACAAGACAACAACAACAACAACAGCAGAGAATTCAAAATAAAAGAGAGCGAGAAACGTTGCAACAACAACAACAATGGACAAGCAAAGCTGTGGCAGTGGCAAACTTTTGAATAATTTATCTGGCGCTGAAAGGACGCTTTCATTAAAATTCGCCAACGTATTTAAAGTGCAAGATAACTCCCAAAGAGGCGATTATTCAAGTGAGTTCATTTGCCTGCGACGAATGCAAAATACGTTGATATACATATATATATATATATATACATCTATATTATATATGTACATATACATATGTGCATATGTATTTCACAAGTAGAGGAAAAATGTTGCTTGAAAAGTTCTTTCATACAACTCTAAATGGGCTGAACAAACGTTATATGAAGAAATATGGCAAGCTGTGGGGTGTATCTGACGGCATAATACTCTACTACATAATCAAACAGTCACAATTGGTTTTCTATATAATAATCAAAAAATAATCTGTAATGAAATAGGCAGAGCAGTCAAGTATAACTGACTATTCAATACTCTATAACTAAAACTGCATCAATCAAAGTTGATCTACTCCCATTGATTTTTAAAGAACTTCCTGAATAGTCCAGCCTAGTTCCAGTTTTGTTGTCTCCTCAGACAGCTGTTGGCGATTTGCCTGTCAAAGATGATAAAGAAGGTGGTATTGAATATTTACCTTAGCCATAAAAACCTTCAAAAATACTTCAAATCAAGCGCTGTATAGGAAAAGGTAATTGTTCTTTCCCATCCTTCCTCAATTTTATGGTAATATATGTATGTAGAGATATATGTATACTCACATATACTGAGAGTATTGTTGTTGCGTTTTGGGACTACAAATGGAATAAGTTGTTCAAAAGCAACGTAATCGTCATTAACCTCTTTTTCCGCGACTCAATAAATCGCTTCCTGATGTAATTTCTTGATGAAATTTGAAAAAAAAAAATTATTCACATCCAATTGTGTATATATGCTAAATCTCAAGTCCCTACAATTGGAAATATGTTATTTTCAGTTTTGGGGCTAATGGAGAGCAGTATCCAAAATTTGATATATTCATAGACCGTGTTTTCATCTATCTTTAATGGTCTTTAAGTTATGGCTTAAAATTGAAGTAAAAATATCGATTACTATCGATTATAAAGAAATATGAAAAGTTATCGTAAAAAATTTAAACTTGTACTTCGTTTGGCGTAAAAGAATATATATATAACATTTCAAATCTCTAGCTTTTGTAGTTTACGAGATCGCTAAGTTGATACGGGGGGACAGACGGACGGACAGAAAGACAGACATGCCTTGATCGACTCAGCTTGTCGCCCTGATCAAGAATAAATATACTTTATGGGATCTGTTAAGCCTTCTTCTAGCTGTTACATACATTGTCACAAAGCTATTCCCATTTTCAACGGGTTCGGGGTATATAAAGATCTATTCATAGATACATGTTTTCTTATATACTTATTATCATATTTTTCAAGATCAACATTATTTTAAAAGTCTTTCTCATTTTATTTAATCAAATCTCATGAGCTATCTCTTTTTAATTGAGAAAGCATGAGCTAGAAATAGATCTACGAACGTTTTGGTATGTAAATTTTTTTTTTATTAGTTTCTTCAATCTATTGGCATTTATATGAAATGATTTCAAAGCGAAGTCTAGAGTGTATCAAAAGTCGAACTGTCATATGTTTCTCTTTGGATTTACATTTTCGATTGCCATGTTTTTATTTCCTTTTGTTTTGGACTTGTTTAATATTTACCAGTGGCCACAGAATGCCATCGAGCTGCTGGAAGCAGGGAGGGAGCGAGGAGCAGCTGTTTTCTATGCTGCGGCAGGGCATTTCACTGGCAAGAAAATAGTTTACTTTTTAAAGGTACCAAATACACTGCTGGAAATTGTTTTACATTTTAATTTAATTCGATTTTTTGCTGCTACCCTGTACACATTCCTCTTTCTCTCTCCCCTTTCCCCATCGCACCATCCACAAACATTGTTTGACAATTTTGTGCCGCTGAGGGAGCTGGCATACGAATGCGAATACAGGAATTATTTGTATATGGCTCATGTTTGTTATTGTTACGCCTCTTTATACGCTGCATCTATATATTTTTGTTCACTTTTAATGCGCTTGTTGTGTTCGCGTTTGTTCCATCCACCCATACACACAGACACACACACACACAGTGTTGGCTTTTTTCCACCCTCAGTTCATTTGTTTCTGAACAACTTTTACATAAGCGCATGTTCGTTAATTATTGCCATAACAAAAAAGAGCATATAAAAAGTAGAAAAAATAAGTCCCACTAAGAGCTTGGAGCGCTTTACAACTTTACAGATCAAAAAATGTGCCAATTTAATACTCTGGGGAACTGTTGATATATACATATATAGTTGTATCAATGCATTTTTAATTAATCTGGAGAAATCAACAAATAAGAGCAAAAAACAATTTTCGATTATAACTTTTTTCTGTTTATTATAGTAAAACTTGATTATTAATTAAAAATGTGTTTACTACAGCTTTCAGAATTCCAGCAAATAAAACTTTCTACCGATGACTTTTTTCTGATGTGTTCCCCAGAAAATGTTATTAAAAATTAAATTTAATTTCTGTGCCAGGAATTTTGGGTAATTTAGAAATAAATTGCATTTTCTCAAAAATAAAATCTCTACTACCTTTGAATGGCTGTAACTCGGCCAAATAAAGTCCGATTGATTAAATTTAAGGTTTTTTGAACTCGTGTTGATCCCTTCTATAAAATTGCATACCAGAAATCAAACTCTGAATTTTAAGCAATTTAGAAATAAATGCCTTTTTCTAAAGATTAGCTATTCTCAAAATTAAAATCTCTCCCAACTTTGAATGATTCTAACTCGGCCAAATGAAGTCCGCTTGATTAAAAGTAAGACCAGGAATCAAACCCTGAATTTGGAACAATTTATAAACTATTTTTGGCTTTCACCTAAACCAAAATGAAGCATAGAATATTTTAAGCAATTATTTACTTTATTTTTGCTCTACTCAAAGTAAGCTATGTGCTTGACTATTAAGAAAAGTATTTAGCTCTTATCTCTGCAATTAGATACCAAACAAGTAAGAAGCGATTGAAAAAAAAATTTTGGCATTTACCACGCCCCCTTGGGGTGACCATAGGATTTATTTGACTATCAGCAGAAGTCATCAAAAGTCATCTAATTGCGAAAGTAGGTTATCCCAGCATTAAAGCTGTGAAAGATATAGTTTTTCGATGCCGATTTGCCACGATCCGAAGGAGGGAAACAGCAAAATTTTTGTCAAATTTTGAGGCTCTAGCTCTCAAACTGTAGAACATACACTTTTAGCCGATTTGCCACATCCCAAATAGGCATATACCATATATTTTTGTATAGGGGAGCGGACTCGAGTATATATTCCAAATTCCAGTTCTTATTCTACGATATTGACGAAAATAACTGCGTTTTGGTTCTAATAGATATTGTATTTCTCGTTATGCCACGCCCACAGTGGGCATTTCGGAAAAACACCAAAGTTGCGAATTTCATGGATTTTTAGCCAATTAAAGAAGGCGGGAAACAGTAAATTAAATGAAATATTCACGAAACAACCTGAGTTTTTGTTGATATAGTTGATATATGTATAGACATATGGCTGCTTGCAAATTAGATAAAATTAGAAATCAGCTGTATCTTGTCGCACTCAAGATAATCTGTTATTTAGACTTTAATGTAAAGCCAATGTGATTGCCTTGGAGCAACTGCATATATCGGATGGTTTTGCTCTCTTGCAATTTGCCAATTGCCATTTGCCGTTTGCCGTTTGGCATTTGGCATTTGCATAGTAATTGCATATTTATCTGGTGTGGTTAATGTTAATCGCTCTCATTGCTAGCATCGCCTATATATATATATATATATATATATATATATATAGTCGATTGGGGCCCACTTTTCGAGCTGCAATAAACATAAAGCTTGCGAAAGTCCACTTTAAGTGCAAGATGCATAATTTAGTTAATTCTTTTTATGTTTGTTTTTTTTTGGCATTTTTGTTTTGTTTTTTACATTTTGTTGTTGCTTTGTTTTCAGCTTGTTTCAAGCTGAATTATGGCGCATTTGCAGCGCAGCCATTTGCTGCGTATCTCTCGTAAATATCGCGTATACGCCCCGTGCAGCAGAACACCCAACGGCAGAGTGGCTCCCGCCTGCCTGCCTGTCTGTCTGGCTGTCTGCCTGTCGCTGAAACGTGGGGGTTTTAGTCCCACTGTTGTGTTACCGTTTGGCTACAAAAATGCATATCCATGCTGCTGTAAGCCATTTCTTTGCTGTAGCTTTTGCCGTCGAGTCGTTTCATCGCGCAATTTCCGCACAAGTGTTGGCAATATAAAAATAGCGACAAAATATAAAAGTAATTTATGTGCGCTTTTTCCCTATCACTTCTATATACATACACATACATATACATATATATAAAAATTGTATATATTTACATATATGTAAATCCATGAGCTGCTTGCTTGCTGCTTGGGGAAGTTTATGAAACTGCATTCAAAAGTATGAAAAATGCATGCTGATGCGCTCGTTTATATGCACAAACTGCATTTAATTTATTAAAATAAATATTTTTACTAGCAGCATGCAGCATGCAGCATGCAGCATGTGCGGCATGCGGCGCCACGCCACTTCAATCCACAGAGATGTGGAGCCCACAAATTTGGTCACAGCGCATCAATTATGCATCTATTGAAAATATTGGCCACACAAACTGAGCGCTTAATATGCCATTGCCTCGACGCGTGTTTATTAACAAACACAAACAAAAACAATGCCCAGCAAGACTGACAGCTTTTAGCAATATGGCCAAAGCTGCCGCCACGCCCATAAATGTTTAATTGACCCACTCGGCAGCAATTTTGAATTTAATTAACCAATTTCGGATTTGATGGATATGCAAATTACATGAACTATTCTCCAAACAAAGCAGCCAAATTAAATAGGTGCTTCAATCTCGTTCAATAATGTACATCAATCAGCGCAAGCACCGCAATCATGCGGTTGACCACACACACGCGCACACGCACACGCACGCACACACTCACACACGCACATGGAGCAATGACTTGCTAGACAATTGGATAAGCACCTTAGCAGCAAAGATAATCATAAGCTTCAATTGCGCCGAATGACAGCGCAAACAAAACATTAGCTTAAAGATAGGAATCTATGAATCCAAGATGAAAGACAAAGAGAATCAGTGGATTTCAAGCTGTTATCAGTTACTTTGTTGTAGTTTTCATGTTATAATTGTGGCTGATAATTGAAAAGAAACAGAAGCGTATGCTTCGTTCTGTATTTTTTGATCGAATGATCTTATAATTTTATTCATATATGTTTCTTAACCTAAAGTACATAGTGTTCTTATATATAAAGAGTTCTGCAGCTGAGAGCGTCGGCAGAATGGTAGTATGTATCATGCAGTATATATGTGTATATACTTTGATTTGGGATTCAGGCTACTGTTTGACTGTAATCATCAAAGTGCTTACGCTGCAGATCTCACGCTCCGGGCCAGTCCACATTGGCTGATCGTATTACAGCTCTTATATATGTATGCTAGTGTTATGTAAACACAGCGACAAAGTGTCACTATGTTTATGAGCGTAATACTCTAACTTTAAGTTGGACAGAGGACAACATCAGATATTGTATACACTAAAATACGACGGACATATGCTTATGTCATAGACAACATGCTACAAAGCATTTCCAACAGAATCTCAACTTATATATATATAAACTAGATCAATTCTTTAGCAATGCCCATTGGAGGTAGCTTAAGAGGAAGATGACAGAATCTTAAGTTATATAACAAAATTCAGTTCAGGCTATTAGCGTTGTCCATCGGAGGTGTCTTGAGTGGAAGATAGAGTAGATTTTTGACATGTCTACCTTAATCTTAACCTGTCTATAAGTATCTAGCTCAAGCCTTCAGCGATGCCCATTGGAGTTGACTAGAGTGGGAGATAGAGAATCAATGGATTTCAAGCATTTCCAACAGAATCTTAAATTATATATATAAAAACTAGATAAAACATTTAGCAATGCCCATTGGAGATAACTTAAGAGAAGATGGCAGAATCTTCAGTTACAAAAAAAATTCAGGCCTTCAGTGATACTCTTTAGAGCTGTCTTAAGTCGAAGATAGAGACTCAATTTTTGGCATGTCTACTGTAATACGAAAGGTTGTACCATCCCTAACATTTACTGCATAAGAATACGATTGCTAACGTTAAGTGACAAAATGTATCATCGATAGTGAAAAGTTGAAGTGCCATCACTAGAAAAGAAGAAGAACCAAAAAAAGAGTGAGGTGAGCAGATTAAAATAAACAATAATTCTACCTAACTTAAGTATCTAACTCAAGCCGTCGAGTGGAGGATAGAGAATCAATGGATTTCAAGCATTTCCAACAGAGTCTCAACTTTTATATATATATAAATCCAGCTCACTGAAGTATCTTGGGAGGAAGATGACTTTAACTTAAGCCATATATTAAGAATTGAATTCAGTGATGTCCAATGCAGATGTCTTGAGATAGATATGGAAAGTCAATAAATTTTAAGCTTGTTTAAAAATAGCTTAACTTAAATATAAAACAAAATTCAACTCAGCTTGAGTGGGAGATAGAAAGTTGACTTTAGGCATGTCTTCCGAAATATTAACGTATAGATAAGAATCTAGCTGAAGCCTTAAGTGGTGCGCATTGAAGGTGTCTTGAGAGGAAAACAACAGAAACTTAGTTCATACATATATAACGGAAAATCAATTCAGACCTTCAGCGATGCCTATTGAAGGCGTCCTTATGTGGAGAGTCAATGTCCTTAAATATATATATATATTTAATATAAATATATATTAATGCTTCTTATATTAAAATTAAATTTAAAAACTATAATATTTACAATATTTAGGAATATATGTAAAATTCATGTCTTTGACTCTTATAAAGAGGATCATATCGACTGAGCTGAGTATCTTACATAGTCTAGCAAACCAAATAAATATGTTTATGTAAACAAAACCATAATACCCTGATTATACATTTTCAATGGGCTTACGAGTATAGACTCACACAAACACACACAAGCATACACATACAATCGTGTATAAAAGTTAAATATTTTTAAGTTCAGCTATGAGTAGAATGTTGCTAAATGCTTTAGGAGTTTCTCACACTCATGCGGCAGTTAGAGGCAACAACTGCTTTAACAAGCTATTCACATCGCAAGTTCATAATAGAGTATAGAATAGAACAAACTGCAAACTTAGTTTATTTTTAGACAGCATTGGCCTGAGGCAAAGACAATGGAACAACAACTTGACTGGAACTTCGCTCTAACGAAATCTTTATATATAATACGCACTGAAATTGCTTAAAAAGTTTATAACGGTTTTGTAACCATGTATTTAGCGAGCAGATGGAGTCGTGGCTGAAAATGATCAAGTTGATGTAGTCTCCCGAGACATAGGCCTCACTATAGATAAATCGATAAATATCGATATCGAGTTTCAGTTATTTACGAGCTAGAATCAACAAATTTTATAAATATATATTTCTAAACAAATAAGAACGCTGCACGGTCTAAAGACGGCCGAATTTCAACAAATTTTATCAGTAGAAGGGATCGGCAGTAATCTAAGTGGAAAATTTGACTAACCCAGCTTTAAAACTGTGGAAGATATAGTTATTTCCGATTACCATTTGCAAAACTTTGAAATCTCTAGCTTCAAAGGTGTTCATATACTGCACGTTCATACAGACAGACAGACAGCAAGACGGACATTGCACAAAGCCAATATACTCTTTTCACTTTGGATAGTTACCCCTGAAATAGAAAAAAAAAGAAAAACTATGATATCTCCTAATCGAGCACAGCCTAGAGTACTTTTACATTACATAATGAATTAAGATTGAAAATCTTTTTTTAAAACCTTAAGCCATCCTGGAATAATTATTAGGATTTTCTATTGCAAACTCTTTAATCTCTATATAAGCTAAAAGCCAGCCAGTGTTGTTAAAGTGTACTTTGAATAGTTGCCGATTTTCGTTATTCTGTTGCATATTTAGTTAGCGAATTTGCCATTAAGCAATGCAAATACTGAAGCAAACAATTGAAATCAAACAAAGCTCTAAAAGCTAAAAATGAATTTTTAATATACGATATATTCGACGATTCGGAAACTATGCAAATCTATAGTGTTGTTAAACTATATGAATAATTTAAGCTGTATTGAAAATGAAATGAATTTAAACCGTTTGCAATACAAACAAATAACTTTAATTTATATACAGTTAGGTATATATGTATATATGGTAGAAAATCTCAATCAACTTAAATTTTAGTGTTATTATAAACACTAGAAAATGTGGCGCATATTTGTTTAACTTCTTAAGTATGTGAAGTACAAAAATTATAGTGAACGAGCGGCAACAATTTAAAAGTTAACAAGTAAAATTATGCAAAACGCTAAAAAGGTGCAGAACAAATTTTGCAACACAACCGACAACAAAACGGAGGAAAAACTGTGGAGAAAAGTGAAAAACATGACTCCATAATGTATGAAAACTGTTGTCAGAGTGTAAAAATGTCTATTTACATAGTCATGCATCATGAACACACACACACAAACACACACACAGAAAGTAACAGAGCGGGAAGAAAGAGAGAGTGAGAGAGTGAGCAGAAGAGCGTTATGGGTGAGCGGTGAAAACGTTTAGATTTGCGCACACGTGTAGAAAAATTAAAACATATACATATATGTGAGTGTATCTGTGTCTCAGTGTGTGTGTGTGTGTGTGTGTGTGTGTATAAAAGTTCATAAATTTTAAATGCGACACTCGCTGGCCAGAACGAGACACAGATTGCGGCAAACTATTTGCAAAATAAACTGCACAACACGAGTGGAATAGCGGCAGCTGTAGCTGGAGCTCGAACGTACCAGGAGGCCAGTGTAAATGCAAATAAATCCCAAAAGCAAAGCCCAAAAAAGTATGCAACACTAAATAACAGCAACAACTGCCACAGTTTGAGGCACGTCAGCAGACGTCGACGCAGCCTCTAGCAGCGCTCGCTTCATGGCTCGTTTGCTTGTTAAAAGATAACTGTAACTGCACACACACACAGAGAGACATACGCATACGTAACCCCATATGCAAAATATGCCCACAACTGGACAGGTGCCACGCCCCAGCCTCAAATAAACAAACAAAAAATTATATAAAGAGCAGAAGAATGCATGAATATGGCGCTGAAATCTCGGCAAAAATATTCTTCAAAAATATGCATTGCTATAAAAAGATAAATGATTATTTACTGCCACTTGTCGACTGTATTTCGGCCACAATAAAAAAGAAAGAAATAAAAATCCTGCTGCTACTGCTAGCTAAAGCCATCGGTTATCAGCAAATATACATTCTGCAACCCAACATTTGCTGTCACAAATTAAGTCCTACGCCATTTGCCTGGCGAATGCCCGGCGCGACAAAACTGAACCAGAAGTGCCTGATCAAATCAGAGAAAGATATATGTATATGTGACATAATCCTTGTGTAGAGACTGCTGGAAAAAAGCGAAGATACTAAGAAGTTGACTTAGATGTGTTTTCAGATGTTGCGTATTTTTAGTTTGTGCCATAGCTTTTTAATACTTTTAGGAAATGTTTAATATACAGTTTTTAATCAAATATTTTAATAAAAAACTATGTTTAATTATCTATTGATGCTATATATTTTTTATAATATATTTCCGATACTGGCAGATGACACATAAGATTTATTTCTTCAGCTTAAGTTTTTAAGTCCCTAGTTAAAATCTTTAAAAATTTGTGTAATTTTCAAATATATTTTCAATTATAGTTATATATACAGCTGTGTTCGCAAAAATAGCAGTGCAATAGATGCTAACAGAGATAGCAATATTTTTTGCATATTCCTTCTTATATATTCAAGTCATAGACTGCTTTTGTAAAATGGAATATAGACATAAGAAAAACGAAAAAGTCCTGTAAGGCCCGTTTTTCATATTTCTGTGCTTATGCACACGACTTTTTTTGTTCACAAAAATAGCAGTCTTTGGTTTAATTGCGCCTACAAATATTGCCATCTCTATTAGCATCTACTGCGCTGTTATTTTTGTGAACACAGCTGTATATAAAATTAAGCCACATTTTTTTTATTTTTAATTGATATCTAAGATAGACCTTATTGACAGATCTCAGAAACAAGACTTAAAACCTAGGAAAGAGCTAAAAAGGCATATTTTCTATATAGCTATTAGATTTAGGAGTTGTCTTTGTTAGTGTATTTCGCACTCTTTAAGTTTACATGTACAGGGTATATACAGTTCACCAACAATCGCTGTATGTGCTTTATGTGTGCCCTTCGTGCACCGGAAGTCGCATAATTCAACAGCGGAAATGTCTGATTTGATTGTATTTAGCACCAATGGCGGCCGAGCGGTGACCGCCTAATGAGCAACTTTTAGCTTGCAATTAGCAGTCCGAGGATTTGCTGTACGGTCCTTGGCATATCCCAGCCAGTCTGCTGTCCGGCCTGCCTGGGCTGCCTGGCTGCCCGGCTTGCGGTTTTGCACATTTCATTTCACTTTTATTATTCATTCAACAAAAACTGTGCAAACTTTTTAATGCGCAGCAAATGGTTAAAAGCCTTTGCCATCCACTAGACGTGGACGAAGTCTATGTCGACTTTCGCATGCCCTACACTATTTAGGCTAATACATACACTACCACGGCCACTTGCATAGGACACCCAAGCCAAGCATCCTAGAGACTTAATTTTAATTTTTAAATAAAGTTCAATCATTCATTAAAGAATTAAAGAATTTTTCATATTGAATTGTTAAGTATGAACAAAAAATTTTTAAAAATATTTGGATAGATTATTTGATTGTTAACTATATAGCAGTTGCAGTAATATTTTTGTTACATTTATTTCATTTTATTTTATAATAATGAAAATTGAAAAAAAAACAGTTTACGAGTCAGAAATAGTTTAAGTTAAAGCTTGCTAAAAGTTATATACTTTATTAAGCTATGTATATATATAGTATAGTTTATTTTTATTTTAAACAGAGCTACAAACTTGTTTGTCAAGTGTTGCCAACTTCTTTGCAAAGCCTTGCTCAGTTTTAGTTAGAAATATTAAAAAATTTTTAGCTATATAAAATTTATATAAGCTGTCAGCTGCTAGCTTTTGCAAAGTTTCTGGCTAGTGATAAAGAAAGCTATAATTTTTGTAATTTTACAAATTTTTAATACATATATATATATATATATACATATATATATATATATATATTTCATTAACGTCAAACAGAACTCATATTTTTCAAACATTCGCAAAAGTAACTTTTTGTCCCACCCAATAGCCTATCTTTTTAATGAGCTTTATTATCAAAGTAATATTGTGGCCTAACTTGTGTTGTGAAAATGATGAAACATATGCACACATACTTTTATATATTTATATGTATATGTGAGCATGTATATGTGTGCTTACTATCTACACATATTTTCACTTTATGTCCTGGTCTTGACTGACTGAAGTTAATGTAAAATCGCAAAGTTTTTCAAGCATTTTATGGGCATAGGATGAAAACCTTTGACAAGCATCGCAGTCATAACTTTTAATGCTCTTGTTGGCTGTCATGTGGCACGCCCACAACAGAAAGGCCGCCTCTTGAAAGACATTTACAGCTTTACAGCTTGCCGCAATGAAACTTTGTTTCCGTTTTGCCTGTTGTTTTTGTTTGATGCTTTTCAATGGCAGATTTCCTGCTTCCTGTTCGCGACGTAGACGACGACGTCGACCCAAAGTGGTTCCATTTTCATTTTTTTGCCCCCCCCCTACTTCCCATCTTTCCGCTGCAGATATTAAAATGGTATAAAACTGGACAAACGGCGCCCGAAAACCAAACAACAACAACAACAGCAGCAGCAATGTCGAGCTAATTAAAATCATTTCATAAATTTACCATTCCTTTGGGTACAGCAGCAAAGTGGCCCAAAAAGTGGCCGGCAAACAGCTCCAAGTTGCTGCCGAGCGCCCAAGGACACAAACAACTGGTCAAAAGAGGGAGAGGTGGCTCGACTAGGACGCTGGAGCCTGCGGCCGGGACGCGACACGTGCAATAGGCGCGTCAAATAGGAATTCATTAACAAAACGTTACGCAAAATTTTAATTAAATATTAAAGCCCAAAAGTTGGGCGAAATATATTTTTTTATTTTTGTTGTTGTTGCTGTTATTATTATTATTGTGCGACAGTTTCTGCATGCTGCCCACGGCCAGCCACGTTCCACATTTATAATAGAAAATTATGCGCTATTCGCTTGCCTTCTTTATTATAACCGAGCGACAGAACTTTCATTAAACTTGGCTTTCAATTCAAGTATTTGTTATTGTATTGTTTTTATGACAATTGTCATTAAATTAATTAGTCGAAAGGAGCCGTAAGATAAACAATTAGATGTTCTTGAGTGCAGCAACAAAGTAGCATACAAATATTAAGCATACGACCCGTGTGCGCAGCCAAAGCCAACAGCATTAAAAGCCTGAAAGCAACTGCATGACTAGCGATTCCACCAAAAATACAAAGCAAACACAAATACATATATATATTATATTTATATATATATAGCAGTTGGCATCTGCATGCTCCGTTTGCCTGCGGCATTTAATGTATCTTTAATTTCCCCAGAGGTTAATGTCGCACACAATCAGAGAGGTGGCAAAGCTCTATGTGAGAACATCACAAGTTTCTACTTACAATGCGGATTAGTTTAATAGCAACAGATAACATGAAGCTAAAGCCAAGACGAACGCCGACGACACACAAATGTTGTCAAGGCATATAGCAAATATTGTAGTTCATAATTGTCGACATCAATCAAATAGTCAGCTATACAAAGTTATGAAACTTCTTCCATACAGTCAAATCCCTAAAATTGGTCTTCTGCTAAAGCAAAAACCTTAATAATTCGTAAAAAATGTTATCCACTTTAAAAAATAGTGTTCGAATTCCAGTTCGATAAATCGAATTGCTGTGTAATTCGTAAAAAAAAGTGATCTCCTTGCCATTTCGAATTATCGAGATTCGACTGTATGTATATATATAGAAGAAGTTCCATAAATTTGTAAAAAGGAATTTTATCTCCGATTTTTTTTATTTATTTATTTAAAAATGTTGATAAAAAAATAAAAAAAAAAGATTAAAAATTTAAAAAATAAAATACAAGCATTGTTTTATCAGTTTGCCTTTATAGTATATATATTACAACACAGAATACCCTAATGATTTTATTTGCCCAAACAGCCAGCTATACCTCAGATTATAGTTGAATATAGTCAGTAATATTATTGAAATATATAAATCATAACTTTTTGGTAATAAAAAACTTTAACAAACTTAGTGCAAATTGAAATTAGTGATGTAAGCAAATATAAATGTAAAGTAGATAGATAGGGAGAAAAGGGAATTCGGAGCAATTTATATATATATGTATATATACCACAGATGGCAATGTGGTATTTAATGATATATCTATGTATATATATATTTTTATTTGGAACCACTGTAGCTGTGAACTATTTCTATTTGATTATCAAGCAAATAGTTTTGAGGCAGTAAAACATTTACGAATGTCGACACAAAGCAGAATAGTTAAATACAAAAGTGAAGCTAAATAAATGAGCAGCGCTGTAAGAAACACTCATGTGAATGGCTGCGCGTGTATTTCGATAAGTGTGTGTGTGTGTGTGTGTGTGTGTGTGTCATGTACACTCCCATTTACAGTGAAACAATCACACATGAGTGCACCCGTGCACCGTCGTGTGTGTGTGTGTGTGCGTGTGTGTGTGCGTGTGCGTATACATATTAACGCCAGTCCCATATCCGAAATACAAATTGGAATTGGAATTGGAAATGGGATTGGGATTGGGAGAGCTGTCTTTGGAGTATAGTTTGGCTGCAGCTCTTTCGTTACGTTACGTTTTGGCGACTTAAGCGAGAGCGAGATGGCCCTGAATGCCCCCGACGATAATAATGACTTGTAGTTAATGCCGCTAAGCGTCAATGTTGGCCGCATTGCAAAACGGAACGAAACGGAATAGAATGGCATAAAATGAAATGATGGGCGCATGTTCATGATCGATGCGATTGCCAGCAAACACAACCAAAAACGAAAGCAAAAAAAACCCTTTTTGCTTTCTCTAATGATGCCGCTGGGAATGGAAATGCGCTGCAATGCAACTAATTAACTTCGACCAAACTTTTGGCCGCGTATAGCGCAAGCTGCTAAGTTGATTTTTACTATTATTTTTTCCTTTTTTGTACTTTTTTGTAGTGTTTGCTTTGGTTGTTGTTTGTCGACAGGTCTCTGTTTAATAAAGCAAGGCAAACATGCAAATGAACTACGGCCAAGCCAAAGAGAGCTGCTGCTGCTGCTCCTGAACCTGGCCCACACTTTCAATGGGAATGCCATGGATTTTGCAATGGGTATTCATGAGCAACGCTCGGCATGCCAATAATTTATAACGCAAGCAGTGTCTGTGTGTGTGTGTGTGAATGAGTTGTGTGTTTTGGTCGACAGGCGTTGCCATAATTGCCAGAGCAACTTGTTAATGGCTCGACAGGCTCCTTCACATTGCTGCTGCTGCTGCTCCTGCTGCTGCTTGTTGTTGTTGTTGTTGGGCTGGCCTTTGTTTATTATCAAAGTGCAGCATGGTAAACAAATTCGACCAGGCTGTTTGATTGAACTGAGCAGTGCGACAAATAATGTCAACTCATATAAGGTCAAAAAGTGTTCTCAACTACCAATTAGCAGCTAAAGAACAAGCTGAAGAAATTTTGTGCCAAAAAAAAAAATAAATAAAAAATACTCAAAATTCGTCAAATACATTTTAAAAACATTTTCTTAAAATTTTAGAAAACTAATTTTTTGTGTTTTCTGTATTTATAAAAACTACATAAGAAAATAAAAAAAAAAGTTGAATTCTTTGAATATATTTGCACAAAAAAGTGCTTAAAATTTTTAATAAGTTTCATTTTTCTTGTTTTTTTTTTGTATATTTACAAAAACAACCCGAATTAAACTACATAAAAAAAAAACAAAACAAAAACTACTAAAAATTCTTCAAATATATTTGAAGACTATTTTAACTTATAATATAATATATATATTATATATTTATGCCTTTAAATGGTCCTGTTTGCCAGGTCCGCTAGATGCCGCCTTCTCAATCTTCTCACCACCCTGTGTCCTCTCCTGGAGCCACTCTATAAGAGTTAATTCTTAACTATAATGCTTGATTTAATTAGAATTATTTCATATCCAGTTCAAATGAAAGAGTCATTTAAATGAACTACTGAACTTGTTCAGGCTCATGAACCATATTTCTTGCTCAGTTATTTAATTGTTCATGAACTATTCGTTTTATTCCTGCTTGAGTAATTGGTGTTATTTCATATCTTTTAGAAAACTTTCAGTTGAAAGAGTCAAGTAAATGAACTTCTGAACTTTTTCAGATCAGTTGCTCGGGAACTATACTTCTTGTTCCTCTTCAGTTATTTAATTGTTCATGAACTATTCGTTCCAAAGAAATTTTCTTATATTCCTGAATTGCTCTTGACCGACAAACTGAAATTGTTGCTGAATTACTGAACTGTTAAGCAAGTTCACTTTTAAACTGGTTTAGCAAATGGAACTAGTTCTCTCAACTATATTCTTTTCTTTCCTTTGCCACAAATTATTCTCATAAAAATCTTAAAAATATTCTTGGAATTTGTAACTCTTAGCAGATTAGTTAACTGAAAATGCAGCTCAGAGTTGAGTTGATTTTAATTTTCTAATGATGTTGCTGAAAATTCAAGTGTAGCTGTGGGAAACCAGAGGGTAAAACAGAAAATAAAAGTAGATGTCATGACGCTGCACTTTTAGCTTAGCTGCTGACGCGTTGACGATGGCAGCTCAGCAACTGGACTGACCTTAAAATTTGGCTTGGCCAACATTTGAGCCAAAGTTCAGCTCGGTCCGCATAGCGGCTGGCTCTAATGAATTTGCATTTTTTATAAATCCCCATTGATGTGGCCCACTTTTGCGGGTCCTTGCCGCCCCTACTGCCAAGTGATTGCACATTTCTTGTATGCACAATGTTGCTGCGAGTAGTTGTTGTTGTTGTTGTTGCGCTGTCCCGGACATTGGCATGCCCACAGCAATGTTGAGAGTGTAAGCGGATACGGAAGTGGACACGAAAGCATGACACAAGTGAAGAATTGATAGACACGCTTGTTGCATTTGACGTGACTTCTATGTCAATGCGTGCAGGTGTATACATGTGTGTCTGTGTGTGTGTGTGTGTGTCGTTGTGATCAATGGCCGATTAGGGGCGTGGCTAGTAAGCCAGGTATTCAAATGCTGTAAATCAAGTTTTGATGAAAATTTCACAGCCAACATGCTGTCCAACTTGTTTTCTGATCGCCATGTTTCATTCCAGCGTTCCTCAGCATACTTTTTTGATTGCAATTTCAAGTTTTTTTCAGCATATATGCATAGTGCATGCTTACGGTGTGTTTTCTACTATTTATGCAGTGTTTCATTTAATAATCAAATAATCAAATAAAAATATTAAAATACTTATCAATATTATGATTTATTAATGTAAGCATTAGATTGAGTGGGAACTTAACATATAAGAAAACGAGACTGGCTTCAATTGCCTTTGAATTAGACTGTTAGACTTGGATTCTGAATGGCACTCGGATAACTCATCTGCCTTTGATTCCATTATCGATAACCTAGTTTTTTTCTTCATGCTTTCAAAAGCACTCATTGTTCAAGTATAGGGCATGGCATAGTCTAGCATACACTGTACAAAGTATGTGTGTCTGTATGTGTGTTTGTGTGTTCAGTTGGCTTTCTTCCATCTATGCTAAAACGGCCGTTCAATATGGCAGATTGGCCCAGTTGCTGGTTGTTGTCGTTTTTACGAGCTGACTACTTTATGCTGTTTTTGTGCCGTGTTATGTTGTGTTTGTCTGTGCACACACACACACAGACATGCACACACGTCGACAGTTCGACTACGGCATCGACTGCTCCTCAATGGGGACTTGAACTGCATTTTGCACTCTGCACTTGCCATAAATCTCAGTCAGCACTTGGGGGCATACAAAAAAAATAATAAAAAAAAACAGGAAAAGAAGAAAAGCAAACTCTTCCCTGTTAGGGGAAATGCAAACTGAAATTTAAAATGATTTTACCAAGCTTGTGCTGCTGATTAAGTTAAGAGCAAGTGCCATGACCGCTAATATGGCTACGAATCAGCAGTCACAGGTTCAATTAACATCAGATTCAATTAAAATACTAAAAGCATGCAAAGTAGCCAAAGTAACATGCCAAAAGCCAGAGCCCAGAGGGTTGCGATTCGCATTAAAACGGAAATAATTGTGGTCCGAGCACCCAGAAAGCGGATTGACAGTCTGACAATAGCAATAGGAACCACAACAGCTGTGGGCGGATCAACATTGGAAACACTTTTCCAGCCACTTTCAATTAAGTAGCCGTGCCCAGAGCTGCACAGAACTGGAGCCAAGACGGAGGGTTCACAGGTCGGACAGGCACTTGGCCATATTAAATAAAAATCAATTCAATAACAATCAAATGCAACAGCACAAAATGCAGCTCGCTTTGGCAGCTGCCCCATTTCAAAAATCAATAAGTCCATTTTAATTACAGCTCGATTACTATATTTTTGTAATTTGTACGCTTGGCGTATTTAAGATACCTTAGCAGATGTATTAGCTATTGTATCGACATATAAACTATAGAGATTGGTTGTAATTGCAATCTAACTTTAGAGAATATAACCGGCACGTTATACAATATACGGTAAACGATATTCGATAAACGATATTCAATAAACGACTTACCATATATTATTTACGACATACATTAAGCGTTATACAGTATCTAACATATGATATTTGCAATACGATATACCAAATACGATAAGATATTCGATATACGGCATTTGTTAAACGATATTGAAGATACGATATAAGATATCATATATACGATATACCTTACCAAAGACTATATGCAATATTTGATAAACGGTATACGGCATTCCATAAACGCCATTCGATATACGATATTTGATAAACGATATATCAGATACGATTTACATACATAAAGCTGTATACAGTATCTAACATATGATATTTACTATACGAAATAGCATATACGATATAGGATATTCGATATACGGTACTTGTTTAACGATATTGAATATACGATAAACGATATAACATATTATATACGTCTTACCATAGACAATATGCGATATTTGATATAAGATATACGGCATTCCATAAGCGATATTCGATATACGATTAACGATATACAATAAGCGATATACAATATCTAACTTATGATATAATATACCGAATACGATATAGAATATTCGATATAGAATATACGGTATTCGACAAACGATATTAAACATACGATATACAATAAGCTATATACGATATCTAACTTATGAGATATGATATGATACGAAATTTCATTATCGATATATACATTTTGATATCATCAGAAACAATCTGTAAGCCTACAATCGATTAGTCTAAAATACTAAATAAACACTTTTCTATTATCAAATAATCCTTTAAGTATTATTTTTTATGTGTTTATATATGTATGTATAACATGGATTTCTATAGAAAACCCTTGTTTCTTCTCGTTAAGTCTGTTAACAAGTATTCGTAATGTTTTACTTAGAATAAGGTACTTATGCATATTTAGAAGCAAGTTAAAAGTGTGTATGCAATAAAGCAACATTTAGTTTAATGTTATCTTTAGCAGCAGCAGCCAAGACAAAATGTAACTTTAATGCAATTTACTAAAACACAATTATAAACACATTTCTCTCAGCACTCCAACTCTATAAAGCCCTTAGCTGTATAGCTGTAGCTATTTACAGAAAGGTAGAAGAAAGGATAAAAGAAAAAGGTACTGCAACTTTTTGTTCCATGTTCACTTTCAATTTGGCTTTCATGTCAGCTGCAACAATAGAAAAGCGTAATTGTTTTTATTTTCTAATGAGAGAGACAGAAGAGAGGGGGGAGAGCCAGAGAGCAAGAGAGCAAGAATGGCAACTTTTGCCGCTTTGCAACACTTAGACAAATGCTGGCTAAATTAAACACCTAGCGGCCAAAGCTTACCACCTGCAGACTCACATATGTATGAGAGTCTGCGTGTGTGTGTGTTGTGTGTGTGTGTGCGTGCAACTAATTTAAAAAGTAATTTTTACTTCCGGCATTTACACAGGTGCAGCTGCAGGTTGAGCAAATTGCCACGCCCCACGAGCTTTATGCAATCTGACTTCAAATTTGCGCAAACACAATAGCGCAAGCTTGTTTGCGCAACCGGCCAAATCAGAGTAAATAATAGCAAAAGCGCCCACAGCCAAACCAACAGCAACAGCAACAGCTGTGCCAACACGAATAAGAACAACATGCCACACGATGCTTGATGCAAAGAGATGCGTGTTTAATGACAGCAAAGCTGAGGTGTTTGACTAGCGTTCTGCAAGCCGAATGCTTTGTGCTGCCCGATATCGGCTCATCAATTCGTTTCGTCTTTTCCTGGCTTGCTCATCCTGTCGCGCTTAATTTGCTGAACATTCAGCGCATTTCATTAAATTTATTGCCAACTTGCAATTGAATTATGGTAAATCCAATTAATTGCCATTTCGCGTCCAATAAATTGTAATCAATTTCAATTGTGCACCGTTTGCCACAGAGTCTCCATTTATACATATATATAGATATATATATATATATAGATATATATGTAAATTGGTAACCAAATTGTGTTGCTTACTTTTAACACATCTCGTGTTGTTAATCCAGGCTTCGGTTAACGGTAATACTACTTAATGTCAGCACATTAAACCAACTCATTATACTGATTTTTCATTGTAGACGCAGTAGCTTTAACTTGATTATATTTATATATTTATATATATCCTTAACTTTTACAACTGCTTATTCGTATAACAGAGACTTACTATGCTTTAAGCTCTTTTAAGTTTTAAACATTTTTTACCTGTACAGGTGTAGTAATGGTATGGGGACTCATAACGGTTTATGGAATTTGCGAGTTCCAGTTTTTCACTTTGAAGATGAACGCAAAAGTTTACAAGACTGTGCTCCAAAAGGCTTTTTGCCAGTTTTAGGAAATTTATGACTGTATTCCAACTTCTTCAAACTGTGTATTAAAGACCAGCATGTCAAATTGCTCGAGTGGCCGCTTTACTCCAGTGACATTAACATTATCTAGAACAATTGGCTACTTTTGTCCAGGAGAGTAGACGAAAGGAGGAAGACTAAAAGCGTTTTAGTGAAATTTTCAAGTACTTTAACTCATTTTTTTGTTATAAAAAAGGTCTAGGTATATAAAAACCATTGAAAAAGCTTATTGTTTTTGATTACTTTATTTTGTTGACCAGTCTAATCAATATATTACCTTAATATATAAAAAATTGATTTAAAAAGCCATAAGTGCTATCTACATTTAAGTTTAAATTTCATAATTTCTTTTGCTAATATGATGAAAGCCCCAACAAGTCCGCAAAGTAACCATAGAGAAGATGAAGATGTTCCTTAGTTAAGTAGACCACAAACGAGATAAGATAGAGAGAGAGAGAGAGATGAGGTAATTGCCGTGCAATAGAATGAAATGAACAGAAAAAGAAGCAAAGCAGAAACTACAAACAAGTGAAACTGAGTCGAGCGGCAATTTAAGTAGATATTAAAAATAATAAATAATGTAATTAAAATTGCAACCTTAAACATATTTTAAATGTTTTTTGAAAGTACAATTGAAATATGAAGTCCCTCTATAATCTCAAGTAATATTGTTTTCTAAAAGCACATATAAGTATGCTACATTTTTCGCTTTTAAAACTCAGATATTATCGCTTGATATATATGCACACACTTTTGCGTGTAAAGACAAAAGATTAGCAACCTGTTTGTGTGCCATATCAGGCTCTCGAGTGTCAGAGGTTAAGCAGACTTAATGTAATATCTGGAATCATCTAAAAACATTCAAATAAGCGTCCGCGCGCGCCGTCTATCGCGTCATTTACTAATTCATAAGCCTTAGCTCAAATAAAAGCAAACACAGGCGAGAGCGAGAGAGAGAGGGAGTGTGTGTGTGTGTGTGTGTGAGTGGGACGCAGAAAGGATACAAAACTGTGGCAGAGCCCAAGTGTAAGACATTTAAATATGCAGCTAATCATAAAATAAAAGAAGAAAAAAAAACAAAAGCAAACACTCGAATATAAGCACATAAATGCCATATAAAGCATATAAGCAAAAATGCGCCATAAAAGCCAAAAACTGAGCTCACAAATGGGCTGAAAAAACAAGAAGACGAAGAAGAATGGGAGGAAGAGGAAGCCGAAAGCAGCGGCAGCCGAAGAGGAACATTTCATTTCATAAGCTCCGGCATCTTAATCTCAGGGAAATAAACTCGTTGCCAGCGCCACTGACTAAACGCCTCTTACAGGCGCAGCAAACACCAGCCCCAAGCGCCCTCCCTCCCAAGTCCCTTACACCTACCTCCCCCTCCACTTACGAGCCCGCTTTCATGTGCTGAGCTGTGGGCTATGCGCCATGTTTGAAATTAATTTCATTCACACAAAAATTTTCTCGCGCGCATACAATTTCATTAAGCAAATATTTTCGTCGCAGCCGCTCACCCCTCCCTGACGCACCCCCCTTTTTGCACCACTCTACACACACTTCCACTGTTTCGTCTATTTGTTTTTTTGGTTTTTCTTCTCTTTTTTTTTTGTCCAGCGAGTTAACGACGCGCAGCATTTATGCCGTTTTAATGCCGCGAGCGTTGCTCAAATGAGCCGCTCATAAAACGTCGCCGGGACAATGATAGTCACTGTGTGCCCCGCCCATAAGCCCACGCGCTCATGGCAACTGTGACAAGCGCAGCAGTTGAACAATTAATGCATTAAAAACGCAATGCGAAGCATTTGCATGGCCAATAAAAATGGCATTTAATGACAGCTGCAAATTTGCAGCCTTAAATAATCAGCATAAAAATAATATAAAATCCAAAAAAAAAGAAGTAAAAATGTTGAGTTCGAGCTTAACCGGCTGCCTAATACTCGTTCGTATTTTCTATTGAACATACATACATATGTATATGCTACAGATCTATTTGTAACGAAGCTCAATAATAAACAAGTAAAAACGCTCTAATCGGGACTACCCGACTACTACCACGATGCCACACTCTCACACTGCAAAGAGTGCACGCACTTCACTTATAGAGAAAATGCTTGCGCTTGCCGCTGCCGCCGCTTGCTTTTGCCGATTGACAAAATGTTATCTTTAATAACTTCTGTGTTACTGAACGGATTTTGATGAATTTTTCAGCACTGCATCTTTTAATTTTATTAAACATGAGATTATACTTAAAAAAAATTAAACATTTTTAATTGTTACTATATTTGAAACTGAACTCAAATTAAATTATTTCATCAACATTGTGAAGCCGATATCCAAAATAAAAAAAAACCAAAATTGTATTTTACATACAAAAAGCTATATACAAAAGTTTGTTACTTTAGCTTAAAAGATGAAAAAGATATCCTCAAATAACATAGTCTCGATAATGTTTTTAATCGATATCATAAAAATGGGTAAGGATATCGGTTTTCTGAAACAAACTCGCTATGCGCGTTGTATACAATGACAATGAAAAAATCACTTTATCAGATGCTCTGCTTAAAATTCCAAGTTTCTAGCTTCCAGAACATCGAAAATGTTTGTATTCATAAGAAGTGACGAACAGATGTTAAATACGAACATTACACAAAACCAATATACGGTTTATACTTCTTGAACGAGTATACACAAGCGCCAGCAAAAATTGTAAGGCCAAATGCAAAAGACAGTAAAACAGAGTAAAGGGAACTGTGAACAGGCCAAGCGACAGCAGAGAGCACACAATAAAAATGCATAATTGGAAATGGAATGGAATATTCCTCACATACAGTAAAAACATTCGGAAAAAAAAATAAATAAATGCATTCGAAAAGATGCCAAACGAGTTATTTTTGATAGCTCGCTCTATAGTAACTTTTATTTTATTTTATTATTAATGAACATTTGGCATGCAAATCGATTATGAAACGAATGACAAATGGAACGCATACGTATTTAAGGAATATGGAAAAAAAATGCAAATGGTAAGAAAATGGAACAGCTGGGAAACTGAGGAAATAACAGCGAAACGGACATGAGATGAAAAAGCGTATGAGATGAAAAGAAACCAAATTGAATGGAATGTTTGTTGGGGAATGAAACGGAAAAAACTCAGAATGAATTGTGAAACACTGGAGACCAATACAAAATTTAAGGGAAAAGTATCCAAGCTAAGAAAAAACCAAATCATTATGCCCTGAATTCCCAGTTTAAATTCGTTTAGGTTTATAATAACCCTTGGAACAGTGTTGAATAATTGTGGAATTGAAACAAAGTCATAAAGTGGACTACAGATCAAATCAGTATGAAATGCATTAATCAATTATTAAAACTATTTTTATTAGAGTTATCATTAAGTTTACACTCGTTCACGAAGTGAAAAATGTATATTGGTTTTGTGCAATGTCCGTCTTGCTTTCCGTCCGTCTCTATGTATTTGAATGTAGAGACTTAAGATTTCGAATATATAAATCAGATTAAGTTTAAGGATTTCTCCTATACGTCCAGGGGGGGGGCGTGGTAAATCGGGAAATGCTATATTCTAAAAATAAAATGCTGTTGCTTTCGTCAATATTGCACTCTGAGAACTGGCATTTCAAATATATACTTGTGAATACCGAACCTATACAAAAAGATATGGTGTATATATCTATCTGGGCGTGGCTAATCGGGTAAAACCGTATCGTCTACAGTTTTATAGGTAGAGCATCTAAATTTGGCAGGTGGGTTGACCTTCCCTTAAGATAAATTAAAAAGTTATATAAACTTCTATATGGCGATTTGTATAAATCCTTTAATATTTTGGGCGATATAAAAGCTACTTGAAATTTGGAATGTATATGAGAGTAGATCACCCCGAATCAAAAAAAAATATATAGCAAAGATAGTTACGCCCATTGGGGCGTGGCAAATCGGATAAAACTGTATTTTCTACAGTCTTTGAGCTGGAACTTCCAAATTTAGCAAATAATGTTGTGTTCCCCTTCTTCTAAGATTAAGATTAAGATCAACTAGCTTAAAGCTAAAGATTCCTCAAAAATAAATTCAGAAGGTACTCTATAGTATAGAGTATAGAGAGTATATGCTGAAAACATAGTCTTCATAGTAACATCATCCAAAATTCGCCCACCTGCAATAATGCTCATAGTCAGACACATTCTGACAAATATATTGAAATGCTCGGACCAATGAATACTAAATACTAAATACTCAAATGGACAGGTGAAAAATATATAAGCTAGGGTGTCAAATATATATTTATGGACGTGCTCATATGCCAGGGAACGCCATTCGCAGCAACTGTCGAAGCGAATGCACTCCGAATCCAAATGAATCGAAACTTTTGAAGTGCATGCGCCCCAGCTGCAACTAAAAAAAAACAAAATTGCTCTCTTTAATTGCTGTTTGCTCCAAAGTTTAACGCAACAGTTTCTGTTGCAACAGCACAACAAAACCAAGTAAGAACGTTGCAGTCAGGCGTTACCGACGGCATAATACTCGCTCACAAACCTAAAACTCCCAAATATATCGAACTATATAGAAGCGATTCTCCTGTTAGGTTTTGTAGTCCCAACAGTGAAAGATATAGTTTTATTCCCAAATGGACGAAGCTTATTTACCTTGATATTTTCATATAACCTAGTACCATACGAATATATAAGTTTCAAATACTGCTTCAATAATGCAAATAATATGGTAATTCCCGATTCCAAAAATCTTAACATCTAAGTTTATATAATCAAAGTTTCAAATCTGAAGCTTCTATAGCTGCGCGTTGCTTTGCATAAGCGTGAATAGATAAATAGCCGAAAATTTTACAAAACCAATATGCCCTTTTTTACTTAGTGAGCGGGTATGAAAAGTTAAATAAAAGTGTGGCCAGGCAGCGTTCGCTCAAATGAGCTGAAATGAACGGATGTCGACGGGATGGTCCTGCGACTGGGGCGTGGCATTTGGCGTTTGCTGTTGAAATGATTACGGGAACAGGAGCGCTGTTCGCAGCTGAAGTTGGTAAAACAACACACACTCACACACACACACGCACGCACACACACATACTCATTCAGACAGACACAAATGGAGGCGGCAACCGCAGAGCTACACGGCCGCACGGCCGCAGAGACTTTGGCCAATATTTCAAACACGCGTCGAACGCATTTCCGTGCGGAAAACGGTTACAGCGGAAATGCAACTTTGGCCGTTGTTCAAGCATAACTGTTGTTTATGTTTGCACACACACGTACATGCACACACACATGCACATGACATTGGGCATCGCTGGTTGGTTATCAACAAAAGTGCGACCCGTCCTGAGACACAAACGCAGCTGCGAGCCATTAAAGTGTTGCCCATTTTCTGTATACTATTAAGATGGGTATTATAGTTTTACCATGCAACATATAACATATAGAAGAGGCTGCCTTGAAACTACAACTAAAACGTTTTTACCTGGTACTGGAACTGAGTCATTAAAGATTGACTACCTTTTGTCTTTTCTAGGCAAATTGTGTTATTTTTGGCTTTGTTTTTTTGAGGATAAGCAAATGCTTTCTATAATTCAGAAACAATCTTTATTAAGAGCTACCAATTGAACTCCAAGTTTTCATAGGAAAAAGTTTATCTCAGATATCTCTTGAACAGAGGTTAAGAGGGTTTAGTAATCAAGAATCAGAATATACATTTTGAAAAATTTCCGTATCGGTAAGCACGACAGTTATTCTGTAATATTAAGACAATGCTATGACTTCAGGTAGTACTTCTCCTTGCCTGCAAAACCCTTTCTAAATTTTTATCAAAGTATTTTTTCTTTCAGAGATATAGTTAATTTTAGAGATGGGCGTCGGAATCGAAATTTTCGGGTTCCGCGGGTCCCGAAGGGGTATCTCTGAAATGCCGCCATCTCAGAGCATATCTCTAGAATTTCTTACCATGATCTCATGACCAAACACGTATCCGATCCTGGATCAATCCCGGATCCAAATATAAAAGAACTTTAGTTTTTACAAATATTATAGCTACGCTATAAAGTTTATGGTATAAGCTCTTTATATCATATATATCTAATCAAAAATGTTCTATTATAACTCTGCTTAACTTGAATCATAATTTCATGAAGAAAATATTAGAGAGTATTTAGTATTCAGTTAGTCAAGGCCAACTATGTTTTCTTGTGTTGTCTTTTATGAAATTTCGGGTCAACAGCAGTTACAGTTATAAAGCCGGTTACAATCCCGCTTACAGAGCCCAGTTGCCCATTACGTTTACCAGTTAGTTTTGGCCCATTGCTGGCCAGACGAGACGGCTTATATGTATATACATACATATTTTTTTCTTTGTTTGTCCCTCTTTTGGGATTGCAATTTTTGACAGCAATTTTCTTGCCGTTGACAAAAGCCTCACACTGTAAATTGAGATGGATGAAAGCGAACAGGCAGACAGACAGACGGGCGGACAGACAGATTGACAGACAGTTAGACAGTCGAATAGACGGAAAGAGTGGCATCAAGCGCGTCTCCAACTGAGCCAATAAGCGCACTTGGTTTAAAGCAACAAACCCCTTGAAAAACTAAAAAAAATAAAACCCGTTGCTGTTGTCCTCTTACAGTATTCGGTGGGTTGCTTAATTGGTTTGGTCCGACAAAAAAAATAGAGATATAAAAGAGAAAAACCCGAAAAAGAGGGACGTTAAAATACTGAATACGGCTAGCCAGCTGTTCACTTTGGGTCAAGGCGAGTCAGAACTGCGCACAAAGCAAGCCAAGGGAAAGAGAAAAGGGCAAAGGAAGAAGAACATATAAATGTAATATGAAGTGCTCATTGAAACATTTTATAAGAATTTTTAAATATTGTATTTCTTAAGTTTTTGTAGTCTTTGTGGACGAGTGGTGTGTACGTTTGCAAATTTAGTCAATAGATCAAGGATTCGAACCCTACTGAGTTCAGTGCGCAATAATACGTTAAATTTTATAAGCAAAAAAATCGATTATTGTCATAAACGTTGCAAACAAAACAAATAATACTAAAAAAAAAAAAAAAAAAAAATTTGATTAATTTAATTCATTTTTAACTTTAAAAAAATAGTTAAAATTCTGAAAAAGACTTAAACAATCAATATTCAAAACTAAAACTGAATAAATCAATTTATTAGAAGTAATTAGAAAACAAACTGAAATAAAATTTTCAACTAGCCCAGAAGTTCCGTTCGGAGATGAAATAATGAAGTATAAGTTCATATCGTCCATAGAGTCTACTCTATATATGTATACTACTCTATATATTTGACTCTATGTATACTACTCTATATATTTGACTCCATCTATGTATACTACTCTATATATAGTACTACTCATCTATATACACTATTCTATATATACTACTATATACTACCATATGCATACTACTCTTTATATAGTACTCTATATATACTACTCTATATATACAGTACTACCCATCTATATACCCTACTCATATATATACTCTACTCTATATATACTACTCCATATATACTACTCCATATACACTACTCTATATATAAACTCCATATCTACTACTCCATATACACTACTCTTTATATACTACTCTATATACAATACTTCAATCAATAAATAAATTGTGCGCAGAGTGTTTTGAAGTCGATTATACCCGACTGCCACGCCCTTGCTTAAAAGAATTATAAGCATTAGATTTTCTATAAATATGTGCATTCATGTGTGTGTCTATGTATAATGTTCATATGTGTGTGTGTGTGTGTGTGTGCGTTGGCCATGATAGGATTTGCGTGCGCCCTTTGAGTTTCAATTGAGCTTACTGCTAGTAATTAAAGGGGCATTAGGCAGCCGCCACGCCCACCAGCCAAACTGGGCTGGCGAAGCCAGTGTTGGCCAGTTTATGGCTTTGGCTTAAACGGTGCAGACATTTTCATTAATTTGCACAATTGAATGATTTTCATTAAATTGTAATTACCCGAAATTAATCGCCTTGGCAATTGGAAAGGCTCCTGCTGAGGCGATTGGGTAAAGGTCGCAGCGCTGCCTAAGCAGCTTATAGCTATTGCTTTGCCTAGAACCAACTGGATTCATAGTCCTTTCTCTCCCTCTCTTTGAGGCTCGAGGAAAGTTGCCCAATCGATTGCATCGATGCATTGTTTGTATTTGCCGACTGATTGAAATGCATGTGAGCGTGGCAACTGTTTAGTTTTCATTAGAAAACGCATTCCGAAAATCCATTGGCTGGCAATTAGTGCACAGCAAAGCGTTACAAAATAAAAGAAAGGCGACGGCTGCTTAGCCTCCAGCTGGAAAAGCGCAAATGAATGCAAAGAAATGCAAAAGTGAAGAAAGAAAAACAAAAATGCAGATTCTTAGAGAAGCTGAAACTCGCATACCCTTGCCAATATGATAGAGTTGAGATTTATAGTTCGAATATATATAAAATATGAATATCAATGAAAACGAGTATAGTAATAGATGTTGCTTATATTATAACGATATAATTGCATATTGAAGCTTTAAAAGCTTAAATTTGATTTGCTAAGAAATTTTCTATAGTTTATATGATATAGAAAAATTAATGATAAAAAATGTGAGGAGAAGAATGATATATGTCAGATATCTTAAGCTGCAATACGAGATGGATATATCATAAGGGAATTATGTATATCATAAGTTATTGATATATATAGAATGATATATATCATATGTCATATATCATTCATATACAATTCTCTATCATATGTCAAATATCAGTCTCTAAGTTATATAACATACTCTATATCAGATAACATTCTCTTATTACAGTTTAAGATATATGATATATATAATTTTGATACTCATTATTCATATAATATATTATACATATATATAATTTTTTAAATCAGATATCATTCAGTTTTCATTATTGCAATTCTCAATTTATAAGAATAAAAGAGTTATTTCGAAAAATGGATATAGTCATTGGAATATCCGACCAAATCTGAGAAATTGACATACCCTTTCGTTGTCAGGGTATGCGAAGGCAAACAAAAATGCAAATAAAGCAGCCAAATGTCAGGTGCAAGTGTGTAGAAGGCGCCTTGGCGTTGGAGGCGTGTGCGACTTGGCAATTAAGAACGCCTCTGAGCGGCAGCTGCCACTGAGTTGCTTAAGTGTGCGTTGCATATTTTAAGCTGCCACCGACTACCGCCTCTCCCGCCCCCCTTCTCCAGCTCGCGCCTTGGCAATGTAAACAATGGGGCAGATGTTGGTGTTGCATCGGCAAAGGCGGTCAAAAGGCCGTCGAGTGTCGTGTGCCAAGTTACAATTTGCAACAACAATGGCAATAATTCAGTTCAAGTGCACAAAATGTGTTGCACATTTCGCATGCAGCTGCAAGGTAAATGTTTGGGCGCACAGCTGGGGCGTGGTCAGGTGCGAATATTGCCGCAGGGCGGACAGCTCGGACAGCACGAAGGTCTTTCCATTTCAAGATGTTTTTTTTTTCCTAGCTCGAGCTGCCAAAAGACAGACACAATACGGGAAGAGCAAAGATAGATAAACTACAAGAAATTAAAACAATAAAACTCAAATTAGGTAAAGACCACAAATGGTATATGGACGAGCTGGGTAAATAAAACAAGTTAGGATAATGAATTAAGTTTTCTATGAGATTGTCAACTTTCTTTTTGTCAGCTGTCACTGCAATCACATAAATGTAGATAAAGCTTGCAAAACTCTATTTTTATGCACGCTTAACTTGTAGAACTTTATCAAAACTTAAGCATATTAGTGAAGATTATATAGATCATATATTTCTTCACTAATTTTTCAAAAAAATTTTTTTGTATTAATGCTAGAGATTTAATGAAAAATATACTATTAACTTTTAGCAGGAAACATTCTTTTTTAATGCTTTTTTATCGTTTGTAAAATTTTATATTAAAAAAAAAATCAAATGTTTTTTTTACAAGTTTTCATAACTTTATCAAACTTAAATCAAATTTGGGGATCCGCACTGTTTTTCTTAAGAGTTTTTTTATTTTCTTATCGGAACCCGCTAGAATTTCGGGATCGGACTTTTTAGAATATTTGCCATCTCACCCGATCCCTAACATTTTTGTCTAGTTTGACGTATTGATTGATTCTGTATTCACAATTGATGGAGATAAGCTTTCTTTAATTAATTTTCGAGATTATTTTAAGTTATAATCTCGCGCAAAGTAAATATATTTCAGATGGCTGATGGGCTTAAGAGAAATATATTATTTTTATAAAATTTGATATAGTCTTTATAAAATTTCGATAAATATATTGAGATTATTTGATCAACAATCTATAAAAGTAAATGTTTGTCCATTCTCGATTGCAGCTAACCGAACGCCAGGAGCAAACACCAGCACCACAAATGCAAGATGAATTCGGACCAAACAATGCAGATGCCATCTGGGCCGCCGCCTGCGTCGCAGAGAGTTACATGCGGCGAGTACACCGGGGACAGGGAGAGCTACGGGGAAGCCAGGAGTCTGGGCTATGGCGGCATACCGACTACGTCCACCAGCAGCTACAGTTCTTTTGGCGTACTCTCCAATTTATCCAGCGTCGGGGCAGGAACGCCCACATTGCCGCTGCTGCTGTCCACGCCGCCTTCAACAAGCACATTCAAGACGACGACGATCCCGATGCCGACATCGACGCCTTCGACTTCCCCTTTGGTCCCCATCCTGACGCCCTCCACGCCTTCCAACCTCATCCCCATTACGATGACAGCTCCGATGACGAGCCCCTCAACGACAACATCAACGCTGCCGGCGCTGCAGCAGCAGCAGCAGCAGCAGCAGCAGCAGCAGCAGCAGCAGCCGCCGCCCCCATCATCAACGCTGTTGCCCATGTCGCTGACGTCCATGTCGCTGGCGACACCGACCCAGCTGCTGCCGATGCCGACGCTGGAGGACATTGAAGTGGCAACGCAACAACAACAGCAGACAACGCAACAGCCAGCCGGCATACTTAAATACCCGACACCTTCGACCATTGGCTATGTCAGCGAACTGCTGCCACCCCCAGGCCCCACCCTGGCGGCCAGCGCCAGCGGCTCCATCAACAGCAACTGCGGCACACTGAAGAGCAATGCCAAGCTGTTGCCGCTACAGCTGGTCGCAAATGCAGCTCCCACACGCAAGGAGCCGCCCACGTCGACGTCCACGGCCCAGTCCCAGCAGCGTCCGCCCCGCCGACAGGGCTGGTGCGCCTGCTTCAGCTCCGGACCCAGTGCATCGGAAGGCAAGACGCCGCCCGGCTACAGCACCAAGTCCAAGAAACGCAAACAAACAGCCCAAACGGTTTGGTCTGCTCTTCTCACTAACTTGGGCATCTGCATGCTGCTTCTGGCCTACACACTGCTCGGTAAGTGAAGAGTTTTCAAAACTGATGAAAAGTGATTTCCACATTTTCCAATATGCACATTTTCCCTAGAAATTACATGCAGAAAGCTCTCACAGTATTCAAATTCTTAGCTGGGGGCTGTGAGGAAAACAAACAATACTCAAGCTGAAATAAGTATTCGACTGCTCTTCTTTGCGATTCTCATAACTTAAGATAAGCTTTGCAAGTCTTCAGACACCTGCTCGTTTTCCTCCTTTAGAGAAATGGAAAACATATTAAGACAGATTCTTAGCTGTGAGCTATGAAAAAGAAAAAGCAAACAATACTCAAGCTGAAATTAGTATTATACTGCTCTTTTTTGCGATTCTCATAACTTAAGATACGCTTTGCTTCATTCAGGCATTTGCTATCTTTTATAGAGAAATGAGAAACATGTAAAGACAGATTCTTAGCTTAGCTGGGAGGAAAACAAACAGTACTCAGCTGAAATAAGTATTACACTGCTCTTCTTTGCGATTCTCATGATTTAAGATAAGCTTTGCTTGCTTGCAGGCACATTAAATCTCTTATTGAGAAATGGGAAAGATAAAGAGACAGACTTTGTGTATATTATATTATATTTTATATATTATAAATCTGCTATTTTGGAAATTGAAATCGATAGAAAGGAGAAGGAGATCTCCTGCATGTAATAACAGATCTTAGGTATTCCACTTTTAAAGTTACTATGTCGATCTATCCATAATATATGTTTATAGTATATAGTAGCATATGACTAGATCGGAAAAATCTCCCTCAACTCACTGTAAAATCAATTTCTGGATTCGAAGATGCTTGCTGATTTCTATCTGGCAGATACTTAGATTAGTAGTCAGCAATTGATATTAATAAGGATTGATGGAATTTATAGATTGGTTATTTAATTGAAGCCTGGGCAAAGCGCAATTAAGACAATTTTAATGAGACGAGCTCATTTGTAATGTGTCGCTGGCATTTAGAGTCTCGAGTGGGGGTGCTCATTAAATTTGGACAGCTACTGTGGCATTTCGCTTGATTAATTATATATATGTGTGTATGTGTACTTATGTATATATAGGAACTATCAGTTGTATAAACAACTGTTATTGTTGTTGTTTTCCTTACGGGCCTTCCTTATGTTGACTAATTAACGCAAAATTTCCCTGTCGAGTCGCTGGCTTTTTGCGGCTGCTGTGCGTCAAACACAGATACAGATAGAGCTCGTGTCTGAGCAGTTGTATCAACAGATACCTAATGTATCTTGTCACAATTTCGACGTTTAAATTAACAACAACAATGTGATAAATTTAATTAATCATTTTGCCAGCCGCATGCGAAATGCAAAGAAAACGCCAAAATGGCGTCGGCCGCGAGCTTTGCCACAAGGCCGAAAACTCCAAAACTTATCCCACTGCCAATTGTGCGTGCGTATGTGTGTGTCTATGTGTGTGTGTGTGTGTGTGTGTGTGTGTGTGTGTGTGTGTTTGTGGGTAGCATTATCATCCACATTGGCATCGCTGTCATGTTGTTGCCGTGTCGCCAGCCATGTGTACTCGCATTAGAAACCAAAGACGGCTGTGCGAACATGTCGGCCGCGGAAGTGACAGGCTGCGAGACAAAGTGACAAAATAGGCAGCATGCAAAAGGCAGGCAGCACATGCGCCACATCAAATACTTTAAACAAATCGAAGGGGCGTCAGAGATGCCAAAAGCAAAACTGTTATACATCGCACTTAACCATAGAAGTCACAACATTTTATAACAAAATGCGATTTATTTAGATTCTGACTTCGTCGTAGTTCTGAATGTCAAATGAAACTGTTACTTATCACTGGTAATGAAGACTGACTGTCAAATCAAACTGTTACTTATCACGGGTAATGAAGAAGTCACAACATTTTAAGACAGAACATGATTTATTCAGATTCTGACTTCGTCGGAGTTCTGAATGTCAAATGAAACTGTTACTTATCACGGCTAATAAAGAAGTCACAACATTTTAAGACAAACCATGATTTATTCAGATTCTGACTTCGTCAGAGTTTTGACTGTCAAATGAAACTGTTACTTATCACGCTTAATGAAGAAGTCGCAAACATTTTATGAAAAATCATGATTTATTCAGATTATGACAATGTTGACTGTCAAATAAAACTGCTACTTATCACGGTTAATGAAGAAGTCACAACATTTTAAGACAAGGCATGATTTATTCAAGGCATGATTCTGACTTCGTCAGAGTTCTGACTGTCAAATGAATCTGTTACTTATCACGGGTTATAAAGAAGTCGCAACATTTTAAGACAAAACATGATTTATTCAGTTTCTGACTTCGTCACAATTTTGACTGCAAATAAAACTATTACTTACATGGGCAATAAGGAAGTCACAACATTTTATGACAAAATTCGATTTATTCATTTGCTAACTTTGTCGGAGTTTAGCCTGCCACGATTAGCAATACAGTTATTTAGCAAATAAAACTGTTCCTTGTAACGGATAACATAGAAGTCACACTTAACACGGAATATGATTATTCTTAAGATTCGCAAAAGACGATCCAGACTTCGATAGAGTTTTACTTTTCACGTTACTCAACACAGTCTACGAAAAAGTTACTTGTCGACAAGCTGTTACTTATCACGGTTCATTTTAAAGCCATATATTGTACTTAAGATTGCCAAAAGATGAGCTAGACTTTGTCAAAGTTTTCCATTTCACATTAGTTGCCACAGGTAGCGAAAAAGTTACTTGTCGCAGGAAGCTGTTACTTGTCACGGTTAATGAAGAAATCATTATAATTTAAAGCAAAGATTTTCGGAGTTTAACTCATCACGTTACTTGTCACGGTTTGTGAAGTCACAGTAGTCAAGGCTGATTTACTTGTCACGATAACAAAATCATAGCATTTCAAGACAAACAAATTAAAAATCATAATATTTTCAATTTAAGAGCATTATCATAAACTTAACTCGGTGTAAAATAAAGATATTTGACATGCACATAATCGTATAGTGTTGCCACCGGGAAAATTTTTAGCAGATTTGGCAACTGCCAAGATCTAAAGAGCTTAACTATTTGAGTGCTTAAAGAATGCAATTCAACTTCTGATCTAAATGTTTTTTTTTTAATAAAGTAAATTTGAATGTTAAAAATTGGACTAATTAATTTTAGAGCTATTAAAATAATTTTGAAAAAACTTTTTAGCCTAATTAAAATATTGTAAAATTGTTGAAACTTTTAAAGCTAATTAAAATATCGCTAATGTTGCTTAAGGTTTTTGACTTTAAATATTCGTAGAGAAGACATTGTCTAGAATCGCGCTCTAGCTCATCTCTGTGCGTGTGCGTGTGTGAGTGTGTGTCTATGTGTGGCTGTATGTGACAGCTGCGCAAAAAGTTAGCCGTGTTGCCTTGTTAAAGGAAATCATCAAATGACACAAACAATTATTTAACTTTCTCTAGGCTCCGGTGCGTGAGTTTGTGACGTCAGCCCACGCCCATATGACAGCTCCCAAGCCCCTAGTGTCTATGTGTGTGTGTGTTTATGCATATGTGCCTGTGTGTACTCCATTTTGCGTGCATTTTAACGCTTCAACAAAAGTTTCAAGTTGGCCAAGCACAACAACAGCAGCAACAATTGCTTCTTTTGTGTTACTGCTGCTGTCGCTTCTCCCTGCTGCTGCTGCCGTCCAGCCGCCAATTCACAGTCCTGCCACACACGCTCATGTATTATTTTTAACTTTGACATGTGTTGGCTTTTGTCGACGACATCGACTCATCATACCCCTCATAATATCATTTGCAGCCCCGAAAAAAGGAAAAAAAAAATTGTTAAAGTTACGGGGAATGTAGCAGAAAAACTTTTTCACAAACTTGACAAATGCCGCTCCAGCAACACATGTTTGCCTATGTGTGCATGTGTGTGTTTGTGTATGTGTGTATATTGGTTGATCAGCATAGACATAATGTGAGTGACAGGGCTTCAAGTTAGGAATTTACACAGCACATGCAGAGCTTAACTCTGTAAGGGCATTGACTATTCGTCATGTCAACGAACTCAATGTGACCCGTTGCCTTTTCTTTTGTTAACCGGAATTCCTGGAGGCCAGTCCCTTCGAGGCGGCGCCTCAAAAATGTCAATGTCTTGATGAATTCAACTTAATTTGGAAGATTTTGCTGTCACATTCTAAAGCCATTTAACAGTTGTGGCTATCAGTAAGTGAGAGAGACAGGGAGAGAGAAAGAAAGACAGGGAAAGAGAGATAGGGACAGAGAGAAAGAGAGAGTGACTGGTAGAGAGGGATAGAGAGATAGAGAGATGGAGAGATAGAGAGATAGAGAGATAGAGAGATAGAGAGATAGAGAGATAGAGAGATAGAGAGATAGAGAGATAGAGAGATAGAGATATAGAGAGATAGAGAGATAGAGAGATAGAGAGATAGAGAGATAGAGAGATAGAGAGATAGAGAGATAGAGAGATAGAGAGATAGAGAGATAGAGAGATAGAGAGATAGAGAGATAGAGAGATAGAGAGATAGAGAGATAGAGAGATAGAGAGATAGAGAGATAGAGAGATAGAGAGATAGAGAGATAGAGAGATAGAGAGATAGAGAGATAGAGAGATAGAGAGATAGAGAGAGAAAAAGATAGAAAGATAGAGAGAGAGAGAGAGAGATAGAGAGATAGAGAGATAGAGAGATAGAGAGATAGAGAGATAGAGAGATAGAGAGATAGAGAGATAGAGAGATAGAGAGATAGAGAGATAGAGAGATAGAGAGATAGAGAGATAGAGAGATAGAGAGATAGAGAGAGAGAAAAAGATAGAAAGATAGAGAGAGAGAGATAGAGAGTTAGAGAGATAGAGAGAGAGAAAAAGATAAAAAGATAGAGAGAGAGAGATAGAGAGTTAGAGATATAGAGAGATAGAGAGAGAGAAAAAGATAGAAAGATAGAGAGATAGAGAAATAGAGAAATAGAGAGATAGAGAAATAGAAAGAAAGAGAAATAGGGAAAAAGAGCGAGAGAGATTAAGAGACAGATAGAGAGAAAGATAGACAGTTAGAGAAAGAGAAACAAAAAGAGAGAGAGGAACCAGTAAGCGGCTAAGAGAACTGATAATGTAAAGGGCAAAGAAGATGAAAGCGATAAACCAAAGTAGAGGTTAAGGCAGCTGGAAGAGAAACATTAACCTCGCTAAGCCATTAGAAAACTGAGAAACTAAGCAAAAACCTTAGCGCAAAGAAATAGAGAAGTTAGTCGAAAAGTTGGATAAGAAAACAGCAACAACAACAAGAAAAAATTTATTAAAAGCTAAATGAGAACCTCATCAGGGAAAGTAACGAAAAGCTAGAAGCAAATAGAAGCAAATGTTTAAAGCATCAATGTTAAACTAAAGCAATCTCTCTTTAAAAAAAAAAATGCAATTTAAAGTTAAAATATTTTTAATTTAATTATTTATACACATTGAAACAATGAAGAATATTGTGGCAAGCAATAATTAGGAATATTGTTGACAAAAATTTTATCAAAAACTTCTTTGTTTTCTATGCATAAATATTTTGTGAAAATTTTGTATTGAATCCCAGAAAATGCGAATTAAAGTTAAATTTCCTAAGTCTGAAAAATAAAATAAAAATATCTGTTAATTTGTTTGGTTCTAGGCATCAAGGAGAACAAATTCAATACAATATCTATAAGTAAACTAAATTGTTAGCAAATAATGTTTGGTTGGCTTAATGAAATAGCCAGAACGAATTGATTTTGACAGAGATATGTATTTCTAAGAAATTGAGAGTGCCGAAAATTCAGCTCATGCTGTGAAAATGCAATTCAAAATAAAATTTCCTTCTGCAGAAAAAGCCCTTAGATACCTGAAAGAAACTTTGCAAATCAAAATTTGGTTTTATTCATCACGCTGCCTGGCAGAAAGAGAAAAGTCAAAACGAAATTCCTAACAAATGATGTTTGTAAAATGGACAGATTGAATTGATTTCTAAGGGAAAAACAGAATATAAGAAAAACACAATTGCTATGCGAAGCTGGCCATAAAATTGGCCTATTTAAGAGCTCTGATGATTGCTGTGCATGACTTTTGGCCATTGGCTAAAGCAGAGGAAGCCCCAACTGACTCCAAGCAATCCGGAGCACTGACAAAACAAATGAGTTGCCGTTGCTTATTTGGAGGCTAACACGTTGTCGTTGTTGTAGTTCCTCTGTGTGTGTGTGTGTGTGTGTGTGTGTGTGTGTGAAGTCTCATGAGTCTAATGCTGTTTGTTGCACTTTGTTTGCAGGCTCCTTTATATTCCTAACCATCGAGAACGAGGACTCGGCTCTGCTGCATCAACAGCATACGCTGGCATCCACCAAGCGCAATAGCCACAACAGCAACACCAATGGGAACGGCAATGGCATCTATCAACAGCAAAGGTCGCCGCAGACGCAGTCACAGCCCCAGCCACAGCATCAACAGCAGCAAGGATCTCACACGGACAATGACACGATGGCCGCTGCAGTTGCCCAGGGACAGGGACAGGGACTGGGACAGGGCCATGGCCAGGATCTGGGCCATGGCATGGAGCGCGGCGTCTACGGCCAGGCATCGAATGACTTTGTTTATGGCTTGGATGACAACGACATGGACGGGGGGCAGGCGCAGTTTGCCCTATCGCCGGATACTTATGATGTACGGCAGCGCACCATTGAGAATATCTGGGACATAACCGTGTCTCTCAACATACTCTATAAGGAGAACTGGACAAAGTGAGCGCTCTCTCTCTCTCTCTCAGTTATCAAACTACTTACTAATGCCCTCTCTCTCTCTCTCTCTCTCTCTCTCTCTCTCTCTCACACGCTCACAGATTAGCCGCACTTGAAATTGCCAAGTTTCAAGACCAATTAATCAAGAGACTGAACGAGGATGTTATGCTGCAATTATCACACGACGATGTGGCTGCCGGACATTCGGTTGCTGCTGCTGGTGGGGCTGCTGGTGGTGGTGGCGGTGGTTCAGCTGGTTCAGCCAACAATCCGGCCACGGAAGCTGTGCTCCTTCACACACACTTTCATCATCATCGCCTTGCCGGCGGCGGCGGCGGCGTGGGTGGACCACCGCACGAATGGAATTTCGCCAAAGCGTTTTTGTATTCGCTGACCGTTTTGACCACAATTGGTAAGTGCCCACTGACCAGTGCTTACCACATATACGACAGAGAGAGGGAGAGAGAGAGGGAGAGACGGAGAGTGAGAGAAAAAAAGTGGCATGTGTGGGTGCCCGACGAGCTGGCTGCATTGTGCCATTACGCCATGGCCGTGGGCCATAAATTTTATGTTCCACGAAACGGAAATTTGCTTTACTTCAGTGGCGAGAACATCATGTAAACTTCGTGCACTTGATTTTAGATAGCGCCGCCATAGGGTCCACGGCCCATTCACCTTTTGACACGACCACAAAAGCTAGGCAACACCAAACGGATCGATGATCGATATCAGGCGGCATGAACTCATGCGCTTCGATATGCCATTTTAATTAACCAAATGTGAAATCCAAGCATAAAAAAAGAATAGTATTAAACACAATACAAAGTGAGAAGCGCAGCGAAAAGCACAAAAATAGAATAAAGTAGATGTTGACAGATACTTAAATAGAAACATTATGAGCTACGTAGAGCTAATAGAAAACATGGAGTGCAGCGAGAAACATAGAGAGAAGCATATGCTTTGCCATCTTGCCATCAGCTGCACAGAGATAATTAAAACGAGTAGTACAGAGAGTAGTATAGAGAGAAGCATAGCGAGAAGTAAGTTAGGAGGCAAAACGAGAAGCATTGCGATATTTCAAGCTAGAGTATAACGAGAGACAAAATGAACACAGCGAGAAGCATAGGAGAAGCATAGAGCTAAGTTAAGCGAGAAACATAGAGAGAAGCATAGTGAGTAGCTTATCGAGAAACATCGCGAGAAGCATAAAGATAAAAAGAAACGAGAAGTAATGAGAGAAGCTTAGAGAAAAGTTTAGCTAGAGAAGATTACTGAAAAGCATAAAGAGAAGCAAAGCAAGAAGTAAGTTAGGAAGCACAGCTAAAAGCATTGCAGTAATTGAAGCGAGAAGCATGACGAGAGGCAAAGTAAGGTAAAAAGCGCAGCGATAAGTATAATGAAAAGTATAGAGCTAAGCTACGCGAGAATCAAAGAGAGAACCACAGTGAGAAACATAGCTGAAAGCTTAGGCAGAATTAAAACGATAAGCACAATAAGGAGCATGGCGAGAAGAAGGTTAAGAATAGCAGCGAGAAGCATTGCGATAAGTCGAGCGATAATTCAAGCAAAAGTCAAAGTGAGAAAAACAAGGCGTAGTAAAGCAAAAAGCACAGCGAGAAGTACAATAAGGAGTATATAGCTAAACTAAGCGAGAAGCAATGAGAGAACCACAGTTAGAAGCATGGCTAGAAGCGACGAAAAGTATGATGAGAAGCATATCGAGAACTAAGTGAAGAAGTTTAGCAGAAAGCTTTGCGATAGTTCAAGCGAGAAGCAAAAGAAAAGGCAAGGTTTGTAGCAAAGCGAGAAGCATAATATGAAGTGAATCAAGAAACATAGCGAGAAGCATAACGAGAAGTAAAGGAAGTAGCACTGTGGAGAGATAAGCTTAACAAAAACCTGGCGAGAAGCATAACGAGAAGTAGAGCAAGAAGCATTGTGAAAAGAGAGAAGCATAGTGAGAAACATAACAAGAAGTAAAACAAGAAACATAATGAGTAGCAATGCGGGAAGTGTAGTGAGAAGTATAGAGAGAAGCTTAGTGAGAAGTGTAGTGAGAAGTGTAAAGAGATAAGCTTTACAAGATTTAAAAAAGGAAAGTTTCAAAATTCTATTAAATGAGAAAATCTTTTTGGATTAAAAATTCAACGATTAGAGGCTTAAGTTAAAAAGAGAGTTTGCTCGCTGTCATTAACTTAATACTTAAACTGAATATGACAAACAGTAGAAGCGAAAAATTTATAAAAACATCTCACAGAAACAATTAACAAACGCTTAAACAGACTGAAATGAAAATTTGAAGCTAATCACATGAGACTTTATTCGAAGCCAAATCAATTGACCAATTGTCTTTATATCTGCTAAACAATTTCAACTTGGCACTATCAGCTGCCATGCACAAGCACACATACAAATACATATATATATATATATTTATATATGTGTGTGTGCAGCTGAAGGTAAAATGCTGAAAATTCCGTAGCTGTAAAACTTTGAAATCTGAACAATTTGAACGAATCCCGTTATATGTGTGTGGCTTATCGGAGATGCTCATCTGTCATTTGTGTGCTCATGTGAGGAGAATATCTTTCAATTGGCATTGTCAAGGCGCTGCCACACCCACACACACATCCACCTTAAGCTGCGTGTGTGTGTGTGTGTGTGTGTGAGCTGCCTGAGTTTTGCAGTTGTTCCGTTTCCCAGGGGCTGTCAAGTGCTGGCGTTTGCGCTTTTTATTTTTGTTTTTTGTAATTTTTGTCTTCAGTTGTTGTTGTTGCTGTTGTTGTTGTTGCTCGGTAATTTCGTAGGTTCACCCACAAAAAACAAGCCGAAAGTCAAATATTGATAGAGCAAAACAACAAACGAAGCTATTTGCTTAGCCCGAATGGCCAAAAACACACACACAGACAGAGACAAAGATAGACAGAGAGCGAGAGAGTGAGTGAGTGAGTGAGAGTGAGAGGCATAGACACGACTTTCCACTTGTGAAAATGCTATAAAATAAAATTTGCAAAAATTTTCTGCTGATCTTGGCAGTTCATGCAAAGGGCCGACAAGCAAATAGGACCCACACCCTCAATCCCAATGCCAATCCCCAAATGCCGCCCACTGCATAAAATACTCAGGAGTGAAGAGGGGACTGGAGCTGGTAGGGGAATTTCGGGTCGCATTGTCAGTTTGCAATTGCGTTAGTCAGCAGAGGCTGCCGCTGCCGCTGCTGCTTTTGGGACATTTGTATTAACATGGCTTCCTGCTTGCCAGCCGGCTTATTATTATTATTATTATTGTTTTGCGGCTTTCAATGGACGCAATGGCAATGCCCGGCACATTGTTCTTGGACGAACGCCTACAAAAACTGACTGTGTATGAGTGTGTGTGTGTGTGTGAGCACCCAACAATATGATTATTATTATTGGCCAGCCCTCGACTAAGCCACTTGCCAATGCAGTGTGTCCCAGGCACAAGAGTAACGCCTAGAGATGGTTCGTCCTTTTTGGGATTTGAGCTTCACAAATTTCTCTTTTCTCTTTTGAACACGAAACGCCAATGAAATTTTGATTAGTATAAACAACACTCAGAGTCCCAACATTGAATCTATTTATTTTAGATATAAAGCAAAGCTGTTTAATATATCAACATATATCCACCTGAGTATTTTTAAGGAATGCTATTTTTATAGAACTAAAATCTTTTCTGATTCAAATTTTTTTATGGGCAAAGACTTAAAACCAACAGCTCTAGAAAGCAGTTTGAACAGAAGACAAAATTGAAATCTTTTAGCTGCTTTGACTTAACCTCTTTATTAAGTTTTCTTTATATATTCTTTGTATCCTTTGAAAATTGGAATTCAGGGTATAGTGGTTTTGTTAAATGTATGTAACAGGCAGAAGAAGGCGTAGGAGACGCCATTAGGTATATATATTCTAGATATAGACGAAGAGCTGAGGGGATTTACCCCTATCCGTCTGTCTGTCCGACCATTCTTCCGCTAGCTTGCCTGTCTTTCCGTCCGTCAGTCATTTCGTCCGTCCGTCTGTCCTTCCATCTGTTTATTTGTCTATCTGTCCGTCCCTCCACCCGTCCATTCGTCTGTAGTTCTGACTGTCTTTCCGTCTGGCTACCCTTCCGCCCGTCTGCCTGTCCTTCATCCGTCGTTCCGTCCTTCTTTCCGTCCGACCGTCCTTCTGTCCGTCCTTTTGTCAGTCCTTTTGTCAGTCCTCTCGTCAGTTCTTCCGTCAGTTCTTCCGCCAGTTCTTCCGTCCGTCCATCCTTTTGTCAGTTCTTCCGTTCGTCCGTCCTTGCGTCCTTATGTATGAACGCCCCGATCTCGATATGTTAGGTGAAGGTTGCCCTATAACAAGCTTAGATCAAGTTTGTTTCAAGTATTCGATAACTTTTCCCGTTTTCATGAAATCGCTTGCAAATGTTATCGAAATTCATTTTTTGTTCATATCTTTTACATTTTTTAAGCGAAAGTCACCAAATTTACAATTTGAATTATTTTATATATATTATTTAAAAAATATATTTCTATTTATGCCCCACTAGCAGTCACAGTCAAATCACAGTTTTATATTAAATCTTGCTACTCAGCTGCTGAAACTAGAGTCTAACTAACATATTTATAGCCACTTTATGAATCTTATTATATATATCATATTTGTCATATATTTCATATATATTGCTGATATCACATATATAGTTGCTTTCACACACTTTCAATCACATTTAAATCAGACAAAATACTGAAACAGTGTATCAGTGCAGTCAGTAAGCTCTATACTATATCTTCATACAGAGATCGTGCGTGCTCGTGCCCACGCGTCCGTTTCTAGCTCTAGCTTAGGAACAATTTACAGTTCCTGCACACACACACACAGCAGACACTTTGTATGTAAAGAAGCGTATGTGTGTGTGTGTGTGTGCGTGTACATCTCGCTATGATTGTCTTGGGCATAAATGGGAATTTATAGGCGGCTTGCTCTGGCTCTGTCCCGATTTGGCATTGGCCCTGGCTCTGCCACCGACTGTGCCACAATAAATAGCCAGCTCGGGCAATCCCTGGACGGCAATAAGACAAGTAATTTAGTTGCAAAATAATTTTAAATTTCATTTTCCATTTTCACAGCACTCACTATCATCAATTGCGCATCTAGCGTGGGCGACATGCGAGACGTGGGGGCGGATTGGGGTTGCCTTTGCTTCTTGGTGGGAATTGACTTTTATGCTATGGCATATCCTGCTTTATGCGAGTCCTTCGATGCATAAGCAAGTAAAAAAAACATCGATATCAGCACTTTATGTAATTGTGCGCTTTATGAATGGCTTTGAGCAAGTCGAGCTCGGGAATTAAGTGGATTACACTCTATATATGCAATATGCTCTAACTGTTTATCGAAAATCATTAAGCTTTATTATTATAATTATATTATATTAGTTATATTTTAACTTAGGAAAACTCTTATTGATTTATTTTTAGACTTTTTTTTGTGACTTATTTTGCATTTTGCTTAGCCTTGTCTGGAGGACAAAGCAGATATGAAGAAGCAACGCTAAGTCTCTTAAAATTAATCCCAAATTTTGAGTTTAGCTAAAAACTGAAGTAGATTCAAGCAGCTAAATTTATCAAATTTGAGGATTTTTGTTAAAAGCCATATCAAATTTCCCGATTTGCCACGCCCCTAGTGAGCGTGGATATTTAACTTTTTGATCGATCTTAAGAGAAGGTCAACAGTATGTAAATTTCCAAATTTGGATGATCTAGCTCTTAAACTAGATAGAAGAAGACATAGCTTTACCCGATTCGCCACGCTCTCAAAGAGCGTAGCTATATATACTATTTCTTTTTCTATGGGCTGCGATTCATAAGTATATATTCGAAATTTCAAGTCTAAGATTTCAATAGTGCCGAAGTTATCCCACTAAAACTTTTCTTAAAACCGATCTGTTCTATGGGAGCTATAAGATATAGTCGTCCGATCCGCCTGCAGCAGATTGCAGTCTTTCTGCAAAATTTTAGCACTGTAACTTTAATACTCTAGGAGGAGAGACGGACAGACGAACTATATCAAGTCAGCTCGTTGTGCTGATCAAGAATATATATGCTTTATATAGTCGGAGATGCTTCCTTCTCTGCGTTGCAAACTTCTGACCAGAACTAATATGCCCATTTGGGCAGTGTATAAAACAGGACAACCAATATACAAATTTCACTAGTATTACGTTTTGAGCCATCCATATTTCCCTAGAATTGCTAAGAATACCTTGGAAAAAAATGAAAATTGATTTTAGCTTAAACTGTGTTAAGACATATTACCAACTTTTCAGTTGACAATTTCCGCTTATTCGCTTACATTTTGACCAAAAACTGGCTCAAGTTCTATTGAACATTTACTTCCATAAGAAACACAAAATATATCTACATTTGTTTGCTGCAAGTGCGACAGCTATTATATTTATTCATATATGGCTGCTTGACACTTTAGATATATATATATATATATAATATGTCGAGATTGTCGGCAGGAATAATGCAGTTAACTGGGCAACCCGCTGTCACACACGCCCCCACAATAAACGGTCTAAGTATTGAAATCTTTCAATATCTTTCAATAAAATATGTAGATGCTTCAATCAACTCTTGCAATCACTCTCACTCACTCACTCTCTCTCGCTCTCTCTTTCTTGCTCTCTCTCGCTGTCTCTTTCGCTTTCTCCCTTGCCCTGCCCGACAAATTGACAGCGCGCCAGCTGAGTTTTACAGCGCAACGGCTTTTGGTTTCGGGTCAATGCCAATATTATTAGCCCCAAAACCCAACTCACAAATGTTACACACACACACACACACACGCACACACACACACACACACACACTACGTCGTCTGCTTTCTGACACATTGACATTTTGCTATAGCACAGATTTTTTGGGGGGAGCCTCAGCGGAGGATTTCATTTAAATTTGCTGTCAACGCAATTACATACATGATGAGTGTGTGTGTGTGTGTGTATGGGTGTATGTGTGTGATTGAGACCCTAAAGCAATGTTAAGTCTATGGCCGAGCTCTATTTCTATTGGCTGGCTGTCGGCACTCGAGCTGCTTCATCTGATTTTATATTGATTCAATTTATTTGTGATGAGTGCTTTGTGCTGTGTGTTTAATGTCCGGCGGCCTCGCTGCCACCATAAAAGCCGTAGCCGTAGCAGGCACAAACATCTCCTGTCACGACAATAAAACACGCCCCCGCACGCCAGCCAGGTGGAATGCCTTGGGGCATGCATAAAAATACATCAAGCGCCAACAATAAAATTAAGAAATTTTCAATTTATGCATGAGACACCTGACGAAGACGATGACGACGACAACAATGTATGTGTGTGTGTGCCACGCCCACACACATACACACACACACACACACACACACATGCCACATTACTACGTTCTTCTGCGGTCTACCTGGCGTAGCTTGTTAGGCATTTTTATTGCCTCGCCCGCTTAATTATTTCTGCAACAGATGTTTCCAGGCAGTGGGCGTGGCATGCGGCAGAAGGGGGCGGGGCTGAAATGAATGGAAACGATCCAATCAGCTGTCGTCTGCATATGTGCCAATTAGCTTATGAATGATACAACAAAGCTCTTCCTGCAAAATACATATAGCAATAACTGAAGACTAGGGAATAACGAACTTATTGAAGTTAAGGATATCGTTTATGGCTTTGAGATTAGCCTTGATAGAAAGAAATTATCGGAAAGGTATACGCTCTCTATCCAAAATCTTTCTTAGCCACGTCTTCCTGCTATTCTCTTTTAAGTCTTTATATACTTTAATGCTATTGGCCTCCATTTTTGCCGAAAACCTCCAAATTTGAAGTCCTCGTTTTACTGTTATAGTTTTTTTTGGTATTTTTTTAGTAATTCTTAAAATGTTCTAAAACTTTCTTTAAGAAAATACCAGAACTACAAATGTGCAACAAATTTTCTTCAGTTAGTTTATGATTTTAAATCGAATGCAATTCAAATTTTTCTGAAAAAATATAGAGTAGCTATACTAGATAATCTCTACTTAGATAAAGGCTAAAGTCAGCTGAGGTTCGATTCCGAACTGCTTATACTTTGTAGCTAGGTCTCAACTATGTTCAATATTTAACTTGTATTGTCGTCTTTTATAGGTAAATTCAACAGGGCGAACTCTCTCTCTCTCCTCTCTCCCATTAATTTTTCTCTCTTTGTCTCTCTCTCTCTCTCTGCCTTTCAGTTGTAGCCCGACCCCTGCCCGCTCCCTCTCTAGTACCGCCTACCCATCTCTCTATCTATGCACAGACTTTTCAGCATCTCTCTTTCTATTCTACTTATTCCTTCTCTCTTTCCGCTTTCTCTTATTTCTCTATATCTCTGTCTTTTTCTCTGTCTCTCTATCTCTCTCCCTATGTCTCTCGCTCTCCTTCTCTCGCTCTCTCTCTCTGTTTCTCTCATCTTCTCTTTCTCTCTCTCTCTCTCTCACTCATTTTCGTACAGCCCTTTCTCTATCCCTCACTCGCACTACCGTTTTTACTATTTTCCCATCTCTCTGCCTTCGTATTCTTGTCTCATTATATATCTCCCTATCTTCATTTTATATTATCTCTCTCTTCTCTTCGTCTCTGTCTTACATCGTATTTCTCTCCCACTCTCTCTCTCTTTCACTTAGAGTTCTCTCTCTATCTCTCACTCGCTCTATTATTTTTACTATTTCCCAACTTTCAGCCTTCGTTTTACAAACTCTATTCCCATTATTTTCTCTATCTATCTCTGTCCCCTCTCATTTGGAGCTCTTGCTCTCCTTTCTCTCTTTCTCTCTCTATCTCTGTCTCTCACATTCATGGATAGAATCTATAGATCTAACTTCAATTACTTACCTTCTACATATCTCCGTCTCCCTTGCTCCTACTACCTCTCTTTTTCTGTATCATGTACCACAGCTCCTTCTCTCTCACTCTCTATATCGTCTCTCTGTATCGTCTTATCTCTCTTTTGTCTCTCTCTCTCTCTTTCTCTCTCTCTCTCTCTCTCGCTTGAATTGAACTTCCCTTAACTAATTTCGAATCTCTTGTTATAGGATATGGCAACATCGCACCCCGGACAGCTCTGGGCAGGATCGTAACTGTGGCGTATGCCTTCTTTGGGATACCCTTGACCCTCGTCTATCTGAGCAGCACCGGCAGCATTCTGGCCAAGGTGGCCCGCGAGGTATTCTCAAAGGCGCTCTGCTGCTGCCTGTGCTCGAACTGCGGCTACTGCTGCTACGACGAGAAGCGGATGGCCGAGAAGGAGCGACGCATGAAGCGGAAGCGGCAGCAGGAGGAGCTGCGCAAGCAGCAGGCGGCCATGCAGGAGCCGTACTATGTGCGCGACGTCTATCATGCCACGCCCGAGAAGCAGGCGGGAGGCGCTGGGGGAGGAGCTGCCGGAACTTCCACGGGCGGCACACCCACTGGCATGCCGGGCCTGGGCATGCCCGCTGCCCCGCCAACGGGTGGTGCGACGAACGCTGCGGACATCGATTCGCTGAGCGCCAGCGAGTCGCGTGGCTCGATGCATGGCCTGAGCATATTGGCACCCATCCTGCTCTGCTTCTCCATGATGATCATCTACATTGTGTTTGGAGCTGCGGTGCTCTATCGCCTGGAGAACTGGCCCATTATCGACGGCATCTACTTCTGCTTCATGAGCCTCTCGACCATCGGCTTTGGCGACATGCTGCCCGGACTGCGACGCGACTCGAACGCCACCACCTGGTTCTGCTCGGTGTACATAATGTCGGGCATGACGCTGACTGCCATGTGCTTCAATGTCATCCACGAGGAGATCGTCCATCGCATACGCATTGTGGTCGAGTTCAAGAAGGCGGGCGCGGCCACAGCTGTCGGCCCCAACGGCTCCATGTTGGATGTTTCGCACGAGGACGGTAATCAGTACTATATGCCCGCGTCCTGACACTATGAGAAGCGTGGCCATCTCTATCAGCGCAATCCCACCGAGGAGACACTGGTGACAGGTGAGCTGAAAACTCTGATTCCGATCTGATCCGATCCGTTCCATAAAAATGTTCTTTTTGCAGACACGCCCACTTCGCTGGTGCTCAAGGATTATGTGAACCATGAGCTGGTGCCCATTCTGACCATGGATCCGAATGGGTCACGCTTGGGCCTGGCCCAGCCGGCGCCCGTCTACACGGCCGTCGTCAATGCGAACGTATCGGAAGGAGCGCTCAGCAGTCCGCTGCTCGAAGGACTCGCAGCGTCGCAGTCGCAGATGAAGGCGGGCGTCTACACGCTCGCCGAGGAGACGGAGCTCGAGCTGCAGGCCGTCCACACGGACTCGCAGGTGGAACGCGTCTAGGCACTAGTTCGTAGCGCTTAAACTTAGTCCTTAGTCCTTAGACAAGTCAGTTTAATGTGTACAATTTTTTTTTTTGAGTGTGGGCAACGCCCCGATAAATAACCGAAACCAAATGACTAGACCTAAGTTTGACTATCATTGTATATACAAAAACAAAATGGAGAAGGAGCGAAAGAGCGAAGGAGACAGCGATATCGCACATACTTGAAAGAGACAGAGACAGACGATGAGCGAGAGCGAGGAGGAGCTTGAGCTAGAGCGAGACGAGCGAAAACATTTCCGTAGCACGTAAGCACAGTAAACTAAATATAAGGCAGCCGCGAGGCTAGCTACAGTAATTAGTCAATGTAGTGAACCACTAAATAAGAGAAACTAAGAAGGAAAATATTAACTGTTTTATGAGCACTCGAACAATACGTTTTCATGAAATCGCAGCTGTAGATTTCTGCTTCTTCTGCTTTTTCGAAGCCATCTGGCAACACTGAATAGCGGTACAGGTGCATTAGGTTGGCTGCGCCTGCAAATATGCTTAGAAAATCTTCAAACGTTTCTAAATAAGCCCCTAAAAATTGTGGTTTAAAGCTTTTCCTAGTTGGAAAAACTCATAAATTTCTTTAAAAGAAAAGTTTGCATTATGCAAATCCTTCAATTTTCCAAGACTTCAGCTAAGTTTTTCTTCTGCAAGCGCCACATCAAAGTTAAAGAAAACAAAAAAACAAAAAACTAATCGTACAGATATATATATACATATGCATACATATGAAATATAATAGAAAATTGTTTTAAGAACTTAAGCCCAGCCACATTAATTAACAAATCCTACATTTAAATGCCCTTGAAGCATGGAAACATCCAGCATTTTATACGTAAATCAAGCTTACATAGTTAATACTACTAATACCAAAAATACCAACAGCAAAATACCAAAAGAAAATACCAAAAAAATTAAATAAATTATAAAAAAAAATTAGAGAAACTATGCTATTTACATATATATATATATATATATATATATATATATATATATAAATAATATATAGATAAATGTTGTTGTTTTTTTTTTTATATTGTAATTGTAAAACCTAACATAAACGAAAGAAAAGTACGCATATTATCAATGAATTTGAATTCATACAACTTAAATAACGTTTAAACTCTGAACTTTGTAAATTAAATGCATGTTTGAATGTACCCAATTGTATATTTAAAACACAGCGAAACAAAACAAAAGACAATGCATAAATAAAACTTAAATAAGTAAAAATGTTGAAGTGCGAGCGTGTTCTGACATTTTCCAACACTGTTTATGCTTATAAACAGCATTCCGATGACGTATTCTTTATATTTATCCAAAATTTTGATCTAACGGGTAATTTACTGGCATTAAAGTAATCGCTCATCTTTATAAACTTTTTATCTTTTAAGTTTTAACCATATTTGTGTATATTAGTATACTTGCGCCCAAGTGGCGCCATCTATTGTGAGTCAGCATAAGCGCAGCTTGCGCCATCTATTATTCATGTCAAACACCGCGTATCAGCAAAGCTGACTATCCCGACGACGTTCACTTAATATTGTTCCAATGCTCTGCTTTTTTAAAGCTCTGACTGATCCAACTGCTAATTTACTGTCATTAAACTAATCGCTTATCTTCATACATTTTTTTTGTCTTTTAAGTTTTAACCATATTTGTGAATATGTATACACTTGTGCCCAAGTGGCGCTATCTATTGTGAGTCAGCATAAGCGCAGCTTGCGCCATCTATTGTTCATGTCAAACACCGCGTATCTGTCAAGCAAGCCAACAGCTAGCGCCTTCTATCTTCTAAGGTTCAACTGTATTGTGCTGTTAGCGCCACCTGTGGTCAGGCGGCTGCAGCAGCAGCACGTGCTTTGGCGCGTAGTTTCGAAATCTTCTGGCGTGGCGCGAATGTTTGCCCGAATGATTGAATATAAACGAGTGTGTGGATTTGTTATTAACGCCGTTTAGCAACAATTATGAGATCAGATCGGGCTAAAAGCGTTCGCACTCCAGTTTCCAATAGCCGGCAAGCCAAACAAACGACGCCATCAAATTGTTATTAACAATTTAACCTTCAGCAAATTATCATTAATATGTGAGTGCTGTCGATTTGTTTATTCGATTTCGTTTCTTGTTGTTTTTTTTTACTATTCTTTTTTATTGTTATTTTTCGTTTCGTTTTCCATTACAAATTTGTGATAAGCAAACGATTTCGTTTATTTCAATCTATGTAAATGAGACAAGCTCGACGCAACTCTTTACCTGATATATGTACATACATACATACATACATACATACATACATACTACATATGTATATGTTTGTATATATGTATATATTTTGAATTTACATTACATGTGCTGCAAAGCAAACAACAAAAACTTGATTGACCGAACTTGTTACACTTATTTTAAAAAATGTTAAGGGAAAAGGGGTTAAATAAGTTAGAAAACCTATTTCAATACATACATACATACATATCTACATTGTGTCTTTTAGCTTACATAGGAATACACATACATACATATGTACATATGTATATTTTTAGGTATGTACATAAGTATATATGTATATACATTTGTATTTAGTTATATTATGTAAATATGTATGTACATACATATGTACATAGATTATGGACGCAGCTGCTGTTTAAAATTGTTCATTGCAGTCGCTCCCCAAAAGTTGCTGGCCTTACATATGTATGTATACACATACATATGTACATACATACTTATATTCATACATGCATGCATGCATATGTATATATACAAGTGCGCAGTTTCATAAGCATGTTCATACATACATACATATGTATGTATGTACATATGTAGGTTTTTGCATTTGTTTGTACGCACAACAAACTTGTATTTTTCAAACAAAAACAAAAACACATTCAGATCATACTGAAAAAATTCGTAAATACGTACGCACATACATACATATGTACATAAAAGATAAAGTTTCAACAAAATTCATTTTTGAGACTCCAACAAAAAAAAAATAAAAACTAGAGGGATGGGCTAACTTCGGCCATGCCGAAGTTTGGTAATACCCTTGCAATTGTAAAGGATATAGATATAGTTTTCTCTGATTTGCCACGCCCCCAACAATTGGATATATATATTTTTTTGGGCAATCTATTAAGCAGGGCAACAGCAACCTATATATCAAATTTTGAAGCTGTACCTATAAGACTTTGGAAGATATAGTTTTTTCCGATTTGCCACGCCCCTAATGGGCGTAGATATATATTCTTTATCTTTTTTTCTAGGGGTGGTTGATACAAATATATGTTTAGAGTTTCAAGTCTCTGGCTTTAACAGCATCCAAAATATTGGAGGATTTATGTTAACGCCTATATAGACTTTCCCGATTTGCCACGCCCCAAGTAGGCGTGGATATATAACTTTTTGATCAATCTGAAGGGGAGGCTAAAAGTATATTACTTTCCAAATTTGGATGCTCTAGCTTAAAAACTGTAAAAGATATAGTTTTATCCGATTTGCCACGCCCCCAAAGGGCGTATATATATAATCTATATCTTTTTGTATTTGGGTGCAACTCAGGAGTATATATTCCAAATATCAAGTCTCTGACTTTAATAACGTCGAAGTTATCCCACTAAAACATTTCTTAAGACCGATCTGTCCTATGGGAGCTATAGGATATAGTTATCCGATCCGGATGATTTCGAGATATGCCTGCAGCACATTCCAGCCTATGTGCAAAATTTCAGTTCTGTAGCTCTTATAGTCTCGGAGGAGATTGCGTTCATCCAGACAGACAGTCGATAAAATAATTAATAATTAATTTGTAACCCCATAATTTTTTTAAATATTTTTTTTTAACTTTAATCGGCTGTAACTCGGCCAAATGAAGCCCAATCGATAAAATAAGATTAATTTGTAACCCCATAATTTTAATTTTTTATTTTTTTTGTTGGAGTCTCAAAAATGAATTTTGTTGAAACTTTAAACGGCTGTAACTTTTATCTATGTATGTATGTATGTATGTATGTATGTATGTATGTATATCGCTTCTGCTTGTTCTTACACAACGCACACACAGTGCGACCTCTCTTCCCCAGCCATTGCTTGCTCTCTCATGATCCACCGGCATATGTATATGTATATGTCTATGTAGATACTTATACACATACAGAGGACCAAAAGAATAGTGTGTTTTGTTGTTGCGTGCAGCTCTCTCACATGCGAAATGCGCACTAATTGAGGCAACACGTCGCCAAATACAAAATAAATAAAAAACAACACCACCAAATAATTTCAAACGGATTTTCATAGCTTTGGCTGTGAGTAGCAGCGTTTAGCAGAGTATTTGTAACATGTAAGTGTATGCACATGTACATACATACATACATATGTATATGTACATATGTATGTGAATACATGTCTATGAATGTATGTATGTATGTGATCACAACAATATCAAAGCGAATGTCAACTTTTAGATTAGGAAAAAGATAATGAACAATTACACAAAGTATAACAGTTAATTGCTATAATTAATATAAATCAATCACGTTAAGCACTCTAAGCAGAATACCATGCTGAACGTAGCCAATGTAAACGGGATCGGTTTTTGCGTATGTTGACATTGCGACGCCGCAAGAGCGTAAAAGCAGAAAGAGCGATTGCGCTCCAAAGAGAGGGAGAGAAAAAGAGCGCGCGTTGGTTTGTTGTTGTGTTCGTGTTCGTGTGTGATTGCTTTGTTGTCGTTTTGTACGCTGTTGCTTTATTTTATTGCCTTTTATTAATCACTTGTACATTTGTTATTCAACTATTTAGCTGGTTAGATGAAGAAGAAAAGAAAAACAACAACAACTTGGCCAATACCTGGAACACTTGCTCGCCTGAGCAATCAGACCGACAAAGAGCAAAAATTTATCAAACTCAGTAACACAAACAAAAACAAAAGCCAACGAAGAACGATGACAAAGTAAACAACAAAAACACAATACAAAAAAAAACGCAAATAATGAATAAAAAGTGAAAAAAGACAAACTGCTCAAAGGCGACAAATTCGGCGATTGAGCCTGTGACAGAAATGAGTTTGAAAAAGAAATGTTAATTTGCTGCAATTTCTTGCCTATTTTTACACGTTTTTTGTTCGCTACAAACGCATGCACATGTATGTATGTATGTGTACTATGAATCCATGTGTTTGTGTGTTTAACACATGTATTTAATGCAAACAAATTTTAAGTGTGCGCCCACCGCTCAACACACGCCCTCCACCGGACCAAGACAGACACAACTACAACTAAACCAAAACACGGCGTCGACAGCACGACCTCACCTAGTCGCAGATCCATACACACAAATATGTTGAGCACGATGTACAGTGGTTAGCACACTGCTAAAACTGTACGTGAAATAAAATATGTGTAAATAAATATATGTACATACAGATATAGTATATGTACATACATATGTAATTTTAAAAAAGTACAATAATTACAAAAAGCTTTGTAATCGATCTACATTGCATTTATAGCGGTTATCGCAAGAGTTCTTTAATCAGCATTCCTCCACACACTGTCGATTGCACAACAGACCCACGGGACTGTGCGTCGTTTGAGCTGCTTCTAAAGCTTGTCAACAACTTCGGATCGCTTTCTCTCTGTCCTTATCCTCTATGCTCTCTCTATTCTACTTACTCGTCGCCACAAGCAGCTAAGATTGCTTTTACAATTTTGGTTTTCCTTGCCTAATTTCTTTGTTGTGTTTTTTCATTTGCTTTTGATGTATGCGCTAGTAGCAGAAGTTTGTATGCATGTGCGTATGTATTGGTGTATATGATCAGTCTCTAGATATTGCATTGATGTACGCCTGGTTTACGCAGTTTTTGCCAACAATAAGCGACTTATGATGTTCTTGCATAAATCTTAGATCGGAAAAACAAACTATTTGTCTCATTTTGTATTTATTTTATAAAAGTAAATGCAAATAATTTATTTATTTATCCATTTAACCCATTTATGTGGAGCGCCTCAATAAATTATGTATGTATATATGAGTACCATCTCGGATACTTGATACATGCATACATACATATGTACATATGTATGTATGTAGGGTATTTAGGCTTCGATGGTCCAGATTTGATTGAGATCTTACTGAATGTATTTACATACATATGTATATGTAAATAAATACTGGAATAGAGTTTGTATGCATGCTTTTCTTTTGCATTCTGTTTTAATTTTCATTGAAATTTAATACAGGAGCCGTCTGAACAAATTTTGGTTGTGCGTATCTTTCGATTGTTGCCGTTACTTTTGCTTTTGTTTTTGCTTTTGCTTTTGCTTGCAGCTATTAGCATAGATTTGCTCTTGCTGTAAACTGCAAATACAACCAATTAGAAATGGACGAGCTGTTGCTGTGCATACATACATACATACATATGTATGTACCTACATATGCATGTATGTAGATATGAATGGGTGTGTGTGTGTATGCACACAACAATGTTTTTTTGGCTGTTTCTGTTTCGACTGTTTGCTTTATTGCTCCACTTTTGCTTGTGACTTTTTAGTGCCTTGTCGCAGTCGCTGTTATTTGATTTTCACATTTTTCTTTATTTTTGGTATCACATGATTATACAAACACACACTTATGTATATATGTATATGTACATCATATATATGTATTTACGTGTATGAGTATTTGTGTGTATATAGTTTAGGAAAATGCCATTTGAACATTTCAGTTTGCGTTCACGTTTTGGGGTTGAGTAAGTGATCTCTGTTGATCTCCACATTTGTCGCTGTCTGCCTGCACGGCACAATGTGGTGACGTAAAAGATTGCCTTCGCTCGTTTGCCTTTGCGTTATCTTGACAACACACGCATTTTCGTTGATATACGTTTTTTGTCATCACGTGTTGACGGCGCAGCGTGATTGCTCGTAGATTCGTTAAATTATCACTGCTACTGGCCACACTGTGCATGGTTAACACGCGCTGTGTGTTTTTGTTTCTTTTCTTTGGTTTTTGTTTTTTATTTTTTGCATTAGTGTGGTGTAAGCTTTAGCACGCTCTCACGCAGTCGATTCATTGTTGTTATGCACCTGTTTAACTGTTTTTAGTTTACTCTCTCCCTCTCTCTCTCTCTCTCTCTCTCGCTCTCTTTATCGTTGTATTGCGGCGAGTTCTAACTGGTTTTCTACTCTTGTTGCCGCTCTTGAAATTTCCATGGATTGCAATTTCCAATCAAGTAATTTCACTTGCTTATTGGATTTGAGCGGGTTGTATAACTCCATACATACTCGCTCTCTGTATGTATTTAAACAGAGAGAGCAGTTTGAAAGCAACCGAGTGACCGCATGGGGACAGTAGCGTCTAAAACTGTGAGTAAACATTTTTGGGGGCCGCTCTTATCATGCCAATGCGCGCGCTCTCCATCTCGCTCTCGCTCTCTCTCTCTCTCTACGGCTCTCCCTCTCTCTTCTAGTGTGCTCAGCGTGGCCCACATAATTTTTGTTTGTTAGTTTTTCTGTTTCTTGCATGCAGTCGCAGTCGCCGTCGTTGTCTCAGCTAATGCCGCTAACTCTGACTCGGTGCCTCTTTTTGCTTCATTTGTTCTATTTTTTAATTTTTATATGTATTTATGTATGGATGTACATATGTATGTACATACATGCCTATTTAAATATATAAATGTATGAATGTTTTTACACTTTATCTCTACCTATGTATGCATGTGTGTGTATGTATATTTTATATTTTACTTTTGGCCAGCCACGTTAAAAAATCACTTTGGCCAAAACCGGCCGGAAAACGGGCATACAACAATTCCAATTAGAGTAAAAGCCGCCACCGACGTTTCAATTACGTGAGCGTCGCAAAATGTTTTGCTTTTGCTGTGGCGACGCTGTCGCCGACGCCGGTTGCAGTACGAAAATGGCAATAGCAAATCATAAAAATTTGTATAACTGAGTGGCAAAACGATAAGAACTCGTGCTATTGTTGTTGCTTATTGGCTGACTTTCTTTCTGCTGCTGCTGTTGTTGTGATAGTTGTCATGTATGTATATTCTGGTTATAGTTCATATTCTACTCAGTTTATGGTTCGCTTTTTTGTTTTGTTTGTTTTTACATCGGCAACCAGTGCAAACACAAACACAAGCGCAAACACGCTCACTAATAAAAAGCCGCTCTCTTCATTGCTATCTCTCTTTAATTAACACGTTCACATTACAATTCATTTTCATTAATAGTACGACGTGGAACAAGTGCGTCGCCGTTTGCCCCTGTGTCTGCTTCGCCTGCTTGCATACGTACATGTGCTTCTGCTCGCGTGAATGTGTCAGTGTCTGTCTGTGCGTGCGCGCTTGTGTGTGTATTCGTGATCAAAACTAGAGCGCAACACACACGCAGCGTAAAAACCGTAACGGCATTTTAGTTTCCACTTTGTTTTAGTCAATGGCAAGCATGCTGATAATGAATATAGCGAGCAAAAGGAATAAATCATTAGAAGTTTACAATTGAATATATTTTTGTTTATTTGAATCAAGTGAAAAATATTAATAAATATCTTGTACATATACATAAACATATATTCTATGAAAATCGTCTATACACATGAATGTACATAAGTACAACCGGTCGTTATTTTATTTTTCTCAATAGTTTCGTATTTGATATGCATTTTGCTTTTTTTGTTTGTTGTTAGCATACCTAGCCTAAATCAACGAAATGCCGATACATTGTGCTTAAGTATTAAACAGTGTACGCGGGAGAATGAGTGAGAGAGAGTGTAAGAGAGAGAGAGAGAGAGAGAAAACGCGACAGATAAAAGTAAACTGAGAGAGCGAGAATGAGAACAGTCATGATTGTTGTCGTTGACGCTGTTTTGTTATTTGCGGGCGGGTGTCGAGGGCAATTCAGCGGCAGACGACAGCGTCGTCTGATGTTGCGGTTGTGTTTGTGTGATTGACTTTTTTGCCTCTCAGCGTGTGACACATGTGCACACACACACACACACACACACAATATATATATAAATATATATATACAGAAAAATATATAATTTTCATGGTGTACACATATTTTTTATATACTATTACCTTCCTATATATAAATATATATATATACATACATATGTGAATGTGTGTATGTACATATGTACATTCATAAATATCACATTGGACACTTAGAGTCGATTAGGCGCCTATATGGTATCGGTACATATCCAAAATATGTTGAAATTGGAGCATATCAATCGAAGGTATTTTTGCAAATGTAACTGAAAAGCACATGTGCACATACATATGTACATATGTATGTACATGTGTACATACATATATATCTAAATATATATGTATTTACAGTTTTTACAATGAAAAATATGTATTTTTTTGGTGTGTTATGCTTTTCTAAAAATTATATCTTATAAGAAATATATTAATTTTTTATACGCCTTAGCGCTCGAAAACTTTTATCAAGCAGCTTGCTCCACTGTGCAAAACAAGGTACAACAAACAAATATATATATGTACTTGAACTAACTGTAAGCGATCCGTACTGTTGTTACTTCTTCTTTTTGTTCCAAAAACAAAAACCATGTGTTTGCCACGCGCTTTGATCTTGCCCTTTCGCTCTCTTACGCTCATCACACATACACAAGCACACAAGCGAAATGGCAAAAGAGCGCCATCATATGCTTTTGTATGTGTGCTGTGCTTGCGTTGGTATGCGTCCGTTAAAATCACATAAACAAGATTTTGTTTTTGCATTCAAAATGCAAATAATTGTGAGTATCATTTGTGTTTGAACAAATGAAATTTGCAAAAGGCGGCAACACCAAATTCCAATGCTTAAAATGAAAAAAGCTGGCGCTGCGGTTGTTGTCAGTTTACGTGTGTTGACAAGTTGCAACAACAGCGTCATCAACAACACCAACAAAAACAAACAGAAAGTCCAGCAGCGTGAGCGCCAATACACGCACTCTCTCTCTCTCTCTTTCTCAGTCACAAGCACACACACACACAGGCAGGTACAGAGGCACAAATAAAGCCGACTACTACGGCAGTTCTGCGAGTTGCACTGTGGGTAAAATTCTTTTGAATGAATACAAACAGAAGTCTTTGCTAAAATTTTCTAAATATGTTATAGATAATGTCATATCCCAAATACAAATGAGATTTAAATTTTAATTATTAATTAAATTGACAACTAAGTGAGCTAACTCTTCCCATTGTGAGTCGTAGGCGACTGCGCCGCGGTTGCCGCCTTGTGCAGTGTTGACGTTTTTTGAGGTGCATAAAAAGCTAGATCAAGGAAACAAAGAAGCAAGAAAAATCAGCGAAGTTTGTGGGGATAAAAGCTGAAAAAGCTGTTTTTTATAAGCAAGCTTTTTATGATTGCAGCAAATTTTAAGTAAAATTAATAAGATTCTGAATTTTTCTGTCTTTTTTTCCCAACTATATAAAGTTGGGAGCATGTTTCACATTTTTTTCTCAATATTATCAAAAATCATGCTAATATTAAGTCAAATGGAAAAAAGTTGAAAAACCCTCTAAATCGGTTTTGAAAATATATACATATATTTCCCTCTTACCGCAATTATAGAATTTTTACCGCAGCTACATTTCGAAAAAAGCTAGATCTGACGGGAAAAAAGCGGAAACGGCAACACTGGCCTTGTGCCTTTCGTTTTGTGTTGTTTCGTTTCATTTTTCGTTCCGTTGTCGCTTCAGTCAGAGTTCTGTAAGTCCCATTCATTTTGCATTGTGCCTTTCAGCACAACGGACGTGCGGTGTCGAGACAACACTTAGAAATTAACTGAACAGTTTATAAATAATAGTAAACAAATACCTTAAACAACATCAACAAAAGTTTATTTTGATGACTTTGATTTTAGATAATGCGCTGACTGAAGGCTGAACATATTTTGCCTAGTTGATTTTTTTTCATTGTTTGCTTTTGACTTTCGCCGTCTTTGGCAAACTATTTGTGGCGCGTTCGCGTGCTGTGTTAATTAATTGGTCGATACAACGTTCAAGAAGAAGAACAACAACCAAAACCAAAAAGTGCGTTAAAAGGTTAGCAAGTGCCGCCCACAACAAAACAAGAAGAGAGCAGGAGATTAAAGTAAAAGAGAGCGTGCGACGGTGACGTTGCAGCGGGTGAGACGAACAGCGAAGCTGGCACTGACAACAACAACAAAACGTGAGTGCAAAATACAAAAAAAATAAACGTAGATAAATCTAATTTCATGAGAGCAATAACAACGTGGTGTGTACATTTGTTTTGTTAATATATATATATGTATATCTGTGTGCGTGTTAATACAAAAACTTGGTCACACCAACAACCAAAAAATGAACGCTGCTGCTGCTGCAGGCAGAGTGCGGGCAGAGGCGACGACCCCCGCGTCTCATTGCGGTTTGTTTTCGCTGTAATTTTGACGCCCCCTGCCGCAGTGACCCGCAGCAGACGCGCACGCCGCGTCGGCGTCGCTGCCAGCGCATAGTCAGCAACAATTGAAATTGAAATGCAACTGCAAACGATCAGCTCTCTGGGTCGTGGTTGGGGTGTGGGGTGAGGTGGTTAGCAATTTTTGTCGCCCGCATTTGTTCGTACTATTGCTACAGTGTCGTCCGGAACGATGTGTCTGTCTCACATTGCGAGAGAGCCACGCTAAATGTTGTTGTTATTGGCGTCTTTGTTATAATTTATTTGCTGCGCATAACATTTTAAAATAATACTGTTTTGCTTTTATTTTAAATATATATTTTTTATTATATCATCAATTTGCACACACACACACTAATGTTTATAATACCAGCGACAGATCTGGCAAGAAAAATGTGTTTACGCATTGCATTTGCGTGTGACCTATGTATGTACATACATATATAATTATATACATATGTATGTACATACATATATAATTATATACATATGTATGTGACGTCACAAATATGTGAAATTATTTTTGGCTCATTTGTAAGAGAAGTGGATGCATGCTTGATGCCCATCATATTCACATGCAAATCAAGTAGGAATAGAAACTCTCTTTATATTGATTAATAATTGATTTGCGTTCGAACTCTGAGCTAATGCGATGTACAGTGGCATCCCGGTCGACGTCTTCGGTTTCAGTTAGTTGTTGTCGTTGTCGTTGTTGGCGTTGCGCTCTCACATTTAGCAACTGAGAAGAGAGAAATAGTGGGCTACTCTCTCTCAGCAACGTCTGCGTCAGCAGGAAAATAGAAACAGAGCGACAGCGTTACGACGTCAACGTCTGCGTTGGCGTCCCATGACGACGCCACTGCTCGTGCTTCGTAAATTTGTTTGGTTGTTTGTTATTGTTGTTGTTTTTGCGATCAGCCTTTTATGGATTTGCATTGTTATTGCGATTCGCTCTCTGCCCTGCTTCTGCTTGTTTTGCGTCGCATGAGTGTATAAGAAAGAGATTGAGAACGCGTACTTAGAGTAGTCGTATTTGTATTTGTTGTTACGTTTTGACGTATCGGGGTTTGAATTTTGTGATAAAGCGACCTCGTCATTGTCTGACTTGCTTAAGCATCGGAGCTGTGCTCGTGAGCTTCAAATGAAAAAAGAAAAAGGAGAGCAAGAAAAACGTTGTATGCAATTAGCAAGCGACGACAAAGACAGATTATGCAATGATAAAGATAACTTAAGCTTTATGTGCGTGTGCTTAAAAATCAATTGGAAATTTCTACAACGCCCCCATTAAAAACTAATTGAATACATATACACAAACATACATGTGCACACACACACACACACACACACACACACACACACACACACACAAGCAAGGCACAATATTTTTGACATGATGTCTACGAAAGGGATTGAATGCGGCCAGTCACAGAGAGGGAGAGTGCAAGAGAGTATGAGAGGAGAAGAAAAAGAACATCGCACGCATAGGCAGGCGACGCTTTTGCTGCCCACCCACTCGGCACCCAACTAACGTCGCTCACTCTCTTTTTGTTGACGCTATGACTTTGCACCTCAAACGAGATGTGTGCGTGTGCGTGTTCAGTGTTTTGGTATTAGTGTCTGTGCTTTTTTTGAGAACCTTGGTAAAGGAGGGAAGCAATAGTCGGCAGAGAAGCCAACGCTGACGCCGTCGACATCGTTGCCGCCGCATGTGGCCGCTGTTTGTTGATTACATAAAAAATTAAAATAATTATGTATGTATGTATGCATTTAGCTCGCACACTGCATATGTGTGTACATATATACATATGTATGTATATGTATATATATAAGCAGTAGCAAAAAAGAACTTTGTATTGTTAGCGCGATAAGATACATATATGTATATACATAGCCATATATGTATGTGTATGGGCACAAGCCCGTGTGTGTGTAAAACAACAACAATAACAACGCGAACGATGCGCAAAATGCAAACAAAACTAAAAACTAAAAACAGTAACAGAAGCAGCGCAGCAGCAGCAGAGGCCAGCGGCGACCGGCGACAACTTCTCATGTGCGCTGTTATACACTGTTATACAACAACATTAACATCTGTAAGGCTAAAGAAATTTGACAACAAAGCGCACAGACAAAAACACTTAAGCTCTTGCATACCCTTTTATGGTGCATGCGACAAAAATCAATAGTTACAAAGAAAACAAGCTAAAGAGTATCAAATTCCATTCATTTCTAAAAATTTAATTAAATGGCAAATAAAAAAAAATTTAAAAAAACAAAGCTAATTTCTTTATATGTATGTTTAAAAAAAAACGATCAAAAAAGTTTTTCACCATAAAAAAATGGTTATCACATCTGATCTAGTAAAGTGCCTTCATCTCGCCACAAACACATATGTATATGTATGTACATCGTACACACATATGTACATATGAATATGCCTGTTAGTATGCAGATTAGTAGCTCAACTCTTATTTTCCGGATGGGAACTCGAGAATATAAATTATATATAATTTATTTTATCTACCAGCCAGTTCCAGTTGTCTGCTGGTTCTATAACAACGGTCTTTATGCTGCTTAATATATATATATACATCTATATGTATGTATGTATATATAGATATAGATAGTCTGTAAGTAGTTCAGTTGTCCCTGCAGTAAATTATTTCAAAAGTGCTAATTAGCTAAAAACGCTTAACATGCTTTTTTCTCTCTCTCTCTTTCTCTCTTTTTCTCTATCGCTCTCTCTCTCTCTCTCTTGTCCCGAGTAAGTTTATTGAAGAGCCAAGACAAACCCAAATTTATACCTATAAAAAAACGTTTATATTGTAAGTTTAAGGTTTTTTTTTCAATCTTGTTGCCAACCAAGAGCAGAAAAACTTAGGGCTATATTTATGTAAAAAGAAAAACATGAACTCCTAAATAGTTTTTTTTTGTTAATGAGTTTTCTTCTGGTAAATATTACATCATATTTTACATTGAAACAAATATTTTTATAAATTTAAAGCTGAGCAATAAAATTGCTATATCCCACTTCTTTTCACATTTATTTTCATTAATTCCATGTTAAAAATGAATTGGACATTTGTGTCGGGTGGACCATTAAGCTCTCTGACGGCTAGACAGGTTATTCTTTTTCTCCTTTTTTTTAACGGTAAACCTGATCGAGCCTCTAAAATTCTGGCTTTTCTTTCCACTTCGATATGTTCTTATCAGTATTTGTTGTCGTTTTTGTTGTTGTAGGTGCTACAAATGATTTTTTGGCTATATTTAGTTATATTAATTGTGGTTGACCCAATTTGTTGTGCCAGCAAATTGCTTGGCCAAAAGGCACACACACGCAAAGGTTTATTTTTTGAACGACGAAATCAATTGAAATTGAAAATTGCCCAAGAACTGTCACTTAAAGGAAGGTGCAAAGACGGGATGGAGGGCAGCAGCGCTGCACTCCTCTCTCTTCGGCGCTTGGCAACAGAGCACTCACGAACGTAACGTAAAGGCAAATACAAATACGACTATGTGTTCAGCCAACGCAACGCGAAGCACGCGCTCTCACTAAATGCCAAAGCCAGAAAAGCAAAAATAAAAACATTAACAGCAACAAAAACGCTAACAACAAAGATGTGCTTATTTTTAGTTGACGATTTTGTTTGATGCGCTTTTTTTAGTTTTCGTCGCGGCTGCTGTTGCTGCTGCTGCTGTTGCGATTGCAGTTTTTCTCCCTCCCTCCTTTGCGCAGCTACCAAAAAAAAAGCCGGCAAAAGTTCATTTCGCTCTCAATTTGACGTGCTCGCTCTCTTCCATCCTCTTGCTCTCAGTTTGTATGACACTCACTCCATCTCTTGCTTTCGTTGGCTTTGTTTTTGTGCGGTGCGTGAATAAAATAAATATATAATTTATTTTTAACAAAGAGAGACTAAAGAGGAAGAAGCAGCACAGAAGACAATGCCGTTTTTCAATTTTCCTTTCCGCCTGGCTAAAATTAAATATGCTAAATACAACAACATCAAGTATAAATGCTTGCGCTGCATTTGGCTGAGCTTTTGCTGCCTCTGCTTGCGTTGTTGTTATTATACTGTTAGCTTTTTATAATTTTGTTGTTGCTTTAGCTTTTTGGCTTCTTGTATTTCCTGCTGCGGCCGCTGTCAACGTCGTTGTTAGCGTCTATGTCGCTGTTTTAATGCTTTGGCAGCGCACGTGTTGACGCCAGAAACTCACTTAGCACCTTTCATTTAGTAAGTTTATTATTTATTAATTTTTTGTTTATTTAGCAATGTCGCAACATATAACATCAATAGTCTTTTTGTGTATGAATGCGTGCGTACGTTCTTTTGTATTTATAAACAATTGTAATCAACCACAACAACTGCAATGCGAGCATCAAAGCTTCTTGCACTCTCCCCTCCCGCTTTCGCATGAACGCTCCCTCTTTCTCTTTCAATTGAGTCATGCTAGGGCCTTACCCAAACAGCTGTTTGTTGTGCTTTTATTGTTGGTCTGATCCTTTGAGTAAAGCGCAACGAAAATAGTTTGTAAAACGCGTCAATAAGGCCGACGACGATGCTGACGCTGACGTCGATTGTTTTGTTGTTGCTGCTCAGCTTTCAATAAATGGCAATGTCATGCGCCAACGCTCCCACACACACACACACACACTCACAATCAAGCACTCGCACACACAATTACGAATACCCAAGCAGCAGCGGCGTCTATCTGTTATGCGCTCTCTCACACACTCTCTGGCTGTCAAATCGAGCTTTCTTGTTGTTGTTTACGACGCGCTTTTGACTTTGTATGTTGCACGCCGGCTCTCTCCCACATTGCAAACTTACGTGTCTTTATTACTTTTGCGCTCGTGAGCGTGTAAATGTGTGTGTCTGTGTTTTCGATTTTGTGTGTATGTGTGTGTGGCTTGTTTCGGCATTTCATTTGCTGCTGCTGCCGCCGTTTCGCTTCATTCGTTTGTCTGCTCGCGTGCTTTACAGTTCAAATTGTGCGAGGCCTCAAAATAAGAGGCGAAGTTACAAAATCCAGATATAATTTTTTAGCTAAAATAAATAAATATATATAAGAAAAATTCATTACTGTGTTGTGTGCCAAATGTTTAGAAAACATTGAGAGTTCTTCTAGTGCAAAGGTATGTGGATCATTTACAACAACAACAACAACAAAAGTTGCCATACATACATATATGGTAAAGTGTCTGTGTGTGAGTGGCCAAAGGAACGTGAGCTTAAGCAAAGAGAGTATGAGAGAGTGCGCTTAAAGTGAGAGTCATGGATACGAAAAACAATAACAAAATAAGCAATGTTTTGCTGTATTCGGATATACATGATTTTAATCTTTTTTTTTGTCCTAATCTGTGTATCGATTTCATAATCTACATGCTAAAAAATACGAATTTTGCGAAGCCAACGCGAAGTATAAAAATACATAGAAAAATAATTAAAACCACGTTGAAAAGTCAGCGTGTGTGGATGTGGAAGGGAGGTAAAGAGCGAGCAGCACTGTATATGTGTGTGCGTGTGTGGGAGAGTGAAAGCTCGCACGAAAAGAGAGCAGCAGAGAACTATAGTTTATTAGTACTTTGTATAAGAATTTAAAGTAAAATAAATACAATTTTTAATTATTTATAAAAAATTAAAACATAATGAGTAAAATGTTTTTTTTTCTCATTAATATTATTTAATTTTTTATTCAAATATAAATGTTTGTTTAGCAACAACAATGAAAACAAAAAACAATAACACTCTCTCTCTCTCTCATACACACAAACACTCAATTAAGAGAACAACAATACATTCAAAGCGGCCTTGTCGCGTTTATCTGCCTCTCCGTCTCCGCCGCTCGCTTACTTATTTATTTATTCATTCTTAAAGTTGCTTTTTGTTGCTTATTTTTTTGTGGATTATTTTTCTTAATTTTTTGCGCACTTTTCTATATTTTTAATTATTTATTTGCCAGTTGTTTATCAGTTGTAAACGTCTTTGTGTGAGTGTGCATATTTTTCCTCATTTCCTTTGCCTGCTGCTTGCATATGTAGCGTATACGTAATATACAATTGTGCGGCCCAACTTGAAGGCATCTCACACACATATACACGAATATATATATGTGTGTGCATATACAATATTTATATAAATATATGTATATAAATACATATATATATATATACTCGCACACACACACGCATTAGTGAGCTGTTTGCATTTGGGGTTACGTATACGCCGCGTGGTCGCCGACAATTTTTCGTTGTTTGTTGTCTGCTTTAGGTAAAGCTCGAGAAAATTCTAAAATACTCATGTGTGAGCAAAAAGTAAACACAATTACACTACATAAATACCTAATTAAAACCAAAATGTATACAAAAATGTTTAAAATTATATAAAAAAAAGAAGTAAAAAATTGTATGTATTATAACATAACTAATTAAATGCATATTTCATAAAAAGTTCTAGTTTTAATTTAATTAGTTTTTTTTAATATCAATCATTTTTGTTTATATTTCACCAAAATACACACACACACACACATACACAAGTACAGTACAACATTTGGGAATGGGACAGCGGGAGCGCATGTCATTGGACGCCATTAAAAGCTCTCAAAAAATGCTTGGCCAGCTGTTGTTGTTAAAACGTTATTGTTGTTGGCGTCGCTGCCGGAAATATGCAAAGCTCGCTCCATGCGTCGGGCGCTCTCTTCGTCTCTTCCGCTCTCACGCTGTCTCTTCGCTTTGGTTACGTGAATTGTTTAGCTATTTGTTATTATTTATTTAGAGAGCGATCGAAATGGCAATAGATAAACGAAGCAACAACAAAGTGTTGCGCCTTCTCTATTATTTGCTGTGCTCTCGTCCTACTCTTCCCCATCTTCTTCTTCTTGTTATTATTATTATCCATTAATATATGTGTTTGTCATTGTGACAAGCCCGCAGCCGACTGCCCCTATAGCTCTCCCCTCTACTCTTTGCTTTGCATCACGTTTTCTTTCTCTTTCTCTATTTAATGTTTAATATTTAAAGAGGAAGCAGCTCATTTAACACATATCCCTTAAAACTTATGTTAAAACGGAATAACAAAAACAACGGCACTTAATTGTGTTTGTTATTGTTGTGGTCTTTATGTGATTAGCGCGCGGTTAAAGTTGTTGTTGCTGAATATTATACAAACACATATATACATACATATATAATAAATATTAATATATGTGTGTTCATGTGTATGAATCATCTACACAAGTACAAAGCGTGTTTTATAAACGGCAGCAGGTACAGTTTAACCAATCGCATTTTACTGTTTCGTGCTGCTGCTTCTTCGCTGACGCCCACATTAACAATAATAATAACAAGAACAAGAACAACAACAACAAAGCAGCAGCTGCAATAAAAGCAGCATAGAAAGGTCCATAGGTCACACAGCAGAAAGCGAACAGCCAGCCGTCAGGCAGCGTGCTGCAGCAGTTGACGTTTCTAGAACGAAAAACTGACAACTGATGGCGGCGACGGCGGCGTCAGCAGCAAAGCAGAAAAGCAACAAAAAAATATCTGCGGCTCAAAATAACGCTCTTTGCTCTCTTCTTTGCGCTGCTCTTGTATTCGCATTCTCTTGCATTTCATTGAGCTAAGCTTGAAAAACTGCGCCGTTTGGCTTGCGCTTGAAAAATAAACAAAAACATAACATAAAAGAAGATAAACAACAGAGAGAGAAAGAGAGAGAGGACAGACCAACAAAGAGCCGCCTTTTCTTTTTGTTTTTGGCACACGTCACAACTGCGGCTCAAATGGCGTGCAATATGGGCGCTCGTGTATGTGTGTGTGTGTACAAATTGCAATATTTTTACTACACGTATATGTATGTACTCATGTACATACATATGAATAATGTATTTGTATATTGTGTGTGTGTCTGCTTTAGCTAATTAGGTAAACATACACACATTGCTCAGGGAGAGCCAGCGTAACCAAAACCACGTTGTCGTTTGTCCAAACGCTGACGTCGGCGTCGGCGTCGTGGGGCTCTCTCGTGCGACGCCACTGTGCAAATTAACGTTGTTGTTGTATTTTGTTTATAAGAAATTGCCAAGACAACGACGGAAACTTTCAAAATTGCGTCGCAAGCTTTATTTTCTAGTTTGTTTGTGTTTTCGCCAGCAGCCTTCCAGCAACAACAATAACAAGAACTACAGCTGTTAAGAGCTGCTCCGCTAGGTGCGTTCATTATTTTGGCATGCGACTGTAAAACGACTATTGTGTGGCGCTTAAACTGTTGTCGTTGTTGTTGAGCTTTTGCTTTTGCTTTGCTGTTCGTTTCGTATTGTTTGTTGTGACTCGTTCAACTTTTTTTTTCTCTTTCCCGTCTTTGTTGTGGCGCGCTCATTTTACGGTTCTTTTGTTGTTGTTGTCACAGTAATTCTGTTAGTGGCCAGTAAAAATCAATAAGTAATACACTTACAGTGTTGTCTCTAACAGCATTTAGTGCGCAGATGTAACTATTTGATTAGTTGATCAACTGTAAACGTTGCAAGTGCATAACATGCTTAACTGTACCACATTCACTTAAATGCCAAAATATGAATCAATCAATCAATATAATATCCTTTATTCAATCCTCTCTTTCTCGCTCGCTCGCACTTTGAACAACAGAAATTACTGTTATAGCAACTTGAATACAAAATGCTGATAAGATAATTTAATACCAAACACACACAGATACCTAGAGAGCGAGAGAGAGAGAGAGAGAGAGAGAGGAGAAAAAGTGGTGAACAACAATCACACAAACACAAAGCGACGCGCGCAACAAAATAGCCAAACAAATAAAATAAAACAAAAATTCAAGCAGAAGCAGCAGCAGGTGAACGCAGGCTGCTCTATGTCGCAGCCGCCGTCGCAGCTACTCATCAAGCCATAAAAACACAAAAAAAACTACACGCGTAAAATAGAAGCAATAAAAAAATGTTGGAAAATAAAAAGAATGCAAAAAGCAACGCACAAATAGAAACAAGCACAAAAACAAACACAAACAAAACATACACACACACACACACACATACAAAATGGCGGCCCGGGCGGCTGGTGATGATTGCGTAAAGCATTTAGCATTTAACTTAAAAATGTGGCCACTGCTCAAAAGAGGGAGACGACAGACAGAGAGAGAAAAAAAGAGAATGCGTGTGCTTGTGTGTGTGTGTATTAGTGGTAATATTACTTATTATCGGCGGGGTAATTGAAACGGGGCACAGTGGCGTTGACAGCGCATTGAGGTATGCAATAAAAAAGTGAAGGACGCCGACTAGAAAAGCAAGAAGAAGAAGAATATAGAAGCATGTGTCTTATTAACTGATTTGATACGCAATCGCTAATGGTAAAATAAAAAATTAACGGACTTATGATTACAAGTTTTTTTTCTCAGTAAATTGAATTGCTGTTAAATGCATTAACTTCTACTGTTTGCTGACATCGGTGTGTTGATTATCGATGTTTATCGATCTTTGGTAAACTTCAAAGTCATCAAGCAAAACGAACTTAAGTATTATATGTAGAAAGACTCATGTAGATAGGAAAATAACTAATTGAAACCTCAAGAAAGAATTCTTCAGGCGCGTCTGCTCTTTTATGCAGATTGCATATGATTGCGAAATACATAAAGAAATGGGATTTCAGGGTAAAATGGTTTTGTGAAAATTTATGTAACAGGCAGAAGAAGGCGTGGCAGTATATATATTCTAGCTATGTCCGTTCGTGTGTTGTAGCGATGCGAGATCGCACTACAAAAACTAGAGATTTGAAATTTTACATATACAATATATTCTTTTATACTATACGCAGGAAATTTAATTTCCTTTTTTTCGATAACTCATGCATTTTCCTTATTATCGATAAAACTTGATATTTTGACTTTGTTTTTAAGCATTAACTTAAAGACCATATAAGTTTTTTTGACACCAAATTTACTATGCAGGTTTCTGGGATGAAAATACAGATTATAAATGTTCCTGACTTTAAATACCTCCCCCCATTGGTCCTACAACTAAAAAAAATGTATTGCAAATTGTAGAATCTTGAGCTTTTGCATATGTTCAGACTTAGATGGGACTTTGTCTAGAACCGACGTTATTTAATAATCAATTTCTCATAGACTGAATAAGCTACTCACTGTCTGTGTGTGTGTGTGTGTGTGTGTGTGTGTGCAGAGGCTTAAATGTATAGATTAAAGAAGAAAGTAAAATTGTTTGAAACATCACATGGACTTTGTTCCGGGGATCTTCCAGTCGGGCAGTTGCGAATAGAGCTTTCTCATTTGTTCTATATTTAAGTGCAAGGTTCAACCTTATTAACATGGACTTGACCTTTCTTTCAGCAGCATGTCAACAGATAATCCCACACAGCTGCTAACGACGCACGATTTGAGCCAGTTGCGGGGGCAACTGCAGACGGCAGCAGCCGCAACGAGCGCCGTGGTGGCAGCAGCGGCAGCTGCCGCACACGGCTATCACAGCGTGGCAGCCACAGCGGCATCAGCGCCGCAATCAAACGGACACGGACTCGGACACGGACACGCCCACGGCCACGCCCACATGAACTCCAGCTCGAAGTACCTGCTGCTGCGGCACAATGGCGGCGGCTTTACGGCGTACGAGAATGCGACGCAGGCGGGCAATGCGGCAGCAGCAGCTGGCGGCAACATCGTGCTGCTTGCCACCGAGCAGCTGGAGCTGAGTGCAGCCGATGCTTTGGCCACGGCAGCCGCAGCCGGCGATGATGACGAGCTGCGGCCTCTGTCCTGGCTGAACGAGAGCAATCTGATCAAAGGTATTGTGACCACAACAACAACCACAACGTCTGCAGCAGCAGCAGCGGCAGCAGCAGTGAAACGCGCTGGTGTATCGCTCAAAGCGTCGTCAGCAACAACGGCAACAACCACAACAACATCAACAGCAGCAGCAGCAGTTCCTAACAACATTTGCCTAGTGAGCGACATAATTGAGGAGCTGCCACACAGCGATGCCAGCGAGCAGCATCAGCAGTCGCAGTCACCCGCCGTCTACAGCACCACAACGGTGCACAAGGGACCCAGCGGCACAACCACCGTGGTGGAGTACAAAGCAGCCAGCAAACCGAATGCCACAGCAGCAGGAGCAACAGTTGCTGCCGCCTTTATGCCGCGTGTTGCTGGCAACTCTTTTATGCCCGCAGCAACAGCAACTATTAAGCAGCAGCAGCAGCAGCAGCATCCGCAAATCTTTGTCAGCAGCAATGGCACGAATGCAACGGCTAGCTATAAATCCACTGGGAACACCACAACGCATCATCCGCACAAGAAATATCTGCGCGAGAAGATGAATGTGCATGTGGATCACAGCAACAGCAGCAACATCACCAATAACAACAACAGCAACAACACCACCACCAGCAGCACCACCGTCAACAACAATATCAGCCATGTGGTGGCTTCAACGGTTACGGTGGTCAGCTCCCCCGCTTCCTCAAACAACTCGACGCTCAGCTCGTGCTCCGCCTCGGGCTCCTCCACGGCGGCCGTCAATGGGGGCAACAGTCCAGTGCCGAAGTCGAACAGCTTCAATGCGGTCTTCGATGCCGTCAACTACTCAACGCCCAGCAGCAGCAGCAGCAGCAGCTGTACCACCACCGCTACAGCCACCGCCACCGCCACAGCCAGCACCAACAACACCAGCGAACAACACTTGACGCCGCCAACGGTGGTTAGCACCACAACGTTGCCGCCGGGCTACAGTTTTGTTACCGCTCCACATGTCATGTAAGTGGAGTCTGCTGCATATTTAATCTATCACTGCTGTCGCTAGTAACAATTTATCTTTATAGGCTGAGAGAGAGAGAGAGAGACAGAGAGAGAGAGAGAGAGGGGAAGGGAAAAAGAGAGAGCATTTTTGCTTTGTTCGCATTCGTTAATAAACTTTTTCGATTTTTCAATCTATTTTTACAAAAAGAGAGAGAGATAGAGGGAAAGAGAGAAAAATAGAAAGAGAAAGAGAAATGTTGCTTATTTCTTTTTGATTTTTTTTAAATCTTCAATTACTATGCTCTCTCGCTCTTGTAACTTAAATTATATGCTTGACAGAGAGAGAGAGAGAGAGAGAGAGAGAGAGAGAGGGAAAGAGAGAGAGAGAAAATAATAAACAAAGAGAGAGCTTACTTATTTCTTCTTGAATTTTTTTAATAATCTTCAATTTACATGCTCTCTCGCTCTTATAATTTATATTGTATACTTGACAGAGCGAGAGAGAGAGAGAGAGAGAGAGAAAGAGAAAAAAGAAAGATTACATATTTCTTCTTGCATTTTTGTTAACAATCTGCAATTTATATGCTTTCTCGCTCTCGCAACTTATATACTTATACAGAGAGAGAGAGAGAGAAAGAGAGAGATTATTTATTTCCCCATTTGAATTCGGAGAGTTCTAGCAAGAGCGAATAGAGAGGCTTCTATGAAATTTGCTTTCGTAAAAGTAGATTCGTAAAAGTAGAAAATAATTGGAATCTGGCATGAAAACTCTAGTGACAGCTTCTCTCAGTATACCGCCATCTCTTTCGCACTTGCTTATCTTTCTCTTTCACTTTCGGTATTTATGCGCACTGCTTTAACATTCTCTCTCTTGCTATCTCTTTCTATTGGAAAAGAGAAGAAAAATTGTTAAATTTTTGTAATTTTGCTTTTGTCTCATTCGTAAACGAATATTGGCATAATTATATATTAAATTTAGTTAATTTGAGTAAAAATCAACCTTAATTGTTATCTTTCTTTCTGCTTCGCAACAGCTCACAACAGCCCGCCAATCTTTCCTCACCGGAGACGCCGCCAGGTGCGGCTCTTTTGCCACCTGGCACCTACTACAGTACGGTGCAGGCGCGAACTGGTGTGCTGCAGTTGTCGCTGACGCCGCCGCCGCCGCCCATGACGCCCACGGCAATGCACAATGGTTCTGGTTCCGGTTCCGGTTCCGTTTCCAATCTGCGCAGCCCCAACAGCTATGCCAGCTACGACAACGAGGATTCGCTCAAGGAGTTCGACATTGGCCTGGGAGGCGGGGCGCGCATGCACACGAGCACGCCCCAATATCAATCAATGTCCAAAACTAATAACAACAACAACAACAACAATAACAACAACAATAGCAGCAGCAACAACAACAATAACAATTCATCCACATACGTCAGCTCTGGCCCAGGCAACAACAGCAACAACAGCAACAGCAACAACAACAGCAGCACACCCCAAAAGCAAAAGCATCCCAACAATGTGCCATATGATCCATACGTGCATACAAATAATAAGCCTCCATATAGTTTTAGGTAAGACACCTCTTAGATTAAGTCTATTGACTCTTAAATATCTCAATTATATACAGTCGTGTCTGTATATAGTGTATCAATTATAGATGTCGGTAGGCGTCGGGATCGGGGTTTTGTTACTAAAACATGTAGGTGAAGATGTAGCGCTTGATCCCGAAATTCCCGCGAGTCCTGATAAGAAAATAAATAAATGATAAAATGACTTGTATCAAAGAACTGGAAAATGATATTGACGAGGAAATTAATTCCCAAATAGATCATGTTAAATTTAAGAGAAGCTTAAATATATTTTATTATTATTTTTTCAAATGTTTGTTAGGTGAATACTTGATGTTCCAACATCTTCAGAAACAAGTGAGAGGGTGTTTGCTTCATATCAGTAGAATTCTGGAAGAAAGAAAAACAAAGAACATTTTAAGAAAATATTACTTTTAAATAAAATTGTTCATCTATTATAAGAGCTCTAAATGTTAAGAAGAAATGTCGGAAAATGTTGGAACTCGCTGGAAAACTTAGAAAATGTTCGGGACAATCGTTCGGGAAAAGCTAAATTGATATAGGGACGGGATGGGTCGGAAACCAATTTCTTTTCCCATCTCTAATATCGAGGTTAAAATGTTTGCTCAAAAACTAGTTTTATTCGCTTAAAATAAAGTTTGGGTTTATAAGTTCAAGAGATCATCAAAAAGAAAAGTTAGCTTATTGAAAGAATTGGCAAATTGAAAGAGTTGATTTCGTAGGGAATAGGGGAATATCCCCTTTCGTTTCTGTGATTGCTCTTGTGTTTTTGGTTGCTTTTTGCTTTCATATTTTGGTTCACTATTTAGAGGTTTTTAATTGTTCTTAATTTAGAGTACTAGAGTAATTATAGGTGTTCACTATATCCAGACACGACTGTAGTTCATCAGGTCAGGCACGTGGATTTCTGCTCAATTATTCAATCAATAAATAGATTAAATTGAGTTGAGCGACTTGAAAAAACTGAATAACTATATCTTGGCTTTGGCTTTATATAAAATATCTTTGATTGGTTTTTTGCAGTTCCTTGATCTTTATGGCCATTGAGGACTCGAATGAGAAAGCGCTGCCCGTTAAGGAGATTTATGCTTGGATCGTGCAGCACTTTCCCTACTTCAAGTCGGCGCCCAATGGATGGAAAAACAGCGTGCGACACAATCTGTCGCTAAACAAGAGCTTCGTCAAGGTGGAGAAGGCTCCCAATATGGGCAAAGGATCGTTGTGGCGCGTCGAGCCGCAGCAGCGGCCAAATCTCATGCAGGCTCTCAATCGCTCGCCCTATTTCCCCAACTCGGCCGTTGACAAGATAAGTCCAATGCTCAAGAGTCCCAATGGCAATGCTGCTGGAGGAGGCGCTGGCAGCATCGTTAGCTACGATAGCTTGGATGGCACTGCCAATGTGCCGCCAGCGCCTACAACGCCCGCCAAAGGCATTGGCCTGGCCAATGGCAATGGCAATGTGGGCGGCAGCCAGGCGGTCACGCCCAATGGCAGCACAGCGGGACCTACGACTGCTGGAGGGGGCGGTCATGCCCGCTTTGATCCGAAGCTGTTTCCTAATCTGTCCAAGGCATTTCGCAATATTGAGGAGCCGCAATACATGGGCGACACTGTGGACGAGGAGCTATCGGGCGACTATGTGGCCAACAACAACAATAACAACAACAAGTACAACTATGCGAATGGAAGTGGCAATGTAGGAGGAGTTGCAGCAGGAGCTGCAGCTGGGCCTGTTTCCGTTTGTGCCTTAAATTTCGAGCGCCTGGCACGGGACTGCGGCGCCGATAGCATCGATGATGTCCATGCGGCAGCGGCGATGCTTTTCCTTAAACATGGCTCGAAAGCCTTCAGTGAAAGCTTTCAGAACGGGTAAGTCGTAAGAGCGAGCGAATAGTGTGTATATTGATTATCTCAAAACTTCTCTCTTCTCTCTCTTTAGCGCTCCGGTGATAACAAGTTCTCCCAGCGAGGATCACACCTACTCGGCAGGCGGCAATAGCAACGCTGATAGCGGGGCTTCAACGCCTCTGATCAATGGCAATGGCAATAGCCAAAATGCACAGCAGACGCAACAAAGTGTTGGCCATGGCGGGGACAGCAATTGTGCCAGCTCCGATGCGGCCTACGACAGTAGCGAGGAGAAGTAAGTCGACTGGGCTTTACATAAAAGAGAAACGCAATCTTTAACTTTGACTCTTCTCTTGAATTAACTTTTCTTAGTCACAATATCACACCCGAGGAGCTGGCGGATCAGCAGCGGCATCGTGATGGCGTTGACGCCCTGCTCTCCCTATCGCGCTCCTCCATTGTGGAGTGCGGCTCGTCGACGACCACGACCCACTATCACAGCAATGGCAGCAGCGGCAGCAGCCACGGCTCGCCACACAAACGCGCCTGCAGTCGCAGCATCGAGGATGACAAATGGCAGCATCTCGAGCTGCAATATCAGCATCAGCATCAGCATCAGCAGCAGCAGCAGCAGCAGCAGCAGCAAAGCACCGGCGTCTACACAAATGGCAGCGGCAGCAAAATGGCGTTGCTTAGCAGCGCTGCTGCCAATGTGGCCGCTGCCGGAGCGCTTGCCCAGCAGCAGCAGCAGCAACAGCAGCAGCAGCAACAGCAGCAGAGGCCGCTCTTCGAGGAGCTCTACGGCGCAAACGTTGGGACCGGCAGCAATGCGGCGTCCAATTTGTATTTGTCCAGCTTGGGCTGTCTGCCAGGTGGTGGCGGCGTCACACCTGGCAATGGGCCATCCATGCTATCGCTAAGCGCTGCTATGGTCAATGCCGTGCCGGCCAAGAGTAAAGTGAAGCCTCTGCGGGGACTGCGCACCAAGATCAAGCGAAAGGCCGCCTGGATGCGGTGAATATGGCGCAAAGCTGGCGGCCGACAGTAGAGACACCTATCGCTATGTTTTCTCTCTGTCTGTCGAACTGGCACGCACACACACACACTAGCTCCCTCACCATGCTGCTCGCACCATTTGTTGTCTCTTTCTAAAGCGATTTCTGTACAATGCGTAGCATTTAGTCAAATGTTTTGATCTAATCCAATTTCAACTTTAATATTTACCCATTCTCTGTGTTTATTATTACTTTTTTTTTTGTTATCGATGCTACATTTTTTCTTCATTTAATATTATTATTACTTTTTTAAAAATCCCATTTTTTTAGTAGTTTAATTTTAGATGTTAATTTTTTTATATTCGACTTGATTGTTGGCCATTATATATTTTTTTAATAGTTCCAATTTTCTTTGTTAGCTTTTATTTTACGACTTGTGCATATATACAGACAGATATGTACATATTTATATATATATATATTTGTATATATATATTTTTCGAAACATTTTTTTAACAATGTTTAGCTCGCTTTAAATGAAAATCAACAAAAAACTAAAACACAAAAAAATGTCCTAAGGTGCTAGCTGGGCACTGCAATTGTTTACACATGTACAAGAAACTTAAGAAACAAGGAGAAGGCAAAAGAAAACAACAACAAATAACAAACAAAATGAAAAAAAAAAAAAACAAAAAAATAGCAAATAAAAGAAATGTAAAAAAACAAATTGCAAAGAAATATCAAGGTAATTTTTTTTGTTTGTTTGCTGTGAGTAAAACAAGAAACATATATGTAACACACACACACATATTTATATATATATACACACACCTATATATACACATACATATACATATTTATATATATGTATAGTATACTAAAAACAACAACGTTTAGCGCCTTAAAATTGAGTCCTTAGAGAGAAACCGTAAGAAAGAAACAGAAAACAAAAGTTAAAAATTGAATTGTTTAAATATCGCTACATGTTATATACTACTTACTATTTTATTATTACTATTATGATTACAACAATTATTATTATTACTATAATTATTACAATTATCATATGTTATATATTATTAACTTAAGTGCTAACAAATCAACCAAAAAAAAACAAAAAGAATTAACAAACACGGGCCAATAAAGCGTAGCATAGCAATCCGCATACACTATATATATATACATATATACATATATATGTAAAACAAACAAACAAACAATAACACAACATGCGACACTCAAGTAAATGTTAAATCAAAGATACTTTTAGTACCCTAAGCAAAAACAACAATATATAACAAAACAAAATAAAAACAAAACAACAATTAGTTTTTAGGCATTAAACTATTGTAGTTACAAATTTATGCAAATCTTGTTAACAGTTTTTCTTTGTTTTTCCCAGCTTTAAAGCACAACGCAATTTGTTTTTTTTTTTATTTTTATTTTATCTTTTTTTGGTGAACTCAGAAATTTTCTAAAAATTGTTAAACGTTGATAGTTGCTAAAGAGAAAAAACCTTAGTTAAATTACATGTAAATACGAAACGCTGCGCAAAGTAAGCTGCAATGGTAAACCACGCCCTCGCCACCCTCCCCCGCCCCATATTCCTCTACACTTCAAGTACCTTTCTAGCAATTGAAAATATTAAATTACTTAAACTAAAAGAAAATGCAAGCAAGCAGCAAAAGTGTGAAATTTTCATTATTTTATAAATGTGTATTTATATAATTTATATATATGTATGTATGTATTCGCATAGTCGACTCGGGATGTCGCTGCAAAGCTATTAAAAATGTCTATATATAGAATATTCTTGCTATATATGGAATAGTCGATGGTACATCAAAGTTTATAACTGAGCAGCTGTCTTGCTGTAAACTGCCCCACTTCCTGCCCTCCCCACCCACGCACACCTCCCTCAATTACCTCTATACTTACATTAATACAGATATATATATATATATATATATATATATATATATATATATATATGAACGGTTTATATTAAGATATATCGTCGTTTATTATGATCAGAACAGTTTGTTAATGTTTTTTTATTGCTATTTAAAAATTGAATAAGATTAAAATTATCATACTATATATATATGATTATGATTTCTTTGCGTACCAAATACACACAATATGTGATTTAATTTCAACTATTTATGTTTTGTTTCTATATACGCATATTATTTTGGTTTCGTTTGGGTTTAGAGCTATTAAGTTAGAATAGTCGATGTTTTGTTATACATAAATGAGAGCTGCTGTCTCTTAAAAGTTTTTATAAAGCCAAATGCAATATTTGTAAAAATTTCATTTACATGAAACTAAGCCGTTATAAATAGTTATTTTCGAACTTTTAAAGAGCTGTATCCGATTTGCACGTTAATTGTTTTTATAGTCCCCAATGTTAAATGAAATCCTTGAAGTGCCTCTATATATCAGATTTGTTCCTGTGTTTTCTCTTTTTGTTTTATGCCTTTGAATAGAAAGAATTAGCTTTGAGATATAGTATAGGGAGTTTTCATAGCTTGCTGAAGCTTGAAAAGCCGTTATTTTTGTTAAAGTGTTAAGCTTGAAGCTCACGTTAGTTGCTGTTATGCCTGGACAAGCCGATACAGCTCGCACAACACACATTTACAGGGTATCCATAAAGAAAAAAAACATGTCTTACAACAATAATGGCAAACACGGCCTGAAGTCTGATCAACAGTCTAGGGAAACACTCGAGTCACACACACACACACACACACACATACACGGAAATTTATATTAATCCGAACCTCCCTGCCTGCCTGCCTACCCCTCTATTGACTTTGTAGTTGAGAGAAACCATTTAATACACATATAGTTATTTATATGATATATGAGAAAATTATATCTAGACAAGTATATATATATATATATATTTGCAGACATGTGCATGCACAAATGTATGCATGTATGTGTGTGCCATAACAATTGTAAATCTGTTGCCCTCCAAGGTTTCAACTAGCGCCTGTTTTTATGTCTAAGCCTGTACCAAAACAACAAAACAAACACGCAAACAACTATGAATTATAAGTAAAAAAAAAAAGTATATACCTATAAAAATATATATATATATATATATGTATGTATGATAATATAGCATATATTCTCAATGAACGAAAAGAGTTGCCCTGTATTTTTTAGAGCAATATTTTTCTACTTTTTTCGAAGAGCAACAAGCAACATTAAACAGCAACTTTTCGACTTTTGTTTGTCGCTCGGGTACAACAACAAATTAATAATAATACAAAATGTAAAACAAATAAATGAAAAGTGAAAAAGATAGCGAAAGAAAATTGAAAGAGTTTGTTGTTTTTGACTGATTTTCAGTTTGGATGCGCTGCGAAAAGAATGTGGATTGTATTTCAAATAGATAAATCTCATGTATATACGATATATATATATATATATCTATATATATATAGAGAGAGAGAGAGAGCGTACATAGATATGTATATATAGCATTAAAACCTATTATATAAAAGCAAAACTGAACAGATTTAAAACATGTTACCGAGTAGAGTGCAAATAAATGCAGAGAATGTCAAATTTATCGATATTGTCCAAAATCTATTGTTTTCTTTATTAATATTACGATGGGCAGTCGCAATGGGGAGGAAACAGAGCGAATATATGGAGTTGAACTAATGACATACAAAAGCTGCCACTAACTTTTCACAAGATTCACTTGAAACTCTTTTCGGGACCCGAAAATGCTCGAAACGATTTTCGGTATCTGGCGGGTTGCTTTGTCATGAGATCATGGTAAACAATTCTAGAGATATGCTCCGAGATTTCGGCATTTCAGAGATTCCCGTTCGGGATCTGCGGGACCCGAAAATCCCGATCCCGACGCCCACCTCTAGTACACACTGTGCACGGCAGATATGCCAACTGTCAGCGATGAGACTGGAATACTGATAGCGACCTACGCAGATGACACAGCTATCATCTCGCGTGACTGTTGCCCTCAACACGCATCCGCATTCATACAGGCATACATGCTTTCGTTAGCAAATTGGGCCAAAAGCTGCTGTATTAATCCATCAATGCCCAAAAGGCGGCAGACATGACCTTTGCCACACGAAGAGGAGACACTGGGATCTTCAATTTAATGGGATCTTCATTTCCAGGGCCTTGCAGGTCAAATATAGAAGGCTGACCTTCGAGGCCCACCCACATGAACAAGATGCTATCAAGCTGCAAATTTAAAAAGAACTGGATTGGACATAACAACACAATTCTATTATTAAAGCATGCCATACGCAAGAGGACTTACAATTTTCTCTTATAGAGTAGGAATTTATATTTGACCAATAGTTATGGCAAAACCCAATCCTTTTAACCGTCTCAGAGGCCTGGCAGGAAGTAGACGTCTAGCGAGCATACTGCGATGTCCGATCAGTCTATCACAATCTATGCTCCTCCACTGTATGCAGATTCAGGTCCCGATGAAGGGTTCCCGTAGAGCCAGATCCGGGCTAGGCAATTTATATAAACTGCTCTTTTGACTCTCAGTGACTTGGTGCGTCTTCTGTTGATCAGCCACCGCAATTGCTGCACTCTTTGCCCACATTTGCCGTTCACAGCTTTCAAGTGGGATCGGAAAGTTAGCCGTTTGTCCAGGGTGATGCCAAGGTATTTAGCCTCCGATGGCTGTTCTAGAGTCACACCTTCTAATTGAATGGATGGGGCGTGAGTTATGAGTGTTTTTAGGGTGAAGCAAGGATTGGCAGTCTTCTGTGGGTTGATCTTTAAGTTCCATCTCTTAGCAAAGTCACTATTTATAAAGCAATAATAAGCACAACTTTTACTTATATGGTCCCCTTATGGGGTCCATGAGAAGATTGACTGGAGCTGACTGGTTCATGGGGAACTCAATGCTCCACCGAGATCTAGAGATTCCGCCAGTCTCTGAGCTTACTGAGCGATATAGCTCTAGATACGCGGATAGGCTGGCAATGCACCCAAGTCTGCTTCCATCTAAACTGGCTACAAACGACAGTAGGCGAAGACAGAAAAGGCTACAACCCCTGGACCGCAGAAGAGTCCAGATGTAAATAGTGTAAATTAAAGTACATAAATGTAGCATAAGTTATATACACGCGTTCAGCCCCCATAGATAGAAATGCTCTATGGAGCCTAAGACAAAAGCAGCAATTAAATATAAAAAAAACTACTATTACATAGTCGCGATTGGTCCGAAATATGTCCGTGAACTTAGCGTGAAGGTTAAAGAAAATAATAAATATATAAATAAAAATTATTTCTGTTAATTCAATACGAAATATTTAACAGGTCTCAACATCTTCAGACTACCCTCTTTTATATAATATATAACATTTCTTATCATATATATATGTATATATATGTATGTACATATATTTATATATATAGTGTTTTCAAGCTCACTTTGTTAAGTCTATTGGAAAGTTGCACTAACCAACGCTAGGTGAAGTTTACTGGCAAATATTTTACTTCCAAGCCATAGATGGCGCTAGCATTGCGCCGCAATTTAAAAATGTTTTTACAGCTTTGATTTGAGCCCTTGAATATTCATGTGGCAGCAGGTTTGAAAAGCTTTAAAGCTTAAACTGGTATTTTGTGTGGTATATTTGTTTTTTATGAGCGCTACTATTATAATAATCTTTATTCCGACAGCCATGTCGAGCAATCAAGAAACTCTTTTTACAGAATTTGCAATAGAATTATTTTTGCGGTAGATATAAATAGTTAGTTCATTTGACAGAATTGGTCGATTATATCATATAGTTTCTGTACGAATTATACGTCAACATATGTAAAACAATTAAGAACGTTTGCAATCGTGCAAGCGTAACAGACTACGTGATACTCTGTTCCTTTGAGTGAGTGTAGAGCACTTTTTATACTCTGTTCCCAAAGAGAAAAAGAGTATATTGGTGTTATGCAATGTCCGTCTGTCCGTCTGTATGAAAGCAAAGCATTTGGAGTCCTTTGAAGCTATAGACTTGAAATTTGGAACATATACTCGTGCTGTAGGCTTATAAAGTGCTAAGATTTTTGGCAAATCGGGAAATATTATATTTTTTGAAGCAAAAATACTGTTATTTTCGGCAATATTGCACTCTAAGAACAGGGATTCGACATATATTCTCGCGTACACCACTCCGACACAAAAAGATATGTTATATATATCCACGCCCCTTTGGGGCATGGCAAATCGGATAAAACTCCATCTTATACAGTTTAAGAGCTCAATTTAGCTCGCCGTGCTGATTAAGAACATGTATACTTTGTATAGTCGGAAATGCTTCCTTCTTAAAATTGGAATCTTCTGCAAACTATCCTTTTGCAAGGGTATAAAACGCTGAAGGTGATACATTAATACAGACCAGATTCCCATTAGACCCACATATCCATTATTTCCACCTCATTATGCCCTTCCCCGATGGCTTCTAGTTGACAGAGATATCCTCGGCTATATCATACCGTAGATATAGTCCTGGCGAACTTGAAGCTGACTACATGTAAGTCAACTAGCTAACTAGCATAATTATGTTAGCTCCAACTGTTGTTTAGTCTAATGTCAATAACATAACGTCACTATTAACTAACATAGTTATGTTAACTCACTGTTGACTAACATCATTTTGGTTACCGGACAGTTAGCTTACATATTTATGTTTACTCTGTGTTAATTAACAGCAAAATGTTAAGCTATTGTTAGGTAAACTTGCACTGTTAACGCACTGGTAATTGACATTTTTTCAACCCACTGCTCATTTCTGTTTGCCTGGTACTTGACTGGAATTTTCGTCTAAAATCGGACCCCAACCGCCCATAGTAGGTATGCAACATCTTTTGTTGCATACTTTTAAGCGAAGGAATTAAAGTGCTGCAAGTATTTTACATTTTTAACACGGCTATATATCGGTAAGGACATAGTGCATTAGGATCAGGAGGACCAACCCTATCGACTCACATCAAAATATTATGAAGTCATCTAAGGATCCTGGACTTGTGATATATCAGTTTTAGGTCGGTTGCAGCGGCCAAGGAAACTATTGCAAAGAAACAGAAAACGAATAATATCTTCACAAGGACGACTTGCCTGTCCTTTAACCCATTTTCCCCCAATCGGTTTGAATTATTACCTGTCAGGATACTCAAGGATACAGCCGAGCAAGATATTTCCTCTGTAAAAGTTCGTATCGGCAGTTTAAAGAACTTAAACCCTTGTTGCTGCTAATTCTGAATCAGGATCATAAGGACATGATTTGATTCAAAGCAAATAAAGATTTTTTTGAATTTTTTGACTTTTTTCGACCATATATGTATATTCCTCGCAAAAATAATAAGTACATAAGTACAGTAAGGTGGAATCCTAGAAACCCTTGAATGCCAATCGCTAGTGGTATGTCCTTCCAAGATCCTTTAAATTCCTATAGTCAAACAAAAAATGTACTTTTCTGCAGAATTGCCATAGCTCGGCTATATTTTCGCACAAGACGCAAGGACATAGTGCGTTTGTATTGTGAAGACCAGTCCTATCGATTCTATCTATCTCTACAAGTGTATGCAGCTTGAGATCATCTTGAGATTATGTAGTGCTAGGGACAGTTGGTGATCTGTCGTAGTACACGATTCTGCAATAGCTGGATACGTTTGTAATTGGATTTGGAAGCGATTCCCCAGATCTGCACTCCATAAAGTCATATCGGCAGAATACAGACCACAATCATAAGGAATAAATAAATATTTGCAGTAATTTTTGGAATACAGTATATTCGTCTTTATTGAATTTGATTTCTCTGTTCAGTTTTACATGCTATATAAACTATTTATTATTTATATTATTTAAATATTTTATTTAAATATATTATATTGAAGTATTTGCATTATTTCTTGTTGTTGTTCTTCTTCATGTTTATTATTTATTTGCCTTAATAAATGCCATTGCATTTTAGCGCAAATTCTTAAAAATTGCATTTTGCATTTTTTAATTTTCAGTTTTTTCCTTTTTCTTTTTTGAATGAAAATGTTAATTTACAAATTAACACAATGTGTAGACATATGTATATATATTCATATATATATATATATAAAACAGGTTCTTAAGTTAACAAAAAAAATTCGTTTATAATTTAAGTGTTTTCGTTTGGTTGCAACAATTTTTACAAGAAATGCTAAAAAAAATTGTTGCTTCAATAAATTACGTAATGAAATTGTTTTTTATTATTTATTTATTCAAATTTTTGTTGCTGGTGTATTTAATGTATTTTTATTTTGCCTACATTTAAAGAATTGTTTCGAATCGAATGCTGTTGCCAAAGTGTCGAGTGCTTAAAGTTTAGGCCACTAAGTTTATAATCATTTTCTTTTATTCAGTTATATATATATATACATATATATATATATATATACATATATATATATATATATATATAAATGTATGTGTATATCTAAAATTGTTTTGATATTTTTGCTGCTTTATTAGTGTATTAATTTGAATTGATTTTTGGTTTCTATAATTTATAGATACTTTTTTTTCTTTTTGTGGTTAATAATTTGTTGTTTGTTTTTTTTTTTTAATTTTTATTGCTGGGCGGATTTGAAACTGAAAACGGTTTTGGTGTCTTAGCTTCTGTTGTATAATCTGAAATATTGTTTGAAAACTAAGGAGACTTCTTCTACGCATGTGTGTGTGTGCATATGTGTGTGTGTGTGTGTGTGTTAGCTACGTCTTTTGGTTCAATTCGAATATTTCAGTTAGACTTAGACTCGCATGTATGTGTGCCTGTGCACATATATACATACACAGATACATATAGAGTATATATATATATACTTGTGTAACTGCATTGCTAGTCCATAGTTCTACATGGATGTTTGTGTATTGCTACAATAACTGTATATATAACTACACAAATACCATTATATATATATGTATATATAATGTTGATATGGTCTGTTTAAAGATGTGAACTTCTATATATCTATATATATATATATCTATTATTTTGTTGCTTGTTTTTCATTTACTGTCATTTCCACAATTTTATGTACATTTTCTTTCGCAAAAAAAACGTTGTTTATTGTTGTATGTGTATGTGTGTGTGTGTATGTGTGTGTGTGTATGTGTCTGTGGGTGTGTGCGTGTACATATAAGACTGTATATCACCGTGGGCTTAAATTCTTTGCTATTCATACAGCTATACATATATGCACTTACATATATATATATGTATTTGTATATTACATACATACTTATATATATATGCATATATATTATTATAAATCGCTGCACATTTTGCAATCGGCTTTGACCAAAAAACAGTTTTTCTGTATTCTTGCGATTTATATATATAAATCGAATATGTTTAAATACATTCCCTTTTGCTGTATATATAGATAGACAAATGTAATTTCATCTGCTTTTCGTGTTTGAATTGGAAGGATAATTTCTTACGCAATTTGTATTTGATTTCTGTTTCGCTTTACTAAATACATTTCATTATTTACAGTTATCGATATTTCATATATATATATATATATATATATATATATATATATATATATGTGTGTAAGTATATATATATTTTGATTTTTGTTTTGCAATTTAAAATTAATTACGTATCATTTTTGTTATTATTAAATATTTTCCATATTATTTTTGCTTGTTACATATATATGCGTTAGCTCTAATAAGTATGTGTATATATATGTGTATGTTTCAACGCTACTGGATCTATGCAAAAAATTTCACTGCCTACTTATATATATATAGACGTACTATATAACTGTATAACTGTATCTATTAGCTGATATCTGTAACTTGGAGCTGTGTCTCGCTTTTCCGTTTATTGTTTATGTAAACTTGGCTAGCACCTCGTATTTTTTAATATACTCGTCTTCAATTCTACATATTTCTATTATTTCAGTGTCTGTGTGTTTGTGTGTGTGTGTGTGTGTGTGTGTGTATATATATATATAAAATTATAGATGCATGCATACATATGTTGATGTATATATGTAATTTTCTCACAAAATGTAATCCTATCTGGCCCATACACTGAATCCTTGTGTCTGTGTGTGTGTGTGCGTGTGTGTGTGTGGGTGGTTGGCAGGCAGGTGTGTGAGTTAAACTAGTTAGCGAGTACTGTAGTTCCTCTGCAGCATTTCATTTGCATATCGCATGCACCTCGTAGCGGGATATTTGGGCGCATCAGAACAAATTATAAGGCCCTTTATCATACAGACATACATACATACATATATATATGTATATGTATATGTGTGTGTGTGTGGACTGGTGCAAAATGAAAAAAGGAATTTCGATGGGGTTGTTGTAGTTTTTTTTTTTGTTTAAGAAAACATTTTTATTTGATAAAGTTTCATTTATGTTCATGTATTATTGGTATGTTTTGTTTGTTTTTTATCGTTATGACAATAATAATAATAATAATAATAATAATAAAAAAAATTGATCATAATCATTACAATACGAAAAAAAATAGTCAATCTACAAAATAATTAGAACTAAATGTTGCCATCATTCGTCGTGTGTTCTCCTCTCTTTCTTTCTATCTCTTGCTCTTTCTTTCAACACTTTCGCGCTTTCAACTTAACCATATCTCTTTATTTTGTATATATTGTATATATATATATATGCATATATATATATTTATGTATATATATGTATGTAAATATGATGCATAAATATTTATTTAATTATATTTTGTAATTATTATTTAGCTAAAGCGTATGAAAATGCAAAGTATTTAACACGTTAACTTTAAAAACTAAATACATTTCAAATTAAAAAAAACATTATTTTTATATATATATTTATATATATTAAATTAAATTTAAATCATTTTTTAACAAATTGCGGCAAATATTGGATTTTGCATATTTTTGTTTTCTTTGAAAAAAGTTTTCTTGCAATTCTTTTCTATATTTCGTATTATAATTTTTTGTTTTTTTTTTTGTTTTTAATTTGAAGACGCAAATTGTATTTTTTTAGTTATTGAAATGTGTTTGGTATATGTTTTTTTTTTAATTTTATTTTTTTTTTTTAATTTTTATTATATTTAATAATAATAACTCGGCAAATTTTTGGGCATATGCAAAAAAGTTTGATGTGTGTTTTGTGGGTGTGTGGGGGTTTCTTCCTCTTTATGTTTTTTTGCGATTTTTTTTTTGGCCTTATGCCATTTAGAAAGATTTCTTTTTAAGCTTTAAACTATCGAAAAAAATGTGTATTTCAATATTAAAAATTTAGTTTTTGTTTTTTCTTTAACTTACGTTCTTTTTTGTTTATGTATAGGAAAACAGTGTTTTTTTACGTTTACGTTTACGATTTAAACTTATGTTTTAGGCAAAAAAATTGGCTCACTTAGATATAGTATTTGTATGTTAATATTAATTTTTACGCTTGAATTTGTGAAATTTCTTTAGTACGATATGCGCTTGTCTACATTTTATTTTATTTTCTTCTTGTTTTTTATTATAAATATTTTAATTCACAAAAAAAAATTATGCTATTTGTAATGCAAATTTAAAGTACTGTTACTTTTATGTTAATAAACGGCATAATGCTTACTTTATACTATATATATAAATGTATATATATGAATATATATATATGTAATTGTAGTATTAAATTTAAATAATAATTTAGTGCATTTTGCATTTATTTTGCTATATTGTTTATAAAGTTTACATTGTGTTTTACATAATATATATTTTTAATTTGCATTATCATATATTTATTTTTATTTGTTTTACGTAAATTTAAAATTTACAAAATTTATTGTGTTTCTTCTTCTTCGTTTTTGAAGGGTAGCTTGGATTTTATTTCTCATGAAAAGGAAAACAAGAAAATTATATAAAAAAATGCGCAATTCGTATAAGATTATTTTTGTTTGCTTTTTTCTTTTTTAACTATCTTTTACTTTGGGTTCGTGTTTTGTTGTTGTTCGCTTTCAGTTTTCAGGTTTTTTCATTTTTAAGTTAACATTTTTTTAATTTTACAGTAGTGTGTGTGTGTGTGCTGCTTGAGATCAAAAGATAGCTAAAAACTTTCGTGAGTAACAAAAAAAAAAAAAATATATATAGAAATATCATATTAATATTTTTGTGGAAAATTAATAAAAAAAGAATAACTTTTTTGCTTAGCTTTTGTTTTTTGCTTTCTTTTTTTTTCGCCGTCAACATCTACAATTTGCTATTTACAGAACGGCTACGAGTTTCTATTTGTATATTGTATATTTATTGTTTATCTATGTACACTTAACAATGCGGACAAAAAAATGTAAATCTTTTAATTACTTTAATAATAGTAATAATAATAATAAAATTCTACCGCCATTTGCTTTAACAGTCTTCAAGTCGTAAAGAAATCAAAAGAATCTTTTGCATAATCTGCGCCTCAACAGATTTGGCTTTTGGTAGAGTTTTTAGGTAGAGTTGTTGCGGCGGAGATTTGGGGGCGGTTTGGGCGGTTGGGAAGGGGGGAGGGGCAAGTTTAAAGCCAACAATTTAATACTTTTGCGCTGCTCTATCGCACCTGCGCGTCGCATAGCGTCTCTAAACTTTTTTAGCTACAACTACATCTTCGAAAAAAAAAAAAAAATATTAGACCTTAAACAGCTAGTTCTATATATGATGTGTATATATATATGTATATATATATATATATTGTATGTATTTATATGCTATATATCGCTATATGTATTTGCGTATATATATATATAAATATTAGCCAGTGGCTAAATATGTTGTGGGGCCGCTGCCAAACTTAATCACAAGTAAACGTCTTCATCATTGCACTCTGGTAACCAGTTCCAGTTCCAGTTCCTTACTAGCTTAGTAGTTCCACGCTGCTGCTGCTGCTGCTGCTGCTGGCGTCGCAGTCGCTGCTGCTGCCGTCGCCTGCTGCGCTGCGGCGCAGTGCTCGTCGGCGTCGCCGTTGCTGCTCAGCCGTCGCACACGCACCATGCGCAGCTTCTCCTCGTTAATCACCTTCAGCTGCTTCTCGGCTGCGTCGTCGTCTAGCTGCTGCGAGGGCTGCTCGTCCTCGTCGTCCTCCTCCTGCTTGATGCGCACCTCCGGCTCCATGAACCGCTGCTCGATCTCCAGCTGGGCATGATCATCGTGCTCCGCATCGGCATTCGAGTCGCCGCCCTTGACGCTGTCGCCCTCGTCGCGTCCATAGTCGGAGGCCTGCATGATGCAGACGCCGTTGATGATGCGCTCGGCCGTGGCGTTGGCGCTGTTGTCGCTGTTGGCAGCGAGAGCAGCGCCCGTTGCTGTGGGCGTGCTGGCGCCAGCCGGATTGACCCACTGTGGTGCAGCGGGCTTGCGACGCGAACTGCGCACCGCATTGTTCAAGTAGCCAGCGGCGGCAGCTGAGGCGAGCGCCGACTTCTGCAGCGCCTTCTCGTACTCCGATATGGGCGTGTTCTCCGGCTCGTGGCCGCCCTCAATGGACTCGTTGTCGCTCATATTGTGACCGCTGGCATCCAGCTCCAGCTCATCCTGATAGTCATCGCTGCGCTCGCGCTTCAGCGTCGGCATCGACAGGTCCAAGCCACTCATCTGCTCCTTGAAGGCCTGATTGAGCGCTTGGAGCTCATCGCCGCCGGCAGCGCCGACTGCGGCGGCTGCTGCTGCCGCTGCACCAGCAGCCGCTGCGGCGCCTGGAATGCCCGCCAAGCTGCGACCGAGCAGGGCGGCGGCGGCAAAGTACGGTGGGTAGGGTATGGGCGCACCACTCAGGCCCATGCGCTCCTTGTGCAGCTCGACGAGACGCTGCTGCAGCAGTATGCGAAACTGGACGGGATCGAAGGGCGTGGCATTGGTGTTCTCTCGACTGGGTATGGGATTGTCCTGGCCGGGCTGGCCGTGTGGCACCTGCTGCTTGAGCCGCATGCGATGATTGTGGAACCAGTTGGTGATCGTGCGTGTCGCCAGGCTCAGCTCATTGGCCAGAAACTCGATGGTGCCCACATTGGGATATGGATCCAAGGCGAAGGCCAGACGCAACGCCTCCTTCTGCTCCTCGGAGAAGAGCACGCGCTGCTTCTTGCTGGGCGGTGCACCACCCACCGAGGAACCCACCGAGCCGGGACCCGGGCTGCTCGTATAGAAATCGTTCGTATCATTGCTAGACGTATCGCTGCTATTGTCCTGCTGATTGGGTCCAGTGCTGCGACGCCGCTTGCTCGCCTCCCGACGCTCGTTCTTCAGCAGCTGCAGGCGCTCCACATTGTTGGCATCGCTCAGCCAGAGCTGCATGCGTATGAAGGGCTCGCGTCCCTTGATGGAGAGCATGTGCCAGGGCTTCGGCTTGCTCAGCAGCTCCGATACGGAGCCCTGGGACAAGCCCAGCACCGCCTCGCCAAAGATCTTCTGGCCAATGTTGTTGGCGAGCAGCGCCTCCTTGATCTTGGTGGTGATATCGTGCGTGTCCAGATCCTGGGTCAGGGCGGCCATCTCGTAGACAGTCGGCGACATGTGCTGGTGCAGGCTGCGCATGGCATTCGGCGCATGTGCTCCGCCATGCACCGGCATCATCATGGGCTTCTTCTCGTTGCTGCCGGGCGCTGCCACCGCCACGGGAATGACGCCAGGCGGGCCGCTGGGCGTGCTCGCCGCTGGCAAGCTGATCGCATGCTGGGGCGGCAGACCGGGCGAGGTCAACAGCATATTCTGATGATGGAGCAGCTGCTGTGCCTGCTGCTGCGCCTGCTGCTGCGCCTGCTGCTGATGCTGGCTCTGCTGTGCCTGTGCCTGGGCCTGGGCCTGGGCCTGCTGCACGGCGGCCGCTTGGGCAGCCGCTGCCTGCTGCTGTTGCTGCATGGCCGCGGACATGGCGGCCGCCGCCTGCATCTGCTGCATGATGTGCTGGGCCTGTGCCGGCTCCTGCAACTTCAGTTCGTTCATCATCTTCTGCATGGGCAGCGTGGCCTGCATCTTGTTGGCCAGGCCTTGGGGCATCTGCGGGCTGCCGCTGTAGCTGCCCGTGCGCATCAGCTTCTCGGGCGCTATCTTGTATTGGCTGGCCACCAGCTTGTGCACCGCATTCTCGTCCTCCAGAAACATCTTCATGCGGATGAAGGGTTCGCGTCCCTTCTGGGTGAGCATGTGCCAGGGCTTGGGGCGGGCCAGCAAGTCGGACACCGATCCCTGCGACAATCCCAGCACGGACTCCCCGAACAGTCGCTGCGAGATGCTGTACTGGGAGAGCGCCTCCTTCACCCGGCGCACAATGTCCTCCGTGTTCAGATTGTTGAACATGTCGAACTGCTGCTGCGTGATGGGCGGCAGCACCGCCTTAGTGGGTCGCTGTGGCTGCGAGTGGTGCGGTGTCACCGGCGGCTGTGTGATCAGCGAATTGGTTATGGAAGCCATGCGCTGCAACGGACTCGCCGTCGCCGCAAACTCCTCGCCCTGGCTGCTCAGCGCCGGCGGCAGGATCGAGTTGCTCAATGGACTGGGCGCCGCCGAGTTGCTGCCATGTCCGCTGGCAGCGGCTGCGGCGGCAATCGGATTGCTGTTGCTGCCGGCGGCATTGAGGGCTGGTGGTGCGGGCGGTGCGGGCGTGTTGCCGCCATCCGATTTGCGTGCATGGGGCAGGGCCGGGAAGCTGCGATCGCCATCATCGCCGCCGCGCTCGCCATCCTTGGAGCTGCTGCTGCCGCTGTGCTGATCGTGCGACGACCGCTGCCCATTCAGCTTGATATCCTTGCCGGCCAGCGACAGATCCTGCGCGCCGTTCAGCACCTGCTGCTGCAGTGCCATCAAACTGGAAAAGTTGGGAAAGTTGGCGGCCTGCGCCTGCTGTTGCTGCTGCTGCTGCTGCAGCTTTACAATTTCGCGCTCGAAGGCGTGACGCATGTTCTCATCGGCGGCCATTGCAGTGGGGAATGGATTGGCGGCTGCTCCAGGCATGCCCGCGGCGCCACTAAAGAAGGGCGACAGCAAAAAGCTAAAAAACCAAAAGAGAGAGAAAACAAGATTAGGAATATTTGAATGTGAAGGGGCGATCAATGCAACTACAGTGAACACTCGATTTGTGGCACACTCACCTTGGGAAGGCGGCTTCGCGCGGTGTGCGCGCCATTAGCTCCTGATAGAGACGGGCCATTTTGTCCTGGGCGAGATCCTCGTGACGCAGTCGCTGCTGCTGCTCCCGCTGAGCGGCTTCGCGCTGTTCGCGCTGCTCGCGCTGCTGCTGCTGCTGATGGACGGCAACGGCGGCGGCGGCAGCAGCCGCTTCACGCTGCTCCCGCTGCGCATGCTCAGAGACGTGCAGCTGCTGCTGCTGCTGCTTGATCTGATGCTCCACCTTGTAAAAGGGCGAGCTGCAGCTCTGCGGCGGCGACTTGCTGTCGTCGTTGCTGTGCGTATCGTCGCTGGCGTGACGACGCTGATGCTCCTGTTGCTGCTGCTGCTGGGCAGCGACCACGTTGCTCTTCATCAGCGAGGACGCTTCGCTGAGTATGTGTGCGAGGCGATCCTCGGACATGGAATCGTCGCCGCCAGCGCCGCGACCTGCATACTGTGGCAGTCCAGAATCTGCGGCAGAGCGAGAGGGAGGGAGAATGTTTTGAGTTAATGTTGTATATAGTATATATTGATCGTAAAGTGGCATTGGCTTGCCCATTAAACGTTATAAAGTTTATGCGCATTTCGGTTTTAGCTCATTTATTGAAGCCCAATTGATAGCAGCTACGAACCGAAAACCGAATCGTAGTGGCCGGGCCAACGGGCCAACGGGCCAATTAAGCCATAAAGCGTTCAAAAAGCCAGCGCAAATTTGTGGCCATAAAGCGGCGCAGCATTTGAAAAGCCATGCTGATGCACTTTTGATTTCTGGCCCATGCACTGAGCGAAAAAACTCGCTGAAAAGAACCAAGAGCCAGCAAATCGAACTAGGCCCTAAATTACAAAAAGCTTTACATGAAAAGAATTAAACTTATTTTGGTTCGAAATGTGGCCCGACTTTGTTGGGCAGTGTACACAAATTTGATAAACATTTTGTGCAACATAAATTCCAGTGAATTCCGCATGCACCAGCTACCCCCCCGTAACCCCAGCTCCGGAGAGCTCAATTATAACACCATTTGATTTTCAATCAACAAAACCGCGCGACCACAGACAAAGCGAGCCGGACAAAAACATCAATGGGCACACAAATGCAAAAGCTAGCAAAGAGTTCAGTCAAAAAAAAAAAAAAGAAGGAAAATGCCTGGATGGACCCTCAAATAGTTCAATGCAAGCGGAGCGCTAATTTGGCACGCGCCATGGACCCAAAAGGTGGGCGAATGGAGCCGGATGCTCATCGAAGCGAGCTGGCAATGGGTGTAGAAGCCAGCTTGAATAAACGAAACGAGTCGAAATGAATAAATGAATGTGAATTCAATTGCAATTGAAAGAGCACAACAACAACAACAACAACAAGAACAACAATTGCAAACAAAAAGAAAATGGGAGCAAAATGCTTTGCACAAATTCAATTGAAATGGAGCATTTTTTTCGGTTCCACTCGTTAAATGTCGCTGCAGCAAAACACAATCGAAAATAAAAAACGAGATCGAAAAATCGAGTTGGAGTTCAAAATCGACTGCTAAATTGCAAAATAATCGCACAAGTGGTTGAGCTCAGTGCGGCGTGTCCTTGCGGTATTTTTGTGGCTGCTAGCCAACAAACATCAATCAGCGCAGCAAGTGGGCGGCGGGCTGGCGTGGTAGGGGCGTGGCAGCGCAACGAAATAACTGAAAATCGCTTTACAATTGCCCAAGCATAATCGATGCCCCAAAGGAGCAAACACTTGTCCAGCGCCCAGCAGGCACAGGGGCAGAGGATGTTGGCGAGGACTCGCACAGGAAACGGAAATCAACACATGAATGACAAATGTTTGGTCGCCCGCTGTCAATTGAAGCGAGCGAACGAGCGAGCGAGCGAATTGAAAAGTGTTTGGCATTGAAATACAATAAAGCTAGATGGCTCGTAGATGGACAAAAGGCGATAAAAGGGCCAACTACAATAGATCGTAACGTTCGTGTGTGAGAGAGAGGGAGAGAGAGAGTGACGACACATGCCCCACGACGTGGCACATGGCACATGCCACAGTCGTTGGATTTAACATTTCTACTTTTTATTTTTGATTTGCTTTAAATGCTTTTTGCCAAATTTTTTTTCTCAATTTTTTCCAATTTTTTCAACTGTTTTCCAGCTTTTCATATATGTATTTTTTTTTAGCTGTTGGTCGTCGTCGTCGTCGCTTCATTTGGGGATTACAAAGTGTTTTTGTGTTATAAAGTCGAAGATGACATTGATGACACCTGGCTGACCCCACGCCTAGCTGGACACAGACACTGACACAGACACAGACAGCTTAAGCGCTCTTTAGCCGGAGACATAGATGGTCTAGCAACTGGAACTGAAAATGAAACTGAAAATGGCAGTGGAAATGGACACAGAAATGGCAAACGGATGTGAAATGGAGATTGGGTTAGGGCAGGGCAATGCACTGACTGTCAACTGTTACACATAACCTCAACAATCAATAAGCGGGCTTTAAGAAAAGTTTCGCTTTAAAGTTTTTACAAAAATAAAAAAACTAAGAAAATCAGTAAGTTAAAGAAAATATATGTGAGCCAAATGAAGGTTGAAAAATTTAAGAAAATATATTTTATATAGGGGACTTCACTATATTTTAACTATTCTCGATATTTTAAAAAATACTACAGAGAAAACTTTAAATTTAAATATATTTATGACTATCTATTGATATGGCAACTTCTCAGTCATTTCAGCTTTTTAAGCAGGTAACTGTCGGGTTTTTTTTCATGGATGAATTTGCAGACAGCGACGACTTTTAAATAACGCAAAGCCCCAACCACACACAGAGCCCAACCCTACAGACAAAAAAGATATATATATATATATATATATTTGTATATTTGAATATTTGTCTCTTTTTTTCTAGCGTTGGCCATTTTGTGTCTGCGCTTTTGTGTGTTGTTTGTAATTTATTAGAGAGGAACATGTTGACCAAATTGTCATTCAAAAGGATATGGATTTTACGCGAAAAATATAGATATGAGCTATCATATGCCATATATATATACATATACATATATATATATATATATATCTGCCACCACCTGTGCTACAATTTGCTTGATGAATATTTGCCTTTTATAACAAATCAGACAAATATTCTCGCCAGACACGATGAGTACCGCCTCCCCCTTGCAACAAGCTCTGTCCCCGACCCTGCTCATTCGACTGTATATTTTGTCTTTTTGTTGTTGTATTTTTTGCTTTTGTGGAGTTTTTCCTAATACAATAAATATTTGCCAGCACACAAATATGTAATCATACTTCAGTCGCATGAAAAAAAGGGTTTATAGTTGAGTGGTTGAGGATGGGCAAGTGGTTGCTGCCACAATTGAACTGGCGCATTGAAATTGGCACACGCACGCAATTTGCATTAATTGCAAGAAAAATTTTCTAATTAAAATGCCAGTCAGTTATAATGTAAGGGGGGGGGGTTGCTTGGAGCATGGGGTGGTATTAGCAGAAGTGTCAATTAAAAACGCAGGCTAAGGCCCAGACAGAGCGACAGACACCTGCTTGAGGTAAGGCTACTTCAGCTGCCTTCTTCTAACTGAGCTGAGGGCAAACGTAGCATATGAAATGAAGTGGAGACTTCAAGAGGCAACAACATCAAACATCGCCAATTTTTCAATTCCAATTGAAGCTGAATCAAAGAAGAGCTAGCTCGAAATTTGCTTTTGGGGGAAGTTGCCCCTTTTTCCTTTTGTCTATATACAAGAAGCATGCGCTGGCTCAAGGTAATTTGCGAATGAATTTAAAATATTATTTTTGTTTGTTTTCATTTTTATTGTTGTCAAAGTTCATTACAAAGTAATTAGCCCAAGCAACACACGAAATAATAAATGAGAAAAAAAACGCAGACAGTTTAAAATAAAAGTTGAGCAAGTGCAACACGAGAGACATGTGCAACATTATTATTATTTTCTTCTTTTTTTCTGTTTTTTTGTGTTTTTGCGGCATAATGGCAAAATGTCGAAGACAAACTTTTTGCAATGTCTATCTATGCGGCATGTCAGCCAACAGGAACGAGGCACACACACACATACACATACACACACACACACATATATATTAATAAATTATATTAATTTTGTAATTGTCTGATATATTTTCAACTAGCTGACTCATTGACTAAGCTATCGAAGATTTAGTATAGTCCATTTCCCAACCCCTTTGCGTTCGCATTTTTGAATATTCATAAACATTTTTTTGTGTTGGATTTTTTGCTTAATCGCATTTATTAAACATTTTGTTGAACGCGCTTTATGCTAATTTATGTTTATTATATTTTCTGTTCCCCCACGCCCCCCCCCCGCTGCCGCCCTCACCCACTGCATACATAAAGCAATTTTCATAAAATCAAATAAAATAAATTACAATCAAAGCGAAAAAATAGAGAGAACAAAATATTTTTAAATTTGAGGCCAAAAAGCGCAGGAATTGATACGCCCCGTTGGCCACTTAGTCAGGCTGTGCATGTGTGCGTGTGCGTGCGTGTGTGTGTGTGAGGCACATATTTCGCTTTATGGCTGGTGACAAATAATTTGTGAAACGGCGGCAAATAAAAGTGCCAGGCAGCGTTTTGTCTTCTGTCTGTTTGGCATTTGGAATGCTTTTGTCTTTACCTCCTCGATCTGTTCGAGAGACCCCCGTCAGCTCCCCTGCTTTACTCCACTTTTCGCATAGCTCTGAATGCGCTCTGTGTGCGCTGCGCTAGTTGTTTTCTTTTGTCTTCTTTGCCGCGTGCTTTTCTATTTTAGGCCACGCACTTTTCGCCCGACTTTTCGACTTTTCGACTTCTCGACTAAAACAAATAGACGACGTCTGCTAAAATTATGTGTTAATATGCTAGTATTATTAGCTGCCATAACGAGTTGCCTCGGCCACATTTGCTGCCGTCGACAAATACAAATATCGCCCATTACGTATACGACTTGTCTGACGGGGCTAAAATGACGTTGAGTTTTGTTTGTTTTCCCTATTTTTTTCCCTGCTTTTTTTTTAATCCTCTGCGCCCTCCTTCTATTTTAAGTTTTGTTTTGCAAATGCTAAATGCAGTTTGAATTGAGTACTCAAACGGCACTTGGTTGAACTCTGTTGTAAACTCAACCTCAACCCACTCTCCCTCTCTCATTCTCTCTCTCTCTTTCTATTTGCCCTCTGCACTCGTGTATGTTTGGCAGGGTAAAACATTGTCAACTTCCAGGCAACTAGTGCACAGTGCAACAATGTTAGCTACACGCACAGTGGTTTTACAATTTGAAAAGGGCTAAAAATAACTTAAATTTCGTGCATCGATAACACATCGATAAATGGCATTGAAGTTTAAGCTCTGTGTCTCTTAGATAATCAACGAGATATATCTTAAAAATATATGTTATATTCCTATATATTTGATTCTGTAACTGGCTAAAACTGAGTCCGATTTAAATATTCCTAATATATATATATATATATATATATATTGCTTGTCAAACTTTTGTTCTTATAACTTTTCAATAGTTTTTTTTGCTCTTGATATTTTTGTTTGTTTGTTTTTTTGTACTAAATTTTCCACTCGCTTTGCCCGGGCGCCGTTTAATATGCAACAATTGTCGTCAAATGTTTCAACAGCAACAAAAACAAGCAAAATTAACGGCAGAGCAAACCAAAAACGCGAAAACTTTTGCCTCCCACCCTGGAGTAGCGCAGCCCCTACGCCTACGCCCACGCCCAGTGGCCACCCCGGGCCGGTTTACTGGCTACCAATCGTTAGGTAGCCGCCCTTGGCGCAACTCCGCATTGCAACGCCCGGCTCTTGCTAAGCCGCCCCCGCCCCCGCTCCCGCCACGCCCCTCGGGCAGCACTCAGCTGGCGCACTTTGTCCGGCACAAAGACGACTTCAAACGCGCGGCACGTCAACGTTTTGCATGCCTCGTTGAAGGCAGCAGTTGCATTTCGTTTTTGTTGTTTTTGTTGCTGTTGCTGTTGTCGTTGTTTACATTTAATTCTACTTTATGTTTGCTGCTGTTCCTGTTGTTGTTGTTGCTGTGTTTTTAATTGTTGTTTTTGTTGTTGTTGTTGTTGCTGTTGCTGTTTTGTTGTATATGTATTTTGTTTCAAGCCTTTCACAGACCAATTGTCACGGCAGTCGTCGCGCCGCCCCATTCCATTTGATTCCATTCCATTCCCACTCGTTCCTCGCTTTAAACAATTACAATTCAAAAATCATTGACGCGCCAAAAAGCGCGCTCAACTTTTCTAGCCCACAAAGTGACTTCAAAGTATTTGCCGCTTGTTATTTATAATTATTATTATTATTTTTATTATAATAATTATTTATAGTCATTTTCAACAGTTGCGCCTAGCGCTAGGCAACACTTTTTTCAGTTGTTGCAACTGCAACTGGGCCTGGGCCGGGCCTGTGGCATGCATCTAAATGCCTATTTGCTTATAATTAACTGACAACGGGCAGTAGGAGGAGGAGGAGGAGGGGGGGGGGGTCACTAAACACACTCAATCGCTGCAGTTAAAAAAAAACACACACATAACAATTGCAGCGCCTGCGTTCTACATGCATAAATATATAAACAGTTAGTTTAGCTGTCATGAGTAATCGTCATAAATTAATTGTCAACATTTGCATGCACTTAGACACACACACACACACACACACACACGCACGCACATGTGCAATGGGTAAACAGAGGGCCACAGCAAAACTTTGATTAACTTTACCAAGTCGCTGCCAGGAGAGGCTTGTGTGTGTGTGTGTTAGGTAGGTGCGTGTTTGTACTTTAAAAATACTTTTGCATTGACATATTTGTAGTTGCCAGCCGAGCCACTGTCTGGCATAGTTGTGGCAGCCCATTAAATTGATGACTAATCAATAAAAACTTAACCAAGACAACTAAGCAAAACAAACGTTGCGGAACAGCGCAGCTAAAGATAGCTTTTTCGTACCTATCGTTAACTAAAGATCACAATTTTTCGAAATGTGAAAGAGCGAAGAGAAAATACCGATTGTTTCTACTCGCAAATTGTACGCCTAATGTGAAAATTTGTGAAAATTTATGGCGACAGGCGAAATGGTTGCATGAAATGCATCCAGTCGTCGCCATCGTTGTTGCTCGTTGGCACGTTGATTATACGCAAAAATCAAAAATAATTAAAATTTCACATTTTAATGTTTTGGCCGCAGGCCAAGAATATTCAAAACACAAAAACAAAAAAAAAAAAACAACCACAAAAAGTGAAAAGAAACAAGCGAGAAATGAGTATGAAATGCGCAGTGTTTAAAATTTAAAATGCCTGAATTCCAAAATATTTACTCAAACTAAATCAATTGAGTGACAAGAGTTATTGAAAATATAAACAACATATGGGAAATATATAGACAGTCACAAGTAATATGTGAGAGGGAGAGGAATTGACTTGCCTTAAGGGGAAGTTGAGTAACAAATATAACAATAAAAGATAAGCAAATTTACCTAAGGCATATTTGTATAGAATTGTAATTTGGTTCAACTTTGCTAGCCATAAGAGTGATATCTATGTCAGCTCATAGCAAGCAGCAACTGTCAGCTGTCAGCTGGTATTCAACAGTCAGACAACTGTCACGTTTGCAAGCTGGCAACTATTTATCTAGTGGCTGCAACTAATTAGCTAAAAAAAAAACGGAAGCAAGGTTAGGCACTCACCTTTCTTGGGTATGAGGGATTTGAGCAGCATGACGGCATTATCATCACAGGCCCAGGCATGCATCTTGCGGTAGCTGTCGCGACCCTTCTCTGTCAGCTTATCCCAGGGCTTTGGCTTGCTCAGCAGCTCGGAGACGGTGCCCTGTGAGAGGCCCAAAATGTATTTGGCAAACAGCCGCTGCCCGATATTGTGCACGGAGAGCAGTTCGCGCACACGACGCGAAATGTGGAGCGTGTCGAGCGCCTGATTGGCATATTTGTCCATGTTGTAGCGCAGCATCTCCTGCAGCTTGGCCTCCATGGGATCGCCTTTGGGTATCAGCGATTCGCCCAATCGACCAGCCATCGAGACGCCCGGCTGCAGTTGCAGCTCGGAGTCCGCAAAGCGAAAATGCGCACGCGCCTCCTGGCCAGCGGCTGCGGCAGCCGCGAACTGGAAGGCCGGCAGGCTGGGCAGATTGGGCAGAAAGCTGGGTGCACCCAAGGCGGCGGCGTGCTGCGCATGGGCAGCCATTGCTGCTGCAGCGACAGCTGCATTCGCATTTGGAGTCAGACTGTTGTTGTTGTCCTCGGCGACGGCGACCGCGGCGGCAGCGACATTGGCAGCGGCCGCTGCCTGCAACAGCGACTTGTTGCCGTTCAGCGTGCTGGCAATGCTCGCCGCCAGCTGAGCGGTGCTGTTCGGTGTGCTGTTGGCGCTGGATGAGTTCGAGTCGGCGCCATGGTGCAGATGGTGGGCCGTATGCAACAGTTGGCTATGCGCATGGCCATGGTGGTGCGCATGATGATGATGATTCAGTGGATCGCTGCCGGCAACGCTGCTGTTGCTGCTATTGCTGCTGTTGTGCAGATGTTGCTGCTGCTGTAGCTGTGGCTGCTGCGGCTGCTGATGCTGCTGCAGCTGATGGTGTGTGGCGGCATCTAGGCGTGCGGATTTGGAATTGGAACAAGAGGAGTGATTGGCATGTGAGAAAGTTGAGTTAACCAATTGACTGAGCAGCACAGTGGACGAGGGTCCATGTTGTTGCTGCTGTTGCTGCTGCTGATGTTGCTGTTGTTGTTGTTGTTGTTGTTGTTGATAGTGTTGCTGTTGCTGTGGCGGTGGCGGTGGCGGCAATAATTGCTGCTGCACCACATTGGCATTTTGATAAATTGTTGGCGTTTTGCTCCCAGTTGCAGCTGCAGCTGCTGTTGCTGCTGATGTTACTGCTGCTGCTGCTGCTACTGCTGGTGCTGTTGCTGTTGCTGTTGTGCTCGTTTCAAAGCCACGCCTCCAATAGCTATTGACCAGCTGCTCCTCCAGCGTTTGGCCAGCTGAAGCCTCGGCTGTTAGCTCGTCTGTGTCTAAGATTTCGATTTTGGGCTGCAAATTGGCCTCGGTCAATGTTTCATTCTCAGTCGTTCCACTTTTGTTTAACTCTGGCTTAGGAGCAGTTGCTGATGCTGCTGCTGTTGGTGCTGCTGCTGCTGCTGCTGCTGCTGCTTCTTCTTCTACTGCTACTTGTTCAGCTGTTGCTGCGTCTACGGCTTGTTGTTGTTGCGGCATTTCTGCGGGAAACAACAAAAAAGTTGTGCCTTTTGTTGCTGCTACTTATATTTTTGCAATGTTCTATCATAAAATACTGTTTGTTTGGTTTTGGTATTTAGTATTTAGTATTTGTTTGGTAAACTGATTTCAACAACATCCATGGAACAAAACGCCAAAAATTAATCAAAATTTTTATTTTTTTAAAGATTTCTTTCAATTTTTTCGATTTTTTTTGCCAACATTTTGAGCTTTTTGCTTTTCGCTTGCCAATTGGTACAACAAAACAACAAAGAAACTGTGTGTGTGTGTGAGTGTGTGTGTAGTTGTTGTAAATAGAGACTCATAAAGAGATATATATATAATAATAAATGCAGTACGAGAGAGATATATATGTATAGACAGAGATAGATAGAGACAGATAGAGAGAGAGAGAGAGATAGCATTGAACCGTGTTGTTGTCGATAATAATAACAAAAATAATTATAATAATAATAATAATGATGATTGTCAACTGTTACGTTTGGCCTTTATGTATGTATATGTCAATATTATCGATAAACATGCAGAGCAACTCAAAGTATATATAAAACAACAACAACCACAACAACAACAATGACAACAAACGCAGACGTTCTGATGCAAATATTGTAAAATAAAAATAAAGTAAGAAAAGTCGAAGAGAAGACAAACGCGATCGCTGCATATTCTTCTTCTTCTTCTCCTTCTCCTGTCTTGTTGACAGCCATAAAAATTGGCGCCTCGTTTCTGTTTAGCGCCGATAAGAAGGTAACGGAACGGGTCGAGCCGATTCTCAAACAAATCATAAAAATTGCCCTTCTGGTCGCGGAACAAATCAAAGCGAATGCCAAAGGAACGGCATGGAATGGAACTCGAATACACAGTGGGTAGAGCTGAACTGCTGCGCATACTCACCATCGCTGACGGCATCGCTGCTGCCATTCTTGAGCGCCTCGGCGGCCAGGGCTTTGGTCCGCTCCAGTAGCAGGGCTTGGAATTTGTTGGGATCGTTGGCGCAGGCAGCGGCTGCTGCGGCCGCGGCGGCTGTGGCAATAGCCGACTGTGGACTGAGCACATTCAGATCGAGTGGACTGCTGCAAAAGCAAAGAGAGAACGAGTTGGAAATTAAACAAATTTGTGTGTGAATGAAGTGCAAAAAGTGAGTTGACAACGAAACGGACTTTTTTGTTTTTGATATAAACAAGTTTGCAAACTTAATCTATAATAATTTCATAGCAAAAACTTACTGCTGCTCCTTTTTGATTTTCAGCTCATGGCTGTCCGCTGTGGCCGTGGCATTCGATATTTCGGCATCCTGATCCTCGGCATCGTCCTTGTCGTGCTCATCGTCGTGACGATTGTTGACCAGGGCTGCATGCTGCTGCTGCTGCTCGCTGTTGGCCATGTCCATGTCCTCTTCGTCATCGTTGTCGCCGTCGACGTCGTTGTCGCGCAGCTCATTATCATGATCATTGTCATCGTCATCGTCATCATCGTCATTGTGCCGATGGCTCGATGTTAGATCGGTTGTCTTGAATACGACATTGTTGTTGTCGCTGCTCTGGCTGCTGTGATTGTTGTTGTTGTTATTGTTGCTGCTGCTGTTGTTGTTGTTGCTGTTGCTATTGTTGTTATTGTTGTTGTTATTGTTGTTGTTGTTGTTGTTGATATTATTGTTAGTCGCAGCAGCATTAACAGCGGCCGCCAATGCCGTAGCCTCGGCGAGGGCCTCATTTATCTGTTGCTTATCCAAGCGGGCCTCCAAGCGCATTATGTGCTGTCGCTTCACCTCCAAATGCTCTTCGAGCCTCTGGATTTGTACCAGGTGAGTTTGTTCCAAGGCTCGCAGGCGTTGCAACTCATCCAAAAGTGCTTTAATCTGCAAAAGATGGGGTAAGCGGAATATGCGATTAGTATTTCTATTGATGGTAAATTTCATTTCATTAGCTTCATATTTTCTATATTAAACATAAGCTGTCCGCATGTTCTTTAATAATAGCACTTAAAAAGGAATTGAGAAATACAACTAAGACACATAAATATACAGAGACTAACAGAGAGACAGAGAGAGCGAGCGAGTATCATTCGCTCATCAGACATTTTCAATCAAATCAGACTTTTTTGTAACATTTTTAAGTAGCGAACAGATTGTTGTTAATTTTGGGAATTGTTTGCTTTTCGCTTACAATCAGTAGTTGATGAATATTGGAGCCTTGTTGTAAAGCTGCAAACTTTTTGGTTGCATATTCTGTGGCAAGTCTGCCATTGTGGTTGCTGTGGTTGCAGGGCTCTCACTCTCTTTTTTTGTAATTGCACACATCAATATTTAAGCAACAACAATGGTGGAGACTTTTACACTGAGAGGAAAGTCGCATCGCATCGCATCGCATCTCGTCGTGTGTGTGTGCAAAAGTTCGAGAGTTATAAAATAATTTTTAATAAAATTAACAACGAGTACGACGAGGACGACGTCGCTGATTGCCTGTGACTCGAGCGAACAGCCACAGGTGTACAGGTGAGAGGGGGTCTACGGTAACAAGCACAATGTATGGGCTGAGAGATAAAGGGGGGGCGTGGCAAAGCTGTGTGCGCCTCCGGCGAGCGTTTGAGTTTTTGGAACTTTGTTTGTTTGATGAAAATATGATAATTGGCAAATTTGACAAGGGAATTTTTCTTAAGTGCGTCAACGACAGCAACGTGAGAGACGTGTGCGCGACGTGTGGCGCGTAGGGGCTGAGGGTGGGTGTAGTAGTAGCTGCAGGAGCCGTGGCGCCGCAACAAAGTTGACAAGATAAAGTTTTGCGCCTGGTGGTATGCAACAAAATTTTTTAATGACAGCCAGGTGGCTTGTATATACATATATATGTGTATGTGTGTGTGTGTGTGTGTGTGTGTGTGTGTGTGTGTGTGTGTGTGTGTGTGTGTGTGTGTGTGTGTGTGTGTATTTCTTATTATGTGATTAAAATTAATTTAATGGCGCGGTTTTTAATTGACGCATATGCCAAAGGCACTGTCACACACACACACACACAAGCTTGTCGAACGACTTTTTGGCAGTAACTGTACCGCAGAGCAGGACGCAAATCAACCGAATGCCAATTGGCAATTTGCGTGTCATTGCGTTATTTGTGTGCCACGTTAATTTTTATCGTTTGGGCCCATATATGACAACAAAGTTGATTGAGTTAAACTTTCGCTTGATACACAAACACATATACACATACAGGTATAAATTATATTTTATCAATAAACAAACGCAAATGGGCCAGATTATGATTATTATTGGCCCATGCTTGGCTGCGCATACACGTATGCAATAATACATAATTGGCATTAAAAACGCATCAACATAAAATATCTATAAATACATGTAGATGTATGCATGCATAGAAACATGTGTCCTGTTTTTCTTTCTCCTTCTGTGGGGACCATGTCATGCCTAGAAATGCTAAGCAGTTAATTTCATTATCAATCAAAAGGCAGCCAGCCAGAGAGAGATAGAGAGGGCTGGGGTTGCGTGTTCGATTTTTCATTAGCATACGAGACATGTGAGTAGCTGCTAAGGACAACAACCCCCTTAGTTAAAAAGAAGAAGTAGCACATGACAAGACGACAGCGAGGACGACAAAAACAACGACGACGACGACGACTCAAATTAATTGCATAAAAATGTTGTATACCCCCATATAGACCTATTCAAAAAATCCCTTCTGGCTGGCGTCTAATTGCCAACTCAATTGAGTCGCAGTCCCCCAACCTCCCCCGCAAAGTGGGAAAAGTAAAAAATTTGTTTTGTTAAATAAACGCAATTAGCATGCGGCGCAAGTGTACGGGTATGCCAAGGGTTGTGCGTGGGTGCGTGTGTGTGTATCTTGTTGTGTCTTACACACACACACACACACTCACACACACATACACACACACTCACACGAGTTCATTAATAATCAACTGCCTGGCACACACAATCGCCTTAAAACTACAGCGTTAAGCTTTAAAATTTAAATTTGGCAACAGCGTGTGCTGAAATTTGGCAACGTTCGCCACGTTGCGCATCATTTAGGTAAATATTAATAGATGAGTGCATCTAGACATTTTTGTCATTTTCGATTCGATTCCATTTCATATACATATACTACCAAGAGCAGTCGAACACAGTTGCTGCGCTCGCTCTGCTGTTGAGGAATTATTAAAACGATAAATCAACTTTTTGGGGATTTTCGACACAACTCAAAAATCATTTGCAACCCTTTGCGCCAAAAACTTTTGCCTGTCCAATTCGTTCGGCTGCCTTTGTGGCTTTGGGATGCAGCGGGGGCGGGCCTGGACAACAACAACAACAACTACGTAGCAATCAAACAAAAACTATGAGATGAATGTTTGGGCATTGGCTGGGGGTATTGACTATAAAATTATGAAAATTTACATTTTTCCAACAATGGAAATAGTTGAATATTTTGGTAAGGGACTGTTGGACATTGACTGACAGTTAAAGTTGTGACGGTGTGTGTGTGTGTGTGTGTGTGTTAATTGGCGTTGGTTTGCTGCTGGCCCCCTCTTTGAAGAAATGCATATTGTATGTAAAATAGACAGCGATATTTAGCTGATAGTCTATAACTGTGCACACACACATATATATGCATATGTAATATAAAGATATATAAAATATAATAGAGCAACAACCCTTGTGTGTGTGTTTTTTTTTTGTTGGGGGTAGCAGCGGTTGGGGTAGCTGTCAGAATTGTAAAAAGTTGCGTAAGTTATGCAAAAATAGACACACACACACACACACACATATACAGACATATGACAGGGGTTGGGGTTGGTGTCCCAGGCAGAGACATTAGCATAGAGCTAAAAGCAAACGATTTGTAATTAACAAAATTGCCAGGCAGCCAGCGCGACGACAAGCAGGCAGGCAGGCAGGCAGGCTGCCAGCAGCCCCAAACAATTGACAAAGCAGTCAATACACACACGCACACACTCACACTCACACACAAGACAACAGCAAAAACAACAATAACAAACACTCGAAGGCAAAAGACGTTGATGGGCGAACAAAATGTGGCAGCAGGTGGGCGAATTGCTTGGGTCGATGCGTAAAACGCCAAAAGGAATTAAGATGCTCTCTATGTGTATGTGTGCGTGTGTGTGTGTGAGTGTGTGTGTGATTGCCACATTCATTCATATGTAGCAGGGTAAAAAAGGGTTTAATCAGCGAACAGCAGCAAAAACATCTCAGAGCTCACACACACAAGCGACCAATATACAAATACAAATTAACAATAAGCAATCAAAGATACAAACACACACAGATACAGAGAGAAGAAGCTGCATATGCATATATATATATATTTATATATATATATATGTATAAAAATTGTTGTAGCAGCCTTTTAGGCACGCCAGCTGCCAATGCCAAAAGCAACCGTCAAAGGAATTAAAACTCATTCTTGCATAAAAATTTAAAATATATATACATATACACACATAAATATATATACATATATATATATATATGTATATAAAGAGACAGCAACAGCAACAGCGAGACAGCGGAGGGAGTTGGAGCGAGGCAAGGAAGTTAGCTTGGGCGCTATAAAAAAGGGGTTACTTTTCAAGCATTCGGCTAAAGAGGCTTTCGATTTGGGGCGGGGGGCGTGTGTTGTTAATTTCCAAAAAGCCAAAAGACAAATGAGTAAAGAGCAGCAGCAGCAGCAGCAGCAGCCGCAGCGTCGCTTTTGCCATCTCAATGTCGGCTTTTTTTGCTGTTCGTTTGTCATTGATTTTTGATTGTTTCAAGTGTGGCGGGCAGCAAGGGAGCTGGGGTTGGGGCTGGGGTTGAGGGTGGCTGTCTTAAAGTCTGCCAAGTGCACCCCAGAGCTTTGACGCCAAAGCTTTTGTCGCATTCTTTATGATTGTTGTTGCTGCTGCTGCTGCTGCTGCTGCTGGCAGCTGGCAATGCCCAAGTTGGCAATTTGCAACAAAAGACAAAGCAAACGGTGGAAAAAATGTAACGTTGCACACATGAATATGCGAATGAGTGTGTGTGTGTGAATGAGTGCATTTGCAATGTAAGCAACTTGCGTTTTGCATTTGCTTCGATTTGTGTTTTTAGTGCGCTAATCAGCTGGCTGAATATTCATGAATGTATTCATGAGTGCATTCATATATCTACATGCATGGCTATATTGATTTAAGTATAAATGTATTAATGAATTCATTTATGAGTGCACTCAAAGGTATTTTCGTTGGCAGCATTCATAAATGCATGAAAAGATATTCAAGAATATCTTCAGTTTGAGTCCATTCACAATGTGAATAATTAGCATATTTAGTTATCAATCAATAAGGCCTCCATTTCATTGAAGTGAAGCGCTTTAAGCTTCTAAGTGGCAGGTAATTTTGTATTTTTCATTATTTGTCAATTGCTTGGGGCACAAAGGTGAGTTAAAGCAGGTAGGTAGCAATTTAGGGGGCAACGCCTTGCCAATTTCGCTAAAGGTATAAATCAAACAATTTCGAACTGAGCTCCGAAAGGCGAAAGGACTTGCCAGCGCGTTTCATCAGACAGTTAGACAGACAGTCAGACAGACAGACATTTGTAGAGTTTGTCATTCAGTCAGTGATTCAGTGAGTCAGTCAGTCAAACAGTCATTCATTTACGCACACACGCACATTATGGTACGGTTATTGAATTGATTTGGGAGCAAAACGACAGGAACAGTTGAACGATTCAATGGCAAATGGAAGTGGAGGAGGGTGGGGGTTGGCTGTTCGATGTTGTGGGGCGTAGTTAAGAAGGCCCCCGCCCAAACCCCAAAGGCGGCGCAACGCACAGCTCGTCTTGTTGTTGCTGTATTTTTTGGATTATAAAGTTTTGTAATTAAAATTTGACAGCTTTACAATTCCCAGGCGCAGGCAGCAAAGAGCAGAAGGCAGCCAGCCAGCGAGTCGAGTCAGTCGAGTCAGTCAGTCAGTGAATGCGAGGCGAAACCCTTTGCCTTATTCGAAATTTACAATTTTCGATTTACGTTTCGATTTTATTGTCAAACATTTTGTGCGTGGGGAGTTTTAATTGAAGTGTTGCTAGCTAAGAACATAAATATAAATATACAAATATATATGTAATTGTATTTGTTTGTGTGTCTGTGTTGGTCGTGCATCAAGCTTTACATTTTAATCAAAGCTCTTCCTTTAACCCACTCTGGCTGGAGTGATCCACTCACTCGTCCATTTTGTTTCTAATTCGTTAAACTTTTGCTTAATAATTGTCTGGCCAAGCCGAACCCAGTTCCTGTTTGTGAACCCCCAGCTCCACCCACCAGATACCCAATCGCTCCATCGAAACGCGAGCTTGACTTTTATTCATATTTCTGCCTCAATTTCATAAAAATATATATATATATATAGCAAAAAAAAAAAGAAGCGAAATGTGATTTCTGTTTTGTTTTTGCGACTACCCTCGATAAGCACTGAATGACGACTACAAAGTCTCGACCCAAAATGTAGCCCTTGAGTGGGTCGAGTGGTGGGGCCAGGGCCAGTCGGCGACTGGTCCAGTCACATGTCTAATCCTTTTGCTTATTGATATGATATCTACACGCAGCAACCAGCAAACAAACGAACCCAACCTAAACAGTGGGAGTGAGCTAAAAAGGTTATGCCAGCGATTTTTATTTTATATATTGCGCTGTACAATAACCTTTTTTCTATATTTTTTTGTTTCTGTTGCTTGTCCCGCTAGAGAGCGGGATTCTTCACGTTTTTTGGCTTTCATAATCAAAAAACGTTAAAATCATAGTCTAGACAATAATTTATGAGTACAGCATTGCTCTTCTGCTGCTGCTTTGCTTGTTATACTTGATGTTGTTGCTGCTGTTGTTGCTGTTGTTGCTGTTGTTGTTGTCTTTTTTGTCGGTTTTTGTCTCTTTGCCCGCATCATCAATATGAGAAAAGCAGACAACGGACCAACAGACCGCACTCGCTGCCCTGCTCCAGCCCCAAACGCAATGCCAATCAACATCTCTAGCAAACATTCGTAAGGCATCATCATATCCTCTAGCTCGTCCTTGTGCTTGTTGCTCTCTTTTTTTTTCGCCAATAGATATAAAAATATGAATATGCCGGCTTGTCGACTCTGGCGAATGCAACAACAACAACAAAAAAGCAACGACACAACACCTTAATATCAGCTCGCTTACGTTAAGGACTTGCAGGCCGAGCTAGGCGGGACGCGTCCTGCGGAAGGACGCTAGCCCCACATGCCGGCTGGCTTGTTTGTGGGCTTTGTTTGCGCTGTGGACGGGCCAGCTCGTTGGCATTTTCTAATGGCTTCAACTTCCTTCCTCTAGCAGTTGTCCCTTAACATTTTTTTTATATCCGTTTTCAACTAGACTTTAGCTGGAGAGTCGCATTTATGATATGTTTCGTTTGTGTTTATTTTTGTGGCACATGCCGAAGCTACTTAAAGTCGTTCCACGTGACGTATGCTCACTGATAATTGACTGAGCTGACTTCCCAGAGTATTGGCTTGCACTTCCGGCATCCCTTCGCCCCCTCCCCCTCTCCTGAGCACAGCTGAATTTATTAATCTTAAGCAAATAAATTTTGCGATTATAAAATATCAGTTTTTATTTTTATTGATTTGTGCCGTCTCTGAAGATTGCCGACAAAGTGAAATGCCGACGCAATGATACAGTTAGCAAGAGCAAACCGAAAGAGAGAGAGAGAGAGAGCGAGATAGCTGAACAGTTGAATTCTAATTTGATTTGCGCGTCAGGTTCTAATTGGATTTGCTGCAGGCACTGCGTCTGCGGCTAAGCTCAATCTTCATTTGATGACAATTTCATTTTCTATTAACGAGAAATTGTAATGCCAATTGCTGGCCAAATGGACTGCTTCTAGGGCCGGGGATATGTATAAAAAACAGTCATACCCAATAGGTGGCAAGAGCTGAAGGCTATTAACTATACAAAAAAGAAATATATATACATATATATATATATATATATATATATAAATATATATGTATATATATTTGTATATATATATTTATGTAGATAGCAAGCTCATTTTAATTGCCCGCCTGCTTGACTTTCTGATTATGGACAGTGGGGCAAAAAAGGGAAGTTTTGCCAATATATAGTTAACTATTTAATTTGAAAGAAATAGAAAGATAAGAAAAAGTACAAATCTTCAATAAAGATATCGATAGGCAAATATTGGAATGAAAACTACTCTTATTGATATATTTGAGATATTTTGAGCCTAGGACTGGCGTTCCACTGTGCGACAGTGGGTAAACAACTGACCAACTAGCTAGCTGGTTGGGCTGGGCTGGGCTGGGTTGGGCTGATGGGGCTGACTGGTCGCATTTGAGCGACCCACGGCAATTATTTTGACGACGCGTAATTTGCGTTGACGATGCGGATGATGAAGAAGATGACGGCGTGGACCAAAATGCGGATGAAGACGCAGGCACAGGCGCAAGACGAAGACGTCGCGGTTTTTTCTGCGTCAAAATTGAAGCGACAGCGTAGCAAACTAATTAAAGCCAAAGCAGAGCCCCCTCCACACACACACACACACACACACACACACACACACACACACACACTGGCACACCCCAGCAAATCGCAGAGACGCCCCAATTGCAGTTTGCTGGCCGAAAATGAACGATTTTAACGCTTAGCCTTTTTTAATTGTCCAAACGTTGGATTGAAAGACCAAAGCAGAGGAAGAGCACTGGTACAGTGTGGCCTGCTCTTGATGGGCATGCCGTAACTTAAACGCATGGCGTCAATAATTATTTCCATTTCCATTTTATTTGCTTCGCATTTCATCAAATTGCCCAAGAGTGAGGGGGAGTTGGCTTTTAATTAGAAATCAATTGTGTATGTAATTGCGTGAGGTTTTCTTCTTTTTTAATTTCGTTTTTATGTGCTCTATATTCTTGCTGTTCTCTTCGGTGTTTATTTCCCTGTCACAAAAAGTTTGATCACGATATGAAAGTGATAATGATAAGAGCTTGCGATTAATTCTCATCATTGCTTTGCATCTGTTTAAACGTGTCGCCGAGAAGGTCGTCAAACAAGAGAATCGCACAGCTAATCAGACAAATGTGCAACAGCAACTGCAACAACAACAACAACTGGCTGTTGCCTTTTTTGTTTCTTTCGCTGATTGCAGTTGCCAAGCTCGAGCTGGGCCATAAATTATAATGCATGTTTAATTAATTGTTTAATCATTTACTTCGAGCTGAGCTTTTTTTTTCTTTTTTGCTTAGCAATCTGATGATTCGCCACATTCCGTGGGAGCCGAGCTTGAAGCTCGTTGCATGTGGCAACAGCATTTTCTCAATTTAATGCTAAATTAATTAATGCAATTTGATTTATTGACAGGCAAAAATTGTCTTCGTTTTCTCTAATTAAAATCTTGAATTTCCGTTCAAGCTTGTAATTGACTTCAATTGCAAAGTGTCCAAAAGGCACACCTACAAAATACCCTGTAAAATGTTTTCATCAACTGAATGGCAATAAATTTTTAACTAGATTATGTGAAATTTATATATTTTAATTTTTTTAAATTTATTTTAAGATAATTTTAATGAAGAATTTTTGAAATAGTTCGCATTAGTCTGATGAAATTTTGCAGCAGTCTCTGCTAGACACACATGTCTTGTACAGGATGCAAATATTGAAATTGACAATTTCACATGTCTAACGACATCTCAGCTTATCTGTGTGTGAGTGTGTGTGTGTGTGTGATTGCTTGGCCAGCTGACAAGGCGTCCAAATTGATGGTCACAAGTTTTGGGACAGTGTTGTGTAATTATTCATATCACCCACAAGCCAGACGAAGAAAAAAAGAAACAGAGACACCGAGAGATAGAGTGAGAGGGGCAGAAAAAATTGGTTGACAAGTTGGCTGCAAAGTTGCCAACTTATTTGTTAGCCATAAATTAGGCGCTGCCGTTTGCGATGGCAAATCTTTGGCCGAGTTGCCACAAATTTAATGGCCTCCAATTAGACAAAACCCAATTGCAGCCTACGGCAATTTATGAAGTGCCAAATGGATATTTAAGCAGCCAAATGAGTTGGCGCTGCCAACTTAATTCACAGCTTTTAGCCAGTCATGCCAAGCCAACAACAACATAAAAAAAGATGTGAAATATTACCTTTGAGGTAGACACAGAGAGAGAGAGAGAGAGAGAGAGAGAGAGAGGACAATGTGATATTGTTATTAGATTAAATATCATTATTATTGGAACTTTTAGTTTTTAGTTAGAGCAAAGTGAAAGTCAATTGCAATTGCAGAAGCCAACGAGCCGTGAATGTGAGTCCCATTATCTAGCTTTTTTTTCTGTGTCCGTCCATTGAGATCAGAGAATTGTATTAGCAAAGACAACAACCAATTGCTGATGACACAAATTGCATGTAAATCGCATGGCAGACAATCAAAACAAAAGCAAACCGAACCGAAGCAAACTAGCGCACGCCAACAACAACAACGACAACAACAGCAGCAACTGGTACACGAAAATAAGGAAATAATCAATTTAAAAAAATCAAAATCGCCATTTAACATACAAACGAACGGCAGCTACTAAACTATAGCTATATGGCGACTATATATACGTATATATGCGCCGACATATACTTAAAAGAGAAGCAGAAAAAACACTGTAAGCAATCAACAATCAGTCAATGTGTCCAGACAATAGACAAGAGCGCGCGCAAGCGAGATGGCAACAGTGACAGCAGTCGTATCTCGCTAGCCATCTCGCTTACGCACACTGGCGACGGTTGGCGGGGGAAGTGCGCCCGATCAAAATCCATATGCGATAAATAAATTGAATTTATCCGCAATTGGTCGAACGAAGCGAAGCGACGACAGCAGCAAAAAATTCAATGGACAACACATGTGTGTGCGAGTGTGTGTGTGTGTGTGTGTGTGTGCTTGTGTGTGCACTTGCGCATGATAATGACTGTTTTTTACTTTAATCAGCAGCAAAACCAACAACAGCAACAGCAACAGCAGCAGCAGCAACGATAACGACAGCAACCAGCAACAACTTAAATCATTGCAGCCAGTTCTAACTCAGCTCAATGTCTCTAGCAATGTGTGCGTGCGTGTGTGTGTGTGTGTGCATGTGGGTGGGTGTGCGATTTGTAGCTGATTGATTTGAATTGAATAATTGCAATTGTGTTTGTTGCTTGCGCAGCTGTAGCGATAGCGCAACAACAACAACAACAACTGCAAAAAAAACATCAAATTTTTGTGTTGAACTGAAATTCATAATAAATAAAGTTTTGCCTGCTGCTTTGCTTTGGCAACAATAGTTGGTTGCATTAACGAGAACAACAGCAGCAACATAAGGAACTGTTGTCAATTGAACTATAGACAAGATCATATATTGACGAAGTTTTCAGCTGCTTTATTTTGCAGTGTTGTAAAACCAATTATAACTCAGTATGATGGCCTAATTGGACAAGGGACATGGCAATTATAACTTACCCGCGTTAACTGGTAAATTTCCATGCTACATATGCATACATATATACATATATGTATATATACTTGATACTTAAGACACAAATGAATTGCTAGAAATTGTCGAACTTTAGCTTTAATTGAAAAAAATCATACTAAATTTGAATAATCGCCAATAATTTGAAAGAGCCCAACACACAAAAATTCAAAATCATTCAAAGCTGTGTGCGTCTGTATGTGTGTGTGTGTGTGTGTGCGAGGTGATTATGATGAATATTAATACAAATCTAATAGAAAATAACAACAATACACAATTCGAATCGAGAGCTGCCTTGACACTGCCTAATCAAATTTATTTCGGCTGTCTCCGCTGCTGCCAGTTGTACTTATTAATATTATTATTGATGATTGCCACGCCTATCCGCCTGTGTGTGTTTGTGTGTGTGTGCGTGTGTGTGCTGTATCTGGGCATAGATCAGTGACGTTACGGCCCCGACTCCGTCTTCTTGTTAGATTAGCAACAGTTTATCGATCAGTTGTTTGCACAGTTGCTCTCGATTTGGGGCCTAATTTGGTTTAATTTTAGCCAACTTTGTTTTGGCGTCGCGACGGTTTTTCCGCACGATTTCAAAATTCAATGTTTTAAAAATAAACTCAATTGTCTCGCACACACACATACAAAAACACAAAGCGCGTGCTCAAATATTTACAGTCAAATAAAGAGCTAATAGTGAATAGTATATCAAACAGTTAATAGTATTAAATATATAATAGCCATGACGTTTTGGGTATTTCAGTTTTTGCTCAAGTGCGTCAGTATAAATATCTCTATAAATATAGAAAAAAAACAAAGAAAAATATGCGAAACTCTACAAAAATGTAGCTGCGGGTCGCACACACACACACACACACTTACACACACACTTCATTTCTAATTAGTTGAAAACCCATCCGTCAACTCGAGCAATATAATTTTGATAGCTCATCATCGAGGCTCACCCCCAACAATCGCCGCTGGCTTCACAGTTTCCCAGTTTCCAGAAGCGTCACGCGATGATAAGCACAAATCGAATTTGTGCATGAAAATTATGACGATTATCTATATACATATAAATATATATATATATATATATATATATAGCTGTGTACGCATTATGCTGGTGGGGGCGAGAGCTGTTCGAGTTAGTTCAAGTCCAAGTCCGAGTCCGAGTCGAAGTCGAATGCGGGACGATTTGTCTGATTGATAGCGCCAGAAAATTGACCTTTTATCACTAACACGTAATTTGAATAATTTAGTTTATAATGATTCTATAAGGTTTCCCTATAAGGTTTCTATCATATATTCAGTTCCACATATATTGGAAAACCTAGGCTGATTTTAAGAATCGAGCTTTTTGACTCAGGCTCTAATCACTTAAAATTTCTTGTTCACTTATCTCTATAAGTATATCAGGCTGTGGTCTAGGCGCCTTCACAATTATTCCCATGCATTTATATATTTTTTGCTGATAATGAACTTGTCTTTGTTGTTTCTTTTTGCGTGAAACTCGACAAGTGTTGGGATAAATATTAAAAAAAACCGACTAACCGCAGCAGTCATAAAAAAATTGATTTCGGTTTCGTTGGCGACAAAACAAATACAAAAAATTCATATTTTTTGTTGTTGCTTTCTATTGAATATAAACACATTAAACAAATATGTTGCGTTTGATAAACATGTTTTTTTCTTATAAGTTTTTGTAATATATATAATTTTTTGACAAGCTGCGAACTACACATATTCTCTCTCATCTGGGCTTCTCCAGGCACTATTTTAATTTACTTATAAAAGAAACTATTTAGATTTAAGTTTCATGTTTAAAGAAAATATATAAAAATGAATTCATACATTAGTATATATATTATTTAAGCTTATAAAAGAGACACAATTCCTTATATTTTGAACACTTGGCATGTTCCATATAAATTATTATTATTCAAATATTTTCTTTTTTGTTTTGTTTTTGTTTGTTGTGTGATAAAAACAAACAGCAAGAAAAACAACAATAATCTATAAAAAAAACCGAACGTGTCATTTCTTTTTCTCTCAAATATATAGTATAGCATATATGTATGGCACATATAGATATAGTGTATATATACATACTTGCTAAATCAAAACGGAAGTGTTTTGTGTTTTATTGTTTGTGGTTTTTGGCACTTTGTTGAGCTGCTAATATGCTAGCAATTTTTATCGCCCAAGCATATATTATCATATTTTTGCTATTTCGCTTTTTTTTGTTTATAAAATATTTTGTTGTTCGTGGCATGTTTAACCCATGGTTGGGCCCGCTGCTATTTTTACGCGCTCTTCATGCACTTTGTCTATAAAAATGCACTTCTGCGAAAAAATAAACACGCTCTGCGCCAAGACAAACAAACCAAAGAGGGAGCTAAAGGGGGGATTAGGAGGGAATGGCTGTAGTGGAAGATAGACCATAGACCAGATCAGAGCCAACAAGACACACTCTAACAACAAACAACTGTTGCAATTCCATTTAACATCATTTTTGCACAACTGTCGATCACATATGCTCAGTTGCATATGCTTGCAAAGGGTATGATGATTATAAAAGAGAATATGTAACGCATTGAAATTGCATAATAATTGAATTCCAATCTGATTTATTTAGAAAATTTTAAATATTCTTTTTCAGACTAAATGTTATAGGGTAACTCATAGTCTGGCACTTCCGGCTGCTACACTTTTAGCATGCTTTTTTTTGGTATTTTTTTTGTGGTTGCCTGTGGTGTGGCGGCGGCGGCGGCGTCTAAAAAATATTGTCGCATATTTATGAACATGTGTAAGAGATAAATCTGAATCTTTGGGCGCACACGTAAGTGATTTAGTTGTCAGGCGAGTGCATTTATTACAGCTGTGCCTCTGCCTGGGCTCTGTCTCTGGAGCCATGCCCATATGGTGTGCGTATGCGCCGCCAGGGGGCGCTAGTAATCAAACTAATGAGCTGCACAAAACTCGGCGAAAATAGCATTTAATGGATTTCAAATAAAAAGAAAAGAAAACACAAGCAAAAGCCTAGCTATAAGTGCCAGGTAAACAAATGAGAAAATGCGAGAGACAGAGAGAGGGAGAGGGGGGAGCTAAGAGATTGTGTCTGCTGTGTGCCAAGTGAAGTGATAACACATTAAAGAAATGCATCGAGGGGCGGTTGCGGTTGGCTTCCGTTTTTGTCGTCATTTGTGCACTGCAGCGACACCTAGGGGTGGCTAATGGCAGTTATAAGGCAGAAGACTGCGAAAGCTGTCCTCGAAGGCTGCCAAGATGCTGCTGCGCTGCTGCACTTAATGGCAAATGATAATGATTGATGCTTAAATGCAAGCAGCCCCCAAACACCTACAACCAGCAACATTTGCAGCGAGTTTTTCTCTTTTTGAATATTGGATTGGATTGGTGGGGGTGTGGCTTTTAGGGATTGGGGCTTAAACGCTGGCAATAAGCAATCATTCAATGTGGACACAATGGAGTTGCGGCTAAAGCGCAGTTCCTCTTGCATTAAAGAAATTGCAGATGCAGTGAGAGAAATTAAACGAAAGTGACAAATACAGATGGAGAGAGGGAGAGAGAGATACAGAGACAAACAGATAGAGTACATGATAAATAGGGAGAGTTAGAGAGACTTTGAGATCATGTAAATAGAGAGATTGAGAGAGGCAAGATTTAAGAGAGAGAAATAGTGAGAAAAAGAGAGAGGTAGAGAAAGAGCGACTGAGAGACAGAGAAAGTGAGAGAGAGAGGCAGAAAAAGAGAGAAAAAGAGTAAGAGAGAAAGTAAGAAAGAGAGGCAGAGAAAGAGATATTAAGCGAGAGAGAGAGAGTAAGAGATAAAGTAAGAGAGAGACAGAGAGACAGACAGTGAGAGAGAGAGAGAGAGAGAGAGATAGTCAGAAATGGATAGTAAACAAAGCTGGGCAAAAAGTAACCTTTTCTAGCTTTCTTCCTTACATCATACCCTTAAACGTTTTCGATACACAGCATACTATATATAGAAACCAATGCAAATGGCCTTAAACGATTCTCTTTGCTAAACACAAGAATGAAATGCCTAACAGAAATATTACAAAGCAGTTAAGAGTCACTTGAATTGGAAAGCTGAAACCAGCTTAGACAAAAAAAAAACATTTCAGTGGGCAAAATCAAGTGCTGCCTTTAAGGACAGCGGAGGAGAGAGAGTGTAAACAAAGGGAAACAACAAATTGTAGGCGTTAAAATTGTCATGTCAATATTTTAATGATATCACTTTACATCAACTCCCAACCGCTCAGCCAGTTAGTCCATAGTCTGCAGTTCAACTCCATCTAATCAAACTGTCTTCCGCAAAGTTTCATTTTAACTTTTTCTATACACAAAAAGAAAAAAACAACAATTTTTTTTTTGATTTTTTTTTCGAGTCAAATCCCTTGCATATTTTTTCCCCCCTCTGCTGGCCTTTCTTGTGCGTCGTGTAAAGAAGAAGTCAAAAGTCCTTTTTTTTTGTTGCGCTGGGACGCTCATTTGTTTGCCTTGTATTTCCTTCTGTTTTTTCTCTCTCTTTTTTTTTTGGTTTTTTTTTGTTTGGCTAGAAAATTACAAGAAAAGTGCGCTGGCTAGCTGGCTGCGCAGAGCGGTGGGTGGGCGTGGCACTGTGGGTGTTTTGTTTACTTATGCAAGTGTTTTCTCAATTGTGCGTGCGGACAGCCGAGGAGGAGGAGGGAGCGCGGAGCAAGGCGGGAGGGACGGTCAGTCGTGCGTCGTCGTCTGCGGTTGGAATTTTTTCTCTCGTTTTTGGAGCAGGCTTAGGGTTGCCATTTAACTCCTTTACTTTTGGAGGGTGGCAACATTTGTCTAATCTTAACGGTTTTACATTTCATTGCGCCGGGCAACTGGCGAGGTGGTGGAGGGTCGGCAGACAGTTTATTAAATTAACTAAAAGGAATGCCGAAAAGTGTTTATGGAGTATTTAAAAAACTTACCTCTTTGTCTTTGGCAGCTAATAGTAAAGCGGGCTGATTGTTGTTGTTGTTGTTATTGTTGTTGTTGCTGGCGTTGCGCTTTTTGCGCTTCTCGTTGCTGTTGCTGTTGTTGTTGTTGGTGTTAGTATTGTTGTTGGTGCAATCGTCATCCTCGGCGCTATGTGCCACATGTTGCTCATTTACATTATTATCACGCAGTGCAACATGTTGCGTTTCACTGTTGTTGTTGTTGTTCTTTCGACTACAGATATTGTTGCTATCAGCATTGCTGTTGTTGTTGTTAACATTTAAACTAGCTTCCATCTCATCATGCTGGTCATCGGCAGACACATCGGCAACATCTCGATCATCGGCATCATCATCGTTTGTTGCTTTTGCATTTGCATTCGTTGCATCGACAACATTTTCAGTTCTTGCCAATGTTGACTCAGCGGCAGCAATGCTGCTGGCATCAGCAACATGCTCCGGCTCCAGCTCCATATCATCGCCGTCTAGATCGGCGTGCGCCACATTCGATTGCATTGACGCATCTTCCTCATCATCGTCCTCGTCATCATCGTTGCAGTTGCTGCTGGCTGCTGCATCAGCAACATCTCGTGCTGATTGCTGTTGTGTGGTTGCTGCTGCTGCTGCTACTGCGGCTGCTGTTGCTGTTGTTGTTGTGTTTATTGCCGTTGGCGCAATTGGCGAATGCATTGGCGATTGCTGCTGCTGTTGCTGTTGCTGTTGGGCTGCCGCTGCTGCTGCCCGGGCCGCCGCTGCAGCAGCCGCTGCCGCTTCCATCATCATTTGCTGGGCGTGATTGAAGAAGAGCTTGGGATTCAAGCAAGCGCCGCCGACGCCGACGCCGTTCTGCAGGCTGCTCTGCAACTGTTGCTGCTGCTCGGCGCTCAGCAACGGCGGCGATGGCGACGGTGTATTTGTGTTGGCCAGCAGATTGCCGCCGTTCTGTTGCAGCGTTATGGCCGCTGCAACAATCGAGCTATTCAACAGTTTGTCGCTCTCGCTTTCGCTATTGCCAGTGGCTTCCTCTTCGCCGCTGGCCAATGATATTGCTGCTGCTGCTGATGCTGCTGCTGCTGCTGCTGCTGCTTCTGCTGCTGCTGATTCGGATAAATTGTTGTTCTCGCTGTTACTGTCGCTGTTGCTGCCGGGCGTGCCTGTGGATAGTTGCTCCTTGAGTGTGTTCACTTCCTTCTCGGCTAATGTAGCGCGCTGTAAATCAAAGGGAGAGAGACAGAGAGAGCGAGAAAGAGAGTGTGAGTGTGAGTAAGAGAGCAAGCTTAGTCTACCCTGTCCAATTGTTCAGCCGCATATGTTTTGCAGCCCCCGGCCTGCCGCAGTAGCCAAAAGGCAAACTATCGACCCTCATTAATTTTACTTTTAAAGTCATTACGGGTTAAATTTAGCCAAATTAATACGTTGCAAAACTTTTGCCCAGCGAACACACACACACACACACACACACACACATACAGCACACAAAAAGGCTTAAAAAACCAAACGTATAGCCGGGCCCTCTGCATTGCCCATTCGCATTAGCAACAGAGCAGCAACAACAGCCGACAAATTTATAGTTTATCGTTGGTATCGATAAGCCAACTTGGAATTTTAGTGCTATTAGCGTTGACCTTCGCCAAAAAAGGGGGAAGCCAGACGACGACTTGCTTGAAATCAAATGCCAAATGAGAAATTAAAACAACAACAACAGCAGCAGCGACAAAAAAAAGGTTACAAAAATATGCGGTGCAAACTTTTTTGGCAAATTAGTCTGGGCCCAGGACCCAGAGCTAACCCCATAGCCAGAACCAGAGCCAGCGCCAGAGCCACAGCCAGAGCTCAGGCCAGCCCCAACCTCAGGCTCAACCTCAACACGATTCTGAATTCTAGCCCATAGCTTAGTCGGGTCCGGCGCAGTGTCCTCTCCTTGGCTGTAGTAAAAGCGACTCGACTACGACTTTTCCTCCGCCTTTAGATGGCAATGACTTTTGGGGCACTTTGGCTTCGATTTTCTGTTGATTTGTACTTGTTTTGCTTTTTGAGTTTTGTGCAATTTTATTTGTATAAATACCGGAAGTCAATGAGCGGGGCCGGGGGCAGCCGGCGCAGGGCGTTGCAGGCAATAAAGAACTTTGGAAATTAGTCGATGGGCATATCGTTTCTCTCTATTGCCAAAAAAAAGGAGCGTTTACAGCCTTTGCAGTTCTTATAGCAGTTTTTCCCTCGAATCGATGAGACGACGTTGCCGGCTAGCCCCTGCCTCTCGGAAAACTTAAGCAGGAAGTCGTTATAAGGGTCGGGTTAAGACTGAATTGCAATGCAGTTGTTGTGGACGGGTAAAACGTAAACGATTAGGCAAAGTCCTCTTGTGCTAGAAAAACTTTGGTATGGTCAGGCCAATAGTTGAGCAAGGGACTAGCTCGACTGCTGAGGAAAATGTTAAGGTTTAAGACTCTCGATAAGGTGTTGGGATCAAGCTATTAGCTCGATTAAAACAGTAAAGATGAGCTTGAGAAAGATTTCTTTCTACTTCAACTTTCAATCGGGTCTAGACCAATCTGATTCCGGATTATAGATTACGTAGAGCTTCGTGCTGATATAGATTTAACAAATGTTGCTTTAAAGCTCTAATTGATGTAAAGGTCAAATCCTAATCGGGTCAAGACTAACCTCCTGAGTGTTGCTCTAGCTGTCAGAGCTTGAACTTCTTTAAGGAATTCTTGAAATAGCTTTAAGGTCATGTCGCCCAGACAAGTGGATATATTAAGTAGTATTAAATTATTTAAAGCTTTTGCTAATTCCAGCGAGGTGAAATCTAGGACGTTGCCTGCCACACCGCCATATCCTTGAAGAGTTAGAAACTTGGCATATTGTGTATTGGTTTAAAATGCAGCTAAATGACAAGAGACTGCTTCGTCGAGCCGCAGGAATTTGGTGTATTTATTTATTTATTGTTCTTGCTGTTGTTGTTATTGTTGTTGCTGTTGTTGTTGCTGTTGTTGTTGCTATGTTTATCTTTTTTCTTGTAGATGAATGGCCCTCGAGGCATATTTGTCAACATCATCAGCAAACCAAGCCAACCCGAACCCGAACCCAAACCAAAAACCGAACCCGCAGCCAAATGTAACGTAAGCAAGAGCCGCAGGCACCGAGGTGGGCGCAACGTGGTGGTGGGGGCGTGGCGCAGTCTCTGTCTCGAGCCCGACTCGTCGCATAGATATATATTTATGATATTTAAAAGCTCTTAAGTACAAACAACAGACAAGCGGCAGGAGCACGGACCTCGGACTGGGATCGGCGGGGAAGAGGAAAGGAAGCTGCAGTTTTGTCCTTGCTGGGGACTTAAAATGCCAGACAGCCTTCAAAAGCGCGCAGGCTCTTAGAGCTGGGCAATGGATGGGGCTCTGATTTTCATGCTGACTGTTTGTGGCAATGTCTGTGGCACGTTGCTGTTGTTGTTGCTGCCGCTGCTGAGCTGCTTAAGCTTGAAAATTGTTTTCATAATGCCAGCCAGTCGATGCTTGCCACACAGCGAAATATCAACAACAAAAAAAAACTGTTTCTTTTTCTGACTTTTTGCTGCGAAAATCAATCAGTGGCTGCCCAACTGTGCGCTGCTAAAACTGTGCTCAGGTTTTTGTTTCTTCTTGGCTCGTTTGTAACGCAATCCCCGTGAGAAAGGCGCCACTTGTTGTTGCCCAGCAAAAACTAGTTGTCCGTCCAAGCTCTGAGAGCAAATCAATTAATGTGCTGGGCATGGAAACGGAATGGGAACGGGAACTGGACCTGGAGCTGGAGCTGGGCGAGGAGCTGTGTGCTCAGCCTTTTGTGGCCCAGTTCGAGCGGCTTAGCAAGCAGTTGCCAACCAAATGAGTTAATTAACTAAAATGCGGGTGGCTTTGCTCGTCTTTTACTTATATATATATTTTTTTCGGGTTTTTCACACACACACAGAGAGTGTGAGAGAGAGAGAGAGAGAGAGAAGTTGTAAAGTTCTATGGGCTCGTAGCATACTTCAAATGCTTTCTACTCTCTCTCTTTCTCTCTGTGTATGTATGTGTGTCCAGTCTGTGTGTGTGGTCAGCTTATGGCAAAAAAGGCTTTAGTATTGAGCACCCTTTTAGCGTATTTTTTTATTTTTTTGGGTACGTTTTTTGATGGGTTGCACAGCGAGTTTCATTTAATATTTTTGCATGTGCCGGCGCAGCCACTTCAAAGGAGCACCCAAAAAAAAAATAGCTAAAAAAAAAAAATAAAAACGCAATGCGCGCCAAAAATGTTAAGTGAAATGTTAACAGCGGGGCCAATGTGCGATGCTGTTAACATTTCTATTAGCCAAAAACGAACGGACGCCCACGCACAGCTTGAAGCATAAGGAAGGGTGCACATTTAACTTCAATTGAGTTTTATAGAAACAGCATTCAACAGGAAAATTGAAAAGATATTTGAGCTAGCAAAATGGAATTAAATGCTAAGGCAAATTAAATCTTTTTATCTAAGCTGGATTTTAATGTCCTTAAGCCTCATAATTTCTCCATTCAAGCAACGATTTCATATTATTCCCTTATTATTTATTTTATTTTTGCTTCCATCTCGACATCCTTCTGCTATTGAACTCATTTTGTTCCTTCAATATTTGCTTGCCTCATTTTGTTTTCAAGCAGCTGATTGTGGGATCAGAGCTCAAAGGTTTTCTCAAGGATCAGCCGTTGGGCAATTGAGTCCTTGTTGCTTATTTTCTTATGCATTTTTTCTTCTTCTGCACGCTCTCTTCAGCAATTGTTGCAACTATCGCTGGCACACAAGCACTTCAGTGCTTCACAATGCACAACCAAGTCAAATACCACTCGCCAGCTAACCCGAGCACCGCTCTTGCAACGCTCTGCACCACGCGCTCAATTGCTCTGTGTGTGCGTGTGTGTGTGTGTGTGTGTGTGTCGTGCGCGCGGCACATGTCAAAAAGCGCGCTTTTTTCCAAACAGAAACAGATTCCAGCCCTGGGGCGTACGTGTGTGTGTGTGTGTGAGTGTGTGTGAGTGTGTGTGAGTGTATTATAATGCATAAATACTCGTACTCCTTTGGTATTCGTGAAGAATTTTTGCATGCGGCATTGTCTCAAGCTGTTTTCTGAAGTGAGTCGAACGGTCGACTCACAGTTTTTTTTTTTTGTCGCATGGCAGCTGTCAGAGAAAGAGCAAGAGAGAGGGTCAGCAGAGAGAGAGAGAGAGAGAGCGAGAGGGAGAGAGGGGAAAGCAGCACTTTTTGTAATTAGTACGAAAGCAACGTTATGAATTGTGCTTGAAGCTCAGCTCGAGTGCAAGTTGTTGTTTTTGTTGTTGTTGTTGCTGCTGCTGTTGTTGTAGCCAGCCGCAACCCCTCAGCAACAGCAACAGCAACAGCAACAGCATCAGCAATATCTGAGCCGGGTCTGGGAAACGTCGCTGCATTGTTTGGCGGCACAATAAATCAAAGCAAATCAATGCGACGTCCGCTGGCGCGTGAGTGGGAGAGAGAGAGAGGGAGAGACTGAGAAAGGGGGTTCAGTATTTGGTTGGGTACTTTGATTTAGGGGCGGCTGTCAGTTGTTGTCTTGACATTTTCAGTGGCGCGGGTAGGTAAAATGCAAAAAAAAAACCTCAGAGCCAGCCGCTGCCGCTGCCACTTAAACGCCTACATGACATGACAAGCAGCGGTGGAGGGGCAGGGGCTGCTTCTACTGCTACTGCTGCTGCTGCTGCTGCTGCTTAGCTACACAAGAAAAAAGAAGCCAAAGCGTTTTCACAATTACACACACATTAAACAGCAGGCAAAAAAGACTTCTAAAAAGTTAAAAAGTTGTGAGCGCAGTTGGGCGAGGTGGGCGAACAGCAAAGGAGTTAAATGTGCCACTGTGTGTGTGTGTGTGTGCGTATGTGTCTATATCAATTGAAAGCAAAAAAAACACACACATAAAAAATGTAGCATGACATTAGGCGCAGACAAAGACGCTGCGCGTATGTCTTGACAGCTGTAAGTGCAGGAAAAAATGTGATGCTATATACACCCTGTGTGTGTGTGTGTGCATGTGTGGTTGTGTGTGTTGTATATAAGCCTGTCAATGTGCCAAGTGGTTTGTGGCCTGTGGCAGTGCGCATTTGAATAAATGCATAGAATAAGACAACGAAAAGGGCAGGAGAACGAGAAGAGCGACAGAGAAAGAGAAGCAGCAAGAGAGATACAGTACATATATAGCTTTTTATATATATTTAGCATACAGCACATGCAGAAACAATCAAGCATCAAGTTCGAGTGCCAAAGTAGAAGATATCCATTTCACATTCAAATATATATCTTATCTGAAATATCACAAAGTTCAATTTCTTTAGCTTCATTTGCAAACTTGAAATGAGATTTGCTATCGACATCAATTTCATATATATATCAATTTGATATATCGACAACGACTACTGAAATCAGCTACTCACGCTCTTAACGCTCTTTTTGGCAACTTTTCAACCTTTCATTTATTTTGCTATCCATTAACTTTATATTGTACGCTGCAGCTGCTTTTGTTTACGTGGCTGAACTCCTTTTACAGTTATTTGAGTAAATCTCCCTACACATCTCGCCAATGCTTGCTGCGTTTTTATTTTTGGGACATGCCTTTGCATTTGCTTTACAATTTCAAACATCATTAGCAACGCACACACAAACGAACAAGCAGAACAAACACGAAGCTTTCACACACACACACATATACAGACGCACATATCCCTTTTTGCTAATTATTTATTTAAATATTAAACAAAAAATACCCAAACACACACACACAAAGAAAAGCACACAGAAAGCGAGCTACAAAGTGTGTTAGCGAGCGAGAGAGAGAGAGAGAGGGAATGGGAGATGGAGGAAGCGAGATGCTGCGCCTTAAAAACTGCAACGAAAAAATACCAAAAAAAAAAAAAACACATAAATAAATAGACACACACACACGCACGCACACATAAAAACGAAGTGAAAAGCGTAGCGTACAATCAACACAAACACAAGCACACATACACACACACACACACACTCATACGCACACACTGAGAGAAGACGAAAATGATGTATTGATGTTTCTGTGAGAGATTGAGGTAGGCAAGGGGTCAGGCAGTCCCATGCATGCGCTGTCTGTGCAGCAAAGACGCACGCAGCAAATGCGAAAAACAAAAACAAGAACAAGAAGAGAAAAAACACACACTCACACACTTATAAAAAAAAAAACAAGCAACAAACAACGACGATGTCGAAGAAAAAGTACAGAACGAGAGCGGGAGTAAGAGCGAAAAGGATGAACAGCAGCAAAGTACAAGAAGCGCCAGCTTGTGCGAGCGAGATGCGCATATGCATACGAAAATACTCGCACATAACTGTACACGAGACACTGGTTGGAGGAGGAGGAAAGCTGAGGGGGACGCGGGTCTAACTGTCTGTCTGTCTGCCTGTTCAGTTATGTTCCGTCTGCCCAGCTAACTAATATTTTCTAATTTAAAATTCTGTTTCTTTTTTATTACCAGCTCACACACACACACACACACATACACCCCCATGTACACATGTGTATATGTAAATTTATAAAATTTCTATTTACTTATCAAAAATCAGGCAGCCATTGAAAAAACAAAGAGTTGTATTTATTATTACCCCTCTCTCTCTCTTTCTCTTTCTGTTTCTCTTTCTCGCTAGCAATCGGCACAGCAGGCAATGAAAAACATGACGTTAAAATTGAAGAAGCAGAAGCAAAAGATGATGAAGGAGTAGCAGCTGTAGATAGGGCAGCAGGGGCAGGGGGAGTCGCTACTGCTGCTGTGCACGCCCAAATGTATGCTATACAAAATATAAATTAGCTTTGATATGCGAAGCCGCTGGGCGTTCGGGCTGGGGATGGAGCTTGCCAGAGTGGGCTGGACTGTAAAAAAGGATTATATACACGCGTGTGTCATATGTGTCTGTGCGTGTGTGTGTGAAAAGATGCTGAAAAAAGGATTAATGCGCGCGCCAAGCAAGAAGACAGCAGCTGGGTTGAGTGGAAGCCAGCTATATGCTTCGATTTTTAATGCGTCATATGACAAGGCAGCTATGTGTGAGTATGTGTGTGTGTGTATGGGTAATTGTCTGTCCCGGCAAGCAAAATCCAAAGTTGCGAACGAAACGGGGTTTGGGGCAAGCGGTGTTTGGCTTTTGGGGGCTGTAAAGTGTCAAAGAAAAATGTGCGGCACTTTCTTTTCAAAGGCTGCAGTTGTCTGTGTGTGTGTGCGTATGTGTGTGTGAGTGTGTGCGTGCATCAAATTAGACGATTTCTAATTGCTGTCTGTTAAGAGCAGAGTGGCAGGGATTAAAAGTGACACATTTGCCGGCTGCAGGGGCTGGAGCAGGATATGGAATATGATAGATATGCCAGATCAAAGCGTAAATATCGTTTAAATTGCGAAAGGCAACGAAACGAGCTTTAAAACAAACGAGAAAGAGAGAGTAAAAGCTCTTTAAAATACAAATTGTAAGAAAGGGCCTAAAAACTAATGCAAAAGTTGTGCAGAGCCTCCTCCTGAGAGAGTAAGCGAGCGATGATCGCTCTCTCGCTCTCTCTCTCTCTCTCTCTCTCTCTGCTATAGCTGACAGCCGCAGCTCACTTCACGTCGCTCTTGCAGCTAAGCGAGTGTCAGACTTTTTGTCAGTCAAGTCCTAATGCTGATTCCTTACTTCGGCTTATGCTCATTAACAATCAAAGCCCAAGCGATTGTCTGTCTGTGTGTGTGTGTGTGTGTGGGTGGACAACCCTTTGGCAAATTCCGTATAGCCCCCACCCAGTGCACCCCCTGCACACTCACGTAAAGTAATAATAATTTTTTGGCTTATCCTTATTATTACATAACGTATGCATACCTTTTTGTAGCTGGACATACACGCTGACCAATCGTACATCAAAAATTAACCCACACACACACATGGAGAGACGTATGACCCTTTTTTTCCGAACCATTGTTGTGGCCCCCCGCCTTTGCGTACGCTCTTTTGGTCACTTTGTTCGTAGGCCTTTTTTGGCAACATTTTTGAAAATACAACAACGAAAAAGTAAATAATTAAGCATTACACTGACCAAATAGCACACACACACACATACACACACGCTTAAAAGCCAGCTAAGGGTTGGGTTTGTGGAGGCGTGGGGCGTGGGCCAGTTCAAGTCAAGGCACACACATGGTCCAGACAAATACAAATAAATATATAACTCATATATGTGGGCCGTACAAATAATGATTAGAAGTCCCTTCTCACACCGCCAGCCCCAACCCTTCCGGACATCATTGTGTGTCTGTGTGTGTGTGTGTATGTGTTTAGCTTTTACTTTGTTTTTTATGCTTCGCTTGTCCGTGTGTGTGTGTGTGTAATTTTTGACATTTTTATGCGGGCCTTAAACTAAAGGCAGACCTCCCAAAAATAAAAAAAAAAAGCTTCTCAAAGTTAATGTGCCTAAAAGGGTGTGCGTGTGTGTGAGTGTGAGTGTGTTACATAAATTTGACACTGTAAAATTGTAAAATCTAACAGAAATTAATGATTTTTATTTGTCTGCACAGGTACAGTTGCGCACAAAAATAGCAAAAATTGTAAAAACCAGTGTTAATAATAAGCCAAAGTTTCCAACCCCCACCCTTAGGCCAGCGCAACCACCCGTAGATATGTGAATTCTTAGTGGGGCTTAACAAAGGGCTCATAATGCAAAGATATATTTCATAGCCTAGCCCAAGGCATCTTTTATTTGTGTCCCCTTTCAGCCTGTATGTGTGTGTGTGTGTGTGTGTGTGTGTCTGTGTGTATTTTGTAATGAGCCCTAATTAAATAAGCATGAAGAAATGCCAACATATTCGCTGTTCGCCGTTGGAAACGGCGAAATAAATGTTTAAGCAGTCGCAAAAATCAATTGGAGTGGGCGGGGGAGGGGGGTTTAATGGGGATTTGGAGTCTTGTGCTGCTGTGCTATCTATCAAATCTTTAATTAAGCCGAAAATTAAGCAATTTATTTTGTTGCTTAGATGCTGAAGACGGAGAGAAAGATGGAAAAGCCTTTTGGCGTTGCCATCCTTTAGCATTTTACAATTTCAATCAAAATTTCCAATCAATGTCAATTCATTATGCTCCCAGGCAGCAAGCAGCAAGGACAGCCGCAAAAGGTGGGCCTCCACTCTGCCCGCCGCCCTTTCTTAGCAAGACACCAAGGCAACGCTCTGGCAAAAGCAACCCTGAGCAGGCGATGGAAACACGGCGCTGGCATTTTTAATGAAAGCCACGCACAAAGTTCCCTGTCAAGTTTTGCCTAATCAAAATCGACAACATTTTATAGTTTGGCCGGAAAGACAGAAGGACGAACGGACGGACGGACAGACAGACAGACAAGGCAGCAGTCAGACAGTCAAGGGGGGGGGGGCGTGGCAGCAAGTGTGTGACAAACAAATATTTGAAAACGTAAATCAGAAATCTTTCACTTTCATTTGGCAATCCTTTTATGCCCTTTTACTGATGTGCCTAAAACGGGAGTCGGGAAGGGGCGACTGTGGGTTGGGGGCGTGGCAGCAAGGGTTGGCAGATAGTAGCTTGTTTCGAGCCTGGGACAAAATCGAAAAACATTTCGTGTATTAAAACCGAAACGAATTAATTTAATTAATTACAATCATGTCTTATTAGAGACGTATGAAGACGACGACGACGACGACGTAGCTGCTGCGGGGGCGGTTGGGCGCGCTCTGCATGCAGAGCTGAAAGACGATTTGTTCTTGTTGCCAAAAGAGTTGCTTTTGCTTTTGTTTCAAGTGTTGTTCGGGGAGAAAGCATGGCTTTAGGGGTGCGCTAGGGCTGGGGTTGACGGCTGCGGGGGAGGGGCTAGCTCGATACGTAATAGCGTATATTTTATGCTCACATCATTTATAAATGCCTGATTTGTTATTTACAAAACGAGACAAGTTGCGGCGTTCTGGATTCTATGGAATTTCGCTTGGGGACTGTGCGAACTGTGCGTTGTCTAGCTACGATGTGTGTATTCGATTGTCTGTGCATGTGTGTGCGTGTGTATGTGTGTGTGTTGCCACTTAATTTGAATTTGAGTAATTGCCAAGATGCCGGCGTGTCTTGTGGCCAACAACTGTGGGCTAAGAGCTAACACAGTTGCTCACAGTTCAGGATTACAGCAAGCTAGCATAGCCTATATTGTCTACCTACATTTAGTTTACAGTAAACGTAACAGCTAGTTAACAGCGAGTTAACATAGTCAGAGCTTGCTTTTATTGCACACTTTTGGCAAATTGCTTTAAATATACTGAGCATTGGCTGTAAGTTATATTTTAAAACACTTTAACAGCTTGCTAACATGTAGTTAACAGGTTACTAACATGTAGTTAACAGCGTGCCAACATAGACTGAATGTGATTTTGTACTTCAGTTTCTATTTATAGAACTTTGACTTTAACCACAAATATAAATTGCATTAACAGCGTGTTAACATAGCATTAACAGCGCCTTAACATTTAACAGTTATGGCCCACATGACGCATACGCAATATTTATCGGCAACAGCCAACAAATAGAGGGTATAAGAAAAATGGAAGGCAAATAAAACTTCTCATGTGTCTGTGTGTGTGTGTGTGTGCCTGTCTATATATCAGACATGCTGCATACTTCTTTTTACACTTTGTTGCCATTGTTGCTGTTGTTGTTGTTGTTGTTAATTAATTTCTGTAAAAATATTTATTATTATTAGTCGGCCAGCGACTGCAAAGCGGCAATGCACTCATCAGCACCCAGACAGACAAAGTGCGCGAATGAATGAGAGAGCGAGACACACTCTCTCTCTCTCTCTCTCTCTCTCTTTCTCTCTTTCACTCTATTTATCCATCACCTGCCGCGCTCCGCTCTCAACGGCTTGACTGTCACTAAACGGCTCATCTAACTGCAATGCTTCATAGAAATTTCGTTTGTGTGGTGCTGACTCGGGAACGTGTATCGGAAAGGGAGCGGGCATGGGGTCTGGCTCGCTGGCTGGCTGGCTGGCTGACTTATTTTTACAACAACAATGAACGTTCAGACGGACGCAAATCACAAAATGAAAATCGAAAAGTGCATGGTTCTATATATTGTGCGATATATCTATATATATATAATGTGTGCTCTATATGAATATGCAGATATATATAGTATATATATTTAAAATGCATATAGATTTGTATTTGGCTTATGGCAACAACAAATTTACACTCCAACAGACGTTGATGCCGTCGTTGTCGTTGTCGTTGTCGATGTTGCCGTTGTTGTTGTTGTTGTTGTTGTTGTTGTTGTCGTCGAGCCAGTCAGTCAGTCAGCCGCGTCGGCCGCTGCCCCATGCCAGATCCCAGCCCCCAGATCCCAGCCCCTGACCCCCTCCCCCACTCGCCTTGTCACCCCTTTGTGCGACTATAAAAATAGGCAAATAATTATTTAAGAATTTCTTGATTAATTGGCAGCGCTATTGTTGTTGTTGTTGTTTCTTTTTTTCTTTGCTTTTCTGTTGGCATGAGCAGAGCCATTTTAGCCAACACTTGATTGCATTTTCAATTGTTTGCCGTTATGCATTTTTGCCAATAATTTACATAAATGGCATCCTCGCATAGTTTTTGGCATCAACAACATGCCAAGAAGCAGAGCAACAACATAAGTAAGAGCAGCAACAACATTGTTGCTGTGATTCATGGCAGCAACTGAAGTTGCAAGCAAATCAAATAAAATTTGAAAAAAGCAAGAAGAAAGAGAGATAGGCAGGGAGAGAGATGCAGAAACTGACAGATAGCTTAAAGTTCAACTGCTAATAGCTGAATAAAGAAGAAGCTTTACATAATACAAGAGCTTTAAGCTTCGCTTTAACTTTCATAAGGATCAGCTGAAGCTTTAGTTTGATATAATCAGAGTAATATCTAAAGCTGAGTAAAGCTTTGAAATTAAGCTTTAATTCAAGCTTATGCAAACTTTAATTTAAATATATTTCGATGCATTTTTAGAAATATGGCTTAAAGATGCTTTTAAGTATTATCTACAGACTAAGAGTTTGATCTTGAGTATTTAGCTAAAGCTTTTATTGGGCTTTCAGCTTAAAGTAAGCAATTGCTTAAAAATACTTTAAGAAAATGTATGCCAACTATCTGTTTTAAGATCGTCTTCTTAAAGGCTGATCGCCTTAAACACAGCAGATTACTTTCAAGAAAATTTGTAAAGCTTGATCTAAAGTATATTATATTTTATTTTACTATATTAAGTCAACCCTTTTTCTGTTTGCACATCCTTCGTAATGATCGGCAAGGACTTGCCATTCGATTGTTGCAAGTCGAGTTGACTAACCTGTCGCACATAGAGCTCTCAACACTTCTCACTCTGCGACTGTGGCAAACATTGGAGCAGTCCGCACTCTACAGTCTATGCACCAATTAGCATATTTTATATCAATTCCTGTCATACATTCCACACCTTGCCAACGTACGTTGTCGTCGTTGTTGTTGTTGTTGTTGTCGTTGTTGCCGCCCAAACAATTCGCAAGGCAACCAGCACAAAGGCTTCACTCTACCTCTCTCTCTCTCTTTCTCGCTCTCTTTCTCTTGCTATATATACATATGTGTACTTATGTGTCTCGTTTATTTTTATCAACTTTAGTTTGGGCAGAGAGTGTGAGAGAGAGAGAGAGAGAGACAGAGAGCGAGAGCGAGTCTGCAATTGCCACAGTCACATTCACAGATTCATCTTGTCGTTCCGCATAAATAACTGTCGCAGTGCCTCCATTTGCCCCCTCAATGTCTGGCAGTTTGTCTATATGTCTGCGTGCATGCATTATTTCATTAAAGTATTACAATATTAATTCGATTTTCACTAATTGACAAGAAGAAGCAGCGCAGTCCCAGTACCCATTCTCTTAGTGCCAGTCTTTGTCTGCCTGTCGCATGTTTTTCACTCTGTTTGTGATCATCATCATCATCATCATCATCATTGTCATCGTCATCATTTGTCGCTGCTTTTGCTTCATCTTTTTCCTGCCTATTCCTTGACTTAAATTCAACTTTGTCGTGGGGTGCGCCCCAAAACAGATTTTGTGCTGTGGCCCAAGTAAGTTGTTGACCTGATTCCGGCCCTGTGTGGCCTGGCCCACTAAGTCGCCTGCAAGCCTGCATATACTGCCACCCAGCTGGCTCAGCTGCCACGCCCCGCCCATTCACAGCCGCCTTTTCTTTGCTTTCCTTCAATTTTTTTTTTTTACGTAACAAAAACAAACACGTCCACGCTCACACACACACAAACACACACACACAAAAAGAAAACTGGGCAACTGGCAAAAAACGCGCGCGCGAAAAATAATAATAATAATAAAAGAATAAAAACAAATAAAAAGCAACAATAAGAACAACAGCGAAATTTTCGCGCGCTGCTGCTGCTCCATGTACAGAGGCTGGCGCGTGTTGAAGGCGTGGCGGGAGGTGGGTGTGTATATGTGTGTGAGTGTGAGTGCGAGTGTGTGTGTGTGTGTGTGTGGGGTTGGGGTTTGTGTCTGTTGCGGTTTTCATGTTGTGCGTAGCTGTCGTAGCCCCGACAAACTGTTGCTGCCCAACCCAGTAGGAAACAAGCACATGCCAAAAGTGCTTACCACAAGCAGCTAAACTAAATGGAATGCCTGTTATACTAAGCCCAAATATATTTTGTTATATTACAAAAATGATCAGGCCAAAGAACGTTTACAGGACATGACTCATGCTTTTTATGCTTACAAAGTAGTGCTAAAGTATGTGCTGTCTGATTTATAGTAAATACTTGTTCCCAACACTACTCAGAGATGCTGAAAAGGAATGACCCATGGTTTTCATGCTTACAAAGTAGTGCTAAAGTATGTTCTAATTGATTTATACTAGATACTTGTTCTCGACATGCCAAAAGCACTACTCAGGTATGCTGAAATGGTATAACCCATGCCATTTATGCTTACAAAGTGGTGCCACGTTAGGAATTCTGTCGTAGTTGTATAAACTATATAATATCCAAGTAATGATAGCTTAAAATCTGTTTTAGTTAATATCTATTAAAAGTTATAAGCTAGTGCAGTTCGCTGCATCAAAATTTCCTACTGGGTCGCTTCTGTTGCTGCCTCGGCATTCGCGTTGTTGGCATGTTTGGCATTCTGTTGCTGTTGTTGCTTTTGTTGCTGGCTGACCCCAAAGTACAAATCAATTGCATGTGTGTGTGTGTGTTTGTGTTAGTGTGTGGCCCGCGAGTGTATCATCGTCATCATCATCATAACAATCATCATCTGCACATCACACACAACGCCGGCCACGTGCGGCTTGGTCAATGCCAACGGGCCGGCCTTGTCGTCTGTCTGAAAATTGTGTCAATTGCAGTGCCCACTGGTCTGTCTGCACCAGCCCCCATCCCCCAACCCCCAACCTCATCCCCCACACACACAGCCGACACCCCGTTTGAGCTGGCTACTACTCCCGCCCTACCCCACCTGTTAGGCAGTGTCAACAACATGCGCAGGCCGCGCAAAAATGTTGCACGCATTTCGATGGGCAAAACAAACGTATCTAAGCCCCAGACCCCAACGATTTCCGACTTTCTCCCCCGCATTGCCTCAAAACTGTTTCACATTTTCAATTTGCATGCACTTGTGCCTAGATTTTGGCCAAAAAACAGAAGGAAAAAAGTTAAGCATATCATAGCTGAAGCTACAGCTGTGTTCAGAAAAATAGCAGTAGATGCAGTAGATGCTAAATGCAATACTTTTTGCATATTCCTTCTTATAGATTCAACTCTTGGACTTTGCTTTTGTAAAATGGAATATACACATAAAGAAATATGAAAAAGTCCCGTTAGTTTTGCTTTGTTGTAAGTTTTATATTGTTTCCTCGTTTCTTCTTCTCACTAGAGCAATGCGTGCCTCTACCCTCTACTTCTAATTAGACTTACTATTGACGAATTTGTTAACTTTTTCTTTACTTTTGGCGAAATTAAACCAAAGACTGCTATTTTTGTGAACCGCGACATGTGATATGTGAACAGCAATAATCAAAACTAACGAGACTTTTTCCTTTTTTTCATGTCTATCTATTGCACTGCTATTTTTGTGAACACAGCTGTATATAAAAATGATATTTAAGGACATATCTGTAATGGAATGAGGGTAAGACTTAGGAGCTGGTTAGATTAGAGCAGCGTTTGCTTTTCTATATTAGAAAATATGTGCTTTTATAGCTCAGATAAAGAAAGCTTTAGATATAGTATTTTAGATAATATAAACTTATCTTAAAAGAGCTCTAGATCTATGCTACTCTTTTTTGCTATATTTGTATTATATGTGTGTTTGAATTATTTGATATTCTTTTCATATATTTGCTTTCAAATTTGTTGTTCAAATTCCTCTCTTCCACCTTTTTTTGCCGCTGGCCTATGACGAAAGACGAACCACACGAACGACCCCTACCAAAACTTTTGTGTCAACAAAACTGTCATCAGTTGCAGCTAAGCCACGAGTGCCCCGTCTCCTCCTACTCCTCCTCCTACACTTCCTACGGCTAAACTGCAGTTGTTGCTGTGAGACGTTGCCAGGCATGTGCATATGTATATGTATATATATGTGTGTGTGTGTGTGTAAAGTTCTAACAGCGAACTCTCTTTTGAAGGGACATTGGGGCTTGCGGCTTCTGGTTCCGGCAGGTCAGGCTGCCTAGCTGTTGCTGTTGCTGCCACTTGGCTGTCTGCAACAGCGACAACAGCAGCAGCAGCAGCAGCAGCAACAACAATTCTTGCTGTGTGTGGCTGACCCGCTCATTCGCCTCTGACCTTCAGCATAAATCAAATCAAAATCGATGCTCCCACGCATTTTGCCTGTTAATGCGGTTGATCAGCGAAACAATACAAAATACAAAACAAAAAAACATATATATATATATGTACACACATGTATAAAAAGCGAGACAAGCGCTTAATTTAATTTCCTCTCGAAACACACACAGACACAGGCAGGGCACAAGAATCGGGGCCACAATTTTTGTGAAATTCGATCGAAAGAATTATGTCGAAAGCGAACAGCAATAACAACAACAACAACAAAGGCAACGAATCAGTCAAAGCTCTTTACGCTTTTTGCATATCGGCGGGCAACAGGAAATCCATGTTTATGTTTAAATTAATAATAAAAGAGCAAGAAAAAAAAACAGAAAAAATACTTAAAATATATATATATAATATATATATATATTATATATATGCAAAGTTTGTGTGGGTTTTCGGCTATTGGGATATCAATTGAGAAATTGAAATGTAAAGCAGTCGCTGATGCTGCTGATGCTGACTTCGCTGCCAGCGTCGACGTCAGCGTTGACGTCTTGGCTATATTATGCGGGGCATGCGACGCATTAATACAATAAATTATATTATGGCTCTTCCTGTTTGCCCGATAAACGAAGCAAGCGGCAGGCCACAGAAAAATTGAATTGAACGTTTGTCGCTCTTTGCCTTTGCTGATCGTCAATGGGGCAAGCAGCAAGGGGCACGGGGCATTGCCATAATGAAGTCGATGATGATAATAATGCGTCGTCGGCGTCGTTGTCGTTGTCGTCTTTGTCGTTGTTGTTGCTGTTGTTGTTGGGCAGATCTTGTGCGTCTGATTTGTGCAAATAATTGAAATTTGCATATAATGAATGCAGGCAGTGCGGGGGCGTCTCGCAAAAAGGAAAAAATGAGAGGCAGAGGCTGCAGCAGAGACTAGCTTTTGCTGCACAGTAGCTGCAATCAGAGTGGCAAAGGAAAGGTAGCTGGCTAAGGCTCGCTCGTCTATTGTCAGCTGGCACATAAATTACATTTAAGGCGACGCTTGCAGAAGAAGCAGAGAACGAGTTAAAAGCGTTAAATTCATTCACAAAAAGTACCAAAAAAAAGAAGATAAAAGCAGAGAAGAGGAGAGAGAAATCTGCTGCAGCAGCCTTGAAAATGCTTTAAACTTTAAGTCTGATGATCTTGATCATCGGCTTGCCATATTATCATAATCAAAATCATGATGAAGTTGCGCCTACTTTGGCGTGGGCGTGGGCGTGTTGTCTGCCGCTTGTTGTCAAGGGCTGGTCGCAGTTGTTGTTGTTGTTGTTGTTGTTGTTGTTGTTGCTGCTAATGGCAGGCAGACGAGACAAGTTTTGACATATTTTTTGTTGTGTTTGCGTGTGTGTGTGTGTGTGTGTGTGTGTGTGTGTGTGTCGCATTGATGAGGAGGACATGAATGAAACGCAAATGAATGAATGCACAGGCACATTCAGCGAGAGCCTCACTCGGAGTCTGGCAGACAGCTAACCAGGCAACGCGTAGTTATTATCATTATGATGTGCCAAATAAATCGCAAAAGCAGTCTACAAAACATCTTTAGTATTATTAACAGAACTTACGTGTGTGGGTAACCCAGTTGCTTAAATTATGTATTTTATTTCTTGTTGTAATTACCTGAGAAAGAGAAAGAGAGAGGGAGAAAAAACTATATTAGTTTATGTTTTTTTATTTATCAAAGAAAATACTTAAAATACTGAATTAATGAGGTGTCTGTATAGCTAAATGCCTAACAATTCTTGTTTGACTATGTTAACACTTACATTTTGCTAATATTTTTAAGAAAATCTTGCGATATCAGCAATAAAATACTTTAAATACCAATAAAATAATGAATAAATAAATAAAATATATAAATTGTTTTACGATGCTAAGCATATTTTTTGCCAATAATAATTTTAAGAAAAAATTATAATGTCAACAAGAATATACTTAAAATACGAATAAAATACTAAATAGATACCAAAAACACAAAATTGTTTAAGGATGCTATGCTTTATTACTTTGCTAATAATAATTTTATGAGAACATTTTCGTGTCTGCACGAAAATACTTAAAATACCAATAAAATACTAAAAATACTAAATTGCTTAAGGCTACTAAACATATTCTTTGCCAATAACTTTACGAGAAAATTGTGAAGTCTGCAATAAAATGCATAAAATACCAATAAAATACTATATAAATCACAGCTAAATACTAAAACAGATTGTTTAAATGCTGCGCTCAAAGCAAAGTCAAAATTCTAATTTATTTCCTGTTTGCCGTTAGAACTCTAAGAGGCAAACCCTAAGCCAAAGAATAACAAGATATATGAAATATTTTTCAAAATATTTCTCTTAAGTATTGAGAAGTCAGATATCTTTTATCTGACAAAACTCGAGAAAGGAAATTGATTCAAAGCAATAACAATGTGTCTATATATATATTATATATATAACTTATATTATATATTAGATTTACATATATATATATATATATATATATATTTCAGATATAGTTTAAAGGAATCTCTATCCGCGCTTTATCTAACGAGCAACTGCTTCTAGAAAACAAAGTTTATTTCGAATTTCTAATAGATGTTTCTTATAAGCATACATATATGCAATGCCAGTTGTATGCTCCCAGCTGATATATGTATATATATATGTATATATATCTTTATAGTATAGAGCTGTGGTACTTTGCGGTAGCGCGCGTTTTTTGTATACTGAGCACGGGACACGTCGGTAGCCGATTAAAACGCGTCAAATAACAATTAACAACTGATGCAGATAATCAGTGTACAAAAAATTCTGAACGCGAAAACTTCTACACACACAGTCACAGACACAGGCAGGCACGCATATACAGAGAGAGAAATACATGCATACACGCATGTCAGCAGCATTTGTGATAAACGACAAAATGGAATCAAATCTAAAGCTCCAAAAAAAAAAAGAAAAAAGATTTATATACTTTATAAGTATATGTACGATATGTGTACATATAATAGCACCAGCTACTGTCTGTATGTGTGTGTGTAGATTTTAGTTAACACCATATAGTGCTGTGAGTGGAATAACAAAAGAGAACAAATACATCATCATCATCATAATTATAAAATTAAATGCTTCTTGCTTGGATTTGTTGTTTTCTTGTTTTCTACAACACAAATTTTATCAATTTTATTTGTGGCAGCAATGGAGGAGGCGAGCGCTAGGGGCGTGCCTTAGCCACGTCCCTCGGTATGGCTTGTCAGGTGTTATAAGCGCCATAAATTGTTCAGAGTCGACGTTTATACGTAGTATTACGCGCATTTAGTGCTGCATTTCGGGAGTGTGTGGCAACGTTTAAATATTGCTAAAGATAATAGCTCTGTGTGTGTGTGTGTGTGTGTGGAGAATACGGAATAATACAGTATACACAGAGTCGAAATGTGTGCTTAAGATATCGCCCCCACAAAATAGCTGCCATATTTATATAGAGACGTAATCAAGTCAGTCCGTCAAGTCGACTCAGCCAACCAAACAAACCAAAGCCCACTGATTACTGTCTATTGGTTGCCCGTAGCTCGACGACATTTCAACAGATACAGATACAGATACAGATACAGATATAGCTATAGCTATAAGCCACAAGCTACAGTTAAGTATTGTATATAAAGATAAGATTCTGTTATCTGCATATAGAATGAGTGCTTAGTGTTCAAACAAATAGGTGTATAAATAAACGGACGATACAGATAAGGCATTCCCAACCTCCCCAAAAAAAAGAGGAACAAAAAAAGACACCTCAGATATTTCAAGAAGTGGAAGTCACGGCATGCATACCAGACATATACATACGCATATATATGTAGATATAGATATAGATATAGATATAGGCAAAGCTATAGCTATATCAGTTAATCGCACACACACAATTGTCATAAATTGTTTAGTTGTTGTCTAAACATGTTGAAAGATTTATGTGCCATATAAAAGAGGCGCTGTATGTATAATCATATAATGATTTGTAAGAAATCGGCCAGCTATATATATATATATATATATCATATGTATGTGTACATAGGCTATAGATACGGTTAGGCAATGGCGTCAGCTAGTTAGTTATTAAATGTCAAACCTTGAGCTACTTTGCGGATATACCAAAGTATCTGTATCTGTATCTGTATCTTTATTTGTATTTGTATCTGTATCTATCTTCGCCATAGTGCGTAGTTTCTGTGTAGAGATTGCCAGTTTATGGGCACACGGGCAATTTGTGGATCAGCGACATGATGCATTTATATGGTCAATGATTAAAACTCATGACGGTATGTGTGTGTGTGTGTGTGTGTCAACTGTACTAGCTACCAATGTCGAGTGGAGAGCAGCGTAGACTAGTGGAGACTAGTAGCAAGACTATAAAAATAGATTCTAAAGACTTTTTAAGCTAGTTGACAACTGTACTTGTCACATATGTGGAGTGGAGAGTAGTGTAGACTTGTGGAGACTTCTAACAAAATTATTGAAATGTGTATTAGCTGACTTTTACAATAGGTGCCAATTGTTTTTCGACAAAACTATAGAGTGGAGAGTAGTGTAGACTTGTGAAGACTTCTAACAAAATGTGTATTAGCTGACTTTTGCATTAGGTGTCAGTTGTTTTTCGACAAAACTATAGAGTGGAGAGTAGTGTAGACTTGTGGAGACTAGTGACAAATAAATGCGTGTTGATTATTTTCTAAGCTATATGTCAACTATACTTATAATAAAAATGGAGTGTACAGTAGTGTAGACTTGTGGAGACTTATAGCAAGACAATGTAAATGCTTCTTGAATGCGTTTTAAGTTTGTTATCAACTGTACCAGTCAGAAGTGTCGAGTGGAGACTTGTGGAGACTCACTATAGAGTTGTGTAAGTACATATATATAATGCCGAATACATTTCCAAAAAATTCCCTTCACACGCACATACATATATGTAAATACATATTTAGCAACTGGCATAAGCTACATCGTAAAGCGTCCAATTTACCAAAACTTTAAACCAATACGAACTGACAGCTCTCAATAACACACACACACGCACACACACAGAGAGGAAGGTGTGAGGGTTCAAGCTCGGGCACTGGCCAGCGCCCAATACCAAAAAACGAAGTGGAAAAAAAAATGGAAGCAGAGAAGAAATTTATATATATATATATTTGTATGTGTGTTTGTCTATACATATATAGGTACATATCTATACACACAATATATATTGAGCGCATGTTTATGTATAGCATGTGTATAGATACATATGTACACGTATTTATATATGTACATATATATAAAGCAAAATCCCTACAATAAAACGGGGCGGAGCACAAGTGGCAGCAGAGCAAAAAAAGTCAGTAAAATAAGCAGAAAGCACAAAAAAACGAAGCGAGAAATGAAAAGCAAAAGAAAAATCTGCCAAGTGAAAAGAAATTGGAGTCGCAGCCACCAGCAGCAGCAGCAGAGGCAGAGGCAGAGCCAGAGGGGATGCTGCTGAATGGAAGGCAGCAGCAAATCCTGATGCTCCAAGCATAGCTCTATCTCTCAATGTGTGTGTGTGTGTGTGTGTGAGTGTGCGAGCACTCGAATAAAATCGAATAAGCATAAAAACGCATGCCATATAATATGTATGTATGCGTGTGTGTGTGTGTGTGTGTGTGATGCTCTCAGTCGCTGTAAGTATATAAGCTGAAGCTTTTGCTGCTGCCACTGCGCCTGTGTGTGTGTGTGAGTGTGTGTACGTGTGTGTCTTCGTATGGGATACACATGTCTAAGCTGTTGGCTTTGGCTCTGGATTTGGGTTGGCTGCGCCTCGAACGCATATTCAATAATGACATAAATAACGGGGCACGCACACACACGCACACATACAGCACCTAAAAGCAGGCTACTAGTTGTCTTCTCTCCTTTTTCTCGCAGTGTATTGCGTGCACTTGATAGAATTTCTTACTTCAGCTGCGTCTCTGCCTTTCTTTTTTTTATTCCTTACACATGTACATAATATATATATATATATAGTATATGTATTGACGCTCGAACTACCGTAACGCCTCCTTCCCCCGCTATTTCGGCCCACCCCTGTGCTACTCAACGCTGGTTGGGTGCAAAAAAAAACTTGTCAACCTTAAGCCAAACCCGTCGCCCTTCAATTCGAAGTCCCCCACCCCAAAAAAAAAAGCAACAACAACATTAACAAAAAGGCAGCCAAAACCCGACGAAGGGCATTGAGTCTATATGTGTGTGTGCGCGAGAGAGAGAAAGAGAGCGGCAGGCAACACGACGACACGAAGCGGCGCCCCAGCCCTAGAGCTTTGCTCTTGTTGTTGTTGTTATTGTTGTTGGTGCTGCTGCGTTGGCGCTGACGCTGACGCCAGCGTTGGCGCTGCTGCCGTTGATGGCTTCCCAATCGAAATCGATGTTGGTATGTATTACGTTTTCTTCTTCCACTTTTTTCGCTTTTTCTTTTTTTCGGCAACCACCCGTGGCAGAAAAAAATTCCTTGGCGCTCTCTTCTACTCACTCACTCTCTCTCCTTCTCTCTCTCTGTTGGGTTGTGCTCAATAAGAAAAACAGTAAAGTAAAGAAATAACGTTTCTTAGCAGCTTTAAGACAACGCTTTAAGGCGCTGTCGACGCTGCTCTCAGTGGCTGCTGCTGCTGCCGCTGCCGCCGCTGCTGCTGCTGCTGCTGCATTGAGCCGAGTGAAAGTGGCGCTGGCGTTTTTATGGCAGTCTGGCTGCTGATTTTCTGTTCCCCACTCATTTTTATAAAAATTCAATACATGCGCTAAAGGGAGAAAAGGACGACAACTGCGCCCAGAGAGAGCGACGAAAAAAACGTCAAGTAAAACGAAAAAAAAGCTGTACACACATACATATATCAAATTGGATTGGATTGGTTTTGGGTTCTTCGGTGGGGTAAACTGGCGTCGATGATTATTGGGTGGTTCTCGCGTCCTTTTTTTTCGGTTTTTGCTTTGTTGATTGGCTCGGATGGGGGGCCTTGGGGGAGTATGCTTCATTTAACATGTATTGGCAGCCATTGGGCGCAACTTGGCAGGTAACGGTTTGCGCTGCTGCTGTTGTTGTTGCTGTTACTTTTTTTTTTTTGTTGCTTTTGCTTTTGCGTTTGCTGCTCGGCTCACATAAAAATTGAGCGTCAATTGGATTCGATTGGGCGAACGCGACGCACGAGCGAGCGTGCGTGCGTGTGTGTGTGTGTGTGTGTAGGGAGCCAATGCGAAAAAAAAGAAGCAGCAGCAGTGGGTAGCAAATGCTGTTAACCTTTAGCACATAGTCAAACGCACACGCACACGCACTTATGTACATACATATATATATACCAATACATATATGCGTATGTATGGATTGCTTTCAATATTATTGGCAACGCCTTTTCGCCTCGTTATGTACAACAGGCCGAACGCACTTGTATTGGTATTATCGGAACGACTTGCGATTGGTTTTCGCTGCTTGAGTGTGTGTGTGTGTGTGTGTGTGTGTGTGCGTGTTCGGCTAATGAGATGTGACCAATGCTTAACTAACTTAGCTGCTTGTAATAACCTTTGACTTTTGAATGATAATCTCATTATTTGTCACAAGTTAACATATGTATGCATGTATATATATCATATGTACATATATATATACATATATATATATCAACTTTGATAAAGGCCTCTTAAGCGCATCGAAGAAATCATTTGCAAACATTTTCACATGACTCAATTATCGCCAAGTGACATTTTCCTTATCTTAAAGTCAGCGCAGCAATGATTCAGATATAAAACAATATAAAATACAGAAGAATATTTATGCTTAGCTTGTGACTCACTAAGTTTACAATTTTATATGATAATCTATAATTAAAAATAATTTATAAAATTATAGTTAATTAAAAATAATTTGAAAATATTATTTAGAAATTTTATAAAAAAATTTAATTTGAAATTTGAAAGTTAAAATTAAAATATTTGTATAAGAAATTTAGAGAATGTTAAGAAAGTACAATCAAAATGTTTTCAGTATAATATTTACAGTTAATATTGAAAATTATAATGAAAACTTATTTTTACTGTGGAATAAATAATTAAGTTGCTATTAATTTTACTTATTGTAGATAAGCAGTAAATATGATAAATCCAATAAACATTTTTAGTCATGAATTTATTAATTTTAGTATATACTAATAATAGTTGAAGAGTTTATTTAATGAGCGAAAAACTTCTCATCACCACTTGAAGCAAAATCCTGGGTAAAGCAAGAACAAACGAGCACATACATACACACATGCATATTTAGACATACAAAAATATATATCTACATATATATACACGTACATGTATGTGTAAGCACGTGTCCATTGGCGCCGCCCGAAAGCCATCTCCCAACTCCACACACACACACGCAGCAAGCGATCGACCACATTCCACTCGGTCGGGGCTGCAAGTCAATATTTAACAGGCTAAGGCTGCCAATGTGTGTATCACACACACGTACGCAGCTACACATACGCTACATACACACACTTACACACACACAGAGGCATGGGCAGGCGAACGAATCAGCCAGTACAAGTGGCCGTGTGTGTGTGTGCGCGCCAGTCAATAACATCCAATCAGGTTTGTTAAAAATCTATCTATATATGATGTTCATGATGACGGCGACGCAGTCGATGTCCGCACACACACACACACTCGAGCACACAAGCACTCAAACACAAGAGAGAGCGACGCTCAACGATAGCGACGTCGACCCCTTGCCAAAGAATGGGCTCAGCTCAGCTCAGCGCAGCTCAGAGTGCAGGATACTGTCGAACCTGCAGCGCTGCTGTCTCGATGCTCCGCCCCGCCCCGCACCCAAGCGTCGCGTGTGTGTGTGTGTGCGCCTCTTTCATTCATTTGCTCTGGTTCTACGTATCGAACATACATTGAACGTACACACACATATACAGAGAGACGTATGTGTCTTATCAGCTGCAGCAACGCAGGGCCTGCTCTCTCACTCTCTGCGACACACACACACACACAGTCATATAGAGTGTAGTAGCGAGAGCGCAACGCAATGCCTGCTCGCTCACTCACTTGCCAGCTGCGACTCAACGGAGGCTCGCTCGTTTGCTCTCTCTCTCACACTCTCTCATGCTCTCGTACATACGCGCTCACCGCACATTCCACTCAATGGCCCGTTTTGTATTGAGCTTTATTTTCGAGTGCTTTGCTCAGCAGCCACTAAAATTGTATTTTCTTTTATTTTTGGTGCTGCTCTCGTTGTTCTTGTTGTTGTTGCTTGCAGTTTCTTGGCCAAAACTTGCAAGCCAAGTGCAGTGCGAGCGAGAGCAACAGAGAGGGCAGGCGTCGCAGCGCCGTCGTGGCCTGAGTTTGAGTTAGTTTTATTATTATTTCTTTTAGTTTTTTGTGTTGCTCCTACTTGTTGTTGTTGCTGCTGATTGATTTTCCATAATGCGAGCGCGAGCGAGCCGCCAAGTTCCCAACTGCGACGCTCTCTAACTGTATAAGTATGCGTGTATGTGTGTGAGTGGAAGCGTGTGCATGTGTGTGAGCGTATCGAACGCACAGCCAATAGCAAAAATTTCCAATTGCGTGCGATTTTCCAATCAAAATGGCACAAGCAAAAAAAAAAAGAAACACAAACGACAGCTGCGACGTCGCTGTCAGTGTTGGCAGCACCAGCAGCAGCAGAAGCAGCGCAAAGGGGCGTATGAGACAACGTATGTGTGTGTGTGTGTGTGCGAGGGATGCAAGCTCACTCATACACATATGCGAATAAAAAAAATACGTATAAAAAAATATAACAGCAACTCCAGCACTCAAAAACGAATCGATGCGAACGAACGACCGACCAACCGACCATGCCCAACGCCCCTCCCTACCCGCCCACCAATGAAGCATAGACCCTGGAGCCGAGCTGTGGAGCGCTATGTGGCCATAGCTGTCAGAGGAGTTGGGTTAAGGGTTGATGGATTGGGTCGCCGCAAAGAGGGGGAATGGCTGGTAGTTGGAAGGGGGTGGTGGGGGGTCCGAGCGCAGCGACTTGTGCGCATCTCTGACATATTTCCAATATCATTGGTCGATAAATACCGAAGCAAACGAATCGAAACGAAACGAAACGTACGAAATGCCAGCAGACAGCAGCATATAGAGCCCTACACACACACACACACACACACACACGCACACACACACACACAGAGAAGGACATTGGGGCGCGTCAGCAAGGAAGGCAGAAAAGCAACAAAATAAAAGAAAAAGTTAAAAGAGGCGAACATCGCATCGAGAGGGCTCCTGCAGCTTATATATATATGCATGTGTGTCTGTGTGTGTGTGTAGAATTTGGGGTTATACATATATGGATGCGTATGTGTGTGTAGCACATAGTTTAGTTAGTTTTCTGATCATGATGAGCATTGCTAGCGACCTTTCTATGTGATTCTCAGTTGAAACTAATTTTAAGAATATAAAAAATCAACTATAAAAACTATAATTAATATGAATCTATCTATCTATCTATCCTTATCCCTAGTCGAATTACTATAACTAATTTTGTTTAGGTTTACAGACCTGATAAACAAAAGATCGGTAAATTATTCAATAATTAAATAACTATTAAATTTGATATGAATAAAGTTAGGAAATTCAATTCGAGTTGCTTTCTGCTTAGTTTTGAGAGTTATCGATAGAGAAGTCTATCGATAAGTCGTTGCATATATCGATTGGCAAAAGCAATGCCATAGAAATGCAGCCCGACAGAGCTGCTCTAGCTGCCAACAACAGTTCCTGACCTGAACTGTGGCCAGGATCTGGGCGGGGCTGGGGCAGGGGCAGAGCTAGGGCTCGGCTGGCACCAGTTGGGAGTCGGTGTCGACGCACTCAGAGCGTCGAATGCGGTGGCTTATGCCTAGCCTGATTGTAACTTGCTTCTCGTCCTCGCCGTCGCCGTCGTCGTCATAACGAGCAGAAGTCTGTGGCAGGACGAAGGATGACGACGATGACGACGACGACAATGTCCTTTCACATTTGTCGTTTTAGCCGAGACGATGGCAGCAGCAGCAACCCCTCTAGCTGCCCTCGCAGTCTGCTGGCTGCGCTGTCGCTGTCTCTGTGAGAGCGCCGAATGCTGGGCGGTACGGAAGAAGCAGCAGCAAGAGCAGCAGGGGCGGGGCTGGAGGGGGGTTTCGCTTGTCTGCTACGCTGTCTGCCCGACCCAAACTGCTGCCAATTTTTATGCGCTCCCTATTTTTATCCGAGTTTCGTTTCGTTCGGGTTTCCTTTTTGTTTGCCTCCTCGTTTTTTTTTATATCTTTGCTCCCTAGTTGGGAGCAGCCCCTCTCTCCCTCCCGCTGCCATTCAGCTGCTGCTTTATTTTATTTCATCTTCACTTTCGGGTTTCTGTCTCCTGTTTTTTTTTATATTTTTTTTTATTTTTTTTATTTTTTATATTTTTTATATTTTTTATGACCGGCTGCTGTTTCTTTCTGACGCTCGTCGAATGTGTATAGATTTTTCTGGCTGGGTGGTTCAGGCTGTGGGAGGAGCCGTATATTTCGATTCAAGGATATTTCTCAATATGTGTAAAAAGAAACGGCAGCAGAGAGAATATATATATATACATGTACATATATATAAATACACAAGCGAAATGAAGAAGTGAAAGAAAAGACAGGAAAAATTGCGAAAGCTCTCAAGAGCTGGTTGGGTGGTTCGGGTGGTGTTCGCTGGTTCGTTTTAGGGGCACAGTTAGGGAGCTGCTCTCCGTGTCTATCTCTCTGTGTGTGTGTGTGTGAGGGAGGGCGGGAGGTAGGGAGGTGTGGCTGCTGCCTGTACTTGATTGCGCGCGTTAGCAAAAATGAAAATCGAGCAGCAGCAAACGAGAAAAAGAAGAAAATCGCGGCATATAAGAAAAATTTATTTCTTTTTCGAGCGCGCAGGATTTCTGCCATTTGTATATAGAGAGCACACACACACACACACATAGATAGTATATGTGTATGTATATGGATTGCTATGTGGCTGCTATTTTATCCACTTGCAATAAATCGCCTTTGCTGCTGCTGCTACTTCTTCTTCTTCTTCTGCTTGTGCTTCTTCTATTTAATAAATGTTAGCTACTCTTCTTTAGCTATCTCCCTTCCTATATACACATGAATGTGTCTATATGATTGGTTAGCAATTTATGTTCAAGTTATCAAAAAAAAAATATATTTTAAATATAAATTCAAATAAACTTTTCATAGAACTCTGCAAGCAAAGTCAAGTTATATAATATATATATATATATATATATATATATATATCTATTTTTTGTTGGTTTCTTAAGTTTTGTGTCTTTTGTGTGTTCATCTGTGATCTTAGCTAAACATCCGGTGTTTAACAAACGCACAAAGAGAAGCTCCACGAGCTAAGTTGACTTAAATCATCAGCATCTCTCTCTCTCTCTCTCTCTCTTTCTCTTTCTATTTCTATGGCCAGTTAGTCGTTAGTCAGATAATAATCATTAGTATGATCAATTGCGTAGCCAAAATAGGAAGAGAGAGAGAGGGGAGATCAGAAAAAGTGTTGCGTTTAACTGGTAAATCAGTTTGGGTAGTTAGCTGAAGCCGAAGCCGGAGCCGGAGCGGACGTGCCGGCGGAAAGCCACTTAATTGAATTCGATTTGTGGACGCGCTGAATGGAGCGAGTCGCTGCCATGTCAATGTAGAACAAACGGAAGTCCAAAATAAATTGAAAGCCATCCGCAAGTCCAAGTCCAAGTCCAAGTCCAAGTCGAACTCGAACTCGAACTCGAAATCAAAGCAATCAGCGCAATGAAAACAAAAGGCAACAGTCCAAGTCAGCTCCAGCTATATAGATACTGTCTGTGTGTGTGTGTGTGTGTGTGTGTGTGTGTGTGGGTAGCCTCTGACGACGACGAGTCGTCATCATCTCGTCTCGCTTCCTGTTTTCATCATAAAAAATCAAAGTAATAATGCGTGTACTTGCGTTTGCCACTTTATAGATTTATTAGGCACACTCACACTCACTCACACACACACACACACACACACACACAATGCCCGCCACATGAGATTTTTATGCTCAACGGAAATTCAAATTAAAAATGCTCCGTAGGGGCAGACTCCTGCTCTATATATGTATGCATAGAGGGAGCCGAGGGGGAAGGGGGGGGGGCGTCTACTTACTTTATAAGGGCTGGGGTCGTAGCATTGCAAATGATGCATTGGCTTGTTTTTAATTTGATTTCTCAGTTCGGCTCAGCTACACAATTTGCATAAGGCGAAACACCAGAAACAACAGCAATAAAACAGAAACTGTACCAAATCGAAGACTCGACAAAAACAAAAGCAGAGAAGATGCGCGGGCGTGCATATAAATCAAAATGTGGACTTAATGCACAACATTATGATAAATACATACACATACACATATGTGCGTGTGTGTGTGTGTGTGTCTTCATCTCTGATCGCGTTTCCCGATCGACTTCCTTTTCAGGGGTTGCGCATTGCGCAGACGCAGCCGTTGCCTAATTAAAGGCAGCCTTTTGTTGTTGTTCTTGTTGTTGTTGTTGTTGTTGTTGTGACATGATCATCATCATCAGCGCCAACATGCAACTTCACACACTTCTATTTTTGGTGTCAGGCAAACACAAGAATTCGAATTTGTTCTCATATCTTTTTTTTTGGTTATTTTTTTCGTGTTTTGTTTCGATGATGTCAAAGGTGCGCGGAAATTGTAGCTATTAAGAATTGTAGCTATCAGTGAGAGAGAGAGAGAGAGAGAGAGAGAGAGGGAGGAAAAAAAATCTAAAGTCTGACTTATCGATAACACTGAGCTGAGCTAAAGAGTTAATTACAAGCGATAAGTCTATAGAATCTAAACTAACTTCTCAGCTTTAACTGTTCTATAATAAAAAAACTAGCTAAAATGTTGATATACTGATAATCGATAGTTATCGATAAGTAATCGAAGCACAAATTATTGATTTATCGTTAAGTTATACAATGATTACTGTACTTCAGGCTCGTATGGTTAAGTAAATTAAATAATCGATAGGCAAAAATCGATAAATGAAACGATAAAGCTTACTTACGAGCTGCCTTTAATGTATTGCTGATATAACGTACCTGTAAAAAAAGAAGAAAGAAAGAAGGAAATATATTAGTTAAAAGCACAAAGCACAGATTAATCGATTAATGGCTTAATTTATCGGTTTCCCTCAGCTAAGACCCTGCCTTCTTTGCTTGCAGTTGAACTTTTGACGCTCTTTCGCATATTTTGTGGCACATTTTTTTGGTCGAGCGCCGGTCACACGCCCGACTGCTGCCCCTGTATGTGCGTGTGTGTGTGTGTGTTGGCATTTCTGGATTGCGAAATTTAAGTCAACCCCTTTGAAGCCCCCATGCAGAGCGCTGTTCGAGCCTTAAACACAAGGGTTAGACCAAAAAGGCAGATGCCGCTAGACTTTGAATGCGATTATAAAAGCAACAGGGGGGAGGAGGGAGGTAGTCTGTTGTTGTGGGCCTTGAAGTTGCTTTATTTGGGTTAAAGCTGCCCAACTGTTGCCCCAAAAGCAAGCAAGCAACAACAACAACAACATTGCCACAGACTGTCAGCAGTCAGTGTGGCAAAATGTTCTAATTAAAGCCGGCAGTAAAAAGGCGGCGCACAGCCGAAGAATTGTGCCAAAAGGCGACGACGACGTCGGCGTCGGCGTCGGCAGTGAAAAACTAACCTCAGACAACAAACAATAATGAAAATTCTAAGCAGACGACAGCCAAGCAAGCGAGGGAGAGACAGAGGGAGGGAGGGAGAGGGCCTACGAAAAGGAAAACTAGCAAAAAGAAATTAAATTTAAAGAAAAGCGGCAACAGCGACGTCAAGTTTTGTGTAGCAGAGCGGCAGGCGCGCACACACACACACACACACACACACACTCACACACACACACACATACAATTAAGCACACAGCTGCCCCCTTTGGCAGTTGGCAGCAAAAGTAGCAAAATTAGTAGCAAAAACTGCTTGCCACACACAGAGTGGGGCAGGATTGCAGCCGGGGCTGCTTAGCTGCCAGCTAGCAAAAAACACACACACACACACACACAAACATCTAAACACACACACACACACACAGACAGAGAGCGAGAGGCAGTTGAGCATATTTTTAAGGCATTTTGCTGGCTTTCTTAAACTTAGCCAATGGCAGGCAGTTGGCTAAAAAGGCTGCCAACAAACGTAACCCATGTCCTTGAGCTTCAAAAATGGCGACAGACTCGACTCTCTCTCTCTCTCTCTCTCCCTCTCGCTCGCTCGCTCTCGCTTGTGTTAGGCCTGTGCTTAAAGACAACAAGCAACAGTTTAAAATGCGCTACAAATATTCATAGCATACATTTAAGCCAAGTGTGTGTGTGTGTGTGTGTGCATAGTTTAAAGACTTAAACAGCAGCTTGTATAAACACACACACACACACACACACACGCACTTTTAATTACGCACGTTTTGCGGCGGCGGCAAAACAAAAATCACAGCCACAACTAAGGCGCAGTTGCTATCTCTTTCTCTCTCTCTCTCTCTGTCTCTCTCTCTCTGTCTGTTTAGTCTTGTGCGTCTCAAAAAAGCCGCAAAACGCATGTGTTGGCTGTTGCGTGTATGCTGCACATGTCCTTGAAAGTTTTTGGCATAGTTTTTGGCCAACAAAGCAGCAGCAGCAGCCGCCGCAATGTTAATGTGCCTATAACTGTAACTGCCTGTGTATTAGTCTGTCTACGTGCGTGTGTGTGTGTGTGTGTGTGTGTGGGTTAATGACTTGTACACAGTGTGTGGCTGCTGCTGCTGCTGCAGCTGACAGTCTGGCAACGCTGTCTCAAATTAAACACTTGAACTATGCGCCTTGACAGCCACTTAAGTGCTCTCTCTCCATCTCCCTCTCCCTCTCCCTCTCCGTCTCTCTGTCTCTGTCTCTATTTGTTGTTGGCTAGTTCCTGTGAAAAAGCAGACCCGGCTTATCAACAGCCGCCGATCGGCAGTGGGACGCGTCCGCATGATATGACAGAAATTATGACTTCATAATGCCAGCGAGTTGCCCATCAGCTCGTTAAACGAGCCCCTTTACCCCAGGCCAGGAGCGACCCTTGGCAAAGCGAAAATTCAATAGAAATCAGCGGCGATAACTAGCCACGCACACACACATACACACACTCACATATACCAAAAATTGTAGGCAATTAAAAGTGCGCAAAGTTTTGCCTTGAACAGGCGACAGAGGGGGTGTGGAGAGGGGGGATGGAGGTCTCATTCGTTTTTAGACAACGTTTTTGACATTATTTCATAATTAAAGGGGAGTGTGTGAGTGAGTGGGGTTTATGTGTACTCCATCAGAGGGTTGCATTATCAGTGCTTTGCAAATTATGATTGGGGCACATTATCTCAAGAGGTGTGTGGCAGGGGGGCTGTTAGTGTGTGTGTGTGTGGGCACTGATAAACGCCATTAATATGTTTGATGGCCTATTAAACGTTTAACGGCAATAGTAAGCGATATAAAAGTAGTTAGAAAAAGCTAATTCTAAATGTCGAAAACTTGACTTTCGGAACATGTGGCAACTCTGTTTAAGGATAAAGATTGAAACAAGTCAATGCAGTAATAATAGTTAGAAAACTACAGCAAAAGCTAATTCTGAATGTCGAAAAGTTGACTTTTCGAACATGTGGCAACTCTGTTAAAGGAAAAAAAACTTGAAATAAGACAACGCTGTATTAATATTTAGAAAACTACAGCAAAAGCTTATTCTGAATGTCGAAAAGTTGCTTTTCGGAACATGTGGCAACTCTACTACAGCAAAACCTCATTCTGAATGTTGACTTTTTGAACGATGGGCAACTCTGTTAATTGAAAAAACTTGAATAAGGAAAAGACGCAGTAATAGCTAAAAAGAAGTTCGGAGTTTTCGTTTGCATTAAACAATGTGGCAACGCTTGCTATATATAATTCTAATTTGCGTGAAATGGATCAAATAAAATGTGAACAAGATGTGGCAATATCTATATGCCATATAGCGGGGATTAGCAACGCGGCAAGACAATTGACGCCCACGCAAAAGGCGCGGCGGCAGGGCAGACTTGCCAATAGGCAATCGAATAGCAGCTTATACTATATCTATATATATATATATGCAAGTGTATATATATGGGATTATTTATGTAGTACATAAACTGGGCAATTTGCTAAGGGGAAATCGTGTCTACTTATAAAAAGTTTTTATGACAACGTTGCGTTCTTTTGTTTCAATAAATTCTTATACTCGGCCGACAAAAAAAAAGAATATAAATAAAATAAATAAATAAAAATTAAAAAAAATCCAAATTTATGTGGTAAAATTTATTTTCTTGGCCGATCGAAATATTGTGAAATCAAAAAAACAAATAAATTAAAAGCCACACAATATAAGTATACATGAATATATTTATATGAGGCAGAAGTGTGTGTGTGTGTGTGTGTGCGACACACACACAATGGCAGCAATGCGCTCTAGTTCCCAGCAAAGACAATGGGCCATACCCGATCGCCCCCCAGCCGCCCCCTGCCAGCCACCCACCTAACCGAAACTATGCCAAATTGAACTGAGAACTTGGTTTCAAATTCATTTTCATTTTCAAATTCAAATTCTATCGATGTGTGTTGGATATTTTTGATCGAACTGTGGGATTGTCACTGTTCACTTTGTCTGTCCCCCTTCCGCCTCGCGCTCTGTCTCGCTCTGGCCCCTGCCTTTCCCCTTTGATATACGTATATTTAGTACTATATAATACCTTTTAATTTAATATGCAGCTGACGTGCGCTCTATGATGTGGCTGTCGGCTATCGAACGAGCTATCGAGCGATCCACACACACACACACACACACACACACACCCTCTTTGTTGCCCAGTGTTCTTCTTTTGTCTCTGGCTCATTGGGGTTTTTCTGTGTGTTGTGTGTTCGAAAATAAAATAAAATAAATCGAAATGACAGATCATTAAAATTTACAACAACACCAGAGAGCAAAGCAAAACTCAGACAGGCAGCAAGTTGTGGACATTATTTTCTGCCGCCCGGCAGCCCCAAAAACAAAAACAACAACAACAAAATATAAAGAAAATAATATGAAAATAAGAGAAACCCACTCACCGCCCCACCCGCCACGCCCACACAGTCGCCGTCGCCGAGTTATATTTGTCGTTGTCGATCAGTTTTTATGTCGTTCGATATGGCAGAAGCGAAAATTTTTATTAGCCTGCTGTTCCACAATGCCCCCAGTGGCAGTTGCAACAGTCCCAAGTGGACGATGATGGCTGCCAAGCAAGTGCAATTTGTGGTTATGCATGTTTACACATGTTCTGCATTGTGTGCACTTGCTTATTTGTCTTCTTTTTGTTGGCTAGTGTAGAGTTTGCAGACTTTGTAGAGTTTATGCCGGATCAGACTGTGCTATAAGTGCCCCTCACCACATTTGCTTAACAGCGTTTCTTTGCATTGCTTTAGCTGGAGTGGAGAGTTTGTAGACTTTGTAGGGTTCAACAAGATCATAGGTATAACTACGCAAGTTTCGTTTGCTGCGCCTGTTTTGCATAACTTGAAACTAGTGTAGAGTTTTGTGGAGAGTTTGTAGAGTTCAAGCTGATCATGCTATAGTAGGTGCGACTAAGCAAGTTTTCTTTTAGTACGCCTTGCATAACTTTATACTAGTGTAGAGTTTGTAGAGTCCAAGCTGATAATGTTATAGCTGCAACTAAGCAAGTTTCTTTTATGACACATTAAATGCGTGACTTAAACTAATGTAGAGTTACGTGGAGAGTTTGTAGAACTCTAGCAGATCAGTAGACAAAAGAAGACAGCAATTTGCTATTCAAACGCCTGCTTTGCATGAATTGAAGCTAGTGTAGAGTTTTGTGGAGAGTTCGGAAACCTTGTAGAGAGCATAAGGGAATAGAAACTAATCTTTGGAGACTTGTGTAGACTTTTGGACATATACTCAAACTGATTTTCAATATTGTAGACTTTTGCAGGAAATCTTTGTAGACTTTTGTAGACTTTTGACCAAATGCATATACTCTTTTTTAATTTTGTAGACTTTTGCAGGAACACTTTGGAGACTTGTGTAGACTTTTAGTCTTGTGTAGACTTTTGTACTGATTTTCAATATTGTAGACTCTGGCAGTCTCTCGCCAATTGGCCAAATAATATTTGACTCGTGAATATGCGTAGCTGTATCTAGATTTTATGCATATGCGCATTTTGTGTCAGCTCGCGAAGAACTGCTGGATTTTTCCCGCCTTGTCGAACTCATAAATTAATAATGGAGGCGCTTGAGAGCCGCCTGTCGCACCAACACAAAACACATTAAGGAAATATGTAAGTGTGCGTGTGTGTGTGTGTGCTGCTGCTTTATTTTTTATGCTTTTTCTCAGCTAGCCGCGAGACACGCATGCAAGAAAATGCATAATATTTACGCCTATAATTTTTTCTAATATTTTCAACAGCTGACATCAAGTAACACCAAAGACTCACTAACTGAATGGGCGAATGTGTATGTGTGTGTGTGTGTGTGTGTGTGTATAATTGACACTCAATTATTTTAGGGGGGACTTTTGTGGCATTATGCGCTGGCATTATCTGAGCTACTTAGCGGCGTTCAACTGCCACTTGTTGGAGGCCGCCCGCACACACCCGCAACCAAAAAATTGAACTAGCTAATAATACAACAACAAAAACAACAACAACAACAATAACCACTTGAAGCACACACACAAAAGATTTCCGCTGACAAAAAAACAGCAGCAGTTGAAGATGAAAACAACAAAAAACAAAAAACAAAAAAAAACCGAAACGACAAAACAGAAATACCAAAATCAAAAAATATATATAAGAGAAGAAAAAAAGAAGAAGAAAAAAACACAGACAGCAGAAAAAACTTTTAAGAAACCCCATCAGATGATCTACAAGAGATCTTTTTTTTTTTTTGAGAAGCAGCAAGAAAAATTGAAGCGCGATTGATCACATTGATCGCTTGGCAGTTGTTGCCCGGGCAGCTAAACAGCAAAGTATTTAGTAAATGAGAAGAGGGCGAGGGACGCGTTTTGTTCCTCAAGTAGTGTCGTCTATGCAGCTCTCTGATCTATATAATAATTCATATATGTTTTAAGCATCATTTGCTGCTGTACGAAATGCCATTGAATACAAGAGCTGAGCGTCAAAGAACTTGTCGTCCATACTTCAAAAAGCAGCGTCAGCAGTTTATCATGATCACGAATGATGATGATGATGATCATCATCAACGAAAAATTGTGTGGAAAGCAAAGCGATCCGTTTACTGGGCTTTTCTGTTGCCTGCTTCAGTTGTTGTTGCTGTTTCTTTTGTGTGAGAATTTCTTGTTTTGTGCATACACATATGTAGGCGTTGCTTTATATTATTATCTGACGATCCGTTTCGATCCGAGCCGATCCGATCTGATCAATCTGTATGCTTCCATATACAGTTTTTCTTAGTAGTTGCTTTCTGTTGTAAATCGAAACACTTCAAATATTTGTTGTGCGATCACTTGAGATGATCTTCAGTTGCTAAACGATCAATAGCTCGAGCTTTGAGAGTTCGCTGCAGATGCATTTGAATATGAAAAGTTTTGCTGATCATGTGAGAAAGATAAGATCGGTATGAGAACTAGAGTTGATCATAATGCAGATCAGTAACAATATAAATTATAAAACTCGAGCTTAACGATCAATATACTCATAATATCTGTACTAAGTATTTAGATGCATTGTTTTTGAGTTGAGAGATCAGTAAGATCTTTACTAAGAACTCTAGATAACTTAAGTGCAAATTGTTGATGATGTTTAAGAGATCAATAGTGTTGCATGTCACACACACACACGCACACACTTGTTTGTCAAGGACTGAGACAGACAGCTGGAAATGGAGATGGGAGATGAATGCGAGAGACTGGATTTGACATCGAGACATGGCGACTCCACACGAGTTCCGCACACAAGTTGATGTTGATATGCGATGCAAAGTTTCTTCTGCTTGTTGTTGTTTTTTAATGCATACACATATACTAAGTGTGTATGTGTGTGATTTTAGTCAAGCTGCCGCCAAATGCCGTACGGTAATAATTAAAAACATAAAAGGGGGAAAAATGCCACAACAACGGGAATGGGAATGGGAATCGGAATGGTTATGGGAATGGGCACAGGGAGCGACAGAGAGAGAGAGAGAGAGAGAGAGAGAGAGAGAGAGATAGAGAGAGGGAGACAGTCGTGTTGTTGTGTAGGCGCGGGGTAAGTAGCGCATTTTGCCTACTTAATCATTGTCTGAGCGTCTGTGCGTGCAACATGCAGCAAGAGGCAAGCGGCAAGCGGCAACTGTTGCTGTCTTGGCTGCTGCTGCATTGCTACTTGATTTGATTTACGCCTGCCAATGCTTTATGATTGAGTGGGGCGAACAAACACACACACACACACACACACACACACACACACACAAACACATGCAGTGTGAGGCAGGAACAAACAGCACACATAAATATGTTTTTATTTTACATGCGGCTCCCTCTGCTTCGCTGTCAATGATCGCGCATATCCCGCAGATATATTTTAGATTTATATAGTTTGTGTCTTTTTTTTTTGTTCTTTCCACTCTCATTTTCATATTTTTACGTCTGTTGCGTCGCAATGAGCCGATTCCGTCGAATCCCTGAGCGACAAAAAAAAACAAAACTATCGAACAGCTGTACAGATACAGATACAGCTACAGATACAGATATATATATATATAGATAGATAGAATTACCAGCAAAAAACTACAAAAAAGGGTCTCGTTTTTTTTTGTAATTTTCAAAAAGGACAAGCAAAAAAAATTAGTTATATTCCGGGCTAATGGGCATAAAATAAAATTGTGCGCAGCTCATTGAATAAATCAAACTCATTTGCATACGACTGATAAATTATAGCGCACAGACAATTGACAAACGGACAGACTGCGAGAGCGAGCGAGTTAGAAACGGAAAACCCTTAAGCCATGCCAATACAACCCCCCTTGCGTACGGCTGAACCCTTTGAAGAACCCGTCCAGATCAACCCCAGGGCTGGATAATTCGACAACGACTCCTGGTCAATGCGAGCAGGACTTTGATAATAATAATAGTACCTGAAATCGAACGCGTTCTCTCTCTCTCTCGCTCAGAGAGATTGACGTAACAGATAGAAACAAGTTTCGCTTTGGCTGAGACATGAGAAATGCCTCGACCAAAAATTTGACACTCTGATAAAGAGCCAGGTGCCCACAAAATGGGCAACATCAACAAACTGCATGCCCCAAATGTGTGATACGGAGCCAGCTGCAAATTGGCTTAGTTCGCAAACTTCTACTCGTTTCTTCGTCTCTTCTCTTTCATTTCAATGTCAACCTATTGAAGCCAACTTCAAATCGAGCTCTAAATTTCATTTTTCTGCTTTCAAACTACAAAATTTACTATAGATTTGCCTGCTGCTTGAAATCAAGCTGAAACTTGACTTGGAGAAAGATTTTCTTAGCAAAAGAAACTTTTCTTTGAACTAAATTCATTTTTCTATAATATTACTTTAATCAATTGATATAGTTCTCTTGTATCTATCCTGGAAACTGATCAAGAATTAATAGAGAAAAGAAACTTTTCTTTAGATTATAAAGTTACTTCAATCAATTGATATAGTTCTATAGTTCTATATTCTATTCTGCAAACTGATCTAGAATTACTTTATGTAGATTATAATTATAAAACTAAACCTCAAATAGCATGAAAACAGCATTAAAATTGAGCAAAACAAACAGAAACAAAACTTGAAACAAACAAACAAAAAAAGAAGGCAAAATTATTTGAAGAAAAAAACAAGTATTGCAAATCGCAACAAGCTCTCAAAGTCAAAGCAAATTATATTCTAAACTAATTTTCATGTCGTGCCAAAAATAATAAAAACAAGACAGAGCGAGCAGGAGAATGGGACAGAGAGAGAGAGAGAGAGAGAGAGAGAGAGGCAGAAGGAAGCTAGTGCTAAAGCTTGCATATAGAAATTAAATTTTGATACGGGAATTCATTTATAGTATATATATATATACATATATATATACTTATATATATAAAGCAATGCACATTTTTGTGGGCGTGTGGGTGTGGCATGTGAAAGAGGGAGGTAAAAAGCCAACAACTTAATTAAAACATCAATAAAAAATTGTAAAAACACGACAACGCTCGAAGGCGGCTGTAAAACTGTGCGCAAATAATTTTCATGCAAAATTGAAAAGCGAGAAAAACTGAAAATAGCTAAATTGCAAAAAGAAAAGAAGAGCAACAGGAGAAGGAGGAGAAAACTAATAAGCAAACGGAATGGCATGAAATGGAATGCAGAAAGGAGACAGCCAGACAGACAGACAGACAGAGAGACAGCGGCACAGTCAGTGCGAGATATTTGCGCACAGTGTTGTCTTAATGGCCGGGCCGCATATATGTATGTATATGGGTAATCCTTGATCCCCCCACCGAACTGCCAATAATGATGATTCCTTTTTAATGTGCGCTCCTCGGGCGTTGGTCATTACTCAACGGGCCCCGAGGGGGTGGCAGGGGAGGGGAGGGGAGGGGCTGGAACTTTTGCATCGTGTATCGATCACAAAAGTTGCCAATACGCACAAACCCAGAGCCAAGTTGGCCGGGGCCAACAGACTTCAAAACTCATCATCATCAGCGATGTCTAGAGGTTCTCTTCTTCACTTTTTTTTTTATTATTATTATTATTTTTTATTTCGTTGTTTTGTTGTTGTTGTTGTTGTTGTTGTTGTTGTATATCTTTCAGTGTTGCTCTTTAAAGGGGCGTGCACAAAATGATATTTTATTCAATATCCTCGGCGAGCGGTTGAGTGAACGATTTGTCCTTTTCAGGCAGCTGGAAAAACTGTGTAGGAAATCAAATTGATGGGCTGCCGTACACAGAGAGAGAGATAGAGAAACCGAGAGAGAGAGAGAGAGAGAGAGGGAGCTGAAATTAAAAACTCATAAGATATCGACTGATATATTGAGCTGCACAAATTACTGACAACTGAAGATGAAAGAGCTCGTTGCTCGTCTGTTTGTGGGTCCCGGCTCTGAAAAATTGTTAAGAATGGGGCAAACAGGCGGCAGCTATAAAGATTTTCAAGACAGGTTTGCAGTTGCACACACACACACACACACATACATATGTATATGCATATAAAAAGACAATTAGTTGTTATTAAGTTGTACACACAAAAGCCGTTGAATCTCCTTTTCAGCTTCATAAGCATTCAGTTAGTTCTCTCCCTCTCCCTCCTTCTCTCTCTTTCTGCTCTTTTCTTTGTGTGCCTTATTTTGGGAGGCTATTTGGCTATAGATTTGAAAATAATGATGACCAATGACAATGACAATGAGCCATAAGCTGTGGCCAAGCATTTAACAAAGCTTTCGATAACTTTTTGTTATCGATTTAACTAAAGATCTATTAATGGAACAATAACTAAGAAGATCTTTAAGAAATAAGATATAAAGTCTTAAGAAAACGACAGTAAAGAGAGATTGTTATGTAATGCATCTAAATATTTGTATATCGAAAGTAATATCGATAAATATGTAATAATTAATTGACTTAATACTTATTACACAGCAGCTCATATTAATCGATATATCGCTAACGATATTGATCGATTGATATGCCCCAACCTCCATTCCCTGATCGATAAATATGTGTATATCGAGAGAAATATCGATAAATATGTAATAATTATTAGACAGAAGGCCGACCTAATCTCCACTCGCTAATCGATAAATATTTGTCTATCGAAAGTAATATCGATAAATTTTAAATACTTAATTGCTTATTAGACAGTAGCTCATATTAATCAATGTATCGATACCAATATTAATCGATTGATATGCGCCGACTTAATCTCGCTGATCGATAAATCGATAGATTGTGTTTGTGGACATGCCTAATATACAGCACTAGATATGATCACATCGAGCTGTCATTCCATATTCGATTGACCGGACAGGCAAATGCTTCAATTAGCCGGGGCCAGCTATTAATAATTAATAGCCGAGCGTCTAGCTAACCGGAAAAGCAACAAATACAACGCTGCACAATAATGGTAATAATCATAATAATAAAAATTGATCAAGAGTCAGGCAAGTTATCGCACACACACACACACATGGTTCATGAACTCAATTTTTAATAATAATTTTTTGTTCAAATGATTTTTTATTTCACATTATTAGAGGCATGCCAAAGTTTTTCCCTCGCCCCCGCATCGCGCAGCTTAATTGTTCGATTTTCAGTTTTTTTTTTGTGTGTGTGTGTCGCTGTTATAGATACACATGTTGTTGTTTTTGTTGTTGTTAGAGGCTGCGTGGTTTTTAATTTCCGTGCTGACAAATTAATTTAATTATATTAACATATCTCCAGCGATCGAGCGATTGAGCGTTTCAAAATGTGTATATATATATATATATATATATGTATATGTATATAAAAGTATTCTGCTTCGCTTCGCTTCGATTCGATTCGTGTCTCTCTCTGTGTGTGTGTGTGTGTGTGTGGGTGGTTTTTTGTGATTTTTAACCCTTGGGCTGACTCATTAGCTGCTCGCCGGCTGCTTGGCCCGGGCCTCAGTAAATTGCACTTAAAGCGCTAAGAATTATATGACACACGCTGCCGCTGCCGCTGCCGCCGATCTCAATCTCTATCTATATCTGCGTGTATCTGCGTGTGTGTATCTAACGGCTTAAGCAGGCAGCACAACCCTTGTGAACGGGGGCTGCTGCTCATTTAGGGCATATGCAAATGGCCTTAGCGAACTTATATATCCAGCGACCGACCGCCATATTTGAAATAAACTTTTAAACTATCAAACACCAAAAGTTGATGGTGATGGTGGTGGTGGTGGTGGTCCTGGTGGTGCTACTCTCGAACCGGTTTCGATTTGATTAATACCCAAAACGACAAAAAAAAAATACAGAAAAAAAATCGAAATCCTAAAAAAACCCAAATGCATTTTGGCAATTAAAAAGGAAGCCAAAAAAATCAAAGCATATTTGAAAATATTTAAAAAAAACATCTATGTGACAAAAAGTTGTATGTGTATGTTTGTGTATATTCATAACGAATCTATATATATCAATAAAATCTACAGAGCGCTGAATATCTATAGAGCAAATGAAGCTTTTACAATATATCAATTTATATATTTTTAAAATATTTTTTAGATTAAAATAAGTCAAGTTGTTTTTAAATTTTTTTATATTTTAAGTTTTTTTGCTATTAAAAAATATAATTAAAAATTGTCCAGCTTAGAATTGCTAAAAGAACATAAAAGTTTTCTCATTTTTCTACAGAAAACCCAAGCTTTACATATCTGAAAGTTCCAATTTATGCTTTACTTTTAAGTTAATGTCATATCAAAACAGTTACTGCAAAAAGTTAGCTTACCAATCTCAAGCAAATGCTATTTCCTTAACTTTTCCTTACTTCAAAAATGATAAAATAAAAGTTTCCTGCTTTGCTTCAGTTAAAACATATTTGAGTGATATATGTATATATATATATTAATATATGATATATGTATATATATATATATATTAATATATATATATATACATATATATATTCAATTTCTCTTTAAAATCTATATAGTCTGTCAAATTTAAATAAAATATAAGCTTTGATAATATTTCAATTAAACTAAAAGTTATTTTTCCTACTGATCTTTCTTTTCTCAGTTCTTACAGCATATGTGTTAGTCGAGCAGTTGCTATGGCTGGCTTTTCAGTCAGCGAAAATCACGATAATCATGAAAATCGACAACAGTTTTTGCTTTTTTTCCCCGTTTTTTTTTTCAGCTTAGTCAAATGAGAGCAGCTTCTTTTTACCACATTATTGGGTCAAGTTTATAGATTGCATTGCGACCGGGTTTTGGGTTTTCTTTTGTTTGCTTTGCGAATCGAAAATACGGAAATGACTTTTGTTGGCTATGTGCGCTACTTATATACATACATGCATATATGGCTAATTGGGTATATGGGTAGATTTTATAATTTCTGTTAATCTGGCAATTTGATTGTTGACGTTTTCGATGGCTTTTCGAATTGGTGCCAATTTTTTATATACATATATGTGTATATGGCGCGTGTACTTGAAAGCCAAAGAAGTTAACACACACAGAGAGGCAGAGAGAGCGAGAGAGCGAGAGAGAGCGATTTAGACAGCTGTCGATGTTGGTGTTGTTCTTGTTAACTTGGTTTTATTTGCTTTCTGCTGTCTGTTAATTATTTAATGAACTTCTATTTTTGGCCTTACAAATGAATATGTTTAACTTATGTCTCTCTCTCTCTCTGTCTCTGTCTCTCGCGACTCGGCTCGACTCGTTATTTATGATTACACAATTTGGCATGTCAATGATATTTATGGGCCCAGATTTTCGTCTACTTATGGCAACTCGAGCAGCTCTTATCGCTGATAAGCCCCGTTGAATTCGGCGATGAGATCACTTCACTTCGGCACTTCAACTCCTGAGCTTCATCATTACAGATCACACTTTAAATCGATCTGTGTCTAATTGCCTCACATACCTCTCTGTATATACCTATGTCTTCCTCATTTTTTCGACAGTTAGTTGGTTTTCTTATACATATCTTCCTCTTGTTATTTTTACTTTTTATTTTTCACCCGGCTGCCATTAATAACAAATCAAATGCTCGTTAAGAGCTCGCTGCGCTCCAAAATTCTGCGAATCGATCGAAAAACTAACAACAAAAAAAAGCTAAAAAGCAAAGATTTTCAAAAACAATTTTGTATACTCTTCGAGCAAAAGTATTTAAGGCCAAAAAGTCATTTTTAACTTGAGCAAAACAAACAAAAATCTTCAGCTTGATTTGGAAGAGACTTCACGTTGGTTTTAGCATAAGTTTTAAAAATATTTTACTTTATATTTAGCTGAAGTTTTTAAGATTTGCTTGAAGGTACTTAAAAATATAATATATATGTATATATTAATAATATATTTCAAGACTATTTATTTGCTATATAATACAAAAAAATATAAATATTTTTCTTAAAGTTTTCAATTTTTAATCTAACTAAAAAGGCGATATATAGCTTAAAATATCATATTATATTATTATATATATATATGTTTTTCTTGAGTATTTTCTTAAATATTCTAATACTTATGTAAAACTTTTTTGAACTTCATCACTTTGAGATACTTTTTTTGAGTTTTAAATTTCAGCATATACGAGATTATAATTGCAGAGCAATTGCTGGTCAATAGTTGGGTTTGCGTTTTGGCCATTTGCTATGTGGCATGCCACAAACGGGGCGTGGCACATGCCAATTGGTTTTGCTTATTTAAGTTTTATTGATTGCGCCTCGCTGCTGCACTAATTGCAGTTCAACACAGATCTGGAAGACTCCAGTTCCAGATGTGGACATGGATATGTATATATACTATATAGATATATATATATACTATAGATCAGTTATAAATTCGTGAATATTTGCATTTGTCTTAGATTTCATGCAAGCAAGCAAAAAGTTTCCGACGGCAAAACAACTAGACACAAAAGCTGCTATATAAGAGAGACATATAAACATATATGTATATATGTATGTATGTGCTTATGTATTAACTAGTTACTTAATATGCCTAGTCATATACTAAATATATATATATATATATATATATATATAGATATACGACGCGTCGCCGTCAATGTAAATTAATTGCAAAGATATTTTCTAAGAATTTCTTTATCTTCTTTTGCTTCAACTTGTTGTTGCATTCTGCGAATGTTGTGTATGTGTGTGTGTGTGTGTGTGTGTGTGTGTGTGTATGTGTGTGGGGAGTCTGACAGGGGGAGGGGGGTGCATTTGCAACTGCAGCTGGCTTAAGATTTTTATTCGATTTGTTGCTGCATCCAATTAGAAGGCAGACAAACTCCAATTAAGATATAGATATAGTTATATAGATATAGATAGATAGATAGATGGATGTGCTTATATATATCTAGAGAGATATATATTTATGTGAATGTATGTCTGCTCTGTCTGCAATCGAAGCTACTTGTTGTTGTTTTGCTGGAGTTTGCTGAAGTTTGGCATTTGGCCAAAAATTTGTCGTCTGGCTGCGATTCATAATAATGATAATGACAATGATGATGATGAAGATGCAGAGGCTGCTGATCTGCTGTGCATGTGTGTGTGTGTGTGTGTGTGTGTGTCTGTGTGTGCTGGCCATTAACAGCGATCAGCTAAAGTTCGTCTAAAGACAGAAAACAAATTCTCAAAACAATTTGAAAACAATTCAAGCCGAAAAGCGTTGTTGTTGTTGTTGTTGTTACATTTTGTAAACAAATTTTCAGAAATCAATAAAAAAAACAATTGGCACAGACACGCAAACTCAATTAGTTGCAGATGAATTACAAAAAACAACACACACACACACAAACAAAGAGCAACAACAACAACTGCAACAAATGAAAAATGAAAATTTCATTGCAAATAATTTTCATATTGTTGTTTGTTTACAGTTAAGTGTGGGAGTTTTGCACGTATTTTCCTCTATCATTCACATTTCAATTTCTTGTTTCACTTGCGGCTAAAAATTATGTCACAGGTGGTTAAAAAAAGCAGGCTAACGGGAATATGCCTAATGTAATTTTTATTTATTTTTTCTAATTTGAAATCAACTTTGAGAAATTCTTCAAAAAATGCTTAGTTTTGTTATGATAAATATATATATGTATATATATATATATATATATATATATATATATATATATATATATTTATATATATATATATGGAGTTTCACAAAATTTAATTGAACAAATGTAATTATTAATTTTTTTTCTAATTTGAGATTTAACTTTGTGAAATTCTTGAAAAAATGCTTAAGAAACTTGAATAAAATGAAGTTTTACTATTATATAAAGAATTATATAAAAGAATATTATAAAATTAATACATATATATATATATATATATATATATCATAATATATATAAAATAATAATTATAAATATTTAATATAAAATATTTAAAATATAGTTAAGCTATTTTTTCCTAACAAATATATTTCTTTTATATTTTATATTTATTTTAAGTTATTTAATTTAGTTTGAAACGAAAAGAATTTTCAATTCTATCAAAAAAAAATATTAAATAAAATTTCTATTAAAAAATAATTGTTTTAAAAGAAACATATATTTTGTATATATTTAATTATTTGAGGCATGAATTTTTATTTATTTTTAATTTTTTAAATAGAATTAATTTTTTATATTTATATTTATTTGAATATTTATTTGAAATAATTAATATTTCTATTTATTTAAATATTTATTGAAGAAAATTGTAAAAAGGAAAATTTAAGATTCATTTAAAATTAATAAACTTTAACTTAAATATGTAAAACTTCGCTCTTAAATATAAAATTAAAATAAAAATATTTAAATAATTAAAACAATAAGCTAAGCATAGATAGAAAGACTAAAAATAAATAGAAATATTTTAAATATAAATTATTTCAAATATAATAAATAATCTGAAGACTAAAGAAAATATTCATTGAAAAATATTTCTGCTTAGTTTTAAACTCTATATTAACTTATATAAGCTTTTTTGTAACTCATAAAGAAACAGCTCTAGGGAAGTTCCCAATTGTTATCTAAAAATAAAGCTAAAGAAGTTGTATATATGTATATATATGTGTACATATATATACATATATAATATTTTTACATAAAATATTTGTCTATTTTGTATTTATTTATATATGTTTTTATTACTTTTTACATATACATATATAATAATACTAATTTATAAAACATTTCTTTCAATTAAATTCTGAATTTACAGAATTTCTTTTTCTCGTTTTTCCTATATCAATCCAATATCATATAAACATATAAAACTGATCTTTCTCTCCCTCTCTCTCTCTCTCTCTCTCTCTCTCTCTCTCTCTAGATATATCTCAAGAAATATCTTTCTCTTCTGCTATTTACTTTCAGAACCCTTTCTCTCTATAGATATCTTTCTCTCTTAACCAACACTGAATCGAATAGAAAAACTTCAATTTGAAATCGGAGAAGAACGTCTTCATGCTATACAGCTACTATATAGCTATATATCTATTTAGTAAACAGATCTAAGCAACCTGCAACACTATACAAGCAAACACTCGACGCTTTGCAACACTGGACTTCACTTTGGTACACTTTGTTCGATCTTTGGCTTAGCGTAGGCTTTTCCTAGACTGTGGAAAATGTGTGATGGATGCGCTTACCTGTTGCCAAAACTGTGCCAATAAATAAATTTGCTCCTTTTTGAAAAACCAATCGTTGATTGATTGAACAGCCGTCAGATCCATATCGGCTGTCCCAGCGGCTTGTGGCAATGTTGGCTGCATTCGTGGGCTGTCTTTGAATTGTTGTTGTTGTTGTTTGTTTACTGTTGTTGTTGCTGCTGCTCCGGCGCCGTTTGCTGCGGCATTTGTTGAGGCATTGAGAGAGGAGCCTTGCAACAGCAAAATGCAAAAAAAAAATTGTTTTCTTCTCTTTTGATTAGTATTATTAACTACTTTGCTGCTGTTGTTGTTGTTAGTTTTCAGTTAAGACACACACACAGACACACGCACACATACACAAGTACACTTAAACACATATGTTATCGTTATCGTTGTTGTTGTTGTTGTTGTTGTTGTTTGCTTTTTACGTGCTCAAAAAAATTCATAGATTTTATTAAAAATTTCTTGTTAAGCTTTTTTTTTTGATTTGTTGCTGCTGTTGTTGTTGCTGTTGCTGTTGTTGCATTAGCTATGTTGTGGCTTATCACACACACGCACACACACACGCGCACGCGACTTGCTGTTGTCGTTGTCGTTGTTGCAACAATTTGCGTCGGCTTTAAAAAGTGTTGCCATTTGTTGTTTTTGTTGTTGTCAAAGTTAAAGCCAAGTCAAAATTCTGATTGGATCTTCTTGCCGGCCAATTGTTGTTGTTGTTGTTGCTGCTGCTGCTGCTGCTGTTGTTGCATGTTGCTGCTGTTGCTTATTTGTTGTTGCACTCTGTTGTTTACACTGAACACACACGCGCACACTTTTATTTACTTTTATTTATTTGCATTAATATATTTTTTTGATATATATATTCATTTATTGAAATATATGTTTATTGTGTATTTTCGCTTGCTTCTGATTTGTTGTCAAAAAAAAAAAATAGCTCAAAAAAATGTGTTGATTTGCAACTGAATAACAGTTAGATTTGATGCTGCTTGCATTTGTTGTTTGTTGTTTGTTTGTTGTTGTTATTTTTTGTTTATAAATAAAATTGAAGTTTGCTTTGTAACTGTTTCGCTGGGTGCTGTTGTTGCTGTGGCTGTTGTGATTCGTGATTCGTGATTCGCTGTTCGCAATTGGTTCGAAGAGCTAAAGAACTCAGTTACAGTTACAACTCAGTCAACAGTCAGTCCACACAAACAACAAACACACACTCGGACACTGGCGGCGGCACACACAGAGGCGACGTTGCCAGTCACGAATTCAGTTGATGACTGAACAACAGTGGACGAGTCGCAGCGTCGACAACCCCGAAAAAACAAAAACGAAAACGAACGAGAAAAAAAAAGAAGCCATGCACGATGTTTGTCGGTTAGCGGCGAACACGAACCGCCGCTGTCGCCGTCGCCACACGAGCCGAGCGGTGGCAACGAGCGTTTGCACTCGAAGAGACGGCACGAGTGAGCGAGAACGAGAGAGGGCGAGCGCTGAGAGTGGAGAGAGTCACTCAATTGGCGACTGCCTCCTGCCTGGCAGTCTGCACGCTTTTGATTTCTTTCAATAGGTTTTTGATTTTCGTTTGTGTTTTGCTTGGTTGGGGCTGCTGAGCATTTTTGTGCGCCGTCGCCGGCGTTGACGCTCGCTCACATACGACGCGTATTACAACAACTTGTGCGCTCAGCTAGCGTTCGTTCTGTTTACTTTTTGCTTGGTTTTTTGTTTTTGTTTTTTTTTTTGTTTTTGTTGCTGCCTTCTGATAACTTCTGTCAGTTGCATGTATTGAAATTCATTCATTCAAACCAACGGCCCGTTTATCTCTCTCTCGCTCTCGCTCTCACTCACTCATGCAGGCCCTCTCGCTCGCTCATGCTCTCGCTCTATCGTGCTGCATATGTGGTGCCTGTGGCTTGGCATTCAATTTGTAGCTGCGGCGTCGACGTTGCTGCTGCTGTTGCTGCTGCTGTCGGTGCTGCTGCTCCTGGTGCTTGTGCCTGCGTCGCCTTTTTTCTGATTGGGAAAAACTTATAGGAAAATGTTGCGCTCACATTGCGCTCCTTTTACTCGTGCTTGTTTATTGAGCCACACATTGAGTGCGACCGCTGAGTGAGTGTGTGAGTGTGAGAGTGAGCGAGAGCGAGAGCGAGTGAGGGGAAGTCTTGCCGGCTTCGCTTACATTTTTGTTGTTCTTGTTTATGAATTAAGTTGCTATTGCTTTACTTTTATTTTTTCTGCTGTTATTTATTTCGCTGCTCGTTGTTACTTTTGCTATGCATTGCCTAAGCTGCGGATCCTTCTGGCTCAAATTATTAGTGTGTCTGGCTTCTGCTTCTCCGTGTGTGTGTGTGTGTTGTTTCTTTTTTTGCACTTTGAGTGGCTTGCCAAAGGTCAAACTGAGTGTGTTTGTGGCTTAAGACAGAGCAGGCGAGGGGAGGGGGGCTAGTTACTGGAAATGGGAGAGGTCTCACCTTTCACACAGGTAAAAGCGCAGCGCAAACCAACTTAAGATTAAAGTCAAGGAATTTTCTTCAACGTATTGAATTAGCAAAAATTAACTTAAGCTTAAATAAAATATTTTATTAAATATCTTTAATCAGGTTTTGATCAATTTAAGTTTTTTTAATAAAAAGTAGATCAACTATTTCATTTGATTAAAATCTCAAAGACCTAAGTCTTTATATAGTTATAGATCAATATATTATCAGCTTAAAGGAAAACTGTTCTTCAATTGAGTTTCTACTGTACTTAAAGACTTACTTACTTAAATAAATTAAATATAAAAGCAAGTTGCATATTTTTAGTTATTTTAAATTTGGACTCAACCCTGTGACAAGCTCAAGCAGCCCCCACACATACACTCAAGACCCTATGCCCCCACACACACACATACATTCGCACAAAAGCGTGCAATCCGTTAGGGTTTGAAGCGAACCGTTGCTCGGTTCGACTTGCACATAAAGAAAAAGTTCAAATTGTATCGAAGTGCAATGCAGCAGCAGTAGCAGCAGAGAAAGAAGCAGCAGAAGAAGAAGGAGGCGAAGAGGAAGCACCAGCGCCAGCAGCAGCAGCAGCAGCCGAGCAGCAACGACGACCACGATGGCAACCTTAACCCAGCGCTGAATGGGCGATGGTATTAGAGCGAGGGAGAGAGGGGGAGGGCAGGGTGAATGCGCACCTAATGCAAAACAGAGAGGCAGCGGCAGCAGCAGCCGCCAAGTGCGTTGCAGCGTACGAGAGACGCGTCGTCGTGCACAGAGGCTGAGCCGAGCGTGAGAGCGAGAAAGAGCGAGAGAAAGAGGAGTGTTGGCGAGAGTGTGAGGTCTGGCTGCAGCCACCTACACGAAAGCTTCGGAGCCACAGCTCGTGCCGGCGTCAGCGTCGCTGCTGCTGCTGCTTCTGCTGCTGCTGCTGCCGAAACTCATTTCATTTCATTTCATTGCTGTTAGATTTTTTTCTCAACGCTTTGGTTTTTCTTGCTGTCAGCCAACCATTTCTTTTACAGTTGGCCATGTGTGCGTGCGTGTGTGCATATGTGTGTGTGTGAGCACACGCGATTGCCAAACGCTTTCTGCTGCTTTCTTTTTGTCATTCCCTCTCATTTGTGCACACAAGAGTCAACTGCTGATTGACAATCGATGGATGAATGGCTGAGTTGGACTGGCCTGAGTTGCAACCGGGCTGCGACACCTACCGACGGGGAAATGCCAGTGCCACTGACTGCTACTACTGCCTGGCCGCTAACGGCAAAGAAAACAAACAAGTGTTTGTTGCAGCAACAGCACAAGCAGCGACAACTGCAGCACGCTCAATAGCCAGCAACTCACTCAAGAGACGCGGCCACTCAATGCTTGAGCTCGCTCACACTGTTCACTCGCAACGTGTCGGAGAAGTTTGAGTTGCAGTTGCAATCGAGCGCAGGGGTTCGCTCAGTTGTTCGAAATGTTTTTCGAACTCGTTCAAATTGAGTGGATTTATTGTTTTTGTCTGTTTTAACTATATTTATAATTATTATTTTGACTAGTTTGAATGATTTTTGAATTCAATATACTTGTGTATAATATTTTAAAAATTATTTTTGATTAATGATAAGTAAAACAAAATATTGTAAGATATTTTACAGCAAAGGAGAAGAAACATTTTTTTAAAAACTAATTGATAGTGAATAAAAATGTAAATATATTTTTAAGATAAGTTAAGACAAAAGAAAATTAAATTTTTCAAACATTTTTAGAACAAAAACCTGAAGAACTTTAAAGAATATCGCAGAAAAAGCAATCGAAAAAATTATTATACTCTTGAGAGTGTAAGTGAGAGAGACAGAGTAGGAATACAGTTCTATAGAAAAAAAAAGTATAAAATATATTTCTCGTAAATAGTCGAAGTACTATCTTTTAGCCATTTTTATTCTAGTTCGAGTTTGAGTTAAAAATGTTGTTTATAATCAATTTGATACTCACTGTTATGCTTGGACTTTATTTAAAAGAATTTATTTTTTTTTTATAAATTTCAATTTTTTTCGGTATTGCAGTTTTCAAATTTTCTGTTAGATTTATTAGTTCGAACGATATAAATTGATCGATTGTTTTCCCATCGACTACTTGTTGTTTATTATTTGTACATTATTGACATCGATTGAGTATGCAAAAAACAAAAAAGTTGGCTACGACTTTTATTTAATTTAGTTTAAGCACAAATAATTGTCGACGAGGACAGATAGCAAAAGCCACTCACTCAAGCGTGGCTGCTCACTCGAAAGTCTGCTCGCACACGTATGATGCGAACGTCGCTCAATTTTCGATAATTCGCATAATAAAAAGCAAAACCAAACCAAAACACACGCACACCAGCGTGCACATAAACGAGCGACACTTACACAAGCGCAAGTGTCACACGGCAGCAGCAGCGACGGCGACGCCAGCAGCATCAGAAAAAAGAAGCAAAACACAAAAAAATACATATATATATATATATATACCATTTAAGCCCCGCCCCATTTGATTGGCGAGCTAAAGCAGACGACGACGACGTCAATGGACACACACGTGAGACATGTGTGCGTGCTTGTTGTATGTGTGTGTGCTCGTTGTGCTGCGCAGGTAGCAGCGGGCAGCGGCAGCGCCAACATCATTCATCGAACGAAGACAACGACAACGATAACGACGACGACGGCGACGACAACGGCAGCAACAGCAGCAGCAGCAGTAGTAGACGCAGCATCGCAGCGCCAACAAATTTGCTGCGCTGTTGTTGTAATAAGTTAAGAAAGGAAAAAACAGCAACAACAACAGCAGCAGCAGCAGCAATGGGCAGCAGTGGCATTTTATTTTATGGCAGCTCGCTCGCTCGCACCAAACGCCATTGAATTGAGCTTAAGTTGGCGCTCCGACTCTCAGTATGTGTGCATGTGTGATGTCTCTCCAGCGATTTGCATGTGTGTGTGTGTGTAGCTTTTTTTCAACAGCTTTTGGCTTTGATTTCTTTTGCCTTCAAGTGTGTTTTTTTCTTGTTGGTTCTTTTTGGGGGACTTACTCTCTGGCCCGCTCTCCGCTGCGCACGCGCTCAGCCCACGGCTTGAGCTACGACTGAGATTGAGACTGAGACCGAGACCGAAGCTGTGGCTGAGCGCTGCTCGTTTTTGCCATTGAGTGCGGCGCTTGATTTCTGCTCAGTATATTTATTCTTTTCTTTTTTTTTTGTATGTTATATTTTTGTATTTTTTCTACTGCCGCTGCTGTCCGTAGTGACTGAATGGCCCGACTGCCGACTGCCCGGCACCGATTGCATAGGTGTAAAAGAGCGCGCGCTATGCAGGTGCCGATGCGTAGTCGTCGTCGTCGTCGTCGTCGTTTGCTGCTGCTGCTGCTGTCGCCTGTTTAGCTGCCTATTGCTGTTGTTGTTGTTGTTGTTGCTGTTGCCTTTGATTGAAATTATGATTTTTTATTATTAGTAGTGAGTGTGTGTGTGTGTGTGGGTAAGTGAGTTCGTGAGCGAGTCGAATCAAGTGTGAGTGAGTCGACTCGACTCGAATCGTGTGTGCTGTGCGCGAGTGTGAGTGTATGTGTTGGCCTAACTGTTAAAGTGTCATATTAGTGTTGTTTTTTGGTTGGTTGATTCGACGTTGGCGTGTGTGTGTGAGTGTGTGTGTGTGTGTGTGTGTGCATGCAGCAAATTGATTTGATTTGTGTGGCATTTTTGCGTTGCTTGATGAGGCGGCAACAACAACAATAACAATTAACAATTACAATCAACGGGCGGTAATTAAGTTATAACTACGAAAGCTTTGAGCTATTTTAATGGCTCACACACACACACATACACACATACACGCATTTCAATTAACCAATACGATTACAGCGCTTACATTTAATAAAGTTTTTGATTGATATGTGAAATTTGAAAAATTATTAAAAATTAAATTAAAAATAAAATAAAATAATATATAATTATAGACAATTAAATACAAATAATAAATAATTTAAATAGTTAAGAACTATTTAATAGATCGATTGCTAACTATTTCATAGATAATTGCAGTACATATGCCTGTATATACATACATATGTATGTACATATGTATGTGTGTGTATGTATGTATGTGTGTCTTTACTATTTACTACCTGCGACATTAACGCTCACACGCCCCTTTAATGCGTTAATTACTGTTAATTAGACGTAAACACAAAAGCAAAATAAAAAGGCAACATTCACACACACACACACACACACACACTCACTCACCTTCCTCTCACTCACACATTTTCGCTAGTCAAAAAAAAACAGCATTGCTTTCCCTTTAAAAAAAAGCCAAAAAAAATGAAGAAGCTACAACAACAACAAGCAAAGAGATTGACAGCAATTTAAGCAGCAGTCGCTGCTGCCACTGCCGCTGCCATCGCCACAGGACATCAACAGGCAAAGGCGTCCTGGCCGCCTTTTGACCTTTGCCGAAAAACGTTGCCAGCAACAACAATGGCAAATTGCATAACAACAACAAATACGCAACAGTTGAAAAACTCACACGCGCAACAAAAATGTTGCCCTTGTTGCTGTTGCTGTTGTTGTTGTTGTCGCTGCTACCGTTACAATATTTGCATTGTTTTGCAATAAACGCGTGATAATTGCACACACACATACATATATATGTACATATATACACACACACACACACAGGGCCAAGGTGTTGCGCCAAGTGCAAGAAGAGCTGCAGGCAGGGGTTGGCAAAACGCACGCAGCCCGGCGAAGGGTTAAGGGATGCTAGCTGGACGCACTTGGCAAAGGAGAGAGAGAGAGAGAGGGAGAGGGAGAGGTAGAGAGGAGCAGCAGTGCGTGCGCTGCCAATTGCTGTTGTTGTCTGTCTTCTTTTTGTTTGGCACTGGCGAAAAAGGATGGAAAAAATATTCGCGGTTATTGTTGTTGTTGTTTTTTTTGTTGTGGTGCGAATTTGCGAGGCGAAAATGAGCGAAATCGAGGGGAGGCGGATTGGCTGTGCAACAGGCGAATCAGTTGTGATATGTGCAAAAGAGAGCGAGCGCGAGTGTGTGTGTGTGTGTCAGTAATTGCGTAATAGATTAATGATTCGAGTTTAGAGTTGTTTACATGGCCGCAGGCAACTGTAAACGCAGAATGCAACTGTAAAAGGGTTACGCACACTATGGCGAGAGAGGGAGAGAGAGAGAAAGAGAGTGCGGTCAAGGACGGCACAGTGACAGAGCGAGACAGAGAGACTGTTAAGAGTTGGCAAGATCGTGTTAGCAATTGGAAGAACCGAAAAGCTGCATAAGAATAGCAGATTTTAAGATTTTACTGTCTAGATTTATACATTCAAAAAAGGGTCTAAACAAGAGTCCAATGATCTGAAATTGAAATTGACTAAGAAAGAAGTAAAGTTAAATCTTAATGGAATCATATTTCTTATGCCAAAATGATTTTTAACTGAAACAAAGGTAAATCTGGATTAACGGAAGTTTAGAAATCAGTTTTTGGATCTTTATATACACGATTGTGATCAGACAAGGGTATACAAAATAGGAACACGCTTTAATATATCATATAAAATCTTTGTCTACGTGGTCTGACTTTGAAATTGTAGAAGTGTTCACAGTTTCTGAAGAGTGGCATGTAAATAACTAAATAACGAAAAAAATCCCGTTAGTTTTGCATTCCATTTCGATCCAATTCATTCCAATCGATGATTTTAGACAAATTTAAAAAAAATAGACAAAATTAAAAAAAAATGCGAAATTTAAAAAACTAAAAATTTTTTTAATTATTGCTATTAGCTAAGAGTTATTTATAAAATGATTTTAAGCAAAAAACATGTTTGTAGAGGTTAAAAATATGAATTTTTCAGGTGTAGAGAGTAGAGATGGTTGGGATTGGAATTTTCGGGAAACCCCCGGTTCCGGGAAAGATTTTTAAAAAGTTCGGGACGGTCGGGATAAGTTCTTGATCCCGAAATTCCCGCTGGTGCCGATAAGAAAATGAATTATTTATAAAATTACTTGTATCAAAGAACAGAAATCGATATCAACAAGATTAATTATTATATAAATCATATTAAATTTAAGAGAAGTTCAAATATTTTATTATTATGGAAGAATGGAGAGCACGTCTCATAGGAGAAAATTTTAAGAAAATATTACTTTTAAGTAAAAATATGAAGCTATTATACGAGCTCTAAATGTTAAAAAAAAAAAATTTTCGAAAACGTCGCGACCTGCGGGAAAACATAAAAAATGTTCCAGACAATCGGGCGCAAAAAACAAAATTAATTTCGACACGGAATGGGTCGGGAACCACTTCCTTTCCCGATCCTTACTTTAATAGGGGTTATCATTGCTCGGTGGAGTTGGGAAATTTAATGGATCACACATAAAAAAAGGGCAAGGCATACAGGAAATCAAAATATAGTATAGTATAAATATGCATAAAATATAATATATGTAGATCCATTACAATATATGTACATATGCGATAGTATGTACATATGTACATATATGTGTGCATGTCTATATGCAATGTTCTTAAACCATATTTGTAGGCCTGGCTATGTATAGGTTTGTTTTTAATAAACATCTTTCAGTTTCCAGTGCTGGACAGTTTTCTTACATCAAATTTCGTAGTTATTCAATTATTTTGCTACTTGAAAAGTAATTGTCAATTTTCATTGAATTCTTAATGCATTCATCAAGTTTTAATTTGTTCCTTGCTACATAATTGTTATTGTCCTGCCCACTAGCTAGGTGCTGTGCAGCTGCTGCGCCTGCCGCTCGCAGCTGAAACGAGACTCGAGAACTCGAACTCGAACTCGAACTCGATTTCGAGGAGCTCCTCAATAGCCGTCGGACAATTAAACACCTTTGCTCATTACAGAGCCTTGGCGAGGGGTTGTCGCTGTCCTGTTGCCTGCTGGCTGCTGCCTGCTGCCGGCTGCCATTCGGCTCGTGCTCATTTGCATATTGCACCAGGATCGGTGCGAGAGGAAGCCGAGCACTGGGTGCCGTCCCACTTCCCAAACAACCCAACTACCCAACTTCTTAGCTACCCAGGTTCCCGAATGCCAAGGCGCAGGCGAAGCTGCCAAAGAAATTTCCTTTGCGCAAATTATTATAATCAAGTCCGGGCCAAGAAGGGGTGTAGCTGCCACATAAGTATATACATGTGTATATATGTATGTATATTTGTGTATATATTTTGTTGAGCAGCTGTCGCCCAACTTTACGATTAGCAGCGTGAAACTTGGCAACGTCGCGAAGACAACGCTCGATCGCCCAAAGACGCAGAGTATTTCAATTTCTTTTGTCCATAATGATACAAAGCTGCATATATATGCAAGGATATATATTCTTGATCTTCATGTTATTAGCTTATTGTCTTATAAGGCAGCCCAGTGGACAACATTGTCTTCAGATCGATTCTCTGACCGGTGACTCGGACTGCTTCGGCTGTAGCTGCTAGCCGACTTAAAAGCTCCTCTCTCTTCGGCTATTTCCCTCCGCGGAACCTTGCCTTTTCCCGCATTAACCTTAAAGTTGGGGCCATATATGAGCTCCAACTGTGCTTTGTTTTCTATGTTCCTGCATTCAGCTCTTAATTCCTTTCTGCAGTGTCGAGGACTCTCTCTCTCTCTCTATCTCTTTCTCTATCCCTCTTTTTCTCTATATATCTCGCTCTATCTTTCTCTCTCTATCCTTCTCTAACTCTCTCTCTCTCTCTATCTCTCTCTCTCTATCTCGCTATCTCTATCTGTGCTCTCTCTCTCTCTCTATCTCTCTCTCTTTCTCTCTCTCTATCTCTCCCTCTCCCTCTCCCTCTCCCTCTTTCTCTTTCTCTTTCTCTTTCTCTTCTCTCTTTCTCTTTCTCTTTCTCTTTCTCTTTCTCTTTCTCTTTCTCTTTCTCTTTCTCTTTCTCTTTCTCTTTCTCTTTCTCTTTCTCTTTCTCTTTCTCTTTCTCTTTCTCTTTCTCTTTCTCTTTCTCTTTCTCTTTCTCTTTCTCTTTCTCTTTCTCTTTCTCTTTCTCTTTCTCTTTCTCTTTCTCTTTCTCTTTCTCTTTCTCTTTCTCTTTCTCTTTCTCTTTCTCTTTCTCTTTCTCTTTCTCTTTCTCTTTCTCTTTCTCTTTCTCTTTCTCTTTCTCTTTCTCTTTCTCTTTCTCTTTCTCTTTCTCTTTCTCTTTCTCTTTCTCTTTCTCTTTCTCTTTCTCTTTCTCTTTCTCTTTCTCTTTCTCTTTCTCTTTCTCTTTCTCATTCTCTGTCTCTCTCTCCCTCTCTCTCTCTCTTTCTCTCTATTCTCACCTGTCCGATAACTCCCTCTCTGTCCTACCCAACTATCTCAGCAAACTCCCTTGTGCTCTGGCCTGCAGTTGACCTCGCCACATTTTCCCATTTTATGTAGAAACCTTTAAAAAAATGTTAATAATAGTATGAAGACAAGTAATAATAATGAGTCGAATCGAACTATATACCATATATCCATAAACATATTTCAGAAACTACGACAAGAAACAACAAACAGATTATGCAATGTAGTTTGATATGAATTCTATATAATTTGTGTTGCGATTCGCTCGGATTTCGCTTTTTCGCAAACGCATCCTTTAACGGCTGGGTAAGCGCCGGACTTGGGGCGATTTAATTGGAATTCAGTGGATGCATTTCAGTTCTAATTACTCTCTATGTGCAACATATACCCGATACCTGTCTATGCACCTATATATTGTATGTGTATATATGTGTGTATGTGCAGCTTTATATTTAATTTAATTTATTTGTGCTGTTGCTGGCATTGGGTTATTGGATAGCCCCATGCCGCGGCCCACAATACAAAAGGCAGATACAGATACAGATACTTAGATACGTGGATACTCAGATACTTTTGATACTGCAGAGATCTGCGGCTATAGCCAATGGCTGCTGGTCGTCACAGACGTCAGCTTTTGCTTTTGGTTTTGGTTTTTGGTTTTAAGATTTGGTTTCGGTTTTGAATTACCGCCCTGGCATTCGTTTCGATCGTGTTTTGGAATTGTAAGAAGAAACAAGCGCGTGATCCATTGGACAATGGACGGATGGACGGAATATGCCTTGGACATGTCGCTGCATTGCATTTCGCATTTGCATTTGCATTTCAATTAAATGCCGGAGAGCAGCAACAACAGCTCAGCGATTTGCATAGAAAACTCATAGCTCATCATCAGCTCGAGTGTCGAATCTCGATGCGAGAGACAAAGCAAGAAAGAGCGGCGGGCAGGGGTCGAGGGGTAGACAGTCAGATTTATGGCCGTTGCATATGCCACAGCGACAGGCAAAAGCGATACAATTACCAATAACAGCAACAGCAACAGCAACAGCGACAGCAACAGCGACAGCAACAGCTTTAGATACAGATACATTTACCGGCTATAGATACTTTTCGCATTATGGATGATGCCCATTTTGAAGTGCAATTACGTTGCGTTGACTGCGCCCCGTGTGTCCTGCGGGACCACAAATGCCAAATGTCTGCTTTTGCCAGCTAGTTCTGACCTTTTATAATTATGTGCCACCCCAGCCCAAAGCAGTGCATACCCTGTACCTTTCACAATGGGTTGCATGCACTTTGTCAGCTAAGATGTGAGAATGATTTAAAGCAGTTTATTATATCTCATTGTAGTGCTCTCCATGGTTACTTTAAGGTTGACATCTTCTCTTTATCTGTTAGGTATGAGCACGTCCTCCATGGTCACTTGAGAAAACTTCTTTCTCTTTCTCTCGCTCTGTAAAAAATACAAATATATAAACTATCTACTCTATATGCATTAGGTATGCACTTCTCCTCCATGGTCACTTGTGTAAACTTTACACTCTTTAAATGTAGTTTGTAACTCTGTAAAAGAGACAAATATATAAACTATCTACTCTATATGAGCTAGGTATGCACATGTCCTCCATGGTCACTTGAATTGCTCTGATTTAAATAATTATGTGTTCTCCATGTTCACTTTAAGCACCTTTTAGGCTCTCTTTGAAGATTATCAAAGCACTTATTTTCATATTTTTTTATGAACTAACTAAGCAAATGTCCTCCTTGATCACTTTTAGTGAGATTTAGATAAGTCAAAATATGCGTGTGTCCTCCATGGTTGCTTAGTTCTAGTACTACAGTTTTGCTTTGACTTTTTAGCTGTCTTAATGAGTCCTCCATGGTCACTTTAATTGCATATATATGTATATTTGTAACCTCCAGTGTCACTTTTTTTGAATGCGACTGTCATTTTGCCTTAAATAAAGAATAATAAAAATATATATAACTCTGATATGCATCTTAACTTAATTTAAGCAGGGTATTTGGTAGTCGGTAGTCGATGCAGTTTTAAGTTTGATTTGTGCTCTTGTCATATGCAAATGATGCGAGTTGGCGATCTATTGAAAACCTCCCTCGCAGTCGTTGCCAAGCTGTTAGCTTTTTCCTTCAAACGTATTTCGTATATTTATTTCTGTTTGTCGTTTAGGATTGTATTTTTCTCTCTTATAGATGGGTATTACGATGAGCTGTTCCCACAGCTTTCTAAGTATATGGCGAGGCGCAGTTGGAAATTGTTATGGCTGAACTATAATTTCTGGGGCAGCGGCTGGCTGCCTCGCTGATGGAGAGGGGCGTGGCCTCACTTCATTTCAACGAAAACTGAAAACTGAAAACTGTAAACTGTGTCGTTTGCTACGCATTGACACGTTGCTGCATGCCAAAAGATACAAACGTATCTAATAGATACATGTGAAAATCACGCATCAGCGTGGGCTCTCAACTCTGGGAAAGCCAATGAATTGTGCTATTGGCCCTGCGCTCGCATGCGCATCCATGAGATACAAAACCGCAATTCAGCTACGTGTTATGACAATGGACAGATGACAGCCCCTCCAGCTCCTCGCTGCCACTCCCCCGTTTACCTTAAAGGTTGCTGCGGCGGCTGCTGCTGCTGCTGCTGTTGGCATTCTTTGTGTTCTGGTCTATTAAGCAATGCGCTGCGCGTATCTTAAAGATACAAGTTAACTAATAATTAGCTACCAGGCAAAATTGCAAGCTATTTTTCGAGCTGTTACGAAATGCGTGTGTGTGTGTGTGTGTGTGTGTGTGTGTGTAATTGTTGTTGTTGTGTGGGAACTTTTGGTATGCATTGAATTCGATTGTTCGGTTATATGGCCATAGCTATAGCCAGATAACTACTATATAGCAGTCACGAATACAAGTCCATGCCACGCCCCTTTGCTTGGCTGCCCCCTTTGTCGCCAACTTTCAAACTTATTGTTTTCATTTTGCATTTTTCGCTTTTCGTTTATGATTGCTTTGTACTTTGAGTTTTTTTTTTGTTTTTTTTTTGAGAGTTTTGTATTCGGCGTTTATAGCCGGCCTGTGATTTTTTCTGTCGTTTTTTATTGTCGTACTTATTACGAGTATCTCAACTTTTGGCCCCACTCGCAGCTCTATTAAATTACACGTTTGGCAATCGCTCGTCGCTTGTATTATATATATATATATATAATTTTTTGTTTTTAGCTATTCAGCTGCAATTTTGGTTAGTGTATAATGGACCACAATTTTATTGACATTATTTTAATTAGCAGTTTGTTCAGTTGGCAGTTTGTCAGAGTGTGAGACTCGAGACTCGAGACTCGGCGACGAGTCGCATTGTTCATACGCAAGTCACTAATTGAGGTTAATGGGGTTTTCTTGAAATCGTTCGAGCCACGTTCGTTATGTGGCCATGCCACATGGCTTCGCTCCTCGCAGTGATTCGTTAGGCTAGACTTTGATACTGGCCAAAAGCAACTCACTTAAATACAATACATAATAATCATCTTTAATAATCGCAATCATATTGTATTTATGCATATGTTTGACTTGACTTGGTCAAAGTTTTTAATTTCTAGCTCTTTTAACGAGTTTTTCATACATTTTTATTGAGGATTCAATTGCAATGTATTTATAATATATCTGGATTTCGTCTTAAGCAAGCAAAAGAGTTGGCATATGCAAGATTTGAGAGATGAGATGGATTATGTGCAGACACATTTTTCTTTCGATAGAACGGAAAATACCGAAAGGCATTAAAAAACTATTTGCCAGTTGTTATTTGTTTGTTTCAAAAAGAAAGCAAACGAGAGAGAGAGAGAGAGAGAAAGGAAGGCGATTGTAGCTGTAGCTGGAAGCAGTCGGCTGCCTACTTCAGGCCTCGTTTGCCAGTTTGCATCATTAATTTGCATTAATTCCGAATCAAGAAATGTGCGCAACGCTTTTCATTTCGTTTCCTTGAATCGAATTACAACAATCGAGCATATGTGTGACAGACAGCAACAGCAACAGCGAGAGAAACCGGAACAGGACCTCAAAAGGAGAGCACGTCTTGTCAGGCGTTGCCTAATGACATTTTTGAGGTTGACAGCAAAGGGTTTTACTCATATATATATATATATATATATATATATTTACTATATAGATGTGCATGTGTGTTGGGCAGACGCATATGACATTTGTTTATTTGCATCATTTACCTTATTTTTTGTTGGTTTCTTTCGCTTGGCCCGAACTGGAGCGAGTCGCTGCAAAGTATGCTATGGAAAAGCAAAGGATTATTAATGATGCCGCTGACAAGTGAAGTGGCAAAGTCGCAGGCACAACCCGAAAGCCGAAAACCCAAAATAGAAGAAGAGCAAGCAGGCCACAGCCCTGCCACACATAGTTGCACAGACTGTCTTCGACGCGCTGCGAGCCGCTGCGCATGTTGTCCTTCGCATGTGATTTATTGGCATTTGCGGCATTTACCGTGCGTTGCTCCTCTGCCCCTGCCCCTGCCCCTGCTCCTGTCCTCGGCTGGAAGATTAGCATAAACCAAAGTCATTTCATTTGGCTACACAATTTGTAATATTGATTAATGCGTTGAGCATTTGCGTCTGTGAAAACGCCGAGAGGCCCAACAAGTGCGTGAGGCAGCCAACGCGAGCTCCTCCTCAGTCTCCTCCTCTCCCTCCTGCTCCTACTCAGCATTCCCATGCAACAGATACAAAACTAATGCGCGCTCAATGCAGTTCATTGTGTGCCCCCTTTTGTGGCACATTTGCATATGTATTACATTCATACCGTTCCAGAGCCACGGCGGCGTGAGAAGTGCCGTGTCCTTGAAGCGCTCGATAATATCGCATTATGCACGGCCCTTGCACTCATCGCCCCGTCCCCTGTCCCTACCCTACCCATACACCTCCTGTTCCGTTCCACAACTAGCACTAGGATACCGAACCGCAGAGGCTCTCGCATTTTGGTCTGTTTTAGGGGCTGCTTATGCGCGGCGACGCATCGCCATTGATAGGGGCAACAAGTGCAAAGGCAAACAGCAGTCGGCGTTTGTCTTTAGAGTTTGTGCTTCGACCAGAGTATACCACGCAATTAACTGGGCTAAAAGAAGCTACAGAAGTAGATATCATACAACAGAATCTCTAAGTAATGAAATAGTAGTGAATGCCCCCAGGCGAAGTACATTAAAATCTATTACCGACTTCACGTTGAGATACAAAAGTATCTGTGAGATACATATTGCTATATATGGCACAACATTTGTGGACGAGCTGTAAATTGCAATATGATTCAGAAGCTGCTAAATTATAAAAAAGATACAAAAGTATCTTTAAGATACAAAAGTATCTTTAAGATACAAAAGTATCTTTAAGATACAAATCTATGACATGCAAAAAAAACTGTGATGGATGATAGATGAAAGATGATAGATGGAATTTAAAAGTATTAAAAATTTGCCAAAGGTTCTATGACATACAAAAGTATCTTAAATATACACAAGTAGCTATAAACCACAATAGCATTTATATTATATAGAAGTCAATGCAATTCCGAAGTAAAAGAATCTGAGACACACAAATATTAGACAAACACAAAAGTATCCATAAGTTTTCAAAGTATCTATAAAAGTATCTATTAAAGTATCTATAAAGTGACTGTTAAGTATCTTTAAGCTGTCAAATGTATCTCTATAGTTAAACACTGCAAGGAAATGTTCAATAAAGCTTTTGCCAATCAAAATTCGTTGCTTGATTCATTAAAATATCTTTTAGATACAAATGTATCTTTTATAAATAGACAGAACATACCCGCTGGCTACAACTTTGGGGTAAACGGTATTGGAAAAACAAACAACGACAGGTTCAACATGCTCATTATTAACTACTAAATAACAGAGGCAAACAGTGTTGCAGTTGGAGCAGGAGCTGGAGCTGGAGAGCTGGAGACGTGGCTGCAGCCCAAGTTGTTGGCAACTGTTGCAAACGGCCGGCATATGCACACGCTTCAACATTTGTATCTCATAGATACGCAGCGGCAGCGCACACGTAGGCCAGCTAACTGTGCGGGTGGAGGTGCGCCAGCTGGTGGGCAGAGAAGAGAATTGGTAGCTCGACTAACGGTGCATTTTGCTATGCAGCTCGCAAACTTTTTGCAACAACAATAACAATGTCGACGACGACCTTTTCAAGCCCCGAAGCGCCTCGTTTTTATCAGCGCTTGGCAAATCTGCTGCGTCGCACCGAGCCCCAGTAACTGGCAGCCCTTCCACCTCAGCCACTTCGAACAGTTGTGCCTCTGCCACTTCTTAGCTGCCTGCAACAGCTGCATTTTGCATTTTGCATTTTGCCATTGCACTTGCCGTTGGAAATTAATTTTCGTGCAACAGCCTGAGCTCTAGAACAATAGGCAAACAGCCGCGGCCAACTACAACTTGTAGATAACTAGCCCCAGCCCCAGCCCCAGCCCCAGTCCTCGCCCTCGCCCCTCGCCCCTCGCCCCTCTTTAACCATGCCCCTCCACAATTGACAGAGCAAACCAATGCATAGTTTTTGGGGCCTACATGCAGACACACACACACACACACACACACACACACACACACACACACACACACACACACACACACACACACACACACACACATGGAGTGCTCAATAAAACTCGATGCGAAATTCACACACGTATTAAAGTGCGCGTGCTCGTTGCTTGTGGTTTGCTTTTGTTGTTTTTGTTGCTTTTGTTGCTTGTTCTTGTTTTTGAATTTTTACTGGTTAGCCAAATAAAAAGAAGGCAACTACTTGTGCACAGAGCTACAAGAGGTTGTCGGAGGTCTAGCACTTATCGTGCTCGATCTTGATCTCAGTCCCGATCTTCGGCCAGAGTTCCGTCTAACTGTAGTTGGCTTTGGCCTAAACTAACATTTCTTGGCTATATTTGTGTTTGGAGATCAATTTATAACAGATTTTGTCAGTTTATTTTAGGACAAGCTGTACCATGAGCATTGTATAAAGACTTGCTTCATACGAAAACGTAAAGCCTCAGAAAAATACATAGTTATAATTGCTATACAAATGATTTCGAATATTTAATCCAAATATCAAGTCTGTAGTTTCAATAGCAGTCGATTCATTTGCTTTTATGAAGATAGACAGGCGAATAGACGGACGGACAGAAGGGCGGACAAATGGACGGACGGATGGACGGACGAATGGATAGATGGAAAGGCAGACGGATGGTCAGGCAGACGGTCGGACGGAAGGACGGAGGGGCGGACGGTCGGATGAACGAAATGAAGGATGGAAGGATGGACGGAGGGACGGACGGACGGACGGACGGACAGACAGACGGACGGATGGATGGACGGAGGAGCGAAAGGGCGGATGGACGGACGGAGGGACGGACAGACGGAGACCCGGACAGACGGAGAGTCCAATGGAGACAGACTTACGAACGGACAGGCGGATGGACAGACATACAGACGGACGGACAGACAAACGGATGAACTCTCGAATGGATAGACGGGCGGGTGGACAGACAGCAAGACGGGCATTGCCGAAAACCAATCTTAATCATTTTACTTCATGAACGCGTATAAAAAATAAAGTACTCTATAGCTATTTTAAATAGTCTCCAACACATAAAGCTAACATGTTTCTTTCTCTCATCATTTGTTTTTCAAATTGTACTCCGATTATATTAATGATATCGAATATTTGGTTCATTCAACTGCTCTTGTTCAGCTGGATTGCAAAGAGTTAGTTATATTCGCTTCAATGCTAATATTTTCACAGTTTTGGCTCTGGCATTGAGGAACTTCAATGGAATCATAAACATAATAATGGTCACAGTTTCAGCTGCCTATGTGGCCAGGATTAACATATGAAAACGAGCTGATGAAACGGCTCCAAGGCTAGCACTTTCCCACTTGGTAGACTGGTAGCTGAAGATCAATCAATAAACAGGCGTATGTAAATGATGTGAGCCGAGATCCTCAAATGTTAGCGATCACAGACTGGATCTGTGGCTGTCAGTGCGTTATTGAGACTCTTTTGAGTTATGAAAGAAAAGTAACTTCGGTCGAACAGTGCCCCTGCATTTATAATTATGAGAAAATTGCTGTCGGCCAGCCAGGCAGCTAGGCAAATGCTGTTTCTGATCCATTGAAGGGGCAGACATCTGCACCCATTAGGCCAATGCAGCAGCTTTGCATGAAATTTTCGTTTCATTTGAAATGAAAATAAATAATATCCGTTGCATTGATATGCAAATTGTATCGGTCGCAACAAGGTGAAGACGCGCACACGGAAGCGTATTGAAAGCGAAAATCTGAAAGGTGGACCGGGCCAAGGGCAAGGTAAAGGCAAAGGTAAAGGTAAGCAAAAGGAAATCAACCCTCAGACAATGCAGATTATGATTATGCAAATGGACTCTAGCTGGCGGCTGCAAGATCCTCGATCTGTTTTCGATGGCAAGGGTAAAGACAAAGGGGTTGCTTAGCTCAGCTGAAATGGGTATTTCTTCAATCCAAATTTGCCAAATATTTGAATCGATTGTTGCGCTTTGTGCGATTTGCGACATTTGAAGTGGCATTTGCGGTAATTGATAGGAGTTGCCAATACCCAACTGTGAAACTCTCTCTTTCTCTTACTCTACAAATCTCTATAGATATCAGTGACTCGCATCGATTCCACAGCCCATTTGTTTTTTCGCCCATTGTTCTGGCCAGCGATTTGTGCGAAAATATGCCAGGCAAAAGAATGCAAAGTTGGCAAAACAGCCAAATTGTGATACTCTTTTGTTTCACTCGTCTGCGTGAAAGGGGTGAAAGTGAGTCTAACGGCGAGGTCAAATGGCAAATGCGAATACTAGCGCGTGCTTTTCATGGCGAAAGGATCACAGGACTCTGCATTGTTACATTGCTGACAAGATTATAGTATGGCTTTCATTGTTTATTGCAACAGACCAGGGCATATTTACGATACTTTAAGGTTGACCGCAACTGGGGGAAGCATTTCATAAGGTACGAGAGTGGGTTCGATAGGAGTCTAGAAAAGCCTTACCAGTTGGGTAGCTATATGTCTATATCTAAGACTATCTATATCTATATCTATATCTATATCTATATCTATATCTATATCTATATCTATATCTATATCTATATCTATATCTATATCTATATCTATATCTATATCTATATCTACATCTATATCTATATCTATATCTATATCGTATTTCCTTAATTCCATAAACATATAGCTATATATTCTTGTTCAGCAACGACAGCTGACTGCTCTATCCGCAATCTCCCTCCATTTGCATTCTATCGTGTGTTTTACTATGCTAAATAACTTTATAATATTATGTGAATATTAAAGTTGAACTTAATATGAAGCTATGAATATTCCATCATCAATTTCAGAATGTTCTATAATGCTTTAGCTATATGTTAACTAATTCAAGTAGTCGATATATATAGTTAGTCGAGTCACCCCAAAACGTAAGTCAAAAAACCGCCACCAAGTCATTTAGTTGCCACACTTGACCACGTTCAAGTCAGCAGAAGGCAAATACATGCACTCACACACACACACACACACACACACCTCTGCTCATATAAAATGCTAATTTATAACTAAAACCGATCTATTAACTTGAATGTCAAAATAAACGCGAGCAACCCTCATGAACGAAATTCATGGCCAGTTGCCAGTTGCCAGTTGGTAGTTGGTAGTTGGCAGTTACTTATGGCCAAGAGTCCAGCGAGAGTTTCAGGCAATTGGCGGGCTGTGTGTGTGTGTGTGTGTGTGTATGCCACCATTGGGTGTCATTTGATTAGCATAATGCAACTATAAACGTGCCATAGCTTATTTTTACCAATAGCGAGCCCTCGCTAGAGGGCGGGGGCGTGGGTCAAAGGCGACTCGCTTCAGTTGGCAGTTGACATTGCCTGATATACACATTAAGCGTATTTTATTAGTGTAAATGTTGACGTTCGGTTATTTGTTTGAGCCATGACAGGGTCGGGTCAGTCCGCGGCCAGGTGAAAATGCCAATAGAAATTGAAATGGAAATGGAAATGGATATGGATATGGAAATGGAAATGGGCACTGGAAATGGCCGCGAGGCGCATAAAAAACTATAATTTGAATATTTATTACATTATTAGCGCACGTTTTTCTGTTGTACACACACATATACATATGTATGTATGTATGTACATATGTGTGTGGAAAAAAACCAATCCCAATTCCTTGTGGACCTAGTCATACCCATTGGCTTTATTGAGCTGCGTATTAGGCGCTGGTCATTAAGGCCAAACAACTTGGCCCTTAATTGTGGCCCAGGGCTTGGCCCCTACTAGTCCTATCCCGTTCCCTCCCTATACACATACATATGCATGTATGCTTGTATGTAGCTCAGCTGCCTGCCCCCGCGTCTGGCTTATCACCCGCTCTGCATCTTTGTCATCTTTTTCAGCTGCGTCTTGTTGTTGTTGTTGTTGTTGTTGTTTTTGTCATCAGATCATTCGCTGTGCTCTTCTAGTGAAATTTATTGGCTGGTCGACTGGCTTGTTCGCCAGCTACGTGATCACCCATAAAGGTGTAATAATTTTTATTAAGTTCACTTTGCTGCCCTCTTGCCCCTTCCCCACTTCGGTCCCTGCTCGGACCCCTTATGACTTATGCGTGCGCTGCATTCGTACAGATCACGATGGGAATCTTTACGCAGAATTTCTGTTCGTACCTCAACTTCAACTTCAATTTCAGCTCGAGCTGATGCTGCTGCTGCTGCTGTCGAGCTTTGGCGATAATCCAAGTCAAGACGTTGGCACGTGTCGGCATTCTGTTGGCCTTTGTCAACGATCCGTCTCGATCCGCACAATTGTTTGGCTATCGATTTGACTCCGTGTGCCCAGCCAGGCTGCGATCAACGTGCCAACGATAACGTCTCGACTCGCTCAACACTATAATTACTTCAATACTCTGTGTATAGAGCAAAAGAGGTATGCTGGCTATCAGCAATCAATTTGACTGTTTTCGTCACATTTGAAAACTTTATTTACTTAACTTGTCTAAAGCTCAAAAGAATCTTTTTGTTAATATGTATGAATATTAATTGCTTGGCTAAATTTTTATTAAATTCTCACCTTTTCTTTTCACAATTTCAACAATTAGCTTAGCAATCTAGTTTCCTGGTTTCCTAATCAGAAACGAGTTGGAAATAATAAACATTTCAGTATCTCCAACCCTTATTCCACTAATTAAAAGAATATTCTGCTAATTCACTTTAAAAGTCTGCCAAAAGATCAGTTTTATTCTATATATCAAATGTTTATATATATAGCTTTACACCTCTGCTTAACTGCTTTTATCGTTCAAAATTCTTGACACAAGTAGAACAACAACAACAGCAACAATAGACATCAATTGGCAACATGAACAACGCACCTTTAACTTAACCCCATTTAACACTTGTGTGTGGCCAGCACCCCCGCCCCCGGCCCGCTTCGTAGCTCGGCGCACCGGCAAAGGGGGTTGCTTGTTATCACCTTTCAATAGCAAAGTGCACATGACCAATTGGTGGCATTAGCCAACGGCCAGCCGTGGAGTTGGCCAAGTCAAGTAGATGGCCAAACGAGCGCTAGAAAAATGACTTCAATTAACTGTTCGGCTGACCAGTGACTAACCAAAAACAGAAAAAAATGGTTGGCAGCTCTCGAACGGGACACGCACACACACACACACACACACACACAGGTAGCGGGGTTGAAGGGTTGATCGCTCGAAGGGTTGACACACAGGGAAAATCGAAGCGAAGGGCGCCATCTAGCGGCCGCTAGCAAGACTAGGTGCAGTAAAACTAAATACCCACTCCCCAAGACCTGTGTGTGTGTGTGCGTGTGTGTGAGCCTTATCGATTCGCATAAATTAATTTTCATTTAAAACGAATACGAATGCGAATAGAACGAATAAAGTCAACGACGGCTTTGCGGCATTTTTATACTCACAATAACAAAAACAACAACAACAAATGCTAACGATAATGGGCAGGTACATAACTACACACACACACACATACACATATGGCCAAGCACACATATACGCCTTGTGTGTTTGCATATAGCGCCAATATATGACGAAAGCACCGCTGCCGCTGCCCGTCGCGCATTGCATGTGAAAACCCATTCGTTACCTTTGTTAAAAAGGCCAAATTTAGCGGCGACGGGGCAACAACAACAACCACAGCGACAGCGACAATGCTCGCGATGCTGCTGCCACAGTGGCACATCGACTAGCTCACAGAGAAATAATCTTGAAATTATCGAACGTAAAAGTTATCAAATAAATTATCAAGTTATCGAAAGGTCTATTCAATGATGAACTAAGCTGAAGAGCAGTTGACAATGTTATCGAAAGGTCTATTGAATGATGAACTAAGCTGAAGAGCAGTTGACAATGTTATCGAAAGGTCTATTGAATGATGAACTAAGCTGAAGAGCAGTTGACAATGTTATCGAAAGGTCGATTGATTAGACGACGATCTAAGAAATTAAGTATTGTTGGCTTATTGTTAATCGAAAAAGCTTAAATAAGCTATTTATGATGATAATTAGGACATTAGTATGCTTTTTATTGTAACTGTAGTTGTCACAGGAGTTATCGATGAATTGGTCTTAAGGAAACCTCTTTTCAAATGATTTATATTCAAAGTTATGATGAAAATCTTATTGATAACAAAAAGAGCAAAGTAAACTAATAAATCATGGAAGTTGATATTAAAATTTATAAGTAAATTATTTATTGATCACTGAGAACAAGAAAAAAACTATGAATCGATAATAAGTGGTCAATCTCTTATGTCATCTGTCAATATCGCTTATGGCACGCAGAAATTTGTTAATTAAATTATATATAAGTAAAAGAGTAGATAAATTAAGTTAATGCTAAGCCTATTGAATAGTTTGAACTCCTTAAGATGCTAGCTTTTGATCTACTTAAGAGGTTTCTCTTAAGTTTTTCGACTTAATAGTCCTAATTGATAGATCCCTTAACATATCTGAAAGTTAATTGTTATTGACTCCTTATATTGCTCGTATCTTGTGCCACTGTACGACGCTGGGCAACGGCATGTGAAACGCATACAATTCATATGCAAAGCTACACAGACACTCATGGGACACACATACATAAACGTATGTTGAATATCTATATATTTAGTATATATGTACGACTTTGTATATGGTATAAACTTGACTAAAAGGACTCGAGGGAGATATTAATCTACTTCTTTTATTTTCTTTCTTTCTTTCGGTTCGCGCCAGCAAACAGGCAGAGCCAAAAACGTTTCATTCGCTCCGTTCATTATTATTACCAACTATTCGCGGTTTTTGTTGTTGTCGTTTTAACCTGATACCGAAACCGAAAACCGAACGGAGCCCAAGCCCACACATACACACACACACATAGAGAAAGAGAGAGAGAGGGAAGGGGCCATTTCACTAGTTTTCAGCTGCTTTTCATTTTCCATGGCACGAGCTTTTCTCAGTTTTGCCTTTTGTTTTCAGGCAGCGCTCTTAACTTTTATTGTTAACATGCAATTCATTTATTAATAATATTCATATGTCAGTGGTGCATGTGTAACACCAGCACCACCAACCCCAGCAGCACCATCCAATCCACCCAACTGTTTCGTAACTATATGTATGCAGTATATACATATATTTTTGTATTTGTGCTTGCTTCATAGGGGTTGCCGTTGACCAGTTAGAAAAAAAAAAACAAAGTTATCGGAAAATGTCAGAGGCTAATAGGTAGTATATAACTAGAAAGGCAATATAATCTTGAAAGTATGTGCTTGCTGGCAGGAATTTAATTTATGGAGCATGATAGACCTCATTCTTCTCTTTATAATCAGATCTTGATTCATATAAGTTCACATTTTTCTATACAAACGGTAAAAAATATAACAATCATTTTATAAATTAATATAAAATAACAGTTAAAACATCTTTAATGCGAAATGAAGAAAGTCGTTAACAATTAATGAGCTTTTTCTGATTGTGAAAGCAATCTGATTAGTGAATGTTATCAATAGCTTGAAATAATTATTATCTGAGTTAATTTATGAAAACAAAACTTTAACTTGTTACCTTATATAATCTTTAAACTCTCAGCGACGGATGGTTGTGTGAAATATAACATATTTCTATGAAAGGAATTGCCGTTAGATAATTATCTATATCATATTGATAATAATTAATTTATAAAAACATAACTTTAACTAGTTAGCTTATATAATCTTTAATCTCTCAGCTACTGATGGTTGTGTGAAATATAATATATTTCTAGAAAAAGAATTACCGTCAGTTACTTATCGATATCATATCGATAATATACAATCATACTAATATTCTTTTACCAAGCATTGATTGCTTAAGTTAAACTAGATTGTGGCCCCTAAGAGTATATATACATATTCCCTGTCTTATCTATATAGCTTCTTTAGTCTCTCAAGAGATACAAACTCGATTTTTTACGTTCATCAGCATATAAATACCTTCTGTGATCGGACATGCTTCCTTTTTACCACTCAAAAAGCATTTGAATACACATAATTCAAGCATGGAAAACGGGTCTACAATCTCTGATAATATCTTATGCATTCGCTTTTTAAAATATCTGGCAAATGTCATAAAAATTCGTGTTTCTTGTTTTTTTTTTTAAAGGTTTTCATAAGTACATAGTTTTTGGTCTCTTGGTCCGTGTGAACAAATATAATATTTTGTAATAAACGTGTACTGAGATTTAATTAACTTCACACGTTATATATGCGCAGACCCTATAGAGAGGGCCCCCCTCCCACCTGTGAGCAGTGCTTCGGCTATTGCCGTCTCGCTTCAACACACAACATTAATAATTTAACGAGTTTAATTTGAAAAACCTTTAAAGGTAATTAACGTATATTTTTGGCAGTTTTATTGCATGTATTGTTGTTTTCTTGTTCGTCTCTCTCTTTCTCTCTCTCTCTGTTTTCTTGCCTTGCATTCAGTTGAGTAATAAGACAGGTAAGTATGTACTTATATATATATATATATATATATATATACATATATGTCTGTTGGTATATAGACGTGCACATAAGATTCATATTTTGCGGCCGTATTTGCTTTATTCCATGTTGCCAAGCGTTAGTCAGTCAGCCAGTTCGGAGAGTATTTAAAAAATTACTTAATTGTTGTCATAAACTGTCGACAACGACAACGACCAAGTCAAAGCTGAAGCTGCTAAGCGCACTTAGCACAGTCAGCGCTCAAAGTATGCAAACAGCTTGACAATTGAAAAAAAAATGGAAAAATTATAATAAAATGTTAGAGAAACTCCAACTGAACTGAAAAATTGCGACATGAAAAGAAAAAGTAAAACTAAAATAGTTAAAATATATTTAAGACTAACTTGATTTTACCAAAAATCTATGACTTACCCAAGTTTGAATGAAAAGTAGAGATTTAGCTCTGAAAAGACAGATATAAGAACCGAATCACAAGGTAAAAAGGTGTTTCGCACCAAAAAGCTAACCATTTGCACTTGGGTTAAAGTTTAGATATAAAAATATATATTATTTTTAGAAAACATGATAAATAAATGAAAATTTTCCACGTAGCATACATTGCCCATATTTAAAGGAATCCTCTTTCTTCTTATAAGCATTCCTTCTGACTTTTCGCTTATTCAAAGAACTGTCTGCAGTTATACAGAAACTTTCTTCGCCAACTGTCGGATTATACGTTTTAGTTCAAATCTGAGGCGCGCAGAGAAAGAAAGAAACAACCGAAAAATAAACAACAACAACTCTAAAGTTGACAGCTAACAAAACAGTAATCATAATAATAACTGAAAACTGGTTGTTAATAATAATATTTTATTATTATTGCATTACTTGGTAATGATTAATTTTAAGACTTGCTTTAGTTTCACACACTTGCGAGCAAGACAGGTGAGAGGGGAAAGATAGCACTGCTTATCGTGTATGTATTATAGCTAAGCACTATAAATTTGAGGTAGATAAATATGTACACATGCGATATCTAAGACAACAGAGCTTTCTAAACATCTCCCTTTCCCTACACGAGCGGCCAAGCTTAATAGGTGGAAGGAAGTGCCTGGTTCAATTACCTGTTTTTAATTCGTTATATAAGCGCTTGTATTTGAAGCGTTTGCTGCCTTTTATATCATTTTTAGCATAAAGATATTGAGACGACTTAGCGAGTTCGTGAGGCATATGAATTTTCAGCTTAAGAGCTTAATCCATTCATTGAATAGTCGATTTATGTTGGCTAATAATTAGTTTAAGATCTGTTTGTGCTCTTTAAAACCATACTTAACGGGATTTCTAATACATATTATTAGTTCAACAAACTACTTTTATAAGTTTGTTCATTCCTACCAACAAATCGATAAATATCGATTTATCTATATTCTTGAACTAGTTATATATATATGGTTTGATTCATATGATTGGCTTCGATTAGTTAAGAGTTTTTTTTTAAGAATTGCAAGTAAAATAAAAAGAAATCGATAAATATCGATTTCCCTTATGTATATGGATCGATATTCCATATGTTAAGCTACATTCATATGCTGGTGTTTCTTAGTATTAATTATTAATTAATACTTACCTACACATATATAATTTAATCGATAATTATCGTTTGTTTCTTCTCAAATGCACTTATTTGGTTATCATTTTTGATATGGATTTTTTGTCCACTCTTCACTAGATCAAGCTTGGTCGTTAGTTTTTTTTTTCAAAGAAACATAGGATAATATTTAGGTATTATGTATTTCATTCTATTGCTCATCTGATCTCATTTTGCACAAATTGCAGTGTAATTTCCCATTCAGGAATGCGAGATTCTGATTGTTAGTAAGTCGAGCTTATTTTCGTGTCTTTTATACACTTATTTATTTCCGTTAAGCAGGGGCGGGAGGTGGGGTTAGGCACTTTTAAATTGCATCATAAATTCAATTCAAATAAAGTCGAATTCACATTCACTTACTCATCCAGCTGGCCGAGTCGCGTCGTGCTTGGACTGATCTTAATTGAAATTTTGTGATCTTGCCTTTCAAAATGATCGTATGTATGTATGTATGTACATATGTATGTGCACATATATTCGACATAATTCCGTACGGTTCAGTTCTGTTTGTTTTGCGTTTTAATCAGGAAGTTTTTAATTGCGTCGTATATTTCAACTGGCAGCTAACCATATCATCAAGACTACAAACCCCCCGCCTCCCCTTAAGCAACAACTGCCCCTGCCCCCGCCCCGTCGACTCCTTGGCTGAGCTAAAAACCCGAAACCCATACCGCTCCGCGCTGCTCCCGACCTCTGCGTGTGGCGTCATTTAATTGAATTATTTCGAACGACTATAATAATAACGACAGCAGCAACAGCAACAACAGCGAGCAATGGAAAAAAGTCGTCAAAAAATCAAAAGATTGTTTGTTTTTGCTATTTCATTGTTGCTGTTGTTGTTGTTGTTGTGGCTGTCGTGTATATAATTAATTTTTAATTTGACTCGCAGAAATTGGGTAATAAAAATTGTAAATTGTAGCAGCAGCCCATATCCACCCTACAACCCTCCACCCCTTGTCGATACCCTGGTCAGCCACAAGGAAAGAAACCAAAAGAAAGCAGGAAAGAGATGGGTAGAGTTAAAAAAGCAGTTGCTCGCTTTGTTTGATTTGCCTTGTGCACCCTTTTTGCCCCTCACACACACACTCTAACGCCCACTCTCCTCCTGCTTTGCACTGTTCAATTTTACCGTTTCGTCTGTTTCGATTTCTTTGCCTTGGCAATTTTTCTTTGTCGCCGTTTTTGCATTATTAATAAAAAAAAGTAAACAGCGACTTTTTACGGTACTCTGTTTTTTTTTTGTAAATTTTTAAACAAGGCAGTGCCCCGCCCCCTAGCTTGGACTAACGGCAGCTGCTGCTGTCCAGCACGCAAAAATTATTATAATTTCCCTTTGGCTGTTAACCGGTTCGCGTTCGGGTACGGCTGGGGGTTCGGCTCTATTTTTATATACGTTTTTTTTGTTCGTCTTTGACTTTGCGCTGGGTAATCGCCTTCGATATGGCGCGACTTCGACTTTGGCGGAAACGGAAACGTAGCCAAAATGCGACGCCCTGCAGCCGTCATCGTGGCCGTCGCCTGCACCACCCCCGCCTCCCGGCCCTGCCCCTGCCCATGCCACGGCAAGCTGTTGTTATTTTTCTGGTGTAACAATAAAATTTTTGTATCCTTTTTTTCCTTTTTTTTACTTTCTTTTCTTCAAGACGCTACGAAAATCAAAGGCTGCCACATGCCGCCCAGCAATGTTGACGCGATACTCCACCCTCAACCCCTTCTGGCTCTGTTGCTGTTTTTAAAAACTGCGGCCGCAGCCAAACACCGGCAACCATTTACTGTAATTCCTTTTATTGTTGCTGGCTCGTGTTGTTGTTTCTTTTCTTTTTTATTTTCATAAACTTTCAATAATTTTTTGCTTTTACCCATTGGCTGTAGAGCTACGATGTAAAGTGAACGGCATTTGAGTTTAGTTGAATAAGGAAAAGAGTTAAGAGAACTTTTCTTGACTTCTTTTTGACTTTGGGAAATCATTTGAACTTAAAATTTATACTAAAAAATACTAATACTAATACTAATACTAATACTAATACTAATACTAATACTAATACTAATACTAATACTAATACTAATACTAATACTAATACTAATACTAATACTAATACTAATACTAATACTAATACTAATACTAATACTAATACTAATACTAATACTAATACTAATACTAATACTAATACTAATACTAATACTAATACTAATACTAATACTAATACTAATACTAATACTAATACTAATACTAATACTAATACTAATACTAATACTAATACTAATACTAATACTAATACTAATACTAATACTAATACTAATACTAATACTAATACTAATACTAATACTAATACTAATACTAATACTAATACTAATACTAATACTAATACTAATACTAATACTAATACTAATACTAATACTAATACTAATACTAATACTAATACTAATACTAATACTAATACTAATACTAATACTAATACTAATACTAATACTAATACTAATACTAATACTAATACTAATACTAATACTAATACTAATACTAATACTAATACTAATACTAATACTAATACTAATACTAATACTAATACTAATACTAATACTAATACTAATACTAATACTAATACTAATACTAATACTAATACTAATACTAATACTAATACTAATACTAATACTAATACTAATACTAATACTAATACTAATACTAATACTAATACTAATACTAATACTAATACTAATACTAATACTAATACTAATACTAATACTAATACTAATACTAATACTAATACTAATACTAATACTAATACTAATACTAATACTAATACTAATACTAATACTAATACTAATACTAATACTAATACTAATACTAATACTAATACTAATATTAATGCAAATATCTGTGCTAATATATTTTAAAATACATTTTTGTAAATATAAATTTATTAAATAATTTTTAAATTATTTTGTAATCATAATTTTCATAAAAAAATCAAAGAGAACTCAGCCTTAGGCAGTTACCGTAGTGCATTTCGCAGTTGCTAGAGCCTTCGCTTTTTAACATTGTCTAAGATGTTCTTACTCACTTCTTTGCATTTTTTCCCTTATTAATTTTGGTGCAATTTTTCGCCCCCTTTAGCGGGTTTCCTTTGGCGCTTGCCCCTTGGCCCCATCCCACTGGCGTCTTTGATATTGTTATTGTTGTTGTTTTTGTTGTTTATGACTGTTGCTGCCTGCAGCTTATCGTAATTCATTTGGCGTTTTTCCTTTCGTTTCCTTTTTTTTTATTTTGCATATCTAAACGGTCTGCATTAATTTCTATATTGAATCCTTTTATAGACCTTAAGCAGTTGGCCTTGCCGTCAGCTGCTAGTCGAAGCTTTGGTTATATAACTTTATATATATATATATATATATATATATATATATAAGTATTTTTAATTTCAGTCTGTCTAGGTGGGCGGGGGGCGTGTGTGTGTGCCTGCAACTTGAAGTTGGCTGCATTGCGTGCCAGCGTTTCTTTAAGTGTTTCCCCACGAAACAAAAATTGTCAGTTAGGCGACCCACGAATTACTCGCACAATACAAAAATAAAACGAGCCTAGGTTCCCAGTGAAAAGTAATTATATGCCACATATGCCACATATTGAATCACATTCTCTCTACTCTTACCCGCTTCTTTATACTTACTTAAATTTATATACATATATATATTGAACAGATTACAGATCTGGGGGCTGCAACAAAAATACTCCGGAAGTTGACATTAAACAGACTCAAGAGCTAGCATGAAAGAAAAACCAAACGAAAGAAAAACAATGCTCGAAAAACACAAAAACAAATAAGCGAAAAAGTAGTTAAATGCATGAAAATTACAAGACTAACAACAAATAAATAAATAACATTTTATAAATTGAAAAAGATAGAAAATACTCCAAAATCAACTAAACGAAAACGAATATTAAATGCTCTTATACAAATAGTGCTTAACAGAAAACGAATTCTTAATGCTTTTACAGATTCTCAAGATAATAAAATCAATTTTATTAAAATATTTCTTAACTTTCATATTGACTTTGACTTTTAAACTATGATTATATTTGGTTATATTTCAAAATTCGAGTCAGCTAAGTCCACTCTCCTGTTACACACTTCTGCATAAAGTCGTAGTAGCCTTTGGAAGAGCATTTGAAATAGAAAAGACATTCTCCGCACTATCTCAAAAGTCTGATATTCTGGTCGACTCCATGCCATGTCTAGCTAAGTATACCATATCATATCGGGGCAGAGCTCACGCTTTTTTTTAATTGTGGCAGAAATAGAGTAATGATGTGCTACAGTGGATACCCGGCAGACGGCTTTGAGTTGGGGCTCAACTTGGGCACTCGGAAGTGGGCATTTTTACTTAGTATTTTATACTATTATTGTTATTATTTTAGTGCTGTCGCTGTAAAACAAACAGAAAGTTGCACCAATGCAGGGAAGAGCTGGCGGAGGTGGAGGGGTGTTGGGCTCACCGAAGGTAGCTGGGAGCCACGTTTCTACGCAACCACATCCGGCATTTGTGTGAGTGCAAGATTTACGCTCCCACACATGGAAAAATGCTTTAGGAAAATAAAATTTACTTTGCTACCGACTCTGACTCTGACTCTGACCGAGGCTGCGAGAGCGCGAGAAAGTTCACTGGGTCAATTTGGTAGCTTGGAAGCGATTGTGGGCCCGGCTCTGGCACTGGCACTAGCTCTGGCTCTGGCTCTGGCTTTGGCTTTGGCTTTGGCTAAGACTTCGAGTTGGGCTGTCCTGTGCTTGCCATGATGTTCAGCTGTCAAAAGCCGCAAGGGTTCCAAGTCGAGTGGCTAAAAGTATAACAAAACTTGCAACATTCACTTGCCACTTACCGCTGCGTAGGCTGCACTCGACTTGCATTATAATACCGTTCGCCACATAGGCGTTGATGGGGTCTTCAATTGTTGGCTCACATCTGAAAGTCTTATCTTTAGCTTCCTATACAAGCTTAATACCTCTCCTTCAATCCAAGTTAAGTTATGTCCTCCATTGCAACATTTCCTCATTTCTCATTTCTATTCTCAATTTCTTTAAGTTTAATCTATATTCAACTTGTGTCTGAAGACATATCGTGTTCTTTCCGAAAACCTTTGGCATTTCCTTAAACACTTTCTCCTGGATTTTATTAAAAATTTGCATGTCGTCGAACTTGATATACGCCTGTCAGGTCCTGGAAATTACTTTTTTTTTTGTTGTTTGCTCTTTGTGGAATTAGTCGTTCCTAATAATAATACAGCACAGTTTTTTTTCGCCTCGCTTGCATAACATTTTCCGTATTTTTTTGGTTTATTTTTTCGATTTTTTTTTTGTTGGCACCTTGGCAAAAGAGAGTTCGAGGGTCACGCTGGCTGCCCACCGGAACAGGGTGCATTGAGCAGGGCGCCGAGGGTTGAGAGGGGAGCCACTGTGACTTGGTCTTAAGTCCATCAATCATCAGTCACATTTCGAGCTGCGCTGCCAGCGTCGCGCACTCAACGTAACATTCAAATCAATCAAAATGACGACGAGGCAGCGACGACGACTTCTGGCTGTTAAAACGAATTGGCAGCCCAGCCATCCAATGGGACTGCCCATTCCCATTTATGCAAAGCACAAGCTAAAACAACAACAAAAAAATACAAGAACAAAAACAAAAAACGTATAAATAATTTTTCATCGAATATGTGAAAATAGCGAAAATGTGCTGCAGCCTGATGAAGTTGTTCGGGCTCCCCTCCCTCATCACCCCCTCTAGTTGCCGCATGATGAATAATGTGCAGGATCGTTGCTGCCAGTCGGATTCGGAGTGGGGCTGTTGGAATAATGTTCATATGGCGTGTGTTGCCAACAGGCACGACAAACTCTGCATTCTGGCCCATCTGGTTGAAAGTCCACATAATGATCGATAATATAATATATTTTTGAATCCTGTTAAATTAGATCGCAGAGAGAGTCAATTAATTATATGAAATATATATAAAAAAACAACACGACTTTGCCTGGGCTTGGTTTTGCCTAGGTCCATCACTCGAACCCTAGTTAGAAACACAATTTTAACGAGCTTTTCTTATAGACACTGGATGAAATGCTTAGTTTTTTCAACCAATCCGCTTATTGCCTGTTATGAGAGCCCATCAGACAATCATCAGTGTAGAAAAATAACTTAGTAAAGTTTAAAATATATATAGCACTAATATATACAAAACATTTTATAAATTTAAAAGTTTTACATCCTGAAATACTTTGTATAACACAACATTTATATATATATCTTTCTATGCATAAGCTATATTAATAGCCAAATTCATACTGTTTTCAGTCAATCAATCATAAGTGAGATATATAATTATTTTTAGATATAGTATCAGTCAGTCAATCATTAATCAAGAATTTGAATTGAAATCTAGAAATACTTTATATAGTAGGCTCATCAGATATTCAGACACTTATCAGGTTTTTCCTGTTCTTCTCCATTTTCTGTTTAATCTAGTAGACTTTTGATTTAGTAATCTATAAGTAGGCCATGGAAGTTTAAAAGTTTTCCTTTGGGAACTTGGCTGGAAATAATTTCAGTTACGTTTCTACATTTGGGCATTACGCATTTCATTTTGTTTCAATTATTCTCTAGTGTTTGTGTTTGTGTTTAATTTTGTTTCGAAATTTTATGTGATTTTAGTTTTTCTTTAGTGCAAGTGCCAAATTGCTTCTTGGGGTTTAAAATGCTGTCGTTCGTTAAGTTTTCGCAGCCCTGGATGCAGCCGATGCGTCCCGCCTTGCTGCTCGCCACACGGTTCCCCATACGCCAGTATAATGAACACAACAACAGCAAAGACGACGACGACGGCGAGATGCCAACAAAGATCTCGGCGTCTGCTCAGCTCGCTCAGGCCGTGGAGAGCGACACGAGACTGGAGTCGCCGGAGCCCGTGCAGCGCATGGTCGAGCTGGAGAATGTGCGCTCCCGGATAAACGAGCTGGATCAGCGCAAGCTGCGGCATCAGGAATACGCCCAGATGCTCAAGCAGCTGATCATCAAGCCCACCAACTATGCCCAGGAGCCGAAGCTGCCCTTCAAGCAACCCATACCGGCCAACAACATGCGCCAAACGCTTCGCAACTGCTCCAGCACCGAGGAGGTGTTGCAGCTCACCAACGATCCGGAGCAGCTGGCCAACGAGCTGGTCCGCCTCTCCTGGGAGCTAAACACCGAGAAGCGCAAAAACGATGTCGTTCTGGAGAGCTACCTAGAGCTAAAGCAGGAAATGCTCAACGTAAGGTCCAAGACCAACTAGGACTAAACACGGTATATTGATATATATAAAGCGGTGTATGCCAACTACTTAACTCCAAACACATTTCACAGGTCCACAGAGAGATTTGAAAATATGGCAACCCTGGCAATCATCATTCATGGGCTGTGCCGTTCAAATGTTTTATAATTTTTATTCGTTATTTCTTGAAGATGTTCTACAAAACCAAAAGTTTAGATTTGACAAATTTCTTTTACGTAGTTGGTTTCGGGTTAGAAATGCTATTCATGGAGTTCTAGAGATGCTGAAAATTAGTTATGATAGATATTAGCCGGGTTATTTGAAGGACATCTCATCATTTTTATACCCTTGCAAAAAGGGTATATTAATTTTAGTCAGAAGTTTGCAACGCAAAGCATTTCCGACTATGAAAAGTATATATTCTTGATCAGCACGATGAGCTGAGTTAATATAGCCATTTCCGTCTGTTTGTCAGTCCGTCTGTCTGGATCAACGCAATCTCCTGCGAGACTATTGAAGCTACATTACTGAAATTTTGCACATAGGCTCCAATCTGCTGCAGGCATTGTATATCTAGGAATCATCCGGATCCGATGACTATATCCTATAGCTCCTATAGGACAGATAGGTTTTAAGAAAGGTTTATGTAGAATAACTTCGGCGCTATTGAATTCTAATACTTGAAATTTGGAATATATCCACTCTCCATCTGTCCCACCTTCATTCAAAAAGATATAGTATATATAGCTACGCCTTTTGGGGTCAAATTGGATATAACAGTATCTTCTCTGGATTCAAGATAGAATATCTAAATCGGAGTGTAGTCTACTGTTAACGTCCTCATAAGATCGATCAATAAGTTATATATCCACATCTACTAGTGACGTGACAAATCGGGAAGACCATATAGTGTTTAACATAAATCCTCTTTGGGTGCTGTTTGAGCCAGAGAGTTGAAACTTAAAACATATATTTGTATGGACCACCTTTAGAAAAAAAAGATATAGTATATATAGCTACGCCCATTAGGGGAGTGCCAAATCTTAAATTTTCCACCTAGAGACAAATCCTTTAAGTTTGACCGCTTCGACAAAATTAAAAAAATGATATATACTCGACTCTTTGGGGCATGTCAAATAGGAAAAAACTATGTTATCCAATGCTGAAAATTCGACATATATTTATATTACTGTTGCCCTACTCAATAGATTGACCACATTTTCAGGGCGTGGGAAATCGGTAAAAGCTCTATGCTACAAATTTACACCTGGAGATACAAAATTGTTCAAATACGTCAATCTGGAACTCTTCATGGCAAACCAGAGAAAACTATGTCTATATCCGCTACAATTTCAATTATTACCAAACTTCGGCATAAACGAAGTTAGCTCATCCCTCTAGTTCTAGCATTACATTCTGACTAAATTGAAATTTCTCGAGATGCTTCGACAGAGCTTACTGAGCTGCATTTGTGTGGCTGTGGCATCTTTTAAGGTTTATCGAATAGCCTCCAGCTGGACATTACTCTTAACAGGATGTCATCAATAAGTCGTACGATCAGCGCAATAACGAGCCGAGCTGCATCAGCGTCATCATTCTGTCATCATCGCGATCATTATCAGCATCATTATCATGATAGAGCGGCGTATGTGCGGTTTCTATTATTTTTTTATTTGTGTAAGCAATAAAATTTAAGTTTATTAAAGAAAAACGAAACAGATTCAAAAGAATTTTTCGCAAGTTGTTTCGGTGTCGGCGACAACGACGACATAAATTTAAAACCACCTACACATAAATTTTTCTAGATATTCATACGAAAAAAAAAAACAAACACACACAAAAAATGAACTGCAATAATCACAACAACAAGAACAACAAGCAGCAAGTGCAACTGTCAACTATTAAATGACATTTAACATGCCTACGAGGAAGCTGCCACGATCCGAAGGAGGTGCAGCACGCTGGAGGGGCAGCACTGCAGCGGTCTGTCGTCGAGCTATGGCTGCATTAGTTTCTTAAAATATCATTTCAAATTTCAAATCAAGTCATCAGCAGTGCGCCAGCAACAGCTACAGATCCAGCCCAAGACAGAGAGAGAGAGGCCAGGGCTGCATTCACTCTGTATCTGACCGGGGGCTGATGACAACAGCAGCAGCAGCAGCAGATTTTTATTTATCAGTCGTTGTTGTTGTAGCAGAGATTGCATGCACAAGTACACATGTATGGATATTTTCAATTATAATTTATATGCGATCATATTCGTATTTTTAGACAAATGAAATCTGTGCGCCCCAACTAGCTTGCAGCAGAGAAGCCAGTGTTGCTAAGTGTCATATAAGTGAAATCAATAGGGAAATGTGCAAATTTGAAATCTCTACGAAACATAACATCAGTTGCTATGCTGATTAGTTGAGCTCTCACAGTTCTTCCACAGCTCTTTCACAATAGATTTTCGAAAATCGATTCCATTTTCATAATGGTTTTTCTGTATTTCCCTTTTCTTACCTCAATCAATTGCAATTAGCAACTTAGTTGAATACTTGGCTTATTTGGAAAGCTGAGCTTGATGTTTTGTTAGTTAAGCGTAGTTGCCACATTGTTTTTTCTTCTTTCATATTTGTGATCTGGCAGCGCCTGCGCATGCAAATGACTTTGCAAATTTTTGCGTCTTGCTGGCAGCTCTTGAACTCGATCTTTGGCTTTTGGCTTTCTGCTGCGGCGCTCTTTAGAAAGTTTTTTTTTTTTTTGGCAAATCATAAACGCGACTATCAAAAATGGCGCTAGCCACTCCACCGTCGCACCACCACAAGCAGCGCCTCGGCACCGCATCATGGTCATGGATCACAGCACAGCTCGGTTTACTTGGGCTTAAAATTTAAATATGCCAAACGAAGTCGTCGTACAGTTGCCTCGAAGTCGGATAAGCTGACTCAGCCACCAGCCAGTCAGTCAGTCAGCCAAGCGAGTAGGGCTCTGCAACCGCCACCGCCCCCACCTTCTAAATAGTGCGTCCCGGGCACGCATTAAATGCGCACGAGTCTTGGGTTTTTGGGTCTTATCTAGAGGTATAGCTGCCCCGAAAGCCGCATTCCACCTGCTTCAGACTCTGCGCCATTTTGGAATTTCGTTTTCTGGACGAATGCGTCTAATATAAATTAACAAAAAAATACACGCATACATATGCATATTTATATATACATATATATTTGAAATTTGAAATGTTATGCTCATTGTTAGATTTAGGTGTAAGCGCGTTATTTTGGCTGCTTTTTTTGAGGGTTTTTGTATTTGGCTAATTAGTGTGGCTCATGGGAAACACATGGGGAAATGGCTCTTGGTCAAGGCCCGTTTCCACCCGCAGCCCATAACCCAAATTTCTTTTGAAGCATTTATAATGCGAACTTGCTTATTCATATTAGGTTTTTTATACGTTTTTTTTGTTTTTGTTGTTTTCGGTTTTTGGTTATTACTATTCTCTCTTTTTTGCATAAATTAAACCTTTTTTGTACATCAGCATACATGATTTTGAAATAAAAGCCGCGCAGATAGTTAGATAAATGTAGAAAAATATTTCTAAAATGAATTATATTAGCTCGATGCATTTAGTTGAAATTAGCTTGAATGGGCTAGAAAATATTGGAATAAAGAAGTTTTTAAATAAAATATAAAATCTGCTTTATTAGTAAGCTCAAAATATATATTTTTAAATATTTATTAAAGACTTAGAAAATTTATTATAAGTTTATTAGTTGGAATGGGCTATAAAATTTTAGAACAAAAAAGCATTGAAATAAAAGTTCTTTGAAATTTATTGGCAAACTCAAAATACATTTTTAAACAATCATTTCTGACTTAAATTTTTTTAAAAATTATATTTAAGGTAAAATAAAAATGTGTTTCATTTACAAGTTCTAAAATATATTTTAAAAATATTAATTTCTTATCTAAAAATATTTTAAAAATTGTTTTTAGAGTTTTTTTTTAAAAGTTATGTCTAAAATAAAATAATGCAAAATTTAAAAATTATAACAAAATTTTAAAATCATTTATTGTAATCTAAAAAAATATTTATGGAATTTAAATTTATAAAATTTATAAAATTATTGTTTGATCTATGATAGATATGATCTATTGATTGATATTTATTCTATAAATTATATGAATAAAAAATTGATTTTTTGTTATTTTAGATCAAAGAAATTCTTTTAAATAACATATAAGATGTGTATGAGATCTATGAAAGCTCCACGAATATTTTAGCTTAAAAATACTTTATATAATAATGGAAAATTTCATTTACCACTCGCTTATGGCTAGGCCGTTGCAATATGCTCGAGGGAAAAGCGTGTAGCGCATAGACAAGAGTTATTAAAGCGTAAATTCGAGACTATTATGATTATGTAGATCTCTGAGTACATTGTGCGTATATTGTTTTAAGCTTTAGTGCGAGGTTCACACTATAACAAAAAAATTAGTTATGTCTGTTGCAGCAGCAGCTGTTGCTGTTGCTGTTGTTGTTGTTGTTGTTGTTGTTGTAGTGTTTATAGTGTTGCTCGTATTTAAATTATTGTTGCTATTTCATCAGCTGGCTGGCTGGCTGAGTTCAATGACTAATTTATGAAAGTTAGCCTGACTTGGCTTTTATTGGGCATGAGCCGGAAATTCCAAGTGCCCATGCCCATGCCCCTACCCTGTGCACCTACCGACAAATTCACTCTGACTGCGGGACCAGGTAAATAGACAACATCCAATTGTCAGTTATCTGAAAATTGTAACAAGAAGTCGCAACTGCTCAAACACAAATCCAGCTAAAGGCAGCCGACAAGGACCTTTCCGGGAAGGGCGGACACGACTTGGCTTATCTGCGGTCGCGGTTGCTTCAACCATTTTCGTGTTGACATGTGAATTTTCGCACGCACTTGTTGCACGTTGCGCCTTACCTGTTCCTTTCTTTTTTGTTTTGCGGCTAACCAGGACGCTAATCGGCCTCGGCGCGGGGCGTGTGCCGACAAAAGCCGTGTCCAGGATATCCTGTGCTTCTTCAGCGTGTGATAACTGTCCCGACCTCTCCCACTCTCTCTCTCCCTCCCTCCTGTGGCAATTGAACGCCCCTAATTGAGCTATAATACGTGGTCCGAAAGATGATTTAATTGTATATATGGCACACACACACACACACACACACACACACACACACACACACACGTAGTATATCAGCAACATCTATTTGCTTTGGTATTTGCCGACTCGCCGACTAAATCAATTTTTATGTCGCACTTTGCAGTTAATGTGGAGCGCCGACACCGGCCACATGCCCCATTTGGTGGCAACACCAACTGCTCCTCAGCCACGTACATTAAATATGCATCAAAAATTGATGATGATGCATTTTTAACGATTCGACAAAGATTTTTATGTCGTGCATTTGACAAGATTCGACAGACCCAACTGACGGATTGCCATGCTGATCCATGATCTGCAGCGTGCCGCATGATCCATTCCTGCTCCATATATGTATAAGAGATGTTGTTATTGCGTCTGGCTGGCTCGATTGGATTTTGATCGGCCTTTGATAAATTCCCATTTTCGTCTGGCATTCTTCGATTGTTAAAGGTTTTTGTTTGATGTGATTTGTTCTCAATGAGAACGCCTACACACACGCATAGAATGTTGGGACAGTAGTACATGTCAACGCCGTTGGATGGCGCTCTGAAGGCAGTTAGCCGCGTCGCTTTGGCTCACACGCTGCGCGTCGGCATGGACAGGTCGTAATTATTTTTGTGGCCAAATTGAATTGAATTAAATTGTGAATGTGAAACAGCACAAGAAGCAGAAGTACTAGCTGAACAAGAAGAAGAGGCACCACTACCAGAAGTCACTGTAGAAGTAGATGAAGCCAAAGCAGCGCACAAATGAACAACGAACTTTTTGGCCACAGTTGAGCGATTCTTGGGTGTCGTTGTCGTAGTCGTTGTTGTTGTTGTTGTTGTTGTTACTGTTTTGTGCTCATCGTCACTAGCCAGTGACGCCGCAGCTCACTTGCACCTGCACAATGACGACGACGACGACGACGACGACGGCGACGACGACGATGACGCTCCACAGCGAGACGACGTCGCCTAAGTATCTTTCCCAGTTGCTGTTGGTGTTGCTGTTGCCATGCCCAACTACACACTTCCAGGCACTGTGGCAACAGCCATCATCAGCATTCGTGGCCACTGTCACTGTCAAGCGTAATCATAATTTATTGTAATTATTTTGTATTATTTTTTAAAATTGTTTTAATGAGTCGTCGCCATCGTCGACTTTGCCAGCAGCGCCTTTTGTCGACGCTTCTTTGGCTGTCGCTGCGATCGCTTTGGATTTTTACCTGATTTTCCAACAGCATGAATTCAACAACGATGTTCAGTTAATTTTACCGCAGTCACCTCGATCTGCCAGTAATTACATTATAGATACCAGTACGTATTTCCATGTTATGATTACCGTTGTTTGCCAGCAACGACAACAACAACAGCAACAACAACAACAACAATCGCTGTAACGACACTTTTCTGGCATTTTGTCAAACGAAATTTCATAATCGGAAGTGTTGACTCTTTATGTGTGTGTGTGTGTGTGTGTGTGTGTGTGTGTTTACCTTATTCGACTGCTATTACCGAGTACTTTTAATGAGGCTCAATTATTGAAATTTCTCAAGTGCAGTAGAGCTGTAAGAAATTAACTTCCCTACAAGTTTTTTGTTAGCCGTGGATTGCATGCGATTTGTGTGCTGTGGATGCTATGTGGAACGCAATGAAACAAAATAATAATTACTTTAATCAAACTTAAAGACTCTACAGATGAACAACATGCCACATTGTCCTCGATGAGGGCAACATCTGCAAGATGTGGAACGTATGTGGAACTTATGACTGTGTGTTTCTTCAAATGGAAATGTGTAAGATACTGGGATATAGTGAGAGCTTTTAGAATATAAGTATATAAGCGTCGATCGCAGTACTTCGTAGAGTGGAACGCATGTGGATTTTATGTGGTAGATATTAATGATAGCTGTTATCAGCAAAATGTTGTGGATTGCAAGTGCGTTTATGGTACGGTACTACCTGCGGAACCCATGAATGTAATTCCCTATAATAATACATATTTAGTAATCTATTAATCCCTGTCTATTCTCAATTCAAATTATTTCCTATTATCGAGTTTTGCTGGATCGTAAGTGGAAGATAATTTGAAGGATCTTAAGTCAGTGGATTGCAGCTGAAAGTCATATGAGAGTACACACTGATGGGACTATACACACATACACTCACACATATACATACATATATATATAGCCACATCCCTGTTCGAAATTGAGCAAGTGCTGACAGCTTTAGATGCTGACGCTGTCGCATTGCTCAAATGGTTGGGCACCTGTTGATCTTATGCAAATATCAAATAGTTGTGCGCTGAACAATAAGATCCCTTACAAGATCCACAGACGTATGGACAGAGCAAGTACACATGTTCATTTTGATAAGCGCGTGTTTTGTTGCTCTTGTATTTTTTGTTTTCAAATCTTTTGTTTGAACTTTATCAGACGAGGCTTGCGTGCACCATGAGGGGAGTCGGGAGTTGGAAAATGGGTATCGGGAAGCGGAAAGCGGGGGTGTCTCCGGTCTACGTATGTAGATGTGTGTGTGTGTGTGTGTGTTCTGTGTTGTGTTCTTAAAGATTTGTGGCTTTGATGTGGGCTGTGACGATAAGATAGTATTGTGCACAAAAAGCAACGCATACCATGGCTCTCTGTGTGGGGGAGAGTAGGGGCTAGGGTAGTTGCTAGGCGGAGGCAGGCTCAGTGCCAGGCCTCGTGGCAGTGCATGCCAAAGCAATGAGGCTGATTTCCGAGAATAAATTGTGATTTCGTTTAAATAGTTGGTAAGTTGTTGTCGACCAAATAACAAATAACAAATATCTCAAAAGACGCTCAACAACAATCGCAATCAAACAAATTCCAAAAAAACATTCTGTTTACATGCTGATAATGGAGGCTGTCAAATGTCCAAAAGCCACAAGATGGGGCATGTGGAAGAGTCAACAAGATTGCGACCGAGGCACAGCATCAGCAGCTCAATCGGTGACTGAATCCATATTTTGGTAACTCATAATCTAACCACATCTCTTTCTATCTTTACATGTCTATATCTAAGTATCTATAAGATTATCAGCCTGAATTAAGCTACTTAAATATTACTTACAATAGCCTGATATACTTCTGTCTTAGCTTCTTTGCTGCTTTCTGCTATTGTTGTCTCTGTTTCCTCTGCTTTTTTGCTTTATTTACTCATGATTGTCGCCATCGTCGTGCTGGGCTCATTATTTTTATGGCTCTTTGTGCCCAGCGTTTCTACCAAAAGTGATCTAAATCTATTGACTGAACTCCCAGAGACCCCCTTCCAACTAGCCCGCACTGGAGTTGGAGTTGGAGTCGGAGTCGGAGCTGCTGTTGCTGCAGCTTCTGCTGCTGGCCGCCACCTGAGAACCCGGCAACAAGCGAATGGCTTGCTATAATTTTTATGACGCTTTATGCTGCCGCATTTCTGGCTAACTATTTATGCCAGCCAGCAGTAGCAGCAGCAGCAGCATTCACTTATATTTTTATTGTTATTCATGCATAATGCCAAAAAGATAAATAACAAATAAATTTCTTACTACGAGTATGTACTCTGGGCTCACTTCTAGCTCTCCCAGTTCCACTCTTCGCCTCTTTGTGTCTTCCTTACTCTCTCTCTCTCTCTCTCTCTCTCTCTCTCTCTCTCTCTCTCTCGCTGTCTCTTGGCCAAGTCTATGCGGTAATTATTAATAAATGCTGCTGCCTTTGGCTTTCGTCTGCGCCTCCGCTCTCTAATAATATTCACGCTTCGCTAAACATTGAAGAAAACTTAAAGACTCTGGCGACTGCGACTCGAACTGGAACTAGAACTAAGACTGAGTCTTAAAACTGAGACAGTGAATAGACCTGGGCCTGGGCCTGGGCCTGGGCCATGCCCTTAACGTTGCGACCGACAACCAAGAGCCGACGACCAATTGTCTTTTGGCATATTTTCAAGTTGAACGCTCGGCAATATTTTTTTTTTGTACGTTTTTTCTTCTTCTTCTCTCTGCCTCCTTCCACCATTTCTAGAGATTTTCTAGTGCGATTAAGCGAAAAATGAAACAGTCTCATAAAAAATATCGCTGTGGCTCAGCGCCTGCCTCCAACTCTGCATATATATATGTGTGTGTGTGTGTGGATAACAATCAAAACTCAGCACATACATAAAAATTAAAAAAATGGTGGCTGTTATTGCGTTGTCGTTAGGCTTGGGCTCAGATCTGAGAGCAAATTGAAGTTACCTGAAGTTATGCCTGCAAAGTTCAATGGCAAATTGCGCGGTGGATTGCATGTGGATCGTATATTGCGTGATCAGCTTGGCTTTGCAACTACAGTGGGTCGCATTCGTATTATGTTGAAAAAAGGTTTGTTTCCCGCTGCTGTTTGAGTGGAATATCCAAATAGGCATTAGCTAAATAGAAATATATCAAAAAATGTGTAAGCCTTGGCAAGATATAAAGAGTCTAAACATGCCTATGTTTGCTAATTGTCAGCAGGTGAGTATTTACATTTATAAAACAAAGAGATAGAGAGAGAGATGGCCAATTGAATAGCATTTTGCATATGATATCCATATTGATCGGTTCAAGAACCTTTTGAGCCACAATTGTGGCACATGTCAAAACTAGCCCGTCGACTGGCTGCGGGCGGCGGGGGGAAACGCTTCAATAACTCATCTGAAAGTGTTCGCCCCTTTGTGCCGAATGCAAATTTCGCTGGCCACGCTCTCTGGGCCATGGAGCGAGTGGCTCTGACTGCTTTGCATATTGACATCATCATTTTGCCGAGACGACAAGCTGTCAAACAAAACAATTGCTGTCAAATTTACTACAATGAGCCCAAAAGGAAGTGAGATGAACAAAATACAAAAAATGAAGCGGAGTATGCGAAAAAAAAAAATAAAAATAAAAATACTCGATGAAAAAATTGAGCTGTCAGTGTATTTTTTTCTTCTTCTCTTTTATGGGGGAGCAATTTCAACATATCAATAAATTTTTGACAATTTCTGTAAGGAAGCACACACACACACACACCGACACAGAGAGAGAGGCAACTGAAAACGAAGGAACACCTTTTCAATAAATTTGCTACAACTGTCAGGCGAAACAATGTCATTGTCACGGCGCAGCCGACTTGCAGGAACTGTGAGCCGACCTATAAACCTGTCACTGGCTCAAAATTGAAGCCCGGGCGGCGCGACGGCCCCTGGGTCGGTGGTGCACAGCGATGACAACGACAACAGCAACAACAGCAACAACAACAACAACAACGACGTCGACGACATTATTGTCGCTAAACAAACGATCAAATGGCAATTTAAAAGTTTTTATTTAACACTAAATCACCCACACCCCGCACAAATGAGACGCCATCGTACACCCCTCGACCTGCCCACCCACTTCACCCTTTGACGGCGGGGCCCACCTGACGTGCGCTTTCTTTTTCAATTTCGAACCCTTTCGAGCCGGGCAACCCTTGCGCGATTTTCAATAACTTGTAGTGAAAGCAGCCGAACAAAAGGCGCAAAACTTTACCGAGCTAAATTATGAGCTTGTTTCTGTTTCTGTTTCTTTATTATTACATACATATATATATATATATATATATATATTTTTTTTTTGCTTCACTTCTTTTTTTTGGCTTTCCACTTGTTTGGTTCGGTTTGCGTTCTTTTTTCCTGACTTTTGACTCTCGGTGGAATTTGACGCTGTTGTGTTCGTTGCATGCATGAAAAAATGTTCTTGCCACAAGGGGCACGTTGGGAGCGAAGTTATCAAGTCAGGCATATTGGTATTGACAACATTGCGAAGCTTCTGGAGTTGGGCACATGCTATGCAAATGCTTCCAATCCAAACGATTTTCCATTGTTAAACTGCTCAACAGGCTAGAAAAGATTTTATGCCAAATAAATTAACATAAAATGTATTAAAAAATTTAAAAGAATAATATTTACATATAACAGCTTAAGATATTACATTTTTTTTTTAAGATGGCAGTTATTAAATGTTAAATTCAGCTAAAAAATAATATATTTATATTATTTTAATGAATAAATATTGAAATATATAAATTATTTCAATTATTATAAAATGATGTAAAATTAAAAAAATATTTACGTTTTGTAGCTAAAGATATTTTTTTTGTTTGAGATGGCAGTTATTAAATGTTAAATTCATCTAAAAATAATATGATATTTTACTTTAAGGAATAAATATTGAATTATAAAAATTATTGCAAATAAATTAACATAAAATGAAGTAAAAAATTTTAAAAAAATATGTACATAGTATAGCTAAATTTATGAAAGATAAAATAAATAATAAAAAATAAATATTAAGAAATATAAATTATGTCAATTAAACAAAACAAAAAATATAGTCAAAGATAAAATATTTACACTTAATAGCTAAAAGGTATTAGATATTATTATTATTATATATATATTAAATTCATTTAAGAATCATCAAAGATAATAATGAATAAAGAATATGAATAGCATTTCCTTATGAAAATCTTTACTATTTTTAATAAAAAAAACTTTCAAAAGCTTTTCTGCTTTCTAAATTAAAAAAAAAAACATTTTATTTAGTTTCTTTAGTATATATACATAGATATAACTTTTGATGATTTAATAATTAAAACTGATATTTGTTTTTTATCATAAAAAAACAGAAACTTTAGAAGGAAATATGAGAAAATATAAATTCCTTCTAATTAAAACAGATATTTGTTTTTTTTTTTAAATAAAAAATAATTCCTATAGAAGGAAATATGAGAATATATGAAACCTGTTATAATTCATAATGCCCTTTTCAGACTTAAGATCGCTTGCAACTGACTAAAAAGGAAGAAGCATTAGTTGAGTAGATGAAGCCAATCGAGCAGGGTCGAGGGCTCTATTGTTGTTATATTTGTTGCAGTTATTACTGTTCTGATGTATATGCATATATAGACATGTATAGTTAGGTGGTGCATATGTTGCTACTCATCCTGTTGCTGCTACTGCTGCAGCAACAATTGCGGTCACGCTTCGTTAAGCGGCAGCAACAACAACAACTAAGAGGATGATGACGAAGTCGCTGTATAGGGCTGATTGAAAGATTATTTTGCACTGATAACGCTAAAAACGTATGGTTGGATGGTTGACCACAAACCACCACCACTACTAGCAGCACCACCAAGAGCAACAACAACAACAACAAAAGTCAAATAGAGCGAACGAAAAATTGCAGTTCGAAAATTGTTGCGCTTTCGGTTTGCGTGTTTGCATTTTGCATTTAGCATTTTATATTCATTGCGTTGTCGGCTGTCCGCTGTCCATTGTCCATTGTCCATTGTCGATTGTTGGTTGTCGGTCGGCGGTCGGCGGTTGGCGGTTGTCTGCAGCGCGTCGGGGTCGTCATCAATTCGCAATGCATTTCCCACATATTCAGCGACGTTCCGAGCGACCATCATCATTAATAATATTGAAAAGCCCTAATTACAGTTAAGTGGCCCAAACGAGTCTTGTACGCATGAAAGAGACAGCATGCTCAAGAGAGAGAGTGGTTTATAGGCAGACAACACGACGTATTGAACTTGAGTCTTGTGTAAAGGGTGCCACAGTTCGACTTCCATCCAAAAACTGGGCAGCTAAGGAGCTGTCCCGCTCGTTGCGTAAATCATTTTTCCCACCCCTAAAAAGGCGAGCGTGCCCTCACCTGCCTGCACAAGGTGCCACAGGTTGTGCAGGTGCATGGACACAAGTGCAGGCCCCTGACCCAGACACAGGCCGAGACCCCGACTGCCGATGACCCTTGCATTGCTATAATGAAATCATTTATAACTTTTCTTCATCGTGACCAATCGACTGTGCGTGTGTGTGTTGTTTTTGTTTTGCTGTCTGTTTTGTTGGGCTCGTTTGTAAGTAGTTTTCTTTGTGGCCCTCACTATTCGAGTCCTTTGAGCCCATTGATAAGAGCAACGCAGTCGCACGTGGCTACTGCGCAGCTGCAACAGCTGAAACAGGAGAAGCAGGGAGCTTGCCTTTCGTTTTCCAACTAAGAACTCCTTCAGCTCCGCTGATGACAGCTAGTTCTTGCATAATATGTATGCTCTGAAATACAGAAATTTAGCTAAGTTAATGCAAAATGCAACCAAATTTTCTTTAATTTTTAAAATAATATATATTCCTTTAAAATCCAACAACTAACAATAATCCATATATAGAATGTATTTTTTAAAAAAATATTTATATACGTCTTCTTATTGATTTTATTTTAAGCCAAATCATCCTTAAATCAGAGATTATAAAATAGTATTTTACGGCATTCTCTTGTCAGTTAAAATACCAGAACAGAGTGTTTGGTTTTATTCGGTATTTTATTGTTATCTAGTTTGCTTTCATTAGGTATCGAGTTGGACCGAAAGTCGGACTATACTTATTAACAAAGCAGGCCTCAAATTAACCAGAGAGCTTTACTGTTGTTCAAGAATTTTTACTGTGCTCTATACACTTTTTTTTTTCAGTTTATTATGTCACACCAAAAAAAAAAAAATAGATAAAAATTACTAATCCTATTCTTAACGTATTTCGGGACTGATCGTAAATTTTACCTTTTGGAGTTCTTACATAGTGTACAGATACAAAAAAGACAAATATAAAAACAAATCCAAATTTCAAAGGTGCCACGAAAAATGAACACAAATATATGGAGCTCATCCCAAATGGGCGGGACTGGAGGCGCCCTCAAGGCGCTAGCCAAGAACCTGGCCAATCAGCTGACCCTCAATCGGACGGAAATGAAACGAGTGGTAGCTCGCGTCATATCGGAGTGCCATGGCCAAGGACATGTGGGGGATTACAATGGGCACATGTTCTATGTGAAGCCAGAACGCCTCGATATGACCCGGCAGATAACACACTCCAAGGAGGCATTCGACGATATGTTGCACCAGAAGCGTTTGCGCTCCAAAAAGCAAGTGGCGGGCTCTCCGTCCGGCTCCCGTTCCCTCACATACAAGATGACCGTGGACGACAAACAGGAGAAGAGCCTCACCGGCGTCATCATCGATCAGAATCATTTGCGACACCGTGGCCACCCGACAGAGATTGTGGTCCAGATGTCCAAGCCGGGTACACAAAAGAAGAGCAGGCAGCTTATCAAACGCAGACCACCGGCTCCCTCCAACCATCAATTGACAATAAAAAAGCAAATGAACGTTCGTCCAGCCCCGCTGAGCAATCCCAAGACTTTGAACAAGTTACCGAAAAAGTCAAAGCTCCCACAACTACCCAAGAATAAATCGGTGGCAAAGATCGCTTCGAAAATTGTCAAGCCCAAGTTGTTGGCTGCCAAGAGTCAGCCATCCCGACAGATGCTGCAACCAGCCAAGCTGCCCAAGCTGCCCAAGCTGTCCAGGCTGCCCAAGCTGCCCATGCGCCAATCATCCCAGCCCCGCATGCATGCCGGCAATTCTGTGCGTACATCCGTGCTGGTCATTAAGGAGCCACCCAAGACAAAGAGCGAAACACTCAGCCGAGCCAGAACCCCATCATCTGGTCCGACCACTACACCGAAGAGGCCGGGCATCCTGAAGAAAGCCAAGGCCGGCAAGCTGACGAAAAAGAAGAGCACAAACAGCTGCCAGCCCACACAGGAGGAGAAGATCAAGAAGAAGCCGAAACGCCTCAGTGCCGGCGGTGTTCATACCAAAGTGAGCCGCACCATGACTTCAGCGGCCAAGAAGCGCGAGATTCCGCCCTGGCGCATAGCATATCAGTTTCAAGGTGGTGCCGGTGCCGTCTACCGACCAAATCCACCGATCACCAAGCAAAAAGCCAAGTCGAAGCTCACTCCAACATTGCCGCCTAGAAATAAACAAGTCATGTCAGCGAACAGCTGTCGGCGCATGCGTTTAAAGCGATCGCAGGCGCGTCTCGCCAAGGACCTGGAGCGGGACGAGGCCATCGATGATCCGGAGCGCTTAGAAGCCGGCAGCTTGCATCGCTATAGAGCCAAAGGCATTGACTGCCCAAAGCCGAAAGTCAAACGCACCTACAAAATAAGCGCTCGGCTCCAGGAGCTGGCGCTGCCAGCACCGCATCGCCGATTCATACCGGAACCGGCGCCTCTACGCACCCGTCCATCCGTCTTCAAGCCGAAGCTGAAGCTACGCCGTCGCAAACGCCGCGTCCTTGTGGACAGCAGCCTGGGGAGCATTGAGGGCATGCGGCCCACCTCAAGATCGGGCCTATCCCCAGCCAAACGTAACCTGACGCTCGCCTTCATGAACAAGGAGGGACCACGCAGTCCACGTAGTCCACGCAACCGACGCAGCGTCCTTTGGCGGTAATTAACGTCCGTGACCTAACTTCTGCTAGCGGACCGCATTCTTCATGCACTTGGAGTTTACTTTTTGTCATGTAACATTTTCGCAGACACCTTAAAAAATTTTGGAGTTATGACTGATGTGATTAATTAAAACAATCAGATAATACAAGTGGCTCTGTTTCATTCCAATCATTTAGCTAAGAAGTATATCCAAAACTGAATTAGTTTACTTTTAATCTATATTTCTCTTTTTCCTTTGCTACCCATCCTCCAAACACCATTTGCTCGCGAGCCAAAAAAAAAGCCTTTCAAGCGGCTGAAAGGGTGTTTGGAATCATTTAAGCATTGCGGTGTGAAATTTCACACCGATTGCAATAAAAATTCAAGCAGCCAACAATAAAACGGGCTGCGGCAAGAGAAAGGCGCTACATTGAAACAGAATCAATCAAACTGGCGAACGATCGTGGCTGAGGCAGGGTCTGTCCAGGTCTGTCGACATCTGCGCATGCGCCGGATGTGAATGAATGTGTTTGGTAGCTGGGGCAACCGATCCGGGCCACGTTGAAGCGGCGTTAATGGTGTCACTAAGTACGCCGCAAACAGACCAACAGACAAACAGACAAACAGACAATCGACTGGTAACTGGCGACCGGACGCGCGTTGGCCCTCAGCTGAGCGTCTGATCATCGAATGGAACCAATAAAAGTTGCCTTCATTGTCTTTATTTGCGCGGGTCGCGCGTCTGTGCGCAGCCTGCACTCAATGTACTCATACTCGCACTCATTTCCATTAGCATTTCATTCAATTTGCATTCGGTTGGCCGCGGGTCGCGGACAGTGTACGGTTGAATGGTGTTGCGGCTGTTGCGGGTGTTGCGGCTGTTGCGGGTACATGCAACCAAAACAATTCAATTGTCCGGCTGGTTGGGTTTTTTGGTGTTGGCTTTCTTGTTTTGTGGCTGTCAGTTGCGCTACATTGCATATCACACATTAGCGATGTGACTAATCCGATAACGATAACAACGACAAAGCCAATACATCGCATCTGTCTATTCCAGTTTTCTCGCTGATTTGTATAGATTCTACAACTAAGAGGATCTTATCCTATATTGATTGAGTCTAGATCTGACTTCTTGCTGGATGCACGTTAGCTTTACCTTCTGATCGGTTGCCAATCAATGGCAAACCCAGTTGAATTGATAACTCAATGTGCTGAACTTGTTGCATGGCCAGAAGTCTAGTCTAAATCGATCTAAGTATTCATTTCGTACCCCTACATTCTCTCCCTCGCTTGCTCGGATCTTCTAAGTGCCCGCATATTGAAACTGGCAGCCGCAGTCGCATTTGCAGTCGCTGTTGGAGTCGCACTCGCATCGAGTAAATGTTAATTGTGTCTGCAATATTTTTTCCAATGAAACATTTTTATGTTAATTCGAAAAATTGTTTTACAACCAATTAACTTAGCCAATGCACCAAAAAGATCAACGGACAAGATCGTTCACTCGGCAACAGCAACAACAAACGGCAAACGGGGAACTGTGAAGTGGGAACTAACGAGTGAGGGTGAGGGTCATCAGGGTGAGGGATAAAAGGCCAGCGGATCGCATTGCATTGCATGCCGCACGCCGCTTGGAATTTCATTACGCGACTGTCAGTTAGCTCAACCAGAAGTCAGCCAGCGGGCAGGCAGGTGTACAGGCAGCCAGCTCTCTCTCTCTTTCTCTCGCTCTCTGTCTGTCTGTTGGTGGTTGTTAGGGGCGCTGTTTGCTGCGGGTCCTCAGCTAGGCTCGCTCTAAATCAATCAAGCGCAACAAACGCCAAAAACACAAACAATTTCAATTAAAATGCCAGCGTAGCCACCGCCACCGCCACCGCCAGAGCCACAAAGCGTCCACTCACATACCCCTCCCCCGCCGCTTGTAAATGGCGCGCGCGGCAGCTACAGGTGCGATTGTCAGCAGCTCCTGACCTCCGACTGCCGACTGTCGACTGCGGTCGTGTAATGTAATTAGGAAGTTATGTGAGGGTCGCCGTCGCATCAATCGAACCATCGATCGCTTCACATTTAAATGCGACGTCGAGGTCTAGCGAATAAAGTCGTAGCAGCAGCTGCTAGGGAATTGGGTTGTTTGCTAGCTCCTTCAAGTGGTCACTCGTGACGTGCAGGTTTTTTTTTAATCATTTTTCTGTTTTGTGGACTGATCACATTTTCCCATGGCTAGTAGAAGATCTTCATTAGTTGCGTGGCGCGGCTATCGAGCTGGCAGATCAGCTCTCTGCGCAACTGCTCGACATCCTTAGAGAAATATATGATTTTTGTTACGCTTCGCCATCTTTGGTAGTCTCCTGACTACCCCAAGCTTTCCCTCCCCCTCTGGCTAACCCAGCCGGATGATATACGAGGAATGCTTCAGCTAATCTAGCGCTGAGCATCGAAGTCACGTTGTTCTCAGCGCTGTTGTTGTTGTTGTTGGTGTTGCTGACTGGGTTCGTTGGTTGGTTGGTTGCTTTTGTTGTTTCTTGTGTCTTTTTGTGCCATTTTGAGGCGGCGACGACGACGACGACCACGCACTGGAGCTGGAGCTCTTCTATGAATCTATGGAAACTAGGCAAGCTAATTGCGTTGCGTCAACGTATAGGTGAATTATTATAAAGAAGCCATAAAAAAATTATTATAGCCAACTGACGGCTCAGCCCCACTCGCTGATCGCGGTGACGATAAACGTGGCAACAACAACAGCACGAAATCAGAGCTCGTTAAAAAAATAACAAAACAACAAGAAACACTCTCAGGCTGAACCAATCAAAAGACGCGCAGTCGACGTCGCCATAAAAGCAGCGAAAACAACAACAAGAAATTATTAAAAAACAGAAAACAGAAAAAAAAACACACACTCACAGACATAAAGCTTTTAACGTTAGGGTATCATTGGAGAATGGGAAATGTATATCAAAAATTGGCTAAAGGCAAACTATATCTCTATATACCTGTACATACATACTCAAATATATGGTGTGTTTGTGGTGAAAATGTGAACGGTGACGGTTTTATTTTTTGGGAGCAGTTAGCAACTAGTATTGAAAGTTCATTGTACGGTACAAACGATGTTGGCGTCCACATTAAAACTTGATCTATGACCCATTGTTCTGGCCGCGTTTCGGAAGTTGCTTTCCATTGGCTGTCTTTTAGCCCAACTTCTTTTCATAATGTGGACATAAAGACAAAGAGCGGACGGAGAAGAGAGAACATTTGTGGGCTGTGATAAAGCGCATAATAGATTTCGCAAACTCTGTTAAAGGAGGAATCGAAACACCGCGTTTATCGACATCGATCAAACTGTGGGAGCCCTGTTAAAGCATAGCTCGATAACTAACGAAAATTTCAATCAGCAAAAGCTGATATAAAGAATTGGCCAATTTTTATAAAAATATATTTTCTAACTTTAAAATTTATCAATTTTTAAAATATTTGTTTAACTTAAAGCATAGCTCGATGACTATCGAAAATTTGAATCAGCTAAAGCTGATATAAAGAATCGCACAATTTTAATACAAATATATTTTCTTAACTTTACAATTTATCAATTTTTTAATGATTTGTGTAACTTAAAGTATTTGTTTGACAATAAATATAATTGACAATTGATACAGAGATCTTTCGATTGAACAAAGGCTGATGTAATGAAGTGCCCAATTTCTATAAAAATATATTTTCTTAAATTTAAAATTGATAAATTTTTGAATTATTTCTACAACTTAAAGCAATTGTTTAACAATAAATATAATTGACAATTGATACAGAGATCTTTCGATTGCATCGATAGCAAATAGCTTATAGATATCGATCAAACTGTGCCATGTTAAAGCATAGCTTGATAACTATCGAAAATTTGAATCAGCAAAGGCTGAAAGCCAATAGATATAGCAGATAATACTATTTTCTCATTTTTAAAATGGATCAAATTTTTAAGTTATTTGTGTAACTTAAATTGTTTAAATTGTTTAAAAATCTATATATCAGATAATTGTCTTAGAGATCTTTCAAGTACATTAATAGCAATTAGGAAAAAAGGCAAAGAGAGAACTTGAAATAATATTAGTATATTTATCTAAAATGAATTAACTTTTCCAATGCAATTTATAATCTTAAACAGATTCTTTATACGAAACCTTAACATAACTTGTCCATACTTAGCATCTTCTGACTGGAGCCGAGACGTTCATTAAAGCGAACCACTGAAGCACATCTGGAGGGTTGGCAGGCCCCATCTTAAGCCCAAGCTAGGCTAATCGGTAAAGGAGGGACTTGTAATTTATGCCACGAAATGGGATTAGCAGCGCCGACTGCTATGCTATTGGATCACTGTTTTATCAATTATTTCGTGTACATAGATTTTGCTGACCGTGCCACATGCATATGCATGTATTTATAGGCGGTAGCAAAGTTTTTGCCCATATTTTACACGTTCATAATTTTTACATTGTTCTATCACGCGAATCGCCGGAGCCCCTTGATGTATGGCCAAACCCCAATAGCTGCAGCTCTATTCCCATCTTCCATCTCCATCTCCATTGCCATCGCCATCGCCATCGCCATCAATCCGCCAACTACCAGTCTTCATTTCGCATTCTTCATTCCCTATTCTCAATCCCCATTGCAATGGACTTCTGTGTGTAATGCATACTCCATTGCTTCCAGTCATTATGCCTCCGGGCATAAATCAGCGGCAAAAAATTATGACGCCGCTCGTTGAGCCACCACAAGGAGAAGAAGAAGACCCAGCTGAAAGAGCCTAAGAAGTCGCTGCAATTCTCCTCCCCCAACCACAGCCAACACTGAGGCTATCTCTTTCGCACTGCTCCAGAGAATCGGCTAAGACGTCGCATGTGTTACACTTTGAATTATTAGTTGTTGTTGTTGTTGTTGTTGTTCTCTTTGGCTCTTTGATTGCCACCTCTTAAGGCTAGCGCCATAGTCTACATGCTATATAGTCTGCCTTGTTGTCGTCTTCGGCCTTATAGATTGGCGTTTATTTGGCTTGCTCGCATCGTGTAATGTGTGTGGTAAATAGCGGCAATTGGCTCGGGTCTTTACAAGGTCTGGGCGCCACACTTGGGGCATTGACTGATTAGCCCTGGTCTAGAAAGCCATTTTGCCAATTTAACTGAAAATTGCAAATTAAAGATAGCATTCTATATGCAATTGTCATTCAGAGTAAAGTATATGATGGGTAGTTGTCTAACTGATCATAGTGATAATTCCGATATCCTGGAAAAGGACTGACATTAGAGTACTTTTTTTGGACTATCCTGGAAGTTTTCTCTCTTTTAATTTGAACCACTTAACAATCTAAGACACTCTCTTTTATATGCGCACCAAGAGCTCATGCTAAATATATAGTATAGCTATTACTAGTTAGTTTGTTCCCAGCAATAGTTGGTAATAAGCTTCGTTTCAGTTCAACTAATTTCCCATGCCTCAGCTGGAGGTATGCTCAATGCAAATCAGTTCATTGCCTAATACACACACACATACACACACACGCGTGAGTATGGATGCAGACCAGCCAAGTGGACCATTAATTAAAGCCACTAATATTACCAACTAACTAAAGTAAAGCGGCGACCAAGTGGAATTTAAAGCGCAGCAAAAGTTCAAACAAAAGCCAAAAGCGCAACTCAGTCAAGGGTTTGCTAGCAGAGGGAGCCCGAAAGGGGGACGGAGGGAGGCCTTACATTGGGGGTCTCAAAGCGCAATCAGCGTATTTTTTTGTTTTCGGTATTGTTGTTGTAGTTGTTGGTTTGTTTTTGCATAATAAAACACTTAATTTTCATGCGCATTTCCAAAACTCCTAAAACTCAACTGAAGCGTCTGTCTGGGCCGGCAACAGTTGCTCAGTTGCTCAGTTTCTCGGTTTCGTCTCGCATGTAGGTAATTTCAAATGGAAAATTTATACAGCGAGTTGTAGAAAATCATTAAACAAATCGCACTTTAATAGGCAACAGCAACAACAACAACAGCAACAACAACAACAACAACGGCAACTGAGGCCTAAAGAAATTTACGACCAGGTCTCCCCCCAAAAAATAACAAAAACCCCAAAGCAAACCAAGTTGAACTGAGCCCAACTCAAGCCCGAGTCAAGCTGCTCTGAGCTGAGCGAAGAAGCATCCAAGCGATGCAAAATTCAAGTGAAGTGAAGTGCAAAAGACAAACAACAACAACAACAACAACAACAATGACTACTTGACTTTGAGTTCAAAAACGAGACGAGCTCCCAAACACCTGCCAGCAGCAGCAGCAACAACAACAGCCAAAAGTGCAGCCGAAAAGCATTCGCAGGCGCGTGTGCGTGGGCGGCAAAGCGAGATGGCACTAGCGAAAGGCAGCGCTGCGACTGCGCAGTGCGCGCTACGCAATGCGCCAGAGAGACGCAAGCTCCCTCCCTTCGATGCGGTACAAAGATGCGTCGTTCATTACGTTTGAGCGCGCCAGCCAACCAAGCAGCAAGCACCTCACGCCCCCGCCTGCCCTTCTGCCACCCAAAAAAAAAACAACAAACACAAAAACTTCAAAAAACAAACTTATAAAGAGCAGACCCCCTTCGATATGTATGCGATTTTTATGTGTGAACGTAGACAAGTTTCGGTAGTTAAATAGATGCACACTCACACAGAGAACAAGAGAGAGACAGAGAAAGAGAGAGAGAGAGAGAGAGAGACAGGTAGTGAGAGCGAAAAAAAACAAGCCAAAGAAAAACCCCAAAGTTAACCAACATTAACATTTAATCGAACCTCATGTTCAGTAGAGCATGTCTCCTGTTACATACGAGCTATCAACGCAATGCCCCCTTCAGCCAAACAGAGACGGCAACTGCATATATACATACATATAAATACATGTGTGAGTGTGTGTGTGAGAGTGCGAGGAGACGTATAGGGGAAGGTCCCACACAATAGACAACATCAAATGAGGGAACTACTGAAGCTCTGCAAAAAGGCCTTACCACACTTGACTCCACACTCAACACACACACACACACACACACATAGCATACATACAATGCCCATGCTCTATATGTGCATACATAACTATATATATATACATATTTATATATACCAACTTACACCCATGTAGAGCTTATGTGTTCGTTCCCGCCGCTTGCTGATGATCGCTCAACGTAACAGCCTCGCGACGTCTTTTGTTTTCGCATGTGACGGTTTCCTTTCCGTCATCGTCAGCGTCACCTGCCTGTTACCTTTTCCATTTTCATTTCCATTTTCCATTTTTCAGCATTTTAATTTAATTTTCATTCGCGTTTTGTTTACTTTTTCGCCATTGTTGGGGTGTTGCCCAGCGAACGATCAACCGATCGCCAATCGCAACGACTTTTGTGTAAAAAATCACATAAAAGGTGCCCTCACGGCGCCTCTGCACTACAGATAGTGCTGCCCGATCACTGATTGTTGCGCCAGCCTAATATATATGTACATATATCTACAGTTTTCGCACAAAGGGTCCCCTAATAGCTTTGGCCTACAAATTTACTCCAAGTTTCTTTTATGTCTATGCTTGAGCTGTTAGTTCTTGAGTAAAGTTATCATAATGTAAATGATTTTTCAATTTAGGGCTTCTCAAGTTTCTATAAAATATGTTGTTCTAATTTAGAAAGCCAGCTATCAGCATGAATAATGTATAATTAAGTTTTTCCATTCCTAATTGAGAACGTATTTTGATATTTTAGTGAGACATAAATATTTTTTATTCAAAATGTAAACAGCTCTCTCTCCCTTCTGTTTGACAGACGATATATATCTTTCTCTCTCACACCATATATCTTTCTTTCTCTTTCTCTCATATTCTTTCTAGTATCACTCTTACTTGGATTGTACTGGATTTTTTTATTTATAATGTAGAAAGCTCTCTCCCTTCTCTTTGACTGTCTATATATATATATATATATATATATATATATCTCCCACCATATAGAGAAATCTCTTTCTTTCTCTATTTCTCTCATTATTTTCTTTCTCTTTCTCTCTTTCTCTCTCAATCTCTCTCTGCCTGCTTCTCTTTCCTACTTGGATTGGATTGGATTCCCAATTGACGTTTTTTGATTTTTTTTTACGCTCTCTCTCTCTTTGTCTTTATAGAGAGAAAGATATATTCTCTCTCCCACCATATCTCATTCTCTCTCTCCTTCTTTATTTCTCTCATTATTCCTCCTTCTCTTGCACACTTGCAATGGATTCCCAATTGAGAACATATTTTTATTTTTTTTTTACTGAAATATTTTTTATTTATAATGTAGAAAACTCTCTCTCTTTCTTTCTCTAATTCTTTTTTATTTTTATACCCTGAACCCATTGAAAATGGGAATTCAGGGTATAATGGTTTTGTGACAATGTATGTAACAGGCAGAAGGAGGCGTGGCAGACCCCATAAAGTATATATATTCTTGATCAGGACGACGAGCTGAGTCGATCTAGCCATGTCCGTCTGTCCGTCTGTCCGTCCGTCCGTCTGTCCGTCTGTCCGTCTGTCCGTCTGTCCGTCTGTCCGTCCGTATGAACGCAGTGATCTCGTAAACCACAAAAGCTAGAGATTTGAGATTTTAGATATATATTCTTGTATACCATACGCAGTACAAGTTTATTTTTTTTTTCGATAACTCATCCTATTTCCTTATTATCGATAACAATCGATATTTTGACTTTGTTTTTAAGCTATAACTTTTAGACCATAATACCTAGAGACGCCAAATTGACTATGTAGGTTGCTGTGATGTAAATACAGATAATAAACTTATTAAATTTTGGATACCTCTCCCCATTAGCCCCATAAGTGGAAAAAACGTATTTCAAATACTAGGGAGTTGGGATTTCGTATATATACACCTCTAGATGTCAATATTATGTCCTGAAAATTTCATTAAGAAAGTAGATCTAGAACCGAAGTTATTTAACAATGAATTTCTCATAATGCTGCATAGAATGCAGCCCAAGCGTAGCCGCTAAATCATCTACGCAGTAAGCGGCGCGCGTGCTTGTGTATGTATATGTGTGCGTGTGTGGGTGCACGCAGAGGGTAATATGTACCGGTAAAAGATATAAGCTAGATTGTTTAAAACACTGCCTCGGACTTGGTTCAGGGGATCTCGTAGTCGGGCAGACCCGACTAGAGCTTTCTTACTTGTTTTCTATATGTAAGTCTCTCTCCCCCACGATATCTCTTTCTGTCTTGTATTCTGTCACTATTTCTCTATTTCTCTCATTCTTTGTCATTCTCTCTTGTCATTCTCTTCTTGTCATTCTCTCTATATATCTCTGATTTTTCTTCCTTCTCTCTCTCTGCCTGCTTCTCTTTCTTACTTGCATATATGTAACTAACGCTTTTCTATTCGATTTTCATTAATTGAATACTTATTTTATGCCTGGCAACCAAAGTTGAGACTCCATCTTGATTGATTCTTATGTATTCTTTATATATATATATTTATATTACTGATTGATCTTATATCTTTATTAATCATTTAGCTAAAAGCATAAATTTTAGTTATGATTTTAAAAGTGATTCCCTGTAGATAGACAATTTCTACTGCCTGCAATTCTAACTATTCCCGGAGAAATTTTAGATCAAAGTTGAAAATTTAATATTGCTTAAGCTTTCCCCCTGGCAATTAATATGACAAGCAACTTTTCACCTTTCCACTATAAAAAGCAGCTCGCGAATGTTCAAAGTGCTTGTGGGGTTTTTGTTTCATAGTTTATATTTAATAAAACATCTGGACTAAGCTGGCAAATTGAGGTGGCCGGAAAGCAGGCAAAGTGGAACGATCTTTGAACTGGTCCAGCGGCCAACACCTAACAGCCAAGGCCCGAGACCCCCAAGACCGGTAGCGATCATTATGAGGTCTGGGCAGAGGCTGGCGCCGGGCTGAGCGAAAGAGAAGAGTACAAATTAGAAGCATAATGAACCTAATACTTACTCTATATATATATATATATATATATAATAATAATAAACATAAGTAAATATAATCTACAGTGCCGCTTGCCATAATCACGATATTCTGCGGTTTCTCAGCGGCTTCCGAAATGAGGCAGATGCCCCAAAAGACGGTAAGCCCCACCTTTGAGCAAATCATTCAGCGCGAACGTGGCACAATTATGCGTCGTCGTCTCTCACAAATTGCTCAATTGAGGCCCAGAGTCTTGGAGAGACTCGAGTGCTGGACCGTGGCCTCTTTGTGGAACTGTGGATATTTGCATTTTGCGAGTGGATGACGTTTATACAATTTATTTACAATTTTCAATCAAAAACGCGAGCAAAATGCCGCAAAAGTCGTGGCCATAACAAAAAATTGATTACATTCGTTGGCATTTTTGCGGTTTAAAGGAAAAAAACCCTCTGCACTGTCTCTGGGGTGGGCCAACAAAACTGCATGGGTTGCTGCCATAACAATTCGAACACGTTTCGATATTTTGAGGTTTTTCCATTTTGCGGCCCATAATTTATAGCGAAATTATATTTGCTCAATTTGAATTGGCCTGTTGGGTGGCCCACTTCCAATTCAATTACAAGCAGGCATTTTCTTAGGCAGTAGCCGGGTAGCCTTAACCATAGAGGCTCCCCTCTCTGTCTCTGTCTGTCTGCCCTCTGCTCCTATCGTTACATTTTCACGCATCAACAAAATTAGCTCATGGACGCAGGAAGCATAGCGCGTTTCAAAGATCTTATGCGACGGCTTTTAACAAATCTTTACGATATGTCATTAAAAAACAAAAACAAAAAAACACCGAAAAACAAACTCTAAAAAAGAACACACACACACACACATACACACACAGGCGTACACACGCACAACAAGAAGAGGAACGCTCGAAGAAGACGCCGACGGCATCGTTTATCGCTGTCGGCAAATCGGAAGTTTAATGGGTTAATGATGGGCTCTCACTCGCGCACTCTCTCCCTCTCTCTTTCGCTCTCTCTCACTTTCTGCTTTGGCACTCTATCGCCTTCTCAGTCTTTCGTTGTACAGAACACACAACTGGGCAACAAATAAACATATAAAAATGAACAAAAATCATAAAAATTGCAGCCGACACGACATACCACAATGCACCCGGTGCCAGCTTGAAGACCACCTTGATAGTCTTGATCTGACCCGATCTCTATTCGGGTACTATTTTTGGTCGATTGCCAGTTTCCTCATACTCATTACTGTACAGGAAAAAGCTGAATAGATAATAATTGCAATATAAAAAAGTTTGATAAAAGTTATGGATTATCTTCATTCAGGTTTATCACTATACTATTACTATATATAACATGAAAAGAGAAAAAGTTAAAGTTAAGTTATTTTAACAAAAAGTCAACAAGATTTGAGATTTGGCTTCGGCAAGAGATTAAGGAATGAATTTTACCAATTTTAACCCACAATTCTTCTGAAAATGTTCTTAAATATCAGATTCAATTATTCAGCGAATCGCATGATGATCAATTGTACTCATATAATTAACATTAAGTAAAGAACATTCAAAATTTTTAATTTAGACCGTAATAGCTTTTCTTAACGCCCCGATGACCGTGCTGTCTGTCCATACACATCTTCCATGCCTATTTAAATGATCGACTGATCATTCAAATTGTTTTACATGTATAGGAAATTAAAATGATGGAAAAATAAAAAGCCAGCATTTTCAATTAACTAAAATGCTGTTGTCTCTGCAATTGAAATCCACTCGCACTCGCACTCGCACTCACAATCATATTCATATTCACACGCTCTTTTGCCATGCGATCAGCGTTGATCAGCGCCACTCATTGGCAATAAAAAAGTCGGGAGAATAGAGATCCGAGACAAAAAAAAAAAACCATAATTGAAAACGAACCGAAGCAAAGTTGAGATGCTGATGAGCTGCCGTTGATCATATTAACACCAAAAGCGGATGGACCGGAGACTGGAGTTGGAGGAAACTGTGGAGTACGGCACGAGATCGCAGACGAGCCATTAATGATCGCTGGCCAAGAGATCAGACAGGAGACAGTGCGAGTGCAGCGGGGCTTATCAATTTATTGAAATGTCACATTCAATTAAAACTAACTGCTGAGCAAACATCACACACACGCACACACACATACATACACGCTCGTAATTCATGCGTCGATCGGTGCCCCGATCCCCCGTTAGAGCAACGATCTTTGCATTAATTGATCATATCAAAATGAAGCGTTCGCATTGGCACATTATCGTTGTCGAGTGCAGCTGCCGCTGTCGAACCCATAAAGTTGACCCTCCAAAGACAATGCCCGACTCCGTCTCTGACTCCGGGGTCTGGGGCTCATTAAGCAAGTGTCGCGAGCCGGGGCCCGAGCCCGGGTTGCGCATGGAGCCAGCCAGCGCCCGTGCTTCTCCCGAGCTCCTGATATTGACTTATGGCATTTTTATTATGCGACACCACGCAAGACAAACAGACAGAGAGAGTCTGAGAGAGAGAGAGAGAGAGAGAGAGAGAGAGGGAGTGGGGAGGCAGGATAAGGAGCTTTGTGGCGTGCGTTGCATTCCGGGAATTTTGAATGCTTACACGCGAATGTGGTGTTCGGTGTGGTCAGAAGCCGGCCACAAGGACATCATTATCATCATCAATAAAGCATAATTCTTGGCAAACAATTCTATTGAACAACAACAACGACAACGGCAACGACAATAGCTCCGCTTACCTTTTAGCCAAAAGCCAACAAAGTCGCCGTCGTGCTCGGGGCCCACCAGAGTGCCATTATGTGTATGGGCTCTGTGGCTCTCGTTGGCTCGTGTTACACAACGCGCGGCCCAGGGCCCAGTCTCCAGACACCAGGCTCAGTCGCAGCCAGCTCTATGATCGCTGATCAGTGGCACTGCCAGCCACACGGCACACAATAGGGGTCACAATGAATCGCAATTTTTTCAAACTGTCAAAAATGTATAGTGCGAGCGCAACGTCTAGTAGCTGGCAACAGGAGCGCTTCACGCCTGATCGGGTAATGGGCGCCAAACAGCGACGACCAGTTGCCAAATGTAGAAAAATAATATTAAAATAAACTCTGGCTAGTAATACAATTTTTTTATTTATATTTTATAATAACAAGAATTATTAGAATTATAAGACAATATTGATAATAAGAGAAAATTATTATATTATCATATTTTTAAGCTTAATTTAAAAAAAAAAATAGTTATCATCTTAGTTGTATAAAATCACTCAAAGATAATAATTATTTAAAAAAAATAATTGTAAATTAAAAAAAAAATAATAGTTATCATCTTAGTTGTATAAAATTACTCAAAGATAATAATTATTTAAAAAAAAATAATTGTAAAAAAAATTGTAATATTTTCATTTAAAAAGAGGTAGAGATTATTTTAAAAAAAGTAAATTTAATCATTTACATCTAATTTTAATAATTAAACTCATAATTATTACGGTCCAAGATAGGAATATCTTTTATACTATTTTACTATATCAGCTGTTGAAATTTAACGCGGTAAAGCGGTTAAGCGCGACGTTGGCTGCTGCTGTCATGAAACGAAATTACTTAGTGAGCGACCCAATAGTAAATCAGTTCAAAACTAGAACATGCTTATTTTAAAACTTTACAGATGTAGTTATGCATATAATATTACCGAGTTAAAGGCGATAGCTCTATAAATTACCATAAAGCTTAGTATTAAATACTAGATTTAATTTGTTAAAAACAATTTTATATTATTTGATACATACATTTTTAGCTTAATATAAGCATAGTCTTATTCTTAGAAGGTTTTTTTTTTTTAATAGATTTGAACTTGAAAAAAAATTTAGTGCCGAATTCGTATAGTCGTTAACAATTGATATACAGGGTTGCCATTTTAGCCTTTTTGCAGACAGATCTGTACTTTTCTTTTTAGTCTAGCCGGAAAAAATGTTAGACACTGGAAATGTGTCCTTTTTTATAGCGATGAATGTAGTTAAATCGGCCCAATAATCGTCGTACCACCACTTAAAAAGCACAGTCGAATCCCGATATCGAATTACACAGCAGTTCGATTTATCCAACACGAATTCAAACGAAATCTTGCAAGGGGATAGCGTTTTTAACGAATTATTGAGGTTTTCAATAAGAATTGTGATCATAGGTTATCGATTAGTGGTTTATCAAGCTTTAGCGACATGGCGCCTGCTGCCATAATTACGAGGTGCCACAAAAAATACTTAACGCAAGTGGTCACAGATGAAGTTTATATTGAATCAGGTGTTACAGACGGCGAAACTATTGATAATGCGTTGAAATCACTTAAAATATCGATGTAATATCCATGTACATATAAATAATAAAAGTTTAATTTATGAACGTAGCTGACAACACTAGACAATATTAGAGGTCTGTCTTATTTAAGGCGCCCCACATTGGGCGCCGTTTGTTCCCTCTGTCCGTCTGCAGGCGTTCAAACGGAGTGTGGCTACGATCGGTAGTCGGCGGTGCCGTTGCCATCGCCCACCTACTGAGGGCGTTTCTCGCATTGCAGAGAAGCGAACGAATCCGTCGCAGTAAATCCACCGCGCTGCCCCGCAGGCTGATCCGCTGGCTTGCAATAGACAAATAGTCGCATAACCTAGCGCAAAAATAAGAAGCCATTCCATCGCTGTTTGTTGTTGTTGTTGTTGTTTTTGTGGTCATTCTCTGGCCGATTTATAAAGGTGGCTTATTATTGCAATTTAGCCACTGGTTTTGATTTTACCCAAGGTATAAAAACACAGCAAGAGGTCGCCCCGTCTGCGTCTGCGTGTGCGTGAGCGTGTGCGTGTGCGTCGAGACAAATGTCATTTGGCAGCATTCGAGCGACTATATAGACTGTCATGATCATTATCACAATCCACAATATTCGACTACTAAGAAACGGCACGCACGGCCATCGCTGTGGTTGGTCCCCCATTTGCCAAAAGGGAAGGAGGCAGCTAGCTAGAGATCGGTGTGTGATCGGTTAAAGAGTTCCACATAGTATAGACAAACATACATATGTGCGTAGTGGGCCAATGTCCTGGGGCGTTAGCATCGAACTGGCTCAAACTGGCCGACGTTGCCATATCTCACTCAGGCACGATCGTCGCGTCGCGTCCACTCATTCGTAATTTATACTTTCAGGCAGTGCAGTCAATAAATGTCATGTTTGGTTGTTGATTGTCCACACCACACCAGGCCGTTCACAGTCTACGCTCTGCTCCAGTATTCGAAATCGCAGGCATTCCTCTTAAAGCGCATTATGCACGACGCGATCGTACGACTCCCGACTCCAGTTCCTCTGCCTCTTTCTCTCTTTGTCGAGCCGTTGCGATTTGCGTACATAAGATCAATTGCAGGTGATTTGTTTAGCTGTCGAAATCGTCGTCTTATCGTAACTCATTACGAGATTTATTTTGTTCAACAAATGCAGAAGGTGTGATTTGTCTTTGTACCGATCGCAGCTCCCCTCGCTCTGACTCTCTGCCTCTCTCTCTCTCTCTCTCTTTCTATGTGTCGCTCTCTGTCTGGCATTTATTTTTTATTGAGTGAATCAGCTTGTGGAGCCGAGCCTCGCCCGTGTATGGACTTTTAGGCAATGGTTCAATAAATTCTGCCCATGCCATTCCAGCAGGCAGCATCATTAACCGGGCACAGAGACACCACAGACCACAAACACCACAGAGCGGCCGCCCACAAAGGCCGCCCCAGCCTTGGCCGAGTCTCATCCTCATCATCATCATCCTCATCCTCATTCTCGCTTCTAGATGCGGCCTGCGTGTGTTTTGGGGCCACAAGCCGAAGCGATAATGTGATTTATGCTGTCCATTAATCTGGTAATTCATTTAAGCGCACGAAACTGAGCCCAGCTTCACTCTCTCTCTCTCTCCCTCTCTCTCTCTCTCTTGCTCACATTGTCGCCATCTCTGTTTGGTGGCATGCAAAAAAGGCTGTGGACCAGGCCACATATTTTATGGGCTTTGTGCATATGAATCTTGCGCGGGACTCAGAGCTGCCGCTGCTGCTGCATCGATTGCAATTCGACTGCTGTTCATCTTAGCTACGCGAATGTCGTTACCCGAGCTCCAACTCCACTCACCACGGGGCCATCCCAATCCCTTCCAGTTGCTAGCAGCGATCGCTTGTCGCTTGTATTAATAAAACATTAATTACACACTTGATACCCGAGGCCGCAGCTTGAAGCTGGACCTGCAGCTCGACCTGGAGTTGTTCCCGTTCCGTCTTCGTCTCCAACTCTCCGACTCTCTCTCTCTCTCTCTCTGTCTCGGGGGGCATTCATCGTTGTCTATGAAGTGTCGTTGTAGGTGTTGCAGCAGCTTGGCTGGTGGTCCACACGTTAGATGACGATGCGCAAAATTGATGTGCGACCAGCCACCGAATGCTGCAGTTCGAAGTCGGGGGCCAGGGGCGGAATCTGTACACGAATGAAATGAATGAATGGCTAGACAACATCAAACTGACACCAGATCCAAGTGCGATACGACTAGCTGGCACTATTTGCCAATATACTCAATTGTTTGTCTATTTGCACGAGGACAGCAAACTATTTGACTGTGTTGTAAAACACGCGAATGTTCGTTGCTTTTAAAAAAAACTACTGATTGCATCCTGTTCACATTCAAAATAATTACTTGCATGCATCTGTTCACATTGTTTTCTCGAAAAATACCAAACTAAATACCACTTTTCCAGTGCTGACAAATTGTTAGATGCTTGTTAATAGTATTATGAAAAGTTCACATAAATGTAAATAAATAATGTTTGATTTCTTCTCATTTCATCTTTTTTATATTCGCAAAATTTTTAAATACTCAGGTGTCAGTATTTTTCTCGGTTAATCTCAGAAAGTACTAGTAAACGGATAGATCTAGTTCGTTTGCCGTCATCGGTGGATGAGTTGCCTAAGTGACTTGGACTTAAGGCAGTTCTTTACCGATGATCCGGGTTCGAATCCCCGGCAAAGGTGCATGGATGTTTCGTGATTGTCCGTAGTTAGTTGTAAATATTAGTAAATTACACGAATTCAATTATGAATTCTCAATTGTAAATAAAAACTGTCTTTAAAAGGCAGATATTGTAAATATGTACATATATACATACTATAATATAAGCACAAAATCGTATTCCTACTAGACTTAAGCCCAAAGTTTGCGTGAAAAAAACTTAAATTAAAATTTTATCGAATTTTATAATTTTTTTTTTATTTTATTGACCTGTACTATTTAAAAATAAGAAAGAAAATACATAAAATAAACATAAATAAGATATAGATTAAGCAAATAAGTTCTGCAATTTTATTAATAATTATCTTAACTATGTATATATCTTTGGTTTCCAATTCCATGCTAATGTGCTTTTAGAAACATTTAAATCCCTAAGCGTATTCCAAATTCCAATGCCTCGCACATATGCTGCCAAATACCTGTATCCATTTTCTTCACCTCATCTCTCCCTCTCTCTCTTTTTCTCTCGCTGTGCCCTGCCTGGCCATACAAATTGATGAGCTTGTCGTCATGCTAATTGTACGTGTGATTATTTTGACAGCATCAGCAACAGAGGAAGTTCCAATAGCCAAGGCCCACACGGCAGGAGGTGAGAGGTAACATAAAGAGAGAGAGAGAGAGAGAGAGAGAGGGGGTGGGGGTTGCCTGAGTATGGGGCAAGGGGCAATGTGCGTGCTGTGCTGTGCGTAGTTGTCAAATTGAAAATGCAATCATGCGTTCAAACGTCAAATTAAACAGCTCGGAACTGATTTTACATAAGTAGCAAACGTGGAGGATGCTGTGTGAGAAATTCATATAAACGAACACCCACTTAACTAATCGCATGATTAATGATGTCAAACTGACACTTGAGGCAACTGCCTCGATGGCTCGATGGCTCGATGGCAGACGCCTGGCTGGCTGGATGGATGGCTGGATGGCTGCCCGGCTGGTCCGGGCTGCCTGGTTGCCTGGCTGGGTTGGCTGCTTCTGCTGCCGAGCAAGAAATGAAATGAACGAAACGTAAACGCAAGCGTGCCTCAGCCTCAGTCTCATGTGGCAGTTGCATGTGTGTGTGTGTGTTGGTTGGTCTGCCAATCGCAACTGCGACGCTTGAATGACAGGTGCTGACAGGTGATAGATTATTTGTGCCGTGCCTTTGCGTGATTTATCCAAAAAAGAAAACCAAAATTATATAGCTGCTGTCGCTGCTGTTCCCGTTGCCTTCCTGATTATGCGCCCCAATGAGAAAGGCATCCACATCAGCATCAGCAAGAGCCAGGGCAGTCAGCCGGACGATAATTGATCTGTTCAATGCGCCGATCGCCACGCCAGACTGGGACTCCCCCAGTGCGTGGATGTAGATGTGGATGTAGTTGTTGGCTGGCTATTTTTGGGGTGGCAAAACGCTTTGAGAATTATTAATGATGGCAGCGCGTCGTCTTTTGGGCCCATTGGCTTATTAGCCGATAACTCAATTAATTTCGACAAATTGTGCGCAGCATTAAAAAGGCTTATAAATGACATACAATGTGGCAGCTTGATCAGAGATTATTAACCTTGGCTAAAACCGGAACAGGAACCGAGGATTTTTTGTTTGCTTTTCTTCAATGTATTCATCATCAGTTGTAGATTGACAGATATCTAAATGATGGAAAAACAGACACATAGAAAGATAAATAGACGAAGTAATAGATAAATATATAGAGTATACGATTTGCTCTATTTATGAAATGATCTTCAAGGCAGGCAATTGAATGAATTCATAGGAGTGTGAACCAATTCCGTATGTTCTTATGAAGCCGTTAGGAATAGTCTCATTTCTAAGTAATCATCATTTTAGTGTACGATAATAACATTTTCCTTGATATACCCTGTTATTCAACGTGTTTCCCTTAAGAACAAGCACAATTGCTGGAAATTTGAGGCGTGAGGCGTGTAACTGTAAGCCGCTCATCAAAGACGAGCTGTGACAGTGCCACGTGATTGAATGTGCCTCAAACCAGACCTGACAAAACTGACATAGCTGACAAAACAGTGGGACGAGACGAGAGCATTGGCTGAGGACTGACCAGAGCAAATTATATTTGGAAATGAGTGGTTCGTTGGCGGGGCTAAGGGAATCGCTTGTGCATATTTTCGGGGCCATGGGGCCTACAATAAACAATTTGTAGCGCCTGAATGCACAAATCTTGCGTCGTTAAAAATTAACTGCAGAGCAGAGTCCACAATAGCCAGAGACTCGAGAATCGAGACTCGCGACTCGAGACTCGACTGAGGATCGGTACCAGTCGCCAGTCTCCAGTCTGAAGTCTGAAGTCTGAAGTCCGGCGAGCGCAGGAGAACGTTGCGGCATTGCATAATTTGCATTTCGATTCGATTGGAACGTTCGTTGGCTTTTTAGAGGCGCGTGTCCGCCGACACTTTTTCGTGATTTACCTGATTTAGTTGGGCCGGTGAAGCGGGCGATGCGAGCGAGCGAGCGAGCGAGGGCTTTTTGCCCGTTCGTTCGTTCGGTTCTAGGAAATCACAATAAAAATTAACCAAATTCGTTCTAGTAAACGTTCGTCATCGTCCGATGTCGATGACGATGACGATGACGCTGTCGCTGTCGCTGATCTTCAACGGCACCTTGCCAAAGCCAACCCAATTCCACGTACGTGACACGATCGCAAAACTGTTTGCTTTGACTTTGACTTTGAGTTTGAGTTTGAGTTCGAGTTTGGCTGCGATTCGATTTGCCTCGGGCTTAATGCACTGGGCAAGACCGTTGCAATGGCCCAAGCGAAATGCATCCACGTTGTGGGCTTTTGATTGATTTGACTATGCCAAATCTCTGACCAGTTCAATGGGCCACTGCAAATTCAAATTCATGTGACAAATCAATTGTGAGCGCGCGTAGACGCTACGATTTATATAGTTCACAACAACTGCGAATGCAAACCACAATTCAATGCAAAGCAGTCGAACACCTTGTGAACTATAGACAATCAAGAAAAAAAAAATTTATATATACATATATGTATGCATATACACTGAGTCAATTTAAACTTACTTACTTTATACTAAGATTAAGCTTTTGACTCTTATTAGTAGATAAGTATATACATATGCTTCGAATGTATTTTCCTCAATAAGTAGTATAACGGAGTAAACCACTTTTCCAATAACAAGCACTTGTACTGAATCAAGTTCTAGTTCCAGTTCCACTTCCAGTTCAAGTTTCATATGATTTTTTCTATGCTGAACAAAATAAATTATCTCTTTTTTCTGATAACACTCACTTTACTGAGCCGAGTTCCAGTTCGAGGCTCAGAGCCAGTTCCAGTTCTTTATTTAACAATATGGAATAGTCATTTCTTTTGAAAGTAAGCATTTCTACTGGTTCCAAATCCAGTTCAAGTTTCTATATACCAAAATCCTTTTTTTTGATAACAGGCACTTCTACCGACTCTAGCGCCAGTTCCAGTTCAAGTTATATATGTCCTTTTAAATTTATAACAGAAACAATTAACACTCATTTTTTTGAGACGAGTTCTATCTCGAGACACAGAACCAATTCCACTTCTAGTTATATTCTCCATATCTCCTTTTTTTAACAATATGGAATAATCTTTTGCTTTCAGTTCCAGTTTCAGTTTCAGATTAATTTTTATTTCCTTTCATCAATATGTTGGTTTTTCATAACACCAACTCTAGTTGTGATTCCAGTTCCATTTCCACTTTCAATGTGTAACGAAATTTCCTTATTTTGATAATAGGCTGGCTCTAGCACAAGTTCCAGTTCCAGTTTCTTTAAAAAATGATAAAATGGTAAGTAAGCTCTTCTGATAACAGAAACTTCTGTTGGCACCAGTTCCAATTCAAGTTGTCAAGTATTCTGACAACCAATTAAAGTACACACACATAAATATTATTATATATAATATTAATAAGTAGTTTTTTCCTTTTCTTTTTTGTTTTTGTAAGCAAGTAAGCAAATCTGTCAACTCAATCAGCCAAGCCCCTTAGTCAATCCCTCTCCGATCCCCGCTCGTTGAAGCTCGGCTCATGCACTGGTTCCCCAGCTCTTTAGCTTCAGCTTCTTTTGCTTCCAGAGCTATTTATGCATGCAAAACACGCTCGGCTGCAGTTGTTGTTGTCGGTGGTTTGTTGTGGCTCGGCTCGTGTTGAGCAACGCGCGTCAGCATCATAAAAATGTCATTCAATGCAAGGGCTGGGTCCTGCCACCATAGCCACACGGCCAGGAAAAAAGCGGGTGAGGGGGTAGGTGCGCACCGTGGGCGGCAAGGTAAGCGCTTCGCTTTGGCTTTTGCTTTGCTCCACTGTGCGCAGTCGCAGTCGTTGCTGCTCGTCACAGGCATCAGGCAGCGGGCAGAATGAACGATTTGTGTGTTTTAGATTAAAATCAAAATAAAGCTCAAAGCGGCCGACAATGTGGCTCGGGCAGGTACCCCTACCTGTTGCCGCCTTCCCAACAAACCTTCCACTGGCCAATCGCCTCTACAATAGCGGCATCTCTGTCACTCACGTGTGTGTGTGTGTGTGTGTGTGTGTGTGTGTGTGTGTGCGTGTGTGATTTGTCAAAACTGTTACGATCGCCAAATTGCAGATAAGCTACGGCTCGAAGAAACCCCAGAAGAACCCAAGCCGCCTGTATATAAATATATAAATTTGTATACCCTGCGTCAATATGGTGTGTTATAATGGGTATACCAAATGATTTGGCATAAGTATATTTACTCATTATTATCTACTTTTACTTATTTGTCACAGGTACAGCAAATATTATCTCAATATCCATTTCAATTGCATTTTACAGGGTATTTCAAAGTCCAGCATATATGCGTGGCATATCTTAACGGCCTACAGCTCTTTTGTTTATATGAAGTTCGTCATAAACTTATTGAAGATCTTAATATCGCATCGCATTTAAATTTGTTGGGGACTTTCGTAGCTAATTGGCCAGCCGCAGCCAATCAAAAGCTGGCTGCTACGACGGCCCTATCTCTAGGCAAGCATCTGGGCAACACAGTTGATTGCCCCGTTCCTGTTGCCGTCCGCTCGTTGACTCGTGTGTCAATAATGTCAAACAAAATGTCAACAGGCGCGTCGCCACGCGTCAGGCACATTGCTCTATCGCCCGCACCCACGCCTCGCCCCGCCCGCCAGGCTGAATGATCGCTCGATACCCAGACCCAGACCCAGACCCGGGCCCAGATCCAGACCCAGAAACAGATCGAGAACAACGTTTGGATGGTCGTTCGCTCGGGCTCTCTCATTAACATAATAAGTAAAGTCAACAATGAAAATTGTTGTCTAAACAAGAGGCGCGCGCAGCGTTTTCAATGAACGCCGCTGAATGCAGCGCTGCAGAATTTATTGAGGCTGTGGTAAATATTCGGGGCCCGTTCAAAAGAAATCAAACAGAACGCGGCAAGTAATTTGTTTATTTGGCCCAGGGCAATAAAATGAGTAAGCGGCAGTGAAAGCCCCAGCCAGCGCAATCCGATTCGGGTCTACACAATATCGACAACAAGCCAGAAACAACAACAAAAATGTAAAGAGCAGGCGCCAACATTGAGAGTAAAAGTTAAGAATCGACTAGAAGGAACTAGATGAAATTTAAAAAATAATCAGCGGATCTTTGACTAGGATTGGTAAAGCAATAGATCGATAAAGAATTCATATCTATACAGGATTTAATGAAATTTTTAAGATTGATTATCAGCAGATCTTCGACTTCGATTGGTATAAACAGTTCATATCTACAGAAAATATAATAATATTTTGAAAACTTATATCAAATGAGAAATAATGTACTGATATAGATTTGGATGAGTCTACATTGAGTCTATTACTAGATAGAGCTAGATTAAATTCATAATAGATCACCAGATTTTAAGTGAAATGGGTTTCTTATATATACATACTTATACATTTCAAATCATAAAGTTATCTTTTTTATTCTGTATAAATTTTTAATATCATAAAGCTGAAACTACGTTTACTCAAATAATTAATAATTGAACTTTATAAAAACAGCTTTTTAAAGATTTTTGCCTAGATTTCAATTTAAAAACAAACTATAAACTAATCAAATTACTACTATACGTTATTTTTAAGTAATCCATGATATGTATTAAGATTTTCAAGTTAACTAAGAGTTTCTCTCAGCGTTCAACCCATTGAGATAGGAAAAAGATCAATTTCTAGCAAGGGCAATTCATAATGCATTATGATTCCTCCATAATCACAGCAAATCGTATAATCAATGGCGATCGATTAATTTCAATGATCCACCAAAATGCAACAAGATCAAGAACTAGAACTAGAAGAGGTAACAATACAAAAATGAGAAAAAGGGAATAGTTTTTGAGATGGAATATGCATTGGGTCACGTTCGTGGCAAGTTATTGGAAGAGCTGGGAACTGAGTATTGTGTGCTTTGATTCGATGATTCTTTTCACAGAATTCCTATATAGATTCAGATAGATGGATAGATAGGCCACTGCTGGCCATGTCCAATGTTGACAAATCGCTTGTAATAAGTCAAAACAAAGAGAAAGAACTGCGTCGACTCCTCGAATGTTTTTGGGCATGGATTTATGGATGGGCCGCCTTTCTTTCCAAATTCTTCGCTCCGATCGCACAGGATCGCTGCGTGTCTGGCAAGCAACTGTAAACGCAGCAGGCCGGGCGGCACTTTCACTTTTCACTTTTCTTCTAACCAAAAGAAAAACCTCGCCTAATGAGCTCCTTTACCTGCCTATTAGAATGCTAGCCCTACAAATTAGTGGGAAAACTCAGGCAAATCGATTTGATATCGATAGCACTGCCACAACGTGTTGCAAGTAGCCAGCGAGCACATGAGTTACGAGCTCAAGAACTCTCTGGCCTCATCAAATTACAGGGGGCTAGCTAGCCCTAGTAGTCGAGGCGTTTAACACAGCAGTCAAAATGCGCAGCAGGTTGCATGCCCCTTCCTTTGCCCCTGCCCCTGCCCCTGCCCCTTGCCACATTTCTGTCTGTTGTGGTTTTTTCTGTATTTTTCTTACTCTTTTGTGTTAATGTTGTTGTTGTTCTTGTTGTTGTTTATCAGACGCTGGTGGTCCCATCCGCGTAGCAGCCAAATTTTTGATTTATTTAGCCCGAATGTGCACCTTTTGCGTCTGCTGATGCTGTTGCTGCTGCTGCTGCTGCTGCTGCTATTGCTTGTGCCCCCGCCCCTCGTCTAAATTTAGCGTCCGCTGTTGTTCACACCTCGCTGGCCGCAGCTAAACAGCGACAGACAGCGACAAATTCGTTACATGCCCCCCGGGCAGTTACCTGCCTCGCAACACCTTCGCATTGTTTAACAGCAAAATGCAATAATTGTACGTAATCCCAAGTGCCCCATCCTGGGACATGGACACAGATCGCGTCGTGTCTTAGCGCCTGCGCCTTGCCTCTCCTTCGAATGGAAGTGGGAGCAACGCTTCTTGCGTATTGACAACAATCAAGTGTTTAGATTTTGCATTTCCATGTCCAGGCTCGCTGCCTCCGCCTCTGCCCCTGCCGCTGCCCCTGCGTCCGCTGCTGCTGTTTGCATTTTGTAAGCATTAATTTAAGAAAACGATCCTCAATGTTGGCTTGCCTTTGGCCTACGTACTGCCTGTGCCATGGCCATGCAAGTGGTTCCTGCGTGGGACTGTCTCGAATGCTTTAATAACGCATAGCCAGGCCTCTCTCTGATGGCTCTTGCCACTTTTTCGACAGAGCAGTCGACGGTTCAGTTTGAATTGGATTGACTGGGAAATGAAGTTCAGATCAATATATTAAAATAAAATAGAATAAGTTAAAATAATAAATATTTAGTACAAATGTTAACTAATTAATCAGTTAGTTATAATAAATTGTTGTATATATAGATAGATTACATAAGAGGTATGATGCTGGAAAGGGAATTTTGTCTTTTATAGAACATGACTTGAATAACTTACTTAAAATTATATTTTATCTCATAAAGAAATGCCTCAAAAGCTATCACTGATAATTAAAAAAGCTTGAAGGAAGTTTAATTTCCGTATAAACGAGCCACCAGCTAAAAAGGTAACCGCAAGTGGAACCGCCTGCCGAAGTAATTGCAACATGCAACATTGTGGCACGAGTGGCAGAGGCCAACTCAAACCATAAGACTGAATGCTGAATGACCTGTGCTTGGCTTACATTTCGATACGGCTGCTGTTGGTGGTTGCTGCGTTGACACTGTCCCACCGCTGGGCCTTGGCGGTGGTGGTGGTGGTGGTGGTGGGGTGGCTCGGTAGTCAAGCTCAATCTGGTTGCGAATGCGAATGGTTTACGCTCCATATGCCACGTGCGTAGACAAAAGTCATTTAAAAATTGAAGACATCGCTGAGGCAAGACGACGGGCCAAATGTAAAACCAAGTCAAATTCCTGGTATAAAATTCATTGAAAAATTTTATGCAACATAAATTTTGCGTGCAGGATTTGGAGCAGCCGCCTGCTGGCCAAGGACTCAATCACATGCAAGTGGGGGAGGGGGCGAGTGGGTATGGGTGAGCTCGGTGCGTGTGTCATTTCAATTTTAAAGCCAACAAGCGGCCAAAAAAAATGAAGGAGAAGCAAAAGAGGCAGCAAAAACCGCCCCCGAACCGCTTAAGAAGCAACTGCTGGGCAGGACGAAAACACATTTTTTGGGTCGGTCCTTGTCGGCTGGTCAGTGGGCTTTTGTCGTTGTTGGTTTTTATAGCTTTTTGATTTGCCATTTCTGGTGGCAAATGATCAAAAATTGAATGAAATTGTTATTTGTCAAGTGGAACATGTCCTTTTTTTAGTGCCCGCCGCACGAGGGTTTCGCAACGTGTACTTGTGTCCTGTTGCGGGTTGTTATCCTTAATAAGGGGCATCACTGCTTCTTTGCATGCAGCAGCGCTGCACTCACCAAGCCTCCTCCTCCTCCTCATCCTCATCATCATCATCATCAACAAGATAATCATCATTATCGCATGCAGAGCAGCCTCTCGTGCACTTCTTTTGGAAAATTGAAAAATTTCCAAGCGATAAAATTTTATCATACGCAACGACAAATGGGGCCAAAGGATTTGCTCATTTCAGTCGAGCAGGTGGAGCATGGGCGCAATGGCATGAACATTTTCCGACTGCTAAAAAAACAATTAAAATATCTGACTAAATTATATACATTTACATATGTGCACATACATACGTGGAAGTTGAGTGTGTGTGTGTGTGAAGGCAGCTGTGAGAGGCGAACTACTCGCTGAAAGTTCGCAATATGGAAATCTACTCAAGTCTTGCCACAAACATTAATTATGAATTTATGAGCCAATATTTATTAGCAATAAAGCCAAGCAGGCGGCCAAAACAACCCTCGATTCGTAGCTCCGTTCCGAGTCCAAAATTAGACGCTCTCAAGCGTCCCTAATGAACTGTTATTATCAGCCTGATGAGTCGAGCAAGGGCTCAATACTGGAGGCACACAAAGGGACACATGTGGCATACAACAAGACATGGTTCTTTAATCGAGCTGATTATTGAAAAATTACTAAACTATCTTCTATGCACACAGAATTACTAAAGCATTATTATATTTTGGTACGAATTAAACAGATTTGGAGAACTTCTTAAAGTTGTTGTTGGCTGTTGAGATTATCATAATTGTAACTGAAATATGTCTGACTATCAAATAATTAAAATTTGTACAAAGATTACTCTAAATAGGTTAAAAAGTTATTTTCAATTCCCCAATTTTAGTTTTCCTACTAATTTATTATAATAATCTCTTGAGTTCATATACACAAAATGTATTTTGAGCAAATAAAACAAGTTTTTGAGCAAAAATGTTAACCTTAATATAGTGAAAAAGCTCAATACTATGAACAGGCCATGCAATTAAGAGTACACTATAGGCAGACAAGACTGTATGCATATGCAGGACTATACAACAGTTGCCCAAGAGGCACTATACTTCTAAGAGAAAGAAATGTATAAAGACTTGATGCTCTGCCGAGTCCCAGCTCCTGATCTACTCCATAGACTTTACAATAGGCTTGTCTCTAAGTCTTAAAGCTATATTAAAGAAATGTATAAAGACTTAATGCTCTGCCGACTCCTAGCTGCTGATCCCCTGCATAGACTTTACAGATGCATATCATTTTTGATAGACAATATCCGCCAAGTTCTTATACAGAGAAGCTTCTCCTAAGTCTTGGAGCTAAAAATTAAAGAAATGTTTAATGATTTGATGCACTGTCCAGTCCTAGCTCCCCTGATCCCCTCCATAAGCTTCGACTTTGGCGTCTGCTGCTCTAGTTGGTCTTTCAGCACGCCACACTTTTTGCTGCAGCTGCAACATCTTGTCTCCTGGCTGTGTAGCTGAAAGGAAGCAAAGGGTAGGGCAAGGTAAGAGCATCGACTAGTCAAGTGTTCCATCAAATGTTATGAAATAAAAAAGGAAAAAACGTAGCAATTTTTAATTGCTCCCGTTTGAAGTTGCCTAAGCGATCCGAGGGTGGGGCGTGGGGATGGATCGGTAAGCGGGGCCTGGCCAACATTTAGCGTGTGTGTGTGAGTGGATTTTTATTGTATTTTGTGTGGCGGCCGCTTGGCCGGCTTGTTGGCCATGTTTTATGAGTTTCGTTTCCATTGAAAACCCCAAAGAGCCGAAAGAAACAAAAATTATTTGTAAACGGCGGCTGTGACAATTTTGTTTTTGTTTTTGGTATTTTTTTTTGGTTTTTGTTTCTGTTTCTGTCTCTGTTGGCGTTCCGTGGAAGTTTGTAGACGTCGCCACTAAAACCGAAAACCAAAAACAAAAATTAATTGGAAATTTTTATGTCTCAAACATGTTGTAAGCGCGGCAGCAACAGCCGCAGCAACAAGGCGCAAGTTCGAGGTTAATTGTTTGATTTTCTAACAACGAAAATATAAAAAATAAATATAAATAATTTTTAAGGCCAATCTCAAGAGGAAAGCGCTACCTGCAGCCCACAGGAAATGTTTGTTTTTGCTTTTATTTTTTCTTGTTGATTTGGTTTTTTTGGTTTTGTTACAAATTTCTCGAGCCGCGTTTCCGGGCCTTGCTCTTCATTGTAACCGGCGAGCGGCAACTGGAATTTATGGCCTACATGCCGCAAATTAATGGCACACAAAATTGTTAGCCCATCGCCTGAGAGTTGACAGAAATATAAATGTATGTATGTAAATACATATGTATACATATAGATATGCAGATCCGAAACTTATGGCTTACTCACCATCCATTCATTCACATCTGAAGCTCTTTCCTTTGTCAGGTTTGCACTATGTGTTGCGAATATAGAACTCTGTGATCATAATAAGTCAGAGCTGCCCCAATTCACTTTTCAGTTTAGCTATTTACGGCATAAAGAGCTTTTCGATTGTTTTCATTTCGATACTTCAGTATTTGTTCACACTTGCGGTTCTCCATTTCCATTTTGTGACGTCAGAGAAGCAGCAGCATTAGAAAACGAAGCATTTCGTAGCTGAAATATATATATATATATATATATATATATATATATATATATCTTTTGTGAATAGTTCTTATTATGAAAATATCACAAAAGTAGATATCCTTAATACATTTTTCATAACTAAGTCTAATAGAAGCTGCACAAGAAACAATTTAAGTAAGTCAAAGAAACAGCATATATTTATTTTTTTATATTTTATAGATATTATTTATATTTATATATATTTATTTTATTATAATATAAGTTTTTTTTAGTCATATATAATCTCTGTTTAGTCATTCTATATTACTTCATTTAATTTTGGAGAGATCATAATATAAGTAAAATTACGTTTTTGAAACACTTTTATATATTTTTACACAAAATAAAAAAAACAGCTCTCATATTCCAATATTTTAATTAATTTTTTTACTTACATTATAAATATAAATATATCTCTATATTAATCATTATAGCTAACTAATTGTTAGTCAAAATCTAATTTAAAATAGCGAGACTTTTCTCCATTTAAATTGATAATTTAGTATTTGATTGAGTTAGCTTCACATTGCTAACAATATATCATAAATATTGCTAAAGGTTCATCCCGATTAACGGCGATATCGTCGCATTGCAAGCCAGTTGGCAGCCCTGCAATCGATTGAACGCCAATTCTTAAGAAATCGAATCTAAACTTTTTCAGTTCGCGATCGACGCGAGGTTTGCGAGGTTCAGTGCGCTGCTCTGATTGTCTTTTGATAAATGTTGAAAGTGATGTGAAAAGTGATTGTGAAATTGGATCGAACCAAAATTGTATGCAGTGAGAACCAGAACTCTACATACGTACATACATATGTAGAAAGTAGCAGGCGGGTGAGTTGACAAAAAAAAGTAAAACGCTTTAGTCGGAACTGCGCGCCGATTACTGCTTAGTTTATTTCGTGGCTGCGCTTGGGCTGCATTATGGGAAGAACTATTAGAAATAAGTTGTCATATAACTTCTGTTTTAGATGTTGGTTGGCACATATTATTGACATTCAAATGTGTGTACAGTAGAATCCGGTTATAACAACACTCAAGGGACCGACGATTTTACGTCGTTATACCCGGAAGACGCTCTAACAGAAAGGAGCAAAAAAAAAACCATATAGTAGGTAGTAATTTTAGGGCTAATGGGTATTGATATCTATCCCAAATCTGAAATATTCAAAATCTGTATTTTCATAACATAAACTTGCACATTAAATGGTATCTCTAGCTTTTATGGTCTTCAAGTTATGGCTTAAAAACAAAGTCAAAATATCGTCTTTTATCAGTAATAAGAAAATAGGATGAGTTATAAAAAAAAGAAGAAGTTTGTACTGCGTATGGTGCACAAGAATATATATTCAAAATTTCAAATCTCTAGCTTTTGTGGTTTAGGAGTTCGCTGCGTTCATTCGAACGGACAGACATGGCTACATCGACTCAGCTCGTCGTCCTGATTAAGAATAAATATACTTTATGGGGTGTGCCACGCCTCCCTCTGCCTGCTACATACATTGTCACAGTACCATTTTCAATGTTCTAGGTATACAAATATTTCTATTTCGAACCTGAGTCTCCTCACTTGCAAGCCACCGTCCCTACCGTGACGCCACACTCTCAAATTGCAAAGAATGCACTCACTTCAATGTATGTATGTGTGCACACGTATAGAAAAAGCGATTGGCCTTGGTGCTTGCTCTTGCCGATTGACAGCATGTTTTCTCTAATAACTCTTGTGTTATTTAACAGATTTTGATGAAATTTTCAGTATTGAATTTTTATTGGCTATGCGAACCTATCTTAAATAGTCAAAACAATTCAAATTGTGGCTACATTTGCAACTGAATTTTTATGAAATTGATTTTGTAAAATTTAGAGCTGGTATCCAAAATAAAAAAAACCGAAATTGCATTTTATATACATTAAACTAAATTGGCAAAAATTGGTAATTTTTGCTTAGAAAATTTAAAAGATATATCATGGAAATGGGAAAAATTATCGAATATCTGAAATAAACTCGATATGCGCGCTGTGTACAAGGACTTTAGTGTAAAATTTCAAGACTCCAGCTCTTATAGTTTCTAAGATCGACAGGTTAATACATACGGACAGACAGGTTAATACATACAATTCAGCTCGTTGTCCTGATTTAAAATAAATATTCTTTATAGGGCCTGCCATGCCTCGTTCTACCTTTTATATACCTTTAAAGAAACCATTATACCCTGATTTCCAATTTTCAATGGGGTAGGGGTATAAAAATAGTTGTTAAATGAAGATAACTTTGCAAAAAGTATTCTGGCTAATATTTTTAGCACCATTTCAAGCTTGCAACTGAAACGTCAAATACCTTGAGGGACTTAGTTATTTAAACCTCCATTAGGAGATTCAATAAAACTCGATCTTTAGCTTTGAGCTCTAATGTTTACACTCGCAGCGCCGGCTCCCGTTAGGCGCGTCGTTGATATGTGATCGTTAAAGCCTTCATTCTTCCAGATAAACAAATAATTCAAATACCAATAGTCGATGAGTTCATAAAGTAAATATAGCTTTTAATTCAGATTTTGTTTCTACATACCTATGTGTAAACAACATTCCAGTCATTCTTTGCCATAGTTGCTTTGGATGAAATGCCATCAATGTAAAATCGCAGCTGAATGGCGCCAGAAATGACAAAGTCGCCGTAGTCGTGTATGTGTGTGTCGTCTATTAGTGCATCATGATGCTGTTGCAACGCCAAGCCGTGCCTCGTCTTACAAGCTGAGTCGCAACTCCCAACCTGAATCCCAATCCCTATTCCAATTGCAATCCCAGTCACTTCGCCTTGTCCCCTGTCAGCCAGTTTAGCCACGTGCGCTGCGTTCACTGCGACAACTGCCTCTGGCCGGGTGGTTTGGTGGTTCGGTGGTTCGGCGGTTCGCCGGTTGAGAGGAGTAGGAGCTGGCGGCTTTTGGTGGTTTCCTGTCGCCAGTGGCTAAATGCTGCTCGGAGTACCCAAAAAGGCGACGAATACTCGATAGTCGGACAAGCCGATCAAACAGCTATTTAGCTATTTTGCATAAAGAGCTACGTCTATTCCAAGAGAGTCCATCAATTGCAACACCAGGTAGGACTTAATATAATAGATAGTATATGGCATATTTTTATATACTTTGTAAGAAAATTGATTAAATATTGTTTATTTCTTAACTTATTGGAAAGTTTAAAATTGGATTTGCTTAGGATCTGAAATTGACTAGAAAAGTCAAGTTTTTTCTCTCATTTCTAATCTTATATTCAAGGATAAGAAATTATACGAACTAGACAGGCTTGTCTTATGCTTAGAGCTGAGAATAGATTGTAATGCTATTTTGAGTTAGGAAGTTAAGGAACATACAAATTTCAGGAAAACGAATAAATTCAGGTAATAATTTGATAACAAGGTGTATTTATAATGTCATACAGTAAACTGTTATATAATACCACTGGAATTCTTTACTTAAAAGATAAATAATTATTTATAAGAATGTTATAGCTGAGAATGGATTTCAATGCTATTTACAGTTAGGCGTAAATTGAGGAATATAGGTATATATGTTTAACGTCAAATAGTAAAGTGTTATTTAATGCCGCTGGAATGCTCGATAGTTTGTAGTGTAGGGTATCATAAGGTTGCTTGTTGCTTTTGTGAATGACTTGAGTTGGTTTGGTTGCGTTGAGTTTCGTTGGCTGGTTCGCGGGTTGTCTGGTTGGCTGCTTGGTCGAGCCGTGGACCTCGGCAGCAGCTAGTTGTTGCGATTGTTTATTTAAGCTGCGCTCTTCCGGCTGCAGCCTGGCTTTATGGTTATGGATACAGATACAGATACAGATACACACAGTAGCCAGGCAGCCCAAACAGAGACTCAGACCTGTAGCTGTAGCTGTGAATGCGACTGCGACTCCGACTGTGGCTGGACAGAGAGCAACAGTAGCAATGAATTTGCATGTAGTACATGAAAACCGTGATCTCCAATTTGTTGACTGTTGCGCTGTTGGCTTCAGTCGCATCGCATCGCGTTGCCTGCAGCTTTGTTGCAAGCGAATTGAATCGCATACAGGGCTCCGATCTGGGAGCACCGTACTTGGGCTACATGCCAAAAAGTTTGTAACATTATTTTAAGGTGCCGGCTGGGGATTGCGCCCCTCTTCCCTCTGCACTGTCTGCCCCTGCTGCTGCTGCTGCTTCTGCTGCTGCCTCGTTGCAAGTTGTCAAGCTTGCCATGGCAAATTTGCGATCAAGCGACAACAACAGTGACAACATGGGCCCACTGACGACCAGCCCCAATCCCTCTGCCAGTCTTCCCTCCCGCCCCTCCCTCAGCAGCACACAGCAAGCTGTGAACTGTGAGCTGTGAGTTGGGCTTCTTAAGTTTCAACTGTGTACATCACGCTGCCTTGTATCGAGCCAAGTGCCACAGCGGCTGGCCACGCAGCGATCTTCGTCCGTTTGGTGTCTCCAGCTTGCAGCTTCCAGGTCTCAGCTCTCAGCTCCCAGCTGCCAACTGTGACTCCCTAGCGCGTGAGGCACCCAGTCAGCGACTGGGCCGAACTTTATTGACCATATTGATTGCTGCTGTATTGATCGCTTGTAGCTGATAACAAACGAATGGCCAGCCAGCCAAGCAGCACAGTTGGATGCTTCACACACCAACCCAGCCCCCTTGCCCCCCTCCAGGCAGCGATCGGTGTTTTGGCTTATGATGATGAGCTGCTCGCTGCAACGATTACACGCGTTTACACGGTGCGACAGAAAGCGTGATCAATCACAAGAGTGTGTGTTAAACGAAAATAGTGTGACCGTTCGACTGTAGACTTAAAGTCTAAGGTTGTTGCAGTAAGAACATTCTGTTTATATAGAACAAACGAATAAATTCGAATTATGTAACTAAAATTTATTGAACCACATAAAATTACTAAAATTCAATATTGATAAAGTACAAAGATTTGTTATGGACTTTTGATAAAAGAATACTCCCTGTTTCTGCTTCAAGTTTCTTACTTTTTATTGGATTTATTAGTAGCTCTCATTTGACCCCAAAGTCTTGTCTTAAAATTGTGGTAGCTTCTTTAGAATAAACCTAAAAAGGAGTGCTAACATAATCATAAAACTAGAATATTAAACACGAATACCATATATCATATCACACTGGACTTGATATTATATATGGTATGATATAGGTATAAGTTGGCACAGAAGTCATCAGGCATAGAGTTGGAAGCCTACTGAGTTCATAATAATACGATCGATTCTGTAAACAAATTTGCTTGATGTCATCAGCGACAGTTGCAAATAAAATGAAAAATAATAATAAAGATTTATATACAAATGGGTTGAGAGGGATTCCATTGAAATACTTCCAAATAGCAGAGAATTCCATTCCTAACATCCTCCGAAAGGTCAAAGATCTCAAAGGAGTACATATTTTACACTATTTTAAGTTTAAATTGAAGTTATACAACATAATATTATATTTAGTGGTCGAACAAAATGTTGTTAAAATACTTATGACGCCTATTGAAGTTGTCCACTTTTGGTATTTACAATGCAAAACTATTATTTATCTAGTTTTATACACTATAATTAACTATAAGAAAAAATATCAATTTATGTCATAATAATATCAAGTTTTTTCTTAAAAAAAAGGAAAGTTAGCTATGACAAAATGTATATCTTTTTTTGCTTACCAACCATTAAGCCGCATTCAGTCTACGTGTAAACGTGGCTCACGTCTAGTGATGGCTACTTCACAGGCTCAGAAACAGCGGGCGGTGTCTGTTGGCTGCCGTTTGTTGTTGTTGTTGTTGTTGTTGGTTGTTGGCATCTCTGGCTGTCTGTCCGAGGCGTTTGCATATTCATAATTTTGAGCTGGACTTATCAATTGCTCATCTCGGTCATGAAAACGCATAAACATCTCAAAGCGCTTGGCGCGGGTCAATAATTTGACATGAACGAAACAATACGCAGAATCTGGCATAAATAACTTGACGCACAGTTTTGTAGTGTTGGAGCTGCTTTAAAGTTGGCAGCAGTCGTTTTTAATTTCACATCACCTGCAGAGAGCCTCCACACCTCCCCCTCCCCAGCTCGTCCCTTGGATGATGTGTGAATAATTGAAAACTGCAGCGGCTGCTGGGGGCGTTCGAGCTGAGCGACTGAGAGTTGTCTACAAACAACAGGCAAGCAAACACTAGACTCCTTTCTGCTGAAGAGCTGCGCGTAGATCGAGAGCAACAGCAGGTAGCACATCACACAGAGAGCAAGAGAGAGAGAGAGAGAGAGAGCGAGAGAGAGAGGGAGAGAAAGGCGACTGGTTAAGCTGCAATATCACCAAGTGCCCTTTTCTTTGGAATTTAATTTCGTTGTTGTTGTCAACGTGACACCCACACACACACACACACACACACACAGAGTTGATGCCAAAATGAAGAGCTTGTTGGCCATCCTCCTGTTTTGGCCCACGCCCACATGCCAACACATTTGATTTTTAGCCATGGCCATTAAATGCGCAGCAGCCGCCGCCCGAGTTGGCAATTTTGTAATTAATTTATTGCCTCGGGCGGCGCATCAAGAAAATTGTCGCAACTCGCGAAGTGTCAAAACTATTTTTAATTGGGAATGTCCAACGTGGAATATAAGCATGTGCACACATATAGAAAGATCTTCCAGCGATCGTAAAGTTGGCAAGATCAAAGTGCTTTTTGGAGTGCTTTCGTTTCTATTTTTGCGCTTTAATTGAAATGCTCCTTGTCTTGGCGCTGCTCTCTCTCACTCTCACTCTCACGCTCTCTCTCTCTCTCTCTCTCTCTCTCTCTCTGTTTTGTCTGGCTATATGACTAATGCACCACTCAATAGACACTAAAGATGCATTACGATGCAGCTATCTGTCGCAACACCCCCGCCGCCCGCCGCAACTGCAACTGGCGGCAATTGCATTTTAATGCAAATTTGGTGTCAACGCAATATCGACCATGACAGCGCCAGCGCCAGAGTCGCAGAAGGAGAGAACCAGAGCTCGGCCAGGCGATCAACGTACGCCCGATCTTCAGTTCTTGACGCTCACGCATTTGGAGCTGCAGCAGTGCGTTGTAAGTGGCAACTGCGGCAACTGTGGCAACTGCTCTTGGTGTTAAAGTGACTGATTAAGTTCTGTGTTGTTGTTGTTGTTGTTGCTGTTGCTGCTGCTGCTGACGCTAAACGAATTATACGCTTACGTAGGTGGCAGACACTTAGGCACAGTCACAGCCAGCGTCTGAGGCGAAGTCCAAAGATAGAGACGGAGTACTCCGTGTGCCCGGTGTACACCCGGCACATAATCATATATAGAGCCAAATGAATTGAGACGCGCCACACAGGGTTATAAATATTGTCGCCTTTGCCTCGCGGGGCGTTAGTCGCTGGCATCTCGCTCTTTTTGCGTCTGTCTGGCTGTCTGTCTGTGTGGGCGGCGGCACGCATTATGGAGGCCCACTTGGTAGATGCCACAAATCGAAGCAGTTCGAGTTCCAACAACAGGGATAGATTTCAGAACTTATATTAGTCAAGCAAATTTTAAAGAATATTTTATTTAATTTAGCATTACCTATTTCTATATGATTTTTAAATCAAAATATATATCTTTGTGCATATTAAGTTGAGTCTTCAAATTTCTTAGAGTTTCATATCAATTTTTCACTCTTCTAAGTACTCTGACGTCCTTGTATTAAACTTATATCAATTAGTTGAATTTTAGCTAATAAGAAATACACAGAACTTTGAATCAAACCAGTTAAAACTGTTCCTTAGTTTATTTCATTTTAATCTCTCTCTTTCTCTACTTATTTTCATATTTCGGATGACAACTAATAAAGTCATGAAGATTTGGAAAATCTGCAGATAAAACATGATTTTATGAGCGCAAACGAAATGGTTTTTATGATCAGCTACTGTCTGGCTGGACCCAGTTGAGCACAGATGCTATCGACAGGTCTCAGGGCCGGGCGTAATTGAAACCTTCGACTAGGTTTATGATGATCGTAAAACTAGGGGCTAGCTACTGTCGGGGGCTACCTGTATGGCTCTTTATTGCCATTTTGGGAAGTTCGATTTGGTCCATTGAGTGAAATTCAGAGTTGTGCGTGGAGTCATTGATGTTTATCGGTTTATCGGAGAAAGTTTTACGACTTGTTACGCTCGTAACTGCAATTGATCGCCGGCAGCTGGCAGCAACTCCGTGAGTTTTACGGCACTTGGATGTTATCGAATTTCTGGAATCTGCCATTGACTTGCCCAAGACACGTTAATGCCGACTCGTGAGACCCAAAGAGAAAGCAATTGAGAATGCAAAAATATTTACTAATCAAGAAGTATCTATCTATATATCTCGGTCATCGAGAAGTATCAAGAACTTAACCTCAGCTCTCATGAATAGCAGATATATACAATAGACGATCAAAATATGGGCAATTGTTTAGGTATTTAGGAATTTCGCCTTTAAGCCTAACACTGCGGTTGCTTTTATTCCTAATGCTCTCTACGCTTCTCTCTTTCCGTTCGCACAGCTTAAATGGTTAATCTATTGTCATCGCCCGTTTGTCGGCTCAAAGGAAATTGGCTGGCAAACGGTTTTCAATAGTTGGCATCCAATTTGGATTTTTATTGCTTCCTGTCGCTCGCCAGCTTCCTGTGCGACAAATGTCGCCCCCGCAAATCTCTTTTTGGTTTCTTTTTTCTTTCGCATTTTGGGCTGGGCTCGTTTGCTTTTTAATATTTTTTGCATGGCACTCGCATTTCAAAAGCGGGCGACTTAATCGAGCAAAATAAACCGTTTTCATATGCTCGAATTGAGGCAAACACGTCGCATTACATGCCGGCTGAGACGTTGCACGGTGGGCGGGGCAGGAGCAGGGGCAGGGATGCAGAGAGTCGAGCCTGGCAATCTGATTGTTGTCATGCCTTTGCAACTCCTGGGGGAATTACGTTCAGCATTTAACCAGGGGCTCTGGTTCAGGTTTAAAACTCAGCTTTGGCTCACCTTCAACGTGTTGTTGTTGCTGTTGTTGTTGTTGTCGTTGTTTTTGTTGCTGTACGGCTGCTTTCTTCGCCTTTATTGCGTGTGCCGAAATGCGCGAAATCTCGCAAGTTTTTTGGAGGGAGCCGCAGCCTTTTGTGAAAGGATTATCACTTGTGCCTTTTTTGCGCTCGACTCTAGGCGAGACAGAGATAGAGAGAGAGAGAGAGGGAAAGGCGAGGGTAGAGGGCATCAGGAGAGTGGAGCACAATACAGTAGAGGCCAAGGGCCCGGCTGCTAATGAGCTGTGCATTGTGTGCTCCGCTGGGTGGCTCATGCTCAAACTCCAAAAAGTAATCAGAAAGGGGATGGGGCCCTGGGAGGATGCCCCGGCTGCCCTGGCTGCCCTGGATGATGTCTTTGACAGTGTGCAATATGCGTTGATTTTTTATGGCCTTCAATTTGAGGCCACTCGCGCAGTCACAATCGCAGTCGGAGCTGTCGGAGCTGCCATCGTCCCGGACTGGTTCGGCTCCGTTTGGCGTGTTGATCTCGAAATGCAGATAATAATTATTTCAATATGTGTGACTGACTTGGCTGACTGGAGGAAGCAGTGGGGCAGACTGCGCAGGGGCGTGCGGTGCGGGCGGGGGCGCAATGCCAATGCCAGCGCTCGCTCCTCATGATCGTCATGATCATCATTATATTATGCGAATGGATCAAAACCGTGAAGCCGCCAAGTTCTTGGTTTCTTTTCTTTTCATTTTTTTGCATGTGCTCTTCTGGGGTTGCTTCTTCTTCTTCTCATTATTGTTGTTGTTTTCACTTAATCACTTGTAGAGCGGGGCACCCGAGCAGGGACCGCCAGCTGGCGGGTGGGGGCAGCTGGACGTCGGCTGGCGGCGGTTTTAAGTTGAAAATTGAATTTCTAAGAATTACAAAAAAAACGACAACAGCAACAAATAATAACAAAAGCAAAAAACAAAAACAAACCGAAGAGCAATATCAACAACTCAGTGCGTCGAAATGCCGTTGGCATGCCAGCCAGTAAACTGAGCCACTGCTGAGCCACTGAGCCACCGAGCAGCTCCCGGCTTCTGTTTCAATTTTTGGCCTGCCTCCTCTCCGCCCACTCTCCATGACGCATCTCCATTGCTTCGATGGGCTTCATTCACAATGCATTGCATTAATTTTGCCAATTAAAAAGTAAATAGAGCCTGCATCCTTTGCCACACACGCACACACACACACAATTACACCCCCACTCTAGCTAACCCAACCCCTGGTCACTGACTCTGCCTTTGAATTTGGCGTTATAAAACTTTTCAATACAATTTAATCCAAGCTGAACACACACATGCACACATGTATGCATGCACATATGCATGCATGTGGATGAAGTGCCTGGAGCAGTTGCTGGGCTATGTCAATCAGTTGGTCGTCGGTTGATAGAGTGAAGCCCCGCTAAGAAAGCTGGCAGACCACGCAAATCGTAGCGAGTGCCAGCTGACAGCAGAGAGAGGGAAAGAGAGAGAGAGAGAGATAGATAGCATAGTGGAACATATGTAAATGTATATGTTATGAAAAAATATAGGTAAAAATAGAAATATTTATTATAAATATGTACATATGTATATAAATGTATGCTAAAATTTAGAAATTATTGTTAAAATAATAGATGCAACTGAACAAGAATTTAAAAAAAAAAATATTAATAATAAATAATGTTTAATATTTTATATAAAATTATGGCAAAGTAATTTTAAAAATAAAAATTAATGATTTATTTCACAAATTAAATCTGGTATTAAATGTTAAGCTTAATGAGCACTAGTTGCTAAAACTTTCGACTCGGGGAAAGAATAAATATTTTAAAATAAAATAAAGCTTATAGAGTTTTGTAGCTTAAGGTACTGATAAACATAGCCCTATCCAAAGACAACTCCAACAGCTCTTTTGCTAGGTTTATAAGCTCACAATTTACTGAGAATCATCTAATTGAGTTATTTCCTTTTTTTCTTACAAATTGTATGTAGATTGTCCCACTGTGCGCCACAATTAAAACCGCAAGGCAATCAGATGCGCCCGCGTTGCCAACGTCTTCAGCAACATTATCGTTGTTGTCGTTGTCGCACTCATTGTTGGCAGTGTCAATACCTTCCACAACGCCCCCAAATTACTTGTGGCACACACACACACACACACACACACACCCACCCACTCACACGCACACATCTTACACATGTCCCGTGCCCAGCAGGCCAAAGTGTTTTTGGGGCGTTTTGTTATGGGTTTTTTTCTTCTCTTTTTTCTCTTTGCTGTTGCTGTTGGCCTTCCTTCTCGTTTTGCTGTTCTTGCTGGAGGCAGGCGGCAACAATTGAAAAACTGAAGAACTGAGCGACTTACCGTATGACTGACTGACAATCTTCTTGGGCGCCCAGTCGCAACGTCGTGGCGCAATTGTCTCGGCCGCCCGGCTGCGTATCGCATATCGCACCTGATGGGTTGGCCGCTGAATTCGCCTCCCCCTCCCCCTTCCCTCCCAGTCTCCGTAGTCGGCTCAGCCCCCTTTTGTGGGGCGGCCAACCATTCGTATAATTGTCGATGCGTTAAGGTAATTGTACACCCAGATGCCAGCTACCAAGTGCTGGCTGAACAACAGCAGCAAGGCCGACCCATTTATAAGCATGTATAGATACCCTGTACAAATTACAAGCTGAATGCAGGGTATGCACACAGCAACCCAGGCGGATTAGATTATCATCAGTGTAGCTTTAATTGCAAACAAAATATGGATTTTCGACAAGTGGAAATCATGTTGTTTTGGTAAGAGGCATCTTGCCGTCTGGCATACCCAACTAGAGCACTTTTACTTGCTGTATGCTTTGTCTGCGCCTTTAGTTGACGCAGTATCTGTATCTATAGTTGCGGCTGTATCTGCAGCTGTAGCCGGGGCTGCTAAACGCTGAGCTAAGGCTTCAACGTCAGCTTCAGCTTCAGCTTCGGCTTCGGCATCGACTGCGACTTCGACTGCGGCTTCTGTTCAATGCCGTCGCGTTGAGAGTCACTCAGTCGTTTCTAAGTTTGCGTTTGTCGTCGTTTGCCATATTGATGGCACGCTCCGGCGCCTGTGCGACCCAGCCCCAATACCCAAGCCCCCTCCTCCTCCTAATCCTCCTCCTGGCCACGTCCTACGCACTGTAAAGCAGTCTAAAGTGCTGGCATTTAGTTTAGTTTTTGCTGACATCGATGCTCACAGTGGCAGCCATCAGTTTGCCCATCGGTTGGTTAGTTTGGTGTTCGGTTTTTGGTTTTTGGTTTTTGGTTTTCGGCTTTCGGTTTGATTTGCTAGATTTGATTTCAGGAAATCTTCACACACACACACACGCACTCACCCACCTGGCTGAATGGCTCGTTGCATTCGCATGCACATCTACAATCTCATTCACAATCACATTCACAACTCACGAGTCACATTCGCATTTGCCTTTTGTGTGATTTGTTGTATTGTCTGCTTGGCCGTTTGTTGATGTCTTTTGTTACAATTGAAAAATTATAGCAATTAAATGCATTCTGCATCGACATACCTTTCTCCCTCCTGCCTCCTCTGATTTGGCGCTCCAATTGGCTATCTAATGATAGCCAAGGCTCACATTGTAAAAGCCGACAAGCTTAATTTATCTAAAAAGTGTTTACTATTCCTTTAATACGTAATCACAAGCATTAACAGGCTCAACTTAGCATATTCCTAGATTCTATATATACATCTATGAATTGATCAATTAATAATAAACTATGTTTTATTCCAAAGTTGATGGGAAAACAAGTAAAAACGCTCTAGTCGGGAGATCCCCTGAACTTTTATAAAGCTTACATTTTTACACACATACATAATCCAAAATAATAACATACATTTTTAAAAACTCAAAAAACATTTCTAATTGAAAAAAATTTTGTCCGTAGCGTGATCCGAACCTGCGACTCCACACTCTCTCATTGCAAGGAGTGCACGCACTTCAATGTATGTGCGCACACGTATAGAGCGCTTGGCGCTTGCTCCGGCTTGCTTATGCCGATTGACACAATGTTTTCATTAATAACTTTTGTGTTACTTAACGGATTTTGATGAAGTTTTCAGCATTAGCTCCTTTTTTAAATTGAACATGCGATTATACCTAAAATATTCCAAAAGAATTTAAATTATGGCTAAATTTGTAAATGAACTTCAAATAAATAGATTTTTTAAAATGTGGAGCAGGTATCAAAACAAAATATATCAAAAACCGAAATTGCAAAATTTCCTGACCTAAGCTAAAAATATGAAAAAGATCTCTATAAAGACGGACGGACAGACATACGGACAGGGGTGACCTGATAGAGAATATATATACTTTATGGATTCTGCCACGCCTCCTTCTGCTTGTTACATACTTTTTGCAAAACCATTATACCCGGATTTAGCATTTTCAATAGGTTTTGGGTATAAATAGTTGATATGCAAATCTTCTGTATTACTGTGTCAAAAAATGAACTGTTCGAATCGGCACAAAATCATAAGATTTTAACCATAATTAACAATCTTCATTTATTTTTTTTTAAATTTACTTTTCAAGTTAAATTTTTTGTTTTGCAATAAAATTCATATTACTCTTGTTTTTAGTGCATTTGCAAAGATCAGGTTCAGGTTGAAATGTAGGAAAACTTGTAACCAATTCCATCTTAATCTTATAATAATAATATCAAGAATTAAAATACTAAGATAGCTTTTAGCTATTGTAAGTCTGACTCTGATTGCTTGTTACCTTTCTTAGTATATTATGATATCTGTATATGTATATTGATGCATTACTGAATACCACAGATTACTGCATTTTATGGCGCTTGGCAGGAGCTGGGATGCTGCCGCTGCTGCTGAAGGGAGCCGTGTTGCAGTTGCGGCGCTGTCAGAGTCTCGACATACATCTGTATATCACGGCACTCGAGGGTTTCCTCTGTTTTGTTTTTCTTTGTACTTTTGTGCCTGTTTCGAATCATTTTTATATGCAGTCATCAACAGCTCATATATATTTTTATTGCCAACGCGCTTTGAGATATGCATCTGAAACAGAAACGAAAAAAAAAGTAAAAACAAAAAAGTAAAGTATAAATAAAATAATCAAAAACCAAATACAAGGAACATCGGCTGCGGCTGCGGCTGCGGCTGCTGTTGAAGATAATGATAATCACGATGATCATGCTGATGATGATGACGATGATGATGACTACTTCTACGTACAGATTTCCAATAAAAATTCTGTCGAGCTGAGCTCAGTTGGGCCGCGGCTGAGCGAAGAGAGATGCTGAGCTCCGTATTTCATCTGGCGGACTGTGTGTGTGAGCGAGATTTACACGCTGATACAAGAAATACACAAAAATAACAATAAAGGCAAAAGGCACAAATCGCGCTACAACAACTGCAGCAGCAGCCACAGCAACTGAAGCCTTCGGTTGTCGATGGGCACAGCAGTTAGTCACTCGATGTAAGATCTGTTTAATACCAGCTCTATTGCCATCTCTGTCTGGCCCTTGGCCACTTTTTTTGATGTGTAAAGATTTATTTCTTTATTTGGTTGCCCCTTGACTGCCCCCGGTCCAGGCCCATATGCGACTGAGTCTCTGTTTTATTACCAGGAAATTTGTATTTAATACGTTTTTCCGCGTCTTTTTAGCGGGAGACACTGACACCAAAGAAACGAGACCCAGCCATAAATACTATTGTCTTTTATGTGGTTTTCGGAAGCTTCAAACTGCAGCAGATCTAAGACATTTCGATCTAATTTCAACCGCTGTGGCCCACTGTGCATGGCATGTAGGAAGCGGGGTTGGGCGGGGAGTGGGGGGTTGCAGCTCATCCGTTATCTGTGCGCCCATCGACACGTGAGACAAGTGGGGGTTGGCTTACAAAACGGTGTCAACTGGTAGCCAAACTTCGTAGAATAGCTCTACAATCGAAATCAATCAGTTCGCAGAAGAGCAGACCTTAAAGCTAAAAGCCGAGTACCAATTGATAAACCCAGTTTAAAACGTTAGGAAGTCACATATCATTAAACGAACTTTAGTACATTCCAAAGAAGTGAGTTTTTCAAGAAGTTTACTTTTTTAAGATAAATTTAAAATCTTTGAAATTGAAAATTGATGAAAGCAGTAATTGATCAACTTCTGAAAAATTATATATAGAGAGTAGTATCAAAACTTTTCTGATCTGACAAAAGAATAAAAATTATTTTTAATACATACATTTTTAATTTTTTATCATTTAATTTTCATGCACATATATTTATTTTGTATTTATTTTTCAAATTTTAAGTCTTTCAATATTTGTAATTCATTTAAGATATTTGCAGGTAATTTTTTTTTGTTTTTAATATTTTCTTCAAAGTATTCTAATAATGGAAATTTAAAATAATTAAATAAATTAAAATTAAAATTAGAAGAATAAAACAAAAAATAAGTTTAAAATTATTAAAGACTTTAGAATATTCAAAAGATAAATATTGTTATTGGAATCTTCATAGCTATGCTTAATCAAGTGTATATTTTTAGGAACCCAGCTTCATTAAAGAGTAAGCAGAATATTTAAGTGGCTCTCGGATCAAGACTGATAAAAAGTTGGAAGAAATTTCTAGCTATTATTATTATATTATTTAACAAATGAAATCTGAGTTTAACGAGCATTAGCTGTTTGGGCCTTCGACTCGATAGCAATACTTGCTAGAACCTTTGCTTTTTCTAGGGTATATTCGTAGTTAATCAGTGTTTTGTACAACTGCCTGTCCAATGAGTGTGAGCTGCAGCTATTGGGTAGCTGTGTGACCTTGTTATGCCATTCATGTGGAGCGCTGTACTTGTCGCTTTCGACACGCTTTCAATCGAACGTAGACCCACCCACTGGAGAGGGGGGGAACTGTGGCAGGTCCGTGGATAATTAAAGAGCAGCAGTGGCAGCAGCAGTGGGGCAACTGCCACCAGGCAATGGCTCATCGATCAGTTGAAATTAATAAAATACTCAATAAATGCGCTGCAGAAGAAAGCTCATAAAAACGTGTGCAAACAATCGATCAATCAGAATTTGACAGCAGCGCAAATCTCGAGTTTAGTCAGATGCGGAATTTGCTGCCGGCTGAGAGTCTCGTTTGCTGAGAGGCAACAGAGTTGGGAATCGGGAGTCGAGAGTCAAGACTCTGGCTGACAGGCAGTTGGCCTGCTGTTGCTACCAATCTTTGAGGCAAACTTCAAAACAATTACACAGCAACATTTCCAGTCAGAGAGGTCGACATGCAAAAGATACAGATACAGATACAGATACAGATACAGATACGCATATGAGCATTTAGGATTGTGAATGCGTATCTGTAAGAGATACAAAGCGGGCCGAGAGTGTGAGAGAGGGAGACAGACAACTGCCACTGTACAACTGACTGCTGGCTGTTGATTCAAGCGATTAATCGATAACAAATAAAAACATTTCGACAACTACTTCCAAAGAACAAACTCCAGTCAGAGCCACAGCCAAAGTCGAACTCCGAGTCGGAGTCTCAGTCTCCGCGTCTTCCTTCTTGGGGGCTGTCAACAACTCCACATTGTGTGTGAGTGGCGTGGTACGCATAAATGCCATGGAAATTTTCTTTTTAATCAATTATGAGTATTAAGCAAAGGGGCAGCCGTACACACTAACATTGCTCGGCTTGTATTTATATACATATGTATATATATTTGTATCTGTATCTGTATTTTTGTATTCGGGTGACGCGGCAAGGCGCGCGCAAGATAAAAATCGCAAAAATTCTTTATTGAATGCTGTGGATGCCAACGCCAGGCGATCCATACACACATCTATACACAAATATATCTATATATGTGTGTATATATATTTGTGTGCTTGTATAGGTATGTACTATATCGTGTGCATTGCCCGAGTGTGTGTATACAAGTGTAATCTGCGTGCCTCTAAGCATGTGAAGTAGCACTTTGTCTGCGCCTCAAGTTGAAGTAGCTGTGGCAGCCAGCCAGCCAGCCAGCCGGCAGAGGTACCCGAGACCCGAGACCCGAGATCCATCCATCCAGCCAGGCAGCCTCCAGATTCCATTCGGCATTTGATTTCAGCACATGCCTTCAGCTGTTTTCGATTCGACCAGCGGCAAAAACAGCTCGCGGCGCTAACAAAACGTTTAGAATTCTGAAAGCATTAAAAGGCTTTAAAAGCTATACTTAATTTTTTTCGTTTTTTGGAAGATCTGCCAAGTTTTAATAGACAATAAGCCTAATCGTGATTAAATTGTAATGAAAGAATACTGAAATAATTATTGGGTAATTTTTTAATAAACTGGCTGTCTAGCTATCAAGAGAGACACTTTACTTTTTGCTGAAAATAATTTGCAAATAAAAAAATTATATAAGATAAATAAAAATTTAAAAAAAGAAAATATATATCAAATTTATTTTTTTTATATTTATTTTATAAATGTAAATTAAAAGAAAATAATAAAAATAAATAATATATATACAAATTTATTATTTTTTTTTTTATAAATTAAATTTTTTATTGTCTTTGTAAATATAAATAGGTCAAAAATATAATTTTTTTTTAAATTTTATTTATTTATTATTAAATTTCAGTTTTCTACGAAATTGTCAAACTGAAACCTAAACAAAAGTTTAATTACTAGTACTGTTCTGTTCCAAACTTTATTCAATATAATCTAATGGGATTTCTTTTTTAAATCATTTGCATTTCCAAGCAACATTTTTAAAGAATACAAAATACTTATTTTTGAGCTCAATGCATACCACCAAAAAAAGATTTGAATATTTCCAATGCTAGATCTATAACTGCAGTTCGGGCAAGCTGATATGCCTTGTCTTTCAAATTGTAGAGGATCACAATCAAACAAATCATAATCGGTGGATGGGCAACAGTAGACAGTAGCTGAATATGCTTCAAACGGTCGACAGTTTGTCTGTCAAATTGACATTACACGTTGCGGCGCGGCAGAGGCAGCAGCTGAGGCAGAGGCAGAGGCAGAGGCAGCAGCAATGTCAAGTGCAGCGACGTCGACGGTGGCGATGGCAGCGCCCAACAAGTTGCATTTACATGACACTTCTGGCAGGCGCAGGCTCACAAGGAAGCAGGCGTAGGTTGGACCTGGACTTGGACCTGGACCTGGCCATGAATGTGGATGTGGATGTGGACTGGCGGACGCTGACTGATGCGCCGACTGCGCTGACTGCGCCTGCTGGCTTCTGTTTGCGGCGCTGACTCAGCAAATCGCAGCTGAAACTGAAGCAGAACGGCTGTGGCTGCTGATTTTCTGGTTGGATTCGCCTGGCCCGGTCCCGGCAACCTGTTGGCAACTCATTAAATACTGCCGATGACTGGACAAATTTCAAACAAATACTGCCACATACATATATGCTTATATATATGTGCATATAATATATTTTTTTGCTGGCTGCTTAAATGAAAAGTAACCAAGGAGAGAACAGCCTCAAATTTATAATCCTCGTTGTGCAGTGAAATTGCAGTTGGCTGCCCGACTGCCTGCCCGACAGTCTGACTGCGTGTTGGTCAACGTTGGCGTTATAATTCTACTCGACTCCGAGTCCAGTTCCCTGGCTCTGGCTGTCTGTCTGGCTGGCTGGCTGGCTGGCCTGCCAAAGTGACACTTGTACAGATTTTCTTAATGCGCCGAAGTGCCACTTGTCGTCTGTTGACGCACCTCGTCCTACAAATCCTGCCCTCGCTTCCTCCTTCAGGTTGGGCTTAGCCAGAGATCGAAGCTTTTGTACGTGTCTTGCAGAAAATTTTGTTAAATCAGCGCTAAATGTACATGGCCAGGCCCAGACGACAGAAGCCTCACAGTTGTCTGTTGATTTCAGTTCTAATTGCTGGCCAACGCATAATTTGTCATATGCCAAATTAATAAACGACTCGAGCTGCGACTGATGCACCTTGAAGCCATTGAAGCAGCAGCAGCAGCGGCAGCGGCAGCAGTCCAACCACCACCGCCAGCACCGCTCAACCACACGGCGGTTGCACAGTCCGCACAGTAGCAGCTGATTTGGCTTCAAGTTGGCAGAGCAACTGCTGATTGAGTGGCTCCGCGGCTCACTGCCCGAGTGTGGGCAGCACCTGGTCGGTCGCTCTGCCGACGATGGTTCAGGTGGGGCTTGCGGCAATGTGGTAGGCAAGGTGGGCTCAGCGGCAGCTAGCAAACAGCTCTATCTCAATTTTAATAAAATTAGGTGTAAAATGAAAAAATTTGTAATAAATATGCAAGTGCAATTAGACTGAAGTGGAAAAAGGCTTTTATTATTTTTAATAATAAAACATAAATTTAAAGATAAAAATACTTAATATTTGGCAGACTGAAATGTATTCAAGTGTAGTTTGGTATTTTTTTAAAATATATTCATATATGAGGTCAATCAAAATTTAGAGAAAGCCAAGTTTAAGGAGAAATTATGAAGTTATGAGAAACATTTGTCTGTAAAATTTACTATTTTAGATCGTTGCTGAAACATGCTTTGATTTAAATTATAAACATATATACATATAAATATATATATACTATATATGTGTATTATGTCCTACTGCATAATAATTCAAATTTCTACAACATTTTTTGACTCTTAGAAGATCTTTTTAATCTATCATAGAATTTTTTAAAAAAAGTATTTACATTTATTTAAATAAATTGTAGAAAACATAAATTTAATTCAAGGTAATCCTTTCGCAATCAAAAACTACAGATTATGCTCAAAAAAAATCTATTCATAATTTCCAGAAACTACTTTCTGGATACCTCATTCACTAATATTTAAACGATGTGATTTTGGAATATCTTAAATTTTTGGGAACTTCATAATGGCGAACTCACTTGAATTCCTGTGATACCTCTTTCATTCATGCTGCCACTAAGATTTTTGGTATAGTTAAGCGTTGCCAGATCTGCGATACGGCGTTTAGGCTCCACTCCGTGCTTACATTGGTCGCCATTATGAGTAATTGCCCCGCGCTGGGGCTCGGTCTGCGTTGACTGCTTCCAATCACCGAACATTTAATAAATCTTAAAAAAAGGGGCGTTGTTACCGAGCCGAGCGACTCGGCTTGCCTCGTCCCGCCTCGCCTTGCCTCACCTCACCTCGCCTCATCTCGCCTCGCACAGAGCCACAATGACAGCTTCAGTGAAACGACGACAACTTCTCTTAATTGCAGCTAGTTGTTATAGTTGTTGTTGTGGCTGTTGTTATTATCATTGTTGCTGCTGCTGTTGTTGTTGTTGTTGTTGTTGTAATAATGGCCAAAGCCGCCAGGCAACTTTTTGCTCAGCTACTTAATTTATTTGTCACCGAACCGAAGCGCAAATGAAGTTCGAAAAAAGCAACAAAGTACGAAGAGCCACAACAATATGTATGGAGGAATCGTTTGAAATTATACAAGATGATAATAAACATTATGTGTAGTGGTAGTAGTAGTGGTAGTAGAAGAAGAAAAAGCAGCAGCAGCAGCAGGGGCAGCAGACGAGCAAAAACGCTCAAGAAATAATTACAAATTAAAATGAAACACGAACGCAGGGGATAGCAAGGCGCAAGTTAGACGAGCATAAATTGAACAGAGAAGAAGCGAGAGAGAGAGAGAGAGAGAGAGAGAGAGGGAGGGAGGGAGGGAGAGGGCAGGTCGAAGCACACTCGTATGGCAGGGCAAACACTTTATAAGAGTTTATAAAAATAGCTGCGACGCTGGCCACGCATGCGCAAAGATTTGTCATAATTGATAAACGGCAACAGCTGCCACAGACGCATTTGAGGCTACATATGCCACACATGACAAGTCAGTCAGTCCGTCAGCCAGGCAGCCAGGAGGCAGACGACTTCGACTAGCCTCGGCCCAGCCAATGGCCATGGCAATGGTAATGACAGTGAAGCGCCTCGACAGACAGACAAATCGAAGTGTTGTCATTTGAACATGGCCTGAAAGTAGTATTAGCTAGAACAAGTCATTAGGGGTGGTCGATGGGTGGGCGAGTGCAACATCTGTTGCATGAATATGACTTAAATGATGTTAGTCGATGAGAAATATTGCTTAAGTTTTTATAACATTTTCTATCTATTTTACAAATGAGGATTTCGCGATCGAAAAAACTGCTTCAATGAAGCTTTCAGGTCCAGTTCAGTCAAAAGACTTGTCAATATTTTTTAGAAAATAAACAATTCTTCTTATTCATATATCAAACTAGAGCAAAAACTCTTTTATGCTCAAATATGATAAGCCACAACTGAAAGCTTTTATCACGATTGAGCAAATCTATAGTTGATTCAATATTTGATATGTTTTACTGTAATGCTGCGATGTTTTATTTATAATTGAATAGAGTTATGAAAATGAATACTGCCCACATTAAATAAACCTAAATGTGCTTTCAAAGCTACATTTATATAGAAATGCTGGTTAATTTGGCAAATTTATATATATCTCTTAGATTTTTATCAAACTCTTTATCTAAAAGTTTGTACGTGCATTTACTTTCTTAACATATCAATATATATATGAGCTTTAATGGCCTTTCAAAGCTATTTTCATGTAATAGCGATGCTTTGACTAGTTAATATATATCCCTTGTACCAAGTTTTTTATCTAAAAATCTGTATGTACTTTTTGTTTCTTAACAAATCAAGGTATCAATTAAGCTTTAATGAGCTTTCAAAACTAATTTCATGAACAAAAGCTGCTCTGACCAATTAATATGTATCTCTTTGAATGATACCAAGTTCTTTATCTAAAATTTTGTATGTAGCTTTACTTTCTTAACATATCAAGGTATAATTGAGCTTTAATGAGTTTTGAAAGCTACTTTCATGTACAAGTGCTTCTTTGACTACTTAAGATATATCCCTTAGATTTATACCAAGTTCTTTACCTAAAAGTGTGTATGTGCTTTTAGTTTCTTAGCAAGTCAAGATACAATTAAGCTTTAATGAGCTTTCAAAGCAGAAAAACTTTTTTCTAATTATGTGTTTGTTTCATTGAAATGCCTACATTAATAAGAAACTAGAAGCTTTCACTTAGATTAATCCAAACTACTTTATCTAGGAGCTTTCATATGCCATCTTATGCTTCGCATATCAGGGTACATTAATGAAGTAAACACACGCTTACTATTTAGACTAATTTAATTTAGGTCTCGCTCTCAGTACACACTTATTTTTTTATTGCCTGATCTGTGGTCAATGATCTGTGGTGCGCACAGCTACTTGTCTGGTTACGTTCTGTTAATTCGTAGCGCACAGGTGACAAAAGACAACTCCAATGCTGACTGACTGACTAACTGACGGACTGTGCTTCCCGATTCCAAGTTCCAACTGCAAGTCGGTCGACTGTGACAACGATGACGCCAAATTGGCAGCGCTTCTTCTCGAACGTGAGAACCAATTGCTATGTATGGTCATTACAAGCCGTCCACAGTTTTGTCCCAACTAACTGACGGGATTGCGTTGACCCAAGCCTGGCCAAGCCATTGCCTGGGTGTTGCTGTTGGTGTTGGTTAGAGCGAGAGACGGCCCATAAATATTTTAATGATGATTACATTTTAAAAACGAGCGAGAAGCACACTGCGCACAGGCAGAGACAGAAGTCAGGAGGCAGCAGGCAGCAGGCAGGCGACCAAGCGACTGAAAATCGAATCACAGTACCGATCAAAAGCTGGACTCCGGCTCTTGGGTGCCTCGGCCATGGCCCTGATGAGCTACTACACAAGTACAACGCGACACTGACGACATTTTTGGAATTACATTGACAGCCCAAGTTGAAACTAAAAGCGATAATTATTGCCGCTCAGGCTCTGGCTCTGGCTCTGGCTCAGGCTCAGGCTCAGGCGGATCCGGATCTTTCTCGCAACCAAAGTGTTAGCGATCGTGTCGCGTAAGCTCAAAGAGATCGCTGCATGCTCCAAACGCTGCAGCTCTGCAACACTGAAACTGTGAACAGCTCTGGCAGAGATCGCAGCTGTTGTCGCTGATCGACGTTGCGGCGTCTTGCCAATGTAATTTCAATAATTTTATCTGGTGGTGCTCGCGCGCCAGCCGTGATTCGATTGGTAAGCGGTAAGCGGTCAAGCGGTGACAGATCAAAGCCAACTACATACTCTGACTCTGCCCCAGCCTCTGCCACAATTGAGCGTTGGGCGCGGCGGCAAAGATCACTGATCACCTGCTTGGGACTGTTGGACAGCTGGGCGGCGATTTGCCATTGCTTCTGCTCCAGATGTTTAGCTGCACTTTGGCGGCAACAGAGACGGCGATCGAAATCACACACACACACACGCACACTCTCAGAGACACTCTCTTGCTCACATTCAAAATGCAATCATCAACATCACAGTGCACGTCATCAGGGCCAGCTCCTGCAGCTCCTTTTGGTTGATTGTCTGCTCAGCACTCTGCCAATTACTCGCCAGCATTGTTGACATGCCTTTTGCCATTTGCATCGTTTTCGTATTGATTTGTTTAAGCAGCTACCCGAGGCCAATCACTGCAAATTTAGGCCCCCAAAAAAGCCAACAAAAACAACAACTGCCACAAGAACAACACTCACATTTTTCTCCCACGGACAGCAGCGTGTGAATGAGAAAATCCATTTGGCCATCCAAGTTCAATGAGCCGATCGAATCAACGAGTATGTCAAAAATCTATCGAATCCAACAAACTGACGGCTTGTCGAACTGACGCACTGACGCACTGTCGTATTGGCTGATTGAACGATTGGTCGTTTAGTCGATTGACTGGTTGCATTCCCCATCGTGTCCTGTAGGTCAGTTCTCGACCCAGTTTACGTGAGGATGTTCCCTCTGGTGTTTAGCTGGCATTTATGAAAAGCAAAGATATTTCTTAAGTAAATATATTATGACATTGTTTTAAGTTTATATAAGTTTTGTCCATTAGCTGTTTGAGTGGCTCACTCTTTTGGGTAACTATACTATGAGGACATTTTTTTGGGTCCCAAGCTAGAGTATGACTCAGTTGATGGCCTTGCCTCCTTCCAGCCTACCGCTCTCTTATTGAAACAATTTTAATTTATATTTACAACTATACACTTCGATACTGAGTTTAGAAAGTAGAATGATTGAAGTGCAATGAGAAGCAAAAAAAAACTAGAGCAATGGGCTAACTTCGGTCAAGCTTAACGTATTTGTCAATTTTTGGGTCTCGAGGTGTAAAAGTGTTAAAAATACAGTTTTTACAAATTAGCCACTCCCCCTATAGGCGTAGCTATATATACTATATATTTGCCAATGGGGTGGAATACACGATTATATATTCCAAATTTAAAGTCTTATGCTTTCAATAGCGCCGAAGTTATCCCACTTAAACATTTCTTGAAACCGATCTATCCTAAGGGAGGTATAGGATATAGTTGCCCGATCCATATGATCCAGATATACAATTCCTGTATGCAAAACTTCAGCAATCGTCTCGGATGAGATTGCGTTGATCCAGACAGGCGGACGGACAGATGGACAGATCTATACCAACCCAGCTCGTCGTGCTGATTGACAATATATATACTTTACATATATAGTTGGAGATCCTTCCTTCTGTGCATTGCAAACTTGTGACCAAAATGAATATACCCTTTTTACAAGGGTATAAAAAATCTAGAGATCTTTTCGTCAAGAACAGTGATACCATGTTTTTCATAATATTTATTTTGACATTTTTCCGCCCCCCCCCGACCCTCTTGCCCCCCTCAGGCTAAGCCACTACCTTTCACTCTCTGATAAGTATCAAATTCCCATAACTAATAATAACAATATCATTAAAAAACGTATATTTTCTTATATTTCTCTCTCTTTGAGGTGCTCTATGCTCAGCCGCAAAGAGAACCCTAGTTTCTATTGGTTACTCTTATAAACAATAGTATTTAATAATGATTCAACTAACTATTTTTAGTTAACTTTAATCAGTAAGCTTAAAGACTTCTTTGCAGTTCATCAGAAACGGCTTTTGCTTGGTCATAGAGGCTTTTACTTTTGCAGAGTATCAAATAATATAATTGTGTATTGTGTGAACTGTTTTCTGGGTCAACTGCAGTGGGGCCAGTGTCATGGGCGATTTGTCAATGGGCGGACATTTTTTGAAGTTCAAGGTGGACAGATGGAGTGAGCAATATTTAAAATTCGATCGGGATCGCCTCGAGTTGAAGTTGGACATGCAAATGGAAATTTGCCACGCCTGTTGGCAGTCATGTGGTTTGAAAACTTTTTCCCACACCAATTGCCAATTGGCGGGGGCTAAACGCATAACTGGGCTATATATCTGTGGCTGCGGTAGTGCGGGGTTACCCATTAGTGCGGGGCGTAGTCGGGTTTCATTTGGAATTCCATAAGCGTTTCGGTTCAAACATAAAATAAATAAAAATCAGTACAATTCGAAGAGTTGTAGCCGTTGCCTTTGAGCTTTTGCGACAATCACTCACGTTGCCTGCCTGCCTGTTTGACTGCCTGCCTTTGCCTCTGCCTCTGCCTGGCTGCCACAGCGGTTCCGTCTACCCCTCGCAGCGCTGCCCGCTCGCTCAATGCCTCCTCCTGAGTCAATCGGCAATGTCTTTGACGCTGTCGCCCGTTCGTTAAACGTTAAACGTTCTGCGTATTGAAATTAAATTTGTGTCGCTCGACACGATGACTTATTCAATTATTCGATAACACGTGATTGAATTATTGAAATAACTCTTCGACTGTGCTCCACTCCAGCCACATTTATATCCTACAGCCAAGACTTTCATGTCAGAATAATTACTAGATATACATACATACTGACAAACAGGTGCCTGCTTGATTTGGGAATCATTTTTGTAGGCATCCTAGTCGGCGTCGCTTTAACTGTCAACGATTTGCCTAGGCTCTAGCCTGGGCAGCTGGAGAGCTCATTCTACAAATCGAGTCGAACGTAAGCGGCACGGTTAAGGGAATAAAATTGAAAAGAATATATTTTTCATTTTTGTTGTCGGGACGAAAAAAAAGTATTATTTTATTTTGGCGTCGAAACTGTAAAAAAAAAATTGTATTTTAATTTTTTTTTGTTTGGGCAGCTAAAAAGCCTATTTAGGAAATCGGTTCTAGCGTAGACGAAATATTTAAAAAATTTTTTTTGTTTGGTCATCTAAAGCGGTTTTTGCGAGTCGTTTGAGTAAGAATAAAGCTTTTTTATTCATCAGTCGTTTTTTTGTTTGGATTTCACATATTTTATTTGTAAAAAAATGGACGAGAATCCGAAGAAACCTTTTCGACGCATGACTGCCAAGTCGTTCCTTAGCTCGAGCTCAAGCGATGAATCGGGCGCGGAGCCGGACAACGCTTCGCGCCGCACAGGCGTGCGCTTTACATCCATTGAGGATTACTTGGGCAGCCTCAACACAGCCACCACGGCCGTCTCCGCCGTGCAGGGTCAACCTCTAAACGTGGAGAGCTATCAGAAGTGCATGGCGGGGGCTCAATCCGGGAAGACTGTCGGTGATACTGCCCCACCGGTCAAGGTTATTAAGACCGAACCTAAAGTCACAGATAATAAACAACGTGATGATGAAGGAGACGATGATGACGACGATGATGATGATGAAGATGATGATGAAGATGATGATGATGAAAATGAAGACGATGATGACGATGACGACGATGACGATGACGACGATGACGATGACGATGACGATGACGATGATGATGGAGGTGAAGATCATGAAGATGATGATTAGAAGCGAGTTCGCGACAACAGAAAGGAAAGCCAATTCCTACAAATCAATTTAATGTATAAAAATAAAATTAAGCAATAAAAATATATAGCCGCCATGAAGACTGCTCGCCACTTAGTGCAACCAGCCCCCAAGTCTTCTATCGCCAATTGTTCCCAAACCAATCAAGGAGACCTAGTTTTAGTTTTGAATTAAAGGCAGATTTATTTTAGTGAGGAGGATTTCAGCTTGAACTTCAAGGAATGGCAAGTTTTTTTGCTGTTCTTACGCTATTTGAATAAATTTAGAATATTTTGACAATCTATACATCATACATATAGCCAGTTTGGCAGGGTTATCTACGAATTGATCAAAAGCATATTCAATGGCTTGGGTTAGTCTAGGTAGACTTGTTGAGCCTTATCTATAGGTTTTTACATCTAGGGATGTTAATAAGAACGAGCTCCAATGCCTCTTTCAATACACCACAAAAACAAAAACAAAGAAGAGTAATTTACAGGTGACAATACAAAATGGCCTCCCCCACACTATCACACCTCCAACTCAAGTATGTAAGCAGCTGTTCAAATGATGAGTTTCTTGCCGCATGTCTAGAAAATAGAAAAAAAAAGTCATCTGGGCATATTTTAACAAATAGTTCCCCTTCCCTTCGATATTTTCTGCGATTTGACCATAGATAGCCGACTATCCTTCAACTTAAATTAGAATTCTTCCTGACTCAAATGCTTTTTCATTGATTCACCTAAAGATTGAGGGGTTACTGCAAGCAAGGACATTACATTCTGAATATAATCTCAGGTGTTTCGCAACCTGGTAAAGTTAAAAGCGTTACATTCAGACATGTATGTATGTATGTATGTATAGGTGGAAAATTGTTTGAAAAACACTTTTCTCAATCATCCTAGTGAGCAGTGCTTTAACTGTCAATGATTTTCCTAGGCTCTGGACTGGGCTGCTATAGAGCTCATTCTACAAATCGAGTCGAACGCAAGCGGTACGGTTAAGGGAATAAAATTGAAAACAAATATTTTTTTTTCCACAATTTTTTTGGTGACTGAACGGTGAAAAAAAGTATTATTTTATTTTTGTGTTTAACGGTAACAAAATAAAATATTTTTGTTTGATCAGCCAAAGAGCTTCATTCGGAAATCGAGTTGAACGTTGTCGAGACGGTTAAAAAATAAAAGTTTTTTATTCATCAATCGTTTTTTGTTTGGATACGCTTAAGAAAAAGAAAAACATTTAGTTTTCTGTAGAAAAATGGACAAGAATCCGAAGAAACCAGTACGCCGTACATATGAGAAGTCGTTTCTCAGCTCAAGCAGCTCGAGCGAAGAGTCGGACGTGGAGCAGAAAGTAAAGCAGGACAACCCTTCGGTTCGCCCTGGCATGCGCTTTACATCCATTAACGAATACTTGGCCTCTCTCAATTCCGCAACCGCGGCCGCCATCACCATACAGGACATGCACAATCTAAGTATGGGGGCTTTCCAGAAAACCCCACCGGTATCCCAAAACGGAGAGACTGTCGGTGATACTGCTCCACCGCTTAAGGAAGTCAAGCCTGACAAAAAGGATGAAGGCATGGATGAAGAAGAAAAAGATGATTAGAAGCTTATACCATATATCAACTGTTGAATGTATGTTTCCGTGCATATATGTACATATGATGACCTACTTCAACTGTTATATGAGACGTTGCCAAATAAAGAGCGCATAGCGAATCCAAAAATGCAGTTTAGCATTTGCAGACTTGGAATTTCGATTTAATTGTATTAGCTTTTTTAAATCATTCAAATTTGTGCCCTATTTTTGTAAGTTGAAAACGTCAATAAGGATGAGACTTAAAAAAAATAGAGATTCCAAATTAGATGCATCGCTGCAAAGAAACTAGTTATATGGAATATAAATAGAAACAGATATGTACTTCAAGAGTCTGTCTACCGATGGAAGTGCTGTCCAAAAACTATATTTCTTGACTGTAGTAGAGCTGCATCGATAGTTTGAACCATCGATATAATGTGTATATCGATAATATATATGTAGCCATCGATATACTAAGGATATCGATATGATATATGGAGCCAGCTATATAATATATATATATCGACTATATATTCTTGCCGTAGTAGAGCTGCATCGATTTAAACCATCGATATATGGATTATGTCGATATATATATAATATACCGATATATAACATCGATATACATATTAAATCGATGTATATATATTATATCGTTATATATATATACATATATATATATTGTATCGATGGTTTAAGCCATCGATGAAGCTCTGCTACGTCACGAATATATAGTCCATATATATATTATATTGATGGTTTCATCGAAACCAAAAAACAAAACAGGTTTATTCTTAAAACTATAACAGCATTATATAATAGCTATATATTGTATATAACTATGTTTCAAAACATTTTCATGTCTTAACATAAATAGGCTTATTGTAAAATATATTCATATTCGTCATTCTTTATCCAACCATTTATTTTGGTTTAAAAATATTTGATTAATGTGTTTTTCTTTCAAAGCAGTCCTGCAGTCAGTTATGATCGCCCCTGCCTTACTAAAATACGATCATACTCCATGGAGCTAGTCGGGATTGACATTAATTCATTAGGCTCAAAGAAAGAAATCACCAAATCAAAAACTCTAGATTTCCGACTTACACGCTGTTCCTTTACTCACATTAAAATATGGATATATCGACATTGAGAAACTCCCTTTGATATATCGGAAAAACTAAGTTTCCATCGACACTATCCATGGCTTTCCAGCTCTTCAGTTAATAAGCGTGCGATATGGCCTTTTGTATTTCCCATGGCCCTAGCTAACGCGTTCACAGTTGGAAGTTGGAAGTCAAGTTGGGAACTTTTTAATTTCCATTTTCGAACTTGTAACTGTCAATTGCCAAGTTTGACAGCTCATTTTGCATAATTGTGCGGCATTACGAGTTGAGCATACAAATTTATTATTGAACTCAATTTTGTATGCTTTTATTTATGATTACCATTTACGGCGAACCCCCTCCCCCTACCCAGCTCACCCAACCATAAGACTTGCCCCGCATCCAGCTCAAGCGATTCGCTTCTGTGTTGTCGAGTGAGAAGAGGAGAGGAGGAGGGGCGGGACTGTTGTTGGGTTGGGCGTTGCGGCACTTGGAGCGTTTTAAGATCAAAAATGCTAATTGAGCTGTTTATCGATTTGTCAACAACAACAAAAACACAACAGCAGCAATCGAAATGACAGGCCACAAAAAAACTCGAACAATGGCCACATTAACATTGTCGCTTTTAAAAACAACAACAACAGCAACAACAATTTTGATTGTTGTTGCTTGTGGCACTCTTAACGGCGCTCCTGTTCACGCAGCGCTCCCCTCGAAACTTTTATTGACTATTAAAATTGTGTCAAAATGTGTTCGAAATTTTTTATTGTTAATTATTCGAGAAGCGCGCGTAATTGGGAACCAATCAAAAATGCTGCCAACGCCAATGCCAACAAATTTATTGTGGACAAACAAGAATTGACAACTCTTTATATTGAGAGAACCAAAGCTTTGCTGTTTAAGTGAACGAGCTTCTGGCTAAGATATCATGATAAATATATGTATGTACACTTACTGTGAAATGGACAATCGATCGTATGATCTATTGCAGATGAAGACGGATTTTATAACAAGGCTACAAGCTGGTCTTGGACCGAATCATTTGACTGGAATTCAGATCCACATCTTATGTCAAATGACATTAAAATTTAAAATACACATACACATATCTTTATACATATGTATGTACAGCTGTGTGCACAAAAATAGCAGTGCAGTAGATGATAACAGAGATTTCATTATTTTTTTGCATATTCCTTCTTATAAATTCAGTTCTTGGACTTTGCTTTGGTAAAATGGAATATAAACATAAGAAAAACGTCTCGTTAGTTTTGTATGTGTAAATACAATCGAGTCCCGATAATTCGAAATGGCAAGGGGATCACATATTTTACGAATTACACAAAAATTCGATTTAGCGAACTCATTTATTTCAAGGGAATAGCATTTTGTACGAATTATTGTGGTTTTCAATTTAGTGGGGCAGGAATTATCAGGATTCGACTGTATATATAGACATTTATATAGCCATTGCGAGCCTTAGTATATTCCAGATATATGATAAAAACAGAAAAAATAAGTACAGTGAATGCTCTAGTCGTGGATAGCTCCCGCAGGCGGACATCCCCCGTAGCCGTACGAATTCTATAGTCCCAAGATTTTTAGCATGATTTTCATACAAAATCGGTTACTGTGGGCTGAAACGAGTTTTTGTTAACATTTTTATACAAAAGTCTCTTGCAGGCGGACAAAAAACACTTTTTAATAGATCATAATGACATAATGACATCTCCCGCAGGCGGACAAAAATACTGGTACCGTGGCTGTCCGGCCACTGGAGTTTTCACTGTATATGGAAAGCGTATTTCGTTTCCTCAGAAATTTTTTTTTCTACCTAAAACAGAATAATTGAGGTTAGAACTGTTCTTTGTGGAGCTTCCTATGACTCGTTTAGCTGGATTCGATAAAGCTTAGAAAACAATATCTATAAGTTTTAATAGATTTTTGCTATATTCTAAATTAGTTAGAGTCGAATAATACTTAAGTAGATGCGCTCATCAATTCTTGAAACTCACATGGAACAGAGCGCTACGGGTCAACATTTAATTACTTCAATACTAAGAATAAGAGTGCTGAAACGATCGACATTGGGTACAATTAAGAGCCGAAAGCCAAATCGAGCTAATTCCATAATACATTTGCCCATCTGCCCCCGGCACGCCCCCTGCTCGGCAGCAGCAGCCGTCAAGAAGCAGCAAAGCGTGAAGGCAAAATGCCAAATGCCAAATGCCAAAATGAAATGAAATGAAATCAAAATCGAAAACTTTTAAATGAATAGACATGCAGATCGGACACGCCGCAAGAATTCAACACAAATAAAAGCCCAGAAAAATAAAACAGAGATTGCTTAAAGTAAGACAGACAGCAGAAGAGGGGTGGGGCGAAGGGGAGGGGAGGGGAGTTCTGGCTCTTGTGAGCCAAGTTTGAATAATGAGGCTCCGATTCAGAACGTGGCCAGCCGGCTCGCGAATGACTTTGAGGCGAGCTGACACACTGCGAGCAGAACTCACTGACTGACATTTGATTATTGGCTTCCAATTTGTTGCAGATGTGTCTTGAATCTGTTTTTTTCTTTCTTTATTTTTGTTTTTTACCTCTGCTCAGCTTTGGCTTTGGCTTTGCGCTGCGCTGCTCTGCTCTGCTCTGCTCTGCATTGCTTTGCTTTGCTTTGCTTTTAGCGCAAATTGCGTGCCAGTCGCATTCGAAGCTGAGGCTGAAGCTGGGGCCGCAATCACGGCGCGCAAATTTGCAAAATGTGGCCAGCAACAACAGCAACAACAACAACAACAGCAGCAGCAGCAGCAGCAGCAACGAACAGAAGTCAAATTGTGGCCAACATGGAAATTAGTGGAGCTCGTCCATTTGGTTGCTGCCTGATCGAAGCAACAGCAGCAGCAGCAGCCGTGATCTCGATTTGGAACTTGTGGCAGGAAAGGAGTTATTAAAGCCAGACAGAGACAGCCACTAAGCAGACCAGAGCAACAGAGCAACAGAGCGAGAGCGAGAGCGAGAGAGAGCGCAGTCTTGGCACTGTTTAATGAAGGCAGTTCGATCGATTTGGCTGGCTGCAAGTCGTGGCCGTGCCAAGAGCCATGCCACCGCCTGTCAAGTCGCAACTCTCGACCAGTCCCCGCCACAATTTCAGTTGTTGTTGTTGCTGCTGCTGCTGCTGCTGCTGCTGCTGCTGGCTGCTGTGGCAGCATTTTCGATCTGTCTGTCAGTCAGCTGCCATTTTTGCTTGGGCCACAGGTCTGTAGCCAACCCAAGCCCAAGGAAGCAGCCAACCAATTGATTGACATTGCCCACAACGCCCTTTTTTTGTTGCTGTTTTCAGCTGACTGGGCGGGCCGCGGCCCATGGGCTGCCGCTTTTGTGCGCAACTGTACCGGAAATGTGTAAAGCGAGCCATTCATGAGCTTCTTCTTGTGAATTATGCTTGAACAACTACAAATTATACAACAATACTCGTAATTAATTAAGCCAAGCGCTAAAAAGCCCAAACCAGTTGACCACTTGACCAGTTGCCCAGTTGCCCAGTTGCCCAGCTGGCCGCCACTTCATTCATTCAGAAAACCACTGAGAATGGCGACAAAAAAAAACACAGTTATCTCAGCTGCTGGCTGACATGGCGAAGGGGAGCGGGCAACAGGTATTTACCTGTATATTTACCTGTGTACACATATGCCACTGGCCATAACTGAAGACGGCCCCAAAAAAAAAAAAAAAACCAAGACAAAGTCGTTGAGCGGTCAAAGCCGTGTAATTATGAAATTCAAAGAAATGAAGCATATTAAAAAATAATGTTATAGATATGTGCACACACACACACACATACAGAGAGTTGTGTGCATGCATATAACTAAATTAGCTGGGGCCCCATTCAAGCCAGCCTTGGGCCAAGCTTTATCACTTACAAATTACAGCTGTGCCATAAGATATACACAAGATATACATATATATATATATATATATATATATATATATTTTGCATTTCGATTCTTAAGCTAGCTTCACTATATCTGTAAACCAAAATATTATTTCAGTTTGTGGGCTCATACTTTCCAACCAATATCAAGACCCGATTCTTATCAATCACAAAGTACAACTAACTTGAATCCTCTAAACAATATCGTAAGCCCTAGACATACCTACATATAAGTATGCCTGGCATTATAATCAGTACGGTCCGGCTGTTTGTATTAGTCAAAGGATATATATATGTATATATATATATATATATATATATATATATATATATATATATATATATATATATATATATATATATATATATATATATATAAATATGTATATATATATATATATATATATAATTGTGTATATAAAATTCCTTTGACAATTTGCATATTTTCTGAGTGTATATCGAATTCGTTAGGGTCAGCTTTTATTTTCAATAATGTTTTCTTGTTCTTTTTGTTTTTTGAAGTTATTTTTTTTTGCATTGTCAAATCAGTTGACAAATTAATACACGAAACTGCGCTCTGCGCGTTTTGTGGGGCTGTCAATCGGTGCGTTTGATGTTGACCGACGCTGCCTGGACTTGAATTTCTAATTTGCTGCTGCTTGCAGTTCCCCCTGAATTGGAAGTGCTATAAAAAGCGGAATAACAACAATTAACAATGACAGCAACAAAAACAACAACAGCAACGACAACAACTACAAAACTCAACCTCAACTTCAACTCCAACTGGACAGCGCCATAATTTGATGGCCCGAGCATTTTCTCACCGTTTCAGAGCGTTTTGGTGTTCGGCTGTTACCTTGTTTTACACTTTCCAGCGAATAGAGCTAAAACTTTAATAACACACATGTCAACACACAAGCCAACATATTTATAATCATTAGGATATGAGTTATGTCTTCATAAGCTTTGTCGCGGCTGCCACACACGCACACTCATACACATTTTACATGCAACTTGTCTCAGTTTCTCGCTCTGCTTTTCTTTTCTCGCTCAGCAATGCGAGTCCTCAACGTTGATCATTATCATTATCATTATCATTATCATTGTCATTATCATTATCATTGTCATTGTCTTTGTCATTGTCATTGTCATTGTCATTGTCATTGTCATTGTCATTGTCATTGTCATTGTCATTGTCATTGTCATTGTCATTGTCATTAACATTATTATATATACCGTTAATAATATTATTATTAGATTATTAATATTATTCGTATACCCATTATCAATTGAACAAAATAACTAGTCAGGGGCTCGAACCCGGATCCTCATTGAACTTCAATAGTAACTTATGGCTCAAAGTGATTTTCGTATTAGCTTTCCATTCGCATTTTCTTGTTACTATCCATCAAATGTTGATTTCTCATGGCTTCAATTGACTAATAATTTTTTTTTTTCCTATGAGCTAAATATTTTCCATTTTCCCAGGCTTTGAGCTAGACGGAGCGCCACAATCGCAACATTTCTAATTAAATTCTCAACGTGTTTTCCATTTATTTGTGTATATGCAATTTTTGATTGACATTTTACATTAAATGAACGGGCTGGGACTGAGCGACGGCCATCGGGGCCACGACCAGGACCGAGACAGGCCCGTGTGGATCACAGAGCGTTGAAATTGATCAATTTCACATAATTTCAAGGCAAGTCGGCGCGGTAATGCAAATCCGACAGCTGCGCCTGCGCGTTAGAACCGCTTAGAGATGCGCAGAATTAGAGATTGCGCGACGTACAGAGTCTCAGAGAGAACTCTACGAGTAGTTGGCTTGTTGTTGGTTCTTATGATTGACTACGACTGAATTGAGCTGGGAGTGTGAGTGTGAGTGTGAGTGTGAGTGGATGCACGCATCTTGGCTGCGGAGTGGATCTCTCTGGGCCTGTTCCAGCTGGATATGTGGATATGTGGATATGTGTGTGCCCTGATGCTGCCATTCTCATCGCCATCCTCCAGTGCGTCCACATCCATCCGCACTGACAACTTGACGTGCTTTGGGCGCTTTAAACGTTTTGGTTTTGGCTCGTCGCGGCTTTTAATTGCTCGCCCGTCTGCTGTATTTCTGTATTTCTTCAGCTTCTTTCACAATTCTCATTGATCTTTTTCGAATGTACGCAACTGTCGGATTTCTGCTGCGCTGTCAGTGGCTCTGGCCGCAGCCACAACCTCAGCTCCAGTCACAGCTCTGGTCATGGCGTGGCATATCTTTGATTTGCTAATTAACGGTTTGTCGGTTGAGTTTGACATTTGAACATGAGTTCTTGACATTGGCGCGCGGGATTTGGCTTTGACTGGCTTAACTTTTGCAATTTTGGCTCTCACATTTTCGAATCAAAGCCTAAAGCTTTAAGCTAAAAGTTTTTTAAACCAAACCACACTAATCATTAATCCATTTTCAAGTTTCTAACAGCTCTTTTTCCTATGAATTCGTAGACCTAAATCGAAGATTAAACTTCATTTCAGTGATGTTCAATCAAATTTAACATGTTTTGACTGTTATTGACTCTTATTGGTATCGATAGTCTGGCAGTTCCGAGCAACAAGGCTTAACGATGTTTCAGGTTGGAAACGCGCCTGTCAGAGACTCTTCAGATAAATTTGCGAACGGCTGAAGCGATTAGAGGTCGTGTTGCATATGTCCACGGCCTCACCTGGCACACACAATAATATTAATGATGATGTGGTGTTGATGTTAAGTGCAGTTTAATAAATGAATTGTCTCTCACTCGCAGCATGCGAAAAATGAGCTATGCAGTTGCCAGTCGCTGTCCGCTGTCCATTGCCCACGAGGCTGTGTCTAATTCATCAAGCGCTTGGCTCAGTGGGCTTGGACCTGGGGTTGCTGCAACGGTGCAACGTTGCAGCTTTGCAACGGTGCAACTGCCACTTCCTGCATTTGCATGTGCCAACTGTGAGCTGAGGAACTGGCCAGAGTCAATGCATTTTTCGGTTAAATAGATGCTACGACTTTTTAGCGCATTTTTAACTACTTCATTTCGGGCCAAACACTGGCCAACATCTTATGTGCTGACTGTCGGCTTGCTTAGCTGCTTACAGATTGGTTGTTTGAGCAGTTTGGCACCACTGTGCGGTGGCTGCTCATTTGTCTGGTGGTTTTGGCTGCCCGCAGCCTTCGCCTCAGCCTCGTCGCTGGCAAGCCTATTTCTTACAACTTCTTCAAACAATTGCAACAACTGACGTATCATAAACAACAACTACAACTGCTGCAGCAACAACAACAACTTGTTGTCTGTTCGGGCGTCTGCTCTTGCACTTGGCTGCCCGACGAACCTTTTGGCAAAGTATTTCGAATCTTGAGAGCAGTCGGCTCTAACAAGCCCAAGAAAAATGGGCCCAACGCCAACTTTTGGCTAAAGCGCAAACACATTAAAAATGCTTCTACTGCTGCATGTCTGTTGTTGTTGCTATTGCTGTTGTTGTTTTTGTTACTATTGCCGGATATACACTACTCTACACTCTCAATAACAGGTAGTTCACTATAGTTGAGTGCTATGCATGTTTTTATAGTTATAATGGATTAAAGTATTTCTTGGCTTTAAATAATCAAGGCAACTCTTAACTGAACTTTTGCCAGATATAATATAATTAACTATGAATTCAATTTTGAATACGTTTAATTAAATGTATGTGGTAAGTGAGATTTTAAAATAACTTCTTAAGACCATATTGAACATATCCTGTTTCAGACTAGAACACTTTTATAGAACAGCATAAAAATAAAGAATAAATATTTAATTAATATTTTATTTTTTAGAATAAATATTTTAAATATTAAAAATAAATATTTATATACACATTTTATAGAAAATACCTTTTGATAGTTATTTAATAAATTTGAAATAATTTATAAATATGTTTTATAAAATATCAAGCTAATGAAAAAGTATTGTAGCAATTGAATAACTTAAACATTTGATTCTAGCTCTTCAATATCTATATACATATGTATGTTTTGTGTGGATAACATTTTAATGATTATCAGAAATTGTGTTTAATATGCTCTGGTTAGGGTATCTTCAGTTCGACTTCGACTAGTTAAGCTTAGTCTGACTGTTGTTGCTGTGGCTCGAGGCCTCAAATGCACTTTGCAAAAAAGCATTTCCTCCAAACTTGTCCCGATTTTGGTGTGTGTTGTGCTGCGGGCTTTAGTGCGAAATAGCTGCAACAACAACAACAGCAACAACAACAACAATAGCAGCAGCAGCAATAGCAACTATTTTGCAGCTAGCTGCGCGATTTATCTTTGGGGGCTGGCAAGTTAATGTGGCAATTGTATGCTAAGCAGCAGTTGAAGAAGAAGAAGAAGAAGAAGCAGAAGAGGCAACAACAGCAGCAGCAGCAGCAGATGGAGGTGTTGCTGCTGGTGGAGGCTGTTCCAACGGATTTCATGAATGAATTAGGCGGCGGGCAAAGTTTGGCGAGCATCGTCCGCTTCGGCAAAAGGGCAACAACTCAATTTACAGTTGCCGGACGTGAATGTGGAATTCCATTGCCCACAGGGTGACCATTTCACACACACACACACACACACACACACATACAAAGAAGAAAATAGAAAAAGAAACCCCCGAATAGAATATGAAAATATAAAACGTCTAGCTGATGTATTCATCAGCTGCCAAATGCAGGTCCAACCATGATCAGAGCTCACACCATCTTCTCTCCTCCTCTGAAAAGCGAATGCATCTCATGGGTGTGATTTTAATTTCATACACAAATGAACGCAAATCATGGCGGTGCGCGGGGTTATCCACCAGCTGGAACAGGGGCGAAGTGTGGGAGGTGCGGCTCCAATTGCTGTGGCTTCCTGCTGACAACAAAAAAATTACAAATAATTTCAAGAGCAACGAGAAAATAGCAATAACTCCCACGAAGATTAATAACACACACACACACACACACACACACACATACACTCACACACATGCTCGTAAATAAATAAGAAAAAAAAATGGAAAAGCTACACAAAATACAAAGGAAATGAACAATAAGCGTAGAGCAGAAAATGAAATTTATGCATAAAAAAAACCAAAAAGTAAAAATGAAAAAATTTAAAGAAAAGAAAATAAATAAATAAATACCAAAGAAGTGGGCGTACGAATGGGCCATCAAAAGCGCGGCAAATAAAAGAAGCGATAAAGCAACAACAACAAGGCAAATACAAAGCTTATTGGATGGCGAATCGCTTGGGGACTCGCCGAGGCAAGCGAAGCAAAAACGTGGGCGAATTCGAATGCAGAGCAAAAAGCTGAGGCGAAATGCAATAAGGCGAATTCCTAAAGCCTTTCAGCTTCAATTAAAGAGAGTAGAACAAATTTGTGTGCAAGAAGAAGAAGAAATCGACTGAGTTTTTGAAAGAACTTGAATTGGCTTGAAAAAGCTTTGCATGATCTTCCAGAATACTTGAATTTGTGCCAGATTTGCAGCTGGAGGAGATTTTTTTAAATTACTTCTTTTAAGGTATGATGGTTTCTAAATATTTTATTTAAACTCACGACTTTATACTCAAATTACAATTGGCAAACTATTAACTGAGTATTTGCTGGAAAGCTAACTAGCTAACTTACTAATTCTATTTATATGGAACTTCAATAAGAACCCTGTGATTAGATGGAAATAAATACTTCTAGAAAATTAATCTATTTATATAATTTTCTATTTATAACTAAACATTTCATTATAAACAGAACTTTGCATAGAATGTTTTTAGTACATTCTAAGGGAATTGGATAAGCAGCAACTACACATATTTAAGTCGTGCATACAAAGACGCATGAAAGTAGCTCTCTATCTTGTACATTGGCTGGATCATAGCTTGGAATTGGCTTGTTATCGCAATAGAATAAATGCTTCGACTGCTGCTTGGCAACGTAGCTATGCTAAGTCTCCTGTCGCATCTTCCTATACGAGCTCATGGCTCTTATCACATTTCTTCTTGTCAGAGATTTGTCTGTCGCTTGACAAAGCTACACACACACACATATACATATACCTATGCATATAAGAGCAGCGTGCACACACACACACATCAAGGATCAATGGCACGTAGCAGCACTAAAGTTATTAAAGCTATAAGATACAGCCAAGTGGTTGGGTGGTGCGTTTGCTGGGCGGCTGTTACTGCCATCCAATGCCCGCCCAGGCGTGCGTCCATATGCAAAATATACGAGTTTATGAGCAGACGAGTGTGCGAGTATCTGCTGACTAAAGGTGCGGGGCTAGCGATACATTGACGCACCCTCCACACGACTTTAAACCCATCAAACCATTAACAACAACAACAACAACAACAACAACAATGGGAGTGAAGGCTGGCATATGAGTAAAAATTTGCGTATGAGTCAACAGCTATGACGGCTATCTTTCAACCACCGCCACCAGGACCAGCACCACCCTGGCTTACGGCCCATGTGGAATTGGCACAGGTATGCATATGCACCCCAGCGTCAAGTTCTAACTCCCCACACTCCCAGGCTCAGCCCTGATATGTATCGCAGTCAACGTCTCAGTGCCTTAGCTCCAGGTTTCATCCTCCCCGCCTCCTGCTGAAACGTCCTCGTCTACAGTTATAAAATATATATGAGCTGGGCGCACGACAAACGTTTTGCTTAAGAAAAATCGACATGGCGAACGTGTCGCAAACGTGTCACAAATTTGTCGAAACCAAAAAAAAACCAAGATAAAATAAAAAAAAGTAAATAAAATAGCGTTGCCTACTTTTTGGGATTACCATAGTAAGCCAAGCAGTCAAACGCGCCCAAATGGGCGTTACGTAGGCTCTTAGCTTTTGTTGTGTGCCTGGCTTACATTTGATTCCAGCTTGATTTTGGAACATACGATAACTAGGGAAAAGTCTTTTTAGTCTGTTCTTGGATATGTTTCTAAAAGCTGCAAGGCTTGTTTAAACATCTTGACTACGAGATTCCCTAAACCTGTTCTTGATTGCATTTTTACATATATTCAGACAGAAAATAATATGAATGCAACAAAAATAAAGATCCGTAAATGAAAAAAAATTGTGGTTCCTCGCTTGCAAGCCACACTCTATCGTTGCAAAGAGTGCACGTGTGTGTATGTGTGCACACGTATAGAGCACATGCTTATGCTTGGCGCTTGCTGCTGCGTGCTTTTGCCGATTGACAAAATGTTTTCTATCATAACTTCTATGTTACAGAACAGATTTTGATGAAATTTTCAGCATTGAAACCTTTTATTTTATGACAAATATTTGTTTACTTAAAATGTAAAAAAAATTAAATTGTGGCTATATTTGACACTGAACCTGAATTAAATTGATTTTGTAATATTTGGAGCCGGTAACCAAAATGTAAAAAAAGAAAAATGTATTTTTATTATTAAAAGCTAAATGCAAAATTTTGTGACCTTAGCTTGAAAGCTGTAAAGGCTTTGCTCAAAAAACTGAATCTCGATAAGGTTTTAAATCGATATCATCGAAACTGAACAAGTTATCGAATATCTGAAACAAATTTGATTTGCGCACTGTATACGAGGACTTTCATGGAAATTTTGAAGTGTCTAGCTCCCATTGGTTCATACATACTGACAGACAGACGGACGAACAGGGCTAAATTAACTCAGCTCGTTGTCCTGATCAAGAATACATCGACTTTATGGGGTCTGCCACGCCTTCTTCTGCCTATTAGATACATTTTCCATAACCATCATACCCTGATTTCCCATTTTTAATTCATTTAGGGTATAACAAGAGTACAATTAATACTTCTTAGAGCAAATGTATACAAAAATTGTATATTTTTGCCTATATTTTAAGATCTTAACTACTATCAATTAACACAATACATTTATGCCCTATTGCCTAGAATTTAAGCCCCCTCGTCAAACTATATAGCTACTATGCTTATATATAAGCTGTAGCACTTCTTGATGTGATACAGCTTTTGCTATATAGAAGTCAACCCTAAATCAAATCCCAACCCTGCTAGTAGCACTTATATAAAAAAACATATATTGGAAATTAAAAATGTTCAAATTGTTATTGTTGTTGAATATAAATATAAAATGAAATTAATGTGCGACCAGGTTCTGGGAGTTGAATTCATTGCCCAAGCTCTCCTGCTCCCACTCCAGCTCCAGCTCCTGCTGCTGGTGCTATCCGCACATTAACGCCCGTAACGTAATTAAACAAAAATAATGGTCTCAATAATCACACAAAACAGTAAAGTGCAGCACACAGAGAAAGAGAGAGAGATAGAGAGAGAGAGAGAGAGAGATTCCATTTGCCCCATCGCCCACATTTTAGCCATTTCCAATTTTGAGTTTCATGCGAACAAACCCACCCGTTACCCAACCATCCAAATTGCCTAGGCGTCGGTAACCCTTTGCATTTTTCGGAGTCACTAATTATTTGTTACTATTGTTGTTGTTGTTGTTGTTGTTTTCTCGCACTTAACGCAACTGCCGGCAAAGATACCTTGGCCCGCTGTCAGCTAGCTGTAAATTTACACACATGCAGATTTATGGCTATCGCAGTGGGGTTGGGGCTTATGGAACCTGTATCAAAAATCAATTAATGACAATAATTTTAAAATTAAAATTAAAACAATTCAGCGTTTGCCGCCAACATGTGTGAAATTTAATGACTCCGAAGATATTTATGGAAATAGGCGAGACGCTCCGTTTCGTCCTGGCTGCCATTTGCCATGCTCTTGTTGCTGTTGTTGTTGTTGTTACTGTTGCTGTTGCCTTGTCGCCTTTTGCCATTTCGTTTGCAATTATCGAGTATATTGCCCCGACCTGCTCTGCTGCCGGCCCGTCCCGCTACCATATATCTCGTACTATCCCGGGGCCTTTTGCTTCGAGTCAAAGTCGAGGCTGGTGTTTTTGTGGCAGAACTTTGTGAAGCGGGGGGCTTGTAGAGGGGGTTTATATTTGAGTGCTCGAGGATGCCTTTTTGTTGTAATTAGATGAACAGCATCAGCAGCAACAGCAGCAGCAGCGAAAGGGTTTAATTACATTTTGAATAGAAAATTTATGAAACAAGTTTTTCAGTTTCTGTTTGGTTCGGTTCGGTTCGGTTTGGCTCGACTCTTTTTACGGGGCGTGCCATTATGGGCATGTGTGCTATATCGCCCAACTGTCTCCCTCCATATATCCGCACATACATGTGAATGCCTCTCTCTCTCTCTCTCTGTCTCTCTCGTTGTGTGAATGTGTATTTTTGAGCATAATGGCTATGGGCCGCCATTGACTTTATGGGAATCAGACCACATAAAATATGCGTTGCCCCTGCCCCCTTAGAAAGCCATTCAACTGAATAATTGACAAGCAGCCAAAACTGTTTTTCACTTTTTTGCCTGCTGTTCGTTAAGAGCTATTATATTTAACAGAAATCAAGCGTCGTCGGATCCTAAAGCCGACATGCTATTCACAGAAATAAAATATGATATAATAACCAACTTTTTCGTAGACTAACTAAAGCTTAACTTTCATTTGCGAAGTTAAAAAAATAATCAATGAAAAGATTGAAAATTCCTGAATATCACTTTGAATTTTATGATCTTAATGAATCTTAGAGGTGAAGTATTAACATATTTTAAATAAAATCAGATTTATATAGTCAGAAACTATCTTAGGAGGCACCCCTCTACACTTTCTTATTCAAATTCAAATTAAAAAATTATCTAATGTGGTAGATACTGTCTAAAAGTTGCAGTTTGCTTCCAGTTTTCACTTTTTTTAAAGTTATAATGTTCTTATCATGTGAACTCTTGGCTGTATATCGCAAAAATTACTGATTTTGGACCACATCCAATCTTCAATTTTGAAATTTGAATTTTTGAACGCCAGTCCACAGCACAGATCTGGCTTAGGATCTTTAGGATCCCAAAACTTGTTTTATCTTGCAAAGAATGAATACGCGTCGAATGAGATATCCCATTTGAAAATTAGATAAAAAAACTCTTGTGACAGTCAAAGTAATCAAAATGGTTGCTTTTTCGGAATCGAGGACATATTTCCCAAAAATTGTTTTATCTTGGAAAATTCATAAATGCAAATCGATTTTCAGCATCAGTATGCGTCGAATGAGATTTCCCACTGGAAAACTTGGAAAAAAAAATTATGACATTCAGTCAGACAGTTTGATTTTTTATATCGATCCGATTTGGACAAAATCATAAATGATGAATACTAGTCTGAAGTTCTCATTCGTACGCATCGAAAATGATATGTCATTCGCAAAATGCGCAAAAAATCCCCTAGTTTGGGGCAAGTAGGGACTCGGCAGGGTATCTCCCAGTCCGGCAGTCCCGACTAAAGCATTTTCACTCGTTTTCATGTAACAAAATATTAAAAAATATTAATATAATTTAATTTCTTTTCAGCTATATTCGACTAACAACTATATTCTATTCAATATTTTAATTATAATTCTTTAATATTAAGTTCTTTTGAGAAATCAGCTTCACGAAGTAATCAGAGTACTTGGCTTGTGACGTCAAGCTGTTACAAGGTAATACAGACACACACGCACACAACAATCACTTCCACTGGCATTTCAGCGCTCGCCTAAAAGTAGGCAACGCGCGATTTTCACAGACAACGCGGCAGCTGTCGCAAATTGTCGATTTTGGCATCGAGGGCCGCGGGCGAGAGACCAAAAAGTGCACAGCCAGCCCTGCTGCTCGGCGTTGTCGGGAATTGTTAATTGATTTATGTTTATATTTGTGCAACATGTTGGCTGCCGCGTTGCCTGTCGCTCCTCTAACGCATTGCAGTCCAAATTTGGCAGCGGACAAAACGCTTGCGGTCTCAATGCTGTGTGTGTGTGTGCGCGTGTGTGTGTTTGTGGAGGGGGTCTCGATACACTAACAGACAACAAAAACACAAACACTGCGCCACGTTAATTGAACAACATTCGACAGACACGCACACGCCCACACACACACACACGGACGAACTCAGATTGAACTCAATTTCAACGTTAGCGGCATATTTGCGTGTAATTATATCAAAATTTAATATAGACAGAAGTGTATGTGTGCGTGTATGTGTGTGTGAGTGTGTGTGTATTTGCCATATCAGTGTTGCAAAAAGGCGAATATAAACTTTTGTCTTGCCAACGCCGCAAGCGACAATTTGCAATGCGTTTGCGGCTGCGATGTGGAGGGTTGCAACCGAATGCCGCATGCGGCACTGCCTGAAAGAGGGAGAGAGTCAGAAAGAGAGAGAGAGAGAGAGATGAAATTGCGGAGGCAGATCGGCATTTGTGGCATTTCCAATACGCAACATTTGTTTGTTTGCAAACGTTGTCCAATAAAAATATTTAACTTATTTGCGTTACGAAAACAAAGCAAAACACGCGCTGAAATAAATCCCAGTTCTCATTTAGAGCAGCGAAACATTTTCGCCATGAATTCGACAAGTGAAATTTAAAATATTTATTTTATGTCTGTACTCTTGCAAAAAGGTTATATTAGTTTTAATCAGAAGTTTGCAATTCACAGTGGGAAGAATCGCCGACTATATAAAGTATATATATTCTTGATCAGCATGGTGATCATCCCCTTAATTATATATCCACGCTCATTAGGGGCGTGGTAAATCAGAAAAAATCTTTTCTTCTACAATTTAACACCTAGAGATCAGAAATTTTTCAAATTCGCCAATCGGGAGCTCTTCATGGAAACCAGAGAAAACTTCAGCATGGGTGAAGTTAGCCCATCTCTCTAGCTCTATGTTTAATAAATATTTTCCATTTATTAAAAAATTATTATTCAAAATAATTATTCAGTTTTCTTATAAAAATATTTTGATTAGATCTCTTAAGTTGATACTTTTTGTTTTATAAGTTAAATTGTTCTTTGCCAACTCATAAGCTATGATTATTCTGTTATTTCACCAGTTTCAGTGAAAGTTAATTTTGAAAGTTCATGAACAGTTGCACTGGATGAAACGTTCATCGAACTAGATCATTTAATGTTCACGCTAGTTAGTGGTTCAATTAAATGAGCTCTTTAATTGAACTAAATAAGAACTCTTGTATTAAAAGTTAGAAACTGAAGCACAAATGAAATCAATTGAATAAATATAAGATTTTATATATATAGAGAAAAGCTTTTTTTTTTTGTTTATTATTTTCTTACTTAAATAATAAAAAGTGACAAGGTTTTTTTTCTTATAATTTTTAAGTTGTCTCTAGGCGAGCTCTTATTAAATTATAATAGTTTCTGATTAAGTGTTCTTTTTTGAAATATTTTATTAAACATGAGCTATCTTTGGAATATAATATTAAGTGGGATGCGATGAAATATATAGAGAAAAGCTATTCCTATTCAATTATTACAATCCGCGATAGATGAGCTGGCAGTCTTTCCTTTCTAATAACTATTTCATTTGCAACTTAAATTGATCTCAGATATTCAGTTATTCATTTGGGCATGTATATACTTCCAGCTAAATCGCAATTTGTTAAGTGGCCAAAGCAAGAGGTAGTTGAGCTCCTCAAAATGGAATCAATGCATTGCGAGGAGCAGTTGAGCAGTCAAAGTCAATTTAACTGGCAATTAATGCATGTTGCCTGAACTCCCAGACCTACAGAGCCTGGCTGAATCTCTGTGCTACCTGCTTGGCTCCCTTTTGGCTTGGACTGGAGCACATTCGATCCATGGCCGAAAGTGGCAATCAGCAAGAACAACACCAATAAAGCCGCAACACACACACACACATGCAGGTGTGTGTGTGTGTTTTGGGATGAGTATGGCCGCCACGCCCTAACGCCATGTCGACACCTATTACCATTCATTGACTTTGGCCATGTCCCTGGGGTGTCATCTATGCAGGTCGCTTTGGTTTGTCGTCGTCGTTGTTGTTGTTGTTGTTGTTATTTTGCTTGTCTGTTGGCCCACACTTTTGATTGCATTTTCACCGAATCCAACGACCGTTTGCTAATGTCCTTCGATAAAGCCGGCAAAATCAACACCAGCCGCTGCCAGTCGGCCGCTCGGCCTTGTCAAAATGTGCCTAACGGGGTGGTGCGCGAATTGATGGGTGGCTGGGTGGTTGGGTGGTCGTGTGGTTGTGCGGGCGATATGGGATATGAATATGGCAATGGCAATGGCAATGGCAGCACGGCCTCCGTTTTCATTTGGTGTTTGATTGGATTTTCAATTATTCATTATTATTGGTTGCAATTTACCTGACCCGCTGCTGTTGACACACCGGATAAAAGGACAACGGGCAGCGTACTCTCTGCCTACACCTCTCAGGCTCGTGTCAGCCTTCAGATTCGAAGTCGTGTTAGCCAAAAGTGACAACGCATTGATTGCGTTCCATCAGCAGCAGTCAGTTTTCCGACTCATCAAATTCCAATTGCATCATTAAACGGAATACTTAATGCGCCCCCTTTTTAGCTAGCCTTTTTTCTCGCAGTGTATGTCTAGGTGAGGTCATTTGCATTTTCTGTTTCTGTTTTCATTTAGCATTGCTTTCAGATTTTCGTTTTGGGTCTGTCTTAATGTTTCTATAGCTATAGCTAAGAGTACTTAATTGACTCTTATACATATATTGGGTCGCTCACTAAGTAATTTCGTTTTTTTTTATTTCAATTCAAACACGATTTATTTTATTTTAATATGTATATATATATATATGACTTTTACTGAATATCTTTATTTAAATATGGTCTTTACAATCATCTTCAGTATTCCTTTGAAACAAAGGCTGTACTTTCCCCATTTTAAATATCTTGAAACTGAATCTGAATAACATTTTAAATATAAAAAACCTATTTCAATTGAAACTGAGATTGAATAATATTAAAAAATAAAGCTTAATATTCTGAGCTTCAATCTTTCAATCTATCTAAAATCGAGCGAAATTACACCTTACCTTAGCTTCTCTTTTCTAAAACGATTTCCACACGCGAATTCGAAGTTAAGATCATCTAGTGCCAGAGTTTTAAGCAGTTTATTATTTTATTTCATTTAATTATGCTTTGCCTTAGCTCAAGTTTTGTTTTTTTTGTTGTCATTTTTATTTTCATTTATTTTTTATTTATTTTTTTTTGCAATATCTGTACGTCCGTTCGCCTCCCGCTGGCCAAGTTAAACAATTATCTTCTGCGTCGCCGGTCATCGTCATCGGTCGGCGGACGAGATCGAGCTATAAAGATAGCCCCCAAAACAAGCGAGCGGACGGACACCGACAAAGCGTTTCTGTGTGTTCAGATTTGTTGTCGTATTTTTATTGGCATTCGACTGGACGAGCGAGAGGCCAATTTGATTTTACGACCATTTCAGTTCATATGATATCATTTTGCATCGGATTGTTGGTATTCACTTGCTAGACGACCTTTTAACAAATGCCAAGGCAATAGACTGATTGACGGCTGAATACCCTCTACTCTTATTGGACTAAATATATCGAAGTCTGAATAAGCTACATACTATTGACATTAGTGAAAGACCTATATATTAGATATAGTTACAGGGTATATAGTTTTGATTAACAACAGTAGTATTTACAGTTATAAAACAAAATATACTCATATATAGAAAGTATACCCTGCTTGGTAGACAAATCATTAGTTATTGAATATTCCCTACCTTAACACTTACAGGGTATATGCAAACACTTGACTGGCGGCTACTTGTCTTTTATGCTCATCGAGCGCGACAATAAATTAAGTCAAGTGTAGCGTTTAATTGATTTTACTGGCCGAAAACGATTCTAATCATAGATTAAATATCGTTAAAACAATACAAGCACAAGCCGTAGTTCAGGCCCCGGCAAAGGCACAAAGAACAACAATAAACAACAACAGAGGACGGAGCACTAAAGGACCGCTTGACCAATAAAGTCAACAATCAAATCAAACAGCCACTCCTCCCGCCCTCCCACCACGCCACGCCCTCACAATGAGCTTGGGGCGGCTGTTGGGCAAACAAATTTGCAGCACAATAAGTTGTCCTTGTTGTTGCTATTGTTGTTGTCGTTGTTGTAATCGTTGTTTACCAATATGTAATCCTTAGAAGCAACATCAAGGCCCAACCCCGCCTCCCCCTTTGCCCACGTCCATGAAGCGTGCCTTGTTGGCTTTGAATTTCAATTGGCTGGCCAAGAGAGAGACGGAGAGCAAAAGGTTTTAGCTGACTTAAAGCTTAGATGACTACTATTTAATACCAGTTTCTATATGCTATATGCCTTACATATATATATATATATATATATATATATATATATACATATATATATCATGTAAATAAGAGTTATGTGCAAGTTAAAAACAAAAAAGACGCGTCGCTCGCTAACGAATCAAATAAATTTGTTGGTCAATTAAAAAACTGCAAAACGCGCACAATTTCCACATGTGTGGCAACAACTGCAACAACAACAACAACAACAACAACAGTCAGCAACTAACCTTTAACCAACACTGCAATTCACTCCCGCCCCACCCACTTGCACCCCCTCCCCAACCATAGCCGCTGATGCTGCTGATTTTTGCTCTAATGGCTGCCAACGCCAAATGAAAAGCGAAGCACAAAAAAAAATGAGAGAAAAGAATTGCGTTACAAACCAATTTTTTTTCGTCTGCATTCAGTTTTTTACACACGTACATACATATATACCATATATTTTTGTTTTACAGCATTTTCACGATTCTCACACGTTGTGACTTTTTTGTGACTAGCTTTTGGCCAATTTTTTTACTCCTCACGTTTTTTTTTTTTGCAATTTTTTATGACTTTTATGTTGGATTTTTTCCCGCTGAACTTTGGCCGTAAACTAACTTTGTAGGGTCTGATAGGAGCTACGGGAGCAGGGGCGTCGGGTTAGCATTCGACGAGCGGAAGCAGCGACAAGAGGTGGCGTTAGTTATTAGTCGGGTCCGCCAGGGGTGAGTGAACATGCGAATAGCTCTTAACCCAAACCGAATCCAGTTGGAGTTGCAATTTAAAAGTACCAGACGGATTTCTGTGTTTTTATTTTTCGTAAGGGTTCGATATTAACATAACATACATGGGAGAATATATTTGAGTAAAACTTTATTAAGGTTATTTTATTATATATATATATATATATTTATTTTACTACATTTTTGTTCTATTGAAGTGATCGGAATATATTGTCTGTATTATATACAGTCGAATCCCGATCTTTCATCCCCCGCTAAATCGAAAACCACAATAATTCGTAAGAAAAGCTATCCCCTTAAAAAAATTAGTCGAATTCCTATGTAATTCGTAAAAAATGTGATTCCCTTGTCATTTTGAAACTATGGGGATTCGACTGTATTATCATAGAATACTTATACGCTGGAATAGTCTTTGTTCTAACTTTTTCTCTAATGATCAATTCTGCAACCATATGCAAGTTTATATTTTTACCAATATGTTAATATAGTATTAATTATTATATTAGGTTTTCAAAAGAATTCTTTTGAAACTTGTGTTAAAATTCGAAATTATTTTGACTTTAACTTTGCTGAAAGAAATAAGAGGAGTAATACCATGTAAGCATATATATATATATATATATATATACCCAATGAATCTCAAGAACCGAGTTATTTTATGGATTATAAATACTTGAAATAATGTTCGAGTGGCTGCAAAGACATCATGACTGTGTATAGGGTATCTATTTATATGTGTGTGTCTGGGTTTTTGTTAGGTCCTACAGCCATGAATTCGGCATCTGCATTCCCTTTTTTTTGGCATTTATACTTTTGTTACTGGTCAGCTGTAGCCCTCGCCTGCCCCACCGAGCGATTGTTGTCCAAAATTGACACCGTCTGGTTGCCCCCGGGCGAAAACTATATAAAAATGGAGCGCAATTTACGGCTAACGTTGTGCAGTTTGGGTGGCAGCAGCCGGAAGTGGCAGCCCGTGTTGACTGCGACCCACCCTCCGCACACACTCCTCTAACTATCCCTACTCCTCATCAAGCCAAACGGCTGCCAATTTCATGGTACGCTTTGCATTTGTGCCTTGTCTGAGCTTCTCTCTCTGCTTCTCTTTTTTGCTGTGTCTCCTTTTTTTGTGTTTGTGTGTGTGTGTGTGTGTGCTCTATGTCTGGCATCCCGCTCTGGCTCCGACTGAAATGTTGGGGCTACTGCGCCTGCTCGGAATACCGCAGTGTATCGATTGCTGATAGCCAATAGCCAATAACCAATAGGTAACCAACCTCTTTTTCCTGGGCGTGCCCAGCTGTTCTGTTCTAGGGGTAGCTGCGTCTGAGACTCCCAGCCTAATTAGAATTCTAGGCTGTTGCTATGCCGCACACGGAGCAACCCGGCTCGCCCGATGATCATGTTTCCGACCAGTATTTCATCTATCGCCTGGAGCATGATCTCTACGAGCTGTTCGAAGAGCAGCAGCTGCTGCTGGACATTGTGGCACAGCAGCAGGAGCGTCTAGAGCGCCAGCTGGAAATGCAGCGAGCGCTGGCAAACGAGCCCCAAACTCAAGTGCCAGAAGTGACGCCGCTGGAGGAGATTGCCACCGAATTGCAGCCGGAGCCGGCAAAGCCTGTTGAGCCCGAACAGCTGGCCATAGTCAAGTCAAACGAGCCACCCACTACATTGTTGACAAGCTCAGAGCTGACGGCGCCTTTGCCGCCGCCGCGCTGTTTCTGCAACCAAATGCAGCAACAGACGCTGCGCAGCTGTCGGCCCTTTCCGGAGGAAGCTAAGACGGCCAAGTGCACGCCGCCGAAACGCAACGGGATCGGTTACGATACACCCTTTCCCTATCCCAAGTGCATAACCAAGAGTCGTGACCGACGCGCCCTATGTAAGCGCAGATCAAGAGCATTTCCTATTCCCTACAAATTCTTTGCTCTCCCACAGTTATTTTCACGGTTGTCGACAATCTCGTGTTGCAGCTGCAGCGCTGCATGAGTCTAGCCGACATGGGCGTGCTGCCACTGCCTGCAAATAATCTTGCCGTCGTCAAGGTGGAGCTGCCCAAGAAGGAGCCATCAACCGGCACCCTGCCCAAAATCAAATCCAACTGCTTGGAGAAACCTGCTAAGCGCGCGCACCGTTCTAAGGAAGCCAAGCAGTTGCACAGTAAGTACATAGCCTATGGCAAAATATTAAGTTTATTTTTACAAATAAATGACTAATTGCAGAGCAACGGAAGAAGGAAACTACGCAACTGGAACCGGAAATTGACTTGGACTGTGAATTCGGCATGGATCATATTGAAAAGTTTCGTAGGAATTGCGTGCGCGACGATGTGTACCATCGGTACAAGGCCCCGTCCCCACGCAGACACATGGCAGAGACCGAGCAAATGAACACTAGTAAGGCATACTCCTTCCCAACAGCAGAGCGCAATGACATGGAAAGCGAAGAACTGTCCGCTGCATTGGCCTCTCTCACGATCAACGAGGAGAGCAATCCGCCACAGAGCCAGCCAGCGCCGCCCGGCTGGTTTGGCTGCGGCATGGCCGCACCCCAATCTCAGCTGGAGACACGTCCCTGTTCGCCAGAGCAGCTATCGTTCCCGCCCTACATCAATCCGATGCCCAGCACTTCGGCTCATGCACGTGCTTTCACCTTAGCCATTACCAAATCCGCACAGCGTGCAGACTTCTCTTCTCCGGGGTCCTCTCTCTTGCAGCACAATTCCCCGGACCCGATGCTGACTATGCCTGGTAAACTGCCACTCGTAATATATATGTATATTCAATATATTTTGAAGTCTTTCCACTCGGATCAAAAGCAGACCTCATTCCTATTGTCCACCAATAACAAATTATTTTAAACTATTTCATTTTTATTAATTCTTAATTTATATCACTTCTAGATCGCTTCTCTGACTTGTCCAAAACCCCATTCGCATACGCTCTAGATGCCAATGGAAGTAATACAATTGCCTTGAACCAGTCCCTCATAATGAATACTCCCCACTGCGGGGAATTCCAATGGGACTCGGGACAAGCTATGTACTCGGCAGGTGAGTGGCGCTGCAGGCAGCTGCCTTCCCGATGTTATTGTTCAGTCTTGATTGCAGGCTCCGTCGTGTCTGCTTTGCCACCGATGCTGCCGCCCGCTGCTGCAGGATACAACCACATCAACTACTATAGCATCAATACATTGCTTAATCCATCGAGCAATCCGGGCCTTCAACAGAACGTCAACGATATGCAGCCAAGCCCAATGGATGTTAGCGGTGAGGAATACGATGCCTTACCGCACGGTAAGTCTATAAATACAATAGACTAGGTGAGCATTGATTTGAGTATAAATAGGCCAACCTTATGAAAATCGGTGCTTGAATATAGTTATATATCATTTACATAAATTATGTATTATTTTTTACTGAATACTTCAAAAGAAACCACAATCCTTCGAGTTGGCCTAACTTATTTCTATATGTTAATATTCTTTAAAACACTATTTTAATATATTGTAATTTCTTATTCTTCTTGCAGGCAATCGTAAATTTTAATGGTTTTGACCAAATATTCATCAATTTTAGCATCATATGTACGTCGCTTCGAAATATTTCATCAGAGGAACGAAACTAAAAATGAAAAATGGTTTAAATTAATAAATATTAAATGCTTATTCAAATTTGAAAAGATTGTTAAAAGCTTGGGTCTATCATCTGATAAGCTTGGAAAAAGTAAAGAACTTCAGAATTATACTAGAAACTAGAGATGGGCGTCGTCTGTCCCGAAACGAATCTTCGGTATCTGGCGGGTTGGGAAAGATTTTAAAAAAGTCCGGGACGATCGGATACGTGCTTGGTCATGAGATCATGATAAAAAATTCTGCTCTGAGATGGCGGCATTTCAGAGATACTCGTTCGGGACCCGCGGTTAGCATATCTCTAGAATCTCTTACTATGCCACCTTGATGTAGGGACGAAGCACTTATCCGACCGTCTTGGAATTTTCTAGAATCTTTCCCAACAAGCCCGAAAATTGTTTCGGGACAATTTCGGGTCCCGAAAATCCCGATCCCCATCTCTACTAGAAACATATGTTCTCAATTATATGATAAAGGAATTGTTCATTATTCATTATTGCTTATGTTAATAAAAGGAATTTTCCCAATACTAAAAATATTTTGTTTCTTTTTCGATTTCAATTATCGACAATTTTCCATATTACTTTCTGTTTTTATTATGAATTGCAGCAACAATTTTGGTTCTTCACTTCAAATGAGAAATGACTTTATATCAGCAGCTGAAAATCTCCTTAAATGTACGTGAAACAATTCCCCTCTCTAGCCTAGTCAAATCAATTCGTTGGATCGTTTCCATCTCTCTGTAGGTACAATTCCTTCGCCCTTCACTAAAATACCAAAGTGGCAGATAAATAAAAAAACAAGGAAAACAACAGCAAGCGATAGCATTGAAATGGCAAATGGCAAAAAATGGGGCATCAAATCAAAAAACAATTACGCGGCAAATGACATTATCAAATGTCAAATGTCATGTTTGAAAAACAGTTGTTGTTGGCTCTGCCCCTACTCCACAAATTACCCCAGAACCCAGGGAAACCCTCAGAGTTAAAAAAAGTAGAAGAAAACAACAACAGGAGACAACAAAATGCAAAGCAGCATCAAATTTGTTCAAGGCAATTTTTCAATTCATTGAAGTGGAATCCATAAGAAATAAAAAACCTCTGAAGAGAACCGAATTGCTAGCGATTTTAGTCGCGGGCAAAACGCGCGCTCCGCAAGCATTAAGCGCCACTTGACTTATGGCCCGCGCCGCTGTTACAGCTGTAGCTACTGATACACATCCCCACAGGACGGCCAGGGCTCCGTCGTGACCCCAAAGCAAGAGACCACCCCCACCTCCACTCTGGCAGCCAAACTTAACAAGCTGCCCGTCTGTCTCTGTCTCTATAGTCCGTAGTATATCTCAAATCAAAATCTAGATTTTTGATTCTTTTATACACGCGTATTACTTAGACCCCTCTGCCCGGCAACTGCCACGGCGACGGGTGGTTGCAGACCAGAGAGTGGGTAGCGGGGGTGGGCAGTGGTGAGTGGGGCAGCTCGTTTGTTGTTCGTTGTTTGGTTGTTTGTTTGTTTGTTTGGTTTCTTTCGGTCTTTTGAATTGGTTTCCACTTTAAGCTCCTCGCTTGTAAATAATCCTTGGCAGCTTTTGTATTGCTTTTCATTATTGGTAGCCGTTTTCGGTATTACAGCGGTAAATATTGTGGCCAACTTTAAGGCAATCAGCTATCTCTAGCTTTTTCTAACTTTCCCACTTTCAAATTGTGCTCAAATAACTGCAAATTTGATGGCATCCACATGCATCCACATATGTACATATCAAGAGTGGGATGGAAATGATGAAAGAGAGGAGAACGAGAGATAGATATAGATACAGAGGTTAATGGAGAAAAACAAATGGGAGAGAGTCAGAGATAAAGAGAGAGAGAGAGAGAGAGAGAGAGAGAGAGAGAGAGATAGGTAGATAAAGAGGGAGATGGAGAAAGAGAGTGTGTGTGTGATTGAGGAACAGAGAGTGAAATAGATAAAGAGAGAGATAGAGAGGAGAGGAGTGTGTGTCTGTGAGAAAGAGAGAAAAAGAGAGACGCAGAGAAACGGGAGAGAGATAGAGAGTGTGTGTGAGAAAACAAGAGAGACAGAGAATGAGCTGAGAAGAAAGAGTGAGTAGAGAGAGGGAGTCAGAATGTGTGTGAGAGAGAGAAAGAGATGGAGATAAAGATCAGAGACAGGTAGATATATATAAAGAGAGGAGAGAGAGGGAGATAGAGAGAGAGAGAGAGGAGAGATAGAGGAGAGAGAGAGAGAGAGAGAGAGAGAAAGAGGATAGAGATAATGAGCTGAGAAAGAGAGACTGAGGAGAGAGAGACAGTGAAAAGAGAAAGGAAGAGAGAGTACTTATTGTTAGACTAACTGGATACAACTAGAAGTTCTCTAATCAAACGAAAGGCTGAAAGTCTTTATTCCTGTAGTATTTGTATTAAAACCAATAAAAGTAGCACTCTAGAGTGAAATCTTCAATAACTCTCTTGAGGTAGAAGCTTTGATGTGCTTGCAATCAATATAATTCAAATCTGGAAGAGTTTCTGGGAAAGTATACTATTAAAAGTATACCATGAAATTTTCATCAAAGTCTATGAGTCCGTTTGCCAAAAAAAGAATTATCGATTAAATGTCCTGTGAGGCTTGTGTCATTGAAGCATTTCTCACTTGACGAATGTGATAAACTGATCACTTAGCTAGCTGCCAGGGACTCTGTCATTATTTTTATTACGCATTTGTATGCATGCATGAACTTTGGACACACACACCCACACACTCACACACACACATGTAGCTACACCCACTTCTGCATGCCTTCATTTTGGGCTTATTGAACAATAAATGATTATTGTAATTTATTTCAGCCTGGTGGCATCCAGTCATTAGTCCGCTAACCATATCATTGGCGAACTGAAAACTATTAAGGATGGCCCTCAACAGAGCGGGTGTGTGTGTGTGTGTGTGTGTATGTGTATGTGCTGATGTCCTTTGGTTATGGTAAACTTGACTGCCATTAGTCGTGAACGCACATATGTCACAACCTCCTCCGCACCAAGAAAAACAAACAGTGTGTAAGAGAGAGAGAGAGAGAGACAGAGAGAGAGAGGGAAATGAAAATGAAAAATGATCTCATAGCTAAAGCGAAATTGCATGATGTTGGCCAGGGGCATGTTTGAAGAGGTGTGGCGGCATTCATCCAATTGCCATAATTTATCTGTCACATGTCGAATGTGTGTCAACGTCAACCCACCGGCCACCTATGTATATGCGTCCTCTCCACTCTGCACCCGGCCCACCCACTGGGCCGGGATCATCTATGGCAAGGCTGTCGGTCAGTTGTCATTAATATTTATTATGTCACATGCATGCAGTCTAAAGGTCCTGAGCTACCCGGCTACTCGGCTATCCGGCTACCGGGTGCCAGGTCCCTGCTCCAGCTCCAAACTCTGATTCCGATGACGATTACGTGCCGGGGCAGCTGCTATTCGGTATTTTCATATGCTGCATGCATATGAAAACAGACAACTCTCTAACTAGCCTAGCCTGTCCTTCAATCTTATTAAATATGCTTATATTTAAATCTATAGATTCGATCTTAACCTATCTTTAAGACCTATTTTAAACTCGATTCCTCAGCGAGAACTAGGGATAGGCATCTTGTAATTGAAACTTAAAATCATCCTACAATCATAATCTTTTTTGGCTATATAGATAAAGATGACTTATTGAACTACAACTTTTATGCAAAAGCAAAGTTAGCTTTATGAAAGATTCGAAATTTGTAATATATATAGTATATAGTATGGTATATATTACTCTTCATTTTTAGTTTTTCATCTACAACAACAATAAAGATGGATTGTACTCATTGGTTTTGGAGGCGTGGCATATGCACGCATTGCCGCTTTGATCACTAACTCAGTCTAAGTACCTGGGCGCCCGCCACGCCTCCCACAAGCAAACCCAGACCGGCCCCTGATGACCCCAGACGCCGCACAATGGGCTCATTAGGCGTTTAATGGAATACGTAATGCCGGGCCAGTTGATAAAGCGTCCAGTGGGTGGCTGGGCGCTACGATGGGCCCCTCGACGGTGGTTGATATGCCAGCGCGACCAAAACTAACAAACTAATCCAATATTTTTATTACGAAATGCCATTAAGGGTCATTGAATATTGTGGCATAATAAATAAATGGCCAGGCTACAGGCTACACACACGCACACACACACACACATGTGAGTGAGAGAGGGAGAGGGACTGTGAGATGATTTCGTTGCTTGCGCCTGGGTTATAATCCCAGCTATCAACGGCATCATTATTCAAAGACGGATTTACGCGGCGATACACCAAAAATGTTTCTGTGTGTTAGTGTGAGTATGCTAGAGTATGTGTGTGTGTGTGTGGTCAACTGACACACATACATCAAAGCGCCTTAACTAGCCGAACCGTTGTGACAGACTACTCAAAAAGAGATTTTTTGCTGTTGTTTGCTTTCACTTTCTGCTTCTTCTTCTCTTCCTATTCATAAAGTCTGTCGCAGGTTGGAGGCAACAACAACTCAATTGAAATAAATATTTATATAAAGCCACAAGCATACATGTATGCATGTTATATATTCATGAATCGCATGTGTAATCTTGGTTAATCCATAGAATATGTTACATTTAATCACAAAAATCAAAAGCTTCAAACGGAAATCTCAAAAACTTTCGACTGTTAATTAGAGTTTATATTGAAATGATAAATTTTTCGTCGTCGGGATCGCGATTTTCGGGACCTGAAATTGACCCGAAACTATTTTCGGTATCTGGCGGATTGGGAAAGATTTAAAAAAAGTCCAGGACGATCAGATACATGCTTGGTCATGAGATCATGGTAAAAGTTCTAGAGATATGCTCTGAGATGCCGTCATTTCAGAGATACCCGTTCGGGACTCGCGGGTCACATAAATCCCGATCCCGACACCTATCTGCAGTTTGGCCTTTAAGATCCTTCTCAACAACTCCGTTCTTAAACCTATCTGGACGTATGGCTCTCAACTATGGGGGAACGCAAGCAGCAGCAACATTGACATCATACAACGACCACAATCCAATATTCTGAAGACTATTACTGGGGCATTCTACTACATTCTACATTCTACATTCTACTAAAAATAGCACAAACTCGCAATGCATCCTTACCATCTTGCAAGGTGATTATCTCGGGTCTGCAACCGAACCCACCTTCAGTGCAACGACCTTCCAGCCCAGCAATAGAACCTCGAGGCCCGTAACCTTCAAACGTTAATTAATATTATTATATTTCAACTCATTATTAGACTCCTTCGGGAGTCGATCCAAAAAATAAAAGAAAAGTATTAACAAAAAAAATTCTGCAGATGAAATCATTTCGAAAAAAAACAAGTAAGAACGTTGCAGTCGGGCGCCACCGACTGCGTCAGACTCTGTTCCTGTTAAAGGTGTGTAGGCTCAATAAATTATTTTTTTTTTTCGTAAATTTAAATTTCATGAACAGTAACCCACATGTCAAATTTGGATGCTCTACGTCTAAGACTGTAGGAGATACAGTTTTACCCTATTTGCCACGCCCCAAATGGGCGTAGCTATATATAACATATATTTTTGGGTAGAGGTAGGATACTAGTATATATATTCCAAGTCCCAACTCTTTGACGGAAATATTGCCGAAATTATCACGGTTTTAGTAAAAGATATAGTAATTCCCGATTTGCCACGCCCACCCAAGACGTGGATACATAACTTTTGACTTATCTTAAGAGGAGGTCAACAGTATCCCACATGCAAAATTTGGACGCTCTAGCTCCAAAACTGTAGGAGATACAGTTTTATCCGATTTGCCACGCCCTTAATGGGCGTAAATATCTATAATATATATTTTTGATTCCGAGTGATCTACTTGCACATGTATTCCAAATTTCAAGTCTCTAGCTCTTAATACGCTCAAAATATTATAAGATTTATACAAATCGCTATATATATATTCCCGATTTGGTACGCCCCCAGGGCGTGTGGGTATATAACTTTTTTCTCTAACTTAAGGGAAGGTCAACAGTAACCCACATGCCAAATTTGGATGCTCTAGCTTCAAAGCTGTAGAAGATATAGTTTTATCCGATTTGCCACGCCCACAATGGGCGTAGATATATAATCTATATCTTAAAACGTCCGCGTGGTGTACACGAATATATATTCTAAACCCCATTTCTTAGACTGCAATATTGACTAAAATAACAGCGTTTTAGTCTTAATAGATATAGCATTTCCCGATTTGCCACGCCCCCTGTGGGCGTATCGGAAAAATACTCAAACTTGATCTGACGCGGATACACACGAGTATATATTCCAAATTACAAGTCTCTAGCTTCTATAGTGTCCAAATGCTGCGCGTTCATACAGACAGACGGACAGACGGACAGTCGGACAGACGGACAGACGGACAGACAGCAAGACGGACATTGCACAAATCCAATAGACTCTTTTTCCCTTTGGGAACAGAGTCTAAAAACAAATAAACAAATAACTATCATAAAATGATTATAAAATAAAATGAAAATTATGTTCAATTTTCTTCCTGCAATTTCTTAAACTTTTTTAATTCAATTTGAATTTTAAAAACATTTTAGTATATTTTTATATGTCAAATTGTTTCATCTAGCTGATTTCTATAAATGCCTGGCTGCAGCACGAAGTCTGAAAGTCTGATTAAGTTTGTTAGTTCCAACAAGCTTGAAAGCATAGTCGAAAAAGCAAGTCGGAGCAGCAGTCACCGAAAGTCTAGATAATGTCCGAGCGGGTCAAACGTGGACCAACGTGCGCTTAATTAGTCCGTTTTGTTTAAAACGATTTTGATGACGATGAGCCTGATTCCCATGCAGCATCATGCCACACGCCTGTCGCTGCCCCACCCGACGCCGATTGTGACTTTTTTTCATAGCTTCCTGCAGGTCTCGGCCCTGTTTGCCGGCAATTCAATTTGCTGCCCGTGTGCACGTTATGTTATTTTTTTCCATTGCCCAGCTGCTGGTCATCTCTCTCTCTCTCTCTCTCTCCCTCTCTCTCTCTGTGTGTGGGTGTGTGTTTGCGTATGTTAATCGAAATGTTTGGCGACTGCCTGTTGAGAGTGGGCGTGGCATAACTGCCTATTCTGCTTTGTTCTGTTCTGTACTGTATTTTTTATTTCACTTTTTTCCACTTGCCATTTCGCCCCATGCACATGTAACGCGGCTTTGTTAAACATTAAATGGAGGTTAATACCTGGCAGCACGTCCACTGCAGCAGCTCTGCTTTGTAGGGGAGGTGGGGGGTGGATCCATGTCGAATGGGGCGGGGGAGGGGGGGCTGTGTTTGGTCTGGCAGATTGTTTGCCCGTCTGCATGCACACACATGCAGACGCATGCCACGTTTGTGTGGGTGGGGCAGCTAATGTTATTGCCACCACATTTGATTGTTTGGCCGGCAGCGCATCGATGTCCGAGGGCAACAAAGGTCCTGCTGGACTCGCGGCTCGATTGTTGTTGCAAATAGCCGAGTGATTTTACGGTTAATTGATTTTAAAGCGATTTCGCTTAAATGTTATCTGGCTTGTTACTCTTGTCCATATTTACGCATACGCGGATGGACGACTGTGGGCAGGATGCCCGGGCTTTTGATGCCCTGTAAACAGAATTAACAGTTTTTTATTCATCTGTTCCTTTATTATATTTTTGTATTCGTATTTGTTATATGGTATACATTCAAGCTGAAAAGTATATATTATACGTAAGACAAAAATATATTAATAATAATGCACATGTTCATGCTCTTGAATCATCGCTGTCCTCGTCGTCTTCCATATTTTCCTTTACGTACTCACGAAGCTCAGCTGGCAGCTCTTCAAACTTGAGTGGTTCCACAGCTGGCACTGGCACAATAACCGGCTTGTCGCCCTCCTTCAAGGCAATCTCTTGACGAGAGATCATACGGTAAAACACAACAATGGCCGAGTTCGGAGAACGTAGGCGGCGCACATCTTCGCGCTTGGCAATAACCACTCTGCAATCGTCAAACTTGTACCAGGTACTCTCCTGATCCTCAGCAAATATATAGTAGTGGCCCGAATCCATGGTATAGCCCTTGTGTACTATAGCCGCATACAGACGATAGTGAACCGTACCTGTCTGCTGGAGCGAGGTCTCGTTGAATACATTGATCGAGATCTATTTGTAGGGCAGGTAAGGTAAAAGGAAAATGTAAATCAGCTGTAATTTCTCAATACCAAAGGCTTATTACTAAGGAACTCGTTTACATGTAGATGCTTTATTTTTACTTACTTATTACTTACTATTAAGGAACTCTTTTGCATATTGGTTGGTTAGATTGGGTTGGGTCTGAAAACATTTTCCACACAATTCCATATCATTTGCATTCCTTACCGTAAACTCAATGATACTATTTAATAACTCTGTATATACTCGAGTTTCCCTGTACCCTATTTATAAATATATATACTGGAGATTGCACTCACCATATCGTCCTGGACGACCTTGAGCAATAGTTTGGTGAAATCCTGAGTTTCTCTATCATATTTGAATTGCTTGACAGTTAGAATTATGATGCGTGGAGCTTCAGTGATTTTTGTGCGACGCTCGCCCTTGCACAGCACAGTGCAATTTGAGCAAGCGTACTTGTTTTCGCCATCGAGAATTTCGGGTGCGCAGTATAGATCGAGCAGAGCCTGCAAAGTGAAGTTGGTGCGTCTGTTGGTGTCCTCGGGAAACGAGAGCTGCAGCTCGCGGAAGCTGCTTACATTGCTGCTCTCGGTGGAGCAATCGAGGCACTTGTACGTGTTGGACAGCTGTCCAGAGAACGATTTGTTAGTAATCGATTCTACATTGTTTTTGGGTAAAATCCTGTCCAAGGACTCTGCCGCGGCAGCCCCGTTAGTGGGGCACACCCAGCCCAAGTCAGTCTCGTGCTCGTGCAACAGATTGAGCAAATGCCCCAGGTATTCGGAGCTGTCCTGCTGCAAGCCGTAAGTAAAGATCGTCGAATTTGTGGTGAACAGTACGGACTCCGGCTCTACCTTGGAGCGTTTGGAGTGATGCAGCATAGCGATCAGGCGTTGCAGCTCCAGAATCATTTTCGATGAGCTCTCCAAACGCAAAAACTTGCGAGTGAACCTGCGAACAGAGAAAGAGCATTGGAGTTACAAGCTTCGACGTGGAAATGTGGCACTAACTCAGGTGTCATGGCCAGTGCGTGTATGGCGCAGTTCATGTAGCAAGTGTTGCCCAGATTGACGAGGCCCGTACGGGGATTGCCACGAATCATCATTTCCAGATCGACACGAGGTATTTTCTTGCGCGATTCAGCCATGTCTCAATGTAATCTAAAAGAACACAGGGCACTCCATAAAGATATCACAGTTAATTAGTTACCGAATATTTACGTGAATTTCAGATTTTTCGTATAGGTATGAACTATTATTAGAACCGTCTAATAACTGCAAAGGATTTTCAGTCGATTAAGCTGCAAAATTTAGTTATTCTTATGTATAAATATGTATATATATTTTTTTAGTTTTTAAATTTTCCTATTCGAACACGTTTTTGTCGAAGCTAATTTAATATTTTTCCTCAAATGAAATGTCGAGACGAATCTTACTTGGCAGTGCCTACTAAGATAATCGATTCGATGTCAATTTACTAATTTGACTTTGCTGTCAAAATAGCACACGTCAGCCAACTTTGCTTGGCCTACTTTGGTTTTTTTGTGGAAATGACTTTTCATCAATATTGCATTTGCTTTTAATGACTTTTCAAATAGCCACAAATTTGTTATTTACTTATTTCTCTGCAAAGGAGCTTGTTAACAATATAATTATGCAAAAAAGTAATTTATTCTAAGATTCCGCTTAATGGAATTATCGTAATTCTTTTTGTCGATGAGTTAAAGTAATCGATACTGACGCTGTGCATTTTGACATGCAAAAAATATTTGCACGATGTGAAAAAATATTAAATCATGTGACAAGTCATGCACAATGCAAAATTTCTGGCCGAAAACTCGGCAAATATTATAGCATAACAATTTTATTCACCTGATATGGCTCCGGCTTAACTTTTTGTATTCTTCTTTCCAAAACTCTGCTTGCAAATGCGTTCAGCAAATGTTTTGCTGATTGTTCGCTGGCAAAACTATATGATTTGCAGAAAAAAGTCCTACTTGAGGCGATAGAGTAATTTTGATATTTTCACTCTTCACGAAATGCAGTGTATCTCTTGAAAATTGAATGAAACTAACATGCAGATATGCAGGCCGCTCCAATAATTCTCTTTGATCTGATTATTTATACACTGAACAATTTCTTTTGCTTAGTTTTCTTTTGCCGTAAATTTTTTTTTTTCCAATAATTTAATTCTGGACAAGTTGCGAGCAGTTGCGAGCAGAGACTGAGACTGGCAGAGAACTGAGAAAATTAGTTCAGGGTTGATCAATTGATAAAAAGTACAGAGTCTACTAAGTTGTGAAAGTTTTCGAAACAAGTTCACAGTTGCAAAAGACACAACTCTGGCCAAAAATGGCACTAGCCTACTCATTAAAACAATAAAAAGCACACACACACACACACAAACACACACACACATACATGTACGCAAAAAGAGGGCACACCGAAGCCTAATTATGATTTTGTGGCCGAGTCGTAGTACGATTTTTGCCATTCTTTGTGGAAGGGGACTATCATAAGGTCCAACTCCAGCTGTAGACCCCAACTGCTTGACCATTTTCCCCACTCTATTTTCATTACCATCTGTATCTCTATCTGTGCGTAACGCAACGTAATTACACAACATTTTTACTTAGACATTTCTCGTTTGGCTATTTGGCCATTGGTTTTACGAGCGTATTGCACTTTTGCGGCCATTCAGCATAGAGCAACCCCCAAAAAAATAGAAGCCAAAAGCGAAACCGAAACCGAAACTGAAACTGAAACCGAACCCAAGTCCGTAACCGAAACCCTGGCCAGGCACCTGTGCTACGACATCAATGTACATAGAACATACCACTCGCAAATACGATGTATCTGTCCGGTCCGGTCCGGTCCGGTCCAGCTTGTCTGGCCCTTCGTCCGTCCGTCTGTCTGGCATTATTAGCAGCTTGCGTGCAAAAGCATTTATGAAATTCTCAACCCTATGTGATTGTAGATGGTCCAGCCGTGAGACCGCTGTCAGTCTCTCGTTTAACATTTATGAGGCGACGCAAAATGATACGAAAACGTTTCGTCATAAACTTCAATAATCGTAAATATAGATTTCTCCCTGGCCAAAGGGCGGACACTCGCACTAGCGCTCGCGCTCGCACTCGCCCGGCGAGTCCCTGTTCTCTCCTTGTCAGTCTGCCCGTGCCGTGCTTTTCCACTGCGATGAAATTAATAGTTTTAGGCTTTCGCTTTCGCTTTCGCTGACGTGAGTTTGAGCGTCGCATTTCATTTTCATGCTGCCTGGTCAGTTATATTGCTCTGCCCTCTCCGCCCCTGCTATTTGCGAGTTCCAGTTCCGGCTCTCCCTCTCTCTCTCTCTATGTCTTTCACATCCGTAATGCACATTTATGTGTGTGCCGGCTACTGCCGACATTTTTATCGTTTCGTCAATGTCATAAATTCTGATCTAGTAGCTGAAATTGAACTTAATGCGTTGCTCTGGCTCCACACACACACACATACACAACAACTATAGACCTTATCGTATATTGTGCTCATGTTTCTTCGTCTCGCTATATTACGCAAGTCTTGTCGAGACCCTATCAAAAGCTGTCTAAAGTACAGTTGTGGTCAGATCCACAGTTTGTGTCATCTTTGGCAAAATTAAGAGCAATAAGAAAATATCACACTTTATGTGGTATTTTCTATTACTTTCATCTTTAAGTTTTCCATGTATTCTATGGCCGTCTTTAAGACGGTTTAAATAATTCATTAAAATGTTTTTATCAATTATATATTAAGTGAAACTCTGCGTTTCATAAAATTCAAGACGTATATATGGTATAGAGCTTTCTCTTGTGTCCCTTTCTTTCTCTTCTCATCTCTTTTTATATATTCCCATTTCTTCTCTTTTTATCTCATCTCATCTCTTCCCATCTCTTCTATTCTGTTGTCTTCTCGTCTCTGCTCTTTTCGTCTCGTCTTGTGTTTTCTTGTCTCTTCTCGTGTCTTTTTGTCTTTTATCTTCTCCTCTCCTGTTTTCCATTTCCTTCCCTGCCTTTCCAGTCCCTTTCTTAACTCTCCTCTTCTCTCATTCTTCTTATTATCTTCTCTTCTTTTTTCTTTACTTCCCTCTTCTTTTCTACTCTTTCCATTTGTCTTCCCTTCTCTTCTTCGCAGCCCTCCTTCTTCTCTAGTTGTCTCTCTCTCTCTTTTTATTCTCTTTACTTCGCTATTCTTTTGTACTCTTTCCATTTTTTCTCTTCCCTTCTGATCACTCCTTCTTCTCTCCTCTTCTTTCTCTCTTTTTATTATCTTCTCTTCTTTTCTATTATCTTGACTATTCTTTTTTACTCTTCAACTTTTTCTTTTCCCTTCTCTTCTTCTCAACCCTGGTTCTTCTCTTCTTTATCTTCTCTCCCTCTCTTCGTCTGTCTCTCTCTCTCTCTCTTTCTCTTTTTTTATTATCATCTCTTCCCTTCCCATTTTTGTCTTCTTCTCAACCCTACTTCTCTCATCTTCTCTCTCTCCTTCTCTCTCTCTCTCTCTCTCTCTCTCTCTCTCTCTCTCTCTCTCTCTCTCTCTCTTTCTCTTTCTCTTTCTCTTTCTCTTTCTCTTTCTCTCTCTCTCTCCATTTTTATTATCATCGCTTCATTTCTCTTTACTTCACTATTCTTCTCTTCCCTTCCCTTCTCTTTCTTTCTCTTCCCTACCCTTCTCTTCTCCCCTTCCCTCTTCCATTTTGCTTTGTTTGTTTTACAGTCCTTAATCATATGTTTACTTGCTTATCGATAATCTCTGCTCGATAAATTATAATGTTCTGTGCTTGGCTTTTGAATTTTTCGCTTCTCTCTAAGAATGGGCCCTGGACAACCCTCAGATTTCCGATGGTGCTGGCTGGTGATTCGACTGGTTATTTATGTGGCAATTAGTATTGCATGCTTTTAGGCCCTGGACGCGCAATTTTAATGACCATTCGAAGCGCATTTCGTTGTTGGCACTTTATTTTTATTTATTTATACAAGCTGCTCGCATACCAATTGTTTGTATCGCTGTAGGCCCGAGCGCTTATCAAGATGCTCGCTAGCCAGTTCTAATTGATAGGGCGGGCACGCCCACAGGCCCAGAATAAGCCGCCCACCAGCAGCAGGAACCGTTCGATATTCGCGTGCTCATAATTTGCGCTGCAACCGAAACAGAAAAACATAAACCAAAGCCCCCAAAACAAAGAAAAAACGAAAGCCAAAAGCTGTCAACTATATGAATAATTAAGTATTGATGTGCTATAAGATACCCTGTAAGGAGTTGGAAAGCTTAAGATAAGACTGCAACAAATCAAGCGAAATATCTAAAGCTTATTTATATAGTTATAGTTTATTGCCATATGTATCAAAACTTATGATGCTTGAATGTGGAACTAGCTAAGATTAAATACTATTAATGATCTAAAGATACTTAAATATGCATAAATGTAGTAAAATATTTAAGATCAAAGACAAGTCTATGTGGCAATAAGTTAGAACATTTAAAAAACCAAGGAATGTTATTGAAGTCTTTTGATATATATGTCCTTTCATAACATTTCAATTTTATTGCAGGGTATATAGAAAAACCCACAAACACATTGTATGCTAAACTACAAAGCCTAATAGAAGTCAGGTATGAGAGAGTTCGAACTGGAACCGCGCGACGACGAGCGTAACTGGGTTCCAACTCTCACTGCGATTCCGATACCGACTCCGACTCCGACTCTGACTCCGATTCCGACTCCCAACTCCGTCTCGATTTGCACAATTGCTTGGCAGTTGTTGGCGTGTCGATCGCTCATAATTCGCGGCCCGACATGCAAGCAAACAAAATCGAAAATTCAGCACGAACATTATCGATAAAATTGCCATTAAGTTGAGTTTGTGAACTTCGCCCCACTTGGGCCCAGTCGCCTTATCGATAGTTCGCATCGGGCGTCGCGCCGCCAAAACGCAACGCTCGATTTGGATGATGAATGAAGCGCGATTAAATGGCCCAGATAGCCACGCTACTTCCATGCCAACCCCAACTCCCTACCTCCCAGCCGTCCTACCGAATCCAACAATCCCATTGCCTGGCAAATTAAGGGTTAAACTCTGGCCCACAATCGTACGTTAGTTGTGCCGGAAACTAGGGGCCGAAACACAAATGTCGATCTGATAGATACGAGTATTTGCATATATACCTTTGTCTGATTCAAGTCAACTCAAGTCTCTTAGGCAAATGTGTATAGTATAGCGTAGTTAAGATTTGTTTAGGACTCTGAATACCTCTATTTTTGTGTAACTCTTTTTCATCGAAAACTTGGAAGAAACAGAACCATATATATTATATATTTATACTTCACCAGCACGAAGATAACAGAGATACGAGATTTGTATAGCTGCCTAAAGCGTTCTAAGCAGTTCGAAATTGGATTACTTTAAATGTAGTTTTATACAATCTGTCGAAAAATCAAGATTTGGTTTCTTAAGATCTTATCTTATCCAAATTTGAACTGACAAACTCCTAAAACGAAACGAAACTCCTGAACGATCTTCCATATTAATTCATTTCTATGCCATCTTCTTATATTAAGGATTTCACATCATTCACTGCTCTCAAGAGCGAAGCGGATGAGTCATTCGTCGGGGGTTTTTCTTAATAACGCTTTATTTTGTGATCTTCGGGGTTTTATTGGTTTGGTAATCGGGTCAATTGCACTTTCAGTTATTGAGTACTCATGTCGTGCTTGCCATGGCATTTGCCATTGCTAAGAACACTATTAAATGAATTTACGTGCGCCACGCAATCTGCATACATAAAATCCTTGATACTCCTCCGCCTCCTGCTGCTGCTCCTCGACAGCTCAAAAAATAAGAAGAAAAATTCTAATTCATCTAACCACATGCTGGAAGCGGCAGGGGGAGGGAGACTTCGCCAATAACTCAATTCAATCATGCAAAGTGCGCGTTCAGTGGGGGCGGCGGGGCGTGGCAGTGGGGGCTGAGCGAATGACAAAATTTGCGAGCTGCGCAAATGAAGTCATTTGCATGCATGACAATTGTTATTGCATATTTTTAGGCGCACGCGCCAATACTAAAATTGACAAAATGCCGTCGAACGGAATGAGAGACCTCCTCCCCCTCCCCCTGCTATCTGCCTCTCCCACAATTTCTTTCGCACAGCCTCTGAAATCGAACTACCCTTTTATTGTGAATGTCTGCGGCTGAAATTTATGCGCCGCCGCGGCGTAAAAAACTATAAACATCTATAAAAAAAAATAAAATAAAAATGAAAGAGTGGAGTGAGGAGAGGGGGGGGGCGCAATAAAAACGAATTGGCAACAAAAGCCGGAAATATGAAAATATGTTTTCCCTATAAGCAGACGATAAAGGATAGAAGCCATACAGAAAGTGTCTCGAATATATAGGAAGAAGATTTTCTATCGCTTTATAGCCATCAAGTGTGTTCCCAACTGCTTTGAAGAGATTTCCTATTTAAGTTTATAGACTTGATTGAAAGGGTTGATTGAATCAAATGGAATATATGTTTATATTTGTAAATAAATATATACACACAGATTTGATAAGTGTTTATTAATGCAAGTAGCAATTAGCAATATCTGAACAACAAAATATACCTTACTGTAGAGCTTATATATATCAAATGTCTTTAAGTTTAGCTTTTAGCTTTTGTACTCAGCCTTCGACAGTCTTTTGTGCTGTAAAAAAGTATTTGATTAATATTCAAAATATATGCTTAGGATGCTTTGAAAAATAAACCAAATTGAACATAATTCAAGTAATATAATTCTTGAAATAATTGAAGAATATCTTTCATATCATACATAAATAATAAAGATATATATTAATAGTTAGTATTATTCACATACATTTCTAAAAGTATAAGTTTAAAGGTAATTTTAATGAATGTCTGTTATCTTATATACCAGTACCCAGTTTAACAATGAACGACTTCTAATACTTCTACTAAAACTCATGCTTCTACTTCTACTTTAATTTATACTAATAACATATTCTTTCACCTATACTAACTCATATAAGTACTTAGTAATATGCATAAGCTCACACTTATACTTATATATAACTTTATTTATAACACATAGTACCTCTACCTATACATAGATTTGTACTTTTTTTAATAGGTTTACATTTTCTTGGATTTATTCTGAGACCTATGCAAAAACTTAGTTTTTCACTCGCACTTATACTGATACTTATAGTTAGTTCTATGCGTTAGCCAATACTTTCACTTATCCTTGATTCTTACCTTTTCTTTTAGTTATACTCATACTTATACTTGGTTCGATATAACAATTTATAATTTTACTTATACTTAACTACTACTACTCTTAACTTTTACTTTTGCTTAAAATTCTACTTTTACTTATACTCACAACTATATTTGGTCCCATATATCAACTTATAATTTTACTCATACTTGTATCTTAACTATTACTTCTACTTTTTCCTCTACTTATACTTTTACTTATACTCATTATTGTACTTGGTCCCACATATCAACTTATAATATCACTTGTATCTTAACATTTTCTTTTACTTCTATTTCTACTTTTACTTCTACTTCTACTTTTACTTCTACTTACACCTTAACTTGTTCTCATAAATCAACTTATAATATCAATTAAACTTGTATCTTTACTTTTAGTTTTACTTCTACTTTTACTTCTAGTTACACTTACAACCAATACTTTCATTTAAGCTTTCTGCTTTACAAATTCTTATTCTTGCACTTATACATTTGCTTATATTTATACCATGCTACGATTTTGGGCACATCTGAGGCAATCGAAGTCCTTCGAAATTGGCTAATTTTTTGTGGCAGGCCTATACCTGGACAGGGTCAGACTTAGCACGCCCAAAGGTGCAGTCGATGTCAGCGTTGCCTTTGACATTTGATGAATTACGCTCAGCAACAACAACAGCAGCAAGGGCAACTATTGTCAACTATCTAATTAGACTGGGGACCATTTTTTATTGCACTGACACACACCAAACGCACCAAAGTCGTCTCTCGCTCTATCCTAGCTATTTTCTGAGGTGTGTCCTGTCGCCTTTCACACCAACTGTTGCTGCTGCTGCTGTTGTTGTTGTTGTTGTTTCTAATTAATTAATTAGCTTGATGACAAAATAAACGCACTGGCTGCCCGGCGCTGATGAGCGCTGACGAATCAGTAAGAAGCAAAATGTGAAAAAAATTCATTTCGAAAAAATATAAACGGAAAAATTCAAAATAGAAATAAGAGTAAAAATCAATAGTGCCCCAGCTCCGAGTCAGCTGCCATGACGCTGTCGCAGTTTATCATTTGCGGCTCATAACTTTGTGCAATATGCAGAAGCAGCAGCAACAACAACAAGAACAGCAACAATGAGAGGAAGACAACAATGGGCAACACCCCGTGGCGCAGGGGGGCGGCCTGTGAAAATGCAAAGCTGTCAATGAGTTATGTTTGGCGCTATCATAAAATTTGACAGCCCTGGCAGGGAAGTTTTCCTATATGCAAATGCCGCTTGTCTTACGCTCCAGACTTCCCAAAGGGGGAGGGGCTGGGTTGACTCGTACAGTTGCGAGGGTGGCAGACGGAAGCGGATGCCGGCATTTAAGAAAGTCGTGGCAAATATGAAATCGAAAGGATTGCCAATGTGTGTGTGTGTGCGTGTGTGTGTGTATAGTGTAGTATGTGTGACTTTACTGTCTATTGATTCAAAGTGAGCGCAACTGAGGCACTTTAACATTTGCTGTCAGTCTTTGTTTTGCAAAATTTTTATACAGAAATTTATAAGCATTTCAAAAAAATTAGAAAGTCATGAAATTAAACGGCTTCACACTTGGAATTGCTAGCTTTTTTACTTAAGGCAATCATACTGAGGATCGAACAGAACGGCTTCTAAAATGATTTGTCTTTTTGATAGATAATAGATAATAGATAATAGATAATAGATAATAGATAATAGATAATAGATAATAGATAATAGATAATAGATAATAGATAAAAGATAATAGATAATAGATAATAGATAATAGATAATAGATAATCACACACATTTCACATATATATACAAATATAGATATATATTTATGAAAATATATTCAACTCAATGTGATATTTGTAACTATATCAAATAATAATTGATATTTTCGTTGCCCTATTGCAGCTGATGCACGTGGTAAACAGTTAATTACAGCAAATGCAATAAACAGCAGACAGACAAATTCACACACACACACACACACTTATACAAAGAGACACATACAGAAACATAGCAAGCATTAAAATCGTCTAAAAAGTGTTGCAACAATAAAATGTAAACAACTGCAAATGTATGTCTGTGTGAGTGTGTGTGTGTTAGTTGTCCGTTTTGAATATTTAGCAATTTTCGCACTTATTTTTGAGTATTATCGAAAAAGTTTTCCCATCATCAAAGCAATTGGCAAAACAACGCACGTTGCTGCTACGTGTGGCAGTTGATTGTGAATGCCAACTTCACACACATCTACACACACACACTGTGTTGCCTTGCAAATAATAAAGCAAACATATGAAAATGTTTATTGGCAACATTTTGAATGTTCTTTCGAGTCGCTTAATTCGAAGACTACTTTAATAGAGTTTAGCATCGAGGAATTGTTCTTCTTTATTTATGAACTATTATTTTTAAAGATTTCTTGCTTGTAAATTAATTAGCTTTGAAAGCTCTTTAATAGTTTACAGAGAGCACAAAAATTCCTAAAAATATTTACTATAAATATTAGAAATTAACATGAAGAGAACATATATTATTTTGTGTCTTATATTTAAAGACTTTCAGCCATATATATATATACTCATTTGCCAATACTCTCAGTCCTCAACTTTCTTACCCAACACCTCGCCAAAAAGAAAAGCTATTGGCCAACTGTTCATTTTCCAGCTAATCTGTGCCTGACCAATTCCCAATCCCGTTTTCAGAGGCAGAACGCTTTAACGCCTAAATTAGCCCAGCAGCAACGATCGAAAGACACCACCACCACCAACAACAACAACTGCACCACCCAACCAGGCAGTTACCGAATCATCCATGGCCACAAAAAAAAGGTGACCAGAACCCACCCAACGAATTACCTATGAACAATTTTTAAACACATTTTTTATCCATATTTTTCTGTTCTGCATAATCTCATATCAGAAAAAAGCTGGTTTCTGCTAGGAAAAACAAATATCAAATACACTTTCTTTTTAAATTTCTTAATATCTAATGATGTTTATGTAAATATATATGTAGAACTGAAATATTTTCACAACTGAGAATTTTAATAAATATTTTAAGAATCTTAATAATAAAATTTATATTAAGTTTTTGTCTTCATTATTATGGAAGATTATTGAAATGAAATTGAAATTGTTAAAATAATATGTTATTATTTTTATTATATATATTTTTGACTTTTTCTATAGTTCGACTTTATATTTTTTCTATATTATCTTATTTTATTTAAATACTATTTTTTTAAAGAATTTCTTTATTATTTTAAGTATATATTTTTATTTTTTTATGTATAGGGTATTCCAAGCAAATGATATATGAGAATAAATGAGAAAAATTACTGAAAAAATATTCATTTCGTTTTTCTGATAATTTTTGTGCTTAGCTTGTTCTTCTTCTACTAGGCCTCATTGTTATTGTTGTTGTTGTTAATTTATAAAAAACGCTTAGGGCTGCCCAACGGGCTTTCAAAGGAGGACGGCGGGGCGTGGCAAGGTGAGGCCAAGTGTCGCTGCCGAGGTAGCGGAGGAGGAGTAGAAGGAGGTGGGTGGCCGCATCTGACGGTGGTGTCGCTCTCGTTGGTCGTCGGTGGTGGTGGTGGTGGTGGCTTTTACGAGTCTGCACGAAAAAAACTTCAAACGAGATAAATACAATTTCCATTAGGCTTCGCGGAAAATCCCTCGAACCACATTCATACTTTTCTCATGTTTTTATCAGTTTTTTTCTTGTTTTTTTTTTCATATTGATTTTAGGGCTTTTTCACAGTTTTTTGGCCAGGGGCTCGCTGCCTCCACCTTCCCTGCTCATCCTCCCCGACTCCCCCTCACCCTCTCATCATCATTTTCTTTTCTGTTTTACGTTAATTTTTTAATTGTAAATATTGCCTAGGGTCGCATTTTTCATCTGCTGCCTCGGCCCGACCTCGAGCCTCATGCCCTGAAGGTTCATAATTTCTTGCCTACATTCACTCGAACCCCACCCACCCCCTCCAACCACTTTGTTTACATAATTTGTACGTTACAACGCGCACACGAAACAAATTTTTTTGGGCTACTTTTGCTGGCATTTTTTAATAGATTTTCTGCGTTTTTTCGTTTGTCGAATTTTGTATTTTCCTTTCCTTTTGCGGTGGGAAATGTGCACAGTTGCTGTGAATAGGAGGGGCTGGAGAAGCGACTGAGGTGTGTGAGGGCATTGGGTTCGGCTTGATTAGGTCCGCAGTTGTGTGTGTGTGTCTCTGTGTGTGTGTTCAATTAAATTTTACACTTAGCATTTGCAGTGTAGCCCCGCAGCAGTGCTCCCCATCCCCTCAAAGGTAAAGGAAAAGAACAGAGCAGCTAATCAATTCTAAACAATATTTGCTCAGCTCACTGCTCAGAGAGATATATCAAGAGAAGATGCTGTGTAGCTATAGAGCAGTAGACATTTGCTAACTCAATCTAGTTATCATATCTGATAAGTTCAGATAAATATATATATATATATATTATATAGCAATAATTGCAACATTTCAGCAAATTAGTTGTGCTGTCCGAGAGTTCTTCTCGATTATTTTTATGTTGATTGTCCTTTTTATGGCCCTCTTCGCTAATTGCAAACTATTGGCCCCAGCCGACACTCACACACACTCACCCACGTACACACACAGAGACGAGGTTGAGTTCCAACATTATTATACAATAAACTAGGGTTATTGTAACAGACGCCTATCTGCAGTTCCGCCATAATATTAGAAATGATGACAGCCCCAGCAATTTGCGCCATACGAGCGCTCCCCAACCCCTAAAAACCCTCTCGTACCCCCTCCTCCAAGCACTTGCCGACGCCCCCAAAAGCAGCAATTGCAAACAAATAAAACGTTGCGTGCGGCGAAAAATATAACCGGGTAGCATCAATGCTGTAAATACGAAAATTTATAGATTTCGCAAAGAAAAAAAGAAAGGAATAACGGAAAGCTGCCTCCTAAAAGCCCCAGCATTGGCCTCAATGCTAGAGCTCCATATTGACGCAGTATTCCAACACATAAACAATAATAAAATAAAGAGCAAAAGGCATGTGTGTGTCTGTGTGTGTGTGAGTGTGTGTCTCCGTTGTGTGTAGTAAAAGAAACCGCCAAGATGCTGCGATTTGTGGACGTACACTGAGAGAAAACAGAAAATTAAGCTGCTGGACGAGAAAAGGCATAAGTTATCCTTGTATAAGGATTACAAGCAACTTCTACTTCGAGAATGATGAACCGAACCTTGAGCCGAACCTGACAAAGCCGATTATACGGGAAGAAAATAAAGCGTGCTATGAAGAATTAGACTAAGTCTATACAAGAATAAAGATATATCGTAAAACAATCTCAAATGATCGAAAACTTTTTTCGATTTCATAATCGATAAGATATAAGTTGGAAAAAATGATCTCAAATAATCGATAACTTATTCCGATTTCATAGTCGATAAAAGTTTGTGATGAGCAGAGTTCTCTTGTCTAAGACTTCGATTGATTTCCTGAGCTTTCCATTATACCGGTTAGTATTAAGTCTCGTTGAGCATACAACTCATCAGCTGTGGTTTTTCCCTTACAATCATTTTCTCACATTTTCTCCTAGGACAACAGAAGCAGTCGCAGTAGCAGTAACAGTCGCAGTCACAGATCCCGCATATGTGAAGGTCACGAAGTAAAAGCAAAAGGCGTTTGTCTTCTATGACAGAAGGGAGTGGGAGTGGGGGTGTGGGCGGTGGCTGGTGGGTGGCTGTGGGCGTGTGTGTGCTGTTGTGGGCGGTGGTCGAACGCATTTGGCGTTGTTGTCGTCGTTGTCGCTTTTTGGCTAATGAAAAAGAAATAAAAGTGTCGAGTGCATTATTGCCCGTTGCTCGACACACACACACACACACACATCCACACACACACACACACACACATGCACTACGCTCTGGTAATTGTTGAAGCATTGTTACTACTAGAAGCAACCGCCTGTCGTCCAGCCAGCGCGTGTTAAATGCCCTTTGCCCCCGCCTCGCCTTCGCCATGCGATTCAATTCCTATTTGCTGCCCAGAGTCCCAGTATCCTGACGTCCTGTTTGAGGTCCTGCCCCGTCCCAGGCGGCTATTATTTTGCACTTACTATAACATGCACATAAATATTTTTGCCTGGTCCAGCTTCTGTGGCTATTTTATTGATACTAACACATACACACACACACACTCGCACACTCGCATCTTTGGCAAGTTTGGCCATAAAAGGAGCTGAGCCTCTGTGTTGTTGTTTTTATTGTCGCCTCGCTGGCAAATCTCTGTCAAAAAGCAATAATCATCAATTCTGATTTTTGGCAAGACGTCGTCGCCGCTCTCGTTGATGTCCCCCTGCTTTCTGTAACTGCCCCTGCCACGGCAACAATTTGATTTCAAATTGATTATTATTTATGCCAGTTTATGTCAGCCATTTGCAATTTGATTTCCAGCCCAGCTAATTGAGCCCAGGACGCTAAATTCTAGCAATGAGTGAAGTCTACTTAGAAGCATCTTAATTGGCTACGAACGAACTGTTTTTTATACAAGCGTTTTCACGAGCTCATCTACAGCCGAGTCCATAAAGATCCTAACATGCGCCCCAACCACCGACTCTACCGTGACGTCACACTCTCTCGTTGCAAAGAGTGCACGCACTTTAATACTATGCAGGTTCAAAACAGAAAATGTGCTTTTTTAATCTTAAAAATTTTTTTTTATTTGTATTTTTTTTTATTTTTAGTGACGTTTCTGAAAATGAAAGTAGGAATAAAAAAAATTAGTTTTAATATAATTTTGTAATAGATATAGAGGTACTTACCATTCTTCAGTTTCTGCTGCTGTTGTTGTTGGACGGCTGCTTGCTGCATGTTGTGTTGTTGTGTTGTCAGATATGTTGATATTTGACTACTGCCAAATGTTGAGAAACATGGCAATGTTGTCGTTGCGACCGATGTCCACAGAGTTAAAGGCTTCCATTCGAGGACGATTGTTGCGCACTCTGGGCGTTGTTGGCATCTTCATCGTTGCCCCGGTTCATGCGATTCAATTTTTCCATTGTCCTGATATTGGCATTCGCTCTGCGCAAAATGGCTGCATTGCCCATGTTCGAGTGGGCGCGGTGCAAATAACCCTCAACGGACAAGGTGGCATTGCCGGACGTATAGAAGGTCAGATAATCACCTCTCTTAAAGTCAAGACACAATTCCGCTCGCTGTATGCTCTTGGTAAGCGTTGCAAGAAAATATCTCCGGCCACGGAATTTTAAATAGACTTTGGAAAAGTCGCCCTCCTCCATGGCCACGCTCGAGATGTGAAAGGACCTTGATACTACTTTCTCATACTTACAGTATGGCATCAAGTTCAAGCTAAAGAATCCCGACGTTTTCTTCTCAACGACTCTATTTTCAGCCATTTTTATTAATTTGTTTTTCGCTTTTTAGTACGACTTTCAGCAGTCGAGAGATTGAAGTGAACAATCCGAAATATTTGAGTAGCTACGACAGGAAGCAAGTGCCACGTGGCCAGAGTTGAGGTGAACAGAAATCTATCGATAAGTAGTAAAAGTCAATCTTTAATTAACTTGCACTAACTTATAGTTACTCGGTATAGAGATATGTGAAGCAACTGCACGATTCTTTAATTCGATTCGAGTAACTGTTATCTGAAGTCGTTATTCGTTGCTGAGATTGCGAATATTTATTGATTTCGTGATTTTAAATACATTTCCTTTACATATTTTTGTTGTTGTTAGTTTTTCTATACAGCGCGCATAATCAAAGGCTAATTGGAAATGCAGATTAGTACTACGAGAATTCCAATTGGACGATAATGAGAAAAGTGCACAGAGTTCACTTAGAGCAATAAATTGAAAAGCAGATTGCGCCACTGATAGAATTGCCATGATTTTTAGATAAGTTTCGATCGCATGAAGTTGTTTCCACTCTATAAATATATATATGTATGTATATATACAAATATACGTATATTATAATCAACACTTGCGTGTTTTATTTATGCTTTTGCTGACCAAAATTTCATTTAGATCGCCCTGGGACTTTTAAGCTAAAGTCACCAAATTTTGCATTTAGCTTTTTAAAAATATAAAATACATTTTCTATTTTTTTTATATTTTGCCTCCACATTTTACAGAATCAGTTTAATTTATGTTCAGTTGCAAATAAAACCACAGTTTAATTTTGTTTTATTTTTTAAGTAAAACAGTATTTCAAATAAAATAAAAGAATTATTTTATTTAAAATTATTTAAGAAATCATTTTGTGAATTGGTATAGTCACACTTCATATGATTCAGTAATCGATAAGTGCATTTTTTTGCCATCACTAGTCTTATTTGCCAGCCCTATTAAATACGAGCATAGAAAAAAATTATAAAAGCAGACCAATCTTCTTTCTGATGTATGAAAGGAAAGTCTTTAGAAAAAAGAGCAAACGATTTAATATTGAATTATAAAGAAGCAATAAATTGTCTGTTTAATTTTGTGAAAAATATATTTATAGATTTATATATCTCATTTTTAATATATCTGTGTGTATGTGTTATACAGACACACATTGTACAAAAGCTTTTTTATGTATCTGCTTTGATCCATTACCGAAAATTTCTTGCTTAACAAAACAGGTTCGAACTCGCCTTCGCCTTGCGGCTGACCACACCTACGCGTCGTGATGAAGTGCAGTTGGACAAGTCGTTGAGCTAAATTACTTAATTTTAATTTCTCGTAGGCGCTGCTTAATCAGCAACTATTAATGCAGCACTTTGCTTATTTACGAGCTCCAAATGACTTCCATTGAGCCACAGACGCGTGGGCACCAGTTCCACTGGCCGATGAGTCAGAAGCACCAGGGTCAAAAACTGCACGCGTTGTAAAAGGATAAGGCAGCAATAAATGGAAATGGAAATATCAATATTGAGATCATTCAAAAGTTATTCTATACATTTCGAAAACAAACCTAAGTAAAGTTACTTCTGGCATTTTGGTTAATCTGGTTAGGACATACTTTCATATAGAGTTCTTATAGCTCTTATTGGACTTGAAAAGAGGCAAAGCAAAGAATCGATAATCGATAGTATAACAGATTATCTTTAGATATATATCTGCATATCTGCTACGAAAGAATCGCCTTATTGAGCAATTGAAAAGAGGCAAAGCAATGCTCTGAGCAAAGCTATCGATAGTGTAAATATAAACGATAACCGATAGTATAAAAGACTGTCTATGGCTATACATCTGCATATCTGCTACGAAGGAATTGCTTTATTGATTCTTTACCTTGACTTAGCAAATGGCCAACAAAGAGTCCACATATTTATTCATTAATGGATAAAAGGCTAGCAGCCAGGGAGCATCGTCCGTTGAGGGTTGTACGGCAGCTTCTTGTTTTGCCCACAGTTTGTCACACTTAATTAAAGAAAATTTTAAGCACTTTAGATGTCAATTTGTGCCCACTTTTCGGCGCGGCCGATGCGATGACAGTTGCCAGTTAGCTGCCAGTTGCCGTCAAGAGCCGGCCAAAAAGTGAAGAGAACCAAAAATGAAAAAAAAGAGAAAACCTTAAAAAAAGGGGGCAAAAAAAGAAACGGTTTAATTAAGTTGAAACCCTTTCGTGCGTGTCAGGGCCAGTTGCCATATACCCCCTGCTGCTCCATCTCCCGTTCCTGATCCTGCTGCTGCTCCCTTCCCAATCCTCGGCAAGTGGCTCAAGTGGCCAACTTAGAGCCGACGGCGAGTCACTTGGCTCACCTCCTCTCTGCTCCCCTCTCTCTACCGCTCTCATCAGTCTTTGCATCTTCGCATCTTTTGCAGCTGCGGGCGCTGCTCGACACTCGTGTATTAATTTCCAAGGTGTTTGCTCTGCCAAGCTGTTTCACTTCTTCAGTTCTTCATATTAGAAAGCAGCAAAAAAAAAAAACAAACAAGTAAGAACGTTGCAGTCGGGCGCCACCGACTGCATCAGACTCTGTTCCTGTTAAAGGTGTGTAGGCTCAATAAATATGTAGACCGTCCGTCCGTCTTTCCGTATGTTTGAATGCGAGATTATTGAGATTCCTTTTTTGAGCATGTCTTTTATATCAATTTAGCTACAGTCATAAAATTTAACTTTTAGCTTTTTTAAAATAAAATACTATTTTGGTTTTTATATATTTTGGATACTGGCTCCACATTTCACAAAATCAATTTAATATAAGTTCAGTTGCAAATAAAGCCACATTTACATTTTTTTTAATTTTTTAGGTAAAACCGTATTTTTAATAAAATATAAGGATTTATGCAGAAAGTTTTATCAAAATCCATTAAGTAACATAAAAGTTAAAAAAAAAAAATAAAAAACATTTTATTAAATGATAATATCACGCGGCAGCGATGGGAATCGAACCTGGGTCACGCGCTTCGCATGCCACCGACTCTACCCACTACACCACGGCGTCTCTTGCGCGACTATGTGCCAAACTGAGTTTGGAAGTGTTTTGATTTGGTTAAACAGACTTGCGTTGTGGTAGCGTAGACCCTGCTTCAATCCCCAGTTAGGTCAACTATAATTTGTTTTACGGAGGCTTACATTATGATTATTATTTTTTTTTTTTTTCGTAAATTTAAATTTCATGAACAGTAACCCACATGTCAAATTTGGATGCTCTACGTCTAAGACTGTAGGAGATACAGTTTTACCCTATTTGCCACTCCCCAAATGGGTGTAGCTATATATAACATATATTTTTGGGTAAGGGTAGGATACTAGTATATATATTCCAAGTCCCAACTAGAGATACAGTTTTATCCGATTTGCCACGCCCTTAATGGGCGTAAATATCTATAATATATATTTTTGATTCCGAGTGATCTACTTGCACATGTATTCCAAATTTCAAGTCTCTAGCTCTTAATACTCTTAAAATATTATAAGATTTATACAAATCGCTATATATATATTCCCGATTTGGTACGCCCCCAGGGGGCGTGGGTATATAACTTTTTAATCTAACTTAAGGGAAGGTCAACATTAACCCACATGCCAAATTTGGATGCTCTAGCTTCAAAACTGTAGAAGATATAGTTTTATCCGATTTGCCACGCCCACAATGGGCGTAGATATATAATCTATATCTTAAAACGTCCGCGTGGTGCAGACGAATATATATTCTAAATCTCATTTCTTAGACTGCAATATTGACTAAAATAACAGCGTTTTAGTCTTAATAGATATAGCATTTCCCGATTTGCCACGCCCCCTGTGGGCGTATCGGAAAAATACTCAAACTTGATTTGACGCGGATACACACGAGTATATATTCCAAATTACAAGTCTCTAGCTTCTATAGTGTCCAAATGCTGCGCGTTCATACAGACAGACGGACAGACAGACGGACAGACGGACAGACAGCAAGACGGACATTGCACAAATCCAATAGACTCTTTTTCCCTTTGGGAACAGAGTCTAAAAATCAGCGTAATTAAAAATCAAATGATTTTTTTCATCAAACCAACCCAAAGGCAACGCCCCCGCCCTCTCGAACAACCTTCTGCCTAAAACCCTCAACGAGGACGGCAAATATCTTCATTAATTTCGGTCAGCCTTTTGCTGCAGCTGCCTTGGTGCTGGGTGGTGCGGTGGTGCGGTGGTGCGGTGCGACTCGTTCACAATTGAATGAATGCAGCACAATTTTTAGCTCATTAATTGGTGTGGGTAACCCTTTTTTTTGTTTTTTTTTTGCTATTTGCTGTTGTTGCTCTGCTGGCCGAAAGAAATGTCCTGAAAACAGAGCCAAGTGATTTATTTGTTTAATCCTTTTCATTTTGAGGCGATTTGTTCAGTCCTTTGCTAGCCGCCACTTCAAATGTTGCTGATTGCTGAGAGCTAGAAAAAGACCAAAAGAAATTGTTTGGCACTTGAGTATCCTTTGCCGTTGCCTTGAGTATTCCGCCCGAGCCCCGAACCGTCGCCCGTGAACACATTTAATTGATACGTTGTGAATGGGCTGCGCGGCAGAACTGATGATCTGATCTCTTTGGCAAACTGTCTGTGGCAACTTGTTTAGCTGATTTTAATCCGCATTCGATACGGTAACAATTCTTACCTCATCACCCGCAGCACCAATCAAGGCCCGCATTTGGACACTCGCATAACTTCCGATTTAATCCCAGCGCGAGAACGCGTCTTCGTCGAATGCTTCCCTTCCTTCGCCTGGGACCCCACTTGGCCCCTCGCCTCGCTGGCCAACGATGGCTGCAACTAAGTTATGCGCTTCTGTGCGTTGTCGTATTTTGTAAGCTTTTACGCGCCGGCTACCACATCAGCTCCACATCAGGCAGCCCCTACTCCTCCCGTACTCCTCCTCCTCCTCCTTTGCTCGATGGCAGCGTCGTTGAAGCGATAAAAGATCAATTTAGTTGCGCTACAGTCGCTGATTTAAATCCGATCATTGCACGACGATTTGATGCAAACTGAAACATGCACATGGAATTTGCAATTATCGAACATCAAAGGCAGCTCCTCTGGACTACCCCCACTCCTACTCCTCCTATTCCCTATCCCTCGATCAGCTGCCTTCCTTTCGCGAGATCGAGAGATCGAGAGATTCTCGCCAGCTGCTGTTTGAACGTGTTTGAGCCTCAGCTTTGTGACGGCCTCTGCATCTTGTAGGCTCTGTGTAGGTATGCTCAGAGTCGCAAAAAATCAATGACAGCACAACTGTTCGACTGACAGATACTCTGTAAAAAGTAAGCAACTATACAAGACGATTTAGGTTTGGTTTCCAGTAAGAGAACGCTCTTTAGAGTAGTTTCTATTTGCATTTTTCGACAACTCAAGTGCTTGACTAGTAGATACCCTGCAAAAAGGTAGAAACTAAGAGAGTCGAAAAATTTATAGTTTCTGCATCTTCTTCTTTCTGTAATTGGAGATGAGAAAGCTCTTTAGAGCAGTGTCTATATGCTATAATTGTTCGAAAACTCAAATGCTTGACTAACAGATACCCTGTAAAAAGGTAGAAACTAAAAGAGTCGAAAAATTAATAGTTTCTGCATCTTCTCTCTATAGAGTAGTTTCTATATGCTATAATTTCTCCACAATTCAAGTGCTCGACTAACAGATACCCTGTACAAAGTAAGAAACTAAACAAGATGCAAAATTGATCATTTCTGGTTCTTCTTCTCTTTGGATTTTGTTATGATAACGGTCTTTACAGTAATTTCTAGTACTCGACCAGCTAAGATAACGCTTGTTCTTCTTCTTCTATCTAGTTGACATTATGAGGAAAGTTTAAATAAAAAGTTAAAGATGCATTTTTCTAGGGGTTACTCTAAGAAAAACCAAGACTGGATCTTGACTTCACAGCTGTTGCGTAAGTTATATTGAATTTCCATGACAGATCGACCAAGATTTTTAATAAAAAGCATTTCATGAAGCATAGATATATAGGAAATATCTCTATCTTTTCTGAGACACACACACACACCCACAAGTTGTGCATACCCTCTCATCGAGATTTGTTCAATCAGACAACGAGCTGACTTCTGGCATCAATAATCAGTTAATTACGCGTAATACTTGCATATCCATGACAGCTTATATATGTCTAGGGCCAACACCTGACTGTTCAGGCAACAGCTACTGCAACTGCTCGATCAAGCTGATATAGAGATATATAGCGACAAGGGCAGAGCAAGGCAGGTAATCAGCGCAGCGCACAAGTTCGTTAAACGATTTTAAATCAGAGTCGAGGCACCGCAGTGATAAAACAGGCTTAGCTGCTCACAGACAGAGACAGGCGAAAGAGGGAGAGTGAGCGAGAGTGAGAGCGTGAGCGAGAGAGGGTGAATTGTCTGCGAGGCTTGGGGGCTTAAGCACAGTGCTCAAAAATCAAATAGCAAAGAACTACAAATTACATGCCAAAATGCACTTCAATACAAAGCACTTGGGTAAACAGAAAGGCAGAGCAACAGACAAACGGCGTGGCACACACACGCACGCACGCACACACTCACACACTCACACATGGCACACCTGTGGCCCAGCAGTAGCAGCAGCATTCATGCACCCCTTTGCCAACTTCTAACTTCCACATTGACGATGTAAACCTTAAGGTATTTGCGATAATTGCACTTTGCTGTTGTTGTCTATATATGTATGTATGTATGTATGTATGTGGCGTGGCAGTGGCCCAAAGAGTTGCCCCATCGAGTCTGGCGGCGTACCCAGCCGCAGTTGCAGCTTCAGCTTTGAGTGGCTCTGGCAACCACGTCGCATTGTCGTCGTCGTTTGTGCGTTGTGCAAGATAAACAAAAGACAACAGACCTATATATATACATATAATATTATATATATACATATATACGTGTGCGTCTGTGTGTGTGTGAGTAGTCTAGCACACGTCTTCTTCAGGCGCTGGCCCCCCAGCCACATTTTCCCCATTTCGCAAAATGCCAAATTTCAGTAGCAAAAACTAAACCCACGCCACGTGCTGCACTTGCTTTTATACTAAATACAGTGGAAACTGGCTAAATGTGACTTTAACTTGACTTGCAACTGTTTTCATTTAGCAGCTGCTATCTGAGAGAGTTTAGTGTTAATATTAGCCTTGTCTAGAGTGTCAAAAAAATTTACAAAATATTGTATAAAAACAATTAAAAATCAGATCTAAATAAGGTTTAGATAGGCTATATAGAATTGTAATAAAAATAAACCCAATAACATCAACGACCCTTTGAATTTGCCCTAGATCACAGCTAAATTAAGGCAGGGATTTTTTTGGAACATATCAATCAAAAATCTTTGTGAATAGAAAACTTAAGCAAAATAAGTGTGTATTGAAATTAGTAATGTTAGTAAATAGAAATAGAAAGTAGGTAGTTGAGAGATAGGGAAATTCGGTTTTGAAATCACTGAAAACAATGAAATAGATTGCGGCTATGCCCCTGCTAAAAGCTTGGCACTGTCAGTGAGTTCTGAAGATGAACTGTAAACTAGGATGAGAACAGGAGTTGACACTAAAAAAATGTTTATAACTATGACAAAGGATATGAAAAAGAGTAATCTGTGGTGTATTGTAATATATCAGCTGTTGAAATTTAAAGCGGTTATGACACGAAATTACTTAGTGAACGACCCAATAGATAGTTAAATGTGGTGCAGTTGGTCTTCCAGGTATGGAGAGCTCAAGGCGCGAAGAACGTGTCTTGGGAACAGTTAAACAAATATATACTGAATACAAATCAAAGGCTTGTACGAATCCCAATAATTCGGCCCCCACTAAATCGAAAACCTCAATGATTCGTAAAAAATGTTGTTCCCTCGATAAAAATGCATTCGAATTTCTGTTCGATAGATCGAACTCCTGTGTAATGCGTAAAATTGTGCCATATGGAATTATCGCGACTCGACTGTATATATATATATGTACATATATGGATAGCTGCCAGATGTTGCATAAGAATGAACTATAAAAAACATAAAAAATTTAATCAAATTTTTGTTCTAGTCGCTTCGTCTAGTGCTCACTGTGGCAGCTACTTAACTAATTCAAATCATGCTAATTGCATTTTATTTGTTTTGTAGCTCAGATTTTAAGTTTTTAATTACCAACTCTTTACGCCCTCGACGGCCCCCGCCTACATATTGGTAGAATTTGTTAGTTAAATAAATTATGAGTTTCTTGCTGCAGGCTTTATGTCTGCTTCAAGAAATGCTAAATGTCTATGTGCATATGCCACATATTTCTTTCGAATAGATGATAATGGAATTCTGGAAAGGATTCTCAATTGTGGAGCGAAACACGTTTGGGACCTCATGTTCAATGGCCGCTCAATAGACTCCACTTTTGTGGCATTGTGGCGCCATCTGGCGTTGCCTAATGGCCCTGTATAGTAGCAATAGCCATTGCTATCATTGCATATACATGTACATGTGCGTATGTGTGTGTGCGTGCAGATATCGCGTCATGTGGCACGAACAGACGCGTGCCTCACTCGAAATCTGAGTCGGAGAGAGTGCGTTGCTTTGCTGCCTTTGGCTTTCATTAAACGCAAATTTATGCCTTTACTTGAATGTCAAATATTGCAAATGTCAAACGCCGAGCCCGAGATGGGTCCCGTTAGACAATGGGCAGTGTTGGCAGCGTTTTGCCAGTGTTGTTGACACTGTCAATGCCAGCCTGTGGCAGATGCGCTCCCAGCTGCCACACCCACACAGCCAACAGCCATCACCCGCCCCCTTCGCCTGCGCCTTCTGCGTGTCGGTTTTTATGCGTTGTTCGTTTTGTAATTAAACGACGCACTTGGCTGGATTTGCTTGTTGTCCAGGGTAAACAGATGAGCGGCATGACAACTGCGGCAGCGGTCATTTCTACACTGCCACAAATGTCAGCATATTAGTGCCATTAGCACACACACACACACACTTACACATATACATACAAAGTCGCCCTTTTGGGAATAAGTATATGAACTCTTGCTTAAGATCGAAAACGAATAATTGGGAAACTTAATAAAGGGAAAGTTCTTAAGGCACAGTTTATATAATTTACTTAAGAAATTAAAAAAGAATATTATTTTTTTTTTCATTTTTGATATATATTTCATATACTAAATGAAATATATTAGCACACACATACACATACACACTGGCCCTTTTGGGAATAAGTATATGAACTCTTGCTTAAGATCGAAAACGAATAATTGGGAAACTTAGTAAAGGAAAATTTCTTAAGGCATAGTTTATATAATTTACTTAAGATTATAAATAATCAAGAATATTTAATTTTTGAAATAAATTTAATATACTATATGAAATATATAAAGTATTTCAATTGATTCAAAAGTAGCATAGGATTGATTACCTGTAAAATGTTTTCCATATTGATAAATTCATTTTATTTTCTGATTTGCTTTGTATATTTACATATTTATAGGGTATACATGCTCCATAGATAGCTTAGTAACAAGTTTATGACAAGAAAAGTAACTCTGGAAGTCTTCGACATTTATATAATATATATATATTTGCTTTCGAGCTTTCCATGCAAAATTGCATTATAATCAAATACTTTCATTTTCCATTCTAAAGGGTATTTGAGGATCGACTTAAGTTTTAATTGTGAAATAAGGAGCAAGCGTTAAGTGAGCAGTTGGCTGGCAACTGGGCCTTCGAATAATGCCCCTCGGCCCAATTGAAATCAGCCAGGCTATGAATATATTTGGTTTACTGGTAGAGCTCCAGCTACTGCTCCACCCAGCAGCAAGTCTAGCTCCTGCTCCATCTGGGTGGGTCAGTCACACATTTTGTATTGACCCAACATGTATTCTGTGGTCAAAGTTGGCGTTTGACATTTATGCCGGATGTCAAGCGGACTGACGGACGGACGACGTCTGGCGGCGTCTAAAGAATGTGCCTTTGTCCAGAACAGAACTTCGACTTGGAGGGGTGGTGGGGTGGTGGGCTGCAGGACCATTGTCATCAGCAGAAGCGTCCATTTGTGCTTGTTATTGTCACGTTGTTTTTGTATTTCACTTGTTTTTTCTATTTTCAAACTTTGCTGCCAAAACTATCGATACTTGGGTTGCAGTCGCCGCTGCTGCTGCTGTTGCTGTTGCTGTTGTTGCTGTTGGGGTTCCGGTTTAGTTGGAGCTCAACCTTTTTGACCATTTCAGTTTGACTGAAACTATTCATTCGAGTCGAGCAAATGCACCCCGGAGGGCATTTTCGTTTTGTTATTTGTGTATTTGACATTTTGCTTAAGTGTTGCTGACTTTTGGTCAGTTTCTGTTTCTTTTTTTGCTACACCCCCTTTGGCTGACCCAAGGCAATTGTTGTTGGGCTGTTTGCTCTGTGCGTTTGTGTTTGTACAACGCTTCTGCTGCTCCGTGCTCTTGGGGGTCTGAGGCTCTTAATTAAAGTTTGCTCAAGTCTTTTTGTTGGGCCTCGGCCTCTGTTTGCCTATAATGAACCATTTGTTTGCTGATTTAGCTCATGGATTTTCGGTTCGGCTTAGGATGCTTACAGCCATTCGATTGCTCAATATAAGTGCCATTTGAACTTTGAAGTTTCAAGTTGAGCTGCAATCGAGCAGTCGGGAATAGATAGGGTTTCGCAGAGCTTGACTTGAGTGTAAAACGAGAAAGATAGTAGACTTCAATTGGCTTTTATCATACAAAGAAAAAAGTTTGATATTATTTATTGATCCTTACATATAAAAATCTAAGCCGGATTTTCTTGCAAACCAATTTGGGAAGTGATGTAGAACAATATTTAAACAAGAAGTAATGCTAAATAAATTTGAAGTGGTGAAAAGTAATAAGCTAATTGAACCACCTGAAGATGTGGTTCGGATGTTATGCGACTAAGAGATGGGATCTCAAGAAAACTAAAACGGATATCTCTGTTGAAAATCCGTTTTAAAACTTGTAAGTAAGTAAACTTTAAGTAAGGCTCAAGGTTACCAATTGGAGATTAATGTTATTCGATTACTCCTGAATACGACGATTTCAATTTCCTTTCGTAGTCTGTTATGCATATATGTATATCTATATAGGATGCTACATATGTATATGTCATATATGTATATCTATATAGATGTTACGTGACTCAGAGATGGGATCTGAAGAGCTCGAAAACGTAGAGCTCCGTTGAAATTCCCTTTTAAAACATATTAATTCCTTGGGCTTTACTAATTGTAGATTAATGTTATTCGAGAACCCCTAAAAACGACAATATCTCTATCCGTTCGTAGTCTGTTATGCATATACATATATCTATATAGGATTGATTAAAAACATATATATAGGCAGGAAGTTTCAGTTGCTTCTCTCATAGAGTAAAGAAGAGTATGTTAGTGAAGAGCAATATTAAACTTGAATAAAGTTCTTAGCCAACTGAGCCAAGGAGCACACAAGAGCCAGTATAGCTGCAAGTAAATATGTCTTTAATAGTCACGGGTATATAGTTTCATTCAATTGACTACAAACAGGGTATTTTGCAGGCAGTTACTCCCGTTATATCTAACAATATATGCTATAAATATCATATATATGTAATGTATTTGGCACAGACTTCTTTCAGCATTTTCCAGTTGTTGTCATCTCTTTTCAGGCAGAGTATTGTGCAGTCCGTTACACCCCTTCTCCACGACAATCAATGTCATTCCCTGTAGCTGAAGCCAGAGAGGAGCACGTAGTGAACCACTTAGCCAAAGAGCGATGTCCATGGAGCTGCTCAAAGATGATGGTACAATGGGGACTGGCTATGAGCGAACACGAACTGAAATTAATTTGCAGTTATTTGGGGAAAACACGCAAATGCGTTCAAATCAATTGTCCAATTGAGCCCGACCGATTGTTCAGATTGTGGCCAAAAAAAAAATGTGGAAGGAAAACGGCAAAAAATGAAAAGCAAAAAAATGAGTTCAAATTGAAAGGAAAGAACGCAGCGTGCAGGGCATCGCAAATGAGTGTCGGGAATTGTGAAACTCTGTGTGCGTGTCTGTGTGTGTGTGTGTGCGTGTGTGTGCGGGTGCGTGCCGCTGTGTTGTTGAAGCGTTTTAGTTTCACTTTCACTTTTTGCTGCAACTTTCGCTCGCACTTCGAACCCTCAACAACTCCTCCCCCCTCCCTCCACATCCCTGCCACGCCCACAGCCCGCAATTAGGGTGGCTCTGTTTTTTGCTGGGTGGGGGGCAGGCGCATTGTTTGGCTGCGGTGTTTGGTCAACTTGTGGCACGTGTCCCAATTTTGATTTCTTTTTTTTTTTGTTGGCGAGCTTCTTTCTTTCTCGGCTTTTTCTCTCGGCTGCTCTTTTGCTGCCCATAAATAATTTGTTGCATACTTCGGGGGGCAGGAGCTGTTTTTTTTCCTTCTTGGAGCGTGGTCGATGTCATTTGTAAATAGCATGTTATCAATTTTCGAGATGATTGAATCAAGTGATTTGTGTGCGTGTCAAACTGAACGGGCTCCACGTCCCTCTCTCTCTCTCTCTGCGTTAGTTCCTTATGTGAGATATTTGTAGCTGTGGGCCCGGGTCCACGTGTCCGGCTGTGGGCACTTTGAAGTTCGCTGCAGTCGCGCAGCTTGTTTGTTAGCTTTTGGGCTTCCCTCCTGGATATTAATATGAAAGGACTCGAGTCGTAGTCGCAAGGATTTGTGCCCCACATTGTTTGCTCGACCGTCTTGGCTGCTGCTTATTAAGAGATTATCAATTTCTTTGATGGGCTAATACACTATACAAACATGCTTTCTCTCTCTCTCTCTCACTCTGGATATGAGCCAAAGATGATATCGGTCTACTGCGTCTGGAAAAGCAATACGAGTCAGGTTATTTGATGTATTTGATAAGCAGGAGAGGTGCTTGCAATAAGAGGAATAGAAACAGGCACATATCCTGTATGAAGTTCACGGGAATGCTTGACTAGATGATACTCTTCCAAATTCTAAATTTCAAACTTAAATTTCTGTATTAAATAACATTTCCTTTATGATTTGTCTTGTATACTAAGTCTTTATCTATATTTTATAAATAAACAAATAAAAACTTTAACAAAAGTCATTAGCAAACAAATCAAGGATTTTTCAACACTATCGATGGTTTTTTCCTTTCGTACCAAGAAATGAAAAAGTTGTCAGTTCCAAATGATTCCAATTATTACAACTCACACCAGAACATATTCGAAAGGATTCACCATCTGCACCCTCTGCACAAAAGCGCAAGCGTGTATTTTCGGAAGTATGGACCCATTTCAAAAGATATGAAAATAGGTCATATGGAGTCCGTATTACGGACTAACTGATCTCGCCTTCTTCAGCATATAGAAAAGAATATTTAAATTTAAATTTAATAGAAAAACAACAATTTGGTTTGGCACTTATCTTTGTTCTGATTTGAAATCGTTTTGTTTGTGTTTTTCCAGTTTTAGGTTCCTAAAAGAGAACGGAGAGAGGATTTTTTAATATAAAATTTTTGGAGTAATATTATCGATGTTTCACTAGAGGTTTCTTACTATCGCAAACAAAACAAAAAAGCATGAGAATCGAGTAGAAGGGTACTACAGAACAAAACAACAAAGCAAAACAGTTTGATTTGTTATCGAGAAACATGATAATAATTTAATAATAAACTATAATTGTAATAGTAATAATAATAATAATACACTATAAAAGTAGTATGTACAGGGAATTTTGTTAATATTATATTACTGATATATATATATATATATATATATATATATACATTATTATATATATAAATATTATATATATATATAAATATATCGACGAGTCAATAATATTTTCATCTTGTGAAGGGTCGACGGATGCACTTTCTTTCATTTTGTCTCAACCAATTGTGAAGCGAGTGTCAGCATGTTTCTCAGTCGACTTTTCCATATAACTGCACTATTTCCTAGACGTTCATTTACAACAACCACATTTATCCTCATTGTTGTCTCTCTCACGCGACTTTCCATACTGTCGTCGCACTCTTCTAGTGCTGTACAACTTCACTCAGCTTATGCATTAAACAACACTGCTCAATACGCCTCATACTTCATAATATTAGAGTTACCTAATTCTATATCCGACATATCTAAGCATACACCAGTCGAGAAAATACCCTGTACTTGTCAAATATTCATTAGAAGTTCTATATATGTTGTATATATACCATTATATACTTATTTTACATATGCTATAAATAGATAGATAGATATAAATCGATAGACATTCCATAATGTCAAATCGATAATTCATTGAGGCATATTATAGAGCTTACCTGCTCTGGCAAAGATCTTGCAATTTCTTCAGTTGCTTTGCCCAGTTGAGCTAACAAGTGCCAGGAGGAGAAGGAGGGAAAGGAGGGGCTCGTGGAAATGTAACTGCCAAGCTGCCACGCGAAATGAGAAAACTTTTCGACCACAACATCGACGCAACGTGGAGCCAAGGAGCAAGGGATGCATGAGGGGGAGGGGCTCGTCGGAGGAGGCGCTGCTTAAAACTACAATGCAAACACAAATATAAACTAGAGCGGCTGTTGGTCCTTGGTCCTGTACCGACGTGTGACTAGCTCGCCAGTGTGCTGTGCTGTGCCACACCCCCTTAGCCGCCCCCGCCGCCCGCTTAGCTTGTCTGGCCGCAAAAGATTGCTTCTAGAAATTTATAGTTTCAATAATGTGAAGCAGAGCGCGCTACATGCGCCAGCTATTTGTCTGCCATGTGTGAGAGTTGTATCTACACACGCACACACACTCACATACAAATATATGCATATTGTATATCTTATGTATATATATTTATATACATATATATCTGGCGTATGGGCTCGTGTTCTTGTGTATTTTCAATTTACGCGTCCATAACTTCAAGTTTTGCAAGTTTGGCTGCAAGCAGAGGCCTCTGCCCCTCCCACCCTTTGTTATCCCTCTCTCTCTCACGCATATTGAACACTTAAGCAACAGACTCCGCCGTAGTCTCTCAGATACGCCGGAGTCGCCAAGTCTCTGGGCTCGAGTGTGTAGCTAAAAACTGAAGCAGTTGCCGTTTCCGCAATTACAAAACTTATACAAAAATAACAAAACATTCGCGTTGAGAGCGCACCACATGTGCAGCAATCCCCCATTCGCCCCGACCACGCCCCCATTCACAGCGCCACCCCAGCCCCACTTCCGACCGCGCCTTTTGCCGTGCATTTGCGTGTGCCTCGCGTGGCAAACCGTTTTCCCCTGCATTTTTCTATCGCAGATTTTAATTTCTTAATGTAGAAAGGGCACAGTCCGCGGGCTGAGGCGGGGGTGTTGCGACAACAACGTATTTGTTGTTGTTTGCACCTAGGCGCTAGGCAAAGCATTCCTAAAGGATGCCTTAAAACTGAACCACTTTCAAATCAAAATAAAAAACGTGCAGCTGCTGTCGTGGAATGTCTATTTCTAAGAAACTCAAACACTTCACATATATTTGGCAGGAGCTAAAACTTTGATCAGTTTCAGCTCCGATAAATATAGTATCAAATATAAATAGATTCTTATAATCCATCTGTCAAAACGTCATCAGACGAGGGAGATTAAAGTAGGTGAATTGAGTACTCGATATTGGTTTATACGTAGGGAGATTCTACATATGAAATTTGATAGCAGTAACCCTTAAAACGTTCGATATATGCTCGGATAACAGGACTTTAAATGTCGACTTTAGTATATTTAATGGAGGCGAACTCCGATCTGAAACAAACAGCTTGAATGAAATATGTAGATTTCGAAAACTATTCCTTATTCCCTATTCTCTATTACCTATTATCTATTATCTATTATCTATTATCTATTATCTATTATCTATTATCTATTATCTATTATCTATTATCTATTATCTATTATCTATTATCTATTATCTATTATCTATTATCTATTATCTATTATCTATTATCTATTATCTATTATCTATTATCTATTATCTATTATCTATTATCTATTATCTATTATCTATTATCTATTATCTATTATCTATTATCTATTATCTATTATCTATTATCTATTATCTATTATCTATTATCTATTATCTATTATCTATTATCTATTATCTATTATCTATTATCTATTATCTATTATCTATTATCTATTATCTATCATCTATCATCTATTATCTATTATCTATTATCTATTATCTATTATCTATTATCTATTATCTATTATCTATTATCTATTATCTATTATCTATTATCTATTATCTATTATCTATTATCTATTATCTATTATCTATTATCTATTATCTATTATCTATTATCTATTATCTATTATCTATTATCTATTATCTATTATCTATTATCTATTATCTATTATCTATTATCTATTATCTATTATCTATTATCTATTATCTATTATCTATTATCTATTATCTATTATCTATTATCTATTATCTATTATCTATTATCTATTATCTATTATCTATTATCTATATATACAAATTTCAGATAAGAAGTAAACAATTATTTACTAAATGATGCATAGCCCATTAATTTGCAGGGAAACGGAGAAAGTGGGCAACAGAATTTTCCACATTTTGTTCCACTTTTTAAGTATTTCTCTTCTTCTTTTTTTTGTCTCGATTTGCATATCAATTGGCGAGTCGAGAAATAGATTAAAAATTCGACACTAATAGAGAAAATTAAGTTAAGCGCTCGCAACGAGCGCAACTTATCAAGCTTCCAGCTACAGCTGCCTTTACCCCTCCCTTCCCAGCTCCTGCTCCCATTTCCGTTTCCGCTTTTCGTTCTGATTCGGCGATTTGCATGCTTCATTAGCGGGCCTCGAAAGTGGGCAGCTTGGAATTAAAAATAATGTTAATTGCGATGCGACGCGACACGACGTGCCGCGCGACTTTCTTCTGCGTTCATCCATAATCAATTTTAGCCGCTGGCCGCCCCAACAAAACAGAAAAAAATACAGCAAAAAGAAGAAACAAGCGAAAAGTAAAAAAAAAAATTTAATAAAAATATGACATAAAAATTTTTCATTTCCTTGAGCAAAACACCGAGCGCTCGATTCCCAGCGGACAGCCTCGAACCTCGAACTTTGGCAATGAAGTAGAAAATGAACTGACGCCTCGACATGCCACGCCCCGCCCCGTCCCGCCCAACCTCCCTCAGTGAATGTATTCATCAATGCAACACATTTACATATTTCGAGCGTAAAAATTAATCACTAATTTTAATACGCAACGCGGCGGCGCCACCAGCAAAGGGGCGTGGCAGGGGGCCGGGGTGTGGTTCGTGAGCCGTGAGCCGTGAGGGTGTCCTTGGTGGAAACTCGAGGGCCCCTTAAACTTGTTAAGTGGGCAACACTAATGTACCAATTTCCAAATTCATGTTGCAGGCGAAACGCACAGAAAAAATTGAGGAAAGCAAAAGAAAATGTGAAGGCAGCCAACAAAATGTAAGGTAAACAAATTGCGCGATGAGGCGTTGTCATCTATAAGAACGAAGACGAAGATAAAGTTGAGGACGAGGACGAGGACGAGCTGGAACGAGCGGCCGGCCAAAGATATTTCCTGCTTTGCCTCCCAGCCAGCGGGGCAGCTGGAGTGGGAATAAAAAAAATACGAAGGAAAAGAGAGGGAAATAATATAAAATAAATAAATGGAAAATGAGAAAAAACTCAGCTACATAAAACTGGGCAGAGAGAGAGAGAGAGGGCAAAGAAAATGAAGAAAATTGTCTATCGAAATGCTGTTGGCGGCACATTTCACCTGCAGCGCTTTGATAGCCGGGCACCTCCATTAAAACTAATGGGAAATTCGCCATAATTTGATTTTGACAGCTGCCCAGAGGGGTGGCTGTCAAGGGGGGGGGGGGGCGGATGCCCCCATTGCAGCACATTAAATGGGAAAAACAAAACTGTAAAGTTTAAGTGCATTGATGGATGCAACTAAATGTGACTAAAGCAGCAGGTAAATACCCTGTAATATTTCGTATGCTTCATACATCGGATAGACTATAAGTAATACAGACTGTATTTGGGATCAGAAGAGTTGATTAAGACACTACATTTCGTTCAAACATTAACTTTTTTTCAAAACTCAACCACAAGACACAAATTGGGGTTTATAATATATATACAATATATAATATAGTTATGTTATATATGTAAATCTAAAAGAATTGATTTATGAACTAAAGATCTTGGCTCTAATCAACAAGTAAGAACGTTGCAGTCGGACGTTACAGACTACATAATACTCGTTCACTGTGAAAAGACGGCCTAATAGAAACAAATATTATCAATAGAGGGAATCAACAGTAATCTAACTGAAAAAATTTGGTTGCCCCAGTGTTAAAACTGTGGAATATATAGTTTTTTCAATTTGTAACGCCCCCAGGAGGCGTATGTCAATGAGTTTTGGTCAATCTAAGGAGAGAAACCGAATCTTATATGTCAAATTAGCTATATTTTTAAAGCTGTAGGAGAAACAGCTTTACCCGAGTTGCCACGCCCACAGTGGGCTGAATATACATTATATGTTTTTGTGTCGGTATATATGTATCAATTTATATACAAGTATATGTTTCAATTTCCAGTTCATAGACTGCTATATTGATGAAAATAACAGCGTTTTAGTTTTAATAGCTATAGCATTTCCCGAGATGCCACGCCCCCTGTAGGCGTATCGGAAAAACTCTTTAACTTAAACTGACGTGAAGACACATGAGTATATATTTCAAATTTCAGGTCTCTAGCTTTGAATTCAAACAATTGTTCAAATTCACTGCAAAAAACCAATATACCCTTTTCCCTCCTTGAACGAGTATAAAAATATTCAGAACATTTCTGATTATTTTCCAAAACCCCATCTTAAAGTAGCTTTATCTACTCATATATTTTGTATTTCTCTTCCATTTCAGTTTACTCTCTGTTTGTCAAATGTATTTGACACTTTTTTCCAGATTTTGTTCAGTTTTCACAAAAGTCAAGGAAGATAGAAAAAGCGATAAGACAATAGTTTTCTTACATTAAAACTTAACTTGTTCAGTATATATTATATATATTATATTCAATAGAAACATCTGCATAAATCATATATTATTTTCAATAACAGAAGTTATCCATAGCATAAATGGATAAGTCCCTCTCTCTCTTCATATGACTAATCCAATCAGAAGCAGCGAGATGCATTAATACATATTTCGTGTGTACATTCAATGCTAAGTGAACCTTACTGAGGATAATGGCACACCTACACACACAACCACTAACACACACGCACAGTTGAGGGACAGGCACGTAGACATGCACGATATTTATTATGTTATCGAAATAAATCACAAATAAACATAAATAAACAAAGCAAAACCAAAGAAAATGCCTAAGTAGATTTGTCAAAATGTAGTCGGCAAAAGAGCATGCACACAAACACAAACACACACACACACACCCACACAGACAGTGGGAAACGTGCGTCAAATGCGCCGTAAAGTATGCAAAAATGTTACACAAATGAAAATAACTTGAGCCAAAGTTGACAATCCTCGGCCGAGAGCATGAGTCCTTGCTGCGTCCTCGCCTGACAAGAATTTATGAGCCTGTGCGCTTGCAAAATGTCAATGCCTGCCACACACACATGCACACTCACACACATACACTTACACACGCACACATAAATAGACAGCGCATTCGCTTCATTTTTTCTTTATTTTTATATTTGGCCTCATATCAAAATAAGTCTGATGATCCAATAAAGTGCTTAGAGCTCGACAGCAGCGGCTTAAAGGGCTGCCGACTGTCACATTAGTGACGCACACACACACACACACATACGCTCGCTGAGCCGCAGCGCTGCTATGCAAAAAACATAGCATACTTTTGCGGGCAACTCGAAATGAAAATAAATGCGTTACATTTCAATACATTCTCGAGTGCCAGTTGTGTGCGTGTGTGTATGTGTGTGTGTGAATGCAATTTTTGATTTATGTTTATAAACATCTCTCCTCTCTCTCTGTCTTTTTGGCTGTATTTGACATTTGTGCGAAACACGTGAAAATATTTCAAGTGCCTGCTAAACCAAAAACTACTTCAGACACAGCCAGCAGCTCGCATCCCCTTTCGCTATCTACACAAACACACACACACACACACACACACACACACACACACATGCAGAGTGAGTAGAAAAAAGGCACGCAAAAGAAATGATTTATTTGCGCATTTCTCGCATTTCTACATCTTCGACTGCTGGGCGGCTGCCTTTAATACATTTTTCTCCTTTCGGCATATTTGGCGTTCCATGCATGACAAATTGTTAAGAAAACTCAAGCAGCATCCCTGTCCCTCTCTCTTTGGCTGCCCCTCCTTCTGCTCTCCACATGTGCCGACTGCCTGCTGCCTGCTTATCATCGAAATGTACTCAAGAAATTCCACAAATAACGCGACGCCAGCTCCACTTTTGCATCTGCCCCGTTTCTAGAGCTGGGATCTGAAATTCTGTGCAGCTTTACAGGGGTACATGTACTTGGCTGGAAGGGGTATGCTTGTCATATCTCCCAGAAAGAATGGCGGGGTGCGGGTTGCTCTTAACTCTCGCTGTAACTTCAACTGTGGCGCTCGCAGTTCATTGAGCTGACATTGAGTACATGTGATTTATGGCACATTAGAGGACTGGAAGGAGAGGCATATATATAGTCCGATCTGAAAGGGGGAGTAACCCAGCGAAAGGTGTAACAGTTGGAACACCTGATGGTGCTTAAGCTCTATTCCAATTTGAATACTTTTTCTTGATAGAGTTAAATTTATTTTAAGACAGTAAAAATTATTTTAAAAATTCAGTAAAGTTGGAAGTAAATGCATAGTAAGAACTTGGAGATATGAATTGATGAGAATCGAATAGAAGGATATAGTTAAGATTAAGATTAGGCAAATTTCTGTATATAGTTATAAATATATATAGATACATTTAGACATTCATATATTCATTAAGACCTGCGTATCCCCTACACGAGTATAGTATAGTAACTTAAACATTCCCATTTTATTTTACTGTTACAATTGTATATGGTTAGCTTAATAGATAAAAGTAAATTTGAGTTTCTATTTTAGTTTTATAATTATGGGGATTTCTTATCAAACTATATTTTTTTCTCCAAATAATTATGTACTAACAACAAGGTTAAGTGGAAAATTACAAAATAGATCGCAATGAAGAGATTTCAATAAAAATTTGCATGAGTTATGAGTGTAATTTTTAGATAAAATAGGTATTATTAGGGAGATAGTAGGAAAGAAAGAGCTATTCAGTGTGGGACTGAGCATCAGTATTAGTAAGCCGCTAGATATTGTTTCTTGTTGTTATACTCTGATCCCAAAGGGGAACCGTCTTGCTGTCCGTCTGTCTGTCCGTCTGCCCGTCTGTCCCTTTGTATGAGCTAGAGACTTGAAATATGGAATATATACTAGTGTGTTTTATAGGTTTATAAAATGTTAAGATTTTCAAGATACGCCCCCAGGATAAATCAGGAAATACTATATCTTTTAGCACTAAAATGATGTTATTTTCTACAATAATTCCGTCTGAGAATAGGAATTTGAAATATATACTCGTATATACACCAGACCGATACAAAAATATATCGTATATATATCTACAACCCTGGGAGCGTGCCAAATCGGGAGTTGCTATATAGCGATTTGTATAGGTCCTACAATATTTTGAGCGCTATACAAGTAAGGGACTTGAAATCTAGAATATATATTCGAATGGATCAACCCGAATCAATCAGACATTGCATGTATAGTTACGCCCATTAGGGACATGTAAAAGCGGATAAAACTGTAACTTTTACAGTCTTAGAGCCAGAGCTACAAAATTTTAGAAATAAATTACAGAGAGAAGTTAGAGTAGTTATAGTATCCCTCAGTCGGTTTTCGGTCTCTCTGTTTGAGATTGAACTAGATATCGAATCGTTGATTGTCTACAGGTAAAGTCTATCTGTATCAACTATTTATAGACATTCATTGATATGAATATGACAGAATATGCTTATATAGATCATTAGATCCATTTTGAATTTACTACTGATTCTCATGGAAGAAGAATATTCTGGCTAGCTGCGGAGTTCCTATGAAGACACAAAGACAGATCAGATAGGTTCCTTGAATTTTGCTTTTCAAACAGAAATTACGTTTGCTTTTTTTTGCCCCTTCTGAAACCCTTCAATGCTCAACGCACCCCCACCCCCTTCTGCCCTTGCTTAACGAGCAAATGCGCGCCTGACTAACGATTGTCGAGCTGGCGACTCGGCGACTGACGATGACGACGACGACGAAGGCGACGACGAAGGCGACGACTGTCGTCATATATCCAAACTAAATGTGTCACGTCCAAACAACAAAAATTTCATTTATATTCGCATATATACAAAATAAAAAAGAACGAAATACGAATGAAGAAGAAGTGTTATAAGCCAGGGGGAGGGGCAATGGAAGCAAGAGGCGTGGGGGCTGTGAGTCCTTGTGGGGTTTATTTTAAATTTTAGCAATTTGGGCCAAATGCACGCGTCAACCCCTGCCAACCGCCACCTATTGGCATATGAATGTGATAAGAGGAAGACGAAATAGTAGGTGGCAGAAAGGGGGGCAGGGAGTGGGGAGGGGGTGGTTGGGGGAGCAACTACATCTGCGGCTGCGAAATCGTTACAAATTATGTGCAGCAACGACGACAGAGAGGCGCTGCTGCCTTTCAACTCCTTTCTGCTGCGTGCGACGTTTTTAAGCAGCCACTTCCTGCCACGCCCCCGCGTCCCCTCAACAAATCAACGGAAGCGGAAGTGGCAATGGAAATGGAAATGCTCAACAACGGAGTAAATGATGCGAAAACGTCGCGACGAAAGGTGTGAAAAGCACGCTCGCAAACGAAAAAAATTATGAAAAATCACAAAAATGTTCACGTTAGTCGCTCGCACACACACACACACACATGCGGGACTAACATTACATTTGCGCAAGGACTTTTGCATACGCAGCGCAGCTTCCGATGAATTCCATAAGATCTACGATGCTGTAAGCCTTCCAAAGGATAAGCGCTTAAAAAGGAGCTGCATGAAAGCCAAGCGCAGAGATAGGTCACACGGAAAAGGGGGATAAAAAATATATAGAAACTAAAGTATTTAAAAAAAAAATGAAGAAAATCTGCGAGGAATATTGAAAAAAGTATATTACTTTCCAAATTTGGATGCTCTAGCTTCAAATCTGTAGAAGATATAGTTTTATCCGATTTGCCACGCCCCCAAAAGGCGTAGATATATATTCTATATCATCTTGCATTTGGGTGCAACTCAGGAGTATATCTTCCAAATTTCAAGTCTCTGACTTTAATAACGTCGAAGTTATCCGACTAAAACATTTCTTAAAACCGATCTGTCCTATGGGAGCTATAGGATATAGTCATCCGATCCGGATGATTCCCAGATATACAATGCCTGCAGCACATTCCAGCCTATGTGCAAAATTTCAGTTCTGTAGCTCTTATAGTCTCGGAGGAGATTGCGTTGATCCAGACAGACGGACAGACGGACATGGCTATATCAACTCAGCTAGTCTTGCTGATCAAGAATATATATACTTTATATGGTCGGAGATGCTTCCTTCTCTGCGTTGCAAACTCCTGACCAAAATTAATATACCCTTTTTGCAAGGGTATAAAAAGTTTAGGAATTGAATTTTTGTATATTTACTGTGAGTCCATTCCCAATTCATTCCAGTCTACTTCCAAATGCAGAGTTGAACCAGTCGGAACCAGTCGAGATTCAAAGCTTTTTTTCAGTTCTACGTCAGTTCCAGTCACCTGCTAACTGTTCTTCTCAGTCAACGCGCTCGCTCTGGTTTGCTGTCTCTGTTTTGCGCCCATATTTTATGCGCAGCAAATTCTTTTGATTTATGTTAATTTGAATAAGTGCGCACCATCTATTTTTTGTCACTATCCCCCTCCCCTTCGCACTCGCCCAGTGGCCCATACGCTCACCAAACATGTTTCCGTCATGCGTTTTTTCAGTTGGCGGCGCTTCTTTTACTGCTGCTGCTGCTGCTGCTGCTGCTGTTGCAGTTCCACTTCCCGCTGCTCTTCATCATCGTCATCTTCGTGGCGCGCTTCCTTTTGCTGGCTTTGGCTACCTGTCCGCCTGCTTTTCATGTTCCATTTCTTCAGTTCTCCATTTCAGTTTTTTGTGCCACGTTTCATTTTGTCAACGGGGCGTGAAAAATTCTTTTGATAAAGCGCAAATAGTTTATTTTATGCACCCTACACCAGCTTTCGGCAATGCGTGAAATGTTAGAGAGCTTGCACATACATATGAAGATATGTACTTATATATTTTAATATACAATTAACATTAATTAGAAACAATGTCAGATCAGAAAGATATATATATATATATATATATATATAAAAATATATATTTGCATATTTACTCTATCTGTCACATACATTTGCTTAAAATCATAATGGCCTGTCTACAGTGCACAAAAAAAAGGATTGCAATTGGATTAATGCATTTAGAAACACACACACACACACATGGATATATTCAATGGAAGCCAGTCAGCATTAAGCTCACACTTGTTCATTATATACATACACAGTACATATGTATGCATGTATGCAGATAGTCATAGCAAACTAGTCAGCAGTTGCCTTTATGCCGAATTCGCTGCATTCTTCAATTCGCCCAATACTCAACAAGAGCTTGACAACTGCAAGCGCTGTGCATCTCGCTCGCACGCATGCAAAAGCGTTAACTCTTTTTCTTTAGTTGCTTTGCAATGATTCCGCAATTGATCTACTCTAACCTACGCACAGCCACTCTCGCGAGCGTGAGCATTACTGTAAATGCACTACACGCTTTCTCTACTCAGTTCATACCTTTCGCTCAGCTAAGCCCATAAGCCTGCCACTTTGCCAAAGGACATGCAAACAACAAACCACATAAGAAATGCTGCACGGCCGTCAAATGGTAATCAGATTTATGCCGCTCTCCGTCCCGCTCGGCCAGTTGGCATTTGTGCTGCCTGATTTGTTGGCAAAGGATTTTCATAGACATGCGTGCGAGTCTATCAAAACTAATGTCGAACTGCCCCACCCACGCCGTGGTTATCCACATTCAAATCTGTATGCCCGCTGGGCTGTCGTTTTCTTGGTAGACCGAATCCACTTTCCACTCCTTAGCGTTTGCTTTTAAAGTATGTCAGTTTTTTTTTCTTCTTTTTTTACCCATTGAGCCCCTGAGAGACCGTGGTGGGAAAGGGGTGTGGGGAATAACCCGTTCGACTTGCTTTTGGGCATGCAAAATGTTGAATTTTTATTGTTCGTGTTTTTTTCTTTATTGCCAGCGGGCGGTCGGCGGCGCATCTTCTTCTTCGACTCCTTTAACCAGCACTCTGCACTTCGTCTCGCCGCAACCCTCCCTGCTGTTAGAGGTCGTGCTTGTCTATTTTGCTCTTCGACTCGCTGGCGCTGACTTTTACACTTTTCGACTTTTCCCACATGTCGTATCAGCGGCTTTTCCCGCGTGGCCTTTGTCCGTTAGCCGCTGCCACACTCTCTCCCGCTCTCTCTTTCTCTCTTCGACCTTTTCGCTGAACATCGCTTATTTTTTGCGGCAATTTTTGCCCCTTTTTTGTTTGTTTCGCAGCGCACAATTTTCAACGCATGGCCGCGGGGGTTAGCTCTGTCTCGCTCACACACCGACCCGTTCCATGGTAATCTCTATCTTCCTTTCGGTTGGATTCGTATTATTTCGCATTTAAAAATAGATTTGCATTCGTATATATGTATGTATTTATATATACAGCCAAGTATGTGTGTGTGTGTGTGTGTGTGTGGCGTGTCCAATTGATTTATGGTTTTTGTAAATAACATAAAAAAATACAAAATAAAATACAAACACACACAAATATTTGGCTCGAAAAGGTTGCGCCGCGGGGTGGTTGGGTGGTTGGGTGGGTGGGCGCGTCCTGTGTGGTCGCCCAGTGAGCTCTCCTGTGCATCGTTGTTGTTGTTGTTGTTGTTGTCGTTGTTTGCTTTTTTGTGGTTACTTTGCGGTTGCTGTTTCGTCCGTTTCAACAAGTTCCCACTCCGTTCCATGCTATGCCATTCCGTGCCATTCCATTGCGTTCGGCCCGGTCTCCAGCAGTTGATTGACTTTTCAACTGATCCTTTGGGTGTAATTGTTGTTATTGTTTGCATTTTTAACTCGCTCGGTCCCAACGTTGCAGATGATGAAGCTGATCTCTTAAGTGTTTTGCGAGCCTCGCAATCAAGCGGAGTCCTTTAAGGATATGTAGTAGGAAATTCAATTTCCAAGAGTCAAACCTAAGCCTTAGCTTTGATTATATACAAATATATATATATAAAGATATTGCTATATAAAAACTAGATATATAATCTCTTATATGCATATTCCAACAAGCGAAATAGATATGTTTTTCTTCTTATATTTCTTAATTTAAATTCAACCCGTGCAAATTCCTTGCCCCACTGTGACAAAAAAGTACGGCAAGCGAAAGAAGAGAGCAACAGTAATGAAAATACACAACAAATAAATTGATGTCATTTTCGTTTTCGTTACATCTCAAATGGAATTAGCGGCACGCGGGTAAATGACAAAAAAACAACAAAAAAAGACAACGGCAAATCCGAAGCTCGAAAGCTTCATATCAACAGCAGCGGCAGTTACAAGAAGTGTTTGCCAAGAGAAAGACTCACAAAAAAAAGAAGCCACGAAAAAAGAAGGGAAGCGAAAAAAAACAAGTAAGAAAGCTCTAGTCGGGTCTGCCCGACTACGAGATCCCCTGAACCAAGTCCGAGGCAGTGTTTTAAACAATCTAGCTTATATCTTTTACCGGTACATATTACCCTCTGCGTGCACCCACACACGCACACATATACATACACAAGCACGCGCGCCGCTTACTGCGTAGATGATTTAGCGGCTACGCTTGGGCTGCATTCTATGCAGCATTATGAGAAATTCATTGTTAAATAACTTCGGTTCTAGATCTACTTTCTTAATGAAATTTTCAGGACATAATATTGACATCTAGAGGTGTATATATACGAAATCCCAACTCCCTAGTATTTGAAATACGTTTTTTCCACTTATGGGGCTAATGGGGAGAGGTATCCAAAATTTAATAAGTTTATTATCTGTATTTACATCACAGCAACCTACATAGTCAATTTGGCGTCTCTAGGTATTATGGTCTAAAAGTTATAGCTTAAAAACAAAGTCAAAATATCGATTGTTATCGATAATAAGGAAATAGGATGAGTTATCGAAAAAAAAAAATAAACTTGTACTGCGTATGGTATACAAGAATATATATCTAAAATCTCAAATCTCTAGCTTTTGTGGTTTACGAGATCACTGCGTTCATACGGACGGACAGACGGACAGACGGACAGACGGACAGACGGACAGACGGACAGACGGACGGACGGACAGACGGACAGACGGACATGGCTAGATCGACTCAGCTCGTCGTCCTGATCAAGAATATATATACTTTATGGGGTCTGCCACGCCTCCTTCTGCCTGTTACATACATTGTCACAAAACCATTATACCCTGAATTCCCATTTTCAATGGGTTCAGGGTATAACAAGTAAGAAAGCTCTAGTCGGGTCTGCCCGACTACGAGATCCCCTGAACCAAGTCCGAGGCAGTGTTTTAAACAATCTAGCTTATATCTTTTACCGGTACATATTACCCTCTGCGTGCACCCACACACGCACACATATACATACACAAGCACGCGCGCCGCTTACTGCGTAGATGATTTAGCGGCTACGCTTGGGCTGCATTCTATGCAGCATTATGAGAAATTCATTGTTAAATAACTTCGGTTCTAGATCTACTTTCTTAATGAAATTTTCAGGACATAATATTGACATCTAGAGGTGTATATATACGAAATCCCAACTCCCTAGTATTTGAAATACGTTTTTTCCACTTATGGGGCTAATGGGGAGAGGTATCCAAAATTTAATAAGTTTATTATCTGTATTTACATCACAGCAACCTACATAGTCAATTTGGCGTCTCTAGGTATTATGGTCTAAAAGTTATAGCTTAAAAACAAAGTCAAAATATCGATTGTTATCGATAATAAGGAAATAGGATGAGTTATCGAAAAAAAAAATAAACTTGTACTGCGTATGGTATACAAGAATATATATCTAAAATCTCAAATCTCTAGCTTTTGTGGTTTACGAGATCACTGCGTTCATACGGACGGACAGACGGACAGACGGACAGACGGACAGACGGACAGACGGACGGACGGACAGACGGACAGACGGACATGGCTAGATCGACTCAGCTCGTCGTCCTGATCAAGAATATATATACTTTATGGGGTCTGCCACGCCTCCTTCTGCCTGTTACATACATTGTCACAAAACCATTATACCCTGAATTCCCATTTTCAATGGGTTCAGGGTATAAAAACAGAGCAAGGCAAGGCAAGGCGAAGCAAGGCGAGGCGAGGTGCGGTGCGGCGAAGTTGACGTTGCAAAGACGGCGGCAATGAAAACGCAGATAAACATATTCGCGAATTTGTTATTATCAGAAAAATATTGCGCAAATAAAAGCAATAGAGGGGCGGACGTAAACGAAGCAAACGTATGCAAAATATTTAAGAGTGTGTGTGTGTGGGTGTGCGTGTGTGTGGGAGAGAGGGGGCTGAGTGAGTGGGTGTGTTGGATTGTGGGCCGTTAATTCCCCAGCGACTGCATGTGACGCGTTTTGCATGCGGTTTTTGCGCGCTTTGCAGATTGGTGCGTGTGTGTGAGTGAAGCTGACGGTGTGGGTGAGCGGCAGAGAGAGAGAGTGTGAGTGTGTGTGGCTTGAAGGTGGCGCAAATTAGTTAAAAAGCCGAGTCACACAATCAAAGATCAAAACTTTCTGATAGGCAAATGGCCTTGTGCGTGTGTGTGTGTGTCTGTGTGTGTGAGGCATGTGTTGGTTAATGCTTGCTCTGCTTGTTGTTACTATTACTTGACTTTAATACCGTTTACTTGTCGCAGTTGTTGCTGTCAAAGAGCGAGAGAGGGAGAGACCTGTCTGCCTGCGCTTGATTTGCTTGGATTTGATAACCAACTCTTAAGACGCTTTAGCATAAAAAAGAACAACAAAAAATTGACAGGCTTATATATATATGTGTGTGTGTGTGTGTAGCAGGGGTTGGGATTATGGTGTGTCGATGGCAGAGGGAAGTATTTTGTATACAACGAGTTAAACTGGAAGTTTAAGCCAAAATGACAAACAATAACATTTTGGGAAATTCGATAAGGGTTTCCCTGGGTAAAGGGTCTTGCAAAGGCTGTATCTTTAGTATTTCTATTGTATAAATGTACTGCATTGTATTGGTGGAAAGTGGGAATAAGATGCAAATAAGACAAAATTACCTCAATTCACGAAGGTTTCTTAAGAAATTCATTTGATTCTATGCTAGCTAAAGCATTTAGAAGAAGTTAAGATATCTTGTAAAAAAAACTTTGCATTGAAAATAATATAATATATAAGGTATGATATGATATCGCTTTGTTGATTTAACTAGTAAATATTAGAAAGTTTTCATGAATTGGAACTCAATTTTGAATCGATTTCTTTTAAGGTAGCTTTTTATAAAGAACTCTCAGTTTTTGAAAGAATATATGACGAAAGAAGCTAAGACATTAGATTGTAATTTTGCAATACAATACTCAAATAGTTCCATATTCAGCTGAAAATGCTAAAACTGTAATTGATACTAAGCATATGCAGATTTTTCTCAGTTTCTCCAATCCCAAACAGGACTACCTTTCCCTTTCAGGTAACTATTGTCTTGTTTTCCATCTTCCAATCCCAAGCAAGAGCAATTACAATATGGGCACGCCCCACTCCCCGTCACACAGCTTTGGAAGAGAACAAAACTTTGATATATTGTCAACTATGTTTGCCCGGATCTTAAGCACCGCTGCGGTCTGAGCCACGCCCCCAGCGCCCATCTCTTTGACTTGCGCATGCCAACAATAATTTTTGATTAAAGATGAATTTTTAATTTAATGTATCTCACAGATACGCAGATAGTCGAAGCGCAGCCAGCGAAACGTAAGCAGCAGACGTCGCAGTCGGGGAGAAAGTCGGGGAGGACGCAAAACGAGGGAAAAATGCACGAAAAATGTTTTTTAATCTCAACGGCAAACGGAAGCGGAAATCAAACGACCAGAACAGCGGCCCAGCCGGCCAAAGTATCAAACAAAATTTTTAATGTCTTCACGAAGAGGGCGGCTCGATGGGTGGGTGTGGCAGTAGCCCAGCTGAAGATGTAGCCGTATGCCTGCTGCCTTCAGCCTGGCCGCCTTGTTAAAGAGCCCTCCCTCCCACCACCCACCCCCACTCCATTTCCCGGTCAGCGACGGCCTTTGATTTTTTTCGAAGTTTTTTAACTTTTTTTGGCTGGCTTTTCTTTTGGCTCATTAGGAATTTTTCTTTTGGGAAAGCGATAAAAATTTAAAAGGCAGCAGCAGCGACCGCGACACGCACCACCCAACCACTTCACCCACCCGCCCAGCGCATTGCCAAATGGTGTTTAATGATTTATGAATAATCGCCATTTTGCATTTGAGTGATGAGTGGGTGGGGGTGGGTCGGTGGCTCAGCGGATGAGCAGCGGTAAGTCAGTCAGTCAACGGGCAGCCAAGGTCCATTTACACGTCTCGTTTGGCCTCGGTGGTGCTGGTGGTGCCGGCCGATTTGCATCGGCTGCGGATGCGGATTCGGTTTGCGTTTGCCTTATCAATGGTCGCTCGGGTGGTTTTACAAATTTTCTTTGATAATTTTAACAGCATTTTTTTTTGTGTTTTCTTTCTGGAAATGCGCTGCGCCTTTTGTTCCTGTTGTTGTTGTTGTTGTTGCTGTTGCTGTTTTTATGCTTTTCCACTTGCGCGTTAAATTTTCTGACAAACAACATGCGACTCGCAGGTGGGGCAAAATGTGGAGTGGGTTTTACATCTTCTTTTTTTTTAGGTAGGCGTTTGCCATTTGACAGCTTTGACAGCTAAGCTAACGAATGAGAGAGGCAGAGCAAGGAAAAAAAAGAGAGGGGGGGAAGGGTGGGAAATTATAGAGAAATTAAAAATTAGGTGCTGTATGAAAATGATATGCTTAAGACTAAAGATAACTAAGGCTAGTTCGATCTATTAAGGTTTTTATAAGGCCAAGCCCATAAGCTGAAATGTAACATCCCTAACGTTAAGTGCATTACGGATCATCACAAGATAATAAGAAGAGGACAAGAATAAAGTACAGAGAGGCTATTTCCCGATTACACACATATAGTATCTCTGGAATGCATATGAATGCTATAAGTATTTAGTATTTATGGTATAATATACGTCTTATATATGTATATAGCTAGAAAAGCTCTTTAAGGTAAACGAAAATTGTGCTCAAAAGCTGACTGATATATACATTCATATATAAAGTATATAGTATCAATTTGTAAATATATATATAGTGCATGTACTTATATCCATTGTTATATGGATTTCCTATATAAATATGACAAAAAATTCCAGTTAAACTTAGGATTCATTCGCTTGTTAAGCTTTCTAAGATTGCGCTTCAGCTCAACCTTTAGCCACTCACATTTATTTTTATGCAATATCAGATCGAATCCGCTTGGCTGCAGACTAGGGCTTACTCCTTTTTATTATACCCTTGTAAGATATATATATTAATTTTGGTCGGAAGTTTGCAACGCACAAAAGGAAGGATCTCCGACTATATAAAGTATATATATTCGTGATTAGCACGACGAGCTGAGTTGGTATAGCACGGTCCATCCGTCCATGCATCCGTCTGTCCGAATCAACGCAATCGCCTCCGAAACTATTAGAGCTACAGAGCTACAGAATCATCCAGATAGGATGATTATATCATATAGCCCCCATAGGATAAATCAGTTTTAAGAAATGTTTTTATAGGAAACAGTTTATAGTCATTGAAGTCTTAGACTTGAGTTTGGAATATATAACCTACCCGTATATTCCACCTCCATACAAAAATATATAGTATATACATACTTAATACTACATTTTCAACAGTTTCAAGAGCTAGAATATTCAAATTTGGCAAGTAGGCTACTGTTGATCTTCTCTTAAGATCAATCAGCAAGTTATATATACATGCTCACTAGGGGCGGGAATTCTATATATTATTTAACATAAGTCCTCTAATATTTTGGACGCTGTTAAAGCCAGAGTCTTAAAACTTAAAACATACATTCGTGCGAGCCATCACCATGCAAAAGCATATAGTATATACAGCTACGCTCATGAGGAGCGTGCCAAATCGTTAAAAACTGTATCTTCTATAATTTTCCAGCTGAGATTAAAAAATGACCAAATACATCAATCTTGACTGACAATCTTATTTACAAATTACAGAAAACTATATCTATATCACTTATAATTATTAACTGCTGGAAGGTCGAAGTTAGATCCCTCTAGCTTACTTATATGTATATCAATAAAGCAAAGATAAAACGGTTAATTTATGTAACTAAGAAATAATAAATATTTGTTAAACTTACTTTTCATTCATTTATTTATTGGCTCTTGATTTTCCACAAACTTCTATCAAAAGTCTTGCAATTAATTAGTGCTTCAACTATTTGTAAGGTTCTCTCATATTTATGTGGCTTGTATAGAAAGTAATCTTCTTTTTTTCCTGCACAAATATAAATATTCGAAAAGTAAGCGAACTTTCTTATGATTAAATTGAAAATCTGAAAAATAACTCCGCCGCCTGCAGAGCCAACTTTTAACTTGGCTTACGGCCTGATTCCTGGTCTTGTTGTTGGCTTCCTCCTCGGCCACATTAGGGGCCTACCCGCATCACTTTGCCAACAATTTCGACTTAATTAAATGCGTCTTTAATACTTTCTGGCTTGCATGGGCAAACAGACAGATTCGGCAGTCGGATACGCTGTCACACATTTACAGTTTACAGTTATGTTCATATGTTTGTTTGGCTATGAAAAAACAGAAGACTGCAAACTTTCCACAGCTTTCCACGCACCGAAGAAGGGGAGCGCAACGTGTGCCAGAGCAAATAGCACAGCTAAAAATAAAGTTGATTAAAATTTGAAAGATTTTTGACAGTTATTATGCCAGAGGCCCAAAAAGTTGCGCGATTTCCACGCAACGAGTCAATATTGACAATGGAGCTTTAGCTCTGGGGCTGGGCTTATGCTGAAAGTTACAGCAGGTGTGGGCGGGACGAAGGCGGAGGGAGGGGGAGCATGCTCGAAGAGATGAGGCATGTGCCATCACATAGGTAAAACTCGCTGTAGAGTAGAAAATGAGCACAAAATTATATTTACTGGGGTTGAGAAGTGACCATGGAGAACTGGAAGTAATTGATGTGTGTATGTGTGTGTGATAGATATATGTATGATAAATGCTAGCAAAATTTACTTAAAATATGCAAATGGGCTCATAAACAAATTTGCATTGCCTTTCTATGCGACTCTCATAACATTTAAGACGATTTATAAGCTTAAAAGTTTTCTCTCTTCTTCTGTATGTGAAGAATATGGAGAAAAGGAAATAACCAATTTCATAAAAGCTGATTGGAAAATGTAATAAAACTTTCTTAGTGCCGTTCTTTGTGATTCTCATGAATTTAAATAAAACTTTTATGTTATCTTTCGCTCTTAATATGCCTAACAAAGTTAAAGCAAGCTAGATGTGAAGTAAATTTATCAATTTGAGCTTAAATTAGGATAAAGTACCCTTATATCCGATTCTCATAAATTTAAGTTGGACTAATTTAAATAAAACTTTAATGTTCTCTCTCGCCTTTAATGTGCCTAACAAAGTTAAATCAAGCTAGATTAAAGTAAATTATTTAGTATGAACCAAAACTTGGATAAAGTATCCTTCTATCCGATTCTCATAAATTTAAGTTGGACTAAGCAGATATATTTGCTCGACTTCTTTCACTAAATACTGTCAAAATTGACAAATGAATCTAAACTGTGAATAAAATAACCAGAATATACAAAACAAGTGCTTGTGCTGCCTCTCTTTGCGATTCTCATGAATTTAAATAGGGCTTTCATGCTCTTTCTCGATGCCATATGAAACTTAATCGTATTAAATGTCGAACAAAGTGCTGACTGAAGAGATGCATAAGGAAAATAAGAAACTAGAAAATATTAAAGTACTTTTGCTATAAGGTTCGTTTGCGTTTGCGTTTGCGTTTACGTTGATCGGACGTTTACAGGTCATAAAAGCCGTGCACGACAGCAGCTCAATATAAAAAGGCATTTTATAGCGCCGCAGCAGCCGGAGATTGGGCCGGCGTGGGCTGACCGGAAGGACGCGGGACGCAGGACACATTGCAACTAATAAGCCAAAAGGCGGCGCGGTTCGATTTAATGAGCAGCCGTCGCAACTTTCCGCAACGTTTGCCGCGTTAAACTAATCAACGCACGGGCTCCAATTGCAGACGAGGACTCTTCTGTCGGCTGTCGGCTGTCGGCTGTCGTCTGTCGGCAGTTGCCCAGCTACAGCCACATTCGACAGCTGCCACCTTGCCAGCCACTCCCCCTTCCCACAGCCTCCCGCCTCTTCAACAGTTGTTTGTTTGTCTGCTCAATTGCTTGTTAACATTTTGCGCAATTTGGCGAACGATGGCAGCCGAGGGGGCGGCAGGAGGCGGGAAAAGCTTAAACTACCTGCAAACATGGAAAAAAACAGAAACCAATTGAGCGTATGTGTGTGTGTGTGCGTGTGTGTGTGTGTGTGTGTTGGCCTGTAGAAAGTCATAAAATTTTATAGTTTAGTTTGGTCCCCAGCGGGTGGACATGCCCATAGTTGGGGAGCTGGGGGCATGGTCGGTGTGTTATGGCTGTGAACTAATCGCCGCAGCGTTTTCGTTCGGACTGCGCCCAGTTAATGAAATGGTCAGCAGCGTTGCTGCTTGTCCTTCGAAGTGGGCGGGGTTTTGGGCAATTAAAAGCAAACGCGTCCCGTGCCACAAGCCGCAGGGGCAGGGAAGCAGACAACAATTGAAACAAAGATGTCTGAGTTCCTTAGCTCGCTGCTCCAGAGCCCGGACTATGTAGGATATCGATAGACTCGTATCAGTTGTATTGTGTAAGCTGTCAATTCTTTTCTTGGTAGTAGAAGTCTTTCAGCAGTCTTAGCCGCTACCTACAGCCCATACTCATATAATGTATGACTAGTCTCTATATTTGGCCTATAACTTAGAAGCATATGTCCATGGTCTATGCCTTATGGCCCTTATAGCTTCTACCTATAGACTATGGCAAAGGAAAAGCCGTCAAATAAGGCTGAACTTTGAAAAGTTATCCAAGAAGCAGATCCCAGTCAAGCGTTGCCAGGACTTGATGTATTCGATGCCACGCAGATGTCAAGCCGTTATTGCCAATAAGGAGTTCACGATCAAGTATTGAGTCCTAGAAACCAATGTTGGTCTTAATTTAAAGTTTCAAATAGTTTCGAGGGATTAATATTTTATTTTGAGAAAACACTGCTATTTTAATGAACAGCACAATTTGTCATTTTTTTCACAATATTCTTTATTTATGAAATACTAAAACGTTTTTTTCAACTGAAACAAATGTTTATATAGTTATATATAAATAAAAATTCTTAATTTAAAAAATATTGGTGTACTTATGGTCTTTTAAATATGATTTATCAACTTTAAAGTAAAAGTTTAAGGTCACTGCTATTTTTGTGAACACAACTGTATATAGTCTTTGCCTATAATGTATACCTTAGCCTTAGTTAGGATCCTATTGCCTTTACCTATGGTCTTAACCTTTAGCCTGCCGCCTATAGAGTGAGTCTATAGATACGCTACCAATATCCTTTACCCAAAGCTTATGCCAATGATCTATGTATATGGCCTAAGGTCTCTATTTAGAGACCATATATAGCTTTGACTTTCTCACAACGGTTGTTTGTTAAGCCTCTTTCTAAATTCGATATGTAGCCTATAGTCTCTAACCTAAACTCTTCCATATGACGGGCTTCGTTGTGGCTGAATCTATCTATAGTCTCTACCAATTGCCTCTACCCATAGTTTATGTCAATAGTCTACGTTAATTGAAAAAGCTTTTTTATTCCAAATCCCCTACTCTCTATCCCTACCCATAGCCTACATCTCTTTCCATCGCCTGTGCACTTAATGGCTAATTCTGCTCTATTCGCAGCTTTTCTTGCATTTTCGACTGACCTCGAGCTAACCTAAGCCAAGTCCACTCCACTATGAAACAAGTGAAGCACTACCACCGCATCATTATTGTGCCACTTATGTATAATTAGCATTAAATAGCCCGTAGCCACTGTCTTTCTACTCCCTACCTCTTCCCTTAGTCTCTCCATAGCTTAAAGCTATAAGCCTACAGCTTTATATATAGCCTGATATTTGAGCGCTTAAGCTACTCTCTGCAGCAGCTTACGTTCGTATATAAGACTAACCTTAACCCAATTCAAGGCAAGTCCCGCTCTACCCTCTTGGCCCACCCACCGCCTTGCTCTCTGCCCCCAGATGTAGATATAGCATTACACACAATCAAATCAAATCAAATGAAATCACACAAATCAGGCCAAATCGCTGACGCAATTTGCCTTTGGCTAGCAAAAGGGCCATATCTATGGCCATATCTATAGTCATAGTCGCATGCAAAGTCATATGAGAGTCAGAGGTGTAGGAGCAGGGCGGGGGGTGGTTGGGCAACCCCTTGGCCGCCGTCACTCATAAGAGGCATAAAGCATAACTCACGCTTATGATTTTTAAGGGCACATCAAAGCAGCCAAGACCGAGGACGGGGCCAGGCCCACTTGCGAACCCTTCGGAACCCGGGGCAACACTATAACCAATAAACATTGTAACAAAATTGCTTGTTTTTGCAGCTAATAAAATCATAAAAAAGAAGAAAAGGAAAGCAAATAGCTGGGCAGGGTTGCAAAGAAATGACAAGTGACTTTTTTATCACTGGGCCAAGGAGCAGCAGATAAACACGAGCATGAAGCGATATATGGATGAATGGCTCCGGCTGAAGCCGGCGACTGGATAAATGGGCCCAACCACAATGCATGCAAATTGTAACAAGGATAATGGCAAAGTCGCAAAAGACCACCGCAAAACAAGACGACTACAAGCATCACGCATCCACCCCTCGATCCCAACGAGTAGCCCGGCTCGAAATCAAGAAAGGATGGGAGCAGCTACTGGAGTTGGGGCAACGGATTCGGGGCAGACGCACACGCTTAAGTGCCACTTGACAAATTGGTCAAGTGATTTGGCAAAAAAGCAAAGGCACATAGTCAAGGCAGGGGAGGGGCGGCCATAGAAAAGCCATTCGAAATTTGTATCTAGAGTGGAAGAGTGCCGGATGCTCAAGAGCTTATACAAAACCAATTTAATACAGTTGAGTCGATGGAAAAACTTCTATTCAAAATCAAATTGAATTCTCAAATCTGGACAAAAATTTCAGATCTTTCGATGTCTTCCTTTCCGTTTCTTGAATCAGCTGAAGATATTGACATAGTTTCGGAATTAGTAGAAATATGTGCTAGCTATTTGGGAAATTCAGGAGGCCAAGAAACTTTTAGGAAATATTCCTGTAGAAAATATTACCATGCAAAGAATAGTGATAGCTTCTGGAGGAACTCAGGAACATTCTAAATAGTTATTTCTACTGTTCCAATAGATATTTGCTAAATGTAAAAGCTTACCTGGAGAGCTTTCAATAAAGCTTTGTTCATAACTCAGCATAATAATTCTAACTAGTAGATCTTTGCTCTGCATACCTCTAGCTAACAAAAGCTGTAAAAGCTTAATTTCGAGAGCTTTTATAAAGCCTTTCCTACAACTGGATCAGTCAAGCATACTTCTATCAAGCGAAGTTAACTTATCTTACTTATATTTATCTACCAAAGCTTTACACAAGCTCTTTAGCTGATCTTAGCAAGGCTTAAAGCCAATTGGTATATAGCTTAAAGTTGTTGAAGTTCTTTGAAAAGCACGTTTAACTTATATAACTCAATTAACTAACTTATTTAGAGCTGAAAAAACCTTTAGCTTTGAACTTAAACTTGAAAGCTTTTTTAAAGCTGAACTTTTCCTCAACTTAACTCTAATAGCAGCTTAAACATTCAAGATCTCAGCAAAATCTTTATTTATCAGCTTAGCAGATATCTGGAGAGCTTTAAGCTAAGTTTAAGAGATCGATTAGCTAACTGAAAGTTGATTTATATACACCATTCAGTTAATAACATTATATAGTGCTCATTGCCGCTCAGCCTTAACTCTTTTAGGGCATCGGCACCCCAGCCTCACTCCACCCTTCAGCAAAGAGGAAGCGATAAATCCCATTGGCAAAATGTTCTAAGCTCATCAAATCGAGCGATTGACAAATTGCTTGTCTACGTGTGAGTTCCTCAGCTCCATATCGAAGTCGGGGCCTGGGCATATGCCCGGGGGTTGGGCAACGATTTGACTGACAACTTTATGAAATGTTCGAGAAATAGCAAAAAAAAAGGGGATTGCTGTTGTTGCAGTTATTTTCTTTTCTCTCTCTCTCTGTTATTGTTAGGGTATTGGCAGAATGTATCGCTTGTAATTGTCTGTTTGATGGACCAAACAATTTTGATTGAATTCAATTACGTTGAATCCCCCCGCGAATCCTTTAACAAGGCTGCGGTGGTTGTTCACGACTTTGTTTGCTCAGTTTTGGGCCGTTTGCTGTTGTTGTTGTTGGTTTTAGTGATTTGCAATAATTTCGAGCGGCTGCCGCCTCGTTTTTTGCTTCACTTTTTTTTCTTGGCTTGGCTCATATGTGAAATATGCCGTTGTCATGGTTTGTTGATTCGTGCGGATGTCCTGGCTGTAGCAAATAGTTGGCCCAACCTTTTGGGGTTAACCGGACGCGCCCTTAAGTATGCACAGAGTGTGGGTGTCTCTAGCATGGGGGCGGTGGGGGGGTGGTGTGGCAAGTGAAAGGGTTTCGGTTACAGTTTCGATTTCGCTCTGCACTTTCTTTGCCTTGGCCTTGTTTGCACTCCTGTCTGTTTGTTTGTTTGCTTCTTTTTTTCGCACAGCAGCAAGTAGATTAAGTGATTTTCAAGTCATGTCCTTTTTTTGCTGTTCTTCTTCGTTTTTGTTGTTGCCGATGGGAGCCTGGACCGCTTGGCTGTCCGGCGGCTGGACTGATGGACTGCTGCCAAGTGAAAGTCATGTCATGTCATGTGTGGGTGGCTTTGTGTTTATGTTTGCATATACCCTTTCGCTCTCTCTCTCTTGCTCTCGCTCTCGGGGGGGCTGTGTTTATATTACAAGGGTTATTGAGCAAATCACCAGGACAGCGATAGCGACAGCGACAGCACATAAAGGGAGCTATGAAATGCCGTTTGTTAGCATAATTTGTTTGATTTTTATTGGATAGACTATATGCGCACCCACAATTTCCACAATTTCCACAATTTTTCTTTTTTCGGTGTTTTTCTTGTTTCGTTTTTTTCCCCCTAGTTTTCTGCTTAGTCATATTAGTGGGTCGACTGATGCGACCTACGAGCGGCCCGACACGTTTTCGTTATTAATTTTTATTACGAGTCCAAATAAATTGCATTGCCTTTGCACACATTTTGTTAATTGAATTTACTGCCAAAGTTAGAAAAACAACAGCCACTGGACAGAAACCCTTTCCCTCACACGATTTGGGGTATGAAAACTGCAAATATTGAGGTAAGGGCATATAGCAAAGAATCAGAAAAATATTGTAGTAATATGAATATTTTGCTTTGAGCTTGTTTAGATTTTATGGAACTTTGACACTTTTTCCATTTGATTTGCTTAAAGTTGTTTAATAATATTAAGGGACATTTCAAAAGGGACATGCAAATTTTTCTTAAAATAAATTAAACTTATAAGATATATATATATATATATTATATACACATAACTTATATCTGTGTATAATTATATATCTCTCGAATCGCGATAATTTGCAATTTCAATCGATTTATCAAACAGCAATTCGAACGAACTGTTTTTCAAGGCAACAGTTTTTTTTCACGAATTATAGAGGTTTTTGATTTAGCGGGGCACGAACTATCGGGATTCGACTGTACATGGATTCCATGAAATATAATTTTGATTGTTTACTCAGCCACAAAATCATATCAACATACTACTATTACTTTATCATATAGGTTTTAGCATAATAATTTTTATTTTTCTTATTATTATTTTTTTTCTTAGCGCATGTTTCATTAAATTTTGTATGCATGTTTCATTCAGTATGGGTAATTTGCCTTTCTGACTATAACGCTTAGTTCTTTGGTTTTTCTATGTTTTAAGATCTAAACTACTAAAGACAAGCACAAAACAACCATGCCCTATTGAATGGGATTCGTACCCGATTGCTCGTCAAACAAATTGCCTTAAGTTCTGGTAACTCAGACAACTCGTCTACTGTGAACTTCTGGAAGTTGTTCCATTTTTCGTTTGGATGGTACAAGCTTCACCTCAAATCAGGACATCAAAAACCACTTGAACCAGTTTTTTGCAAGCAAAGATAAAAAATTTTATGAGCGTGGAATCATTCTCTTGCCCGAAAAATTTAAAAAGGTATTAGATCAAAATGGAGAGTACATAATTTCATAAAATGTTTTATAAACTAAAAAAAAATTGTGTTTGAATTGCACAAAAAAAAACGAAATTACTTAGTGAGCGACCAAATATATATCTTATCTATTCCGAGTTTCTATTGAGTCTCTGAGAATTTCCCCTTCTTACTTCAATCTTCTTCACAATTTTATATCATAAACCTACTCAAATATAGTTGGAATTGTCTTAGCTTACAGCAGGATTCGCTCGCTTGCCAATTGACATCTGATCCCATTCAAGACCTTCAGAGCCTCTGCCAAAAGAAGTAATTTCAGCAGCCAGAAACATACACAAATATCACATTGTCCATAAATTTAGAACAGTGCCATTAATTTCTCGACATTTTCGAATGCCAAAGAGAAATACATAACCGACGTCTTCACATATTGCCATTGTTCCATCATCCTGGGGAGAAAGGGAAAGGGCAGCTGTTGGCTCCCAGGCGAAAGGAAATGATTTACTTGAGCAAAGTTTTTCCCACCTCGTGCATATATATTTCGCCTGTACTCACAATATACTCGTACATTTTTAATATCAGCAAATTTGTAATAAATAAAAAAATTGCTTATGAATGGCAAAGACATAAATGTCAGCCGGAACAAGTGTATAAAGCGAGATCTTCGAGCAGGAGATAAAAAAGCAGCGAATAAGTTTCGATGAGGTGACTTAAAGAAGGCGAGTCGAGGGAGTTTATGATAAGAGAAAAGAGAGAGAGAGGGAAAATAGAAGAGCTTTTCCGCTTTTCCTCTTTTACTGCTATTTACTTCTACTCTTCCGCAAAATATTCTATGAGAAAAGTTAATTCAGATGAGTGCAGAGACTTCAATTGCTAAAGAGAAGAGAGGAGAAAGAGAGAGGGAAAATAGAAACTGGATAGTAAATTTATCTACAGAGCTTTTCCTCTTTTACTGCTATTTATTTCTTCTCTTCCTCCAAATATTCTGTTAGAAAAAAGAATTCAGATGAGTGCAGAGACCTCATTTGCTGCTTCAGCTGGGCGTTGGGTACAGTTGTGCTTGGCTAAATGATCCGCCCGGTGTCTTCCATATTGTTATTTTAATTTTGAAAATTGCAACAACAATGAAGACGCCTGCTAACAATAACACACACACACACACACACACAAATACAGATGCACCTGCACACATATGCATATGCAAGAGGAGACAGGCATCAAATAAGAGCGCGTCTGTGTAAGTGTGTGTGTGTGTGTGTGTGTGTGTGTGTGTGAGGGGGCGTTGTATTTGTCTACATGACAAGTAGGCAATATTTGCATACTCAATTGCATTGTAAATTTTTCTATGCCAGGCAACAACGACAACAACAACAACGACAACAACAGCAACGTGAACGAGATGCAAAAGAAACGGCAGCAGAAAGAAAATGAAGAAGACGAAAACAACGAGGAAGGCACGCATACAAATACAAGTGAAAAGTCGCGCCTAAGTATATGCAATGCAAAAAGATGCAGCGACAGAGAAATTGTTGGAAAAATGCTGAACAAAGCAATCAGAGCAGGTGTATGCATGTGTGTGTGTGTGTGTGTGTGCGTATGTGTGTGTGTGTGTACTGTAGAGCTGTTGATGACTACTACAACGATGCTGATGATGATGATGATGAAAGATGATGATGAGTATGACTATATATATATATATATGAGTAGGTGTACATGCGCTTGCTTGCTTGTGTGTGTGTGTGTGATACGACGTACAGTTTTCATTTGAATGACAAAAAGTCAGGTGGGCACTCGAGTCGCTTCTGCGAGGGACGACAAACGTGTATTGTGTGGGCGTGGCTCTTGTATGCGCCCAGCTTGACTGACTGACTGACTGTATATAAATATACAATATGCGGGCGCATACACACACACACACACGCATGCACACCTGCATATGTCGAGTGTGCGCCTGGCCCCAAAACACTTAACATATTCTAATTATTCATGCTTATTTTATATTGTTTTGTCAGTGCAGCAGCCAAAGCCAGGCCCCGACCCCTTCCGCCCCTTCCCTTCTTTTACCCTGATGACAGGTTACACAAGTGTGGGGGGGGGGGGGCTTGGCGTGGCTTGCTTTGTGGCGCTGTCTTATTAAAAATTACAAATAGTCAACGCTTAATTATGTGTGTGTGTGTGTGTGTGTGTGTGTGTGTGTGTGTGTTGCTTAACTGTAGCCTAGTTTTGGGGGCGCTACCAATAAATCTGTTGCAGAGCTGCGTTGACAAAAGCGACTGCAACTACACACACAAACACATAGAGATATTTATCTTAAGCACACAAGATACATTGATGTCTGCATGCCTGTCTATATGTGTGTGCGTGTGTGTTTGTGTGTGCTGCATAAGCAAAAATATATATGTGTATATATAAAGAAAAAAAGAAATACAAACTGAAGCATTTTGCACCAATTTCTGTGACGATGTCAACAACAACAACAACAACAACAACAGCAGCAGCTGCTGTTGGGCGCATAAGAGCGCCATCTAGCGGCTGCGCCCCCGCATTGCAAAACTAATGTTGATGACAATGTTATGGGCGTCACGACAGCCATAAGCGCACTTCAGAGACTGTGCAAGGCGGCATATAAAGAGGAGCCGGGCCAGCAACTAGAGGTGTGTGTGTGTAGGTGTAGGTGTGTGTGGGTGGGCGACACCTGCAAACGTTAGCTCTGTCTGCCTACGAAATCTGCACCTCATTTCGTTGTTTGCTGCAAGTGAGAAATTATTATAAAAGAAATACAGCAAATTTCTAGAAAGGCAATAGCTAATAAGCCAACAGAGAAGGAGAGAGAAAGAGAGCGAGAGTGAGAGAGAGATATTTGCGAATGATATTTTTTGTTTTTGGTATTGTGAAAATGTAAAATAAGTATAACTGTATGTCAACAGATAATATCTCTAGATATATATCACATATATATCTTTATCTATATAGTTATAGATAGTTTGATAGATATTTGATCATAGTCTTTATAAAGTTTTGTAGAAGGAAGATCGACAATTTATACACGCGTTAGTGAGCAAAGAAAATAAAGTTTGAGGAAAGCTGCGGAAATAGAAAAAGACAAAAAAGTGAGAAAAGTGAGAAAAAAAAGGGAGATAGACCAAGAGGGAAAACTTGAGTAGATCAAGCATCAGAGAATTGAGGCCTACGAAATACTTTTGAATTAGAGATGCGCATCGGGATCGGTATTTTCGGGAATCCCGTAGGTCGCGAAAATTTAATTTTTGAATAAAATTGTTAATCTAGTTCTAAATTTTAAAAAATAAAATGTCGGAAATTGTCAATGAAAATTTTTCGGAACAATCGGGCGGGAAAAGCAAAATTAATTTCGGGACGGGATGGTTCGGGAATCAATTTCTTTCCCGATCCCATCTCGTTTTTAAATTCACGAGAATTGCACAGAAAGGCCCTATCTTGGTCTGTTAAATAAATAAATTTATTTTATTTGACTTTTACTTTAGCAATCTTTATTTGATACAAAATTTCTAAATCTCATTTGAATTTATGAGAAATACATAGTAGAAAGATATTCAAAACAAAAACATCTTTAATTGAGGATCTTATACAACGTCCAGATAAATTACAACTTTATGAATCTATTATAAAATGAAAAAGAAAATCAAATTACTTCAAAAGTTTTTTTTGAAAATAAAGAAATTATTATATTACACATATTAATACACAATTTATATATATATAATATAAGATTTTTGGAATCTTTAATGTATTTTGTGTAAGATACACATGCCGTTTAGTTTCTTAAATATTTTTGATCTAGCCTTTCAGTTGACCGATGGAATTGCTGAGGTTTTGCAGAACATGCCAAAAAGTATGCAACACTTTTACGCTGCAGCTCACCTGGACTCATATGTGAATGTGTGAAAGGGGGAGGGGGGGGGGTAAGCTTTAGCTGGCCATGGAGCTTGGTTGCGGAGATATTAAGCGTGGAGGCATCGAAGTCAGCAGCTCAGCCGCAGCTGCAGTCGGCGTCGCAGTTGGCGTTGATGTTGCCGTCGCTCGTTGACGTTTGTTTATGTGTTGTTCCTCTATGCTTTACGAGTGCGGCCGAGAGAAGGAGAAGAAGGGGGGAGGGCATGTGGTGCACATCTTTTGCCATGTGTTATTGTTGTTGTAGTGTGTGCAAGAGATTTGCAAACTAAAGCCTCATCACAATGTCCTCAAAATTCAAATAGCAACTGCAGCAACAGCACAGAAAACAACACAAACAACAAAAGTAGTTGGGCACGCAAAGCAGCGAGACGCCGAGACTCAAAAACTGGAGACTGAGCCATGGATGAAGCAGACCCCACTCATAGCCCCTGCCCCAGCCCTAGCCCCAGCCCCAGCCCCAAACTGAGCTCTAGCCCTAGCCCTAGCCCAGCAATTGTCACACGACGCTACTTTTGCAAATTATTATTTTTTTTCCATGCATGCCATCTGTGTGTGTGTGTGTGTGTGTGTGAGTATGTGTGTGTGTGTGTGTGTGACGTCTGCTGTATATGAATTGCAAATATGGCCAGCCTTCTGCCCGCCTCTCTGTGCCTGTTTTCTTAACAAGCGGCACCTGTGAGCTGGCACCTAGGTCCCCTGCCCTACCCTCTGGCCACCCTACTCTCCAGATCCCTCCGCCTCTGCCTCTGAACTCTGAGAACCAATGCTGGCTGATGGCAGTGCCTGCGCTCTAAGTGGAATATGTTTTATTTAGCATTTTTAAGTGTTTGCTGGCTCTACCAGCGTGCACACCCTAGCCCCCACCCCCTTCTCCCCTACCATGCCCAACCCCTAACCCAGACACCCCATCGGCCACCGAACCGGGCAGAGACGCTCTGTTTGTTGCGCTGCTGCAACTGCAATTGTTGTTGCTGTTGTTGCTGCTGCTGCTGCTGCTGCTGCTTGAAGCAAGAAATAATAATTATTGTTATAGAAAGGACAAAGTATAATTTCAGATATGTAGCAGGCGCTCAAGGGGCCAGCAGAGGAGACAGGGCACAGGCGCATTGCACTCATGCCCAAGACAAACAGAAATAGAAATTAATGAGTTGATATAAGGCGCTACATAACAACAACAAGAGAAGCGAAAAGCAAAAAAACAGCACAAATATAAAAGATGAAGGTGACAACGTTTGTTGGCCAAGCACCAAGAGATAAAGTGCAATATATAGGAAGCCAGAGTGACAGAGTGAAAGAGAGGGCAAGTCCTGACACAAGGACTGTCAATTAGATGTGAGCCGCTGCTGCTCAGTGACTCAGCACAGTTGGTTAGCCCAGTTAACAACCGAACTGAGCTGTGAAAGGTGTTCCATGTGAACAGCGCTTAAGAATATATTTTGAAAAAGTTCACTTCATTGATTGAATAATGCTTAATGAACCAGAGATTGGAGCCAGCCTATGTTACAATCTTAAACTAGAGGGAAGAAAACCAAGTTGTTGCATTAGTCCATTGTGATCAGATCTTTTAAAAGCTATAATTTAAGGAAAATTTTCAGGCAAACTAGTTGGAAGTGTTTGTGACTCCCCCACTAACTAAATTACATCATATAGGGTATGTAATCGTCCAATTACTAGATTAGATTTTCCGGATTTTCCGGAAACAATTTTCGGGCTTGTTGGGAAAGATTCTGAAAAATTCCAGGACGGTCGGATAAGTGCTTCATCCCTACACCAAGGTGGCATAATAAGAGATTCTAGAAATATGCTTATGAGCAGAGGTGGGCGTCGGGATCGAAATTTTCGGGTTCAGAGGGTCCCGAACGGATACCTCTGAAATGCCGCCATCTCAGAGCATATCTCTAGAACTTTTTACCATGATCTCATAACCAAGCACACCGAAAATCATTTCCCGATCCCGAAGTCCACCTCTAGTGTGGACCTTATGCCAACCTAAGTTTCTCTTAATGAAGGATGGATGTTTGCCTACATCCAACGTTATATATACTCTATAGACTATACACTATTGTAATAGTGTAATAATAATAAATTATTATAAATAAATAAATTTAATATAGTTAACATTTTTATTATCTGTTCCTCAGTAATTACCTATCTTTCAATGTCTACTTTTTCCTTTAGCTCAAAGCGAACATATTCTAAGGCATATATGATGTATTATTCTAGTCTCTTCTTCTATAATTCTAAGTTGAATTTTCTTTCCAGTAAATATTATATTTATGGAATAGGTATATGTAACACATTTTCCCATCTTTTGATAACCCTCATCTTTTTAAGCATACATAAGACAATCTCTATAGATATCTAAATATAAATGTCAAACTCTTTGAAGTTTTCTACTTTATGGCCGCAACATCTTAACCCTTTTATGCATTCAACTCACATTTGCTCAAAGCCCTGTCCTGCCTTATAGAGCCCCTCTGCTCTATAGCAAGGATTCGAACAGGGGCAATTAAAACATGTGGAGGAACGTTGTAAGCCTTGGCTCCAGCAGCTCGAGCAATGACAAATTGTTGAGCTGTCAAATCTGACGTTCAGCTGTCAAAATAGCAGCCACGTTAGCGGCGCCAACAACGACGATGACGACGTCAACGCCAGCAGCGGCAGTGGCTGCGGCAGAAGCTGAGCCAATCAGCTGGCAGGAAAAAAAGCATCAGGAATTCCAAAACCAAAAACTGTGCCAAATGCCAGCGGGCTGAGCCTTCTGCTGAGAGGGATAAGTGAACGGGCGGAGAGGGTAACATTTTTATTAGATGAGTACACACACACACACACACACACATGCACACACACGCTTTATTATTAGTCGGCTTGGGCAACGTTTAAATTAAAATATTCCCGATGCTGAGCTGCATATGTGAATCTCTTAGGAGGTGGGAGGTGGTGGGTTTTGAGGATTGTGGGTTGGCCTGGCTGGATGCTGAAGTGTCAAGCTGTCAAAGTTGCCATTTTTCACACACAGAGACACACACACACACACACACACATACACACATACATACACACACATAACAGCAGCAGCCTGTTGTCAAATATTGAAAAATGCTTTGGCTGCTTCTTCCTCGGGCTAAGGCTCAGGCACATGTGCGTCTGCAGATGTCTCTCTCTCTCTCTCTCTCTCTCTCTCTCTCTCTCTCACACATACACACACAATTCCCACCTATCTCTCTTAAGTCTTCACGGACGCTCATTTCATCATTTCGGCTAAATAATAAAAATGATGACGAGCACACTGATGAGTTTTAGTTATCAAATAGTGCGACAGCCAGCGCCAACCCTTGGCTGCCTGTGCCCAGGGCCGACAACTAATAAGTATAAGCGTACACCTGCCCCTGCGGCCCACACACACACACACACACACACACACAGCTGCAGCTACTTTAAATTCCATGTGTGACACTTGATCATTTGTCATTGGCTCTGAGCCGCCCGTCGACTCTTGGGCTTTTTTGCGGTTACCGTTGCGAACTTGGGCAGAAGCATTTGGATAGGGTTTGGTGGTAGTTCCGTCATTACTAATGATGATGATGACCAGCACTCGCAGGGGGCAGCAGCTCGACTGATATATCACTTAGTGTGCGATACAGCTGTGGCATCGCATTTCTATCTATGCTGTCTATATTATTATGCCCGCTCCCACCCCCTTCCACTGAAATCCTTTAAACACGGGTTTGGTCTTAGAGCAAGGAAGAACTACCAAGAACTGCCTGGTACAGCAATTGAACTTAGTAGACTGAAATTTAGATTCAGCTGTATTAGGCTTGAAGTTCTCATACACTCGCTCTTTAGCATAGCTTTAAAAAAAAATTGGGTGAATCTGTTCAAGTTTAGTCTCAAAAAAACTGGTTTGAGGGTAACTCCTTCTTTAAAAAAACAAAACTTTGTCGCCATAGGGACTTGGGTCTAGCTAGTCTATCTGTCTATGTTTATAATTCTTCTATAGGTGTTATCAGTATGTCAGATTCTACACAATATGGTTACATCTATCTTATAGATATATCTATCTCCACTCATATGTTCAAAACTAAGGCTGTGTATTATACAGTATTGTCAAAGATGCCATAAACTCCTAATAATTTTCTTGTATGAACAACTTTTTGGCATACGTCTGTCTATTATATCAACGGAACATTCACACTCAAGAATAAAGTTCTTGTTTTTCATAAAGATATATTCACAAACCTTTGTATTTAAACCATATATCTAAAAGTGTAATAATAATAATAATCTCTCGCTATGACTGATTCGTACCGGATTCTTGTTTGCATTTCAAAAGCTTCCTCACCTTGCCTCCTCTGCCAAGCCGTATTAGCTAGTTTTTGAATGGAGCTTGGGGGTTTGATTAAATATCCCCAATTACAATTCAAATACAGCCAACCATATTGTAAGTGACACTCGGGATGCTGTTAATTTCAATGCGCCGAGCTTGAAGTCTTTTTCGGTCTACCCTTGCTCGGGGTTTTTGAGTTTTGGGCTGATTTTCCAGCTACCCCTTCCCCGACGACGTCTAAAATACATTTACAGTTATAAATTAAATTTCCAACTCAAACAAATCAGCCAAAATACCTTTCAATATCTGCGCCCCAGGCGCATTTCCCAACCAGCATCCAATGCCATCTTCGTGTTCCCATCCTCATGAAAGGTGCGCCCGCGGCCAGGAGGCAGCAGACTGTGGCAGGGGGCAAGAAACGTAGCTGGAATTGAGCGGCAGGCGACTGGGGTAACATTTTTTAAGCTCGGTAATAAATTTTTAATAAGCTTGCTTGTTGTTTTGCCTCGATGCCGTGCCAAAGATATTTTTAATAAATCGTTTTCGAGTACATTGAGAAATGCAAAGACGACGCGACATTCACGTCGACATGGCATAAGGGCATATGAAATATACATACGACAGATAGACGACTGAATGCCAAAATAGAATGGATGGGCGCACGGTGGGACGGATGGATGGATGGATGGATGGCTGTCGGTAATGGTAACCCCCGGTGAGTCGCTAACTTACCGTACCGGAGGGTGTCTTGCGATTGTCCTCAATGTCGCTGTCGCTGTCGCAGTCGCCGTCGCCGTCGCCGTCGCAGTCGCTGTTGCTGTCACCATCGATGCTGCGCCCTACCCCTGCTGGGCTCTATACCTCGTGAAAGTCCTGGCGACGTGGACATTCACATGATATAAAATATCCAACTATAGAATCCAACAGAAGAAAAGTACTTAAGTTTCCCCACCTCCACCCTTTAATATAGTCCTTGACAGTTTGACAACTTTCTGAAACTCTAGAAGTAGTTGGTGATATACATATATATATAGCTTAATATCTATATCACAATTCAAATTGTAGAATCTATCACATTCATAAAATTCTATATCATCTTAAATTCTTAGGAAGAGCATTTGGAATTCGCTGTCCCGCTGGTAACTATTCTATTTGTGTTTCTTGGTTTTTCATTGACTCGCCCGCGTTTTCCTTTTTACTTGTTGTTTTTGTTTTGCGCACATTAACAGAGCGCGGAACATTTTTACATCAATGATATTGAAATGATATGAAATACTCGTACCTGGGTGGGGTGCGGCTCGCGTATTTTTCAATTTTAAATATTGACAAGCACGTGGATTGAGAAATGTGGAGTTGGAGTTAAGGGTGCCTGCCCGGCGGCTTGCTTAAGGTAATTTGACAAGTTGTCGAAGCTTTAGCAATGTCACGACTGGGGCGCAAGTCAACAGGGCAATAGATTGGAAGGAGTCGTCAGGCTCACAGTGATGTCTCACTTTGGCAACGATTTTACATTGGATCTGGCATCCGGTATCCGAGCTGGAACTGTTGGACCATTTGGCCGGAGGCAGCGTGTTGTTGGGCGTTAGGATGTTGGACGGCTAATAGATGCACTTGGATTTGTGTGTTCCATGTAGCAGCCATCCAACGCAAATGACAGCCGAAATGAAAGCAGTCGACAGGACGAGCAGCCTTCAGGGGGTGCGGGGATGATATGGCTTGGGGGGTAATCTCCTAGCTGGTCCTCCCAGCAAGTGAGCGAAAAATACGAATGTCAACATTGCAATTACGCAAACATTTTCCGCACACCAATAATATGCCATGACAGGCAGGCAGGCGGGCAGGTGGGCAGGTGAGGCGGGTGGGCAGGCGGGAAGGTAGGATACAGATAGAAACACCGAAGGAGAAAGCGAGCAGGATATGCACAGAGATACAACAATGGGCTAACTGGCAAAGGTGAGCTGATGATGCCAAGCCCCAACAATGGCAGTCGTGGACGAGCGACTAGCCCCAGCCTCAGCCCGTGTCCGGGACCGGGCAGAAGATGCCAACAACAATGATGACGTTGATAATGGCGTAAAATGGTTGAAGCTAACAGGTCAGAGTCACAGAGACACCCCGACCATGATAATACCTGAACTGCAAATATACGTAGATAGAGATAGAGATAGAGATAGAGATAGAGATAGAGATAGAGATAGAGATAGAGATAGAGATAGAGATAGAGATAGAGAAAGAGATAGAGATAGAGATAGAGATAGAGATAGAGATAGAGATAGAGATAGAGATAGAGATAGAGATAGAGATAGAGATAGAGATAGAGATAGAGATAGAGATAGAGATAGAGATAGAGATAGAGATAGAGATAGAGATAGAGATAGAGATAGAGATAGAGATAGAGATAGAGATAGAGATAGAGATAGAGATAGAGATAGAGATAGAGATAGAGATAGAGATAGAGATAGAGATAGAGATAGAGATAGAGATAGAGATAGAGATAGAGATAGAGATAGAGATAGAGATAGAGATAGAGATAGAGATAGAGATAGAGATAGAGATAGAGATAGAGATAGAGATAGAGATAGAGATAGAGATAGAGATAGAGATAGAGATAGAGATAGAGATAGAGATAGAGATAGAGATAGAGATAGAGATAGAGATAGAGATAGAGATAGAGATAGAGATAGAGATAGAGATAGAGATAGAGATAGAGATAGAGATAGAGATAGAGATAGAGATAGAGATAGAGATAGAGATAGAGATAGAGATAGAGAAAGAGATAGAGATAGAGATAGAGATAGAGATAGAGATAGAGATAGAGATAGAGATAGAGATAGAGATAGAGATAGAGATAGAGATAGAGATAGAGATAGAGATAGAGATAGAGATAGAGATAGAGATAGAGATAGAGATAGAGATAGAGATAGAGATAGAGATAGAGATAGAGATAGAGATAGAGATAGAGATAGAGATAGAGATAGAGATAGAGATAGAGATAGAGATAGAGATAGAGATAGAGATAGAGATAGAGATAGAGATAGAGATAGAGATAGAGATAGAGATAGAGATAGAGATAGAGATAGAGATAGAGATAGAGATAGAGATAGAGATAGAGATAGAGATAGAGATAGAGATAGAGATAGAGATAGAGATAGAGATAGAGATAGAGAGAGAGAGATAGAATCTTACCTATATCTCCACTCCACCACTTGGGTGCAGGTATACAAGCTTGTAGTCCATACTTGTGGAAAAGTTTGAATGTGGCGCCAAGTTTGACTCGGACTTAGTTGGTGGGTTCGTATGGGAGCTGGGTGGTTGGTGGGTTGAAGGGTGCCGAAGGTGGTGGCTGCTGCTGATGCAGCTGAAGGTATATGGGAGCGTAATAAAAAATAGCTAGCTAGGTGAGTAGGCAGGTAGCTGACTCGCTGGAACGAACAAACAAATTGGATGCGAATGCAAATAAACGAAAATTATAAATAACAGCAAGCGAGCGACCGAGCGAGTGGAGCCAAGAGCAACGAGCAGGGAACAGAATGCGAATATAAACAAAAACGTGTATACGACAGCGGGAATGCAAAAGCGAATGGGATTGGCAATGGACATGGCAAAGGAAACGGAAGTGAAGATGGTTAGAATGAAGATACAATGTAGGGACCGAAAGATGATGAGCCGCAATGACTCTCTCTACCTATCTCTCTCTCTGTGTTTGTAACTGAAACCAAAAAAAAATAGATAGAACTACCAATTGAAATATGAAGGAAAAGATGGAGAAGCGCCAGCAAGAGAACTGATGAGTTGCAATGAATAGAAATTGCCAAAACAATGCCACATGACGGCCCCAACCAGGTGAATGCGACTGCGAATGGGGCAGCAATAGTGACAAATGAAAAGAAGCAAGCCCCTGCACCCAGCTGCAGCCCCAGGCCCAGCCCCAATCCCAGCCAAACAGCGCTGACAGCTGACAAAGGAGGCGACACAGCCAAGGCATGCAAAACGGGGGCAGGTGGCAGGCCTGTCAGCGGTGACAGTCCCATCAGCGACGCAGCGGATAAAGTTGGGGCACCCTTAAAGAGCAGTATGGCTAAAATATATAGCTAATATATATAGCAGCAGAATACAATATCTGTTTCAATGAAAGCGACCAGCTGCTAGGAAGGTCCTTTTAGAGTCTAGCTCAAGAGGTAAGACATTGCTGATATGTATTTAGATTTATGATTTTCTTCATACTCAAAAGAAGAAGAAAAGTGAATGCCTGAAGATATATGAAGTATCTTTCTTGAATGTGGAACCAATTATGCGGGATTCTCAATCAGGGAACTAGGACTGTCAGGGACTGTCTATACTCAATTCAGAATCCTCAAAAAAAGAATATTTCTTTACTGTCGGACCGTCTATTGGAAACTCTTCTTGGGATTTGGAAAAATCTAGACAGGACTCTCAATAAGGGAACTTTTCGGCCGGGGACTGTCTATTAAGGATGCTTAGTTCAGAAACCTCAAAAAAGGATATTTCTTAGCTGTCGGAGTATAGATGGCAAATCACAGAAAAAATTCCCGGTAGAAAAATTTCCCTATAGACGAATTTGTTTGTTATTTGGAGCTATCTATATAGAAATCTCAATTACAGATCTTTTTAGCTGGGACTCTCCATTCAGGAATCTCAATGAAGGAGTCTCAACAGGAGTTTCAATACAGGATTCTCATAACAGGAGTCTCTATTCAAACCTCGAACCGTGAATAAGAATCTTTCTTGGCTTTGGGACTGCTACTAATGAATCAATAAGGAATTCTCAATGAAGAATCTTTATTGGATATGGGTCTATTTAATATGGTACTATTTGAACTTGCAGTCAAACTCTAACATAAGTTTCTTGCTTGGATGGGAAACCATCTATAAAATACACTCAATAACGAAACTTTTTAGGCTGTGAGATTGTCATGCAGAACCCTCAATACAGAAGGCTCAAAGATATAGCAAGACCCTAAGGAAGGATTTTATTGTTGTTGCATCTTCAATGTAGAACTCTCAATAAAGGAAGCCGCAAATAGAATCAACCACTGACTATCATCTTGCTCGCCAGCTGACTAAGATCTCCAGCGATGCTCACTGGGAAGTCGCTCCAAGAGTCTCCACCGCTATTTGACTGCTTGAGTGAGGTTTGCCGGCAGTGCGGGTGGGCGCATAAAATAATTAAGCTGGCCAGACTGCTACAAGCATCCGGGTAATCGCAAGATGTGGATCTGCGGGAGCCAACGCATCGTTGCTTGGATATGGATTTGGCGAAGCGTTGCGCGAATTGATTAAAATTCGATTGTTTCTTTTATATTCGAGTGGAAGACTGGAGCTGGAGCCGGAGCTGACGAAAGGGTTGTGAGTTTCATCTACAACTTCTTATTGTTGTTGCTGTTGTTGTTGTTGCTATTTATTGGCCGTGCCTGCCTTGGCATTTATTACGCAACGTTGGGAGTTTTAATTATGCCGGCGTTGTTGCTTCAGCCGACCCCCCCCCCCCACACTTGTTGGGCCTGGGGCGCTGCCTAATCAGCGGCAGCGCATCAGCCAGTCAGTTAGCTACACCCCCACCGATGCGAACAGCACCACCGTCAGCACCACCACCACAGCGCTAACCATCCACACGCCTAATCACGTTTCACCCCTTTCGCATTTTTACCTTTTGTCGTCCTTGTCCTTGTCGTTGTCGTTGCTTTTCGATTTTTAATTTTTTAATTCGTTATCCTTGCGCCTGCTTTTTCAGGTTTCGGTTTTTTTCTTCTTCTGTGTTTTTTGTTTTTTGTTGCCTTCTCCTTTATTCGCCTGCTTAATGGCAACGCGTGTGTCGACGGCGTATCCTGTATCTAGGCAGGAGCAGGGGCTGGGGGTGTTGCGCCTGGCAAGGGTTAAGTATTAAACGCTAAATCAGATAATGTTAGACAATTGAGCAGCGACGCCGACGCCCGACCGAGCTGACATTAAAACAAAAGACACGATGCGGCGCATCGAAGGGTCGCGACGCTTGTCGTCATGCAAATGCGGAGCTACCCAAGCAACAACAACAACAACAGCACACAAAGGGGCAAGGGAAAAAAGAAAAACCAACAAAGGGGTTAGCTTTTCATAAAATACTGCATATATTGACTCAAGTCATGTACACCAGCAGCAGGAGCGGGCGAGGACAACAACTGCGACAGGGACTTGGCAAACTTCGATTACAAAAATTCTCGTATTATCCGATTAAGCGATCCAGCGAAAGGCAGCACCAAAAGAAAACAACAACAACAACAACAGCAACAAGAACAAAAAAATTAAAATTTTAAATTATTGCTTTGGGTGCGCTGGCGTTCTATGTGTTTAGTTGGGGGCGTGGCGCTTGTACGCCCACGCCATTTGAAAGGCAGCCAGTCGACTGGCCGCTGAAAAGTATGCAACATAAAAATAACAGCAATATATACAAGTAGGCAGGATAGTGTATGCCCGACTGTGAAATACCCAGTGAGTGCACTGAGACTCATCGTGTGCTGAAATAATACGATAATTTAATGAAAAACTAGCTCTAACCTTTAGATTAATGGTTGGCTCAGCTTAAGATATTGGAGGATCGAAGTGAGGAATAATAATGGAAGAAAAAGGGAAGACAACTTTGAAATATTCAAAAGGGACATTAAACCCAGCTCAAGCGAGCTACGCAAACAATATGCTCTTACATCTACTGCAGCATAGTAAAATATATAAAAGCAAACATTTATATAGAAAAGGGAACTACCTTTGGTAATGGACAAAAATGCGCTGAGTAAATAAAATAAAAAAAACGCGTGAAACAGAAAACGGAAGCCGCTGGCAACGCTGTGATGATGGCAGTGACCTTTTTTTTCCATTTGTTTGGTCGACTCGGTTCCTTAGTTGCTTTTCTGAAATTAACGCAAGTAACTGCGCGGAAAATATGCCATCTCCGTGTCCGCCTGTGCCGCCCCATCCCTCCACCTCCACATTTGTGTCCACTCGCTGTCCGCCAGACGCGCCGACATAAAGTTACCCAAAAGCGTCGCCGGTTTTGTTTGGCCCTTCGATGGTAACGTTTGATTAGATAACGCTCAAGGGTTAACGGAGAGCATAAAATAGTCGTTAAGCGGATCACATTCTTAAGCCTAACGACATTTCTTCTGATTTACTTATTATGCATTTGGTCAAAGCGCTCACTAAGTGAAATCCTTAAAGACCGCACAACAAACCAAACGAATTTCCTAAGAAATACATTCTTGCCAATTAGCTAGATATGGACTTAGATTTTCTATAGTATATATATACAAATAAAAAAAAAATATATATATATGTATACATATATAATAAATTAAAGCATTTAAAATATCCAAGGATATCCTTGTATAAGAGCTGATGTATGTACATCTGTTTAGAGACTAGTATATGCATCGCATATTCTGTTTTTTTATACCCCGAACACATTGAAAACGTGTGAAAAGTATGTCACAGACAAAATGAGGCTGGGCAGACCACGTAAAGTATATATATATGTTTGATCAGGACGACGAGCTGAATTGATTTAGACCTGTCTGTCTGTCTGTCTGTCTGTCGGTATGTATGAACGCATCGATCTTAGAACTTATAAGTGCTAGAGACTTGAAAATTACACAAAGGTTCTCCTCTATAGCGCTCATATCAAGATTGCTTCAGATATTCGATAAATTGTCCCGTTTCCATGATATGGACTAAAAACGTTATTGAGATTCAGTTTTTTGAGCATATCTTTTACATCTTTTAAGCTAAAGTCACTGAACTTTGCATTGTATATAAAATACAGCTTCCGTTTTTTTTCTTATATTTTAGATACCGTGTAAGTTCAGTTACAAATAAAGCCACAAATTAAAATTTTTGACTTTTTCAGGTATTATTGCATATCCAATAGAATTAATTACTAGAATGATTCAATGCTGAAAATTTCATCAAAATCCGTTAATTAACACAGAAGTTATTTGAGAAAACATTTTGGTAATCAACAAAAACAAGCGACACCTAGCGCCAAGTTGAAGCATTTTCTTTATATATGTGTATACTATTTGCAACAAGAGAGTGTGATGTTGTGGTAGAGACGGTGGCTTGCAAGCGAGAAGACTCAGGTTCGAATCCCAATATTTTTCTTTTCAAAGATACATTTTTTTTTACTTTTGCATTCATATTATTTGTCTGTATGTATGTAAAAACGGTCGGCCAGTTCTGTATCACACTTCTAAGCGATTCCCATGAAAACGAATAAGATTTGGAGTTGTTCGTATTGCAAACATCTAGTATTATTAAAATTCTCTCATTATGTTTGCTTCCCATGATTTTCACTACTTCCCTTATTCTATTGTATTAGAGCTGTGGGAAAATATAGGAAAGAATCAATTCATATACAAACATTGAATTTCTAGAATGCTAACATATACTACATATATTCAATTATCAGTGAAACAATATATGAAAGGTGAAAAAATAAACAAGTTTTAGACATAAATTGAATGTAAAAAGCTTTTTTATTTTATATACTGAAATGCCTAATATTTTAACTGGAGATCTTCAGGGCATTCAATTTTGTGAAACATATTTCTTGAGCCAACTTGTTCTCTTTTCTGATATAATAAAATCAAAATTTAGTCTCTGACACATTCGAGTTTTGTCTTCTTCTTCCTTCTCTGATGCTTTCTAGGCATCTTTGATTTTCATGTTGTTTTATTTAGTAGCTGTAACATGCGAGTAATTGAAAACTTTACATATGTCTAGAGCTTTGAGCCACTTAAGAGAATACTCCACTGCACCACTACACCCACTTCTCTAGCCAAAGTTTCGCTCCTCCTTCCCCTAAGACACGAAAGAGCTGGCCTTCAACTAGATGGCAGCGACTAAGCTGGGGTTTTAGTAAGCTTTGCCAAGCTTTGTGGCATTTTTGAAGGAGGCGGGGGTGGGGGTGGTGCAGGGTGGTGGTTCGGTGTTCACTTTTGGTTTTGTGCATTTTTAATTATTGGCTTTTTTCTTAGACGCTTTAATTGTATTTGCTCAGCATTTGGGCAAAGTGCACACAGGACGAAGCCAAGTCGCATAGACAAGCGACAAAGAGAGAGAGAGAGAGAGAGAGAAAGAGAGAAAGAGAGAGGGTCAGTTGGCTGGCACGCCCTTGCCATTGGCCGGTTGTCGCATTTAAATTGCATGGAATTTGCAAACTGAAATTAAAATAGTTAATGATTTTTTGGTCAGGCGACTTAAGTGCGCCTCAATGGGGGCGTGGCTGGAGACAAGAGGGTGGGTGGGGAGGGGAGGGCATGGTTGGCGACTGCTGTGTAATTGAAAAAGCAGCCACTGCAGCTGCTTCAAAGACAAATAGAGAGCACAACTGTGGCGCAAACTTTTGCGGCGACAACCCTGACGCATGACGCCGAGAAGCATGGCAGAGAAGTTCTCCTAATGCTTCTTCCTTAGCTGCTACTGCGTAGCATGTAAATGCTGTAAAAGTTTTTACGATTTGCCAAAACTATAAAAAGGGGCATCCGGGCGGACGGCTTGGGGCAGGGGCATGTCCACTCGTTGCTGCGTGCCAGGAGCTGGAGGCGAGCGCCAACTCGGACCGTTGATACTCGCACTTACAATATAATAAACTAAGTAATTACATCTGACTGTGTGTGTGTGTGTGTGTGTGTGTTTGTATGTGTGTGGGCGTGGCACACACACTATTTTAATTCACTCATAAAACGAGGCGGGCACAAAAAGTGCGCCCAAATTACCTTGACATGTGAATCGAGTAGGGAGGGGGCGGTGCCTGATGTCAGAGTCGAAGTTGGAGCCGGAGCCGGTGCCGGAGCTGGAACTAGAGTTAGGAACACAAGTTCCATTCCCCAGTTGCCTTTCACTTTTTATGACAATTTCACTTTCACCCAGGCAATGATTGTGGGCATGGGCGGGGCAGCGTGCGTGCATTGCGTGTGTGACCATTTTGCAGGGCATCTGTCATTAGGACTCCCGCCCCCCCAACTCCATAGACTGTCATCAAAGCCACTGGGCACTCGCACTAGTCCGGGCCTGCCCTGGCCCCACCCGGATAGTCGTCAAAACAGTCGCGTTTACAGCCGAACGCTGAATGACACTTAAATGTCGAAGGCGCATCATAAACTTCCATAATCGTAAATATAGATTTGTGCGGCACGTAGTGCCCACAGTGGAGACGCAACCACAGTTACAGCCACTCAGCCACTCAACGACTTGACGACTCACACAGCCCCTTGCACTCTTAGTGCGTAGGCCTTAATCGCCTCGAGGATGCGACTGACAAACTCTAGACCTTCTCTTCACAACCCCACAAGCTGCTCTCGGACTTAGGCTAAAGGTTTATTCGTAGAAAGGTCGATTTAAAACAGGTAAACCTACTCAATTTGGGTATGGATGAAAAGGAAATCCGTTTTTTGAAACAACTTTAATAATCTATTCGAATTCCCTGGACTTTAATATCAAAATAAATTAACTTTAACAAAATTTAATCGATTTAACTTTGATGGTTTCTTCTCTTGATGCATTCTGCGCTTCAGAATTGTGGTCAACAAAAACTTTAGAAAGTATTAAGTATATTTGCGTAAGCTTCAAGAGAACATTCATTGCAAAGCTTGTGTATCTATCTCTAATCATTTTATAGTTTTTGTTATACCCAGAAAATGCATGAAGGTTTTAAAAAAGAATGTGCAGATATTTTCTTCATCCTGTTGTATATATAAATTTAAGGAAAAATAGCAGTGCAAAATAGTGCCAACGCCATGCCACCAAGAGTTGCATACAACGAGGAGGTGCAGGTCAAGGATCATCGATAGACGATGGAAGTAGAAGAAAGAGATCATCAGCAGTGTTTCATTTCCGCTTTTTTTCCCCTCAGATCTAGCTTTTTTTGAAGTTTCAGCTTTGGTTTTCAGCTTTTTCTCTTTTGACTTAATATTTACTTGATTTTTGATAATATAAAGTATAAAATGTGAAAATATGTGTCCAATTTTTGTGGTAGGCAACATAATGAATATGTCTGTTGAGCTATTGAAATCCTTGCAACTATTTTAACTTCTTGCTGAGCACTTAAAATTGTAGAAATTCAATAAATTTTACTTACATTTCCAGGAATCATAGAAAAATTGTTTGGAAAAGTCTGTTTTCTTAACAGTTTTTTCCCACAAACTTTGCTTTATCTTGCTTCATTTTTTCCTTGATCTAGCTTTCAATGGTCATCAAAAAATGCCGACACTGATCATGAGAGGAAATAGAAAGAGAGGAAATAGAAATAGAGTTGACAGCAGAATCCGATCTAGAAGATGTTTAAGAATGGAGCAACAGAAGTTAAAATCGAGCAGAGTTGTAAATAAGTAAATAAGGCAAATATATAATGACATTTTTTAAAGATCTATAGTAGAGTTTACAATGTCAAATGAGATAAGGTAAAGTTCAGCCCAATCGATCTGTGATGCAAAAGTCTTTGATATTAATATATCTTAATTGGAAAAGTCTTTCTCAAATTTTTCTCAAGCTGATATTTGCAAAGATATTGGAATTTAAAAGTATAAAATATAAAAAATCCGATTAGATTAAATTGCCCAAAATTGGTAAAAAGATAATTGTAAATATGCAAAGAAATATATATAATAAACAAAAAAAAGTAAATAAAATATAATAAATGTAATGAAATATATAAAAAAAAATGTATATATTATAAAATAAAAGTATAATAATACTATGTTGAAAGAAAAGAAGAAACTCTTTTAGCATAGCAATCTAAACGCAGGTGGTCTTTGGCTTGAAGAACTAGCTGAACTGACAGACTTGACTTGATTCGATTCTCAGCTTTAAGAAACTGGAAGAGAAGGAGGGTGAGAGTAACACTCATACATATGTGTGAGTCCATGTGTGTGAATTGCAATTAAAGATTAAAGCGAACGTTGCCTCAGCTCAGCTGCTCTGTTGCCACTAGCTACATATGTATGTAATGCGAATGCTGAGCAGTTGGAAGGATAATGACAGAGCTGAGCAGAAGAAGTGTATATAGACGCGAGTATATTTTCTCTAATGACACTTTTAACAGCTGTTATATTTCTCTACGGCGTTTTTTGTAGTTGCTTTGTTGCTGCTGTTGTTGTTGTTGTTGTTGCCCCCGAGTTACGCACCGCCCGCTAGAGACACTGAGAGAGGGCCGCACACATATTTGAAGACATAAATAAATGTCAAAAAATGCAGATTACTTATTAACCCCTGTGGCGTGCCACAACTCCAGCTCCATCTCCATCTCCTGCTCCTGCTCCTGCCCCAGATTCAGCTCCGAATCCTCCGATGCCGATGCCGATGCCTTAGCCGCGATATTATTCATTAATAGAAGCCCGCAACGTTCGCAGTTGGCTCAGCCCAGCGCAGTTAACGTGCCCACACATACACACACACTGCCACACACACACACACACACACACACAGACAAAGCGCGCCTCACGCAGCGCTTTTGCCACCTTGAAAGGCGGGAGAAAATTATTAGCTCTTTGGTAATATTTTCTTGCATAAATTTTTGAATCATTTTTTGTTTTCTTTTTCATCTCTCTCTCGCTCTCTCTCTCTCCCACTGTCTCCTTTGGAGTCTTTATAATTTCATATTTGGCAGCGTTTGGGCAAAGTCGCTTCGTCGCTTTATTTTCAATTTAACCCTCATTGTTGTTGCCGCTGCGCTCTGTTTTTTGCCACAGCTTTTGCGTGTGGCATAAAAATTGAATCCTAATCCATGAATATAGATGATTATTATATGCCCCAACCCTCCCCCAACCTCCACCTAGCAGCGGGATGGCAGCCCATTAGAATATTTTGTCTGTGCTCTGCTTCGGCTGGTAATTTTCTTTTGTTTTGCATTTTGCAGCTCACCTCAACCGACAATGGGCAACCACCGAGCCACCCAGCCACCGAGCCACCGAACCACCACCCTCCAGCAGGACTTCAACAACTAGCATATATACACCGGGCTCCAAATGACAACGCCGCCAAAGTTGTCGTAAAATTTTGTTATGACTTTTTCTTATTGCCATTCGCCGTTCGTCGCGTTCTCGAACGCATTCGAAATGGGGCGGGGCGCGTACGGGGCGGACTTGCAGGACTCATGCAGATGAGCATGTGGATGCGAGACAGGAGCCGCAGACGGAGTCGAGGTCGTTTTTAACTTACTTCCTGCTGGTATTTAAAGTTGTAAAAATTGATGGCTCCTCGGCTGCTCAGCTCTGTTCCTCCACAGGATAACAGCGCCCTTATATACATATATATATATATAAAAGCATATATATATATATTCTCTTCAGCTGCTGCAGTCTTATTTCGCGTTTTTTTCTATTTGGACAAAGCCTCGTAGATGCCCATCATCTATTGTTACACTGCTGATGCAGATATCTCTTTAAGATTATTGAATTCGCCAGCGCAAAATATTATGACATATATATTTTATGAATACATATAAAAATTTCAAACTAAGGCCATGGGTGTGCTATTTCAAAGGATGTAGAATAGTTTTCCTTGATTTGCCATATATTTCATTTAATACATTTTTTAGAGGTTGATACCAAAATACATATTTGCTATTTTTTGGGTTTGTAGTTCCTAAATTTCAGAAAATACAGTTTTTACCTATTTACCACGCCCCTAATGGGCGTCACTATATATTCAATATCTTACTTTTTAATGGTGGTTCTTACAAACATATGTTTGAGTACTAGAGGATTTATGTTAAGCACTATAGACATTCCCGACTTCCTACGCCTCTAGGAGGCGTTGATATTTAGCTTTTTGAACGATCTTAAGGGGAGTTTAACAATAGTCCACTTGAAATATGTTGTTGCTGTAGCTTTAAAACGGTTGAAGATATAGTTTTACCTGAAATTTTGTTGGATTTTGTGAAATAGTTTTTATTTGGTGCCAATATATACCCCGATAGAACATGATGAAACATGTTTCGGATCAGCAAAGTCGGTCTATTTTTGACAGCGTTGCCCCATCTGTAACTCAACCTTTCCAGCTACCACTTCATTCACCTCACTCGTTCTTTGGCTAAGCCAATCGTAGGGCTTTGTTGTAATTTGCGTCATGTAAATAAATAAATTATTAGAAAATTAACAATTTTTGCAATTAAAACTACAACTAAATTACAAATGCATTAAATTGCGCCGCACACACACACACACACACACACACACTCACACACATAACGAGCAAATAATAATGGCCGCGGCATTTGTAATAACAATAATGAAAAGCCATTTGGCCATTTGGCCATTTGACCATTTGGACATTTGGCCATTTTGTTGGCCGACCAACGGGCTATAACAATTAATTAACAAATAAAATGTCAATTAATTTTACAAACACTGCGTGAACGGCAAACAAACAAACATGCAAAAAAAGCCAAGAGAGAATGTTATAATAACAGTAAAATGTACCGAGTACACACAGAGCACACGTTACGCATACGCCGCGTGGTGCCTCAGCGAAAGCAAATAAAACCCGTCCGCGTTCGCACAATGGAAGCCAGAAGACCAAAAAACAAAAGCCAAAAAAAGAAAGCGCAAATTTGCTCATTTATTTATGATTTCAATTTCAATATTAAAGGTGTGTGTGTGTGTGTGTGTGTGTGTGTGTGCGTGTGTATGTGGACAGTGGTGAAAGCATTTTTTGGTATTTTAAATATTTAATTGAATGATAAATAAATTTAAGCACTGCCATGCATAAATATAAGCACAAGAGCAACAGTGACAGACTGTGATGAAGAAAGAGACAGAGAGAGAGAGAGAAAGAAAGGGAGAGAGAGAGAGCTCTAGCAATAATATTGTAAATTGTGCGGTTGTGTGGAGGCGCCTTTTGAATACAAAAAAAGCGAACAAAACCAATGACTGCGCGGCGGTCACATAAATATTTTTACAACACACACAAACACACACACACACACACACACATACACACACGTACGCACACATACGTCGACGCCATTTTGTTGAAGGACAACGGCCGCAGACGCAAATGCAATTTAATTATTACATTTGACTCTCGAATCCCTTTCGACATAATTTTGTCTGCTTTCAATTAAATTTATATATATAAATATATATATATATATATTTACACATTTTTTATGCATATATATTTATATATTTATTTAAACCGTTATTTATTGTATTTACTTGCATTGCATTTGATTATGATTGAGTCACATAAAGAACTTTGCCAGCTTTAAATATAAATTTATTTAACTCATATTACATTTATATATATAAATAGTATATATAATGCCTGAACGTTAGATAAAATTCCTAATTAGTTTTAATCTGTTTTTATTATATTTTAGATACAAGTACATTTAAATTTCTATCTTAGTCTTATATTAATGAGGTTCTCTTATGAAAATGTACTTATTTTTCCAAATAATTATGTACTAACAACCAGTTTAAGTAGAAAACAAGTAAGAACTTACCCGAGTAGGCAAATGACACAGATGCACAAAATAAAAGATAGATGGCGCTACGCGCTCGCCGTTGCTTTGATCTCAGTGACAAAGACGCCACTAAAGTAGCAGCAGGCAGAATTACAACTTAATTGAAATTGCGAAACTAATCAACTTTAAAGAAGAATGCACACATTTGAATGTATGTGTGCACACGTATAGAAGTATGCCAGGTGGTTTTGCCAACTGACAAAATGTTGTATAACTTCTGTGTTACTTAACAGATTTTGACTAAATTGTCAGCATTAAAACGTTATAATTTATTAAAAATACGGTTTTACCTAAAAAACTAAAAAAATTTTAATGTGGCTTTATATGCAACTGAACTTAAATGAAATTAATTTTTAAAGCTTTAGTGAGATAGGGAGAAAGCAAGGGTCATTCAGTTTGGGACTGAGCATCAGTTAGCCTCCAAAAATTGTTTGATATTGAAGTAGTTATCGAATCGATGATTGTCTACAGTTAAAATCTTTGACTACAGTGAAATTCTCCTGAATAGATAAAAGCTAAAAGGAAAAATGATTCTGTAGGTGAAAAGTAGAAGTACAGACTTTTCTTTGACATCTGTTAATAAACTGGAGATTAAGATATTAAAATTAATATATATATATATATATATACAAATGCTTGCCCCCATTCAAGCTCATATATATACAATATAGGGCATACAATAGTCGATAGATGTTAGCTTTTGCTTGACAAGTTATTATTGTAAGCTTGTTTATATCTGATATGCAGGGGAATGCTCTTTCATACTCTCAAATAAAACTTTATCTATTTTAATATCGACTGGGGAAGTTTGTGATAGAGAGAGGGGGCGGAGTGGGCGTCATATTTTGCAGGTCCCGTTATTTTTGATAAGCAACTAGCGTAAAGTTGGAAATATGCAAAAGAGCAACTGCCTGAGCAATTGGCTGGGGAATTAGTGAGACTCTCTCTCTCTCTCCCTCTCTCTCTGTGTCTGTGTAGTTGAACTGAAATGAATGTAAAGTTAAGTTAGCTGGGAGTTGGCTGTCGGCTCAACATGAAATTTCGACTGGCCAAATGCTGTTTTTGCATAAATCTGCGCATTGGCTGCTTTCTGGTTGCGTTCTTTGACATCTTCATGCAAGTGGTGGACATTGAGTATGGCGATCGTAAGCAAATCGATATATGTATACTATATATACAATTGGGATTATCCTCATTAAAAGTCAACAGTTCCACAGATGAATTGCTGCAAGCCGTCTCCGCCTTCATCTACATGGCCCATTTCATTGGCTGTTTAATGCTCTTCTACAGCGCCGCAGTCGTAAGCCAACATCTTTATAGAGATATATACATATATATACATATTCATGTTTCGATTGCAGCAAATGTCGCCGATGGTAATATTTTACCTAGCTACGGACATTCTAAAATTTCTGTTTTTCGTCTTATCAACCTATGGCTGGCTCTTGAACTGGAACAACACACTCTTAACCATAATCGTTCACTGTATTAACACATGCGAGTATCTGTAGCTCCTCTACTAATTGCCGTAATGTAACTTCTTCCCTTCCTCTATCTCTTGCAGTGTTTAGCATTTACTTCTGGCTAGTCGCCTACTCGTACTTCCGGCTGTGCAGAGATAAGACCATTCAAATTTAAGCTCTTCCTTCACGAGCTATCAAAATTGTTTGTTCATCTTGTGATATTGTGGGCTCGCCTTATTTATTAAGTAGCTTTTGAGTTCACTTCAGCGATAAATGAACTTAAAAGCTAACTTAATAAACTAAGTAGCGCCCACATATCCCCTTGTCCATAAGTGTGAAATTCGAAATTGACAACTAGTAAAGTAAAGAAAGTAAAAATACCAAAAACAAAAAAGGCATTTTTGATTTTTTCGAACAGTTTAATATTCAGTTGCTACCACAATTGCGATCGACTTGCAAAGTTTAGCCTGGCCTGGGCCTCTTTCTTGTGGCAGCTCCTGAAACACGACGTCTGCTCGACTTCCTGAGCTCCATGGAAGAAATCCAAACTGGCATAGTGCTTGACCAACTCCATACGGGCAGCATTTTGTGGCTGCAAAAGCTGCTTGTCAGTCGCTCGAGCTGCTCCAGCTGCTCCCAGCCTCAATTGGAGCCTCCGTCTTGGCCCTGCATTATATGCTCCAACAGGTTAACACATACAAAGTAAATGTATATGTATTTGAAGCAATGCATGCTGAATTTCAAGAACGTCAGAAAGTCATCAGACATTTTTAAACAGTTAAAGGACAAATTTTGAAAGTAAATTTACAAATATGAACGAAAACCAATCAAAAAAAAAACTGAAATCAAGCATATTCTGTCAAACAAACAACGGAGCTCTACAAATTTGCTGAAAATAAAAGAAAAATCTTATTATTTTGGATTGCAAAAAATTAGAATTTAATAAAAAAAGAATTGTAAAAATAATAAAGTTAAATTAAAATTATTTGAGAAAATAAAAATAAAAATATTTAATAAAATTTCAATACCATATAAAAATATATGTATATATATATATAAATATATAATATTGCATATATATATAATATTTTAGTTTGCAAAAAAATAAGATAAAATATATTAAAAAACATTGTAAAAAAATTAAATATAAAATTATTTAAGGAAATAAAAATAAAACATATTTAATAAAATTTAAATACCATAAAAATTAAATATATATATACATACATATATGTATATATGTAATATTACATTTTATCATAGCATAATCAATACACTTAAAAATCTGTATAATTTTTAAAAAAGGGAAAACTTGAAAACCTTACAAAATAATTTTCTTAAAGTTTCAAAAAAGAAACATTTAATATATATCTTTAATTATTTTCACATATTTTACTATGAAAAGTTTTCTAGTTTTCCAGATAGATATTCAAAAGAGCTCAACGTATATCAGGCTATAAAAAAAATAGAAACAAAAAAGTTGGTTATAAAATTTGACAATTTCTTAGCAAATTTATGGCACTTGTGGGAGAAGTATACTCTTATGTTAAACTTGCCAGCAGATAGCAGGACATTTAAAGAGTTTATGGCCAGACACACACACACACACACACACACACACATGCTTGATATATAACGCTTATCAGAAGGAGGCACACACCTCTTCGGCTCGACTGCGAACGTTTACATAAATTCATAAAATTATTACCCGTAATCAGCATTATGCATTTGGAAAAACCACAGCCAGGGCACATGGTGGTGCGGTGGTGCTTGGGTGGTTGGGCCATAGCCGGGTTTCATAATTACAAGAATCGTCTCAGCCCGTTTCGGTTTTTTTTTTCGGGACTGTTTCTGGTTCTCGCTTGATTTGCCAGCAACATTTTCTTTTTAATTATTTATATTTTGGGATTTTTAGAAGGCAGCGTACGATTCAAAGGCTTTGCAAGTTTCCACACACACACACACACAGATGTACTTATGTGTGTGTGGGGGTGTTATTTGCATACATCAGACTGTGTGATGCCTGTCGACTGCCGACAATATCTTTTTATGCTCTTTTGCCATGTACAAACACGTATATGCATATAAGGCGCGCACACACACACACACACACACACACACACACATACACACATGTACCCCATACCCCTGAAGCTATGCCCACCCCATTGCCTTGTGTTTTATTAGGCATGTTAATTAAAAGACATGAAATGAAAATAATTAAAAATATGTATAAAAATATATACATATGTATGTGTGCATGTGTGCATGTACATAAATACTATATGCATGTGTATATAAGTAAATACTTGACACACACACGTGCTAAGGTTTCGTCTTCCAGATCAACTGTCTGTTGGGCTGGAGCTCGAAAAGAAACGCTTTGATTAGCCGCTAGCTAGCTAAAGGGTAAGTGATAAACCTTAGCAGCACCTCGCAACGCTTCGCAGTCCTAAATTACTTAGCATGCGCCTGCCCATGCCACGCCCCTTCGGCCAAGTTTCGCTGTGTTGGAAATTTTTATCGCCTTATTAACTCATTGCTGTGGTGTCAATTTACAACAATGGCAAACAACAACAGCAGCTGCGTGTAAAACAATAGCAAATTTTGGCGTCGCCAAGCTGAGCCACCACCCAGCCACCCAACCACGCAATCAGCCAACAAAGTGCCTACCCCACTGCTCCACTTGCCATTGTCTGCAATTTTCGGTTGCGTAGGTGTTGAAAAAAGCAAGTTCCAGTTGCCGCACAGCCAACCAGCCCCAACCAGCCCCAACCAGCCCCAACCACCTAACCACCCATCCACCATTCACCGTGGACCATCTTAAGTGTTGCTAATAACGCCTACAACTAAGTAAAACAGCTGCCGGGGGTTTTCTATGGAGGGAGGGGGTGAGGCAGGGGTTGCGTGAGGGGCGACACTTTTAAGAAATTGCAAAGTTTTCCATCTAACAAAAGACGCAACTGGCTGAGGCTGAGGCGGGGGCGTAAGGGGGCGTAAGGCGGGCAAGTCTCCACAACAATACTTTGATGCGATTTTGCGGATATTAGGTGTTAATTTTTCAAAGTACCTACTCACCCCCCTCCCCCCACCCCCGCCTTTGGCAGCCCCTTTTCGGCATTGCCATGGCGTCTGCAGCCTTTTGTAATTTTAACTGCTTTTGGTTAACACTTTTACGCATTGCCAACTGCCATGGGCGCCCACTTGGCACACGCTCGCCTTGCGGATGACATCGATATCACATGGCAGAGAGGAGGCATCCTCCGAGCCCCTCAGCCAGCCCCTCGACAGTTCCACTTTCATACATTGTTGCAAAAGGCAGCCAAGTCATCGATGGCAAAACTTTTGGACCAAGTTTTTCCTGGCTTGCGTTTTTTATGCGCTTTAATTGCCCCCCAGGGTTTGCATCGACTGCTGCTGTGCGGGGGAGTTTGTCAACAGGCATTGAGTTACTGCCCCTGTCCCTGCCCCTCCCGCCTCCTTCCCTGCTCTGACACCTCCAGCCCTCGAGTGCGCGCGTTTCTGCCATTTATTGAGCATTTTAGCCTTTCATCGATGCTTTTTGGCTAAAATTATTTGGCTCATTTTAATTATTATAACCGCTAAGTACAGGCAGCAGCAACAACAATGCCACAAAAGCACACACACACACACACACACACACACAGTGTTGAGGGGCCTCATAATGTGCTGAGCGCTTGTTGGCGCCGAGGGGTGTGGCACACAAATTTTAACTGTTATGCGCTACGTAGGGTCGAGGCAATGGCTCCATGAAAACCAAAATGAGAATGCGAATGAGAATGAGAATGAGAATGAGAATGTTCTTGTCGATTCGGTACATTGTTCTAATACCCATTGTCCTGGCTGAAGAAAGGGCTCGCTTGTTGCCAAAGCTGATTAGTGTCGGCCCAATTGTTATGGGCCACTCTAATTGATCCCAGCTATGTATATATATATATTTATATAGAGCGCGTATCGATATCTGTCATCGGCTGTTCCCCACTTCAATTGTAAATTGTACTTAGTTTATTTGGTTCCTTGGAGTTCTGTATATTATAAAAGCGACAGTCATGTAGTTTGGCGCTGAAATGTGCATCTACTCATACATTATTATTATTATCGTCTCTCTGATTGTCATTGGACTCATTTTGATACATTTTCTAAAGCCCGAAAAGTGAAATCGCCTTACAACGCTATCAGGTATGTCTCTCTCTCTCTCTCTCTCTCTCTCTCTTTCTTTATATATGTTGATTCTTAGCGAATGATTGATTGTGATGAATATTGACTTACAGCAGTGTTGGGAAACGACTTTTATTGAATTTGTCTTAAGGCATGATAGATATTTCCTCACAGCAGTGTTGAACAACGACTTGTTTCACGTCTTTGATATCTTTGATTGATCATGATTGACATTGTCAGTCATCAGTGTAGGAAAAGCTGATATTATTATGGTCTCTCAGCAGTGTTTAATAACGAATTTCAGCTCAGATAGATATTGCCTCAACAGCGATTTGTTTCTACAGTGAAGAGCTTGGAAAGGTATTTGATAGCTTTGCTTGATCATGATTGATATAGACAAGCAACAGTTTTTGAAAACAGCTTAAAGCTGGCATTAAGAATGTATGGCAACAGCGCTTAATGACAACTTTCATGACTGATAGATATTGCTTTCCATTAGTGTTGAACAACTACGTATTTAAATACTAAAGAGTTAGGCTCATTGATAGCTTTGATTGAGCATGATTGATATTGTTCAACATCAGTGTAGGAAAACGTCTTGAAGCTGATATAAATATCGCCTAGCAGCAGTATTGGAAAACAACTTGCAGCTGTATTGCCTTTTCGGAGTGTTGAAAAACAACGTTCGTCATATTTCTAAAGAGAACTTGCGTATTACGCTCGATGTTGAGGTGTTGTTACTCTTTCCATTGAACATCCTTTATCCACGAGCTTTATAAGTCTTTCTCTTCAAGCTGTTATTCTCTCATGCTTCTGCGATTGTTCTCAAAATCTGTTGTATAGCATATACCTTCAATAGATGAAGATATTATCGCAGCAGTCTGGCCTCAGCTCTGTTGCCAGCTACAGCCCCCTATGCAGTTCATTAAACAATTATAATTATATAGCAACAGCAGCAGCAGCAGCAGCTGGCAGGACTTGCCGGCGGCGTATGAGTAATAATATTAATAAGCCGTCTTATTTGGCCGCCGCACGTAGACAATGTAAAACAACACGGCGTATGCGTAATTTTCTTGTCGTTATTATTTTACGGGCCAGCGAGCGAACAGTGTGCCAAGCAGTTGGTCTTGCTATTGCTCTAAGTCTTGGTCTTATCAGTTGGCTAAAGGCGTGCTCTGCCAGCAGGCAACAGGAGTCGAGCAACTCGACAGCCGGCGAAACTTTTTGGGCGTCGACGTTGGCTGCGTCTTGGATTTATGCGCTTGAATTTCACACCTTATTGCGTTGTTGCTGCTGGCGGCCTTAAAACAATTAGCGACGGTATTTTATTTTATTTATTTATATTTTTGTTTTTCTTGCCCCTTACCCCGCCCCTGCTGCCCGGCGGGCTTAAGCAACCCAATCCGCTTTCCAATTGCGAACTCAAACTGGAGTCTGGCCGTGGCCATGGTTGTTGTCTTAATTGGTTGCGCGCTGCTCAATGGTTTGTGTCTCGGCTGACAGTGCGTATGAATGCATTTTGGCTCGGTTTCATATTGTTCCAATCTCTCTCTCTCTCTCTCTTTTTGTTCAAGCTGCAGTGGCCGTATTGTTGCTGGCTGTTAACTTGACTTGGCTTAAACCCACCTGGCTGGGCGTCTGCCTGCTGGCTGGCTTCTCGTTTGGCCATAAAACTAAAATAATAGCCGCATAACATTTTATCTACCGCAGTAATAAATACTCAGTTAATTATAGCGAGCAACAACTGAGAGCGTGCACAATTGAGAAAACCAGAGAGAGTGAGAGAAGAAATCATTTTATAACATATGCTGAGAGGATGCGAGGTGCTAGCAAAAGCGAGAAGCATCAGTCGCACGAGAGTGGGAGCACATGATATAGAAAGTGGGAGAGGGAGGAGAAGTTGGTGATGCAGAGAGAGATATAGAAAGACGGAAAGAGAGAGCATGAGAGAGGAATCGAAAAAGAGACAGATAGAGAGTGAGACGGCTAGACTGAGAGAGGTAAGAAGAAAGATAGATAGGCACAGAAAGAGACAGTGAAAGAGGGAAAGAAAGATAAAAAGAGAGACGGCGAGACCAAGAGAGGAAGAAAGAGGGAGGAAGAGAGAGTTAGGGTCAGAAAGGGAAAGTAAGAGAGGGAAAGAAAGGGGGTAGAAAGAAAGAAAGAGCTAGAGAGAAGAAAAACATATGCGAGAGTAAGGCAGCACCGAGAAAAATGAAGAGAGGGAGAGAGAGCTAAAGAAAAGAGATAAAGAGTGATATCGGAACAAAGAAAACCAGCGTAAGAGAGATAGAAAATGACAGAGAGTCACACTCTACCCAATCTATATCCACTCAAAATAGGTACAGAATGCTATGTATATATAGATGCTACAATTTTTGAAATAGGCAGGAAAACTTTTAACTCACATGACAATTACAATACGAAAGCAACTAGCTAACTCGAGCTAAGTCTATCTTCTGTTTACTCAGACCTGGCTTATTGCAAGCAATTGATAATTAAGCACGAATCGATAAGTATCGACTATAGTTTCTTTTAAGAATGGTATGGATTCTCGAAGATCTCGTCTTGTGAAGTGCTTTGTAGCTCGAATGTAACTTTAATCAGGGTATCTGCCAGCAGTGAAACCCTTTCCATGCCTAAAGCGCTACAAAAATATATCGAAATGCTTCGAGTCTATCAGCTAATCCCAATGATGACTTATTTAGGTCGTTAAATAGTTCCAGCAAATTATAAATTTACAAAACAGCAAAAAATCTAAAAGAGATAATTGAAATCGCATTCAAATGGTTTTCACGTGCACAAATTTCATTTGATCGCAATTCAGGCAGTCGAGCTGAACCGTTCTAATTACAAAAATAATGGATAATATAATAATGATTAGACCGATCGGGCGAATACGACTGCGACCATAATTTGTAAATGTCGCTCACTAATTTTCACACTCTAACAAAAAAGAAACTGAAAACTCAATTTGAAATTAATTAAAAACAATCTTTTTTCTCTCTCCCTTTCTCTCTCTCTCTCTCTCTCTCTCTCTCTCTCAACTATTGCGTGATAGCAATTCGTCACGCAAGGCCGCCCAATCTCTAATAACCCATAAAAACGTAGTGCTCCATGGCATGGATCAACACTTCTCGACTGGAAACACAGCTGTAAAGATGCGTCTAAGCCTGAGCTACTTCCTGAGCCTTCTGCTGGTGCTGCTCTGCGGCCAGGCGCTGGTGGTAAGTCTCGAAATACGCCTTTGTGCACCACACAGCATGCACCACCTAACGCTCTCTCCCACTCTTGCAGAGCGCCCGACCGCAGGGTCCGTGCGGTCCGCCACCTAGTGGACCGCCGCCAAGTGGACCGCCTCCATCGGGCCCACCACCGGGCGGACGTTGCCCACCACCAGCCTCGACCACCGCCGCCACGGGCTAGGCGCGCACCACAAATTCCCTCAAATCATGGCAAAACACCTCTCCAGCCTTTTATCACCTATGTGTATATAGTATATACATTTATATATATATATATATATATATAGATATTTGCTTTTTTTTTGGTACCTCAACAGCTCTGTTGATTTCTCTTTAAATCTCTTTAAATACATGTGCGTAAATTTGCAAATCATAAAAAATTCAAAGATAACTAATTTGGCCAGGGAAATGCTTGGCTAGCTGAGCGAGTTTCTGGATAAATTGGAGAATTTATATAGTTGATATTAAGTGTGAAACATCAGCTATAGTGAGAAAGCTCTTGATTGGGTATAAGAAATATTAACGTTAGAGCATGAAGTATATACAGTGAAAGCTCTAGTCGCAGACAGTTTAATTTCAAAATTGGAAAAAGAGAATCTTGAAGATATTCTAAATATAGATAGCTCTTTACCCACAGAAGACAACAGCATTGAAATTCATATTACTAGTCATGAGATCATGGTAAAAAATTCTAGAGATATGCTCTGAGATGGCGGCATTTCAGAGATACCCGTTCGGCACCCGTGGGAACCGAATATTTCGATCCCGACGCCCACCTCTGCTCATAAGCATATCTCTAGAATATCTTACTGTGCCACCTTGATAAAGGGATGAAACACTTATCCGACCGTCCTGGAATTTTATAGAATCTTTCACAAGCCCCGAAAATCCCGATTCCGACGCCCACCTCTACATTGAACTAAGCTATTCAGCTGAAGAGATTATTGTGCACCCAATTCTTCAAAAAATTCGGACAAAAATACTGGAACCGTGGCTGTCCGCCCATGGGAGCTTTCACTGTAGTTGATATTAAGTGCGAGGCATCAGTTATATTGAGAAAACTCCTGATTAGGCACTAGAAATATTAAGGTTAGAGCATGATGATATATATATGGGATATGAAATGATAATGATATGATCTTTGATATATATTTGATTTTAGCAATGTTTTGCTCTCAACTTCAGCTTTTCGACTTTTACGACTCTTGGACTTCTTCTTTCTCTTGTCAACTTTGCTCTCATCCATCCATGATCCAAAGCTGTACTTCATTGTATGCAACTCTGTGCATATAAGAAGTTGAATTTAGTATTTGGCTGACTGCCTAAAGCTATATCCTCAACTTATAATAACAATGACTTTATGCTTCAGAAATTTGTAGATATACATATTCTAGAAAGGAATTAACTTTTATTTATATGCTTTCTCTTCAGCGTTCGCCTTTAGATCCATTATACTTTTCTTTTCTGGTTAACATTTCAGTTTCTTTCGCTTTTAATGGTAGTGTTGGTTAATCTTATATGTCTAGACGGGCCTGTTAAAACTAGTGTTGGTAAATCTGGTATATTATCAAACTAACATGCTTCAATATGTATTTACATGGGTCTATAACAGATAATTCATACATTTTGAAAGATAAAGCTTGAGAATCTCAGTCAGAATTGGTATATGAGATAAGGTTGCATTAAATTAGATATATATCAGAATATAAGAACCAGATTACATTTTTGGGCAGGTGTTAGACTTACCAAACAAAAGTTATCTTTCGAGAATGAGACTTGCCGAAAGAGAGATATAAATTAAATTAGGGCAGCTGTAATGTTACTTCAAAAGACGAAATCTCTGTAACAAACGAAGATTTTTCAAAATTTTAAATGATGGGAAGCAGATTAACACTTTCAGGTACTTTAACTATAATTTTGAAAAGGTTTAAAGTTAGAATATGGAACAGTTGAATCTAGAAGAAACTAATCATTCTAACTCTAATCTGATTTAGATCTCTTGGTTACCAAATGCTGTTGGTCTAATAATAATTAAATTAAAATCAATATTTGTCCATCTTTTCCACAACTTTAATTATGCTTTATGAATCAGATAACCATGAAATAAGTTCTCTCAATCAGTAAAGGAAATATTTTTGTCAAAATAGCTAAAAAAGAACTTAAAGCTAAAGACTTGGAGCTTCAGTTAATGAGCTAAAATATAGTAAATATATATAATTACAATCGATATTCATGCATAGTTAGTCACATAGCTAGCGGATGTAGTTGAGGAAGTCTGAGGAGCAAAACTGCCATCAGCTTTGTGTAAAAGGTTTCGGTTCGTGCCCAGTCCAGTTGAGTGCTCATTTAATTTGCCGTTCAATTCCACATTCGTTTCGGGTGTTGAATTTTTAATCACGCACACGCCTGACCCCAAAAAATGGAGCATAACGAAGGCTCAGGCAGTGCGCCAGGAGAGGGAGGGAGGGAGAGTGAAGGAGTCTGGTGTACACTGTACACAGAGCTCTCTCAGCTCTCAGCTTCAATTGAATATGCAAGCCAAGCGAGACTCAGCCAGGGACTGAGAGCGAGACAGAGTCTGGCCACCAAAAACTATGCAACACACACACACACACACACACACACACAGATGAAACAGGTCAACTCAATTTGGTCAGTCGCCAGCAGTCGAAAGTGGAGTTCGCTCCTGCCCACAAACGAATCCTGTGGAGCGCCCAGCGCTTTAAGTTTAGCTCATTAAATAATATCCTTTGGCCGGCTCTGCAGAAGGGGTCGAACGGGGCAGCACGGACGTCGCTTATCAAAATGTTGCCTGTCGAACGGGTGGGCTGGACTCGAGGGTTTGAGGGTTTTGTGGATTGCGGGCACAGGGCTTCTTTTGGGACATGGTTGATGGCGCAGTCGATGCGTTTGGCCTCTGAACTGCGCCACTTTTTGGTCAGCCCACGTGCTGGTCAGTACGCTCTCTCCCTCTCTCTGTGTGCCACTTGCTGGGACAGTTTTGTGAAAACGCTTTTAAATATTAAAATCCATGACGATTTCCAACGGAACATTTTCGCCATATAATTTTGTAGTTCGAGTTTCGTTTCGGAGGGGAGGGGGGTTCGGGTGAAGTCTGGGTGTCTGCCGCCCGTTGCGCATATTGAATTTATTTAATTAAGGGTTCCATGTGGCACACACACTCACACGCACACACACACATATACAACTGTATGTGACTCTCAGCTCGATGACTTCATTTTCAAAAGTATGCAACGATTCCTTTCTTTTTTTGTGCTGTATATTTCACAATAATTTGCACAAGTGGAAGGCGGCTCCCACCTCCCACTCAACTCCCCCTCCCCCTGACCAGGCAGACTGTGCCCCACAAGAGCAAATACGTGTCCATAGCTGTGCATAGTTTGGCCAGCAATGGGGCTACACACAACTATGGACTGTTTGCAGCTTCCTTTTTCTTTCTCTCTCTGTCGCTGTCTCTCTCTCTCTCTCTCTGTCTCCTTCTGGCATGTCACATTTCGACAGAGTGTTGTTGTTGTAATTATGAAATGAAGTGCAGAAGGAGCGTGGATGCCGCGGGGATAATTAATAGATGCCCAACAGGAGCACCCAAATCAAATGGGCTTCCAAATAATCGGCCACGAAAACCGCTAATACGCCGACATTGGCGTTGCCACAGAAAAAAAGCCAGAAAAACGCGACCAAAAATCAACACACAAAACACACAAACAACAGCATGTGGCATGGGACATGTCCGTGTGGCATGCGCCATGCGGCATAGCTGGCTAACGCAGTCAGCCAACATATGTGTGTGTGTGTGTGTGTATGTGTCTCTGCGTGTGTGTGTGTGTGTGCAGGTAATGCGTGATCCACGCTCTTTCTCTTTGCCTCCCTCTCTCGCCCTATCTCTTTATCTCCCTCTCTATCTCTCTCTCTCTCCATCTCTCTTTCTCTCTATCTCACTACATCTCCCTCTCTATCTCTCTCTCCATCTTTCTCTCCATATTTCTCTCCATCTTTCTCTCCATCTCTCTCTATCTTTCTCTCCATCTTTCTCTCCATCTCTCTCTCTCCATCTCTCTCTCTCCATATCTCTCTCCATCTTTCTCTCCATCTCTCTCCCTCTCTCTCCCTAGCTTTCTCTCTGACTATATCTTTCTACGTCTCTCTCTCTTTTTCTCTAAATCTCTCTCTATCTCTATCTCTTCGCAAATACCCTACTCAAAGCAGCTTTCAAAGACAAATTCTTGTTGAACTTAAGAAAATTTCTTTTTCATATATTTATCTTTAATTTCTCTATCTGTAGCCTTCATTAGCACAGAAGATATAGGGTTCGATCCCTACTGAGTTCGTAGTAACACGATCAACTCTATCAGCAAATTTACTTGATGTCAGAAGCAACAATTGAAATAAGAAGAAAAATTATCAAAAAAAAAATATTTCTTTATAAATAAGTTTACTTTAAGGATGTTGTATAAGTTATATAATAATATAGATACAATCTTAAATGCATACAGTTTTTTATATTTGCTTTAATTTACAATGCTTAAAAATAATCATTATCTGTGAATTTTAAAGATTACAGATTTCTCTATTTATCTTAAAACTGTTGATACAGATTTTTAGGTATTACTTGATATATATACAATACATATGTAGTTGTGGGAAAAGTAGTTATATATACATATTATATTACATCTTATATATTTTGATTTGAGCAAAGTTCTTTTGTGGTATTCACAGTGACTGTTAAAAGTTTGCCAACTGTGCAGAAATTTTCTTATACATATATATTGTATACATATATATATATATATGAATACTTTTTTATGCTCTTCTCTTATTTATTGGATCTTTCTCCCGAAGGAGTCCAACAATAATATAATAATATTAATTAACTAACAGTCATTTTGACTTTATAAGTGTTACGGTCCTCAAGGTTCTATTGCTGGGCTGGAAGGTCGTCAACATACCAAGGTACCCCAGTGATAGTTCTCAGGATCTTAAATATATTGGTAATAATTTAAGCTTCATCGTTAGATACTAAGAAAATTCTGATAATAAATAATCAGAATTCTAGACTTTAAGATATAATATATATACATATTAAAAATAAACAAACCTATTATATTTTTAGAAAATAATTCAAATGATATCAAAACAAAACTTTCAGAGCAAAAACTTTACCTTTCACAAATTTTTTTTTTTTTTATACAACAAAATTTATTTTGTTTAAGTCGGAGTGCTTGGTAAAGAGATATAACGTTCCAACCGAAATACATATTTAGTTAAGCGGCGCTGTATATCATTTCATAAATAGAAAATTATTAGAAAATGGGAAAAAATGTATTTCGAAATACAGTGAAACCTCAATATAACGAACCTCGCTATAACGATAAACTCAATATAACTAATTTTTTGTTAAGTCCCTTGAAAAAATCTTGTTTTATCGAAGTTTTTCATTCAAAACTGATTTCTGAGCCTGAAAGTCTCTACATAACGAAACAATTATTCAAGCACCTCTATACTACGAAGTCCGAAAAAAGAATTTTCATCAAAACAGATGAAAACAATATTTATAACGAAATTTGTTCAGATTTCTTTAAGTTTCATTATCACCAAGGTTCTACTAATAATCGAATCAATAGATATATGAAGAAGAATTTTGTGATATCTCTCACATTCGTCATATCGAGGTTTCACTGTACATGAAATTTGTACTCTAAGCATTTCTCATTATATAGATTAGCATAATATAGATAAAATATATATTAAAATTTGATGAAACATATATATGATATATATTAGGTATATGTATATGTGATCTCTTATATCAAAAGTTTTTATATGGAAAAATTGCTTTAATCTAGGCATAACTCTGTAAAATAATATAATAAATATTATTGTAATTTGATAAATACTAGAGCTCTGCTGTAAAAACTTCCTCAAGCTGATGCTCTTCGCAGTCATTTACTGTTTGCTTGCAGCTTTTTGGCAAGTGCATAAAAACAACAAACAGACAAGTCTCGGCGAAAGTGTTGGGGGGTGTTGAAGGTGGCGGGGGCGTGGGCGGGGCCATGGACAATTTTTGGCTGGCCGCCTGTTGGCCGTTGAGTGGACGCGAGTGCGTCGCGATAATAATGATAAACATCACGCTGGGCAGGCGTGAGGCATGTGTGGCATGTGGCAGCAGGGACTCCGGGCCGCGGTCCGGGCTAGGGGCACGCACTTTCGCTGCGACGCGACTACGTCAAAAAGTTTGTTTTGACAAATGATGTTGCTGACATTTCGTGTCGCTCTGCCAGCCCTCCCACGCCTCTGCTATGCAGGACCTGCAGCATTCAGTGTCCTTGGCCGTTGCCAAATACACACACACACACACACACACACACACACGAAGCGTTGCCTAATGAACTTTTGTTTGCCTCGTCGACAATTGACAACGAAATTATGAACACAAAAGCGAGCGAGAGTCCTGCCCAAAGTCCTGGCCGCCTGTCTGTTAACCAACGGCTCAACAAGTCAACTGCCAAATTGCAAAATTCAATGAAAAATTGATTTGATATCGGAAATATCAGAAAACATAAGAAAATTAATTTTATTTTAATTTTGGAATAAATAGAAAAAAAAACGTAAAATAACATATTTATTAAATAAAATTAATAAAAAAATACTTTACACCACAAACCTTTCCATATATTACCTCAGATAAACGACTTCTGCAGGCAGTTTCACTCACAAACCTGTCGCTGGCTGATTTGAGTTATTCTACGTTTGCGCTCAAGAGCGCTGCTATTTATTTCCACTCAATTTCCCCGCTCGAGCGGCGTACGTTTTCGAAAAGGGGAAACAGTTCGAATTTGAGCTGTTCGAAACGTGCACAGCGAACCGCAGCCAAACGCACTCAAAGAGGGGCAGCCGAAGAGCGCAACCGACTCGGCAAAGCGAGCGAGCGAGCAGCCGGCCGAGCTAGCGAGTGAGCGAGACACCAGCATCAGCTGAGTGTCACTCAAAGCAGCAGGGGGCAGGGCCTTGGTACACAAAGCGGGCAGCCGATTTCTTCAAATAGTTCCAAATGCAAATGGCGGCCGGCTGGCCAGAGACAGGTTTATCAATAATCAGCTGGAAATTGGCTAACAAATATATTTTTAATATATTTTGCCTCTTTTTACTTTTATTGCTTTGTTTATTTTGTAAAATTTATTTATTCTCATTACTTTTTGTTTGTAGCTCGCTTGTGTAATTTGGCTTAGAGGCTTATCGCGTCTGCTGGCCACAAGATCAAATTCAGCGACAAGTGCGTGCTGCCCGCTTGGGTTGCATTGTATGCAAATGCAGTCGCAAGTACATTTGTGGTGCGTGCCACAGGCAACTTGCCGCAGGCAACTGGCAACTGGCAACTTGTAAACGATTATCAATTTGTCATAAATGGATGGGGCTGCCGCTGATAGATGTTGTTCGCCCCGGCCACAGGCAATTGGCCAAAAAGGTGCATCTGCCCGCCGCGATAGGCCCACAAGAGACTCTCCTGAGAGAGCGAGAGAGGGAGCCCAGCCAAAAATGGGTCAAACACACACAGAGGGAGACGGAGCCACTTGTAGATGTTAATCGCATTTGATTTAAATACAACTTTGGCTAATTTATGTCGGCGACTGTCAACGCTCCGGCCACTTCCTGCCTCTGGCTCCATTGTCCTAGTCGCATTTGCCGCATTTGGCAGCCCTGGCACACGACTAGATCCTAACTACGAGAGAAAGGTCAGCGGCTCGCGGCCCGCAACGATCTGCAATGCGGAACACACAGATTGCAGTCCGAAAGCCTACCCGACTGCCTGATACCCTGTACATCAACTCTAGCAGTTGTCGTCAGACTTCTCTGATTGACTTGCCGAAAAGTGCTTCAATTTCTTTGATATATTGCTAAAAGTATATATATATGTGACTTTATATAGATTATCTATATATCTTTAATCCATTGCTAATAGCATAGATATAAACATACTGTTCGGCATATATATTTTGACCTAACAATGCCTCAACTACTTTTACAATTCTTTCTTATTTTAAGAGAAAAAAATTATTCAAATTATTTTGTTTACAGTTAGTTTTAATGTATAAGACTAGAAAAATAATAATTCTTCTTTGTAAAAATGGAATTTCTATAATAAAAAAAAACAATAGGTAGCTTAAGTATTTTGAAAACATTTTGTTTAACCACAAAATAATGATATTCAATTCAATTTAAATTTAAAATTAATGAAAAACATAACCTCATTTGACATCTTTGAACTTTTGAAGAGGGTTTCGAATGGAATCCATCAAGATTTGAAGGTACTTTAAAGAAATTCCATGTCACTCCTCAGTAATTGTTTCTTCCCTTATCCTAGTCTCTTATCATTTTCGATAATAATCAAAACTTTGGGATCTCTAATCTACAATTTCCAAGCCAACTTCTCTCAAAAATTTGTTAATCCTTTCGCCTTTCAGCAAGGATCGTTGTAAAGACTTCCCCGATCAATCTATAGATGAAGAAATATGCATGATATGATAGATATGCTATATATAGATGATCTATTCTAAGAATCTGTCTTGCTTTAACTTTTGTGTTGGAAAGTCTATGTGAAATACTTTTCCTCTTATCTCTGTTAGAGCCTCACAAATACAGGGTATATTGCTTAAGAACAGAGGCTGTATTGATACCAGACAAAAAAAAGTCTAGCTAGTCTAGTAGCGTCTCTTTATTTATCTGAAGTTCCACAGAAATAAGTAATTAAAATTCCTGAGACTTTTGGCTAAGCTAAAGGCAAAAGTGATATAAGTGGGTTTAGGTTGAGTGCGCGCCAAATAAACAGCCGCAAATATGTCGAAAACAATAAATTTGCAAAAGGATGCCACACACACACACACACACACACACACACGCACGCACACAGAGAGGGACTCTCAATGGCATTTTGCATAGTTGGAGGCGTTTTAGATGAAAGGATTCGTCTGGCTGTTTGGACGCGTCGCTGGGTCCTGGCAAGTCGTCAGCCAAATATTTGCCGCGACGCGCACTTTATTATTATCCTTTTATTATCAATGAAAATACACGCACACGCACACACACACGCACACACATTCACACAGAGGTAAACCGCAGTAAAGCAAACAAAAAACTAGCCGTATGCATTGGAGCGCGCTGATTATTATTATCCAACGCAAAGCAGTCCAAAAAAGGGACGCACACACACACACACACACAAATACACACACACACACACACACACTCAGTCAAGCTGGGCTATTGAATTAACGCGTTGCACATGTGATTCCCGCACAACTCTTCAATTAATCTCACCTTTTCAGCACACATACACACACACTCTCACACACACACACACACATATATATATATATATATATATATACATACATATGTATATGGACTTCCCTCTCTCCGCTGTCTGCTGGCAAAACTACTCGTAAAATCAACTTTTGTTTTTCAAAGGCAAATCATCAATTGTGAAGCCCCTTTGCCACGCCCCTGCACCTTGGCGCCCCCCAGCCATGGGTAGATATATTTATGGAAGCGTAGTTTAGCATTTGCTTGTTTGTGTATCGTGAGTTGGGACTGAAGCTCTAAGAACTATTAAATGCATTTGACAGCTGCTTTGAATTTCAGCGAATGAATAGAGATAGCTGAAGAGAGAGAGAGAGAGAGAGAGAGAGAGAGAGAGAGAGAGAGAGAGAGAGAGAGAGAGAGAGTGGGAAAGCTTAAGGAAACTCGAATATCGCAAGAGTTATTGGGCAAACATAATTGAATTATTCAATTAAAATAATAGACAAATGTGAAAATGATATTTCTGAGATTGTTACGAATAGTTTAGATATGCAAAGTCTTATAGACAATCTTTGATGAATACGAATTGCATTAGGATGAAGCAATTATAAGTTAGACTTTCTCTCTCTCTTCTCTGTTTTTATAATTTTATACGATTCACATTACACATCACATCAAGAGTCGAATATTGAAACTAAATTGTATTTAAGATGAGTGTTTTCAGTTGAGTGTAAATGCTGAAGCTCAAGTCTCTACTATTTTATATATGTTTTATTTTGGTTTTAAGGGGTGATCCAAAATCGGAATTAATTATAATCTGTAAGTTCATTATAGCAAGCAATACAGTAAATTTCTTTAGCTTATATGGGCTTCAAGTTATGGCTTTAAAACAAATCGATTGTTATCGATAATAAAGAAATTGGATAAGAAAAAATTCATATTTGAAATCTGTAACTTTTGTAGTTGAACAGACGGACGGAAAGACAGATGTACGGATGAACGGAAAGACGGGAGGACGGATGGAAAGGCAGACAGACAGACAGACAGATAGGTAGATAGATAGACAGATAGATAGATAGAAAAATAGATAGATAGGTAGACAGAGAGATATATAGATAGATATACACATAGATAGCTTGATAGATAGATAGATCGATAGATAGACAGATAGATAGATTTACATATAGATAGCTTGATAGATAGATAGACAGAGAGATAGATAGATAGATAGATAGATATACATACAGGTATATAGATGGATAGATAGATAGTTATTTCGCGTAGACTACGCAGTGCTTGTATACCATCATAGTCAATCAATGGCCTATCTATCATCATCAATCATAGAAATTAAATTTAGAAGTAATTCGTATAGTAATAAGTAAGAAAGCTCCAGTCGGATCTGCCCGACTAGGAGATGCCCTGAGCCAAGTCCGAGGGGATGTGCTTTACAATCGAGCTTACATCTTTTATCTTTATATATTCATCTATGCGCACACACACACACGCACACATATACACATGCACACAGAGAAACGTGCGGCAGCGCACGGACGGACAGACGGACAGGGCGAAATCGACTCAGCTCGTCGAACTGATCAAGAATATAAATACTTTATGGGGTCTGCCACGCCTCCATCTGGCCATTATTATTATTATACCCTGTTTTCCCATTTTCAATGTGTTCAGGGTATGAAAATAGATACGAATTAATGAATATGCTTTGGATTCTTACAGGTATTTTAGCTGAAACAATCAAGAGCTTAGCTATAGAGCTGGTATTTTATGGAATCGTATCTATGCCTTATAGATATATAGATATGTATGAGTATGCATGTGTGTGTGTGTGTGTATATGTGAGCTGCATGTGCATAAATAGATGCCAGCTGCGATTTCGCAGCACTCAAGTGTCAGCTGCATGTGGAGCCATGTCCAAGCAGACAGACAGACAGAGAGAGAGAGAGAGAGAGAGAGAGGGAGAGGGAGAGACTCTAAGCCCATGTAAGTCCAGAGGACTCATACGCGATTTGTGCATTACATTTGAGGTCTCGGTTTCGGGTTTTGGGTTTTGGCAGCGAATGCAGCTGTAAAAAATTATAATAACGCGGCCTGAAAGTATGCAGCGCACGTTTGACAGGCAGACAAACAGAGCGGCGTTTGACAAAAAAGCGCAGCCGAGTGGGGCCGGAGTGGGGCGGGAGTGGGGCGGGAGTGGGGCGGGAGTGACAGGTGGGGCTCGAGTGGATGCACACACACGCAAAACGCAGCTCATTGTCGGGCTGCCTGACCGAAAGTGCTTGAAAGAGCGAACGCCAGCAAAAGGTGTCCTGCGCAAGGACATGCTAATGTTATTTTTATATTACTCGCAACACGGCAGCGTCAGCTACTTAAAAGGGCCGCCTTTTGTTTTTGGCCATGCATGTGTTTAATTTTAATGAAATTAACGCGTGTAATGGCAGCCACGCCCCCAACGACAACAGAGAAAAAAAGGAGCAAGCATATGTAGCGAGTCCTTGTTGGCCTTTTTGTGTGTGTTTGTTGCTAATCTGCTGTCCGTTCGTCTGCTTTTGATGTATGTCATGCATGGGTCGTCTTGCACCTGGAGTGGGCGGGCAAACGTGTTAAATGTTAATTAAAAAGCAGCCGTTGTAACTGTAACAATTGCGGACTATGCGTGCCACAGCCCGGCAAGGAATCTGCCCGAAGATGCGGCTTAGTGCAGCTAGCACAGCTTCCACGAAAAGCTGCACATAAACACTCCTAATTAAGGACGTCGCTTGCCTTTAACTTGCGCCACGACGGCGCTTAATTGGCCAGCGTTCTTTTTGCCAACAAAGTGGCAAACAAACGAACAGGTTAACAAGGGACACACACACACACAGAGAGAGAGAGATCCTTCTGCTCGCACGCAGCTCCAACCGCAGGCTGGACCAAATCGTCTGCCTAGCCAAATAAAATGTCATCTTAAATATAATTTTCGCGTATTTTTCTTTGCTACGTGCTGTTTGTTTCGCGTTCCGCTTTGCTTTGGGCTTTGCAGCAGAAGAAAAGATTTGCAAGCGGTCGCATATGTGAGCCGACACTGTCCTTCCTCTCCTCCTGCCACCCTAGTCCCTGGCCCTGGCTTGACAGTTGCAACATTTTCCCTTTTTTTGGGCGCTACAATTGAGAGCGAATGCATTTGGACTTGCAAAAACTTGATTTTTATAGAAACAAGATATTGACTAAGCTTGCAAGTCTAACATTTCTCAGTCCCCTGACCTGATATCGCCTTCCTTCCTTCCTTTTTCCCTAAATTTCACATTAAGCTTCTTCACTTTGATCTCATTATATCTCATAGTTAACCAATTGCAAGTCTAACCTTTCTTAGTCACCTGGCCTTTAGTTTAGTCAAATCATTGATATCGCCTCCTTCCCTAAATTTCTAGTCATCTGCCCTTAAGTTTAGTCAGATCATTGCTATCGCCTTGCCTCCTTAGTCCTTCCCTAAAATTCACTTTAAGCTTCTTTATTTTGATCTCATTATATCTCATAGTTATCCAATTGCAAGTCTAACCTTTCTTAGTCCCCTAGCCGTTAGTCAGATCATATCGTCATATCGCCTTCCTTCCTTCCTCCTCTTTCCTCCTTCCTAGATTTCACATTAAGCTTCACTTTGATCTCGTAGCTCATAGTCAACCAATTGCTAAGACTATAGCCCGACTACAGTCACTCAATTTGTTCAAATGCCGCATCGTGCACACTACACACACCTACTCACTCACACACACACACACAGAGACGAGCCCACGCAAAACCGCGTGGGCTTAGGTGTAGCTGCCTACAAAGGAAACAAAAAATAGAAACCACTGCGAACTGTTTGTATGAAAAACTTGCCACAACGCGCCTTGTTGGTGGTCGGAGATAAACGCATAAATGACGAGCAGAAATCTTTTTGCCGGGGCATTTTCTTGAATCTCCTCTAACCTAACCACCTCCAGCCCCGCCCTCTTCCCCCGCTGGCACCAATGTTAAAAAGCATTTTTTTGTTAAGCCTTTCAGAAAAAACGTCGCTTACCGCGGCACAGGACAGCCCAAATAGAGGCGAGCGGAGGCGGGGCGGGGGCGTGGCATGTGTAAAAATTATAAGAATTTCGCTCTCAAGTTCTTTACTCGGTGTATGTGGTTTTGGCCTCATCTTCTGCTGCTGCTACTGCCTCCTCTTCTTCTTCTTCACTTTTTTTTGTAGCATTTGCAAAATATGCATGATGTGTTTTTTGTACCTTTATTTTTTTATTTTTTGCTAGCTTCCTTTTCTTTTGCAGCTGCTGTATTTATTTTATTAAGAATGTGTAAATTTCTACTTTATGCAAAAGCAGCGGCCGCGACTTCTTAGCATTTTTGCCCATTTAAAAAAGAAAATACCAAAAAAAAAAAGAAGAGAAAAAATGCCAACTGCCTTTGGAGCAATGTGTTTGATGCTGTCTACGGACTAAGACTTGGCTTAAAGCTAGTCTTAAAGCCAGGCTATGACAATTTCTAAGCAAGCACATACACACACACAGACACATGTGGAGTCCTCGATGTTGTCCGCTCGCTGCTGCTGGTCTTTGGCAGCTGGAACCAGATCTTAAGCCATTAATCGCATTGGTGTTTATTTAGCTTGTAATTACATTCATTTATTTACTTATTGACTGTGTCGACGGAGCAGACTCCCCAAATAACTAACAATATTCGGGGCAGCACGGGCAGCACGGGCCCAGCTCCAGCAAGGACTCTGACCTAGAGCGTGGCCAACCCCCATTAAAAGCCAATATCTTTGAGCTGCCAGCAGCCGCAGCGAAATAAGAAAAAATGTCTTTGAATGACTGACAATCAATTTGGCTTGACTGCATGCCAAGGGCCAGGGGGCCGGGCTAACAGCGACTGGTCTCGTGTCGCCTTAACGAACGTTGAAAATTACTTTGACATAAGTTAATTAATCTTTGGCGCGCAAAGTTCGTGTTTGAAATATTGCATAGATCCGCAAAAGCAAAACAAAAATGTTTGCGAACCGCAAGGCAGCCAGCCGCCAGGAAGTGAGCACCACTAAGCACCCAAAAGCTGACTGACTGACTGACTGAGTGACTGCCAGACTGACTGACCCTGTCTGTCTCTCCGTCCGTCCGTCCGTCCGTCCGTCCGACATGAATGAAATATTTGTCAATGAGTATTGCTAATTTACAAGTTTGATTTGTGCGCTCGCCATTTCCACCTCCACTTCCTGGAGATAGGCCAGGTCGGCCAGGACCTCGGCCAGGACGTTGCCAGACCTTGAGAAATTGCCAGGGCATTCTTTTGGCTAGCCGTACATAAATAAAATTAAACACACTAACGTGTTATCCGTGTTTCGTACTTCCCTCAAAGTTCCACAAGCACAAACTTTTACCTCGTCGTCTGTCTTGTGCAAGTGTGAGTGTGTGTGTGTGTGTGTGTGTGTGTATTCACTTTAAGATTCAAGACGTTGTCCGTTGAACTGCAACTTAAAACTGATTAGCCTAACTCACAAGCTAAGAGCAGCTCCAACTTTAGGAATGTGATAATTTGCATAGGAAATTTTCCTTCCTTTATGAGGGTCTCAGCAAGATCAATTATATTTTTTACAGATTGAAGCCGTCTAAAGCTTAATATTTATCGTTCTGGCCTTCCCTTTATTTTACCCTTGTTATATTATGGATATTATCATAAAATATATTTAGTTCTTCAGTTCAATAACCAGGTCTTAGAAATACATATAGATATGGATTAAATACTGTCCAATTTTCAATATCGCAAAGCAGTAAATCAATCAAGTCGAGGATACTTTACTAGAGAAAGTATGCCTTAAGCCTAATGATGCCAGATCCAATCTCCTCCTTTGTGCTGTCTCCAGAAACAAGAAAAAAAAAGAAATGTCCGAGCAAAACCCACAAAATCAATGAGCCTTGCCATATGCGGCTGTTGCTTGGAGTGGGTTGCGGTGGTGTCGTGATAGTTCTTAGCTCTGAAGTGGACCACCTAGCGGGATACAAAGCGAGTCCTGGCCGAGTCCTTTGCAGTCATTTCTCATACAATTGCCACTGTCATTTGGCTGTCGCCTGAGCGCCAGCGAGGGAGGAAAGGAGAGCAACTTGTAATGGACTTTAATCAATTAATTTGAAAACGCTTTTCATTGGCAATGCGACAATGGCAGGGGGCGGGTTGGAGGGGGCTTGTCTGTGGACAATGCGAGCAAGCGTCTGGCCTGGTCGCTGGCCACTTTCTTGCAGAGACCCAAAACCCGAGCTTCGAGACAAACGGAAATACATGGCCAAACCGATGCCAAAAATGTAACTGCCGGAGGCCGGTGGAGCGGGATGAGGCGGGTTGAGGACAAGAAAAAGAATAAATAAACAACCCGCAGGCAGTCAGCCAGCAGGCAGCAGGCAGGAGCAGACGGAGCTGCCGAGCGACAAGGAACAGGACACAACGAACGCACTTAAAACACAATGATGCTCATTGTGTCTGACAGCCTTGGCGGCGGGCAAAGGACGAACAACAACTGGGGACAACTGTGGAGCTCAGCCAGCAGGGCAGCGACTATATGTGTATATGTGTGTGTGTGCGTGAGGGGGGTGGTTGGCATTGCTGATCCGCTGGAGCCACACACACCTAAGATGACGACGTCGACGATGTCGTGGCTGTTGGCGTCGTCTGTCTGTGCCCGTGCCCAGCTCTCTCTTTCTCTCTCTCTGATCCGCTGGCACTTTGATTACGCATTGGCTTTGCCAGCTGCCTGCCGTCCTTTAGCTCCTGGTTAAGTCCTGCTCCAACTCCAGCGTCTTTCTCCTTTCTCCTTTCTTTTTTTGGCATTTGCGTTTGTTGTCCTTTTGGCACTTCAGTTTGATTTCGTTTGCTGCTTGGCTTTGCCTTGTTGTCCTGCTGTTGTTTAGCTCTCCTGTTGTCCTGTTGTTCTGCTGTCCCGCTCTTCCGCTGCTCGAGCCGTCCTGTTTTGGTCACGCACTTTTTGGCGTCGTGGCGCTCCGGCGCAATTAAAGCACGGACTGGGACGCGCCACTTGAGTGTGTTTGCGAGTCATTGAAAACAAATTAGTGTCGATGAAGTCAAAAGGTTCAACTTAGCGACTGGCCACTGTCAACGAGAGCCCAGAGAGAAAGTCAAAGGGTACAAATAACAATGTCAAAGTTTATAAAGATCTAATCACAGCAATAATAAGGGTTCGAATAAGTTCTATGTATAAAACTTGTTCTGATAAATCAAAAGTTATGCTTTGATCTTGAATTTGTTTAAGGCACATCCTCTTGTTAATCATATCTTATTCATATATAATCTATAAGATCTTCAGAAACTTCTTCACTCGATCGTTCCAGGTTTCTTTCACTTGCACCAAAAGAATGCAAACTCATAAAGAATTAAAGAGAGGAGTGAGAGACATTTGCTTGCTGGCTTATTTCCGTTTCCGTTCCGCTTTGCTTCTCCTTCATTCTGTATTCTCTACACTCCACTCTCCCTCTTTCTCCCATTGTGACTTGAGCGCTGAACGGTGAACAGAAACGTCAACCAATTTCAAGTCACAATGACACCGAGAGGCGACATTGGCGCTGGACCCTGCAAATGGCAAGAAATCAGCGTCAGCTCAGCCAGAGGAAAAAGCAGCAGCAATTAGAGTATATCAGCTCGACTAGTAGATACTCTGCAAGCTGACTTGAAGTTGTCTATCAGATATGTGAAGGCAAAAAGATGTTAGCTGTATTCCTATAGAGATAAGAAAAACTTTAGCTATTCAATAAAAATTGTTTATATTTTCAATATATTTCTTAAAGTCTTTCTGATTTGTGTAGGTCCTTACACGCTTTTTGTATGTAAACCATCGTTGAGTAACGCTACTCTCTTGCTTGTCGACACGTTTTACAGGGTATACAAATAGAATGAAACGCAGCTGGAAAAGAATTAAATCAAGAACTCATTAAGGCGCCGGATGCAATCACACTTTGCGCCATTCAACTAGCCACTCGCTCTATACCTCTCTCCCTCACTCACTCACTCACTCACTCCCTCTCTCTTTCTCTCTCGCTCAAGCTATAGCGCGAGGCTCTATATAAAAATGGCGTCAACACACAGTGGGAATGTCGCCGCCGCAGTTGCTCTCTGCATCGCTGTTGCCGTCTGCGTCGCCGCTTGCGTCGCCGTCTGCGTCTGCGTCCGCGTCGCTGTCGCCGTTTGCCGCAAAAGTGCGCACAATTATTCATTAACTTTGCACCGGAAAAGCAGAGAAATTAAAAACTGCCAACGCCAGGATAAATAGGGACAAAGTGCAGAAATTAAAAATATGAGAAATAGTACAGAGAGCATGCAAAAAAAAAAAAAAAAAAAAAAAAAAACAACACACAAAACAAATGGGAAAAAAGAGGCGAAAAAAAAAACGAAAAAAGTAAAGTAATGCAGAAGAGGAAGAGAACGAACGCAGAGACTCAGGCTGAGCTAAAAGCCGAGAGTAGCCATGGCAAATGCTTAAATAACGGCACCCAGTGTTGAAGCAGGGGCCGGCGCAGGGGCCGGGGCCTGCAGTGGGGTTCACAACTAATAAAACAAAAGTCAAAAGTCCTTAAGCGCAATGAAGAAGCTAAAAATGCAACGCTGCAGCAGCAGCGGCAGCGGCAGCGGCAGCGGCGACAGCTTAAACTACAAAAAGAGCGCGACACTAAGTGAAGGGGGCTTCGGAGGGGGGTGGTGGGGGCTGAGCACGGAAAAGGGTTAAGGCTGATGAGCTGATGCTGATGCTGATGCTGATGCTGCTGCTGTCGACCCGCAGTCGGCGTAATGAGCGCGCCCGCCGCTGCGGGCAACCATAAAAATCTCATACAATCTCCGAAACCCCCCCCCCCTCCTCTTCTCAACATCCTCCCACTCCCCAGTCAGCTCAGCTCATAGCTGGCACGCCATTTGACTGCCCGGCCAGCATTTGGCGCAGTGCAGCCATCGCGCGACGCCTGAAAGCATGCAGCACTTATTGTTTTATTCGCCAACGTGGAAGGCGATGCTGGAGACGTGGAACCGTAGGAGCCGCAGGAGGGGGCTAGGAGCGCTCGTTGGTGACGATGGCAGCATATCCGCTCCACGTCACTTGTGATAATTGCGTGCAGCCGGTAGCCGGAGCCCACCTACCTACTTTACGCTCGGGCCCAACCCGTCCTGCTCTCGCTCGCCCTGCTGCAATTCTAAGAAACGCAAAATCTGGCAACGCCAAGCCAAGTGACACATGCAAAAAGGCGCGACCCGAAGCCCTTAGACGGCCTCCTCAACCGACTGTGAAGCCTTTGTGCATATCGCGAACCGGATCAGCGCCAGCGACAACTACCAAACGAGGCTAAAACAAAAAGGCCAAAAACAAGAAGAGAAGGCGGTACAGCAAGCCAAAAGGGCGCACACAACAAAAATGGAAAAAAAAATAAGAAAAGTACAACAAAATTTGCAGCAGAGAAATGCGAAATAAAAATTCATAATTACGTTTACGCCGGTAATTAAAAATTATTGTAATACACGCAATGGGCAGCTCGCCACGCCCACCGCCCACCGCCCTCTGCCACCCGCCAAATGCGACTCATGTGGCCAGCACAATCGAGAACGGCTCCAAGTCCGGGGCAGCTGCCACAGCGGTCGGCTGCACAAATCACGGAAGCCGCCACAGAAAAAGTTCCAAAAGCCAAAAAAAAAAAACAGAAAGGATGTGAGGACTCGAGGATGCGAGGATGCGTCTGGTAGACGACAGCAGCGGTAATTACATGATAAAAACTATTTAAGTGGTTGCCAGATATGCAAAAGCGAGAGAGAGAGAGAGAGAGAGAGGGAGGGAGAGTGGTAGAGAAAGGGAGATGCAAATGCAGGCGCCAACGGAAGGCGCTGGATTGTGCTGACATTGCTGTCCAAGGACTAAGAGAGCTGATTAAAATTATGTATTTAAACTTTATTAGATAGTTAGTTACTAAAAATATTTATATAATATAATATAGATATACATAATATTTAAAAAAAATATTGGCAAAACAAATTCTTTCTTCAAGAAATTTAATAAAAAAAACAATTTTTTTTAAATTTACAAAAACAATTTTAGAGTGAAGAAGCAGTACTTTCAGATACAATAACTGTTTTTTTTTTTGAAGATAAATAATTGTCTGGATGTTAAAGTACTTCAAAAGTACACTTAAGCTTGTTTCTTGAAGTGTTAAGCTCGAGTTTTTGCCAGAAAAGGAAGAGGCAAATTCTAGTTTCCGATTCGAGTTCGTCAAAATTAGACTCATTCCTATTTAGAAAATTGCATATTTTGTTGGACAGTGTAATTTATAGCAAATTTACATAACTTAGTCAAAACTCTTCCACTAGAACTATAAATCTGTCAAAAACTCTTAGAATTATACATAAATTTGTTTGACTATATTGTGAAGTTTCACAAAACATATTGAAATGGATCGAATAATATTATGATTTTATTCAAAACAGATTTTTTAGCATTATTCATATAAGGTACATAGTATTGTTATATATATAAAGCTCTGTCGTAAGAAGCGGCGACAGCAAGAGCATGTATTATCTATATTATGGCGGACAGCCACGATTCCAGTATTTTTGTCCGCCTGCGGGAGATGTCAAAGAGTTAGCTGTACAATAATCACTTTGATTTGTAATATTAATTTCAATGTTGTTGTCTTCTGTGAGTAAAGAGCTATCTACATTTAAAAAATCTTCAAGATTGTCTTTTACAAATTTTCAAATTAAACTTAATTATGATCTATTACAAAGGGTTTCTTGTCCGCCTGCGAGAGACGTTTTGTATAAAAATCCCGCCCACGGGAACGGATTTTGTATGAATATCAATCAAAAAATCTTGGGACTATAAAATTCGTCCGGCTACTTGAGCTGTCTACCTGCGGGAGCTGTTCGCGACTAGAGCTTTCACTGTATATGCAGAAGGCATATACCTAAAACATATACATAAGGCCACCACAGGCTCGCTAAGTAGTCGATCGGATTACAATTGCACTGATCGCGTTTATGTATTGTATATATTGAAGAATACACTACATAAGGCTAGACGTATGTCAGTATAATACCGAACATACTATATAACAATATATTACATTTAAAGTTATTTCGTATCCCACACTATCTATGCCCTATACCTTCCTCCTCTCTCTTTCCTTTGTCTCTTCTTTCACTCTATTTCACTCTCTGTCTCTCTCTCTCACACTCTCCCTCTCTCTTCTCTCTATCTCTTTCTCTCTCTCACTCTCTCTCTCTCACTCTCCCTCTCTGTTCTCTCTATCTCTCTCTCTCTCTCTCTCTCTCTATCTCTCTACATCCTGGCACCTTTTGCTGCTCTAAAAAACTCGCGCTTTTATCAATACAATTAAAATTTTTAATCAAAATAATTAAATCATATTCCATTGATGGCACAAGCGATTACACAAAAGCGATGGCGCCGACAATGACGATGTTGTCGTGCGTCAAGCCATCAAAGTGAAAATTCAAAGGCCACGCCACCGCCCTCGCCGCCCCCTACGCCCATGTCGGCAGCATCAGCGGGCACTTAAATTACGCACACATCGTTAAACGCGCGTTTGCAAATTGAACAATATTTGAAAAATTACAACAAAAAGTGAAAGAGAATCAGCCAAATTGAAGCCCCTGCCACACCCACCATATGGAGTGCAAAAAAAAAAGCAGAAAAGAAATTTGCGAAATTTTTTATTAATGTTGCCGACGGCCAAAAGCCGCGCAGCTCGTTAGCAACTTAAGCTGAGACGTCGACGACGACAAAAGGCAAACGTCAATGCGCCGTCGAATTGGCAACATATTTGCGAACAGCACGACGCGCGAATGAAACCCGCTGCCCCGCCGACCCACCGACCCACCGAGCCGCCGAGCAGCTGCCACCACCCAGCCCGCGGCATATGCGCGCCATATAGCAGCAGGAATAAAAAAAGCCTAGCCAAGAGTGAGCGCTGCCTGCACGGCAACGGCAACGGCAACGGCAACGGCAACGGCAACGGCAACGGCATGTGAAGCATCCCCGCCCCACAGACCGCTTCAGAGGCGAGCCACAGCCCCACCGCCTGCTCGCGAGCCTTGCCGCGTGTTTGATTACCACGCGCGGTTACACGCAAAACAACGCAATTTTCGGCATGCATGCCGCCAGTCGCAGCACCACGCCACAAGCCAAGCCATGGCGAAACCACCCAAGAGCCAGGCCGACGGGGTGGTGCGAGGTCAGGGGGTCGATGGGTCGGGCGGCTGCTGTTCAATACCGGGGGTCGCGCTCGAGCCGCAAGAAAAATCGCACAAAATCCCACTTGACAGGCGTAGTTAGCGGGCATCAGCATCAAATGCAAATATCAGTCATGTTGCCAGCTAGCGAGGGTAGCTCAAGCAGTTGCCGAAGCTGTAAGTTGATATATTTATATGTGCATATGTTTTCATTATATACATGTATAAATAAGATGTGTTTAAATACATATTTATATATTATTCGATTAGCTATATTTTATATAAAATTCTTAAGTTTCACATTTCCGTTCAAAGCAGTGGAAAATGGGTGAAAGATATCTTTTATAAGATTTATTAAGCTTTAAGTTGAAAGACAGAGAGCCAAGTGAACATTTGAAAAAGTTTCTTTGAATTTGGAAAGTTTACTTTTTGAATATAGTTTCTATTATCAGCCATAAAAGTATATGGTATATATATAGTAGGCATAGTCAGTCATATTTGGATCTTTAAACATTATTTAAGCTTTTCAATCAGGTGAATCAAATATTATTTCTAAATTTTGTATATTTTTAAGGAGGGTTCCTGCCATCATCCATAAAAGTATATGGTATATATATAGGCATATTTGGACTATCATATTTGAATCAGGTGAATCGAATAATCAATAAGAATATTTTTAAATTTTGGTATATTTTTAAGGAGAGCTCCATCCATTCCATTCAATCAACTCTACAGTTTAAGAAGTTCGAATTTCTTCAGCTCTTCTCGTTAGCTTCTGTTGCACCCCTCTCGGGTATCTTGAACATCTTTTGATATATTGAACAGTGGCGACTGGCGGGCCGTCGACTGCGGTTAATGGCTTATTTAAAATTGTGGCGCGGCGCATTTTGAGAAATTGGCAAAAACTGGCGGCTGGAAATTGATACGCGGCAATCAGTGCGACAATCCCCCAGCCCCAGCCCCAGCCAGAGAGAAGCGGGCCTTAAATCATAATCAGTAAAATGGAAAAAATATAAATAATGAAAATTACAGCGGAGCCGAAGAGCTGCAAAAATTGAATGTAGACCACGGAGGGTTGCCAAAAAAACGAAAGAAAAAAAATGAAAAAACGGAGAAGAACAAAAATTTGCATAACTCTGGGTGGTTCGAGTGATTTATATGTGAGTGGGTGGGGCAATGTTGTGAATCAACAGGATGATTACGCGAGAGAGAGACAGAGGTAGAGAGAGAGAGAGAGAGGGAGGAAGTTTGAGCCAGTCGAACAAAAAACCAAAATGAAATTAATCTAATAAGGCAACATTGTCGTCGTCCTGTTGTTATCCTTGTTGCGCGCCACAAAGTTTGTTAGCTCCTTGCCCAGGTTGTTGTTGTTGTTGGGCCCAAGTCAATTTTACAAGCCATTGATGCAGAAGATCAAACTTCCGCAAATGTTGTTAATGAAATATTAATGCGAAAAGGATATGCAATTGACAATTGTCTCGCTCCATGTCCTTGCGCCGGCTCGCAGCCATCTGCTTCGCTTGGGCTTAAGAGACAAAGCCGCTCATTTGCATACAGCCAAAGAATCACAAATGGCAACGGGAATCGCTCTAAATTAAATTGCAATCTCAACTCTACAGATAATATGAAGACAGACACTGAAAAAAAACAAGTGAAAAATTCAGAAACAAAAAAGTGAAAACTTTGGAAATGAAAAATATAATCACAGCCATTAATCATGGCGAGCTACTTTCTCTATGCAGCTTCAATTGACATTTTCCATTTGCCAGCTTCCAGCGTCTTATGCAAATTTTCCAACCGCCCCTTTCGCCCTCTCCCTCCCCCGCCATCGTCCCACACGTATTGGCTGCTGTTAAAAGCATTGATAAATCATAACCACAATGTTCTGCACAGATTTATAACGGCGCGAGAAAAACAGCGAGCACCAACCACGGGACAGGGCCTTGAGCTAGAGAAAAAGGGTCCGGCAAAAAGGCATTCGATTTGCATTTCAATTCGATTTCAGAAACAGAAGTAATGCATTTTAGAATTTCGAAACGGACATAACACAAAATAATAGAGTGAAAATCTAGCGAATTTCGTATATGCTTATGAAGATGACTAATACATAAATATAAATGACATAAATATAACTTTAAATCAATTCAAATTTTGCGCCATTTCACGAATTTCTAAGGCAATATAAAAATCTTATCCCATTTTAATAGAAATATTTTAATAGTTAATTGAAAATTAAAATACATAGTTTATATATTGAAGATTAAGAAATTCGATTGAGGCCTTCGTGTTTTGTGTTGGCATAGAAGTCATCAAAAATAGGGTAAGAACTAGAGATGGTCGTCGGGATTGGAATTTTCGTGACTCGAAATTGCCACGAAACAATTTTTTTAGCATAATTCTAAAAACATCCGGGAAGGTCGGATAAGTACTTGATCCCGAGATCATGGTTAGAGATTCTAGAGATATACTCCGAGACCCGTGGAATTCTAGAGATACCCGTTCGGGGCCCTCGGGTCCACCTCTACTACTCCAAACACAGTAAGAGGTATGGATCGGGACAATTTCGGATCCAGAAAATATCGATCCCGACGCCCATCTCCAAATAGAACCCTAGTGAGTACGTAATAATAAGATCAATTCAATAGCCAGAAAATTTGCTTGAAATAATGAACAAAGGTTGCAAATATAGAGGAAAAGAAAAAAATAAAAGATTTTCTTGTTTACTATATAAATTTACTTCAACTGCGCCTTTTTATGGGATTCTCATAAAGTCGAGTAGGGCGGCATTCATAGCATTTTAGCTTTCAGATAGTGTAGGTGATAAGACTAATTTAATGAACTTTTTAGCTGCTGAAACTTTTATAATAAATAGTTTAGTATCCATCTAACTACTTCTTTTTTCTTAAATCATTTTGTTTAATTGCTTTCTCATATTAAATCAAAATACGTTCACCCTCGTCTCTCTTCAGGCACTTGCATTTTGTCAGTCGCTCAAAAGTATGCAACAGATTTACAGCATGTCTTGAGTGAGCTTAAATTGTAATGCAAATGGATTGATCTGATATTGTGAAAAAGGGTTTGGCTTGGCTTGGCTTGGCTTTGCAGGCGTGTGGTCGACAACGACCGCAGATATTTGGGTATCAGGACTCAGGCTGGCTGGCTTTAAGTGCGTCGTCCGTCGGGCGTCGATTGCAAGTGTCTTCGTGCTACAGTGTGCGGGTGTGTTAAGTAAACTGTCAATATTTGATGTATGTTAACACCCAGTGCCTACACGCACACACCCACACACACACACACACAAAAGCCCTTGCAGCCCAGAGCCAGAGTGGCCCTGCCTGGCGTGTCAACAAACATTCTCGTTGATGACGTCGTCGATGTCGTCTGGAGTGCCGCCGCCTGTTAGCTGCCTTGTTAAACCGATTTGCCATATTTTTGCATGTGTATCTAGCCGCATGCACCATTTGGTAGCCAAATGCCAAAAGGCAGCCACAAACACAGGCGCGCATCAGGCTGCCAACAAGGATACAAGCGGACAGACAGACAGACAGACAGACAGACAGGCAGGCAGACAGGCAGACATGTCGTCTGCAACGTTTTACTGTATTCAATATGTCATATCGTGTCGATAACGTTCAAACAAGCCCTAGCTCTGAGGATTGAAGGATTGCTGCTGACTGTTTGCGGTTGCACCTTGGCATGCCAGCTGCAACAGCAACAGTAGAGCGAGAGAGAGAGAGAGAGAGAGAGAGAGATAGGGGCGTTGGCAATTGGTTAAAGCCATTGGCAAACAACTTTGTGCTGCGTCTGTGCCGCAAACTTAATTAATCAATTTCAAATCAATTACCACAAATTTGTTACCAATATGCAAAGACATGAATCAGTTGCCGCCAGACTCTGGCTATGCCGACTCTTACAGTCTGGAGCCGAGCCAGACTTGAACCAAGATAAGACCCTGGGGGCCGGCGGCGCATAAACAAATCTTAGCTGTCAAAAGTGCTCAAAGCCATTGTGCTCTAATCTCGACGTGGGTGGGGCGGTGGTGCAACAGCTCTAACGGCATTCAATAAATCACTAAACACTTGAATGACGCTGCCAATGCAACTTGCAACACATTGCACACACTTGCAGCAAGCAGGAGGCAGGGTGACTGCCGCTGCGACTGAGACGGGGGATTAACATGCAAACGACATAAACACGCACACGCACACACGCACACACACACACAGGCGGGCGGAAGCGGGCAGCGACCGGATGCAATGGCAAAGGATGCAGTTGCCATTGCCTGGCCTCGCCTTGGCCTCGTCCTCGTCCTCGTTCTCGCCCTGGCCCAGGGCTCATAATTCAAAATTGAAATTGCAACAATCAATTGCAACAACATGCAACAAATCGTTTGTTGCCTCGCAGCCTAATCACTGCACGTTAGTTCAACAGCCAGCGGAAGCCGGCAAAAGGATGCGAATGTGAAACTGAAATCTGAATCGAAATGTGATTGTGAATGTGGACAGTACATATATATATCTGTGTGTGTGTATGTATGTATGTGTGCTAACATATAAATCTCAGACGAAGCAGCCAAATGCGTTGGTTCGATTGTTCAGCTAATTTAAGATAATTTCTCAAGCAAGCAGTCAGTCTGATTAACTAGTTTATGTAGGTGTGATTGATTGATTTATTGATTTACTGGAATGTATATATAAGCAAAGAGAGCTTCAACTTAAAGGGAGTTAGGCTTCGATTTGAATTAACTTTCAAGCAAACTTAATTTGACTAGAAGAGAGAATTACTGATGTTTGCTAACTGATTCATTAAAATTTGAATTTAATATATTCAACTGTTCAAATTTGTATATTTGCTGAATATTTGTGTAGATTGAATTACTCTTAGCAGACGATGTTTGAGTTTAGCACAAGTTTCTCTCATTAGATGCACATTTTCTAATGAGATGAATGCACATTAACTCTGACTAAATGATTTCTAACTGATTTGCTTTGTAGCTGCATGGACAAAGTGAAATTCAAATCCTTTGACAGAGCACAGCAAAGGATATTTCTTGGAACTGCTGTTAGTCTTTGTTTTTACTTATGTTACCCAAAAATGATGTGTAATTAAATTGACCAATTAACCCCAAGCTCTTGCTTTACATCATTTTCTCTCTTGCTTAATGCTATTCATATTGTGCTTGCGAGATATATTTACAGTTGACTGTGTCTGCGTGCGAGTGTGTGTATGTGTGTGTGTGTGTGTGTGGGGGGGGGCTGGGCCAATGAAGCGTTGGGTGTAATTAGTTGAGTTTACGAGCCACCTGGCTGGCTCAGTGGCTCGGCTGGACTGCTAATCTGTGATTTTCCAAATTGTTTCACAAGTGTCATAAATCAATGGAATACCAATAAGTCGTTGTTGTTGCTGTTGTTGTTCCTGTTGCAATTGTTGGAAAATGCTAATTTCGCAAAAGGATATGCCCATGCATAAATGGCATTCGGGCACCAGGAGCCGCACCCTAGACTCGACAGACAACAGCAGTCAAAGCGCCAGAAGACAGTGCTCAAAGTGCCAGCAGGGAGAAGGAGAGAGACCGAGGGCAATTGGAGACACGAGACAAACATATTTCATGCAGTCTCAATTGGAATTCTAAATCAATCAGATTGAGACGATGGCCGGCCCGGCAACTCGGTCTGTCTGTCCGTCTGTCTGTTCCACTGTCCAATTGTGTGCTGGCCAAAAGCCCGAGCAAACAGCAACTGCAACAAGAACAACAACCTCTTGACCCCATCTGTCTCTGCATTAAGTAAGACACAAATCATAATCGTATGCGTGTGTGCAATGGGAACTGCTAACTGGCAACTGGCAACTGGCAACTGGCAGGGCGAGCCGAAGGACGAGTCGGCGGGGGCTGCTCACTGGCGTGTTAGAATATGCAAAATTTCAAATATGAATTGAACTGATATATTAATGGCCACTTGGGCTACCTCACAGGCACAGGCACAGGCACAGGCACAGGCGGAGGCGTGGGCGGAGGTCAGGGCGTAGCTGTAGCCAGTCAGCAAAAGCAGCTGCAGCTTCCGGCGCCAGTGAAAGGACTCAGCACTTCTGCAACAGACTCTGCCTCAGAGTCGGAATCGGAATCATATTCCACATAGAAATTCAGAGTCGGAGTCGGAGACGGAGTCGGAGTCGGAGTCGGCGTTGGCATTTATAAATCAAAATGTTGGGCCAACAAACCTTAGAAGGCCCAAGGACATGCCTGCTGCAATGTTATATCGATGCATGTGTGCGTGTGTGTGTGCGTAATTGCCAGAAGCTGTAGCTTTAGCTGCAGCGTGTTGTTGTTGTCCTTGCGCCTTAGCAGCAAAACGTTGCAGCAACTTATCTCTTGCCTAGCCATATAAATAATGACAAGCACGACGACAAATAATAATGCACACACGCACAGGACATGCAACACAATAGGCCTATAGGAAGCAACAAAGAGTGCTTCGAAGCGGGTGTAAGCGACTAGGCAATACTCTATTTACAGATATTTATATGCTGCCTCAAGCTATTGTAGTCTGCGAGCCTATCGGTATTCAAGAAAGTGAATTATATATCAGAAGAATATATTTATATTATATTGCATATGGTATAGAGGATATACGGTTCCAATTTAAGGCTTATAGCATTTGTAGTTCTCGAGATTAGCATAGAAAACTGAATTGATTTGGTTAATTTGTATATGTCAACAACCAATATACCCCGTTTGTCTATTGAAACTAGGCTTAGGGTATTCAAAGACCCAAGTCAAAGGCTGGTTTCATATAACTGTGCTTGTGTGTGTGTGTGTGCATAATATGAAAATTTATGTGCGGAAAGGATTGAAAATAAATTTATGAATTATATTGGTTAGAAAATTGCATCTACTCAAGGATATCCTTAATGCTTATAGGATATGCATGCGTTTTACTGCCGGTGTGCGCCATTGTCTGCTGCAGGCGGCGGGCAGCAGGAGCCTGTCAGGTGGAGACGCAACTGCAACAGTATATGTTTCATGCAGCAATGTCCGTCGCTGAATTTATTGTTTATTTGATTTGCATTGTGCGTGGCGACATTTGACAGGACATGGCGCAAGGATGCTCACAGCTGATGCCATATTCTTCCGTCTTCCTTCTTTTTTCTTCTTCTTCAATTTTATTTTGTTTGCTTGTCGTCATCTTATTAGCGATAAGAGCAACAATTTGCCCTCTAAGTGCTTTCCAACAACAGCCGAACATGTTTGCCAACACAGCGAATAAAAATCAGAGAAACCACGCAGGAGCTGTGAGTGACTGTCGTCGACCTGTCGTTGCTTATCATAAAAATCCAATAAATGCTGCTACACACACATACACACACACACACATAGACAGTCTCATATTTATTTGAAATGCTGGCTGATGCCTTGGCCTTTTACGATTTGGTATTGCTTCACCCTCCATCATCGTCATCTTTGGTTGTAGTTTACGACTTTTCCTTTTCGATGTGTCCCCGTCCCTTAGTTGTGCGATATCCTGTGGCAAATCTGTCAAAGTTTTGTTACATGACACTTGCCCAACCATCCGACGACGCCACACAATCAAATCATGCACTGCAAGAAAAACATGTATGCTCATATTCCATAATAGTTGATGAATGTTAGTCAAGTCTATCGATTGTTGCCAACTGTATCCATATTAAGGTTTGGCTACTTCAATTTTGGCCAGTGTATTGCACACCTTCTCAGCCAGCATATAAAGAAATGGCAATAAAAGATGCTCGACACGTTTATGTTCCCTCCCCCAGAACAAGGGGAACAAACATCATCATCAGGAGTCAGAGTAGATCAAATAGCTGACAAGCACAAGCAGTTCGGCTGGCTCCAGCTTATAAAACCTCTGGCAAATGGCGCCACAGCCCGTGGCTAGATTTCATTAGTTCGGCATAACATATTACCTAGATCATTATTGATGGCGGTAGCTTTTTGGGGCACTTACTTATGAATAGAGTATAAGCGTAGATCGATGTGGGGGATGCTTAAAAAGAGATTTTCATTTGATTTAGCAAAGATATCCAACTAAAAAGGGTAACTATATAAACATGAGGGATAGTTATTATGTATCCCTTTTATTTATTAAGATTATATTAATTATTATGATTATATTATATTAGATTATAAGATAGATAGATTAAATCTCGGCTTCCAGCTTTCTCAACTTTGACTTCAGCTTTTCGTCTCTGTCAGCATCTGCAACTTTTAACGACTTCTGCCCGCTTTAACTTAATTCAATTTCACAACTTGACAACTTGACATCTTCTTCTAACTATCGATTAGCCACCACTTCTTCATTGTGTACAACTCTGCGGTATGGTGTTGCCACCTCGTTGTACTGCTACTCTTCGTTACATACATTTTAAGAATATTTTAAATATATTTGATCATATTTTAGAGTATTATTATGAATAGAGTATTGGCGATGTGGGGGATACTTAGAAAGAGATTTTTGTATTGGATTTAGCAAAGAAATTCAGCTAAAGAGGGTAAACATATATAGATTTTAAACATATTTCAAATATATTTTAGTATATTTTATTTATATTTTATTTATGAATAGAGTATTGGCAGTGTGGGGGATAGAGAAAGAGATTTTCATTTGATTTAGCCAATATGTCAAGCTAAATAGGGTAACTATATATACATTTTAACAATATTTCAAACAAATTTTATTATATTCAAAAAGAAAAGTAGGCTTTCCTTTCGCTTTCAAGCGAAGTTTAGCTTCTCACGAATTCATTTCAGCTTTTATAATCATTTAATTCATTTTATTTGTTACCATCTTACACAAACATTTTAAAAAAAAGCTTATAGCAAATTTTTAATTTTTTCTTATAACATGAATTTGGTGCAGTTTGAAGAGCTTTGGTGGCGCAATCATCCCATTACTGACAGTCGGATGCCTTTTGTGGGTGGGCCGGAAGACAGGGATAAGATCTTTCTGGAGAAAGAAGAGCATTCAACTTCCAGCCTTCAAAAGGAAATAGTACCTGAGCAGCTGCAGCCATGTTCGGTGCGAAATAATCCAAAACGCTTACGCTGTATGTAATACAATATCTTATCTTGGAGCTAGAAATTCGTGTATATTTAAGATATATCATTATAACTCTAATCTTTTACTTCCAGTTCGCAACAGGGAAACGAATCAGTTTATGCATCAATTTTTTCGCATCGACCATCGGAATACCTAAGCCAATGGAAAGCTGAACCAAAATCAACAAAAAAAAAAAACAAAACAGAATTTATTTTAGCAAAAAATGGCTTCAGTGCACATGATAATTGTGTCGCACGTCGAAAAAGCGCGAATAAACAAAGTCACAGCCAAATTAGTTTTACATAAAAAAGAAAAAAAACAGACACAGATCAACAGCATTTGTACAGCTCAATTAGGTTTTAATGTGCTCATATAATTGCGCGTTTGCTGCAATTACGAACCCGTTGAAAAGCCGCGGTCCATATAAGCGCCAGCCTCGACACCGATTGCAACAACTGGCCGAGCGAACCACAGCAACGAACATGCGTCTCCAACTTCTGCTAGCCCTGACCCTCGCCGTGCTGCTGGTAAGTGCAACGGACCCCGCTGTCTAGCGAGTCCCTGCCCGCATCTAATCAGAGCCTACCTTCCGCATTTAGCATTTGGCCGCAGCTCGAGTAACCCCCTACCAGGATGTTCAGCATCATCGCTCGACCACGGTGGCCGCCTTTAATGCCGGCTTAGCTGGCGCTCCGTCCGGACGGCCGCCACACGGTGGCTCACCACCGCCGCCACGCACCACCACGGCCTCCAGCAGCGGCTAGAGATCTAAGTGATAACTGACCTGGACCACGGCTTTATAAAAACTCGTATATATTAACCCAGCACTCGATTATACATATGGCACACAACCTTCAATAAAGCGAATGTAGTGCAAAAAAATGTAAAGCAAAGATCGTTTAATTGTGGATCCTCAGAGCCGACAGATCAAAATGAGACTTATATATCAAAATACACTATATCAGAGTAATGCAGTTAGGAATTCCTTCAATCAGCTAAGTTCAACTCAGCTGAAATCCATTTACCGCCTGGCTATATCCCTATTTTCCAAAATGTATTTTGATATATGAAAGTTTTACTTAGTCAATTTCAAGATCTTGTCAGTTCCACATATTATATAATATATACATATATTACTTTAGATATTTTTGAACATTAAGCATATATAGATCTTGACCTTTTAGTATTGCTATTTAAATTTCTAAAATAAAAACAACTGTATTGTTTCTGTTAAGGATTTGTATTAGCAAGAACTCTCATGAATTATCTTATCTTGTTTAAATTCTTTCATACCTATTGCTCTAAAGTTTACTTACAACTCGAATATATTCATAACTTTTTCTGCTTTAAAGCTGTTGAAGATTTTTGCTGATCAAAAAAAGTTTTCACACAAGTCTCCTATGTTCCAGATTATACACTTTTTTATAGTTAAATTATATAAATGATTCCCTAGATTTAAAGCTGAATTAAAAAAAAAAAAACAAGCTCTTGCATACGATCAACTTCAAGCACTCCCAATCAGAGTTCCATTTCATCACATACTATTTGAAATTGAATTTATAAATAGTTTTCATTTGTATTTCGATGAATGTGAAAAAGTTGTAATTAAAAGCTCGAAACTGTGTTTATTACTCGCCATTCAAAAAAATCAGCGTTTGTGATTTTTATTTTTATGAATGTAAAAAGTTGGTAACGCCCTAAGAGCGAAAGCTGACCGTCAATGCGATAGTAATTGCAATTGCAAAAAAAGCGTATGCTGCTGTTTGAGAGATGCGAATCTTGAACCATTAAAAAAAGCCACACAAATGCATTGGAATCAATCTGGAGCTGAAGGTTGACAGTTTGCGTGGTTGGGGAATTTACCGCAAATGACATCATTAGGCGACATCTTGATAGTCCTAATGGCTGTTTGTAATAAATGGACTTATCTGCAATTGGAATTCAAAACTATTTACGACCGGAACTTGGATTGCATTGAACGGATTTTCATATAAATAACGCAAATAGCAAGGAATTAGAGTGAAGAAAGGAGATGGATTGAGATAATAGTATGAGTAATGGATGTGATACAAGATAAATAGTTCGGGAACAGTTCAAGTTCAGGCATTCACAACATTTCACCCCGTATTACTTGTCTAAGCAGCTATCTATCATATGAATGAAGCTAAACTCGGCTGCAATATGTATATATGTTTGCATTAGTAATTAACTACATATTATTGTTAGATTCCGCGGCGAAGACAGCTATAAATCGACGATGACTGCCGGCTACAGCCAGCAGTTGTATTTTGGCGGCAGGTTGAGTGGTTCAGTGGTTGAGCGAACATAAACGTGATGCGCAGCTTTTTGCAAATATTCGGGCTGCTGCTCTGCGCCTGCCTCTTGCTCGCGGGCCCGTTGCATGCCGCACCTGTTGGCGAGCATGCGGATCATGCCGGCTGCATACGTGTGACGATCATTAAGCGGCCGTTGACCACGCCAACAACAACTACAACAACAACAACTGCGCCGACGACAACCAGACCCACGGTGGCACCTGGCTAAAGCGGACAGTCGACTCACTACTTTTTTTGTTGTCATTCAAATTTGAAATAAAGTGCGGAAAAATTCGTAGCATACTTTAAAGCGGCATCAAATTAAAAATCGGTTCATTTTCATTCGTTCCGCTAGTTTCATGGATACCCGTTTTTGTCTCTCTTCAAAGGTCTTTTGTCAGACTCTGTGACTATTTTCGAAGGAGACACCTCTCATAGATTATATTCGGTCTCAAATATGTGAAATGTTTCTAGATGTTTCGAGGCCTCGTTCCCATTCTAATTGTTGCTACTTAAAGTCCAATCTGGACGCTGATATGGATTTGAGCTGCCCCGTTACCTACACCACTGTTACTGCTGCCGCCGCTGTTGCTGCTTCCCCAGGGCAATGTTAATTGGATGATGGCAAATGCAAAGGCAAAGGCGAACCGCACAATGCACAAACAAGCTGCTGAATATAATTAAATATTTTATCGCATAAAAGTGTAGGAAAAGTGCCAAAATGAAACGACAACAAGAAAATGAGCAGCCGGCATGCGTTTGCCTGACCATTTTGCATACGCCACTGGGGAGGTGGCGCCCTGCCGAAGGGGGAGTGGCAGGGGCAACAGATTAAGAGAATGGGGCCGTGTAGCTGGTTCAGGTGGAGGCCGTTCTCCTAATATTGTTAGACCTGACATTGTTGTCGTTTCCATGTACTCGGTGTGAGTGTGTGTATGTGTGTGTGTGTGTGTGTGTGTGTGTGTGTGTTTAACACATGTTCTACAAACAATACGCCCGCAGCTCAACCGACTTGGCAGCCCGTTTTGCCAACCTCTCGCCACCTGACCCCGAATAAAAATTTTCCATTGCCCCCAGTTGCATTTCTTTGGTCTTTAGGTTTTTCAGATGAAATCTTTTTTGGCCTGCAGTTGCGCCAACAACAACAAGGCCAACAAGGTTCCATTGTTCGGACAGGGCTGAGAGCTCGAGCCCGAGTAGAATTCGTTTTTTTTTTGTTTTTCGACAATTTCCATATGAATTTTAATTATAATTTTTCTATGTTCATTTTCATGAAAACAATCAAAAATGACTTTTGTGCCGCAGCAACAGCAGCCGCCTCAAACGCTCCCACCAATGCCCGTTAGCGGGGCTTGGGTCGGCTTAGAATCGTCTGTATCGTGAGAGGGGGCGGTTGGGCTAGGCTACTTGTAGACCCGCTGCAAATTGTCACTGGCATTTATAGCCGGCAGGGCAGCCTAGTCAACAGCTGCATTTGTGTGAGAGTATTTTGTTTCAAGTTGAAATTTGTTACTCTTCTGATGCACTATAATAAAATGAGTCGCTCAATGGCACAGCAACGAGTACAACAAACTGACGAGATCATCTGAGAAACGAGAGCCTAACACTTATAAGAACTAGCGAGTGCAGCGATAACACGACAGCTGAACATTATTAAGTATAAGAAAGTTACGAGTCGATCAGAAAAGAGAGTGAAAAAAGTAACGAGTTGAACAACGAGTACATAAAACGAAAGAGTTTAAATGAATATAATACAAAGTAACGAGTAAAACAATGTCAAGAGTTCCGCAAAGCAACTAGTCAAGCAAAGTAACGAGTATGAATGAGTACAACAGAGCAACGAGTAGAACAAAGTAGAGAAGAGTACATAAAGTAGAGAAGTACAACAAAATAACCACTACAACAATGTAAAGAGTATACCAAAGTAATGAGTAGAACAAATTTACGAGTCAACTTCAATTTTTTTGTCAGACTATCCGAGCCTTGTAGCTTATTGTCCCCAATATAAATAGATCAATATAGAGTAAAATTATTGGGTGAAATGCGACGAGTTTTCTTTTTTATATCAAGTTTGATTAATACATATTGTAAAGGAGTAAAACATTAAGTAATTTGAACATCCTTAAAGTTTGATCTATATTTTATCTATTGTTATTGATCTATTATAAAATTATTTAAGAATATTCAATATTTCATAATAATTTGCATATTATATCATGAAATATTATAAAGTAACGAGTAAGTCGCAAAGTATTGAGTATTTTATTAGATTTTCTGTTCATTTTAAGAGAAATATAGTAATTTATGTTCATTTTATGAAGATTATTGTACATTTAAAACACTCTCTCATCTCCATTTCCATTTGTATCTTTTAGCTTGGTAAAAATAATTTGCTTTGGATTCAAATCTGTTAAAGATCTATTGCTATATAATATGATAGAGCTCTTTTAAAATCAGTTACAGTTACTTAGTTGTATAGTTACCAACCAGTGTTGTAAAACCCTGCCTGTAGCTAATATGCCTCAAAAGCTGTGGAAAAAAGAACATATTATATGCCAACATAAAAAGTAACACAAAAGCAAACAGCGACATAAACAAGTTAACTGAGCAGCTTTTGTGCCTGTTGTTGTACCTGTTGTTGTTACTATTGTTGCTGTTGTTGTTGTTGCTGTTATTGGTGACAGCGTATGGCATGCACGTTAGCGGGGCAGCTTCCGTTTCCGTCGTGGCCAAAAAACAATCCACCCATATGACAACTGCCGCTGTCACTGGCTCTGGCCATGCATGCGAGCCGTAGCTTTGAATGCGCCGCAAGGTGGCGCACATGTGCCATGTCTGTTTTTGAGATTTGCACCTGGGTCGCCCGCCCAGCCCACTAGCCGCAGGCCCAACCCATTTCTAGCCCGTCATCTCTCGTCCCCCTCCCTGGGTGTCCATAACGAACCGTTGTCATTATGCATTCTGATGACATTTTCGTCGCTGTCTTTTGTGCGAGCTTATTTTTGCAGCGGCTAATTAAGAGCCAGCCAACTAGCAAAGGAAATTCCATACAGCATATTAGTATACCAGCTGGCTTGACTCACACTGGGTGTGTTTTTTCTCAATTTTCATACCCCGAACCACTCTGAAAAGGGCATAAAAGGATAGAATGTTTTTTTTTTACAAGTGTAAGCAGCAGTTAGATGGAAGTGTGTTCGACCCCATTTCTAATCAGCAAGAGCTAAGTCGATCTAACCAAGGATTAATATAGAAAACTAAAAGAGTTAGAGATTCGAGAATTGAAATATATTTTTTTAAATACCTTAAGCAGATAAAAGTAAATAGTTTTCTTAGCAAAACTCAAAGACTCTAGGGTAGAGCAGTGTCGCCAAAGCAGAAAAAAAGCAGGAAAAAAAGCTGACTTTTCGAATCAAATTTTGTATGATTTGTAGGAAAATGTATTGCATTTCAGAATTTTTCTGCAAAAAAAAAATGTTTTACTTAAGAAAAAACTTTGATTTCTTGCTAGGATTTCAATAATACCGGCATATTAAGTTGTTAACCTTTTTTTTTTGCTCGCCACAAAAAAGGAAGAAAAATTTTCACATTTCGTACTCAATTTTATAAAAAAGCATGCAAATATTAAATTAAATGGAATAGAGCTAAATCGGGTTTTCCCGCTGCCCACTGTTTTGATATTTTTCTCGTAATTGGATTTTCAAGAAAGCCAGATTTGAGGGGAAAAAAACTGATTTGGCAACAGTGGGGTAGCGATATCAAATTGTCTAATTGCCTATTTTCTTTGATCTTATTTTAAACCTTAAGTCTTGGCAGACATTCATAAAGCTCTGGAGAGTTAGATGAAAACCAGCTGCTTACAGCGGGTTGCAGGGTATCTTCTAGTCGAGCACACTCGACTTTAGGCATTCTTAATTGCTTTTTTTAGAGTTTTTACTAAGATTTATTAGTTTCTGGAATGCTCTTGTGCAAAGTCTGGACAATATTGTATGCTTTATAATATCTATAATTTGCCTAGATTCCTATGCTCTGCTATATAATTTGTATAGATCTTAGTTGGGGTCTGTTTGTTGTTGTCCGGCTGAAAACTAATTTCGCAAACATTTGTCAGCTCATTAACAATTCAATTTGCTGCATAAACGACCTAAACATACAAACAAACAGACGAGCGGAGACAAAGACTCGAGCAGGGGCAGGGCAAGGGGTAGGCAATGACTAGTAATAAGTAGTTACGATGAGTTAGTCTTGCCAAACACACTCTTTCTCACACACACACACACACGGGCATACACTCACATGAAAAACAGTAAATATTCAATTAACAGCACAAGTAAAACTCGGGTCAAACCCTTTTGCTGTGCAAAGCCCAACCAGAACCCCAACCCCGAGTTTCGAGGCACAATTTTAGTTGTATTTTTCTTTTTATTTTCCTGCATGTATTTTTTGTTTATTTGCTTAGTAGTTTGCTTTGATTTTGCAAAGGTTCAGGTTCAGGTTCAGGGTCGACTCACGCTCGGTTCCAGTTCCAGTTCCAGTTCCATAACTGCGGGCATTTTTCTAATTACACAGAAAGCAGCTGCTTTGAACCCATTTGCACGCGGGCTTTGGGCTGGCGGCACAAAGACCAAATAATTATGAATTGTATTTTATTTAATTTTAAATATTTACTAAGCTACCAAAGGAACATTTTGGTCGGCAGCAGTCACGACGAGAACGACCCACTGCCCCAACCCGTAACCCCCTATCCAACGCTCACGTCGACGTCTCCTGCACTGCCTTGTGCTTGGATAGCTTTCCCGCCGGCAGCTGCGTGCGCCGACTGCGACGTCGCTCCAGCCAGCGACGCACGAAGGGCGTCAGCAGGCGGCTGTCCAGCGCATCTAGGTCGGATTCGCGCAGCAGCAGGCTCGTCACCAGGGCCACGATGATGGTCATCACTGCTCCAAAGAGTGTGAAGTACAGATACGAGATTCGATACAGCTGGAAAGGTGCATCCGAAGCGGCGCTGCAAAGGGAATTGACAGAAAAAAAGGATTTCAGTAAAATTCGATTATCTGAAGTTGCAGTTAAGTCTTCTCTGTGTCTCACCTGATAGCGCCATCTAGCGGCAGGCTGCTAAATGCGCGTCGCTCCCCCGAAAATGTGTAATTGCAGCCCAGCGTGGAGTAGGGCTTTCGCGCATAGACCAAGTCTCCCGTGACCAGATCGTGCTGAGCCTTAATGCACATCCAGGCCATGACAATGAGCGAGCTAACGCCGCCGAGCAAAGCGCCCTTCGAGTTGACCCAGGGCAACATAACACCAGATGTGAAGATGCCCAGCAGCGGTCCGTTGGCCACCGAGGTGAGCGTGATGGTCAGCTGCAGCACAGCGCCCAGCTTCTCCACGATGAACACCAAGGCGACAAAGATCACCCCGAAGAGCACAACGACGCTGCGCATGACAAACGAAGTCTGCGCCTCGCTCAGCGGCTGCTTCCGGAAGGTCTTCACGAAGTCCTCCAGCACAACGGCCGACAGAGAATTGAGACCGGTGGAAAGCGAGGAGAGCGCAGCACTAAAAACTCCAGCAACAAACACGCCCGGCAGGCCGGGGTATGAGCCAAGGGTCTCCATGACCAGCAGCGGCAGCAGCTGATCGTTTCGCTGCGCCAGCTTCGTCTCCAGCGGATCACAGTCCGCGTAGGTGGCATAGATGAGCAGACCCGTATACCCGCAGATGGCAAGAAAAGCCAAAACGCCGCCTATAAACGTCCAGATGGCAATGCGCGCATGCCGCAGCGTGGGCAGCGACAAATATCGCTGGATCATATTCTGGCTTATCGCATTCGACTTCAGCCAGTGCGCCACGCCCCCCAGCACCAGAGAGTAGAAGGTGTACCGTTCACTGAGATCCAATGTGAAGTTGGGCGGCTCAATGCGTGCCGTCTGCTTAGCCCGCTGCCAGACGACGCCCGGTCCCCCAATGTCCATTGTGCCCTTGATCAACACCAAAGCCATGGCCCCGAACATGATCAGCGTCTGGACCACGTCGGTCCACACAACTGCCTTCAGTCCGCCAATGCACGTATAGAAGATGCACACCACGCACACACACGGCGTCACAATGTGTATGTTCACACCCGTCGCCTGGTTGAAGGCGATCGCCGGCACATAGATCACAATGGGCAGCCACAAGAGCTGCAAAATTACAGAAGAAACGAATGTGACAGTGAGAGATTCTAGAATATAATCCAAACTTTTCCTTGCCTTTCACTTTTGTTAATCAATACAAGGCAATTGCAGTATAGAAAACCCGATTATAAAGCAACTTTTCTAATGACTTTTTAATAATGAGTTTAATTTTGCCTATTAAGAAACTAAACTTACCTCTATCGAATGGATAGGCACGTCACCCCCTCGCTATTAACTTACTAGACAATAGCTCCACCCCCTGCCGTCAGGTAGAAGTCACCCGTTGGACCTGACTCTCTGCAGAAACTGAGTTCCTGCTTTCCTCCTCACCTTTTCCTCCCTTCTTCCCACCTTCCCCCATTAAATAAGCAAGCTATAAAAGAAATGTTCATTCTACTATGTTAAATTATTTATAATAACTTTCTGATTGTCAATTGGACAGATTGCAAATAAAAAACAGAAAAAAAAGAAACTATAATATAACATGATATATAGACATATTATATTTAGACTCTTTCAGAAAGTGATAAGAGTATATTGGTTTTCCGATGTCCGTCTTGCTCTCCGTCCGTCTATCTTTCTGTATGAACGCTCAGTATTTGGACACCTTCGAGGCTAGAGACTTGACATTTGAAGTACAATATATAAATTTAAGTGTTTTTCCGATACTATATCTTCCATAGTTTTCACGGTTAAGCAAATTTTGCAGATCGATTAGTGTAATTTTTACCTCTACTGAATCGCTTCAGGAATTCTTTAAATTTTTGCTTAAACTGAAAACTTTTTCATATTTTTTGAAAATTCTTTGCTATCTTATAAAAAAAGATTAACCAAAAGTATATTTTTTCTTCCTTCCTATGTGGTAATCTTCTTTAAAAAAAATTTATTAACATTCCAAGAAATTCTTCGTTAAAATAATAAGTTTTTCCAAAAGTCTTCGACCTTAGCAACTGTATCTAACTTATAAGATCTAAAGATCTACAGTATTTGATTTATGTCATGTTAGAAATTCTTTATCTATCTCTAGCTTTATCTCTATTTAAATTACATTCAATTAACATTATTTTAAGTTTTCTAATTAAAAATTGTACACTTACCGAAGCCATTATGAACATGATTGAACCAAAGAGTCGCAGACTGCGATTGTAGCGCTGCTCCAGATACTATATCAAAATAAAGAGAAAAAAACATATTCTTAAGCCACATTCTAAGCTAAGAATTGATAAGAGCTTACCTTGTAGGTGGATATCAGATTGAGCTCATGGAATACTGGTAAGAATATGTAATACATGCATAGACCCATAAGCACTAGGGAGCCCATGATGTAGAGGTACTGGGCACCGTACAGGTAAACCTCGGTGGGTGTGCCCAGCAGTGTGATGCCCGAAATGAAGCTGATAAGAATAGAACACAAATTATATTATACAAATTGCTCAAGATGTACTTCGTAGACCCCTATAAGCATTTCGGTAGAGTCAACCCAGCCACTTGACCTTCAGTCGAATTCGTTTCCGCTGTCAGACGAAGAAAATAAAAACTCTTTTGGAGATCAAAGAGCGTTTTATGCAATTTAATTAAGAGAGATTTTTCTTCGCCGTTCGTATGCCTCGTATACGTATACGGGTTACTTTCAGCACCGCAGTCTACAGTCGTTCCTCTTGCGAACCCATTTAGAAAATATGACACAATTTGATTTGGTGCGTTGATAAGCAAAGCGCGACACCAGATCACAGTTCACAGCTCACTTGACGACCAGCTGTAACTAGCTATAAGTGGAGCACTCTCTCCGCTCAAATTGAATGCAGTGTTTCCCCCAGTACTGGGGATTGTTATAATATATAATATATATGTAACTCTACCAAGGGAAAGGGCACAGACTAGAAGTTAAGTCTTCACTTACCCAACGGATTCCAACCTCTTCTAGTATATGCTTGTATAATCTATAAATAGCTCTCGTTGTTGCTTAATAATGCTTGTCAATTAAGAATAGAGAGAGTGTAGTAAATAAGGAATATTTATATATATATACATATAATCAAACTTGGATATTCTTAGCTAAATAAAAAACAGATTGGTTAGTGTACTGGTAGATTAATAGACATAACTATTTAAACAAGGAAGCTAAGTACTATATGGGCTCTGCTTAAAAGATATATTTCCATATATCTGTATAAAAACTGGGTATCTAAAGATATATTCCAAGATCTACCTGCATATTTACTATATAATAATTGCATATAATACCAGCATCTATGTGTGACAGCTTAAGCCTCGATCACAATGGAAAGCCACTTTAAAATTGGTGTTGCGCACTCACCTAGATATTAGCGACATGGTTATGGGGAAGACTTTCATTTTTCTGCCGCCCACCAAGTAGGAGGCGGCACTATTGGCCGCTTCCTCGCCCCCGCTGGCCTTCAGCTGTTTCGACTCGCGGCGCAGCTGCAGGCAGAAGTGGATGCCGATGACGGCGCAGATGGCCAGCATCAGGCAGAAGATCACATAGTCCGGCCAGCCGAAGCTCTGCAGGCTAATACGCAGCTCGTCCACATGCATGTCGCCGGATCACACAAAGCACAAGGCACAACAACAATCAGATATATAGATATATATATCGATTAATCAGCCAATCAGCTGCAGTTGCAAGTTGCACAAGAAAAAAAAAGAAGAAAAAGTAAACAATATGCCACCGCACAGTTGCACGCATGAAAAGTAACTGACAGACAGATACGTGTGGCACATCCCAGTGGATGATAGTTGGATAGCTCTTCACTGTCTTCGGGTTCCGCTTGCACAGCTGAGCGAGCGGGCGAGCAGCCCAAACTGAACGACAGAGTCAGCCTGTTAAATTTTCTGTTTCTGATTCTGATTCTGATTTAGATTTGTTTTAACATTCTCGGTCTTCGGATGCGAGCTGCGAGCAGCGAACTCGTTGCTATTGTTGTGGCAACTATTATTATTAATGATATGATGGCATTTCGTCTACTTTTCAATTGATACCCTGTACACACACAAAAGTGAAGGAGAGGAGTTTTACTCTCTATTCATCATAACTTTGAGGTTTAGTAACTGTAGAGAATTATCTCTAGTATAAATAGTTGAACAACTCAGTCTACTTACTTACAAGGTATTTATGGTCGATCAGTTCACACTTTGCTTTTTATTTTTATAATTTCAGAGGCAACAACAGCTGACAGCTCGAAGTTCATCCAAGTGGAAAGCACCTGCTCATTGTCTTGAGTGTCCAATTGGGAAAACAGACACTTCAATTGGGTCTCCCGGGCGGAACCATAGATTATCCTAGGGGCAGACTTTGTCTTTGCTCTGGGCTTATTTTGGGGTGCCAAATGTATAGGAATCGTTGGCGTAAATTAACTTGATTAGATTTAGCGCGCAAATTGAGGCTCAGTAATTGGCGCGAGCTCTGCCTATGTAGGCCGACGTATAAGCGAGATGGCACTATCACAGAGAGAGTGAGCGCGACAGAGAGGGAGAGCATACAACGCGCCAGATTTAGAATGCGTAATTCGCCAGAGACACTTATATATATGCAGACTTCTATATATTGTTTTAGTTATCGGGATCGCAGGCAATTTAACGAAATTTGTATGCTTATTTTCAGATTAACTGTGATTTAATAAAAGAATCTACGCTAATCTTGAGCTGGTTGGGAATTTAGCTGAGTCCGCTAAATGCATACAGCTTCTTAAATTAACTTCGAATTCAATCAATTTTTTTTATGGAAACTACTTTTATTTCATCAATAAAAAAAAGCAAAAAAAAATCTTTCTTATTGTCTGTTTAACTTAGGCGCTGCAGCGCTGCTAAAACATTGTTTAGCAGCACCGAGAACTGAGTTCAGCTACCTTTAGTCATTCTCATAGAGGAAGCTTGCTCAGATATTCCATAACAACCGAACCATCGCTGTCCATCTCATCTGCGCCCAGCTCACCATCGCTGGCATCCGCTGCAATAGAATGCTCCCAAGTTGTATATGTGAAACAGAAATATAGAGATGCAGGATCTTACCTGTGCCCGCCCCACCACCGGCAGCAACTGCACCACTCATGGCCAACACCGACGTCGCCAGCTCCTTGAGCGTTCGCTCCAGCTCGCCAAATTGTTCCAAGTCATTCACAGATGGAGCCGCCCAGGCACAGGCGCAGAGGCAGAGCAGCAGACCGAAGCCAGTGTAGATCCAGATTGAAGCCATTTGGTTGAAAGACAGATCTACCCTTTCAGCATGTGGCCAGGCTTTTATAGATCAAACACTAATCGAACACATTTTCCGCTCAATTTCAAACACTAAATGCTGACCGAATGCTTCCATGAGCAGCAAATGAGCTGTGACTAAATCTGATATATCAGATATATGAGAGTTATAAAATAAATATGTATAGCTATATATGTGGATTACTGAGCTTAAGTTCAGCAACGAGCATGATCTTTGTTGACGAGTGTAACCCACTGCGCAGAGTGTGATATTGAATAAATTGGATAAAACTGAATTTTTCTCACAACCCTTAAACTTTGGTTATGAAACAACAATATCTTTAGGTTTGTTTTTGGAATACTTCAGATAATTTAAATTATCTTTATACATATATACATATTATACTCATAAATACTCTATGGTCTTTACACAAGTTCAAGGATATAAATGCATTCTGTGTAGTATATTCAAGTTAGTACCTTAGTTTTATACTCTGTTCCCAAAGGAAACAGAGTATATTGGTTTGGTGCAATGTCCGTCCTGCTATCTGTCCATCCACCTTTGAAGTTTAAATTTGAAATTTGGTACATATGTATACCCGTGTATGCTGTAGGCTTAAAAGATGTTAAGATTTTTTTGATACGCCCACTGGGGCGTTCTACAGGCTTAAATCTAGATCATCCAAATTTAGCAAAAAGCTTAGTGTTGACCTTCTTTAAAGATGAAGCAAAAATGTATTAAGCCACTCATACTACAGGCGTGGTAGATCGGGAATCACTATAAATTTTCAGACATTAATCATATTATTTTCGCCAATTGTGCCGTCTAAGAATTGGGATTTGGAATACATAGTTGTGCGTCAAACTCCTAGACAAAAATATATGGTATGTATAGCCACTGTTGCCCTCCTTCTTAGATTATTGACATACGCCTCTTAGGGCCGTGACAGTTTCAAGTCAAAAAAAAATGCTCTTACGTGCAACAGAGTATCACGCAGCCGGCTGCTCCCGACCACAACGCTATTACTTGTTTATATTCCTTTAGTTTGATTCATAGTTATCTCAAAATGCTAAAGATAAGCCACGTTCTAGAAGTGCTTCAAAGAGACTCTCTTGGCAATAATCAAATCTCTTCAATTGAGTGTAGAAATATTTAAAAATAATATGTAAAGTAATAAAATTCATTATTATATTTGGAGGGCTTTGGGCTTTGGCTGAACAACCAAAAAAAATAATCATTTGAATCTTTATAGATCCATTAATATCAGATCCGAAATCTATTCATCTCCATAAATACCTTTCCGTAGAGTATTTATCGTTCAATTCTTCAAATCAATCATTTTTCTGATTGATCAATTTCCATGTGTTTCCAACATGCACCTAACATGCAAATATGGTCACCCTCAACACAGCATTTGGCTGACCAGCCTGCGGGTATGCTACGTATGTTAGTTAGAACTTTTCATAGGGCTTACTTGATGCCGTTGGGTTGGATTGCTTGTGTCTGAAATTGTTTTAGCATTTCACTGTCTGTCATTCTGTATACTTAACGTTTTTTTTATTTCATTTTTTTCTCTGCAATTTTTTTTGTACCTGGTCATACAGCAACAGCAGCTGCAGCTGCAAAAAGCGTCTGCACTTTGCTGCCAATCGAGGCATAAAATGAGCAGCAAGTGCCACTACAGCACAGGCAACGTGTGAGTGAAAGAGAGGGGTGTAGAGCGTACATGGAGAAAGAGATAGATATAGAGTGCAAAGGTGCAGACTCACACACACTCTCAGACTTTTATCAGAATCAAAAATTCTATATGACGCATACTAAAAGTTTCAAGCTGTATTCATTATATGTGTGTTGAGTATTTAAGCACTCAAATATAATGTATATATCTTTTATATATAAACAGAACTGATGCTAAGGCTGATCAGTTTCAGAAATGTTTGTGAAGATTATAAGAAACTTGAAATTTTATTAATTATATACATATATATATAGTAGTAGAGTATATATGTCTTTATGTTCAGGTTAATTCAAATATTTTGTGTGCGTTTCATTCCGTTTTGTTCCACAAATTTTATACAAGTTACTATAGCACTAATCTACACCGGCTCTAACTCAGGTCTTTAGTTAAATATTGACCAAATTTAGTTTTCATTCAAAGATTTCAGATCCAACAAACACAATCTATTAAGAGATACATACTCTTGGTATTATGCTCTTTAATTCTAAAATTTATGCTTTAGCTGCCCTGTGATCGTTTTCTGTAGCGCTCTCTTTAGGTCGACCAAAACTCGATTCGCATATCTTTTTTGATATACAACGGCCTGATTTTTTTTTTATTTTTGCTAGGTACTAAAACGGCAGCAGCGAATTAATTAATTCCAGTGCAGCGATTTTTCAAGAAAAACCCCTTTTACACATATTGCTGGGTCTGTGTGTGTGTGTGTGTGCGTCTGTGCACTTGAAACGCGTTCTGCAGGTGTTGTGATATTATTTGGAATTATGTTGGAATTTTTCTAGCGCTGCGCCCTTGCTGAAATGCTCTGAATATTATTTGCATTTTAATTTTGTTTCATGTTTCATATGTCTCTTAATCTACACGCACACACACGCGCACACCTACATCTGCTTTGAGTCGTTGTTTATAGCTAACTTTACAGTTGAGAAAGCATTTATAAAGTGGTTTTAATTAGTTGCCCTAACGGTTTTTGGCCTGGCCTTCTGCGGTTCAGGAATCGCGTCTGTGAGCGCAATTGCAAAGTGATTTCAGACCAATTCCCAGGTTCCTCGAGCCTCACTTTTCCAGTATTTGCATGTAGACGATTTTAAAATATATTTTTACATGGCAAGCTACACAAATGGGGTATAATATATGTATGTGTCTAAATATCAGGAACTCGTCATCGAATAGGGGAAGTCATCAAGATATCGTCGCCTTAGGCCTTGGGAGCTTCTGTTGGCTTTGCTGTTGAGCTAGTTGTTTCTTGTTGATTTATATTTTCAAAGCTTTTGCAGATTTCCTTCACCAGTTTCTGTAAATAGAATTCCAAATTATTTAACAAAAAACACAGAGAAATCTTGTTCGCTAACATACCGAGATAACACTCTTGCAGGGAGTGAAAGCCAGAATCGGATTATTGCAAACTAGATCAATTTTCGATTGTATCTGTTCATCTGTGCAGGCCTAGAAAAAGATAACTTGTTTATTCCAGTTCTAAAATATATACAAGTTCCGTACTAACACTTAAAATTGTACTTTCTGCTGGCGTTATCTGTAGCATGCAGACAAAAGCCACAGCCAAGGCCAAGAAGGTCAAAGTATTCTTGCTATAGAACTGCATTTTGTCAAATGTTGGGTCTTATTCAAGCTATTGAATACAAACTGAAACTTTAAGTGTACCCATAGTCTCTTAAATACTCTGTTCAGATATTTGACAAACAAAATAAGTTATTGGAATCGTGATGTGGTTTCATTTAGAAACTCACGCTCTGAGATAAGAGCAGGACGCGCTTAAAGTCGTGTAGCTTAACTATCTTTTACTTTAAGAAGCTTATGTTGCAGAGAATTGAATAGGTAATTAAAATTGTTATCGTTAACTACTTTTGAGCTTAAGAGACACATTAAAACTATTTATAAGAAATATCTTATGAAAAGTTAAGAGAACAATTTGTATTTACTTAAAAGTTAGTTAAGCCTAGCAAAGTTGGGAATAAAAGGTAACATTTGAAAACAAGCCAATATGCCTTATGATGGCGTTGCCAGATTGTTAATAAACTTGAAAAATAAGTTTTATAAACAAGCAAAGCCTTTGCAAAGGAGTGCGTGTGTCTAAACGAATGTGAGTGTGTGTGTGTGTGTGTGTGTGTGTGTGTGTGTGTGTGGTTAAGTGTATTAGTCATTGGTTACTTGTCATATGCAAATTCAGAAGCGCACGCCTCTTGTGTGCCCATTTTGTTGTCATGTGTTCACTGTGGAGGCGAACGACAGTCATCTCAGGCCCATTTACAATAATATTTATCAAGTGCGGTACACACCCAGATAGGGCTAGGGGCCTCATATATTAGCGGGCTTAGCTGGACGCACCATCGTCATCATCATCATTATCATTATCATTATGATGAGGCGAGCCTATGCGTGGCCTCTAATTACGTCGCATTGTCATAACAGAATTGAGCGCATTTGACACGCAATTGGAGCTCACAGTTGACGGTCCTCACGATGACACGTGAGAAATGCCAGCGGGAAGGTGGGCTATGGGTGGTGGGCGACGGGTGGTACTACCTGACTAACTGACAGTTGGTTGCAAGCGACATAAACTTGTACTCGAACTGAATATGGAAATGAAAATGAATATGGAAATAGAACTAGAAATATTTAGTGACAGCACCAGAGTCAGAGGACTGACTGTTGCATCAGTGTGGTTGCGACTCAGCCACGCACCAACCACCACCTGCCCCACTCGGCCCACACTAAGTAGATAAGAATTAATTGTTCAATGGCACGCATTGCACTTAATACTTTGAATATTCGTATGTGACTCGTATGTCCTAAGCAAGGAGTGAGCCGAAGCGTTATTTTTTTTTGCTTTTGACTTATGCCCCGTCACTTGGCCCACGCACCTTTTGGGCTGCGGTTAATCGGATAAAATTCATAATTATCGTTATTACTGTCATTTTTTCTAATGACTCGCAGCACACAAATTGCGTGTACTTTTCTATTAAGATGACCTATCAAACGCACTTTGACTTCTGCCTAACCGTTGCGTTCTAGTCGTTGATTTTTCTTCTTGTTTGTTTGTTTTGCCAAATACCCTAACTTGAGTTGTTCGATTTCAGTATCGAATATGCCAAACACGAATTGACAAGTGTGAATGTAGATATAGATGTAAATATATATATTCAGAAGTTAAGATATAGATAGAGATATATAGATATATAGATATATAGATATATAGATATATAGATATATAGATATATAGATATATAGATATATAGATATATAGATATATAGATATATAGATATATAGATATATAGATATATAGATATATAGATATATAGATATATAAATATATACATATATAAATATATACATATATAGATATATAGATATATATATTTAGATATATAGATATATAGATATAAAAATATATACATATATAGATATATAGATATAAAGATATATAGATATATAGATAGTTCCACATTTATTTTCGAAACTATGATATTATTCAATTTCTATTATTATTGGAATCAAACTTTCGGATTTAAGCCCGATTTTGGTATTCCAGTACCATATGAGTCTATAAAAGTAAATTTCTAGTATAATAAAGTTTCCAACTAAGATTCCATCTTACATAAGTAAATATTCTCGTACAATTGACATCATTCACAAGGGTATTCCGGCGTCATCATTCAACAGTTTATTATTTCAGTATGTTTACTTTTTGACATTACTTGCCCATAGTTCCTTCTAATACACCCCCACACTCTGACGCCTACCCCGCCATTTATATAGAGCGCACGCGTAAATTATGTAATTAAAATTCCGCACCTTAATTCAGGCAATTTATTACATGAGCTTTTGACTAATTGGATAACGATCTTTAACTATGTTTACTAAATACATGAGAGATACATCACAGCCGTACGACAAAAGGGGGCCAACAACGCGGCCTGGACCCTGCCACACACACACACATGCATACACACATATAACTAACTACACGAGCATATGGATGAGTTCATAGCCTGTCATGATTGCATTTTCTGATAAGCCCGAAATTAATTGAATTTTTAGGTGTGTGACACTAATGCGACCGATTTGCGTGCTTTGATGGGGCACCAGGAAGCTTGGGGCATATCATATAGACTGATAAATGGAACTTTAAATAAGTTTCTACTACTCTGATGTAAAGTTATCTAAAGAATCTGACATATATACTAACTGTATTGAATCTAGCAAAACAGCTGACTAGAAAACAATTCTGTTTTGTCATTTAACAAAAAAAACAAACTTGAAGGTACTTAAAATGTATTTCAATGAATGATAACCCTCATTTTTTCCACATTTGTGGAAAAACCAAACTATTTATAATAAATATGTTTGCAATTTTCATTGTTTCAGTGACTAAAAAACTCTCTATACACAGTTTTTTGATTCGTCACATTTTAATCGCTCAACTGGTTTTATTTTTCTATGAGAACTTCCGTTTTGCGCTCATTTCTTTCGCTTTGACATATCCAATCCCAATTCCCATTCCCATTCCCATTCGCGTTCCAGTTCCGGTTCAATGTTCCATTATATAATTAAATGAAAAACATTGCGTTCTGGTTAATAATTTTCACACATGCATTAAATGAAAATTGAAAGCCAAATGCGAAAGCTTAACCAGTCAGAACAGTTAAAAAATATAAACAAAATTTTCAACAATTTTAGCCACAACAACAAAAGCAATTTTCATGATGTCTGAGTCAATTGTGGATTAGTAAAAGGTGTAGGTGCTAAGAGGGAGGGGGGTCTGGCAGTTGGAGCCTATGAAAAAGTGCCCACATTGGCAAAAGCTTAACTCAGCTGGGGTGGCTAGGGGGCGAGCTGCGAGGGGGTCGCAAATGACGCGCTTTGCTATAAATAGACCAAGTGCTAGGGTCAGCTCAAGCTTTTCGGTATGCGGCGCACGTGTAGCCAAACACCAGGTGCCAATGTTATGGGAGGGAGGTAAGTAGGGGCACCTCTCTCTCTCTCTCTCTCTCTAAGTGTGTGTGTGTGTTTGGGTGTGTTTGGGGGCCGACAGTTGGACGTGCGACGAGCTGCGGCCAGTCGCGTTTCGCTGGCCAACGTAAAATGTTGTGAGCCAATTATTTTTAGCGATTTTGTTGTTGTTTTTATTATTGAGCAGTGTTGTTGTAGCTGTATCTGTCATTGTTGTTGTTGTTGCCCTAATGGCCTCCCAATGCACAAGGCTGCGGCTGCTAGCACTGCTGTTCACAGTGTTGGTGCTACCACTCTTTGCCAGCCAGCAGGTAAGTCAGCCCAGTTGAAGGTGACAAATCGCTTGATGACCAATCCAATCTATTCTGTTTATTCTCTAGTCGCATGCACTGGAGTTCATGGATGTCGATGAGTCAGCCTCATTGGGCGGTGACAATGACGATGACGCTCAGGAGTCCGTTGAGCTGCCGCCGATCCTGCACAACTACTCGAAGGACACCATCGCCAACTTCAATCCACGCAAAATGGATACGCACTTTCGCACCCTGTGGGAGCGGGTGCCACAGCAGAAGCAGGAGGTGATCAAGCGCAAATAGTTACTATTGTCTAACTTATTCTAAACTTAAGCATAACACTAAAATCACCAAGTTTAACTAATCCAAGATAAGATCCATGTGCGAGATGTAGCAGGGCTTCAAGCTCAAGTTTAATGTGTGAACTTCTATTTTCATATCTCTATATGCCTCAATCTTCGTTCAACTCTCTTTCTGACAGATTTTCAAAATTTACTCGAAATATGCAGAGATAACTATGGTAAAACATCAATTATAGTTACGAAATCAAATCCGTTTTGTTGCCTCAATCTGAAAAGATAGAAAAATATTATGAGATAGTTATCAGTTTCCATATTATATATACTCGTCCTGAAAATACCATATGATATTATACAAATAAATGCATATTTTATATTCTGAAGAGCACAATATTTGAATTTAAAGCATTTAGATTTTTGGCTATGCGAAAATGAAAAACTATTGAATCTTAATCAGAAGAAAGTAGATCTATAGATCTAGGCTTAATGTAAGTTGCGTAATTCAGAAAACAAAAGTTTCTAAAAGCTATTAAAATTTGTTGAAATTGAGCTTTGTGATATACCCATACTTATTTAAATTAGTTTCGAGTTTATTTTTGGCTATTTCTCAATTAAAGTTGGTATGTGAAAGTGTTGCTAGATTTTGAAAAAAATTTATGTTCCAGCTGCTCGAAACTGAAATAAATTCCAAACAACAAACTGGCAAAGACTCTATTTAAATAAGATCAATTATAAAGTAAACGGACAGAAGCCTATTCAAAGCTATACTTTTACATATATATAGCCTTCGAAAATTATACAACTCTGCAACAAATTTTAGTTACCCAACACTAGGCGATGAGCAATGCCTTCAAACATATTTGTGACTCGTTGCTGCTTGCCTCCGATTGCGTGATATAAAAAGGGCCGCACTTCATGAAGAAACCACAACAACAACAACAACAACAACTGCCAAGTGGCGCTCAGATTGGTTAGTTGTTACCCCAACGAAGAAGACGAAGAAGAAGAACTTGAGGCGGATGCATTGCGACCGGGGGAGGCAACAAGGCCAAGACGTATGGGTCACTTTTGGTCCAACCCGCGCCCAAGTAGTTCTTGGGGGAAAAAAAGTGTAAAAAAAGCGAGTAAAACTTTTTTATTTGCATTTTGTTTTAAGCGGCAGCAACAAGAATTCAGCAGAAGCAAAAAGAAAAAAAAAGAAAGCAGAGACCAATGGTGTTTATTCCCATTTATTTTCCATTTTTTTTTTCGTTTTACATTTTTTGGTTTGTTTCTTCTTTGTTTTGTAGAAAAATGCACAAGTTTTATGCTTCTATAAAAGTTTTTGTGGCGAAAACTTTGCACTTGTCTTGTAGCCGCCGAAAGGGTTTTACAATGATGCGCTGCAAGCAAACCACTCCATCTCCGCTCTCGCTCTCTCGCTCGACCCCTCAGATAGGCAGGCTTGGGCACTTTATAATTCGGGGGCAAAAGGAGCGGCTAGTTATTGGCGTAGCTTGTGGGTTAAACAAAGTTTTAGGCGCGAGGCACGCACCTTAAAACAGACCGCCCATCCCCTAATCCACATCCCCTTTTAACTGTAGCGGCCGAGTGTGACACAGAGCAAGTCACTTAGTTAAGCCCTGAGACGATGTCGGTCATTATGCGACCCCGAATAGCTGCTATGCATTATCATTATCATTAAAATAAATTATTAGAGAAAGTCGGACGTTGGGCGTGGCAACTACGTTGAACTAAACGCATTTTGCACGTTTTCTCTGCGCAAATTTTTTACACGATTTTTACAACTTTTTTCGGCGCTTTCAGCTAAGTACACAAAAGCTTTTGCTGGACAGCGCACTTGGGTGTGTGTGTGAAGGTGGGGGTGGGTTGTTGCCTTTTTGGCCGTCAGAGATAAAAAGTCCGGTTTGAGGCGCTGCGAGTTAGACGCAGCATTTAGTTAGGGGCGCAAAAATGTTTGCAAGAAATAACTTTGCATACTTTTAGGCAGCGCATGTTAAATACTAAATGCAAGTCCCCAACAAAAGACAATGTATGTGGGCAGGGCGGCTTCTGCTTGCATGCGAAGCACCACGTAATTTCTCAAGCTGCCGTAGCCTGACCACGTAAAGCATAAAATATTTGCCAGCGACTCCAATGCTGATGTCCAGCCCAAAGTGAGAGCGAGAGAGAGGAGCCTAAGAAAAGTATGTCTAAGAAGTTGCCAAACAAGTTGCAGCCGCAGCCTGTGCGACGCAGCTCATTTGAATACATGGCAACAACTTTGACCACGCATTAGTTACACAACAACATAAAAGCACAACACGCAGAGGGGCTCGTTGTTTGGGGGTGAGTGGGGCCGGGGAGCCTCTCAAGTCCAAGTCAAGTCAAGTCAAGTTCTCTTGTCGCTGCCAGCCGAATGACCTGCCACATCCTTCGTGCTGGCCGGCACATGCAATTTGTAAACCAAAGCGCATAATTTACAATGAACATTTTGGTCGGTCTAACGGTCTAACGGTGCTTAAAGCTGACCACGCCACAGACTTGGACTACATCTTAGACCTCATCTTGGTCTTGGTTGCCTGCTGAGACTCCCGCAATGAAGTGCTTGCCACGATATTGATATGGTCTCGTCGCTTCAGCTGCATTTCGGCCAGCTCTGGCAAGATCAAATACGTGCCTAAACCGTGGAATATCTAACTCTAAATGTCATTTAACAAATTAAATAATTACATTTAAAAAACTAAGGCCACCAAAACAAATCAATCTATTTAATTGATATTGTCTATTAACCAAGCGCTTTCGGCCATGCCCAAGTTTGATAATACCCTTGCAATTGTAAAGGATATAGATATAGTTTTCTCTGATTTGCCTTGAAGAGTTCAAGATGTTCTAGGTGTACAATTGTAGAATATACAGTTTCTACCGATTTGCCGCGTCCCCAAGAAGCTGATATACATATGTATGTATTTGATTTTTGTTTAATCTTTAAAGGAGAGCAACAGTAAGCTATATGTTTTGGTCTCTAGCTATAAGACTTTGGAAGATATAGTTTTCTATATCATACTACTCAATAAAGATCCTGATATATACTATTTTCTTAATTTTATCGAAGCAGTTAAAAAAAATTTCGTAGCATCTCTTTGATCAACAAAAAATCCAACAATTCACTTTTGATGATGCCATTTGCCGCAGATGTCACAAATAGTACTAGCAACTTAGAAACAAAATATTTGCCTGAATCGGTGGACGTGGGAAGTTTAAGTTCAAAATTAACTATACTACTGTACGTACTTTGTTCAAAAAGTAAGCTGAATTTATAATATAAGGTTAAAAACTACGGTGCATTTTTAATTTTATTCCAAAAACTAAGATGAATTTTTTATTTCAGTTCAAAAAGTAAGGTAAACTCTTAGTTTCAGTTGAAAAAGTAAGGTGAATTTTTAGTTTTAGCCTCCAAATATTCAAGTTCTAAAACTTAACCACATTTAAAAAAACAAGCAAAGGTTTTATTTCATTTTTTGGCAAACAATTTTAAATGGCTGTTACTAAGCAAAAAGATTTTAAGGAACAAGGAATATTAAAAAAAAAATAATGAATCTATTAGATAACAGTTTTATCAACATTTCTCAAAAAAAAAAAAAAAAACTGGATCGATCCTGGGATTATCAGTGTATACGTTTTTATTGTTACTCCCACGAGTCAGTACTATCTCTTGGGACTTAATAACTCAATTTCTTTTACCTTTTTTTTAGAGATTTCTACAGATTCTAGAGATTTGCTTAAGCTGTCTCTCATATATATATAATAAATATAGCTTAAGTATAACCCCCTGAATTAATGATTATAGAAATCCAGCGTCGATCAGCACTTAGTGATGCAAGGTATTATTGGACAGGATCTATCGACTATTCTAGGAATATAGCTGACATTAATATATCTATTGAACAGTCAGCTAATGCTGACGGTTTTCAAGTAATTTGGATACAAGTAAGAGATGGTAATACATTAGACCACCAGTTACATGTAAAGCGGCGACCACTAGGTGCAGTCGAGTGGCTCGTGGTAGCTGGTCACAGAGCGAATTTCGAGGGTTTGGGGAAATAACTTGTAGGAAATTAAGTTTGTTAGTAATTAGAACACCACTAAGGACACCTGAGCGTCCTTCTGTCTGCCCTGGCAAATTTATATGGCAGGCAAGCACACCGAGCAGCACACACAACAATTAAATCCAAAGCTCGTCGCCTTCTGCTGCTGCTGCTACTCTTCTTTGGCCCGTTTGCTGTGTGCCCAGTTTCGTGGTGTCCTTTTCTGCTCTTGTTGCTCTTGTCCTGGCCCGTTGTTGGTTTTTTGTGTTTAGGTATCTTCGCAACCTGCAAAGTAACAAAAGTTTCAAGTCGCCTTGTCGAAAATTCCTCAAGCCGAAAGTTGGCAACTTTGATGTCCAAGCATCCAGCTCCCGGCTTCCAACACCCGTCCAGACCCGTCTTGGCCGGTAGCCGGTAGCCTGCAGCTACCATATACTAGCTGACGGCTTGCACTCCACAAAGTATGGCATGCGTTAGTGGGATAAACAGTTGGGTGAGTAACTATCGCCAAGTGCATGCCTGGGCAGCGGCCAGTTGCCAGTTGCCAGTTGCCAGTTACCAGTTTCGACTGCCCTTTTTTGCCACTTGAGCAATCTGGCCAAGTGGCAAAAGTTTCTTGCCTAAGCAGTTGACCCGCGCTCACACACAGCCAGGGCTTAAAAGGTAAGTACACTACGAGCACAGTGGAGTATCCGTGTTAGATTCTGTCACCCATTAATTTACCCACTCATGTCCCACTCTCCAATTCCAGATGCTGCTTAAAATCAAGCTCATTGACAACGAGCAGGCAGTTCTATAAGAAGGTTTCTTATTATATCCTGAGTTAAAAGCTCTATATATACATATATAACTTATTTTATGATTGTGTTGAACAACATATGAAAAAAAAGCAGATCAAGAATATTTATTTATTTATTTATTTAATTGTTACAGAGAATTAATTCTAAATAACAATTTATTATAAAGCTAGAGCAGCAAAGGCCTTCAGGCAACGATCAAGAATATATATACTATACATGCATGACTTGGCTGATTGATTGAGATATGTTCAAAGCACAAACTCTAAGCAACTGAATTTCAAGTTTATTGCAAATGTATAAAATTATACTATCTCTTATCTCTCTCTTATCATGATAAAGTAAAGGTATAGCAAACGAAAGGTATTTCACAGTTGATCTACTGATAGAACTATGTATATGGCGTGGCAAGTCCGCAATTTCATTAAGTCAATCTGTTTTTGAATGTAAACAAATATTCTCTATATCAATTATGAGTGAAACGAATATCGAAATAAATTTTTACAGATATCTATACCAGATTTCTTTATTCCCTTATGTATAAAAACAAACTTTGCTATTGGTAAACCCCTTCCGCAATAATAAAATAACTTAAATTATAATAACTTCACTCTCATTTGTATGAAGCGTGTATCTATATCTAATCAAAAATCATCCTTTAAGTTCCGATCTTTAAGTTTTGCCAACAACAAAACTATTGCGTGCAAACTTAAACTCTTAAGTTGCAAACACTTTCACTGTATTAACACCAAATTAATTTTGTCTTAAAATTCTGACAAGCACCACACACTTATACACATGTCTCCCTCACTCTCGCTCTCTCTCTCTCTTCTCTCACTCTATGTCTTTGTGTGTGTTTGTCTGTAAGGACAACGATTGAATTTTAAACAAGAAGGACAAATGCCGGCAATCAAGTGAAGTCATGTTAAAAGAGCAGCAAAATGAAGTCCCTGGAAGAGCTGTGCGCTCGGCTTTGTACAACAATAATCAATATGCAGCAGTCAATACAGGCGGGCCAAGGAGTGCACAGTCCTTAGCAAGAAGCAACAATTACAGACGCAGGATAAGAAAGAGGGGGAGTCGAGGGCATGGCCCCATAGTTTTGCTGTGCGTCGGTTAAATGATGTGTAATCGTCTTATGTGCACTTGAATGCCTTTTGGCTTCTAATATGGGCAGCGAGGCGGCAGACAACACTGGCGACAAGGACCTGCCAGAATGGACAAGGACACAAGCGATGGTCAGGGGGGGGGTTCTGAAGTGGGGCTCACGACAAGTGGCCGGACCCGGGCTGAAGCGGCCCGAAGTAACCAATTCGCACACAAAAGAAAACTTTGCCATAGGCTGACCTCAAAATGCACAACGAACGAGCGCTGAGTGGCAAGGACCTGTGGGACCCAAGGACCTACGCCCAGGTCCTGGCAAACTTTAATTTACAATCAATTCAGGCGTGAATAATAAACCACAAGAAACCAAACAGAGCCCAGGCAATGGCCAAAGACAACGCACAAGTGAAAGTGTTGCCAACTAGCTGCAGTTTAAGGTCTATCAGTGCGTGCGTGTGCGTGTGTGTCTGTGTGCGTGTGTGTATACGTATGTGTATTCTCTAAAATTTAGTTACAACACAACACCAAAAGTTTTCGAGCAAGTTTTCAAACAAACAAAGCAGACGAACCTGGCCCGTTGCCACTGAATGCGTGATCCCAAACCCCGCACCAAGCCCCAACCCAAACTCTTGGCCAAAACGAACCGCAACACTTCCGCCTCCATTCAACATTTTAACTTGAACGTCAAGTGTCTTGTCCGGCCTGGTCCCTGGCGACGTCTACGTCTACTTCTACGTCTAGCTCCCTGGGCCGGGCTATCAATATTGTTTTCCTATTAAATTGATCATTGGTCAGCAACAATTGTGGCTGGACGTCGAGTTATACCCCTGCCCCTCTACAGCTGAGAGCTATTGTTGCCTTTGTCTCGTCGTTGAGTGGCAGCCCATGGGAGTTGCCATCGCGTCCGACTGCCCACCTCTATGCATTAATTGTACATTCTAATGAAATTAATTGAAATGCTTGGTCGAATGTTGAGACTCTAAATGTGAATGTGAATGTGGCCAGAGAATATGCATTTGCTGCTATGCCTTGGCCCGTATATAGCTGCAGCTGTTTGTGGTATTAGCCCACAACAGATGTCAATCAAATGCTGATATCTGAACGAGCTGAGCTTCTCTTAACTTAGAAGGAATTACCCAATTGATTCTTATTTACTTCTTTATTTCAGTAAGTGTAGAGAATGAGCCTTACTCCTTAGCTTATCCTCCAGTCTTAGCTTACTTTTAGATAGCTTAGTTCCTACAGAAATTTGTCTTAAAATTTTAAATTAATTCAGCTTAATTCAGATTCCATGGAAAATGGGAACTTTATCAAATATTTCAATTTATTTTTAAATATTCTTCTATTTTACTTTTAAGTAAGTTCTATTTCTCTTACATTTTGACTACGAAGTTTTGCTTCTTTATCATCTTCTCTAAAAAATATAGTTTTTGTAAGTATTTTGAGCAATATTTTTCACATTCTTCCGATAATCTACAATCTGTCAGTTAATTCATCTGAATTTATACATTGTTTTATTTCTGAACCCATTGTAAATGGGAAATCAGGGTATAATAGTTTAGCAAAAAGTATGTAATAGTCATAAGGCAGACCCCATAAAGTATATATATTCCCTATCCGTGTGTCCTCAGAACCTCAGAACCTATAAGATCTAGAGACTTCAAGTTGAAGAGCGTCCATCATGGTAGAGATGGTGGCTTTCAAGCGAGGAGTCGCAGGTTCGGATCCCGCTACAATCTTTTTGTTGCATTTATATTATTATCTGTCTGTATATATGAAAAAATGCAAATTCCAACAGATTCTTATATTTGATTTCTGGAGTTTTTCGTCTCTCTTGTATCTACATATTTCACTTTCTCACTCTAACTCCTTTAAAATTTCCCATGCTCCAGCTCGTTGCAAAATATATTTAAGGAATCAATTACAATCAGAGAACAGCAAAACCTTCTCGCATTCCTATCAACCCATATATATATACATACATACATATAAATATATACATTAGCTGCATTAATTCATAACGCATCTCCATCAGCACCCATGCCTCCGTCTGTTGTGCCATTCTTATGGCCTTCCCTTCAGCTGCCAAATTCAACTCAATTATGCACAATTACAGACACAAACAGACGAAGTGGCAATGGAGGTGAGGCAGCAGGCATGCATTCACCAACCAACCCCGCCGACGCCTATTTAATAGCCAAACGACCTTAATAGGAGCCTGAGGCAACTTAACTGCGCGTTGCAATGACAGCCGCAGCAGCAGCAGCCGTTGGCAGTGCTCCTCGTGGCGCCTCCTGCAATGGATTCTTTTCTATTTTTTTTGGCTTTTTTATTGGCTGGGTAGATAGAGAGAGAGAGAGAGAGAGAGAGAGGGCGACGGTGGGTGGTTTATAAGGCGGGGGCAGCAAACAAATGCAGTTGCATTCGAGCTATGGGCAGGCGGAGAGGCACTTGGCTGGCGCTTAAATTGCATGCATAGCTCATTGCTTGGCACTCGACGTGGCTGAAGTGCAGCTGTAAAATGCAGCGAGGGGGTGGTGCAGCGAGTGGTGGTGCCTGCTGTCAAAATGGCATTGAATTGCTTAAATACTTTCGGTAATGCGGCAGAGGAGTCGTCGGCTTAATGGCTGGCAGGCTGGCAGGCGGGCAGGCAGCTCGCTTTTTTGGTTGCCATGTGGCATGTGCCCCAAAATGAAGCAACATATGCCAATGGCAGGCCATGAATAAACGGCCTGTGCAACTGCACGAATGAATGAATGAACGAGCGAGCGAGCGAGCGAGCGATATGAAGTGCAATCAATGCAAAAATGTTTTCAAGTACACAGTCAGCCAGGCAGATAGACAAGCAGATGCAACCGATGCACCAGATGCAGCTGATGCAGATGCAGGCCCACATCACCAACTAGAAATAGCTCTCTCTCTCCTTCTCTGTGTGTGTGTGTGTGTGTGTGTGTATTGACGCACGTCGGTGTGAAAGGATTATTCACACACTATTGATTTCAAATTGAGTTGACTTCAAATCCGTCTGAATTGACAGGCAGTCAGCTGAGGCAAGCAACACATGGCAACGGCTTCAGCTTTGGCTGCCAGCGACGCCTTCATCTGTCTGTGTGTGTATGTGTGTGTGTGTGTGTGTGTGTGTGTTTGTGAAACCGGAAGTTGACTAATGAATTTAATTTGCAGTGGGTGTTGAAGCAAATAGAGCGACAAACAGATACACATGCCAGCCAGCTAACCAGCCATCCAGCCATCCAGCCAGCCAGCCAGCCAGCGAGGCGGACGGAGAGACATGAAGATGGAGCTGGCAGTCGGCCGAGGAGTGTCTGACTGATTGACTGCCAGATTTGAGTGGCTGTCTGCGCTGTGCGTAAGTAGGCAACTGTTTTTGTTTGGCCAACAGTGTGTGGCAGGCACACGGCTTGCCGCACTTGCCGCACTGTGCCTGCCACATGCAATTACAATATGCCACACTGTATTGGTGGCAGCCAAAACGGCTTTAAATCGATTTAATCGCACTTTGATTAGAGTTTTGATGTCCCACATTTGCTTAGCTCTAAACTCAGTAGCTTAGCAGTAAAGGTAGGCTGTTTGTATTTTGACATTAAATCGAAATATGCCAATTGTATTTATATTTATATTAATATATATTTGTATATAGTTATATTGAAACATTTTACCATTGTCTTAACGTTTTTTTTTAGCCAGCTTAAAGCAAGTTTTTGTGTTCCTCTTCTATATGTCTGCACGTTTTTGGGTATGACTCACAGAAGTCTTTCACAATTTCTTTGTACTATGAACTTGAGATGGGCGTCGAGATCGGATTTTGAAATCGGGCGGGATGGGAAAGATTTTAAAAAAGTCCGGGATGGTCGGGATAAGTGCTTCATCCCGAAATTCCCGCGGATCCCGATAAGAAAATTATTAATAGATAAAATTGCCTGTATTTATCAAAACACAGAAGAATGATATTGACGGGGAAATTAATTCTAATATAAATCCTGTTAAATTTAAGAGGAGTTCAAATATTTTATTATTTTGACAAAATTGCAATAAATTGTCATTGTTACAAATGCTTGCTAGTACTTGATGTTCCAACATCTTCGACGAGTGAATTTTTGGGAAAAATTAGAGCACATCTTAGAGAAGAACATTTTGGGAAAATATTATTTAAGTAAAAAATTGTATCTATTATAAGAGTTCTAAATGTTAAAAAAAAATTCGGGAAAAATCGGGACCCGCGGGACAAAAGGAAAAATTTGTCGGGACAATCGGGCGGGAAAATCAAAAATTATTTCGGGACGGGATGGGTCGGGAACGAATTTCTTTCCCGATCCCATCTTTACTATAAACCACCTTTTAAGCCCAAATAGTTGCTTTGAGTAAATGTAAATAAAATAAGCTGAAATATTTCTATGAAAATTCGATGATATTTTATTTTACTTTTACATTTTAATATATGTACATTAGGTAGACTTAGAATACCGAGCATACGAACAGAGCCAAGACTAGACTGTTTCAAGAACAAATATATGTAATTTAAAATTAATTTGGTTATCTGCTTTCTGAGCAATCAAACTCTCTGAAGTTACTGTACTCTGTTTTAAATGCTGTTTCATTAATTGAAAATAAAATGTTTTCATAATAAAAATATTTGCCAACAAATATATATATATATATATATATATGTATATTGATATATATATATATATATGTATAAATATAAAAGCTGGCTTAAAAGATTTTTTTTTTTGTTTTTGTGTTTAATTACAATCTGTCGATTTGACAATAAATAATTTGTGTTACGTAGGGACTGATTGACCGTTATACGATTTTCTATGTTTGCGCTTGGAAAGGCAGGTCCAGTGGGTGTCTTAACAAATATTTTATAGCTAATTTTGCTTTGGTCTAGAAGATCTCTTGGGTTATCCTAGGACTTCGTGTTAAGTAGGCGTCGCCTCGCTGCGCTGCCAAATGTTTATGTTCACAATGGATCTCAGTTAGTTTTACTTCGGCTTTTGTTAGTTACACACATAACAAATATTGGAAATCCTTTTTAATTTTTTTCTTTCGTGTGTCTGGTTTTTCGTATTTATGTGTCGCTTCTACTAGGTAAATATTTTTTTCGCAACAAGACAATATATCCGTACACATATATCTATATACGTGGTCGTTGTTTCGCTGTTGATCGTCGAATTGTGAGAAACATGAATGAATATTTAGATAATGCCAGACGCAACCTTCAACGGGTGATGAATAACAGTTACCACTCCCTATCGGAGGCAGCCACCATGGCCGGTACCCTGGCCGCGAGTACCGGCATGCAACTATATAGCCGGTTAACGGGCCTGAAGCCTTCGACTACGACGCTGAACTCATCGATGCCGTCCAGCACGGAGTTGGGAGTGCCGACGACATCGACGTCCAGCACGCAGCAGACACGGCTGGTCAGTGTGGTGTGTGGATTTCCCAAGGATATCGTCATGTATCCGGACTATGAGAAAGGACAATTCGGCGAGGATGCCTGGTTCAAGACCTCCACATCGAAGGCGGACGCACTGGGCGTGGCCGATGGCGTGGGGGGCTGGCGAGTGTACGGCATAGATCCGGGCCAATTCAGCAGTTTCCTGATGCGCTCCTGCGAGCGTCTAGCCCACACCGCAGACTTCGAGACCACGCGACCCGAGCAGCTGCTCGCGCGTGCCTACTGCAATCTGTTGGAGCAGAAGCAGCCCATCCTCGGCAGCTGCACCGCCTGCGTACTGACGCTGCACCGCGAGAGCGGCATACTCTATGCGGCGAACATTGGCGACAGCGGGCTGCTGGTGATACGGGATGGGGCCGTTGTGTGCCGATCTTTGGAGCAGCAGCATCACTTCAATACACCCTATCAGCTGGCCGTACCGCCGCCCGGACAGGGCCTCAATGTGCTGACCGATGGACCGGAGTGTGCCGCGCTGCTGGAGTTCGATATGCAACCGGGCGATATAGTGATATTGGCCACCGATGGTGTCTACGACAATGTGTCCGAGGAGCTGCTGTTGCAGGTGCTGAGCCATGCGGCCGGCGTCACAGATCCCGTCAAGCTGCAGATGTATGCCAACTCGGTGGCCTTGATGGCGCGCTCGCTCAGCTTTAATCCCAATCACGAATCTCCCTTCACCCAGAATGCCAGGCGCCACAACATCGATGCGCCTGGCGGCAAGCCTGACGACATTACTGTACTGCTGGCAAGCGTTGTTTAATTGACGATAATGATGCTCACGATTATGACAATAATACAGTAATATTAACTATTTATTAAGAAAAGCATGCCCCAAACAAATCAATCCCACCTGCGCACTCACTGGCAGCTGTGCACAGCCCCTTCAGATATTCCAGTTCAGTTGTGGGCAATTGCCAGTGAATGCTGACGGGCTAGCCGAACTGGCTCAAGCTCGGGCAGCTCTGTAGACCCACGGAAATCAGGAGACGGGACTTTTGTAAACAGTACAATTACAAAATCCGACTGGGTATCAACATATATATATATATGTACATATATATATGTATATATATTCGTATATTTTCAGGGCGTGGTACAGACAGCAATCCAGTTGATAACGCTGCTTAAAAATTATCCGACATTCTATGTATTTCTATCAAACAAACTTACAGGCTTTTACTACTCTACTCTACAACAAACCTTCCCCTCCACCCTATACCCCTATCTCTATACGCTATATTGAAACTTTCAAATGCAAAATTAAGTCGAGTGTTTTTTAATTTCTGGCATGAAGTCATTAAAGTGTTCTTCTGTGCTGGACAACAAGTATCTTCACTTGTTTTTCAATTCCTATTTTTAGACATGGGATTGAAAATTTTAATTCTGTTTATACTAATTCAGGGAAGGTTGATATTTTTCAGAGGTTTTAAAATATCTCACTTGATTACGTTTATCCAAGAAAAGAAAACCAATGACTTGGTTATGGTTTAGTTCTAAAGTGGCTTAAAGCAACAGATTCCTAATCTATCTACAATGCGTATTTTCAAAACTTGGCCTTATGGGCTTCGCTTTCCTATAGATTAATATTTCAAATGTTTCTTATGAAACATTTTGTCTATTAATACTGAAGCGTTCTGCTATAAACGTATTTGATTTTGCATTTGAATGAAAAATTACTCAAATCAAGTCATTCGCTTCTAAAGAGAGAGAGAGAGAGAGAGAGAGAGAGAGAGAGAGATAGAGAGAGAGAGAGAGAAGAAAACACTGATAATCAGTTTGTAAGTCTCTCAAAGAAACCACTTGCAATATGTTTCAAATTCTACCAAAGGAACTTTAATTCGGAAATAAGCTTTATGTTGCTTTATGACTTTGATATATACTTCAAAATAAGTCGAGTGTTAAACGCATTTCCAGAATGGCATTCTACCAGGCATACTGCACACATTACGAAACAGCTTTCATAGGCGACTTGGTGTACTTTAAGCCATCCTCACCCATCCTGGCCAGGCCAGATAACATTCCACATAACTAGACGAGTCCAGGTTGTTGTCGCTGTTGTTTTTGTTGTCAGCTTAATTGAAAAATGTTGCCTGCTGCATGTCAACATTTTGATTTCCAATATGTTGTCTGCCACATGTATCCAGGGGCTGGTCGCATTATAAATGGGGCGCGCCCTGCGCAAATTTTGGCTTAAAATTTCACACGTTTTGGCCGCGACATATGTCGCACCGGTCAGAACGGGCGCGAGAGCTGGAGCTGAAGCTGGCAATGGCAATGGCGTTGGCGCTGGCGCTGGCGTTGGCCTATGGCTCGGTTTAACCACTTCCGCATGGGGCACAGCCGTCAAATGCAGAGTGAACGCCACTTCCCTCCCACAGCCCCCCTCTGCTGGCCTCCAATGACATTTACCGTTAGCATATCAATAACACACGCTGCGCCACAGACCGGACTCATAAAATATGGCAACGGCAACAGTGGCAACAGTGGCAACAGTGGCAACAGTCGGCCGTCAACTTCCACGGGGCATGTGAAACGTGACGCGTGATGCCAGGCAGGCAACGCCTTACAGCCACACACACACACACACACACACTGCTGTCCATCCACTAGGTGTGCTGTGTGCTGCCAAATGCCCGCGACCCGTTTGATTTTGCATTTCATGCAAATTTTTGGTAGCGACCGTCGACGATGACAAGGCGCACAACGGTCGGGCGGTCGAGGCAGTCGAGGCAGTCGGGGCGGTGGGAACGGGGGGGGAGGGGGGTGCGCGCAACTCTGTCGCATCATCGGAAATGAATCATTTGCTTCGTTTGTCGGCATCCGCTTGGCGCTTATTTCCGTTGCGTCGCTCATTTTTGGCCTAAACCAGCGCCAGCCAAACGGCCAAACGGCCAACCGGCGAATCATCCAACCAACCAACCAACTGGCCGAGAGCACGGCCTGACATGTGTGCGCGGCACGCTTCCGTGACAGAACATGCTGCCAAGATGGGGGCTCACCTCACACAGGTAACATTTTTACACCGTTGCCTTTGACACCTGTCGTTGTGCGAAGCGCCCCGTACCCGTTTCTGCATACATTGTGCGACAACTGGCTGAAAAAGTGTGAGGCGAGTACGGAAAGAGGTTGCAATCAGTCAAATTGATAGTCCTTCGAACTGAACTATAAAAGATTTCATTTAAAAGCTTATGAAAAAGATTTTATAAAATAATATTGGTTGATAAAATATGCTTAATATAGAGCATAGAGATTGCAACTATTATTTTTTGTCGGCCTTGTGTTTTTATAAACCATATTTTTAGGTCTAGAATTTTGGGTTCCTTTTTTTGTCTTTGGAAATCGGACTGGAGGCAGTGGCCCGCATATTAGTGGCCTTTGCTTATCCATCCATTTAAGCTTCTTTCCACCAGCCCATCCATCAGCTCATCCTTTTATCTATCTGTCCGTCCATCCGTCCGTCCGTTCGTCCGTTCATCCATGCGTTTGTCCACACTCATTTGAGTCCCGCATAAATCAATTGCACTTGTCATCAACTCAATTAATTTTTGGCAAACAAAGTGCAGTAAATCAATTGCTTTGGCAGCTCGGCTCGTTGACCATGCCCAGGCGCCAGGCATTGGGCCAGGCACGGGTTGCGGCACGGTGGTCAACGGGGTCCACGACGAACGGTGGCCAGAATGTCCTTTGCCGTTGCGCTCCCATTTTTGGATATATTTTTGCTCTCTTTTTTCCTTTTCGACGTTTGTCATTGGCATTTTTTGTCACTCGTCGCAGTTTTTCCGCTTTTATTTGTGCGTTGCATTCAGGTCCCGTCCTTATCGGACAGCAGACGGGACGACTCTGCCGACTGCCGACTGCCGACTGCGAACCGTCGACTGTCCATTTTATGAGCCGCCGCCCCATGCATGTTGACACTGTATCAAATGGGGTTAAAAAGTGATTAAAGTAGGTTTGGCAAATGTCAACAATGTTTATACCGTAGCCATTGCCCGGGCCGGGCCGGGCCAGGCCGGGTTCGACTGCGGGTCTGGTAGCGGGGGCTTAGGCGAGTAACTGTCGTGCGAGTGCTCTTGACGTTTTGGTATGCAGACCAGCCGGCTCGCTTGACCCTGCCCACCTTCCCACCTTCATTTATTCGTTCGTTTGGCTGCTCGATTCGATTTGCAATTTTTTACATCATATCCCCCTGTCTTTTGGCCATTGATACAGGCAAACAGCGACCACATCCACATGCACTCACCCATCCATCTGTCCATCTGTCCTCTCATCGTCCTTCCAGTCGCGTCTATAGACAGCGTTAAATTATGCAACTTTTTCTTTCTTTTGCTATGCGAAAATTGAATTTATGCATTTGCGCTCCTGGCCGACATGTTTCTCATATCCCTGTGTCCTTGTGGAGTGAGATTCTGGATCTGCAGGTGACACTTTCAGCGTTTGCTGGCAATCGAAATGGACATTGTAGAAAAATGTTTTATCTAATCAGAGCAAGGTTTATATTTATATATTTTTTATTATTTATTATTTATTTATTTTGCTTTATTTCCCTTAAAAATTTATTACATTCATTTATAGCTTACATATGTATAAAGTCATTATTTACAGGGGTTAGCTAAACGCTTTTCAACTGAGATATTGCTTGTATTTTATTATGAGTATATGCTTAACAATATTTGATGAGCAAGGAAAATGTGGGATCAAAACCTTGATTAGATATTTATGTCTGTTAAGCGTTTGTTTATTTCATTCATAAATCTGCTATGTAAATGCTATGAAATCTTCGTTGAATGCTCTACATATATATACATCAATTTTTCTATTCGATACTCAATGTTTATTTCTCCAGAGCTAAATTTCCGTAAGAATTAAATTATTATTATTTAGTTGACCTCTTGGGACGTGAAGTACGAGAACAATAGTCTGGGCTTCACTGCATAATTATGTGGCTCGAATGCAGTGAAATGTGGAATGCATGCTTAGAATTCAAATTTAGAATCCAAATTTGTTTGTGTGACATGAAAATCATGTCCGGGCTGGTCTACGATGTGTAATTTCTATGCAGCCTTTGTCTTCGACTCCGATTCCGACACAGAGGGTTCTTGGTCGTATGTCATGCTTGGGCAGGCGATTTATTATCAACGAAATACTCTTAAAATTGTTGCGTAAGTTGCAAATGCAACTGCAACAAGGGGGCCGGCAACCAGACAGCAGAGTAAACAAGCCCAAAAGCGTGTGGGTGTTGTTTAGGGTGTATATCTATATATAAATTACACACCCACATGTATAAATTACCTTTTGATAAATCTCAGTCATCTCTCTCGCTCTCGCTCTCAATCTAAAAGGCAAGTAGTCAAAATGCAGAAACATATAGAAAAATGTGCAGTCATGGAAAGGAATGAAATGGAATGGGTGGGGAAGGGTATATGGAATGCGAAGGGGTGGCAACTCTGTAAGCTGTTTATATAACTGTGCTATGCACACACTGTCGCACTTGAGAAATCTTTTCGAACGTAAATCAATCCGTGCAGCTACATCATCGTCCGACCAAAACTACGACTGCGACGCTTTTCCGGCTGAGAGCCTAGGCAAAAACTACACCAATTGCTTTTCTTGATTGTTTCGGGTGCTTCTACTGCTGCTGCTGCTGCTGCTGGTGTGCCTGGCCACATATCGAAATGTAAATTCAAGTTGCAGTCGGAATATTCGTAAGCCCCGCAGCCCTTGCCACGCAAAGCCCTGGAGTCGCCCACTCGCAGAGAGCTATGACAAAAACGAAGCTCCACAAAAGCGATAACGACACTCATCATCAACCAAAGTCGGATTTGCTAGCTGCCTAGCCCAAACTAACTCTAGCTACAACACACTCTCCCTCCCTCCCTCTTTCTCGCCCTCGCCCTCGCCCTCTCTCTCTCCCTCTGTCTCGTTCTGTGTATCTCTGTCTTGCGTATGCATTTCAAAAACGCAATTTTTGGTCCTTTTGGCCAGAAGTTCCATTGCATTGCGTTGAACAATTTCGTTTACTTTGACCCCGGACTCCGGACTGAAAAGATGAGAAAGAGTTTGCCACGTTTTGAGCTATCCTGCCAACTCCTGGTTCAGCTACGGCTCCTGTTCCTGCTCCTTTTCGTCCTTGGACCTTCCTCTGTTTGCTATGTATTTTCCGTTTTCGTTTACGCATCGTTTGAAATTTCTATGAATTGTAGATGCAATCGGGCCAGCCCGTGGTCCGGCTAAGACTCATGTGTTACTCTGTTGCAGATACACCAAGTACATCTGTGCATGTGTGTGTCCCCACTTATGACACCTAACCCAGTGCCCTGATCCCGCAACCCCTGGAGTCAGCGGAGTGCATTTCACTTGCAGCGCCACCAGTGTGTGGCAGTGCATTTGGTGAGCTCTAGACGAAGGCTAACTTGACGATTGTGTTGCGGCCAGCGACACCAAAAGCAGTAGCAGCAACAGGAACAGCAACAGCAACAGCAACAATAACAAGAGTAACAAATTGAAAACGCTACCCCACCACAAGGAGCACTCCAAATCCCAAAGCAGAGAACAAGGGGGAACGAAAAAATAAAAACCTTGCAGTTGGCCCCGTTGCGTAAGGATTACAATGAGAGAGTGAATGCAGCTGCCGGGCTGGGGCCAATCTTTCATGGCGAAACAAATATCCTCATAATTCAACAGGAAAATTGCCTGGACTGGCCAGGACAACGGCCGGCTCCTCCATAGGCCTACGCCGGCGGCTCCAACATCTGCGGATGCGGGGAACTGCCTTTGCCTTCTGCTGCCGGCGACATCGTTTGTTACCCCTGTATAAGTGTGCGTGTGTGTGTGTATGTGTGTGTGTGTGTTCCTGTGCGGCTTTTGCTTTTGTTGGTTTTCGGTGATTTGCTTTGTCAGTGACAAAAATAATAACAGCCAGCCGCAGGCAATGGGTCCCAAGTCATGTGCCTCAGCTGCCCCGGCTCCATATGTCAAGGACCTGCTACAGCCATTGTCTAGGTACACATATGTATGTATGTCTGTATGTGTGTGCGTGGGCTGTTGGCCATTTTTAATTACCACAATTTGAATTGCTTAAATAACTATTTGGATAACAATCAGTTGTATGCCTCGTCCAACATCAAAGCCAAGTCGAGCCAAGCCACATTGCCTATGACATGGCCTTAAGTCTTCTGCCCCCGCTCTGGGGATCAACTGAGAATACTCTGCCATGCGATTAGTTTCTATTTGACTAATGAACTTGGCACTCGAGGCTCTTAGTCATATTCATGTTGAGCATAAACCCAACCTATGCTCAAGTGTTCGCAACTTAACCAGCATATCGATAAGCACATTGAACAACATTATTATTAGGATATATATGTATGTATAAAAGGACAAGTCATACAAGAATAATTCCAATTTTAAGGAAAATGAATGGAAGTGCTTGAAATGCTTGCTTTACAAATGCAGATCACAGATTTTTCTGCTGAAAGTTCAGCTTCGATAGAGACATTTTCTTAATAGCTATGATTCATATAACTCTAATCAGGAAAGTCTTGGATCAACCATTTTAAGAGATTTCATAGACTCTGTTATATAGCATTCTGATTTTGTACTGCTAGCCAGCATACAAATCTTAGAATATTATATTGCCTGATTTAAGGTCTATTCGCTTTCAGCCCAAGCCATCGTTCTCCATGTTCACTTGCTTACAAACTTCTTAAGCGTCCGCTGTCATTCGGTTGACTCGTAAAACTGCCAAGCCTTACAGCTTTGCTGCTCCACAAATACAAACGAAAAGCATTTTTTTGGCATTCATTTAAATGCGGCCTAAACAAACTTTGGCCAAGGGAATGCCCGGTATGGGCAAGTCGTCTCGCTCGTTTGTCTCATAAATAATCAACCAATTATTTTGCTGTCAATTTCAACACGGCCGGCGAAAACGCAATGCCAACGCCTACCCAAACTGCAGGCAAGCCGCCTGGCAGGACGAGCTGGCGACGTGCCGGGCACAGGACATGCAACCCGCTGGGCGATGTCTTCGTCCTCGTCTTCGGCCGCGTCTTTGTCTGCGTCTGTGCGGACACGCAACACGGCGCAGCGGCGCAATAAATTTTGGCTGCAGCGCCAAAAAATCCAAACCAATGCACATACAAAGGACCGCGACGATGAAGTCGAAGTCGGAGCTGGAGTCAGAGTCTGTTGAGTTTGTCCAAGGAATTTGCCAAAGACCCGTAACCGTAGATGGGATCTGTTGTTGTTGTTGCAGCAGAATGACTGCTCGAAAGAAGTAAAACAGCGGCAAGCACTTAAAGCCTTCCCGTCTGTGTATGTGTATGTGTGTGTGCATGAAATGTCTCTCATGCCACGATTCAATTTCACGGCCGTATATCATTGTGTTTTCAGTTACAGTACTCAGCAATGCACAGTGGAACAAAGGCTAAAAATACAAGACAAACCGATTAAATATATATAAAATATTTAAAAAATATATTTTATAGATATATATGTATATTCAAATCCCAAAAATTCGCACCCCGTTAAATCGAAAACCTCAATAGTTTGTAAAAGTGATGTCCCCTTCAAAAAATTTATTCGAGTTCCTCTTCGATAAATCGAATTCCTGTGTTATCAAAAGAAATGTGTGTGTATATATGTATATATATATACATATATATATAAAATATGTATGGTAAATATTTGATATACTGGCATTTACCTTACTTGAACTTTCAGAATACATAAATTTGAATATAGCCAGCAAATAGAGATATAGAAAGATATAGAAATACTTTAACATATACAAAGAAATATATTACCATTATTTCTGAAACAAAGCAAATACAGAGTTAGCAACTTTTAAATACAAGATAGAGGCACTTGGCCCCTGATTCTTAACAAATAAGAAAATAAAATAAAAATAAAAAAAAATTAATTTTATTTTAATTTTATATTAATGTATTGAAAATATCAGGAATCTTTTTAAAAATGTTCTTAAACTTGTTATGTAACTTGGCTTAAGACTGCTTTACATCAGTAAGTCTGATCATCAGTAAATCTTTCTACAAATTCAATTTATGATCAATATTTAATAATTGTCAAAAAAAGGAAACAAAGTCTCAGCTTCATTTAAAAAGGTTTTTATATGTAGTCGTTACTATTAATAGAGCTATGAAGTTAAGTGTAAAGTCTAAGTAAACCCACTGTGTCATCCACTGTGCGTTGGCCCGTTGAGTTTTTGCCGCTATTCCTCAAATATTTCTTCATTTTTTTTTTGCACGCAGCGCACGCACCGGGCGGAAGTCCTTTAGCAGATTATCTGCGCAGGCAAGCCAAAAGGAGAGCCGGCTCGCATAGATTTGTAATTGAAGGGCGTGTTCGCAGTTGCCCCTCATCGATGCGCCGAAACACGGAACCACTTGACTGTGACTGTGACTGAGACGGAGGCTTGTCTAGTTGTCTCTGTGTGTGTGTGTCGGAAAACGGAAGGGGCCATTAAGTGATGCCAATGATTAACAACGGAAGTATAGATTTCGAGCACTGCGCTCGCCAAACTATGGCTAATCGATGGGCTGCCCGGGCCTAATGGCATTTGCCCATAAATCAAAGCGTCTCTCAATTGTGTAGAGCAGGGCTTAAAGCTGACTTGCACGCAAATACTCAAAGCTCTCGCTCACACACACACACACATGTGTATGCGCTGGCAGCTCGTGCCGATCAGCGAATCTTTCGAATTCTCAAACAACTTGTCTCTGTGTATGTGTGTGTGTGTGTAACATAACTTTTGACTTTGAAATATTTGCGTTGTTTGTTTAGTCCGGGGGTTTTTGAAATGTTTGCCAACTGGCAATGAAATAAAACAATAAACGTAAATAACTTTCAATTGAATAGTTTTGTGGTGGCAAATTTACGTGCGCCACAGCGCCGAAATGGCCCAAAAGCCAAGGCCCAAGCGCCAGCCGAGGCACCCAAAAGACTGCCGCTCCAGTCATAAAATTGGGCATACCCAGAGCCCGGCCAGGACAATGGCGCGCCATTAGCAGCGTCCCCATGCATGTGACATTTTTGCAACAGTTCCACTCTCTCTCTCTCACTCTTTGTTGCTCTACATGTGTGTGTCCCTCTCTTTCGCTGCGTATAAGTTGATTGTAATTTTGTAATTTTCCGAGTTTATTATCTGTCAACATTATCACACACACGCACACACACACACACACACACACAGATAGAGAGCTACATTTCGGTTTTATACGAGTTACTGTGCAGCAGTTAAGCACGCAACCCCAAATCGCCCCCCTTCCGCCCCTGCTCCCTCTTTCAAGTGGTGCCCATTGGCTGGACCCATGGACCGAAGCCGGGCATAAAATGCTTTGCTGCCGCCATCGCTCTTATCTTGTCTCGCATAAAACGCAACAACACCAAATAAACTCATCGAATTTCTGTTGTTAATTGAAATAAAACTATTTTAAGTGTGTGCCCCGACTCTGGCTCCAGCTCCATCTAAATTTGAACCCAAGAATTGCCCAAAATGCGGCAACGACAAATTTCGTAAATGGGCAACATTACGCGTAAATGTTATTAAATAAATGTTCTTCGCATGCGGCTTTAAAATTATTCTCCTTTATCTTAATCCTATTGGGGAACTACTATGTGTGGACTTTTAAAAGGAAATCATTATGTGGAAGCTTATTGAATATTCATTCAAGTAGTTAACATAAGATTAAGGAATACCTATAGACCGATAACTGATTTTAATAGAAATTTTTTACTCAATTGACGAATCTTTTAATGAAAACTCGAATATGAGCTTCTGAGAATAATATATATAACCTTTTACTACTACAAGGAAGGGAAAGATATCCATCTGTCAATTATTGAGTAGATCAAATATTCATAAGCTTTGCATTAAAATATCCAAAGTTTGGCCTAGCAAACAACTCTTTATGCTGATTAGCCATCAATCAAATGCTCCCCTTCAATAACTACCACACTCAGGCTCAACGTAATGCTTTTAAGAATACTCTCCGCTAGAATCTCTACTTGATCAAGTATCAAAAGGCTTTACTTGTGTAGAAATAAGCAATATAAAACTCAACCAAAGGCGTTTTGGATACCTGTCGGTCGTTCCGATATATAGGAAAAAGTTAGTCATGGCATTAAGATCTCTTACCTCGAAAACCCTATTTGGTGAGCTGTCGATCGACGAAAATGCAGTTGAGTTTCGTATTTCTAGCAGTTTCATTGTTTCTGCTTCTTCTACACTAGCTGTAGTTGCCTTTGCCGCAAGACCAACAACAACAAGAACTAAACTCTGTCAGGACAATGCCAACTTTTGGCATACTAAGTACGAGCCGACAAAAAAATGAAGAATGAAAGAACCGAAAGAGCGTAAGAAAGGAGCAACAGACACATACACGAAACTCATAAAAATGCTTTGTGGTTGGCATTTTTTATTGTGGAGCTCGACGAGCTTTTTGTGCTAACCTCGTCATCAGATTTAAGAACCCTAAACCCCCAGCACATCTGTATCTCCTTCTCTTTCGCTCTTCATCTCAACCCCAAGGCAGACACATACGCTGTACTTTAACTTTATTTTGTATTTTCTTTCTTTTTTTTTGTTGTGTAAAGTTTACAAAGCATTAACACCTCATGGATGGGGAGGACGAGAAGGCGCGAACGTGTGGAGGAGAGAACTGCCACCGAGCTAAGCAGACAAAGTGGAACTTTGATTGTGGCAGGGGCTGGGCACTGGTTGTACAATGGATTGCCAGGGTTTGTCAAACGAGGGGCACAGAGTGCACAAAGCAAAGCAGAAATCAAGTTAAAAGCTACGAAAAACTGCAAAACTCAAATATCGTATGTCACGTCACAGCGCTGCACAGTTGCCACGAACGGCCGGCAGGTGGCGCACGTAGCCGACGTTAAAGAAATAAAGCGCAGCAACAATTTGCCAGCTACTATGTAACTTGAGTAACTTTTTGCACAACTTGCACAACACTTAACTCGCGCTCATTTAGATGTCACTTTCAAGTGGACCACTCTGCCCCACCCACCCACTCTTTGGTCGACGCCCCTGCTCAAGCAGCTGTCAAACTTCATTCGATTCAATTAAAACATGCGCGAATCGCCTGTCAACTTTTGCCGGCTGTCTGACAAATTTCATAGGCATTGCCTAATTGTTGCAAATTATCAATTCAAATCACGTTAAGAGTCTTCAGCTTCACATTTCACTCCAAGAACATTCCTCCAATGGGCGGGGGACGGCAGTTTGGGGTCGCCCTGCGGAAGAACAACAAAAAAATTATCATGCAGCACGCTTAAATGGCTTTTCAATTAGATTATGTCATTCAAGGCAATGACAAGCCACACCCCCAACCGTATCAATTTCTGTTAGGGAGAGAAAAAAAATGAATACCCTAGGCTCTCCCCAAACCGAAAATAAAAACCAACACAAACAACTTGAGTTCATTAATTTTCTCTGTGAGGCGCAACAATTAACACGAAACCGAACCGAACTCAGGGTGGGCGAGGGCAGCTCGGGGATGGGGAAAAGGGGGCTTCGGCCAAACGAACAAAAAAAATAGAAACAATATTAAACAATATGCCCGACTGGCAGCCCCGCCCCCAGCTCCATAAACGTGACGCAGCTAATTAAGTTGACGCATTTGCTGGCTCGCTGCCTGGCTGACTGGCTCGCTATTTCGCCTTGGTCCTGCTCCTTGGCATCTCCTCCTCCCGCTGGCAACTCACGCAGGCATTAGCTGGGGGCCGTCTTTGCCGCCTTGCGGTAAGCTTAGGAAATTTGCATGGTTGATTTGGTGTTAAGTTCGGTCTGCTGAAATTCTCAAGAACGACAACAGGTGGCACTAATGAAAAGGAAAGTGGTAGGTGAGAGTATTCTGAATGAAAGCCGTTCGAATCGATAGAAATATAATAATGTATGTCAATTTTAACAGCAAAGACAGCAACTCACTTCTAATTTAGGTCAGGTAAGACTAAGATATAACACACACACACACACACACACACACACACACACACACACACACACACACACACATTCACACACACACACACACACGCAGATATGCCTACGCACACTAAACAAGCAGCAAATTTGAAATCCTAGCTCTCTAGGAGCACACAGAGGTTATTCGGAGAAAACAGTGCAATAATTATTTACATAATTATTCTATGTTCAACTTTGTCGTATTTCTGTGTAAAGGGAATTTTAAACAATATTGAATTGCAAACAGTTGCATTACTGCTGCTATTATTTATAATGAGGTAATGCAGGACTTACGGTCTATCTGTTAATAAACATGTGTAAATGCTTTATTATGTTAAATTTCCTTAATGTGCAAAGGTATAAAGAGGAAATATTTATTTTATTTATTTTATTTATTTTATTTATTTTATTTATTTTATTTATTTTATTTATTTTATTTATTTTATTTATTTTATTTATTTTATTTATTTTATTTATTTTATTTATTTTATTTATTTTATTTATTTTATTTATTTTATTTATTTTATTTATTTTATTTATTTTATTTATTTTATTTATTTTATTTATTTTATTTATTTTATTTACTTTATTCATTTAATTTATTTTATTTATTTAATCTATTTGTTTTTTATTAATTTTATATTGTTTTTAAATTTTTTTTTTAGGTTTTTTTTAGCAATTTATGTATAATATGTTTGGGATTGTTAAGTTGTTATTATTCTATAAGCAATCACAACAATTGAAACTCAATGTAATTGAGCCAAGAGACAAGAACTTGAATTGTGAATCGAATCACCGATTCGTCCCTTTTTTCAGCATCCAACTCAACATAACACACGACTTAAGCGTAATTTTTAAATAAAGAAAAGGGAAGAGGAAAGATGAAAAGAACTTTCCCTTTTTTGGCCAACACGAAGTTGGGCAAAAGTTTTCGATGGGTATAAATAACAATTGTTGATTGGAGCACTTGAGGTTCAACGATTGATTCCTTAATCCCAGCTCAATGGCGATTTACGAGCTGCCTCGTTAGAATAATAGATTCGGTCTGCTTCAGCGCGCAGACAAACAGAAGAGCAACCACTGAACCACTGAGCCACAACAAGCTGCTCGCTGAAAACAATAACACAATAACGAACACAGCCCAGGACCTCGAGTGCAAAGCCAAACACCGCAAAAATATGCAAGGAATAAAAAACAACAAAAACGGAAAAGAGAAAAACAGCAAAAATGAAATAAAAATTTATTGAAAATGCGTGCGAAAAGCACTTGAGAATTTTCACAGCCGCCGTTGCCGATGTGAAGTGCTCGCCGCGAAAGTCCTTTTGCAGCTTGCTGCTGGGTCCTTTCGTCCTTGGTGCTGGGTGGAAGGATGCGTTCGCTTTGAATTTGCGCCTTTTGTTTGGCACGTTGGCGATCGCCTTTTCAGCTGCTGCGCCACATCAAACGGCTGTCCAATATATAGATGTGGGCGTGGCACACTTGTGGGCGTGCCGCACTTGTGAGCGTGTGTATGCATGAGCACTCGACTCCTGTTCTCCAGCTTTGATTTCTTTTGCATTTTGCGCATATAATTAGTTTAGTCAAAACTTGACTTGTGGCAAGCGTCCCTTGGAGTTGGCAAAACTTGTAGGCAGCTGCTTGCTTGGCTTTTGCATTTTTTTGCTTTGCTTTCCTTTCTTGCTGGCTGGCAACACGCGTCCAGAAATGTGTTGCATACGAACAGGCGGCCAAATGAGTTGGCTGTGTGAAAAGTTTATCAAATGTTGCGTATGGACCTGCCCGCGCCACCTACTCCTAACAAGTCCTGGCACCTGCCGACGCCTTCTTGTTTTTTCAACTGTCATTTTGACAGCTGCTCGGCTATGGCTGCTGCTGCTGTTGCTGTTGCTGTTGCTGTTGCTGTTGCAAGGCTGCCAGCACAGACATGTTACACCTTTTGCTTGGGCCAAAAGTTTTTTTTTTTTTGCCTGGCAACTTGACTGACTGCATGTTAAAGAAGCAGCCGCAATTGCAGGCTAAGGCAAAGAAGATGACATCAGCTGTTAACTTGACGTTCCAGCACACACACACTCACACACACTCACACACCTGCAGGCCATAAGCTAGCCAGAAAGGGGAGCTGAGCATATGCACAAGATAAAGCGCCTGAATCCGGCTGTATATGCAGCTGTCAAAGACCAGCCGCCAACTTGTGCTGCAGTTTAAAAGTTGCAATATTACAGTAATATAGACAGAGAAAAACAAAGAAAAAGAAAGAAAGAGAAAGAGAAAGAGAGAGGGAGAGACTTGACAGGATGTGCAAAAAAAGAGCAGGAAACGAACAGAAACTTAGCGGCAGGCAGCAAAACTAAGGTAAGTGCCTAACTTTGACAGAAGGCACTCAGTTAAGCAAGTATGTGAGCTCGAGTCGGGAGTGTATGTCTCAGAGATACTATTTGAATATATGCAACATTCTTTTATACAAAACTTTCAAATCTATCAAAAGCTGAGGTGAAAATTTTGATTCTTCGAACTGAATTTCAATTTCTATTTTCCTTGGCTATAAAAATAAATTTTGTAGAACAAAAATATATTCTTATATCTTTACTGATTTTCGAAATACTTTTAAAGTTTTAAAATTTTAAATATTAATATATTCTACTTGTATTAAAAGTATCAATAAAATTAGTACTGAGAGTGCTCAAATTTATGTCAAATAAAAGAATATGAACTATTTTCATTGTCATTGTTTCCACTAGATTGATTTTGCATATACATTTCGATTAACATTTTAAAAGTAAGGCTGGCTTTCAAGCTAGTCAACAAAGTTTTTAAAAAGTAAGCGAAAATTTGGATAATAACACATGCTAATGGATTCTAGGGTATCACAAGAATATGCATAAAATGCTTACTAAAAACTAGCTTAGGCTTTTCATATATCAAGGCAAGTTATTAGGCTAAGACATTCTTCTTCTACTTTCATTTTGAAAATAAGAATCGACTTTAAAATCGATTCAATAATTCCAAAGATCGTTATCGATTACAGAATTAATGGGACAGAGCCACAAGCAAATAGTTTAGCCAAGCAGCTAACTATCAACTGCATTCTTAGATTATTCTTATACAACATATATATAGCTATACAATATCATAAATATCAATGTACATATAGCTATACAAGACTACCTAGGCTAAGACATTCTTCTTCAGAGCCACAAGCAATAGTTTCGTATAGTTTATATTCTTAAGCTAAAGCGAATGTTGGGTATTTTCGCTTGTTTTTAATCTTTTATTTAAGCCACATCATTCAGCAAATTGGCTCATGAATATTCGATAAATAACAATAAAAGCGTATTAAAAACTTTTGCGGCCAAGCAACCGAAAATGACTTAACATTTTTATCGTGTCAATAAATAAACAAGAGCCAATGAAAATTTAAGACCAAGTGCAACATCAAAGGGCGCACGGCGGAGCGGAACCGTAAAGCGGAAGTAGCTCAACAATTTTCAACACGTTTGTCGGTTGCGTGTTGTTCTAGTTGTTGTTGTTGTTGCTGCTGTGGTTGCTTATATATATATATGTATGTGTGTGTGTGTGTGTGTGTGTGTTTGTTTTTTATCACACACTCACACCATAAAGCAGCGAGCCATACACGCACACACGGAAAATCATAAAATTTTAACGAACCTATTGAAAGTTTACACATTGCCGCTTGATTTCACCGGGCTGCAGGAAACTTGCGCCTGGGCGCAACCAGGACCAAGAGGCAAGGACGACGGCGAGGACGAGGACCTGGCGATGGGCCAGGGCGAACGTGTGAAAAGCGCCATCGAACGGCAAAGATTTTCACACTTGGAACATTAAGGAAATTTATGAACACACACACGCACACACACACACACACATACACATATGACGCACATGTTTCATGCATGCGCCGAAAAGTGTGCTACAGGAAAATTAAACTTACCTATGTAAACAAGACAAGAAATGGTGTGCACATGTGTGTGTTTGTGTGTGTGTGTGGGCGGAAGTTATGTTCAAACTTAATTTAAGGTTCAATAGCGTAACCAAAGAAAACCGCAAAAACTTTGGCTGGCTGAAGAAAGCGGCAACGAGCTGGGAGCACGGGGCTGGATACTTGGGCTTTTGGCAGGACGAACGAGTTTTGTGTAACATAAAATCTTGTGGTTTATTAGATTTTAATAATTCACACGATTCAAGGCAGCTAGTTGTGTTTGTGTGTGTGTGTGTGTGTGTGTGTGTGTGTGTGTGTGTGTGTGTTCGTCTCGGAGTCTGTAGATACCTGAAGAAGACACATGACAGTCGAGTCGACTCAAAGTTGGAGTTGGAGCTGAAGCTGGAGTCGAGCGACTTGGAAGACGCGTGCATTTGAAGTCAACAAAAAACTAACTTTTATCTGTTAGCTCTGCTAGTGCCCCGAGTACCCTTTTACCCTCTACACTGTCCGTCATATGTATGTGCACGGCAACACTTTGGCTCCGACCTCCACATCCGACCGAAAAAAGCACCCGAAGGTGTGTTTGCTTTAACAACAACAACGACAAATTTGTGGCATATCAGCGGCATGTTGCGTGGCTTGTTGCAAGAAATGTGCGGCCAGGTGGCATGTGAGACGGAATGGGCGGGCGGGACGAAAGGCCACAACAAGCTGTCTGCCGGCTGCCGGCTGCTGGCTGCTGGCTGCTGGCTTCTGGCTTCTGGATAGCTTGGATTAAGAGCGCGCATACGCTAAGCAATGCCACTAAAGGGAATTGATTTGCTCAGGCGTCGCGTTGTCGTCTGCAAAATACGAGCTATCTTTAGAAGTTTGCTTGAGCTTCTTCAAGCCAGTTGAAACTGACACTTAAATATTTGATTATTGACTTACCACTTGACTAAATAATGAGCTTTTATGCACTCTTAAAACTATTTTAATTGTTCGTTTGAGCTTCCAAAAGTTGTCACCTAAATATTTAAAAAACTCGTAACAGAGCCTAATTAAGATGCTTTTAATATAAAGAGAGCTTAATTAATGTGCTTTCAATATATAGCGAGCTCAGTAGGTTTTAATAAGCTTTAAAAGCTGCTGGAATCAGCTCAATAAAGCAGCTTTGCTAAAATTCGAGTTTTAATCTCAATGTAAATAGTAATATATTGCTTTTTCTGAATATGATTTCAGAGACCTAGAGCTTAATAACTATTGGAAATATCTCATAGCTTATTATCTGAGCGTATCACCTTAGACCATCTGGAAAGCTTAACTGTTCATTACCTTTTATTGCATTTCTAACCAGCCCGAGTTCTAGTCCATATTTTATGGGTGCGTGCAAAGTATTTGCCCTCCGCTTGGCTTAAGCTCCATAACAGTGTATCATCCAGCTATTTAACGATATAAACTGCCAACCGGTTGGGTCAACTGCTCGAGTCATAACATCAAGAAGCAGCTGGAACTTCAACTGCAGTTAGTTCGAGCCAAGCTCACCAAGCTCCGGCTCCATAAATTTTTGTTGCACGCCGCCTGAAAGTATGCAGCGCTCTTCTTAGGAACTTTTTGCCAGCCAAGACAAAAAATAAATCAGTGAAAAATGTGCAGCTTATGATCAAGTGTTCCCACAAGAATTGCAAACTTTCTGCCAAGCTGCTGTCTTTTTCTATCTCTTCTTTTGTATCTTTTCTGTTCTTTTTTCCTGCCTTTGTTGTCTCGCTGCATGTCCTTTAGTGTCCTGTCGAAGGCATCATCGAAGTTATGTGCTGCACTGGCCCCAAAGGTTATGCAGCAAAAAGTTTACATAGCTGCGGCAACAACAACGACAACCGGTTGACAACATTGACCTTAGACCGAGGGCCGAACCGAACCGGAGCGCCGAACCGGCTCCACAGCTCCTGCAGGCATAAGTGCATAAATAGTTCACAAACTATTTTTCAACAAAGTTGTCCGCCTGCTGCCTGCTGCTGGCTACCAGTTGGTGGTTGCTGCTCAGCTCCTTGAGCTGGGGGCTAATTGCATTTTACACCAATTAATTTGCTTAGTCGCAAAGCAAATAAATCGCAAACAAACAAAAAAATAAAAAAAAAAGACGAAAAAAAATTCAATGCGCAATAACGAAAAGCAAACAAACATAACGGTTAAGGGCAGGTTGTAACCCTCCAGTCGCAAATCAATTTGAATTTCAAATTAACATAAAGCGCTCAGCGAGTAGTACATCCCCCCTATGTGAGCCGGTACCACAACTACAAGAGTCTTGGAAAATGTTGGGTAACTCGCAAGATTTGCGACTTTCGCTGTCCATGCAAGCTCTGAAGGGCAGGGCAGAAGGGGCTGCCTTTTGTGTATTATACAAATGCAATGGCCACTGCTGGGGCATCAAATGTCGCTCCCCACACTCTGCTTGGCGTCAGCTTCACGAAATGCGAAATGTGAGCAAACAAAAAGCATTGCATACTTCTCGGCGGCAGTCGAAATACAAATTGAATTTTCTACTTAAAGACAATGGCTGGCAAATTTTTAAGCAGAGTAGAGCGCCCAATGGCGACTGAATTGGAGAGTGCGACTGCGACTGAGAGTGAGAGCGAGAGTGTCTATGGCGAGGCAGAGAGCGTGAAGCCGGCTTGGCGTCTTTGTCGTCTTTTCTTATTTTGCACAAAAATGAAAATATTAATTCCCAGCGGGTTATTTTCACTCCTTGGAGCAGTCGTCGATGCTGCACACCGCTGCAGTCGATCCCGTTGTCGATGTGAGCTAGCGGTAATCCGAACGGTACCTAAATACGGGGAGGGGGTTCATTCTATGTAAAAGTCACAATAGACAATGGAAGTCAACTGCATATACGCAGTGTAGACATTTGCGTTAGACATGGACGATTGCCGGAAGATCGAGTAAGTGGGGCACGAAGATAGACAGAGAGAGAGAGAGAGTTAGAGAATATGGTATCCAAGTTGATTGCCTTGAATATACCCTTTTAAAACAAGGCTGAAAAGACAGTAGACAAACATGTTTTCATCAAAATGTACAGAGATTACCAAATCGAATACTATAAAGAAACAGTACAGAATGATAATAATAGAAACAGGTCATAAGTAGAACTGAATAGCAGTATCATAGTATAACAGTATTACATTGTAACACTTAAACCGTATAACTGCAGAGCTTTATAGCAGTGTTGTAGTATCACAGTATAGCAGTTTCACAGCGTAGTAGTATCTTTGTATAACTATATAACAATATAAGACTATAACAGCATAACAGTGCAACAATACAACTGCATATATCTATAACAGTATAACTGTATAACAGTATAACAGTATAACAGTATAACAGTATAATAGTATAACAGTATAACAGTATAACAGTATAACAGTATAACAGTATAACAGTATAACAGTATAACAGTATAACAGTATCAAGGTACAATATTATTCAAATATTACAGTATACAGAATATATGAATGTACATATTAAAAAAGTAGCTCTTAAATATTTTCCCAGTGTTCTGAATTTCTGTTGATAACTAGTTTTTAAACATGTAATTCCCATTTTGAATCCTTACAACTTACTTCCAATTGCTTGGGAGCGAGATTACTCACTCAATTACTTGAGCTAATGCAAAAGAGTAATGAAAACCCCGATAGTCACAAGGTACACAAAAAAGAACACTCTTGCCCCCACGTAGTCGCATTAATTTTAGAGTACTTATTGCTGGGGACCAATCAGGGCCACAGTAGCCATTGTTAAGGGCAGCAAGCCGGGGACGTCTCTATAGCGCTCTATCTTTCAATTCAACAAAAATTAATTTATTACATCAATATTTATGTTTCACTTAAATTATAATGCGTGAATGCAGCCAGCCCCTGTCTAAGCATTTTTTATGCCATTCATTTTGCGGCCTCTGCCAAAGCAAACAATGCAAGGGGAAGGGGCACACAGATTAATGGGCAGGTGGGGAGCTGGGAAAAATGGAAGAAAAAATGGAAAATTGTGACCGCAATCAGTCATAATAAATATTAAAAATAGCGCATAAAGTCAAACATTGGCAACTAAACTGCGGCGCTCCAGAGAGCAATTCAAATTCCGCTCTTCAGTTTTTCCATTTTCCATTTGCCGTTTGCCGTTCTCCATTGCATTTCCCATTTTTCAGCAAAGTTTTCTAATAAAATAGTGGGGCCCCGTGTTGTCGGGCGTCGTTTTCGGAAAAGCAATTGCAATTGCGCAACTTTTTGGCATATTCAAAAACCATTTGGCTATCAGAAAGTGTTTCAACAAATATTGACAGACTGCCAAAGGGCTATAGACGACGGCGAAAGAGCGAGAGAGGGAGAGGAAGAAAGAGCAGGAGGGCGAGAACTGGGTCGGCTTTAGCTGCAATGGCGTTTCACGGCTTTGCTCCCATAATTAGCAGTTAATATTGCATAGCGGCAAAAGTTTTTCGCTCGGGCTCCTACTCTACGACTATATGTGTGTGTGTGAGCGAGTGTGTGTGCGTGTGTGTATGTTTGTAGCGTCAGTTTTATTTCTATTTGCGCTATTTGTCTAGAGCTGTCGAATGGAAATTGGAATGAGAAATCTGCCGTTTAATAAGCTCACAGTTTTTGTTTGTGTTTTCCAACACTGCAAACAGTCGGCTAAAGCAGCGCCTCACATGAGCCTCGGCCGCCGCTCCGACAACTTGCAAGCAAAACTCAAACACACACACACACACACACATGCAGCATTCCACTCGCTGACACTTGAGCTTTGCTTGGCCTTTTTTTTAGCCAAACACTCGACTGCCTGCTGCTAGTACCCAAACCCTAACCACCCCCCACCAGGCACCACCCATCTGCCCACGCACCCATCCACTTCTCCCGCTCGCTGGGTTTTTGCTCATTTTTTGGTGTCAATGAACAGTTTTAACATATTAGCAAAGTTTCTTAAAGTACACATATAAATATGTTTGATGTGTGTTTGTGCACAAGTTGAGCGAGGGGGGCTTTACAAGAGTGCCCCGGCAGGCACAGTACAAATGTGTATATACACATACATACACACATTCTTGTATTGGGCACTGTTCTCTGTGTGTTAAGTCAACGTCAAATTATGTAAGATGTCGTAATAAAAGCCTACAAGGCGACCCGTAGCTGATTCTTTGCAGAAGGCATCAAAAAACAACTCCAGCCAAAACTACAAATGGCCAGCATTTCTAAGACTTTAGCTAGATCGAATATTATATAGTCAGCTACATTATAAATTTTAAAAAATTTCAAAAGATTCCTTTTTAGATGAACTTACATATAAAAGTAGATAAAAGAAAGAGAAAAATTAAAAAAAAAATAAATAAATATATATTTAAGGTAAGCAATAAGAAGTAACAATAAGAAACATATTAACAAAACTATTTTTATAAACTTACATTTTTGGAAGTATCAAATAATAATTCTTATCGCTAATATATCCCACAGGCGAAAAAAAGGAGATATCTCGAAGAAGAAATTTGATTTTCATGAGCTTTCAGCTCAAGCAAAATCGAAAAAAATCTTGGGAGAGAGAGAAAAAGATTCCTGAACTTAAAAACATAAAATAATTTAAGCTAATTTTGAGCTAAGCTATCTCAGCTTTATATATGTATATCATTTATGTATGTATATATGTGTTTACCTTTAAATACACACACTCTCACAACAGTCACAGCTCATTCCGATTGTTGTAATCAACTCAATAAAAACAATTTTCGATATTAAATTATCATTTAGCCCCATCGCTCGCTCGCACACTAGCACAACAATCAAAGTGGGGAAAAGGGGCATGCACACATATACACACACACAGACAAACACGTACAACAATTGAGAACTGTTGTACAACAAAAGCATGTCGTGTCGTGCCGTCGCTTAATCATGTCAATGATTTATAACGCTTTCAAGGAGCGCGCCAAACTCGAAGTTGTCGACGGCAAAGTCGCAACGAGGTGAGGTGAGGTCTGTGGGATGGAGGGCTACTCCTCTGATGACTTGCCAGACAAAGCGAAGCCACTAGCCTAGTGGTAACTGCTGCTGGTGGTGGTGGTGCTGCTGGCTCTGCTGGTGGTTGGTCGCAAACATAAGTTTCGCAGCTACTTATATGGCAGCGAGTCGGAAATTTATCTCACGAAAAATGATTTGGCTCATTATCAACAGCAGCCAAAGTGCAGCAAATGGCAAGAAAGAGAGGCACACAACAACATAGACAGAGTAAGAGAGAGGTAGAGAGAGGGCTGGGAGATAAAGATGGGCAAAAGTAGCAAACACATCGAACAAACGCATAAATCAACAACAAAAACAGAAAAATGATTTATTTTTACACAGCGAAAGAGACAGACATAGAATGATACCAGCGCGTGTGTGTGTAAGAGTGAGAGGGAGACAGAAAGATGGAGTAATGAGGGTTTAGCTCGACTCGTATATGATTGCCTCTAATAAGAAAAGTGGCAAAAGTGTATATACCAAGCTCCACAATCATTCTGAGTGCCAGCCAGGATCTGAAAAAGGAGCAAGGAGCAAGGTAGGCCAGGATGGCACAGGATGCCTGCTACCAATAATAAAGTAATCAAAGCGATATGGTGTTAATGCTGGGGCAGCTGTTCGTGTTTCTGTCCATTGTTGTTGCCAAGCCACATATGGCCAATTGTTGTGCGTGTGTGTGTATCTGTGTTGTGTCTTGGTGTTCTGTGATTATGCCATTAAGCAGCGCCTGCAGCCCGCCCCCTACCCCAGGCCCACTCTCAATAAAGCAATCGAATTAAGGCCTCATATCGGACAGACTTGGTTGCCAATGGAACAGCTTATTGTATTTATGTGTGTGTGAGTGTGTGTGTGTGTATTAGAGAGAGTAAAACACTTAGTTAAAGACTGATAAATAGCGTAATCCTTGAACAATATACCATCAGCATTTGTATGCTATATATTAAATATAATAGCATTTATTTCGAATTTCATGTGGCAGAGAAGAAGGGAAAGATATGATAGAAGTCAAAAGACATCTTTACATATTATATACCTATTCCAAATCCGAATCCTCAAGAAGACATCATAAAATAAATTGGCATAAAGCAGATTTCATTTTGTTGCTAAACAAGAAATGAGTTTCACAGAATAAAAAAATTTAGGTTTCTGTTTTTAAGACTTCCCACTTCTTAAGCTTATAGATCTAGCTAAACTATTTTTGAAAAGTAATTTAAAATATATTAGACTTATTTTATTTAAATTTCTGCTCTTCTTAAGGCTTCCATTTAGTATTATGCTAGATATATTGTTGTTCAAAGCCGTTTTGCCTAACTTAACTAAAACTAACCTTACCTAAGCCTTGGTAATATTTACGTTCTTCATTTAATCGAAAACTTTGTGGAAACATGTGTTTTTCTTTTTTCTGGTTGGCTGCAACGACTATGCCCTGCCCATAAATAGTTGCTTAATTACCTACCCCAGTGCCAACTGCACGGATGCTACCCCAGCCCTTCCCCTCCCCATCGAACAAAACAAAAGAAACTGCCAAGCAAAAGCTAAGTACACACACATGCAGTTATTGGTGGGGGGCACTGAGAACATATGCCAAAACACCAATTGCAATTAATCTTGTGCATGTTGAACGCCCCAAACCCTGTTTAGTTCGTGCCACTTCATGTGCCCCACAGAGCCATCCCTCCCTGCCTCTTAGCGCCTCTCTCAGTCCCCCTTCTCAGGTCTCCAACTAGCTGCTTCATTGCAGGTGGCAGCTTCTGTTTATTGGTAAACAACAAAAGTTTTCCCTTTTTTTTTAGCCAAACAACAAATGAGAGTGAGACAGAGATAGAGAGAGAGAGAGAGGGAGAGAGGGAGAGAGAGATGTAGGCTAACGCTGAGAGCTTACCTTATGTGTGGGCGCTGATCTATTGTCTCGCCTGTTGGCAGCAGCCACAAACTTTGGCTGCATACTTCAAGGCGCAGCAGCTAAGCGACCTCCCTCTCCCTGTATGTGTGTGTGTGTGTGTGTTATAGACATTTGTGAGGTATCCCTTAAATACCAATTTATGGCACAGGCAGATAAAGTCCCAAATCTGCACTTAATCTTTTGCATTGTTTAATTTCGACTCATTGAGTTAGCGACGCCAAAAATGCCACACACAACCACACACACATACGACATATGTATGTGGCTGTGTGTGTGTGGGCGTGGCAGCCAGCAATGGGACAGCATTGTGCAGAGACGCGCGCGTTTTGGGCGCACTTAAGTTCCTTGCAAAATAAATCGTTGTCGACGTTTACAATGTGTGTGTGTGTGTGTGTGTGTGTGCGAGTGTGTTTGTGAGTGCAATATTCGATGCTTTATTCGAACCGCAGCAAAAACAACAGCAACAGTGCGCTCAACAGGCGCCACAGTCGGTCCTAGCTCGCACTCCCCCGACACCCCCCATCTCCCTTAAAGCCTCGACAAAAGTTGTTTGCTGCTAGTTAAAACTTACAACTTGCGCGTTATTTCCTGCCACACACACACACACACACACATACGATAAGCTGAATGTGCGCCCCTTTAGAATATGCACCCCTCCAACCTATCAGCCCCCACACACTCTCCCTCTCACTCTAACCGCAATGCCCTGCGTACTTAAGGTGTTAACGCAAAAGCTTGACTCATAAAATATTGAAAAAGCCGCAAAAACTTTGCACCAAAAAACGTAACAGCAAATAGAACGGAACGGTAGGGAAAGAAACACGACACACACACACACACATACACAAATACACAGAGAGCAGGCGGGGGGAGCTTGGAGGAGGGCGCAAAGAAAGCTGACTAAGATAGCAGCTCGAAAGGTCGGAACCCCAAATTGAACGGTTAAGTGGCAACCGGTAAAAGTTTTTCACCTGCCTTTGACTTCCATTTGAGTGCCCGCGCGTTCTCGAAGCCAGCAGCATGCAATGGGATATGTTTTTGCTCGTTGGCTTTGGCCTAAATGGATTTATTGACTTATTAGCGCTATTTGCTACGCCTTTGTTGTGTAACGTAACAGCAACAAGAGCATAAGGCAAGCAGCATAACAACTTAATTGATTGTTAACACACAGAAGAGCTAAGCTGAAAAAAGAATAACACCAAATCCCAGCAAGAATAGAAGAGTGAAGAAAAGATGTACGAAAAATTAGCAGATCATTTGAATATTTGATTATAGGAAATGATATATTTCTATTATTTCCACAGTTCTTGAAAGACTTCAAAAGTAGTAAAAGGAGTAAAAGTAGTAAAAGGAGTAAAAGTAAAAGTAGGAAGAGTAGTTACTACTATACTATAGTTTACTACTATAAGTAGTAAAATAAGTAAAAGTAGTTTAAGTTAAAATATTTGAAAAAGTAGTTAAAGTAGTAAGAGCAGTAAGAGTAGTAAAAGTAGTAAAAGTAGTAAAAGTAGTAAAAGTACTAAAGTAGTAAGAGTAGTAAAAGTAGTCAAAGTAGTAAAAGTAGTAAAAGTACTAAAGTAGTAAAAGAAGTAAAAGTAGTAAAAGTAGTAAAAGTAGTAAAAGTAGTAAAAGTAGTAAAAGTAGTAAAAGTAGTAAAAGTAATAAAAGTAGTAAAAGTAGTAAAAGTAGTAAAAGTAGTTAAAGTAGTTGAAGTACTAAAGTAGTAAGAGTAGTAAAAGTAGTCAAAGTAGTAAAAGTAGTAAAAGTACTAAAGTAGTAAGAGTAGTAAAAGTAGTCAAAGTAGTAAAAGTAGTAAAAGTAGTAAAAGTACTAAAGTAGTAAAAGAAGTAAAAGTAGTAAAAGTAGTAAAAGTAGTAAAAGTAGTAAAAGTAGTTAAAGTACTAAAGTAGTAAGAGTAGTAAAAGTAGTAAAAGTAGTAAAAGTAGTAAAAGTAGTAAAAGTAGTAAAAGTACTAAAGTAGTAAGAGTAGTAAAAGTAGTTAAAGTACTAAAGTAGTCAAAGTAGTAAAAGTAGTAAAAGTACTAAAGTAGTAAAAGAAGTAAAAGTAGTAAAAGTAGTAAAAGTAGTAAAAGTAGTAAAAGTAGTAAAAGTAGTAAAAGTAGTAAAAGTAGTAAAAGTAGTAAAAGTAGTAAAAGTAGTAAAAGTAGTAAAAGTAGTTAAAGTACTAAAGTAGTAAAAGTAGTAAAAGTAGTAAAAGTAGTAAAAGTAGTAAAAGTAGTAAAAGTAGTAAAAGTAGTAAAAGTAGTAAAAGTAGTAAAAGTAGTAAAAGTAGTAAAAGTAGTAAAAGTAGTAAAAGTAGTAAAAGTAGTAAAAGTAGTAAAAGTAGTAAGAGTAGTAAAAGTAGTTTAAGTAGTAAAAGTAGTAAAAGTAGTATTGGTAGTAAAAGTTGTAAAAGAAGTAATAGTAGTAAAAGTAAAAATATTAGAAAAAGTAGTAAGAGTAGTAAGAGTAGCTAAAGTATTAAGAGTAGTAAAAGAAGTAAAAGTAGTATAAGTTGTAAAAGTAAAAATATGTATATATATATATATATATACATATACATATATATACATATATTGAAAAAGTAGTAAAAGTAGTAAGAGTAAGAATTGTAAAAGATAGATCGATATAGATAGATAAACTAAAGAGTGAATCAGTCTAAGACATATAAAAATAAAAATATAGAGAGAAGTTTTACATTTATCTATAAGGCAGACAACAACTATTCAAGTTGTAACTATTTCATATTTATTGCTCAATATATATGAATAAAAATGTATTGTATTACCTCAATAACGAATGCGGAAGCGGAAGCGGATGCGGATGCGACTGCGGATGTGGTTGCCATTGATATTGAATTGGCTTCAGCTTTTGCCATTTTACGCGCTATTACCACCTTTTCGACGCAATAAAATATAATTTGAATAAAATTATATACGGCTGATACACCTTAATGCTGTCTCAGTCTCCTCACCTCTCTCTCTCTCTCTCTCTCTCTCTGTTTGTCTGTCTGTCTCTTGCTCTATCTCTCTGCAGTCGCTACACAGTGACTGCTGTAAATCAACGTCTCGATGACATTAAAATAAAATTTTAATGCCACGCGAAAGCCAAAGCACGGCCCTGCGCCTTCATTTAGGCCAGACTCTTGAGCCAGAACCGAAGCCATTTTCCATTTTCCATTTCACATTTCCCATGTAATGTTCAGTCGCTTTTTGATCGAAAACTTTTGCCGCGGCTGCTGGCTGCTGGCTGCTGCTTAGGGCGTGAGCGTGGCCGTGGGCGTGGTTGGGGGCAGGCGCTATCATTTTCACCTTGGTTACACTGCACAATTTATTTGAATTTATCAGCATGCACACGCCCACGCCCCCTCGCCCTCGCCGTCGCCGTCGCCCCGCGTCTGGACGAATGGCTCATTTTCATGGCTCATGGCAAATAATTGTAAATATTTGATACACAATAAGGCAATAAAAATAAAATTGAAATTTTCGCTTTGTGCACGGCGTTGCGACTGCCTTTGTTGTTGTTGTTGCCTTTTATTATTATCATCGTTGTCGTTTTCGTCCTGCGGAGTCGTCGTAAAGGAAATTGATACATAAGTCATTTTTATTGGCATATTCTTTTGTGTAATTACGGCACAGGTAATTTAAATTTCCTGCCCTTTATCGTTTTTTTTTCCTTCTCTGCCTTCCTCTTCACATATTCAATTTATGACTGTTGGTAATTTCCGAAAGATTGTGCTTAATGTTTTTATTTGCCAGTATTTTTACATTAACATAAATTACATTTTAAAGAACTATTGGAAACTTTAAAACTGTATAGTATATGATGTTCCAGATCTAGTCGTCTGATCTTCATGTGTATGCTTTTGCTATTCGAATATTGCCCTCCGACGAGCTAGTTTCCACTCTCCGACTGCGCCTCTATCTCTCTCTCTCTCCTTCTTTCCTTCTCTGTTCCTCACTTCGACTTACTTCACGTTAAAATACAATTGAATTTCATTTTCTTTTGCATTCATCACGCATATACTTAAGGAGCAATATCAAATTGTTCTCAAGGTGGGCAGCCCCATCAATTGGCAACACATTTACAGTTACAATTTGGCATCTGTCTGTCTGCAACGAGTATTCTGATGCTTATTGTTATTATGTCTGTCAGACCAAAGCAAATGGGCCAGTGGCAAAGAGACGAAAGCCACAGTGAAATAAAATTAAGAACTGTAAAAGTAAATATTCGAGAGTAAAGGATGCATTACAATGATTCGAATGGTAGAATAGAAATGCAATTCCTGTAAAATCAAATCGAAAATTTCATAAAATTTAATGAAATGAAACCTTAACAACTTTGTATGAAATTTCCACAGAAATTGAAAGCGAGATTGAGGGAAAGAGAGTAAGTAAAGCTAATGGTCGTTGTATAAATTGCATAGACTTTATTCTTTAGAGTATATAAAGAGGAAATTAAAAATAAAGCTGGAATAAAAGAAGTTTAAGTGACGTTTAAGCTATATTGAATAAGGGAAAGCAAGGAGAGTGAAAAGCAATCAGAGAGCAAAAGATATGGTGAAAGAGAGAAAGAGAGAGAAACAGAAAGAACGGGAAAGAAAGAGAGAAAATGAAAAAAGAGATATATATAGAGGAAAAGAGAAGAGAGAGGAAAAGAGGTCGAGAAAGAGAAAGAAAGAAAAATATGGAAACTGAGAGAAAGAAAGCTGGAAAGAGAGAGATAGAGGGAGAGAGAGAGGGACAGAGAGAGAGAAGGAGAGAGAAAGTGGCAGAGAAGAGAGTGGGAGAAAGAGAGAGAGAGGGAGAGAGGATAAGAGTGTGTGTGAGAGAGGGAGAGAGAGAAAGTGTGTGTGAGAGAGAGATAGAGAGAGAGTGTGTGTGTGAGATAGAGAGAGAGAGAGACCGCGCACGTGTGAAAGAGAGAGAGAGAGAGCTAGAGAGAGAGCTAGAGAGCGAGAGAGAGAGGAGGGAGAGGAAGGGTTGGAGAGAGAGAGGGGGAGGGAGAGGAGCAGACAGGGAGAGACAGAGGAAGAGACACAGAGATGGAGATTGGGATAGAAGATAGATTAGCTGTGTTACGCTTTGAGCTCTGAAATGCTTCAAAATAATTTGAAATATATATGGAAATTATTTCATTTTCACTCTTCAAATATATTTTAAGTAATATTTATGTGCCTTTTTAGCTTAGTTTTTTTTATTTTTGGTTGGTTTTTCTTTTGGTCACCAATTAATTTTTATTTATGTGCTTTGCGTTTGTTAGCTGCTTTTTTTTTTAATTTTTAATTTTGTGTGTCCCCTTATCAAACAAACAGTTGGCAAAATGATAAATGCCGTTGCTTTTGTATACGTCCAGGAAACACCCCTTGCCCCAACCCCTCCAATCCCCGCCAGCCCCCTCCCACCCTCTGGCCAAAGCACACCCATTTGGTAATTTAATATTTTTTGCAACCAAAACAAGAGAGAAAAAAAAAGAAATGGGGAAAAAAAAGTATATGAGAAAAATGATATTTCAGAGAAGCGAGCGCTGCTAAAAAATGACAATTTTTAATTATCAAATGCGTTTAATGATAAAAATTGTTTATTATGGGCTAAGGGGGTTGGGCCGTTGGGCACGTTGGGGTTGGGACTCGCTCACTGCTCTCTGCATTCTGCTTTCTGCTTGGCCGGCACTGCGTCTTGGCTTTTAATTTATGATTTATTTGTGTGGGTGGCTCGCCTATAATAATTAATATTGCACACAAGCAAAGGACACCTACACCGCCCTCCCGCCCTCGCCCACATATACCGCAAGCAACAGAATCCCCAAGGAAGGCAGCGGGGGCGTGGCTGGGGGCTGCTCTTAAAGGAGAGGGGGAGGACAAACGCAATATTTTCATAAATCTTTTTGCCGCGACGTCGGAGCAGTAAGTGCAATGTCATTGTGGCAGAAGTGGCAGCAAGTAGCACGGGGAATAAGCAACACACGCACACACACACACACACACACGCGAGCAAACACACATATATACAGTCATATGCTGTTATCCCTTCCATAAGACAAAACCCAAGTGCACCCAGGCCAACATCTTTTACGTCTTTGCGTCGTCTTGAGCTCTGCGCAAACGGAAAAAAATTAAAAGTATTTCTCGAATTACTGTTAATGATGATTAAAAATATGTGTTCCTACATAACACACAGCACACCTCAGCACACACACACACACACACACACACACACACACAATACACACTTACACATGGCCTGCCACTGCGGTTGGGCGTAATCACAAGCAAATTTTGTGGCCTGGCAACGTTTCCCCAAACGTTCTTCTACTTCAGCTGCGACTCAAACCGAGTGTTAACCAGGCCTCTGTGAGCTGACTTAATAAAAAAAATATATATAAATGCGTGTGCTTACAACGAACGAGGTGTATCCTATGAATATAACTATATAACATCATTTTTGGCTTAAAGATTTTCTCATACTTTTTGAATTTATATTTTAAGCATACAATTCATAGTCTCTGATTTGATGTTGAAAAAACATCGTAAGTAAAGATCCTCTCTTCACACTCTTAATCATGCTGCCTCCGTCTATCTATAATTTACAACCGCCCAATCATCATACCTCCACCTGTATGTAATATACAGAGTATACGAAAGGATAATCAGCAAAACAAATCTAAAAGAACATTTTGTATATTTTTAATAAAATTTTCTTCATTTTGCAGCAAAATGAATACCTTTCGCGTTCTAATTTGGAATGCCAACGGCATCAGAGGTAGGGTACCTGAACTCGAACTCTTTGCACAGAACAACAACATAGACATTATTTTATTAAGTGAAACAAGGCTACCTAGCAGTACTACTTTAAACATTTTTGGATATCAATCGTATCAAGCCAACACATCTAATACTAATTGGACTGGAGGGGGTGTTGCTGTACTGGTTAGGAGCTCCATAAAACACTACCCGTTGGTCTCCATAGCCAACCGTTCGTTTCAGTTTGCCTCAGTTAGTGTTGACACTTCATTGGGAACAATTGAAATTGGATCTGTTTATATTCAGCCCAACAACCATGTTGTTGTTTAATGTATATAAATGTATATAATGTAAATAGCTTATTTAAGCGAGGCTACACCTTAAGTTAAACTATTCTGTTATAGTGTATATAGCACGCTGATACTGAATAAACATATAATTAAAAAAAAAAAAAGCTTTTGTAATTTATAAATAAAACCCAAAGGTTGTTATCTTTACAGAGTGTTATCTATTATCTAGGAAGGCTTGGGTCGTATCATTATTTGCACTGTCTTGATGGAAAATGTATGTTTTCCTATCCAATACATGTCTTCATGAGAATAGCTCTGCTTTATATATCGACCATTGAGATTGCTGCAAGGGATAGAGGATATTTTTCAGCATATATAAAACTATTTATGATCTTTTGCTTACCTGTGACCGCATCGATCATACCACCAGGCGCCGTGTTTCTTCTCGGCGCAATTGCCCTCATCTCTGTCATTATCAACGTCGAAAGTGGAGAACTTTTGTTTTCTGGCATAGAAGAGTCCATCACCTGCATTTCCTGTGTAGGTGCCCAACAGTTTCAGGGCGTACGACTCGCTCTCATCGCCAATGCAAAAGTCCGAATAGCGGGCATAGTAGCTGATGTTGTCGAAGCTATCCAGATGGACGTACAGCTCGTTGGACTGGTTCATTGTTAGTCTGTAGAGCTTCTCCATGCCGATAAAGAATTCGCCTTGCAAATTGCCGAAACCCGTGCGATATTCGCTCCAGTTTCGATAAAAGTTCTCGCTGCCATCGAATCGACGCTGTATTACGGTCCAACACGGCCCAGCCAGGTGGGAGACGCAGACTACGTCAAATGGTTGGATGCCAGGCACACAGATCTTGTGTATATCGGAGGAGTTGCCGAACGAAAAACAATTTGTCGGTTGCAAGTTATCCATATGTATCGTATTCTCCGATAACTGTAACTGCGTTTTGTTCAGCTCCACCTGCAATTTATTGACATCCGACTTCAGTTGCTCATTCAGCAGCTCGCTCGCATTCAATTGCAAGCTGAATGAGTTCCTTTGATCCAGTTTCTTTGTCAACTCCGATTGCAGCTTCTCGATTTGCTCATCTTTGTTTTTCAGTTGATCTTTATATTCCTTCATCTCGGACTGCAGCTGCTGAATTTGCTCCATGTTTTTAGTCATACTCCTAGCTGTTTCCTCTTGTGTTAGCTGATTCGATTGAGCCACTGCTTGCAGCTGCTCAATTTGAGTATCCTTTCGATTGGATTGGGATGTGCAGTTGTGCAGGAGCTCTGTCAATACCTTGAGCGATTTCTGCTTCTGCTCAATTTGATGGATTTTGTCGTTGACAAGCCGCCTGTAGGCCTGCACTAGCTCATCCTTGACTTTGCTGTTGTTTCTATGGGAGTCACACAAATCCTGTTGTTGCGCTATTTTGCGCTCCATTTCCTTTGCAACAGTCTCCGCCACAATGAGCTTTATTTGGGATTGATCGTATTCGCACTGCAGCTCAATCAGTTTATTGTCCTCACTCTGTAAGACCTCATTGAATTGATAAATTTTCTCCTTTCTTATAGGTATATCCTGCAGTTGAATTGTTCCAAAACATTTCGCACTGAACTCCGACTTCAGACTATTCGATTGCAAATCCTTGACAAATATATTGATATGATATTGTTATCAAACTAATTAAAATTTATATAAGTAACATACCACTCCGAAAGTTCGATTCGTAGCCAGAATCAACATTAAGAATAATATAAATTGCTTAAGAAACATTTTGCCTTGAGAATTTGACCGACGCGCAGCTGCATTGAAACAAAACTAACTTTCGCAATCGGAATGACTGGCAAATTATACGCTTCAATATACCCTGTATGTGTTCGAAAAGAGTGTGATAGGCGAAAGAAAGATAAGCAAATCTAAAAAGAATATTTAAAATAAAATTACCGAAAATTAACTTCCACTTATATTATAATAATATATGTCTAAGCTGTTCATAATTGACAATGCAGCTACAGGGTATCAATCTTTCAAACTTCCCAAACATGATCAAAATAAGACGTTTGTTTTTTTTTAAAGCTTATTTATTTGAAATATATATATATAAATATATAGGTCAACCGAAAGATTGCGTTAGTGACGGAAAAACAGCATAAGTTGGCAAAACTTTTGCAGTTATTGATAAGAGTTGGCGCAGCGGCATCGAACGAAAGCATTTCACTTCATCTCAAATAATGTTAATCATGTATGTACATATGTATGTAACGTAGATTATTTTTTAGTCGCGTGAGTGACGTCGGGGGAGTGTGTAATATAGAAAGAGATGGAGAGAGAGAGCGTTTCTGCACACATCTATGTACTAAGCCATGAGCACGACTCAAAAAATGGTACTGTCTATTATATACATAGATAGGTCTATATTTGGGCATAATTTTTTTCTGTTTTGGTGTAATTTAGTCAATATAAAATAATCTATTTAGTACAGACTTACACATATACATATATGATTTGATACATACATAGATCTTATCAAAAAAGTCCAATTACGGGTCAAGTTTTGCTTAGAGGCCATATATTTATCGAATATATTTTTATAAGATTATATTTGTAATAAAATATTATATTTCCTTTAATTTATGCTGTTATTATTATTTTTAATATTTGTAACTTATAACCAGAAATTGAAATTCAATTATATAAGCTCATAAATGTTTTGTTTTTATCAATCCCATTTCTCTACAGCCCAACCAAGAAATTGAGTTCAAGTTGACAGATTAATGATATTCAGCTCAATAGCCCAAAGAAGAATATATAATATATAATATATAATATATAATATATAATATATAATATATAATATATAATATATAATATATAATATATAATATATAATATATAATATATAATATATAATATATAATATATAATATATAATATATAATATATAATATATAATATAGCATAGAACATAGAATATAGAACATAGAATAAATATACCAATACATATATATATTCTTAACAAATCTACTTTTGTAAGTACGCTTATATCTATAACTAAGTCTATATCTACATCTACCCACTCAAATGTACATTACTGATACCCCCATCGACCTGCTGGCATCGGGAGACTTTGGATGCGTCCAATTGTTGGCGAACAAAGGGGCAACGCTTGCGTGCGGCAACACACTCGATAACATAATTATCTGTCATAATCAGTAGGCGTTGAAATGTGCAATTTCAAGTGCAATTTAATGTGCACCAACAGCGAACAACAACAACAACGACAACAACCGATAGCACAAAAGTGCGTGGGTTGCGGGGCAAGGGGCAAGGGGCAGGGGGCGGAGGGCGTGGCAGGTGTTGGCAGGGCTGCCAGGTTGCCAGCTTGGGGCGCTGTCGTCTAAAGCATTCAGTTTGAGTTTTGAAAATTTGCATCAGATTATTGCAATAAACATAATTATGCGAGCTGCATATGATTTTTCAATTAAACACATGCAACACAACTCCCCAATTGCTGGCGACGGCGGCAACGGTTGCTGATGCCACGACGGCTGCTGCTGCTGCTGCTGCTGTTGCTGCCACGCGGGTGGTTGACGCTGACGAGGCAAATAAAAAGCCATCCACATGCATAGGCAATGCAAATGTGCAACAATATGTGAGTGAGTGTGGATGTGTGTGTGAGTGTATGTGGGTGTGTGTGTGGATGTGGGTAGGGGGGAAGCAACTGATGACATGACCAACCAATTGCTGCTCGTTGCGGGTGTTTGTAATGCATATTTGTTAATTAAGTGTCGCATGTGGCTGTCGCTTTGTCTATGTCTGTCTCTCTGTGTGTATGTGTGTGTGCAATTGTAACGGTGCTTAAGTGGAATCAATGGATTTTAATGCACAGATAATCATTTTTAGCAAAAACACAGCCAAAGCCCCTCTACATACACACAGCCCTTTTTTTGCATGCTGTGCGGAGGTGTGGGGGTGTGGGGGTGTGGGGGCGTGGTCTGTCATTATGCGCGCATTTTGGAGAGCCTTGCCATATGCTGGGCGTTGTTGCTGTTGCCACACTGCTTGTCAATGACAAATGGCACAGCGTGAAATAACAGGACAACAGGACAACGGCAGCAATAGCAATTGCAAATTTCAATTAGACGAGGTGTTGATGCAGAAACTGAATATTCTACTGTATTTGCAATTTCAAGCATATGTGTGTACTTGACTAAGCCGCAACCACACCTCATCAGACCCCTCTCTCTCTCTCTCTCTCTTTCTCTGTTTCTCTAAGCTAGCAATTCGAAAAGGGGAACATTGAGCAAGTCATAATCGGATTTAGCTATTAAAAAGAAATATCATGGTCTAACATCGAGGTTCAATATGAATTCAATATCAATTTCTAGGTCCTTGAAAGCGAAGCATTTTATATTTGACACACGAACAGAAATGGAACGAAGCTTAGATTAGAGAAAAAAAAATGCATATATGTAAAACGCTTGCAGTGCTTAATGGATCCACCCAAAACAAAGGATATAAAAGAAATATATGTATAAATATAGGTAATAGTTAGGTTAGAGTGACGGAGGCCACGAGACCTGATAAGCCAATATCTTTATCCAGCAAGGTGAGCTCCAATAGATAGTCCCCTTTGGGCGCATCTTCGGGCAGGAATGTGGTCTCCAGCTCGTAGTTGTCTATTGTGTACTTGCCCTTGGGAAACGGACAATCGCCCTGCTCGGGCATATTGGACTTCTTCTGCAGGTGCGGATACGTGTCCTCGTCCTCATTGATGAACTGACAAAATGGCTTATTCACATTCATGACCATGGGGCCCTTTTGCTTGGCGGCGTCGTCGTAGGCGAATACTTGCAGCGACAACTGTACCGAAGATGGCAAACAATAGCATTTACTATATATGTCCCATATAGTGTGGCATGCGACTTACCTTCTGCTCGTCGCCTATATTCCTTTTGAACTCAAACTCCCCGTCGACGGTGTACATGTTGCGTCCCACCTTCTTCATGCGCAGCGTGCCCCAATCGACCCAGCTGTCGTCGTTCTCAAAGTTGGTGTTCTTCTCGAAGGAGTTCAGCTCTATGCTGTAGCTCTTATCCTCGGCTGCGGCATATACCAGCAGCATCAGTCCAACGACCAGCAGACCCCACACACTAGTCATGATTAGTTGCAACTGAATCGACGAGTTCTTCACAGCGAAACACACTCTTTATATATATGTCGCCAAGTGGCTATCTCGCATGCGATATCATTGTTTTTGTTGTAGATCGAGCATATGTTTCTAATTAAAATGTATTTATATTGTGAGTACATTTCGACATTTTTACAGCGGCATCATAACATCTAGTTATATAATTAACTTTACATACAAAAAAAAGTAATACAACTCTGATTACAATTTATGCATGCTATAATATCTAGCTGAAGGTCAACTGAAGCTGACCTGGGTTTTTATTGAATATATTAGGTAAAATTTCATAAAATGTATTTTCTTTATACATTTAAATTTTTGTAAAAACCAAAATCACCAAATTGCTTCCCTTCACCTATTCACTCTGCCTCGTGAAGCGGCTCTTAACTTTTCAACAAGGCCGACTGCCTTTTGGTTGGAATTCTCCAAATATTTTATGCCAACTAATCTCTTAACACTCTATTGAGACATGTAAACTTTTAATAGCATTTGCTGTTCCAAACTCTGTTCGCTTTTGCTGGCGAGGCCTCCTTGGCTCTGGCTGCTTGTCCTTAAGTTTTGGCGCTCTCTGCTTGTTTTATGGCCTGCAGCAGTTTTCGTGTTTGAACATCAAAAGTAATAAATTCATCGAACCAAAATTTTGCAGTCAAGCCAATGGAAGCGGCAGGTGGCAATTCCAAACGTTGCCTGAGACTCAATGTTGTTGTTGTTGTTGTTATGTTTTAGGTCGCGCCTTTGCCGTGCTCAATAACTTCCGGCGGAAGGTCCCTGCAGGAACAGAGTTCTATATGTATTCCTGCTTGTCGTTCATTTAGCTGACCCGCCTACCCGACCCCGGCCCAGCCCCTTTTTCGCCAAATTGCCCAGCTCTATTGCTGCAAAGTTATTTAAGTAACTGTCTTGACTTGTTTGCGCCCTTGCATTGATTGCATTGGAGGTAAGGGACTTATATGTAGACAGCTAAGTGTCTATAGATATATCTGCGTTGGAATTTCATAGATATTAAAGTTCCTATTCTAGTTAGTTCAATATATACCCAATATCTATGAGAGATTTTCAAAACTAGTCGAAGAAAAAACCATAATTTATGTATATAATAACAATCTCTAAAAAATCATAATTCTCGATATATATTTTTATGTAATTCTTTAATTTCAATTTCAAATAAATTCAATTTCTTTTAAAGAATTCTCAATAAATAAACTAAGTTTTGCAGAGTTACGCTCACTTTTCCAAGATTTCTCTTAAGCTTGGCCGAAGTATGTTTAATTAAAGCAATGTGTGCAATAATTACGAGTACTTCAAAGCCAAGAAAAATAAGGAAAAATAAGGGAAAAGCCAAACGGCTAAATAAGAGTCACGTAAGCAAATGCACAACGTGTCATTTTCATAAAAGCCGACGCGACGCTGCTCGATTTTTTCTGGTGGGGTTCATAAAAATGGCAGAACGCAAAGAAAAGGCGCTGTATATCTCTCTCTGTATGTGTGTGTGTGTGTTTGTATTAAAAGAATTGCAGCGAAATTAAAATAAAATAAAATTTACGTTGAATTAAAAACACGCAAGCAACAGCAAAAGGAAACAACACAAACAGCGCAAACAAATAACTCGATCTGGGGGCGAGTCGACGAGTCGTGACTTCATTTGCTCGACACTTCTCCAGAGCCGAGAAAAGTGACAGCTACTGCTGCTGCTGCTGCTGCTGCTGCTGCTGATGCGGCATCAAGTGTGTGCCATAAAAAAAGGGAAGGGCACAGCAGCAAAGGCTGCAAACGATTCCTAATTGAAAACTATTAAATTCTGTCTTCTTTTTTTTTGTCTCGCGCGCTGCTACTTAATTATACCCTGTACCCATTGAAAATGGGTGAATGTAGGGTATGCTGATTTGCTGTAGTAGTTGCTAGCTTCTATTTCCTGTGTATGCTGTTAAGCTTTAGTCGTCTTTTAGTCAAATAAAACTAAAAAGAACCACAACAGCTCTATAGTTACATAGATACGTTGTCGATCTAGAGAAGCATCTCGCATATTTCTATGAAATCGATATATATCGATCAAGCCATGTTATTTTACTTATTGTGCTGTTTCCTTGAAATTTTTCACTAAATTTCATAGCTTTCAAGCGGTAAACTAGAGCTCGAATGGCATAGATAGTCAGATAGATAAGCTTATATCATTCTGCACATAACAAAAGATGTTCACCATGCGAAACATATATATTATACATATATATACATATATAGATTTTAAAAAAAACCAATATACTCTTTTTCCTTTTGAGAACAGAGTATAACAATGTTGCGACTGCTTATTATGATCTCTCAATGCTGTGTAAAGGGTATTTCCAGTGCTAGCATGCCCAACTGAAACGCTCCCTTGCCTTTTTTTCCTGCTCGCCTTCGCCCACGCTTTCTCAATCACTCTCTCTTCTCACTCCCTCTATCTTATCTCTCTCTCTCTCTCCCACTGCTGTCGTTCGTTCTTTGGTCCAAATTGGAACTTGAATTTCATTTCGAATGACATTCGCTCCATCACGCGTCAACTGCAGCCAACGCTGGCAGAGCACGTAGCGACAGCGGCAAAGGAAAAAATATAAAAAAAAAAACAGAAAAAGAAAAAAATAGCAGAAAAAAAGCGGACATTTTCATTTGAGCATATTTAATTAGATGCAATTATTTATGGTATTAAATAGATGAGGCAGTAAATGTGCTGTACACTTGCGTTGTCTCCACACTTCTCGCTCGCACTCGCACTCACTTCTCAGCTCTATAAAATGCAAAATAAGATAGAAAAAAAAAATGGAAAAAATTGAAATAAAATGCTAAAGAATTGCGACGTCTTTGCCGCCGTTGGTCGGACTGTTGATAAAAAAAAGAATAAGAATTTCAATTCCTGGCACAATTTCTGCAGCAATGCCACGCCCACACCCACACCAACACGCTGCGCATCATTTACCAACACAACCATAACAATGAGCTCGCGTCGAGGGATGTGGGCAAAGGGAATCCTGTCGCTGGGCACTTGGCCGAAGGAGTGCATTTAAATGGCAGGAAATTTGAAAAAAATTGAAATTTAAGTCTTTGATATATTGAAGACGATTTATTTGCCGCCTTTTCTTTTTTTTTTTTTTTGTTGCTGCCACACCCAAGTGTTAGTCATTTCTTCTAACTTTGCCACCGACTTGACCAATTTCTCTCGCGCTTGGCTCCATTATCTGATAGCCAGCAGGACAAATGATATAGCCCGAAACTCGTCAATCGCCGGGCATTCAACAAATGGTGATGGAACAATGAGCTTTTTGGACGAATTACGGTATTAGTAATAGTATAACAATTAAAAATATCCACCCACTCTAACCTAACTCTAGCTTAATTACTACCACAAGACTGAAAAACCTACATCCATTAGATCTTAGAACTGAAGCACAATGAGGCGTTTAAAAAGCAAAAGGTAAATTAGCCATCCTAGTCAAAGTTAGGATGGCTAATTTAATTAATTAGGCATGCGCTATAGAGTTAAGTACGAAAACTGAAATAAAGACACTTATTACACAGGAATTCGATTTATCGAACAGGAATTCGAACGATTTTTTATGGGGAATAACGAATTATTAAGGTTTTCGATTTAGCGGGGGACGAATTATGCCATGGGGTTCGACTGTATAAAATATTTTTCACTTTCGAGTTTTCCTTATCTATTTTGAACCCTGAACCCATTGAAAATGGGAAATCAGGGTATAATGGTTATTTTTATTGAAATTTGTAGTCTTAGAAATACGAAAAGTATAAAAAAGCTTTCACTAGCATTATGTTTCATTTCCATTATTCCCGTTTCCATTGCATTCGCAGTTGATTTGCGGCATTGCAGTCTGCCATATTTGTATTGCATACTTTCAGGCAAATTTTGATTTTTTATCAAATATACATTTTAAAATACATACAGTTATACCTTTAATATATATATATATTTTAAAATGTATATTTGATATATATATATATATATATATATATATATATATAGATATATATATTTTATATATATTTTGCAGAATACATAATTTAAAGAATGCGAAGATTGTAGGACATAACGTAAGGAAAGGTACTTGGGATTTTTTTATTTTTAATATTTTTACATTAACAATGAGTATTTTATTAAGCGTTGAATCCGTGCAATGCAAAAATAGCAACAATTCTATAATTAATCCAGATCCTAATACTCATGCCATACGCAAGAGGACTTACAATTTTCTCTTATAGAGGAGTAATTTATATTTGTCAAATAGTTTTAGCAAAATCCAATCTTTTGAGCCGTCTCAGAGGCCTGGCAGGGAGTAGACGGCTAGCGAGCACACTGCGGTATCTGATCAGCCTATCACTGTATCTGCTAGTGTGCTTTCCTATCTGCTCCTCCACTGTATGCAGATTTAGGTCTCGAAGGGTAGAGCCGCGCACATACCATGGACAGTTCGTCTTTTCACATGGGACTTTCTATGTTTATGACAGTTTAACATAAGTCAAGACTCTAGTAGGTATTGAGCATGATGATGTCTGAGTCTTCATCTATTTCGAGAGCCAGCAGTTCTTTGGGCTGCAATACCTAAGACTCCGGTATTTTTTGACAACCTGCTGGAGTCTGTCTTCAATTGTAGGCACCTTGATTTCGCGCTGGAAGCGGTTACTGGTTTTCAAGTAAAAAGGGGCTACACTAAAATTCCTCAGCATTTTCGCCTGAAGAACTCAAAGTTGCGACTTGGCTGCTCTAAATTTGATAAGCTATCAAGTTTATAAAAGAAATTTATGCGACAAGAGATTGAAAGATCCAGTAGAACATATTGAAGCAGAGATATTCCTCACAGCTACTCTATTTATCCGTTTTTTCTTCGGCTAATGTCAATGATGAATTGTTGAGGAAGGCAGAAGCTCGACTCACCGATTAGTTCAATGTTATATACCTAATCGTTCGTCTACGCAACACGATGGAGACAGATAGCAGTTAATAGCGCGTGACCATGGCATGCCAGTCAACCCTTTCGCACCTTGTCCGGCAAGACAAATCACACACAAATTGACAAACGCTTAGCATAATTTACACGGCAAAAGCAAACGACTTACGCTTGACCACACCCCAGCCCCCAGAGTATGGAATTCGTGTTCGGGTCGCAAACGCTTGGCCCCTGTCCCAAATATTGACCCTTTAGACCCCGGACGAAAACCCTTGTCAACATTGCGTAGCCGAAACTATTAAAAATATCAACGGACACTTGGGGAAAGTTAGAAAGAAAGAGAAAAAAATACCGAAAGCGAGACCCAAGGAACTCTGGATTGTCATTTTTCACACGCCGAATGGCGTTACATATGTTCATGGTCAAATCGATTAAATAAATCATTAGCATCTTTTGTAGCCAATTTTCTTGCCGTTTTCCCAGCATTTTTTCTATATGAAAGTTTCCCATTTTCTTTTTTGCGCTCTTTTGTGGCGCGTGTCGCAAGTTTTACGATGTATTTGCTGTGCGTGTGTGTGGAAATTGTTTTTTAATATGACCAAATGGGGTCTGGTTGTGGGCAAGTGAGAATGCTTTTTTGTGTCCTTACATCCTCAAAGTTGACATTTAATTTGTTGCGCTTTTGTTGTGGAACGCAAGTTTTGTGGTTCGAGTGGCTCTGGCAGCAAGCTAATTTATTAGCGCACCACCCAATAAGAAAATGTCCTAAAAAGAATTCAATTGCAATCTATAGATATGTCTTTGCTGAGCCGTTGTCGGAATACCCTTACTAAAGACTATATGATATTATATTATGTCAAAATTCTTCTAGTTTCTGCAGCAAAGCTAAGATATAAATTATATTATTATAATAAAATATAGTATAAGAAACTTCTTTAAAGTTTTCTTGAAATCTTTCAGCGTTTTCTTACATGCTTTGACTAACTTTGTAATATGAAGAGAGATATCCTTACCAATAATATATATAAATTATATAAGATGTAATATATGTATATACACGACATGAATCATATAATCGTAAAATATATATATGAACATTCCAGCCTTATATCGTATTACGATATCATTTAGAAGTGTATACGCAGTTCGCTTTGACTTGGTTTGATTGAAAGTAAAATTATTATTTTCGTTCCATTTCATTGTTTGGGCTTTGTGCTTTGTGCATTTTGGGGCCAAATCAGTCCAGTGTTTATTTTCTATAAATATAAATTAAATGGGTGGCGTGCAGCTGTCCAATAAATTTTGCCATTTTTATATTGCGAGACACCTTTTTATGGTTCATTGTGGCCGTGGCCATTGTGTCGCATCCCTGTCGCAGCGATGTCGAACCCTTTTCATTGTGACCGATCCGGCCAAGGCCCAGCAGACGTTGTTTCGGGGCGAAACCATGTGACAATAGTTGCTTTATTATGCCTTTTTTTCCTCTTTTTCCTTGGCTTCATCGTTTCTTTTTTTCTTCTTTATTGTTTGCTAATAAAACGCAATTTGTTTTATGGTTTTATTCAACACTCCGAAACTTCCCCCTTTTCAATACAGCACTGTCTTGGCGAAGCGCAACAGGCAGTCCTTTGGCTAATCAATATGAAACGAAGAATATGATAACTTTGAGATAGGAATTAAAATAATTTCAAGCGAAGCTAACTTAATAAACTGATAAGGAACTCAACAACCGCAGCCAAGACTATTTGCTGTTAAGATGTTTTCTTAATTATAATGATTAGTTTTAAGTCTAAATCTAAAAAGTTTCATCGAATGCCGCACAATTGACTTGCAGACTTTCTGCTTCTTCCCTTGTATAATACATATCTATATGTATAAACATATATATGCATATATGTATATCAAGCAGAGCTTTTGTTCTAGTTGCAACAGCAAAGGCCATTGTATGTTCGTAATATATATGAAGGTAAAATATATATATATATAGAAATAAAAAAAAGGTAAATAAAGGCAAACAATTTCTTGTAATTAAAATCCATGGCCTTTTCAGTCAGCCCAAGAGTCAGTCAGGTGCTCAGCTGCGCCAATCAGTCACAGCCGGAGTCAACCACCGAGACAACATTCCGTCAGCCAGCCAAACGGACAGACGGACAGACGGACAGCATACAGCAGCCATTCAGGCAGCCAGCTACCGATTCCGAGGCAGCTGCACTTGTCACTGCAGCGCAGTTCCCAGAGGCGAACCTTTCCATACCCTAACAAGGGCTATCACAAATTTGTAATACCTTAAGGAATACATACATATGAATATGCTAAGAGTATATATATATTCAGCATGCAAGTATTTTATATAGCCAGCTGTCAGTCTTACTGTTTCAATGTCAATTTATAAACTATGGAAATAATATATCTTTTAAATACAAGTTACTTTTTTTTCAGAAAAAACTTATATTATTTAGTTTTCTTAGAAACTCAAGCTGAAATTTGAATACTATATTAAGCTTTTTATAAGCTAATATTGTAAAATATCTCAAATCTGATTTAGCAAACATTATTTGATAAAATGTTAACCCAGAATACGAATCTTATTTTAAAATAGCTTATCATATCACACTTTCAATATTTTTCAACCTAAAAGCATAAACTGCATTTGAGATCCTGTTTATTAATTTTTATTTTATTTTTTATATAACGGCATCTTAAAATACTGCTCCCTTCCATTAAAACTTTTTAAAATTTTTAAGAAAAATACTTTTAATGCCTCTGAGACATCTAAAACCTTATATATATACATATGCTATATATATGCCCAACATAAATGAGTTAAATGAGTTTAAATGAGCTAGTTAGGGCTTAAATTGGAATAAATACAATTATAGAATATAAAAATTTTCCACCTCCTAACTATTCAGTCCTATACTAAGAGCAGAGTTCCCACGTCAGCCTTTTTCCGGACAGATCTGTACTTTTTTTAGGCTAAACACCCATTGTCCGGAAATCTTTCCTTTTTTAACGATGAATGTAGTTGAATCGCCCTAATAATCATCGAACCACCACTACCAATAATCATCATACCACCGATTTATGATATATCAAGCTTTAGCGATATGGCGCCTGCTGCCATAATTACGAGGTGTCAATAAAATACTTAACACAAGTGGGCACAGATCAAGTTTATATGGAATCAAGTGTCACAGACAACGAAACTATTGATAATCCGTTGAAATCACTTTAACAGCCAAGTATATATATTGTAGTAAAAGTTTAGTTTTTAAACTTAAGAATTGTTGTCATCTTTTCTGTTCTTTTTTACAAAATGTTTATCACATTTTTGCAGTGTTTTCTCCGTCGTTTGACTTTTTGTTGTGTCCCGTAGCTGGCTTAGAGATCTCTCATAATCGTTGGAAAAATTTGAATTTTGCTGTTTTGCTCTCCTCTCTAAAGAGTATTTGATAGTCGTTATGATGCTATTTTTTTCTGCCTTTGTTTTGATTTTCAGCGTTGTTTTTTCTCTGAATTTCTTCTTTTTTTATACTTTTTTTTTGTATGCATCTTTTTGTTCAAGAATTACTGATTATTAATTCATTTTGAACAAGTGAAGCATTCATATTTCTGCGGAGCAGTGGGTCGTCCTTCGCCAGCGCCAGTGCCCGTTGTCTGTCAATGTTTTGCTTTCATTCTGTTTCACATTTCGCACACACACACACACACACACACACACACACACATAACATCTATTTGTATAGCCGGGCCGGACCATAGACCATGCCGTTGTCGCTAACCTGGCCGAAAGGCGACGCTGACTGACTGACGTTGACTGCATTCATTGTTAAATCATTGAGTTTTTGCTGCAGTTTGGCAACGGGATTCGACGAGCGTCGCGCATATCCAACCTCAATTTGTGCCGTTCGTTGGGCACGTTGCTCTTCTTATTCTACTTGTTGTTGTTGTTGTTGGCTTTCAAGTACGAGTGCGAGTGCCTCGCCGCTGTCCATGTAAACAAACACAGTGAGCAGTGTAAGAAAACAAAATGTGGAAAACTCTCGTCGACTCGGCCCCACCCTTCCTCCTACTCCCCACACGTCTCAGCTCATCTCGTCGCGCAGGACACCTGCTCTAAAATGTAAGCATTGCCTGTGCTGGCCCAGCTTGGCTTTGGCTTGGCTCGGCTTGGCTTGGCCTGGCCTGCAGCTTGTTAGTCTGATTGGGTGGCTGATTGGTTGGACCGGCTGACTGTTTGAATCTCGACTGCTGCTGCGGCGTTAAGGCGTCATCGTGCTCGTCATTGTGGCCCATTGCAATGCCCAGTGACAGTTGCTCAGCTCGTCCAGCATCAGTTGCCCAACAATGAAGCGGAAACAATGTTTACAATCTGTACTACATACATATCTACAATCTATATATATATATATATATGTATATGTATGTATGTATGTCTGCACATGGGTTGCTTTTGCCTGCATTTCACTCCTCATTCAGTGACAGTCATCTTTTTTTTCTTTTTTTTTTGTTTGTGTTTGTTGTTGTCCTCAGGTTTTTCTTCGTTTTTGGTCTTGTTTCTTTTTGCTCTGCATTTTGTGTTTGCCTTGTTATGCTTTGTGTATTATATACACATTGTACCTGGGCAATGTTTGACTGTATTTAGCCAGCGGTCATAAAGTTAATTTGTACAAAACTTGCAAATAATTCAAACATCTAGCAACATTTTTGCCTTCCTCTCTCTTGCTATTGACAACGCAAAAGGTCACATTCCGCGTTGCGCCAACTGCATAAGAATACATACATATATGATGAGGATAGCTATGCAAGAAGAATGTTGCAAACTAATGAAACGAAAGAATAAGTATAACCAAAGATATACAGAGATAAGACAAGATCAATTCGCTATACAAGGAAATAAATCTATTTTTGAGTATATAAATTATCTATTCAAGCAAAGCACAAATGCACTTGCCGCAGCACTTATGCTTATTATAAAGTACTATAAAGAGTTATATATATATATAGCATTCCTGCAGACGATGTTCCCATAAAATTTCTAATTAACCAAAAAGCCCATTACAGCAGCGACAACGCCACCCAAAAGTTGCCAAGCACACCGTGATACACTATTTTATGATTAGGCCAACAGCTTTTAGTGCGTCCTAATGAAATACCCGTTACTCGTTCGTGCTGTTTTAGTCGGGCCAGCAGCAGCAGCAACAGCAGCAGCAACAGCAGCGGCAGCAAAAGCATAATTTTAATTATTACAATTTTATATATTTTATAAATGGGCAACGCCGCCTGGTTAGGGATTGATGTTGCATGTGGCATGTGGCATGTGGATTGGGTGGCAAAACATATTCTCAAAATTACCAATTTTGTTGCTTACGAATATTACCTTGACAATGTGAGAGACGCACTCAATGCCCGTTGTTGTTGTTGCTTGTTGCTTGTTATTAGGCTTGGCTTTTTGCTACACTCTGGAGATGACTTAACACGTAGCACATCATTAAAAATTTTGTGCCATTAATGCGTAACACACACACACACACAAACACACACACGTAACATGATCAAATTGCCAATATGTCACACACACACACACACAACTCCTCCGTTGGGGTTGACTGAATGGGCTGGCAGTTGGTAGGGGTAGGCGTAGGAGTAGGGTTAGGGGTAGGGGTAGGGGTAGTCAGCGCTGAGGTGGGTAAACTTATAACGACAGCCGTCACACAAACAACGTTGGCTGGGAACATCATCATCTTATTTACGTCTTTTTAACACCTTGCCTGCTCCCAGTCACTGCTCAAGGCAGATGCCCAAACTCACACACACACACACACAGACAGAGAGATACACACACAGCCTCCCACACAAATTCAGGCATCGTTCGGGCGTTGAACAATTACCAAAAGGTAATGTAAAATTATAATTATCACACAAAAGCACATTTGTTAATTTAAGCTAAAACAAACACCAGCTCGATGTATATGTATGTAGGAATGGGTGGTGCAGGGTGGTTGCGTGGCCACATTTGGGCCTCTTGCAAGACACAATTTTGTCGCCTAGTTTCTTGACGCTGGGCAAAACGACCGATGCGTAACAATGAAAACTCCCCAACGTAATAAATATAAAAACAGCCGAAAAATATGCTTTAAAATTATTTTAAGCCGCAACAGTCATGTTCCAAATAGAGACGGCAACACATACATACATACTTACATACATATAAAGAAGAAGCGACACGAGCATTAACCTTAACATAAGCAAAGTTAATGCTAATACAGCAGATAAGCGTTGTGTATTTATCTAAAGTATCGATATGCATATATCTATTGTCTTCAGTTAGAGTTTAAACATATTAAAGATCAAGGGATAAGCCCCTAATATATATCAAATTATTATAATATAAACAATCGAGTCCCGAAATAACAAGGAGATCACATTTTTACACAGGAATTCGATTTATCGAGCAGGAATTTGAAGGAATTGTTTTTTCAAGGGGACAAAATTTTTTACGTATTATTGAGGTTTTCGATTTAGATGTGGATGAATTATCGGGATAAGCATATTTAGTTAATTTTGCTAGTTCAGAAATAAAATTTTTAGAAATTTATAGAAAAATTTTTATTTTAAAAACCAAATTTATTTTAGGATTTACAGATCTCGATTTACCTTAACTTGCGCAACATTTTCTTATACCTGTTTCCATACGCCTCTCAACAATTGATCTATGTCAGTTTAGTACTTGTATAAAATATCTTGAACAACAAATTAACTAACAAACAACATAATATATTTAAAGAAAATGTTTCTAATTCAAAAACAATAATTGTTTTTCTATTATTTAGCAATATTTATTTTTAATACATTATTATTCAACAGTTTTATTTTGCTACAATTTTATTCAACTCAAGATTATGCAACACAAAATTAATAAACACAAAATATAAAAATAAATATAGTTAAATATATTTATAGTTCAAATTCATGGTCAAAAATATTCTTTTATTATGTATAAATATTAATTTTTAATACATTATTATATATCATTTAAATTAAATTTTTTATTAATTTTTATTAAATTAATAAACAAAATACATCTAAAAATATTTATAACTCAAAATCATTAACAAAAATAATTATTATTTATCACTTTTATTTTTCTAAAATTTTCTTTAATTTTAAAATTAGCAAATAAATTACGAACACTTTTTAAAAATAGCTTTAAATTTCCTTATTATTTATCGGAATTTATTTTTATTATATTATATATAAATATCATATTTATTTTTCTACAATTTTCTTAAATGTCTTTGCTTAAGTAAACCATTAAGCAAATTAACGTATATTCTATATCGTGAGTAAGCACGAACTGCGCTCATCTCTAACTTATGATGGCAATGGTTAATGAGAGAGAGGGAGAGAGCGAGAAAGTTGGGCAAGGGAAAGCATGAGGTTTCGACATGATTGCATTGATACTCAGTTGCTCAGCTGTCGGTTGATTTTTGGTTCTTATGTCCTTTTTGCGGCACATAAATTTTATGTGCCAGGACCTACAGACTGTCTTACACACACACACACACACACAAACATATTATACCCTTTATACAAACACACATATAAATATAAAATATATATATGTATATAAAAGAAGAAAACATTTATTGCGCGCTCTGATAACACTAGCTAACAAAAGTTAAACAATTTTGGGGATTGCGAAGTGGAGACAGAACTTTTAGCTGATATTGATATATTTGACTCGATCTTAATTTGAATAAATAAATTCGAGATTCGCAAAGTTTTTAAATGAAAAGATCTTAAAAGCTTAAAGAGAAATAATAAAGATCGTTATAGCTGCTATTTGAAAGATAATTTAAAAAGCAGAAAAGATTTCTCCATAGCAAAACTCTACTTTCATCCCATGCTTATCATAAGGTAAAGTATAATTGAGTAGCTCAATCACAATCTGGAAATTAAAACTGAATAAAACTTGGTAAAGGAAAAAACTTTCTAAATGATCATTGCCTTATCAGCTATATCTATATATATCTTGTATATAGCATGATATAGCAGCTATAGCATTGTAAGAATAAACTGCAATCTTGTTAACTGGTGTAATACAACATTACATTATCAGCCAACAAAAAGCCGTTTATAGTTTTAGCTGTCGCGCTGTTTGGAGAGACTTGCAAAATATTTACATTCACACTCCCACTCACACACGCAGTCACACTCACACACACGCACGCCTTTGAAGCGTTAATAATTTTTTTGTTTTTATTTTGGTTTATTTTTTTTTTTGGAATTTTGCTTACTCTTTTGCCTGAGCTGCCGTAATTTATGGACGTTACATTGTGGCGCTTCTTTGTATGGCGCACACTTTGGCATTTTAATGGGCATTAATGGCATCCTGCAAAGCAGTGGGCGGACGCTGGTGCGGCACGGGGCAGTTTTAGGGATCGACCATGGAGCACATTAAAATTATTGAAGCCGACAACGGCCATTAATTCGTTGCGCTTAGCGCGCAATAACGCAACACATAATTGTTTATTAATGAAGTATAAGTATTTTTATTGGCATCGCTCTCCATTTGCATCTGCTCTTCATTTAAAAGATATAATACCCTTTATTATCAACGCCACAGAAAACGAATGAAAAATTCCAATATTATTAATAATAATTATAAGAATTCAGCAGACAAAAGCGAGCTTCTGATTGTGATTGAGATGAGGAAAGTGAAGTTCAGCTTGCTCAGGATTTACTGATTATGCCCTGAAACCATTGAAAATGGGAAATCAGGACGACGAGCTGAGTCGATTTAGCCCTGTCCGTCTGTTCGTATGAATGAACGCGTCGATCTCAAAATCCTTTAAGAGCTAGAGACTTGGATTTTTGTACAAAAGTGCTTCTATACAGCGCTCATATAAAATTGTTTCCGCTATTCGATAATTTTTCACGTTTTCATGATATTGATTGAAAACGTTATCGAGATGCAGTTGTTTTACCATATCTTTTTTATATTTTTAGCTAAGTTCAACAAATTTTGCATTTTAGTCCTCGTTTATAAAATACAATTTCGGCTTTTATTTAATTTTTGATACCGGCTCCACATTTTACAAAATCAATTTATTTGAAGTTCAGTTACAAATAAAGCCACAATTTAAAATTTTTTGAATATTTTAGAATAATCGCCTATTCAATTTAATAAAAGAATTCAATGCTAAAAATGTAATCAATTTCTTTTTACTGTTGCATTTATAAATATCTGTATGTATCTATGTAAAAATGCAAGCTCGAACAATCGTTTAGGGGATCTCGTAACTGGCTTTCCCGACTAGACCGTTTTTACTTGTTTTATTATATTTTATTCTAATCCATGCTACTATTTTAAAGTGTGCTTTATATAATTTTTAATTTTTCGAAATCGGTTTTATGATTAAATAGATTATGTCAGTAATAAAACTCGTTAAACCTATATATTTTTATCTCTTATAGCTATCTTCGGGATGCTCCCGACTTAAGATCCTAAATCAGCATTTCTTGCTCATTTTTAGTATTTTTAAACAATATAAACTCTTTTTAGTGCATAGATATTAGCTTTTTATATCATTTATTAGAAATTCGCTTATAAATAGAATTACCTTTTGCAATTAAAATAAAAGATTCTTTTGCAATAACATAAACTACTCACCACAACACTTGTTCATTTTCCCACTCCTATAATAACCACACACTCACGCACTTATGTCACACACACACATGTGGCAACGGAATGCGAAAGGGTTGCTTTGAGTGAAATTTTCCACCCCCCATGTGAATGCGCGCGTCGAATGCTATTGAATACGCATCAGATATCAATACTTGCCCACACACACACACACACACACATCGTGAGAGAGGCAGGCACGCACACACAAGGGGAGGGACTGGGCTGGGCCATCCTATGTGCGGCGGGGATTCGATTTCGGTGCCAGAATATTAAGCGGGCAGCCAATCGCATGAGTGCAGGCAGCTGATTGGACAAATTCCACGCTGCTCCGAGCAGAGAAAGTGGACACAGCGCCCAAGTGGACGCAAATATCAAAAGATATAAAAAGGAAAGATATATATATATATATATAGTATAGAAGGGCAGGGGTCGATGGGTCGTTGTGAGCTGTTGGAAAATGTGAAAAATTACATAATATGCGCTGAAAAATGTGCGTAGATTTTTTTCCGTTTCTCTTTTTCGGGCTGACCATTTGTTGAGTAGCTTCTCTTTGGCTCAAATATGTTTTTTATTTTCTGTCTCTGTGTGTGTGTCTCTGTTTTTTTTTTCACTTTTTATTTTATTTGTTTTTTGTTTTATGCAAAACTTTTGCGTTTTACAATTCATTGCATATTCAATTTGGTTGGGTCGACAACGACGACGACGACGACGCCACAAGGGCACCAAACAAACAGCAAAGGTCCAAAGCATATTAATAAGGATTTCATTAGTTTTATACGTTTCGTTTCGTTTCTTTTTATTTATGCTCAGTACCCATTAGGAGTGGGTCAGCACAGGGTATAATCCGTTCCAGCACTTAAATGTAACATATAGATATTTACCAATTTCTAATGAAGCTAGAGCTAAGAATCTAGCTGCCGCTGACAGTTGTTCTAAGATGTTCTAAGATGTTCTTGAAGTGGATGCTCACTTTTTGGTATGCAAACTAGATATGGCTAAAATTTCTTTAAAATTTGCATATATAAAACATAACTTAATAACAGTAAAATTTACAAAACTAATAAATGCATTTTTTTTTTAAATTATTCACGCTGTCTTACCACTTAACAGGGTATCTGTGAGTTGGATTTGCTGTATTTTACATATTTTTTACACCCTCACACGCACACTAATGGGTCGATACTTTTACTTTCTCTTTATTTGCTTTGCTTTTTTATTTTTAGGGGTTTTGTGTGCCATTTCTCTGGACTCCAACTCTCGGCGCTAATAAATGGCTAAACGTTTAGATAAATGTCTGTTATTTTGTATTATCGTAGTTTGTTAGATATGAAAAGTTGGCCAGCTGAGCGACCGGGCCGAGCCAGCGAGTCCAAAAGCCAGAGGTCAGTTGGCAGTAATATGTATATTTGTCTGAAGCTCCTTGCCGGAGCATCGCATTCAGTGGGGATCAATCAGCAAGGCGCTGCCCAACAATCATAACTAGTAACGAGCGCGAAAGCTGAGTAGCTCGACCTTATGGATACCCTATACAAACTATGAAACTTCAGAATTCATGCGCCTTATTAATATTTACTACATATATTTAAAATTATTTAAAGAGATTTGAAAGAGCTTAAGTATAGCTAGCAGCTAGAAGACCTATGCCCCACCCTTGGGAAAACTTCAGTCTATCAAGTAACTTTCCACCCAGTTTTTATATCATATTCTGAGCAGATTCTAATCGGACAATCTATGGTCTGCAATAAATTGAGCATTTAATAGCTGCCGGATTTGGGTAGAGCTTGCTTTTAGAGCTGCCTGATTGATTGAAATGTCACTTTAAATGTGACGCCCGAAAGAAAACCGACAAAAAATTAAAAAAAAAAAAACAAAGTAAATAAATAAAACGTATCAAAAATGCCAAATGAAACATAAATGCCAGCGAGCAGCAGCCAGAAAACCGCAACAAGCCCGCACCCCCGTCTATCCAGAAGCATAGCCCATACCCCAAAAGCCAGTGTCAACCCTCGTGTGCGTTTGTTTTGTATTTGATAAGCATGAAAAACGCACAGAAAATAAAATTGTTTTAGATGTGAGGCGAGCGGCCGGGGCGGGCAGCACCCTAAACAGAATCCTTAAAAAATAGTGCTACTTAAAAGCAAAATAAAAAAAATTATAAAAAACCAAAAAACAAAAAAAAAACAAAGAACAAATGTAAAACGGGGTTGGGGCAACACTGGCAAATGTATGCAGCAGCCCTGACAGCCGGCAAATGTTTTATCGTTTACATTTTTTTTTTCACTGCGTTTTGTTAAGTTGGAAAAATGAGCGTCGATTAATTTAATAGAGACAAAAAGCCTTCGTACACACACACACACCCGAGCACATACACAAACGGGTCGAGTCGCAGGACCCGGTTTCGGCATGGAAATAAGCTCCTTGGCATCGAATGGCATGCTGATGTCAAGCTCAGAGAACTTATCCAGCATATTTCTTACCTGCATATGCTAAAATATATTTCTGAAAATTTCACTAACCAGCTAAACAGTAATAACTAAACAGTAACTATTGCTTTTCAGAGAACTGGTTTGGTTTAAGTTTCGGTTCACAGTAGAAAAAAATAAGTTAAATGTATTATTTGATCAACAATTTATACGATTATAGGTCAATTACTAGAGAAGATCCACATTGCACAAATTCAATATACTCTTTTAAATTCTTAAGCGAGTATAACACTTGGAATTCCAGATTCAAAGCAGATCGTAAGGCTTTTGGTAAGATATGTAAATATAATATCAATTTTGAGAATTTTTTCCTGGAGTTCGGATTGAGTGAGTATTCTCTTATCTATAGATGGATGCGCCGGAATGGCAGTCAAACTATAATTCACAAATCTTAGGTCGAGAGATTAATAGGCGCTAGTTGTAGTTTACATACTAACACACTCAAAAACACACATACACGAGATTCTAAAGTACTAAGAGCAGACACAATTCATAAAAATGATTTGGAACAAACCTAAAGAGGCTCTGACATTGGCGAAATGTTCGCTGCAAATCAGTGAAATCGCAAGAAAGTCAACATAAATAAACACATCAACACAAAGGCAAAAGTTTTGATGCCCCCGGCTGATTCGTAGGACTCGCCGGCATTTGCATTGCCATCCACTCCAACTCCCAATACAAAGACCCCCTTCATATGTGCGTGAAATGCTCGCCGGATTCCCTTTGGTTGGTTGGCTTTTTGTATAACGGTGAAGACGACGACGACGACGACGACGACGACATCTCAGCGGAAGTCGAAAACAAAAAACATTTTTTAATTGCTTCAGATAAGACACAGCACACATAACTTGCAGCAAACTTCAGCCCCAGCCCCCAAAAAAATGCGGAAGAAAAAGAGAACGAAAGAAAGGCAAGCGGCAATTTTACAATTCAGCGCACATTTTGATGAGCTTCATAATTTTTGCTGCTCATTGACGTTCCCACTCATATCACATTTAAAGTAAGTTAGGCCCCACCCCCTACGCCAAATGCCCCCCTAAGACAGCCTAGACGACTAACCAGAACTCATTTCCACATTCGAGCAATAGAGTAGATAAGACGCAAAGAAATTGAGCACAGTGATAGTTGATAAAGGGATGAGAGAAGTGTTGAAAACTGCTTGAACAATAGGAATTGGAAGGCATCCGGTAGGAGTTTGATTAATGGAAGAGCTTGATAGATCAGCTGAAAAACGAAAGAGAGAATCTTAGAGAAATTGAAGTATTGAAAAGTGTATGTAAAACGAAAAAAAAAAATTAAAGAAGATTCGAATCGTAATGAGGGAAGTTGGGATTCGTACTAAATGCCATGTGCAATATAATCCGTAGGCATCCAGGAAATATTCTTCAACAAATATATACGAATGCATAAAGCAGTAAAGTAAGTATACCAAGAAAGAAAGAGAGAGAGAGAAAAAGAGGTAGAGAGAGATAGGGAAATATTTTCATAAATAAATAACTTGGAATGTAAAGATATCGTTTATGTGGCAATCTCTACCGATATCTATCTATACTCATATTGCATCTTTATCTCTAGCGATATCTCTTCATATTCATAATACTTCTGTTTCTCTTTATTACGATCATACATAAATAAACTTATCTTAAATCTGCTGAAAATATCAAATCAAAAGAATTTTCACAATAATGGAAGCCAAGTTTAAAATAGTTTCCTATATTAATATTTCTCGACTTTTCTAATCTTCAACCAGATTTTCCTCTGTTCACATAACTCTTATAAATCTAATTAGAAGCTGCTCAAAAACGAACTCAAGTTCAAACATAATCAAAATCTTATATGCATATATATAGATATTCTCATTTCTTATCAACTCTTGCCCAATTGAAGAGCATTCACAGTTCGTCTAGGATTACGACAAGAGCTACAACAACCTGCGTATATTTTATGACATTTGACTTGGATGTCCGCTTCTGCTCCATACACTTCGCATAAGTACGAGTATGTCACACAATTATCAAACGCTCTATCTGTGCATCAGCGACTGCCACACACTCCCCTTTCCAGTCTCCATCTACCTCCAGCCGCCCACAGGCCGCCCCGCCTCCTGCGCACACATAGGCCATAGGAGTTGGCGTGTTTACACAATTATATGCATTTTACGCTACATAAACGAGATTAGTGCGTCGCTTACTTTTGCCTAACTTCTTTTGACACAATGCGACGGGTACGGCAGCGCCGGCCCCATTAATGTGGCAGCACCCACGTCCTACCTCCCACCAGCCGCCATCTTCCACCCACCGTCACACAGCCTAAACGAAAGTTGGCTCAGAGATACGGGCCAACAACTCTTTGGGCCTTGAATGGCTCGGATGGCAGCGGATGGAGGCGCAGCGTCAATTGCTTTTGTTTTTTCTCTACTTTCCTTGAACTTTTTTTTTCGACTCTAGCAATGCTGAGGGGCTGTACATCAAGGGGCGCGTGTGTGTGTGTGTATTGGTGTATGCGTGACTCGTGCGTTTGCATTGTTAACAAGCGCACATCTTTTGTTACACAACAAAATTTATAGAGATGCCTCGTCGTCGTCTGAAGTACTTATATAGAACATGCATATCTATATTTTTTATGACTTTTTGTTGATCTTGGAGCAGAGAAATCGTGTACGTGGCAGTGAGAGTGAGGCAAAGCTACTTGTTTATGTTTTACAAGCCGTATCAGAGCCCTTACTTGGGTCTGGCAACTCATTGTTTGATTATTTTGGAAGTCCGCATGGAAATAAACCAAGGCTAACGACAAATCATATCTATACAATCTTATATCATATTTCAAATTTATGCTCGCTTATATCCAACTAAGTCTGGTATCAATTGTTTCTATGGCTGGGATCTATATAGATCTATATACAACGTGTACTTCCCACTTCACTGCAAATAAAAAAAAACACGCCTTTCAATCCGATTCTCATTTTTTCAAGTCGATTTAATATTTATAAATCTTTCTTACTCTCTCTCACTATCTCTTACCCTAACTTTTTCTCTCTTTCTTCATCTGTAGAAAAGTCTTAGTCTTACTCTCTATTTCTGTTTCTCTAGTTCCCTCTGTGTTTTTTTTTCTCTCTCTCTCTGTCTGTCTCTCTCTGTATTTGTCTCTCACAGACTCTTCGTCTCTCTATATCTCCCCCTCTCTCTCTTTCTCTTGCTTTTTCTTTCTCTCTGTCTCTTTCTCTCCCTCTCTCTTTCTCTCTCTCTCACTTTCTCTCTCTCTTTTTCTGTCTCCTTTTCTGTCTCTCTTTCTCTGTCTCTCTTTCTCCCTCTTCGTCTTTCTCTCTTTCTATCTCTCTTTATTTCTCTCTCTTTCTATCTCTCTCTCTTCCTCTCTCTTTCTCTCTCTCTCTCTCTTTCTCTCTCTCTTTTTCTCTCTCACTCTTTTTCTCTCTCTTTCTCTCTAACTCTCTGTCCCTCTCTCTTTCTCTTGCTTTTTCTTTCTCTCTCTATCTCTCTCTCTCTCTCTCTCTCTCTCTCTCTCTCTCTCTCTCTCTTTATCTCTCTCTCAGTCTGTCTCTCTTTTTATTATTTCTCACTTTCTCAATTACTCTCCCACTCTCTCTCCTTATCTCTCTCCCTTTTTCTCTCTCTTTTCTTTCATCCAATCATTGGATGAACTTCTCTCAACAACTAACTAAGTTCGGCCTGTTCAGTTTCTGATTTTACCATAATGCTGCTTCAAATTAGAAGCCATTAGCCTTTGGTTAGGCTGCAAGTTGGGCTAAAAACAAAAAAGAAACTGATTTTTTTTTATGCTCCTGGTAAATGTTGAGACAACAGGCAACTGTCAGCAGCTGTTGGCGTCGAGCAGTTAAAAAGTAAATGCTAAAGGCAACAACAACAACGGCAGCAGCAACAACTTGAGCAACAACAGCTCAAATCAAAATGCCATTAAAGCGTGTGACGTTGTCGCTTAAGTGGAAGTAAATATTGTCATTACTCAAGCTTAAAATTAAAATTACCCACCTGGATGGAGCGCAAATGATAAACTGCATAAGCCAACGGCAGCGCAGCGCAACAGACCAACAAATTTCGAATGCAAAACTTTTTTGCACAAGTATGTGTGTGTGTATGAGTGTGTTGCCTAAAGCCCCGCCTCTCAGACGGGCCAAAACAGCAAAGAGCAAAGTCATTTTCATAACGACAACGACGCCAACTTCTTGACTAAAGGTGCGCGGCCCACAGCTGATGAGCTGTAACCCAGCTCCAAGACCCCCGACCCCCGACCCCCCGACCCCAAGCCCAACAACAATTCCTGCCCAAAATCCCCAATCCCTGCCCAAGCTCACTTGCATCACCGTTTCGCCCAGGGGCTAGGGGGTCTGGGAGGGGGCGTGGTCTGTGCCGCGTAAAATGTGCTACGTTAAGCACATCTGTTTTTTATTGCTTTTAATTTGCCATTAATAACGCATTCCGAGGCGAACGTCCGGACAGCCGCCCAAAATGCTAATTTATAAGCATATAGATAGATATAGTAATAATAATAATAATAATAAGTCTAAGTATATGCATACATATTTTGGAAATCCAATTTTAATATGCCCCAGCCAAAGGACATTATCTCCGCCAATTGCCTCCCCGCCCCCATAACCCCAAAAACTTTTCCAGCTGCTTGACGCAAGGGCAGTTGTGGAGGCGGAGGCGGAGGAAGCCGCTGCAATTAGAGACAAGCCTCGGCCCATAAGTCAATGAGTTTTTGGCACTTTTATGGACAAACATTGGTGAAGTATTGTGCCTATGAAACGAGCCAACTTTACCCCAACTCTGATATAAACACTCTCTGCAAATTGAAGCTCATTTGAATTTTTCAATTACTGCAAGCTTCGAAGTCTATTAATATCATGTTAAATTACAGAAACTGTAAGCATTTCTAATAGAAATTTGAATCAATAAACAGTCGAAATCGATAACGATATCGATATTATAAAGCTAAATCAAAATGAATTGAGTTTGAATTGTCGAAAAACAGAAAAAAAATCGTTGCGTAAAGTAGAGAGTTAAAATAGAATCTATAACTTAGACAAAAGAGAATCGTTGTATAGAAATAACACTATCGATACATATCGATTATGAAAGAGAAAAGTAATCGGAAACACGTTCTCATAGCCATTTATTTGAATCTTCAATAACTACTCCAATACTACATCCATTTTCATTCCTTGTCTTCTAACCCGGACTTGAATAGGAAGCCAAGATGTTAAGCAACGAGTCCATTAACTATAAACGAGAACAATTCATGGGCGGTATACGACTATTTTATGTATTTTCAGGCATTAAGTATGAGCATTATCAACATTATTAGCATTATTGTCAGTGCAGCGGGCGAAGGGAATGGGGGCGGGGGCAGTTCTACAGGAATTATGTAATACAGAGTCAAAAGGAAATGTCGAGCAGGTGGGGAGGCATGTTATGGGAATGGTGGGAATGATGGTGGTGCCATTGGCAGTGGTTTTTGCCAACTAACCAACCCGTTCGTTGTCATCAAATGCAAAAATCGCGAGGCGAGCTTCCTTTTCCTTTCACAGAGCTGCTGCAAAATTTCCAAAAATTCTATTATTATTAATAGAGGCAAAAAGCAGAAGAGATGGACAGCGAATGGAGCGAAGGGCCGGGCCAGGCAGCAGAGGAATGCAAACGAATGCCAGGCGCTAGGCGCAAGCCAAACGGCAAAGGCGACCATGACGACTGCCATGGATGAAGTGGCAGAGCAGAAGAACAAGCAGCTGAAGCAGCAGGACGATGGCTGTCGTGTCCGTGTCGCATTCTCGTGGTGTGCGTTTGTCTCTCGCCCGAAAAGTAGACTACAATAACCCGAAAAATGCACACAGTTTGCATTATAATGCGAAATTTTCGATTGCTCATTTGTGGCATTTACTTTTTACTATAAAAGTTTTATAGCCAGGCGGCTGAAGATGGCGCAGCCAGCGACAACGACAACTACGACGACGACGACGACAGCTACAAAATTTTGCACAATGTCATCAACGTGGCTGACAATGTTTTGGACGCGAGGAGGAGATGAAAGGCGATGGAAGGAGATGGAAGGAGGAGGAGCACGAGCACGAGGCGGCCAGTTGGTCCGATTCGAGAGGGCATCATTTTCCCTCAACCCCACCCTCACTCTGGCTGTCTGGCTGTCTGGCTGTCTCTGGTGCCCCGCCCGGCAATTGTGTGCAATTCTTGCCGCACTAAACTTAAAGGATTACTTTTGGCTAATTTCACTCGGGCATGGGCACTGGATGGCATCCTGGCAAGACGGCACAACAATTGTCTCGCTAAAAACTTAAGGAACCTGCCAAACGGTCGCTTGTTTAGGCATTTAGTTTCCAGACTCGTTTTCATCTACCATAAAAAAGTTGTTGCATTCAAACTAAAGCAAGCTGCCATGAAAGGCAATGTTATATAAGGTCTATGCTAGATATACTATATATATCTATATATACATTATATATTTGCAGAGTTTTTCAGTTTATATTTATGGACAAAGCCTTAAAGATTTAAAAGTTTGTATTAAACAAAGTTCTTTTGTTGTTGATTTTAGAAAATAACTCAGTTAATAAATTGAATGAGTTTTTTTTAAATAAAAACTTTTACTATGGTATGTAGGCATTGAATAACTTTAAAAAAAAATAGCTTTATTCCATAAGTGCGGTATTTTCCTTGGTATAATATATTTAAACTATGTTTTGAATCCTTTTCGAGCATCTCGGGTGTTATTGCGTTGATTTCGGCACGAATGTTTTCCTTAAGCTGGTCAATAGTCTACGGTTTGTTGGCGTAAGCCTTACTTTTAAGAAATCCCCACAAAAAGATGTCCTAGAAGTCTTCGTTTTGATAGCAAACGCCCTGAGAATTTTCGTTGCAAAAGCTGAATTGTCGTATTGACCCCAGTACCCGTCTAGAGTCTAGAGTCTAGAGTCTAGACCTTTATTTGGCATTTGCCCGCAGACATAATGAGCCAACATCTATCTCTCTGAAAAAATATGGCCCAACGATGGTTTTTGGCGAAAATTCCAGCCCAAACATTTACTTTCCGGTCATGAAATGGCGGTTCATGCATCTCGTATGGATTCTCCTTTCCCCAAATGCCTCAATTTTGCTTAAAAATGCTGCCAGGAGAGATTGAAATGAAAATTTACTAAACGTAAAACGATCCATGGCTAAATTGCACTGAATTGAAGTTTCAGTAACATCTTTGGTGAAATCTATAGATCGGTAAATGATAAAGTTATTCGATGTGTAAATATCATAGTAAAAGATGGTGGTATAAGCTAATAAAAACTACTTTTTTTAATATCTACAAACATTATCTAATACATACTAGAGATGGGATCGGGGAACAAATTCGATCACGACCCATTCCGTCCCGAAATAATTTTTGATTTTCCCGCCCGATTGTCCCGACAAATGTTTCATTTTGTCCCGCGGGTCCCGACATATCCCGAAATTTTTTTCAACATTTAGAACTCTTATAGTAGATAAAATGTTTTACTTAAAAATAATATTTTCCCAAAATTTCCTTTTCTAAGATGTGTTCTCCTTTCTTCCAAAATTCTACTAGAAGTAGAATACACCCTCTCACTCGTTGTCGAAGATGTTCGAACATTAAGTACTTATTTGTAACAATGACAATTTATTGCATTGTCGTCAAAATAATAAAATATTTGAACTTCTCTTAAATTTAACAGGAAATATATTAGAATTAATTTCCTCGTCAATATCATTCTTCTGTTCTTTGATAAATACAGGCAATTTTATGTAATAATAATTTTCTTATCGGGAACCGTGGGAATTTCGGGATCAAGCACTTATCCCGACTTTTACAGAATCTTTCCCATCCCTCCCGATCCCGAAAATTTTTTCAGGACCCACGGGATTCCCAAAAATCCCGATCCCGACGCCCATCTCTATTACATACTAATTTTATGAATACATATTTCTTCTATAAGCTAATGCAAACTATTTTCATTATACTCACTGATGAATTAATTGTGATCAGCGCTGACTTCATAGGTTCATCAGCTACTTTGTGATATTGTAATTTGAAATTTGTCTATAGTTGACAATTTAACGATACAGTCAGTTGTACAGGCCACAGCTTTAGCTTAACTTATAATACATTATCCTCTCACACACACACACACACACACAAGCGCAGATGATTACCCTTGTCTCCCCATGGGTGGGTTCAGCTGTACATATCGATACACCGCTCCCGCTCTTTAGCCACGCCTCAATGAAGCAGCTCCAACCAGGTGGATTAAGGACAACAACAACAACAACAACAATAACAACAACGTCGCAGTCAGGCACATCGTTTGCCTCCTGCTATCCGTAGCCATTTGCTTATATTAAAACCATTTTTCGCTTATTACCAAAAAATTTAAATATTTTGAAAATAATAAACTGCGGGTGAGTTACTAAGTGGCTAAGGCCCGGGTGGTTTGGGTGCTCCATATCCCAACTCATAAGCATTGGCATTGGCATTGGCAGCCGCAGCCGCAGCAACGCCCACCCCCAACACAAGAGAGAGAGCAAACAATGTTTCGGACGGCGTTTGGGCAGCAGGAGCTGTAGCTGTAGCTGATGCTTAGCATGCGCTGGCCCACCTTTTAACCCAATCCATGGGATGCGATGCCATTACTAATCCTCCAACCCGGAATTTGCCGCGGCCTGTACGCTATCAGCGCGCCTCGTGTTGATTGTCGCGCGTTGCCATCAATGTGCCAACCAACCACCCACCCACTCAGCTGCCACAGCCACCCGCCATGCCACGCCCACTCGTGGAGCTTGTGGCTCTGATGCCATATCCATTTAGCCGGTGTTGCGGGTCGCCTCGAAGCTGTCCTCATTATGAGCATCCCGCCTGCTGATGATGCTCCACACGATGATGATGATGATGATGATAATCGTGGTGCTGCTGATGGCCGACGTCGCATAGTGTCATATTTTTATGATTTTTATGTTAATTCATAACCAGCCCGCATCGCGGTTGTCTGCGCTCTTCGCGCTGCCAAATGCTTTTTAATCCTTTTAATGAAAATTAGTTCCTCTCAATATCATTTAATATATTTTCTTTCGCTTGGGTTTCATTACACCGCCCCGCCCCCCATCCGGCTGCCACGTCTCTCACTATTCAGTTCTGTTCTGTTGTTTTCACAGGCATTATCATAATTTCTGTTTGCAACCCTAAATCAACACTTGCCCCATGCTGCGCGTCTCGATAAAGGGTTACTGACTGGCACCCGCCTAACGGTTGTAGGAGGAGGGGCCTTCGTTTTTGGCATACATACATATATCACAAGGCGCTCCAGTTCCAACTCCCAGTCTTTGCCTTTGTCTTTCGACCTTTTGCGTTTGATTTTCTATGCGGCGTTAAATGCCGCCGTCCTCCACCTCGCATCGTCTCTGCTGCTGCTGCTGCTGCTTCTGCTGCTTCTGCTGCTGCTGTTGTCGTTCACGTGGCTTCTTTGGCAAATTGAAAACCCAAAAGCAGTAAAAATTAATGTCCGTAGCGAAGGTGTTGCCATATTTCTTGCCAAGTGCCAGAGCGCCTTCTGCAGCAACAAAGTAGCCAAAGCGAGCGTTTCACAGCAAGAGCATTCAACCTGAAGCAATGTATATATAACAAATTTGATATAGGCATATAGCGTATGATCTATCAGTTAAGGGCAGATAAGTTCCTTGAACCCATTGAAAATGGGAAATCAGGGTATAAGTTTTTCTTAAAAAAAATATATGTAACAAGCAGAAGGAGGCGTGGCAGACCTCATAAAATATATATATTCTTAATCACGCTGCGCCGATTAAGCCACGTCCGTCTATCTGTGTGTCCGTCAGTCCGTCCGTCTATCTGTCCGTACGTTTCAAAGCGTCGATCTCTGAACCTATAAGAGCTAGAGACTTAAAATTTGTACGAAGGTCCTTTTATATAGCGCTCATATCGAGTTTGTTTCAGATATTCGATAACATTTTCCGTTTTCATGATATCGATTAAAAACGTTATCGAGATTCCGTTTTTTACCATATCTCTTACATATATTTAGCTACAGTCATTAAATTTCCTATTATATTTAAATACATATTCTTATATTTAAAATACAATTTTGATTTTTTTGTATTTTGAATACCGGATCCAATTTTTACAAAATCAATTAAATTGAAGTTCTGTTGCAAATATAGGCACAACTTAAATTTTTTGAATATTTTATGTATAATGCCATATTCAATAAAATAAAACGGTTCAATGCTGAAAATTTCATAAAAATCCGTTAAGTAACACAGAGGAAAGAAATTATTTTGTCAATCGGCTAAAGTACATGGAAGCAGCGCCAAGCGCAAGTACTCGTACATTGAAGTGTGTGTACTCTTCGCAATGGCAGAGTGTGGCGTCGTGGTAGAGAAGGTGGCTTGCAAGCGAGGAGAACCAGGTTCAAATCCCGCTGCAGTCAATCTTCTTTTGTTCAATAGGAAATTTTTAAATGTTGCATTCATATTCATATCTCTCCGTATGTAAAAATGCAAGCTCGAACAAACGTTCAGGGAACCTCTTAGTTGGGCAGTCCAGCGTAGAGCGTTTTTACTTGTTTATCATAATTTATTTATCATTTATTTTATTTATTATTAATTTAGTACAAATGCTATTTGCTCTAATTGAATAAAAAAGCGAGTTTTGCAGAAATCTTTAATCATTTATTAAATGAAAAGTAAAAATATACAATTCGGGTCATCTAATAACAAATGCGTGTGTTTATTTGTTTGATAATTGCCATTTGATACAGGACTCAAATAGGCTATCCGCCAGATCAGAGTTGAATCAGCTGTTGGTCATCGAGTGCTTTAAATAGGTCCGAGAAAAAAACAAGACAACTACCTCACTACATCTCCGTGAATTTCTGTTTCTTTTTTTTCCACTTTTCGTCCGCTTTACGATTACTTTTCTCGTTTTGTTTTTTGTCTAAGTTCTGAAACAATCCTTGGTTAGATGTTAATCCGGATTATGGGTGCGTAGAATTCATAGATATTATAATCTAATTGGAGGTTTGAGGTTGTGACGGCCAAATTTTGAAGAAATTTATAGTAGAATTTCGTTTAGCGTCGTTCGAATATTTGAATATTTGAATATTTGGGCATATGGTCATATGGAGGGGGAGGGGAAGTTCTCCAAACATGAGGATTGATGTATTTTCGTTTATTTCTTCTCATTTTTCTGATCGCGTTTGGCCTTCGGCTTGCGCTTGGGCTTTTCTTCTTTTGCGGGCTCCTGCGGGCGACTCAGTTCCTGAAAAGACCTCATGTCAACCATATCCTTGTCTACTTTGAAGTTCTCTGCATAAGCCTTTCGCCTTCTGTTTGCTGCAACGCGCATCGCCACCGCCCAGTCGCGACCCATCGCATCCCGGGTTCTTTGGTCCGGGCTGCGCATAAACTGTTCGCGCAACGACATGGGCTCTGTTTGGCCAAAGTCGGGCTTATAACGTCTGGGATCGGAGGGGCGCAGCCATCTAGTATCCATGCGATGTGGATCGCTCCACATGTTATCCTCGCGCATCATATGACGCGGCACAGCTGCGTCCATTCTGTTGGTGCTGCTCGTGGCGGTGGCACTGGCTGGGGAGGGACTATTCTGGCTGCCTTTGACTGCATCATCCAATGTTGGCTTCTCTCCACTGCTCTTAACGAATCCCTTCTTCGGGGTAAACGCAATTTGGTGCTTAACTAGCAAACATGGCGCATTTGACCGTCCACACAAGCCCGCGATCAACCTTGCCGATGAACGTTGCATGATTCGAATCCTTTTCCGCCAAGTTAAAGAACATCAATTGGTGAAACTAACTCAAAATTTTATAATTTACCTGAATTTTAAATTTTCACTTCTGAATAATCAAAAAAAAATGATGACTAAATTTTTTCTTATCTTTATGGAACCGGAATTTTTAAACTTTTTTTCAACTTTTCAGAAATTTATTTTTTTTGGCTTCACATGTGATCTGTACTTTGAATGGGAACCGAATGAGCTTCAAATCAAGAACAGCATTGCATTTGGGAATGTCGAAAGGCAACGCCTGCTAAGCTGAAAAAAACTGGTTGAAAAAAGAGCGAGTTTTTCAAAAGAAAAAAAGTATTTGATGAGAAAATATATTTTCAATTTTTTTCTTTATTTTTGACTCTTTTGAATAATAAAATGTTTAAGCCAAACGAATTAAGACTTGAGAGGAGCAGAGTTGTGTTGCTAATTCCAACTAACCAGATGAAAGGTAACAAATTATATATATATATTTCTATACTTGTTTCATGTTTTACTACGGGTTGCTTTGGGGTGGGGTTAGGCTTTTGAAGGCGGGCCTACAAGAAATTGTACATCCGCTGCAAGCAGAACCATTAACTGCCTGAGTGAGGCGGGCGGCACTTGGAGCTGGGAGCAGTGCGACTTAAACGCAGACACTTGAACTCTTTTTGATTTTACATATTCAAATATGCACACATATAGATGTGTGTGTGTGTGGTGCGTCGCACAATTGCACAATTATGTTAAATATCGACAAGTGGCCTGGAGGCCAGGAGACGCTTTTGTTGTGCCGCAAGCAAATATTAATGACGACAGGTATTAAACACTCGAAGCAGCTGCCACTGCAAACAGCCACAGCTGCAGACGCAGTTGCAGTTGCAACAATCGAAACGATTCTCCAAGCCTCGACATGTAATACAGGTTGAGTGGTTTATAATTTGGCATAGCTTTGTTACAGCCTCCAGCTAACTGGGTGAAGTGCCTGATGGCCCCAGCCCTGCAGCTCTGAGGCAGAGGACTGCGAGAGCTCAACCGCAATCCAACATGTGTTAAGTCTATAGCAGCTATATGAAAGAGCTGTCGGATTTTGATTCAAGACAAGTTGACTGTGATGGAAATTGATATAAAATAAAAAAAAGAGTTTTGTTAATAAAAAAGTTTTGCTTGCCTAACAAAAGAAAATTGATATTTCTAGAGAAACTCGAGGAATAAAGTGGACTGAAATTGTCATATATATACTCTACATCTATTCTAAATTGCAGTACAATTTTCGTGAAACTAGGGGAAATCAAGTAATTCAAATAAATTAAAAAGTATTTTATTTATTTATTTTAGGGCTAACTTATTAAACTTATTAAAATGATATGCTAGCGTCTGTTTTTTTGGCTATGCGTGCGTAGGAAAAAAAAATTACAAAGTATTCTAAGATCATCTTAAGAAAAACAACTCTTAGTTTCACATATGTAGGTATAACCTATTAGATATTTCTCTTAAATTTTTTTTTTCATTCACAAAACAAAGGTGAAGAATTTCTGAAAAAAAATTAAAGCATACCAAAGCCAACCTTTAGAAAATGAATTCAACCCATCTTATGGGAATAGATTTTAGATTCCCTGCTACAATATATTCCACTAAAAATTGAATAAAGTCTTTTATAAATAATGTTCTACTCTAAACGCAAATCCCTTTTATGACGATTTCAAATGAATTGGAAATATTTATATTTAGAACAGAATAATCCATTAGATATATTATTAATATTTTAGCCGCAAGCTGCTGTAGCTCAAATCCGATTTGGAATTTGGTTTGGAGAGCGCGTTTTATATAAATTAACGCGCCTTACTTAATTATGCAATCTAAATGCATTGAATCACCTCAACCAAATGACAATAATCATAATGACAGCAGCCAGCGGGCAAGAGGTGAATCTTATGGCAGAGATCAGGAGTGGGAGAGGGATGTATGGTTGGAGCTGGGGCTGGGGTGGAGCCAACGATTGCCAAGGCTTTTACGAAGCGACGCCAAAAATGTTAACTCATTTGTTGTCCTTTTGCCACTGGCTGGAAGGGAAGGGCAACCGCACAGCAGTCTCGGGTCTATGGGGCAGGTGTTATGCTCATTCCAATTGCTTTTGTTGCTGCTGTTGTTGTTGGTGGTGCCAGGTCCGTATCCTCAACAGACGACAAATCTTTGCAATTTATTTACGTGCCATTTCGCAGCAAAATTTTCGTTAGATTTCTTTGGCTTGGCGGAATTCCAAGACAGCTCCCCGGCTATAGCGAGAAGCTGTCGACGTTGTCGTTGCCGTTGTCGTTGTCGTTGGTGGCGGCTCACAAAAGTCATGACGCGCTGATGACGTTGCCAGTGGAAGGATTTAATGGCACATTAAGAATTTTATTACCGCACACAACAACAACAGCAAGCACACATTGGGGTGGGGTGGGGGGTAGTAGGTGAGCTTAATAGTCAAATCGCCTGGCATCGCAGCAGAAGCCATTGCACACCTTGGCCGGGAAACATTTTTGGAGCGCGTACACAGAAAATTTTGACAGTAGGATCGTTGGGCGCCATGAAAATCTTTCAGAGTCAACAAATTTTTTTGCGCTTGCACGGATTTTACGAATCTGACGACCTCACCCTCTCCTCTGTCTCTCTCTCTCTCTCTCTCTCTCATGCCACAGTTGTCATTATTACAAGTTTTGCATAAATGAATAAATGACATTTATGTATTCCATTTAGCCAGCACAGCATACAGTCAAAGCCAAACCGAAGCTGACAGCCAGCCAAACTGTCAGTCAGTCAGTCCGTCCGTCCCTCCGTCTTTCCGCCCCTCTGTCCATCAGTCAGTCGGCAGCCATTTGTCGCCCGAAATGATGCGCGAGTTTTTCAAATCATCTTGGCCATTGTATGGATAAGCTGCTACAGGTCGCTCGAGCTGGCTTTACCTCCAAGGAACCAGCTCTTTCTGCTAGGTGTCAGCAAATTTCTGTACATCAGGCTCAACCGCATTTTGAGATTTGAATTTTATGTTTAATTGAATTAATTTCTAAAGCATAAGCACATCAAGGACAAATTGTTTGTTGGCTTCGCTCAGTTTTGTAGCTTAAATCAAATCATTTCGACTTGATTGTTATTTTCAATTTTCCATTTCCATTTTTAACCGAAGCAAAAGCAGCTAACAATACTAATTTGCGTTAAAGCAGGCTAACAAAAATTTTGATTTAATTTCATGTACAGTTTCTAAGCTTCCTCGTGGCTTGCTTTAAATTCACATAACATTGTAATAACTGCAGCTGGTCGCCAATTTTGTTCTTTATGATTTAACCACTAGTTTTGTTTGGTATTTTGACTTTATGCATATATTTTACATCTTTATACTCGTTCACGAAGTGAGAAGAATTTTTCAGGAAAAAACTAAGACCTTAGCTCGAAAAGCTTAAAACTGAATGACAAATATTTTATTTTTATACCCTGAACCCATTGAATATGGGAAATCAGGGTATATATTTTTTGCAAAAAGTATGTAACAGGCAGAAGGAGGCGTGTCAGACCCCATAAATTATATATATTCTTGATCAGGGCGACGAGCTGAGTCGATTTAGCGCTGTACGTGTGTCTGTCCGTTTGCCTGTCCGTCTGAAGGTCCGTTTGTCTGTCCGTATGCATGAAAACGTTGATCTCAGAACCTATAAGAGCTAGAGACTTGAAATTGTGCACAAAGGTCTTTGTGTATGGCGCATATCGAAATCGTTTCAGATAATCGGTAACCTCTTCCGTTTAAATAATATCGATGAAAAACTTTATCGAGATTCAGTTTTTTTATCATATCTTTTTTATATTTTGGATACCGGCTCCAAATTTTACAAAATCAGTAGCACAACATAGCCACAATTTAAATGTTTTCAATATTTTAGGTATTACGCCATATTCAATAAAATGAAACTGTTCAATGACGAAGATTTCATCAAAATCCGTTAAGTAACACAGGAGAAAGAAAATATGTTGTCAATCGGCAGCAGCGCCAAGCGCAAGTATACATGTGCACACATACTCGTACATTAAAATGTATGTAGTCTTTGCAATGACAGAATATGGCGTCGTGGTAGAGACAGCGACTTTCAAGCGAGGAGAACCAGGGAAGCTCGTAGTCGGGCAGTCCCGACTAGAGCGTTTATATGTACTTGTTTATTTGCAACTTTTGTTTATGACATCAAGCGAATGTCTTAGTTATGGAATTGATCGGGTTCGAGCCCTATATCTGATGAAAGCTATATCATTTTTTTTGTGGGTATTTATCTATCCTTAGGGGGCAATAAGCAAATTATATAAATAGTGTACCTAACATGAATTAAAATTTAAATATGTTGACAAAAAAGTCTATATAATGAATATAAAATCTAAATTTTTTATTTTCGAATTTTTTTTTTTCAAAAAAACATTATTTTTTTAGTGAATATCTTAACTGTCTTTACTTTAAGCATCTTTGTTTAAGCTAGGTGTTATCAAACGGACACATTTGTATCTTTCCTTGGCCAATTATGGGTTCATAAGGACCTGACAAACAGATGGGGTTACTTGCCAAACCTGCCAAGGGGCTGAGGAGGCAATTAATACCCTTTCGTTTTCCGTGCAGCCGCAACAGAAGACGCTACAGGAATGTGTTAGGCAATAGACTTTTTATTTATATGCAATTTAGTTTTTGTTTTGTTTTAATTCTATTTTGTTCTCCTTTATTTTACTGTTTGTGCAACCCCTTAAATGCTACCTTTCCCCATTAACCACTCCGATGCTTCGTACCCCCGCGAAGTCTACAATCCTCTCAGAGCTAACCCATTGCGTGCTACTTAATTTGAATGCATTTAAAAATGTTAAAATATGGCAATTGCTGTTGAAAAAATTTAAAAAACAAAAAAAAAGTAAATAAAACAAGAGCAAAGCGAAAAAATTGTCTGCAAAGACACGCACTAAGAACGTAAAGCAGGAGCAAGTGAGACAGCACTATTTGCCAGACAGGGAGGCAGAACAAGATTTGTACGTGTTGTTACTTGATGAGGTTGCCGAGTGTCAACCGCCCCCGCCCCCGCCCCAACCTTTTCACCAACTGAAATTCCGACCACACACAGAGAGAGCGAGCGAATGGTAAGGAAATAGCGAAAATAGGCATTACAATTAAAAGCAAAGGAGAAAAAAAAACTCGCTACATACAGAAAGCAGAAGGCTGCCCCCGTTCATAGGCAAGCCGCCCATTATGCGTCCCCTGGCCCCTGCCCCGCCCATTTTGGCGTTGCCGCCTTCGCATGCCATCCGATGCGAGTGGTTCGCGTTACGCCGAAAAAGAGATAATTTTATTTCATTAATCCTTTTTTGGGACAAATTCGCCGGCATTTTTTTTCCCCCATCCGACTTTGGGCGTGGCTCGAACGTAATATTAGCTTAAAATTGTGTAAATAAAAATTACATTCGTAAGAAGGTCTCTGGCCGAGCAGCAGCAGCTGCTAACCCCCACAAGCAAATCGCAGCGAAGCGGTGAGGGAAAAGGGAGAGAAAGGGAAGGGGAGGGGAGGTCATATGAATCTGTGCTCAGACCCTCTGAGAGACTGACCGCAACTGCTGATGGTGTTTTGTCTGGCTTGGGCATATGCCCATGAATGACTAACTGGACTTGAGCGCAACTGTACCAAACAGAACTGTAAATGTCTATTTACATTTATATACATATATTATAAACTGTAACTAAATCGAAAAATGTGGAGTCTTATTATCACATTGAATATAGAAATACTGCACAATACCAGAATATGACTTTCAGAAACATTTTAGGTATATGACATGACATAACTGTATATGATATCCATAAAGACTTAAAATACCTCTTGTCAAGGACGAAATAAAGTCATATGCAGAAAGATACATAAAAAGACGGCATCACAGTGGGAATATTTTAGCACTAGGACTACTTGAGAACACAAACAAACGAAGGAGCTGCCATATAAATGAACAAATAGGTAGATAAAAATATGTAAATATATAGAATGGAGCTCAAGCCATCCGCTAACTTGTTAGATATTGTTACTTCATTTGTTTATTCTTAGTCGAAAACAGATTACAAATAAAACATGAAGAAAGAAAAAGTTTATAATTTTAACACATTGTTTCTCGGCATATGCATATACTATATACTTTTGCTTACTTCATTTTTAAGTCTATCTATTTTTTATCTTTGATATCATGCAACTAATTTTAGGCGTTTATCTACTAGAAACAAGTAAGAACGCTCTAGTCGGCACTGGTCGACTAGCAGATTCCCTAAACCAGGTCCCAAGTGATGTTTTAAACAATCCAGCTTACATGTTTTATCTATTCATGTAAGCGTCTGCGTACACATACACCCACACATACAAACGTCTGCGCTTGGTCTGCAATCTGGGCAGCACTATGAGAAATGAATTTCAAAAAACTTTGGTTATAGATATAGTTTCTTAATGAAATTTGTAGCACATAATATTGAATTCAAATGTGTGTATATGCAAAAGCTCAAGTCTGTACTGCTTGAAACACGTTTTTTCTATTGCGGGGCTAATGGGAGTGATATCAAAAATCTAAAATATTTTCAATCTGTATTTTCATCACAAAAAGCTACATATTAAATTTGGTCTCTCTAGCTTATATGGTCCTTAAGTTGTGGCTTAAAAACGAAGTCAAAATATCGACTTTTATCGATAGTAAGAAAATAGAATGAGGTATCGAAAAAAAAATAAACTCGTACTGCGTATGGTATACAAAAATATATATTTAAAATTTCATATTTCTAGCTTTTTTGTTTTACAAGATCGCTGTGTTCATACGGATGGACGGACAGACGGACAGACAGACGCATATCGACTCAGCTCATCGCCCTGATCAAGAATATATATACTTTATGGGGTCTGCCACGCCTCCTTCTGAATGTTACATACACTGTCACAAAACCATTATACCCTGATTTCCCATTTTCAATGAATTCAGGGTATAAAAAGATTCTTCCATTAGCTGCATTCTCAGTCAAGTAATAAAACTTAAGATCTATCAGTCCAACTACTTTTCGCAATTTCATAATCTATATAATGCTTATACCAAGTCCACTTTCAATACTATGTATATGACTATTTTTATGCATATATAATTTGAATAATTAACATTCTTGGAAATAAATAAACACGCGCTGAGTCTTTCGAAGTCTCTTGACTCTAGACTCTTCCGTTTGGGCCATTTTCAGCATCGATATTAACACCTTGGCGGCGCGCATTTGTTGTAATTTACAATGCTTTTTGGCCAATATAATTTTCGCTTAATGGCCGTGGCCTCGACACGTTGGTCGCGCTGGCAACTGGCAAAACCCTTTGCCACGACGCATAATTCAAATGCAGAAACTTTCGCTGGGGCAGGGGGACCCATTCGCAAATTAATGTTACATTTCATTTGAGAAGAAGAGTAGAAAAAGTATGTAACTCTGCGCTGCGTTATAAATAAGCGCCAGCGACTGTTGTCCTACACATCCACCTCTGCTGCGGACTAAAAGTTTTGTTTTTCATTTCTTATTTTTATTACTAATTCATTTTTTTTATTTACATTTACTTTTTTTCGAAAAACTGTAAACAGCCGCGCGTCGTCGCTTCGGTTGCTGCTGGTCGGTATATAACTCCGCTCATTAGTTGCCCTACACGCAATTAAGCACAAATGGCTTTTAAGGCGGCGACGTCGGCGCACGCACACGTATCCAGGACGCGGGACTAGTTACATACAGATCCCAGACACATTCAGCTTCCAGCTTCCAACTGGCGCTTATAATGTTGCCATGACAACTTGGTTTAGCCGGAGCCAAGCAGCCAGCCAAGCATTCGTGTACTCTCTCTCTCTCCCCTATGCCAGCAGTTCCTAACCCCATAGCCTAGCCCCCTGCTCAGGCACCAACAGTCAACTATAAATCCTTGAGCAAAAGTTACACGCAGAGGAAACATTGTCATTGCTTTTGCCAGTGCTGCGAAACTTTTGAGTTTTATAATTCTTTTTCATATTTCACTCGTCCTCGCTCTCCCACTCTCTCTCTCACTCTTTATCATTATATTTTCTAGCAGAGCCTATTCTACCTTAACAGTATTCAATCTGAACAACAGCTAAAAAGCATAATTTTATTAATTTATTTATTTATTTAATAATGTTGACAAAGACGAGTGTCAACGAAAACAAAAATAATATATAAAAAGTAAAAAATAAGATTTAACATATGTGGACAAAAAAATGTTTCGTTAATATTAAAAACTAGTGTTGTAAAATGCCAATGTAGCTGCCTTTTGTGGCTTATCGATTGACATCTTTGTTGCCATTTCTCTTGATTATAATCTTATTCTAGCTTAAGAGCTCTGGGAGCATTGCTCGGAGATTTTATAATATATTGTGTTTATTATTGTGTTATAATATATTGTCGGAGTTTCTGGAAGCTCTTCATCGGCTGGCAAAGTCAAATAAATTTATAGCACGTGAAATTTCACCTGTGCGGCCCTGAACCATAGACTATTTTACGCTACATAGGCAAATAGTATATATATATAAAATTTTGTATTCAACAAAGCGACGGAAAAAATTATAAATAAAATTTTATTTTATAAGTTTTAAAATGACAAAAAAAAGACAACTTCTTCTAGTAAAATCTTTTTGGAATTAAGAGTATATATTCTTATAAATGGAATAAAGATTTTCTGCTTTATGTCTGAATATGTCCATATATATAGAGTATATAATCTTCTACTCTAGTTTTTAATTTAGATTCCTTTTTCTTAGTATGAATCAAGATTTAAAATCTTGCCTTGATTTTCGTCTCGACTTGACTTTCTAGTTTTTAGATAAGTGGAAGTTTTGTTGTTTGGTCAACTGCTGATCGATCGAGTTACTTGGCCAAGTTAGTTGTTGCCTATTTGCTGACTTGATGACTAATTTCAACTGTTGCGCGCAAGGCCTCGAAGGCAACTTCCAAAGGCTAGACAGTGCCACCCGTCGCAGTACTCACTGGTCTGTGTGTGTGCGTATGTGTGTATGTGTGTAGGGGAGTGTAGGCAAAATGCAGCCATGTGGATGATTCGTTTATGCTTTTGTCAGTTCGTCAGTGCGCGCCCAAAAACACGGCGTGCAATGCACCTGTCGGGCCAGCCAGTCCATCAGTCAGTCAGTCCGTCAGTCAGTCAGTCAGTCAGTTAGCCAGTTAGCCAGCTAGTCCGGCCAGGACAGGCGTGGTGGCCAGCCAACGAGAAGTCAGTTGTTTGATTTCACAGTTGTAGTCCAATTACGATTTTGAGCGTTTACCAACCGCACACAGATTTCAGATTTCAGCCTTAAGCCATGTACGAGCAGGTGGTAGGTAGTTCTGGCTGCATCTTTCACCTGACTTCTCTGCGGACTGCCCTGCTACTGCTGCTACTGCTGCTGTCAGTGCACCTGCAGCAACGTCGTCATCCCTGGCCCAGTCCGCGCGGTTTTTGGGCGGACTTGTCGAGCGAGACGCTCTCTCTCTAAATTACATTTTAGCAAGTTAATTGAAATGGAAATTAGTTGAAATTGTAAAACGAATTGAATTGTATGTGATTAGCCAGAACATTCTCGAATTGGCCAACAAGGAGTAGTCGGCAGCTTGGCCTTCGCTTGAATTTCAAATTCTGACGTTTGAGGTTTCCAGTTTGAAGTTTTCGGCTACACACAGAAGCCGCAAACTTTATCAACAATTAATTACTTGAAAAAGCATCTACAAATTGGTAATTAATTACATATATACATACATATACATAACTGTATATCACTGTTCAATACATCAAATCAACTTAATAGATCGAACGTTTTGCATTTATATTAGTTTTCTGAGTTTTAAGAAACTTTGCTTTGCTTCGCTCGTGCATCTGTTGAGATCGGGATACTATATATATTCTATTGATGCTCTGGTATAAAAAGAAGTTATTTTTCTAGTATTTTTATATAATATTTTCAGTCGAATCCCGATTAATTGAAATTACAAGGGAATCACATTTTTTCGAATTACACAGGAATTCGATTTATCTAACGAATTTTTTTCAATGGGACATTTTTTTTTAAGAATTATTGAGGCTTTCGATTTAGTGGGGAACGAATTTTTGGGATTCAACTGTATTTCTTATCAGTATAGACCCACTTTATATAGAAAGATCTATTAAGAATTTTTTATTTTCTATTGATAGAAAAGGAAAAAACTACCTAAGTCTACAAGGATATATGAAGATCTCCTAACTGTGAACTATATTGGACTTGGATATTGGTTTATTTATTATGTTCCTTTTTAATTATTTATTAAAATGAGTACTAAATTAATTAAATTTCCGTTTCAACTTTTTCGGCTTCGACTTCAGCTCTTTCGACTTCTGCTTACTACAACGTAATTCCTCTTTAAGATTCTTCTTAGCTTCATTCTTTTCTATCGATCAGCCATCATTACACTTCTGCATTATATGCAACTGTGGGGTATGACGTTACCGCTAGATCAAGGAAATAAAGCAAAAATAACGAAGTTTATGGGGCAAAAAGCTGGAAAAAAGCTGATTTTTTTTTAAATTATATAAATTATAATAATTTTTGTATGGTTTCTGCAAATTTTAAGTAAAATTTTTTAAGTTTCTAAAATTTTGTGTCATATTATTCTTAATGAGAAAAAAGCTCCAAGTGCTTACAAACAAATAAGAATTGTTGTTAGGATTCGAATAGTTTAATAGATTTATTGACTACTACAAAAATTTGACTGAAATTTTCACAATTTGTACTCAATATTATCAAAAATCATGCAAATATTAAGTCTTAAGCTTAAGCTTAAGCTTAGTCGAATTTTTAAAAAGCTATATATTTCCGATTCCCGCAATAGCACTATGAAAACAACTGGATCTGAGGGGAATAAGCGAAAACGGCAAAACTGGTGGTATGGCGTTGCCACCTCGTTGCGGTGCTACTCTTCGTCACATGTACGTATCTCTCTCTCTCTGTCTGATAAATACATTTCCAATTAGAATTTCGCTCAGAAATATAGATTTCTTAGCCAAAGACTGCATCTACTTACCCAAAAAATAAAATCTCTAATATATACATATCTCTAATCTGCTTTTTAACTTAAAAAAATGCAATATAATCTTCCTTTTACTATAAATAAATATAATCATGACTGATATAATTTTACAACTGCAGTTCTTAATTACTTTTCACTTTTTCTTTAGATGTCTTAAATGAATATATAATTATATTCATTTATATATTTGCGCAGCGCCTTGTTCAATGCTGTGATAGCTGCTGCTGCAGCAGCTGACAGCATCCTGCGAAGCCGTTTAGCCACAACTGCCAACTATTTGCAGTTGCCACATTTTAGCTACAGTCAAGCCCCACAGCAATCCCCCTCCCACTGCCCCCCCTCTCCGACACACGTCACAGAGAAGTCGCGCTTTTATTTTTAACCGTAAGTAATATTAATACCCATTTTTGTTAAAAAAAAAAAAAAACATAAATAAAAAGCAACGAATGCGCATTATGAAAAAAATTATGCTTCATATATGCCGCATATGTATGGCTACGTGTGTGTGAGTGCTCGTGTGTGTGTGTGTGTGTAAAATTATTATCCTTCACGCTTAATATGCACAAGCGGAAGCCGTCATTTGTACGCCGCTGCTGACCAGCGGCCATTTAGCATGAACAAACCCACCCACCCACACACACACACACGCATGCAACGTTTTTTATGTCAACGTCGTCTACTTATGCGCCACATGCTCCTCCGCCTGTCCGAGTGTCCGTCCTTCGCGCGCGTGTCCTTACAAAATTAGTGCTCCTTTACATTTCTATGTACGAGTACGAGCATAAAAATATATACCCATTTTTTTGCAATACATTTTATTTTCTATTTTTTATACTTTTTCCCTTAGCCAAGCTCCGAACTGCTGCGCTTAGCGCATTTTTTCCAGTCCCAGCTCACATATTCCCTTTGCAAAGGATATTATAATTTTGCAAAGCAATCTGCAATCGATTGGGCGTACTTGAAGTACGAATATCTTGTCTATAGCTAGAAATTGATGAAAGCTTTTACAATTATTGTTGAGTAACAAGAATATCTTTATATATATATGTATTTCTGTAAGTCTAAATATGCTTTTCTTTCATATTATTATTAATTATATAGAAATATTTCGATCTGGCTATATAGTCATATATGACATACACCCACCGATAAGGCTATTTAATCTTCGGCTATTGCTCTGCCATTCATGACTTTTTTATTTTTTGTTTGTGCCACATTGGCGGAAGTATCGCAGCGACATCAGCGAATCTCTGGACTGTGGCTGCCGCGCGGAGCATGTGGAGCATGTGGAGTGAAGGCTGTGGCCAGCTGTGGGCCTCCCTTGAAAGATGGCTATCCAGTAACAGTGGCAGCAGTTCCCTTCGCTTCTTTTTTTGCTTCTTCTTCTGAATTTGCCATAGCATAGAAAAATGAGCGCATAAAAAATTGAAAACGTTTTCTCATATTAAATGTGTGCCGAGTGCATTGCATGGGCGTGGCACCACCAGCAGTTAATAATGTGTGTGTGTGTGTGGAAAAGGATACAAATTAGTGCAAAACATATATATTTTTCAAAAGAAAGACAGAGAGAGAGAGAGAGCGAGAAAGAAACAGAGATAGAGAGAGAAAAAGAGAGAGAAAAAGAAAGAGAGAAAGAGGGAGAGAGAAAGAGAGAGAGAGAGAAAAAGTGAGAAAGTGAGAAAGAGAGAGAGAAAGACAGAGAGAGAGAGAGAGAGAGAGAAAAAGAGAGAGAGAGAGAGAGAGAGAGAAAGTGAGAGAGAGGGAGAAAGAGAGAGAGAGAGAAAGAGAGAGAGAGAAAGAGAGAAAGAGAGAGAGAAAGAGAGAAAGAGAGAAAGATATATATATAGAGAGAGAGAGATAGAGAGGGAGAAAGAGAGGGAGAAAGAGAAAAAGAGAGACAAAAATAGAGAAAAAGAAAGAGAGAAAAATAGATAGAGAGAGAGGGAGAGAAAGAGAGAGAGAGAGAGAGGACAAGAGGAAGAAGAAGACAGAGAAAGCGAAAGAGATGGAGAGAACCATGGTTGGATACCCAAAGTATTCTAATTTGCTTATCAACCTCTCTATATACATATGTATATGTATGTATATACATACAAATGAAAGTATATACATAAGTTTTCGTCCACTTAAAATGAGATTTATAACAAATCTTTTCAGATCAAATTCTTAGAGTATAATAAAAAAGCAGAAACAATTTTCTGCTCATAACAAAATTAAAACGAATCTTGTTTTTTCTAAAATTTTTGATTGTCATTTTCTTAACTGTTGCTTAGTAGTTATTAGTATACAATAGTTATTTTATATAATGTATAATATATAGTACATTTTTTCATTGTATTATTTTTATCATTAATTAATTTGTGGTAATTTTTTTAAACTTTATGCTCAACTTTTGAGAGTCTTAGAAGCTTTCTGTTAGCACGAGTTGTGAGTGCTTTGACAACGATTTCTGTTTGGCCTCCATTCGGTATGCTATCTTTTTTTGCACATGCATGTGTGTGTGTGTGTGTGTGAGTGTGCATATATCCGTTTCCTGTTGTAGACAACGTAACGCTGATCTCTTTTTTTTGTTGTGCGCTATGCGCTGTACGTGTCGCCTTGTCACTGAGACGGCGGCTGCCCATGTCCTTCTGCCGCTACCGCTGCCGCTGCCGCTGCTGCTGCTGCCGCTGTTTATTATTCCGCTGACCGTTTCGTATTTATTTGAAAGGCATTTGCCACACGCACGCTTAGTGCCAGCATCACACTCACACACACATGCACGCGCGTGCTGCTTGACTCGCATCCTTCGTCGCAGTCGGTGGGTGGGGGGGCAGAGTGGCTGGGACTAGCCGGGGCAAGCAGAACGACATATTCGTCCTGCATAAATGATGTAATTACAGCGCAAGATTTTTGCTATGAGCAATTTTTATTTTAATTCCCTTTTTTCTCTTATGCCCCTTCCCCCACATGCACTCATTTATCCGTTTCCATGTTGTCCCTTTTTTTCCTATATATGGCTTATATATTTGTGTGTGTGTGTCTATATGTGTGCATATACGCGCTATGTATCTGTGCAATGGCACATAAGTCTACGTATATGCGGTTGTAAAAATATTTTGCATGCTTTTATCATAATTTTAATTAAATGCGCAAATGACTATAAAATTTATGTGTGCGTTGCATCTTTTCCTCTTTCAGCTTTTCATTTTTTTTCTTTCTCTCATCCGCCCACAAAACATTAGATTGATGTTGAAGAACCACTTGGAAACCCACTTTAAGAGCGGCATGAATTCCAAGCAAATGAAAAGTGCAGCAGAAGTTTCAGTCCAAATTCATATTGGAACAGGTAAAAATTTCAGAAAGAGAGAAGAAAGCAATAAGTTTACAGCGAAAGTACAAGAAGTAAATCAAAAAGCTAAGGGGAGTAAAGGGAAAGATCTACAACATAGCAGCGAGAAGCAACTGAAGCAGAGAAAGCGAAAAGCGACGTCGTATATAAAGAAGTCGCAAAATTCAGAATAACTTAGGAACCAGCAAAAAGTGTTTCGAGAAAACGCGTAGAACGCTCGAGAAGTAAGAAAAGAAGCAAAAAAAGTTTCAAAAAGATAAGTGAAAAGAAGAATGAAGAAAAAATTGAAAGAATATTCAAAATGGTTTCTAGCTTCATAAGATAAGTTTGGTATGGAAAGAAACATAGGTGAGGTAAGGTAAGATTATTCAGTTTAAATTCAGATATTACGTATATGTACGAGAAGAAAGAAAAGAAGCAAAAGAAGTTTCAAAAGAATAAGCGAAAAGAGGTATAAAGAAAGAATATTAAAAATGGTTTCTAGCTTCATAAGATAAGTTTGGTATAGAAAGAAAGAGAAAGTGAAAAGAGGAACAATACATATTTACATATATATTAATATATATGTATATACATTCAGTTCAATCAGAAACGAAGCAAAAGAAGTTTCAAAAAGATAAGTGAAAAGAAGAATGAAGAAAAAATTCAATGAATATACAAAATTCTTTCTAGCGTCATAAAATAAGTTTGGTATAGAAAGAAACATAGGTAAAGTAAGGTAGCATTTGAAGAGAACGCCAAAAGATGAACAATATACATAACATACATACATATACATAAATATATATATATATACATATGTATATATAGATTTAGTTTCAATCCAGATATTACGTATACGTCATAGGTACTTAAAGTTTCTCTCTTGTATAACAAACTTGGAACAAATCAACTTAATTGAACTAGTGTTCGAGCGAAGCATCATAAAGTCTTGCTAGTAAATATATTAATCCTAACTCTCAGTTTCCCTCTTTCTCTTTCTCTCCCTCTCTCTCTCTCTCTATTTTCTGAGTCTCTTTAGAGTACTGTCATTTGTGGTAATTAAAAATTATGAACTTTTGTGGAAGTGGTCAATGCCGTAATATTTGTAATACCTTTACCTTGATTGCGCTCTGTGCGACTTGGCCAACTGTCAGAACCCTTTTGGCCCCAATGCCACAGCCGTTTGCAATATCTAACAATTCTCTTAATGCTTATTCAATGTTGAACTTGTCTTTGGGCATGAGAAGCTACGCGTCGCTGTTCACCTGCTCGTAGCCCCTTCTGCCTTTCAGCGCGGTTTTAATTAATTAATTTATGAATTTATATGGAAGTTATATTCACGCAGCTAATGAAAAAAGGCAGCTGAGGCCGAACGGACACAGTTCTTTCTGTCCTCTACCACTTTATTGCCATAATTTTTATAATACCTTGGCATTTCCATTTTGCCATCATTTACCAACTGATTTATGAACTTCGAATTGCGCCAATTCGCATTTTGTATACTCTGAAAGAAGTTTATCTTGAGATAATTCCAAAGAATTTTTTAGAATTTTTATGCCACTTTTTAGTGTTTCATGGGAATACTTTAAAAGTTCAAATGAAAGATTTTGCTTCTTCTTCCTTAAAGGTTGTTTATGAAAATATCGAATCCTCCGGGTATTTTGAGAGATGAATTTGTGTAGCTCATTCAACAAGTTGCTAAAAAAAAACCTGACTACTAAAATTAATAAAAATCTTTTTATATCTAAAAGTATATTCCATTTTTGTCAGCTCAATATTTAAGATCTTTCCAATTTTCTTATATTTTTTACAAAGCTACAGACTTGTGCTAAAGCCCTATAAGAAGTTCTCAATGTCTGAAATCATCCTGTTTGTTCGTAGTTACATTCTGCTACTCTTTTCTTTATAGTTGACCTAAGCAAATAGGCAAAAAGTGCAAACAGGACCCTAGAGTGGAAGAACAAGACTCCCTATCTCCCTCTCTCCCTCTCTCTCTCTTTCTCTCACTCTTTTTCTGATTTAGGCCAATTGTTGTCGTTGGGTCATTTGTTAATCGTTGGCACCTTTAGGGCCCAAAATACACTCTCGAATTTGGGCTTGCGGTCTAATCCAGCTCTCAAATATAAAAGATAAAGTTCATTTTTATTTCTAGAAGACCTAATTGTATGAAAAAGTTCGAGAAGTTACAAATCTTTGTATTTTTAGTATTAAAAATATACTAGAAAAGGCTTAAGAAAAGGTTTTCTAAAAGTTTTAGTAGATATATCAATATATGTATGTTACCTACTTCAGCTATATAAAATCTGCTGTTACATTACAAAAACTCTTTGGAACATTCAAAAAAAAGTTTGACTTGGTATATACTTAAAAAAATACTGCTTTCTACTTAGATTCGCTGGGGTTTTTTGGAAAATTGAAACTGCAGATCTGCTTTCATCAAATTATCTTTTCATATATTGTGCGGTATGTAAAAAATACTACATTTAGATTTGTTGAAATTTTAGGAAATTGCAATGTATTTAAATTGGTTTTGAGTATGCCCCAATAATTCAGTTTTAGGCAACAGTATTTTGTCACAACCAACACACACAGAGAGAGAGAGAGAGAGAGAGAGAGAGATAAAGGGTAGAACAGAGAGGTTGTCATCATCTGGTGCATTAGTGCCTGGCGGTTTAGCTAACGGAGCAACCGACAGCCCAGATGTTGCTCTTGCTGTTGTTGTTGTTGTTGTTGGTGGTGCGTGTGTTTTTGATTTTTCCAGCGCAGGTGGCAACGGGGCAACAACAACGCAGCCTTTGAGTAAAATAAATGATAATGGCCTCAATGATTATGCATCGGCACGTTTCTCATCGCGGCCAGCACACACACAGAGAGACACACACACACACACACACAGAGATACAGGTGTTGCCGTCCATGTGTATTAGTGTGAAAAAGGATTCAACGGCCGCGGATGTTTTCAGCTTTGTGACGGCGTTTAGCAGTCGTTGTTGCTGTTGTTGTTGTTGTTGTCTTTTATCGCCACTCGCGCGATTTGCCCAAACAAATTACAAATTGGGTTTAACTACTATTTTTTATGCTGCCACGGCGTTTTGCCAACAGCCCCCCTTGCTGCGTTTCATATTACACACACACACACACACACACACAGAGAGGCCACCCACAGCTATCCCTTGGTTATACTCTTTATTTTTTATTGTTGTTTGATTTTCGCGGTCGCGCGTTTGGCTTTTCATTTCATTAAACCGGGCCCGCCAATGTTTTTGCGGCAAAGCTGTGTCAACAAATCGGCCGGACCCGGCCCGGACCCGGGCTCCGTGCCGGACTGGACGCACTTTTTGCCATGTTAGAAATACATTAGGCGCTTTGGACCTGAAACGTGCCACGTATCTGTCTCTCTTTGACTCGTGGCCAGCGCCAAATAGAAGAAAAAACAAGTAAGAACGCTCTAGTCGGGTCTGCCCGACTACGATATACCCTGAAGCAAGTCCCAGGAGATGTTTTAAGCAACGTAGCTTACACCTTTTATCTATACATATTGCCCTCTGCACGCACATACACACGCACACATATACACGTGCATATAAGCAATGTATGTGTGCACACGTATAGAGAAAATGCTGGGCGCTTGGCGCTGCTGCCGCGTGCTTTTGCCAATTGACCAAATGTTTTCTTTGATAACTTCTGTGTTACTAAATGGATTTTGATCAAATTTTCAGCATTGAATGCTTTGATTTTAATAAAAATACGGCTTAGCCTAAAAAATGTAAAAACATTAAATTGTGGCTTTAATAATTTTTTTGTAAAATGTGGAGCCGGTATCAAAAATATAAAAAATATATAAATTTTATTTTATTTATAAAAAGCTAAATACAAAATTTGGTAACTATAGCTAAAAAGATGTAAAAGATATGTTGAAAAAACCGAATCTCGATAAAGTTTTTAATCGATATCATTAAACATGAACAGCTATCGAATATCTACAACAAACTCCATATGCGCACTGTATAGAAGCTCCTTCGTGTAAAATTTGAAGTCTCTAACTCATATAGGTTCAGAAATCGGCGCATTCATACAGACGGACAGACAGACAAACGGACAGGGCTAAATCGACTCAGCTCGTCAGCCTGATAAAGAATATATATACTTTATGGGGTCTGCCACGCCTCCTTCTGCCTGTTACATACATTGTCACAAAACCATTATACCCTGAATTCCCATTTTCAATGGGTTCAGGGTATAAAAAGAAGCGCAACTGAACGTATTCCTCAAACAAAAGAAAAAACTCAGACCTTTTCCATTTGTTTTTTTGCGCATTCCATCAAATGGCTGTAAAATCTAAACGACATTAAAGCGATGCGACCTTAAATAAAATATTCAAATATCTAAAGCAATTCTTTATTATGTAAACTATTCTAGTTAGCCTTCATTTAGCTGTCTGTTCCTTTGGAGTGGCTTACAGTTTTAAAAGAAAACTTTCTATTTTAGCAGGCCTTGCTTATGCCTTCGTGTGCTCAGGCTCTTACCTTATCCAATTATTCTCATATCACATTTCAGACGTCTAGCAAACAGTACTACGAACAAAAAATACTTCCTGCTTTTGTCGATACAAAAACTATATTTTGTAAAATATAGCATTGACACAAATTCTGAACGGTAAGTAAACTAAATCAAAGGACCTCTATTTATATTATAAGAACTGAAGACTTAAGACTTGCTGAAGTTTGAGCTGATTTGTTTTAATGGAATAGTAAAGGAATAGAACGATATCTTGATATCTTCGTATATGGATAGCTGAAATATGATAGATAAATAGTTTGAAATGAGTTAAGTTGGAGATCGATAGGTGGATGGATAGCGAGATGAAAACACGTAGACACATAAATATATGGAGATGCATTGGAAGATAGAGATGGATAGCTAAATGGATAGGTACATACATGCATAGATAGAGATAGATAGATAGATAGAAGACTATATATATATAGGAAGAAAATAATATATATAGATAGATAGATATGCGGTTAAGTAGATAGAGATAGATATATAGATAGATATACGTGTAAAATATATTGAGATAGATACATAGATAGATAGACGTGTAAAATATATTCAGATATATCAATAGCTTTATTGAAATTGATGTATAGGTATATAGAAATGGATAAGCAGATAGTTTATTAAAAATAGATTCTAATATGAATGGGTAAATAAAGATAAATATATGAACAGTCAGATAGAGAAATATCTTTCTCTATCTAGATAGATAGATAGATGGATCGATCTGAACGCATAGATTAAGAGAAATATAAAGATGGATGTGATTATAGAGTTTGAATGGTGAATATGTATATTGAGAAAGATAGATGGATAGATAGAAAAATCTAGATATATGCTACATATGCATATAGGTCAGATCTGAATATAGGTATAAATATATAGGTATAGGTATATATAGGTATATATAGGTACTAGAGATTGAAAGATGGATCTGTAGATATAGATAGATAAATTAATGTATAGCTAAATAGAGATATACAATTGTATCAATAGATTGATTATATATCAATGGATCAATTCTGAAAGATAGATAAAGATAGATATATAAAGATACAAATAAGTCGATTTTGAAAAGCTTTCCAAACAAAAAGCCAATAGTTTGGATTATTCCTATAATCTATGTATATGTTATAGATTATTTATAGGATGGAGCGAAAACCAAGCTTAAAATTTGATTTCTGATTGAAAAAGTACAGTTATGTAGAATCCAATATGTAGAATCACATCGGACTATATAAGCTCGACTTCTGATGTAGATAAATAAAGACATCGTTTATATCCTTACCCTGTTGTATTCCTTACTAACGCTTAACTTCCCATTTGATAGATGAACAAACCAAAGGAACAGCGTATGACCCCGATTGGATCGGGCTCGGGATCGGGCTCGGGATCGGGCTCGGGATCGAGCTCGGTGCGCTCGCCGGCTACTCGGGAGCGTCGTGCAGTGGTGGAGACCTATGAGGGCACACAGCTGATGCCGGATGAGGCCATGTTGCCGATGCCACCACACAATATTGCCCGTAGTCCCGGTTTCCTGTTGCACGACACGCGCCAATGGCTGGGCCGCTGCCAGAGCCTATTGCGTCTCCTGAAGCGTCGCATCTGACAATCTGTTTGCTGTTTTATGTTTATTTGTTGCGCCACGCCCTAGTTCCAGTTGCTTTCTGACACCCACTTGATTCCAGTTACTGTATGTCGAAATGCATATGTATACATATATATATACATACATACATGCATAATATGTATGTATACATATTTGTATAAATATGCATTTGAGCCCGCGTTCTGTAGCTCTACAAATTATATAATAAAGTTCTATTCGTGCATTTATTAGGCAAAGTTGTCAAAAGGTTCCAACCAGATCGATGTATTTCTCATGATGTCCGTCCTCCTTGTCTCAAAATATATTGAAGTGGAAATGTGAGGTCTTGCAAAATTTAAAATTCCATAAGTATTATTTAGAATGTCATTTGAAAATTAAATTCTTAGTGTTTCAAACTATTTCGATTGTTTCAATGTAGACTTGGCAAAAACTAAACGCAATTGAAATATGGCTAAAATTTTCAGCTCAAAAAAGATATTTGAATAGTTTACAAAATGTATTTTACATGTGTATGTATATATATATATAATATATCATAACTGGCTGTAGCTGGAAGCTGGAAAAAATTTCTGGAGTAGTTACCCTAACCTTTATCACGACTGGAAAAACTGTCATATGGTGATGATATTACAGAAACATTGAAGTTTTTAGTTAGGATAGCTCAAAAACATCACGTGATGGAGCATGGAACCTCTGGGTGGGTATAGTCTAGATTCTTTGTTACCAAATCATTTAGGCAGAGTAATCTTTTCTTACTTTTCTATATTTTGAATTTCCTTGGCAATGCAGCTTAATTGCTCTCATCTCTATATTTTCTAAAATATATATACATATTTAACAATAAAACAAGTAAAAACGCTCAAGTCGAGACTGCACGACTACGAGATCCCCTGAACATTTATTCGAGTTTTGCATTTTTTGATATACAGACAATTATATGAATGCAACGAAAATTTGGAATTAAGAGCGGAAATAAAAAAAAAAACGAAATTGTATTTTATATACAAGAAGCTATATTCAAAATTTAGTGGCTTAAGCTTGAAAGATGTAAAAGATTTGGTCCAAAAACTGAATTTCGATAAGGTTTTTAATCCATCGAAACAGGAAAAGTTATCGAATATCGGAAACAAACTCGATATGCGCGCTTTATAGCAGGACCTTGCTAGCTCTTATAGGTTCTGAGATCGACACGATTATACATACGGACAGACAGACGGACAGGGCTAAATCGACTCAGTTCGTCGTCCTGATCAAGAATATATATACTTTATGGGGACTGCCACGCCTCCTTCTGCCTGTTGCATAAATTGTCACATAACCATTATACCCCGATTTCCCCTTTTCAATGGGTTCAGGGTATAAATATTCTAAAATATTACAGGAGTTATTTTTCGACAACCAAGTAAAACAGAATTCCTTATACATATGTCTTCCCATGTTATGCTCTCCATGCAAACTGTTTCATAATGAAGCTAGATTTCATTCTTTACACTTGCTTACAGGGTAGCTGATAGTCGAGCAGTTGCTTTTAGGCTTGCTTCTGCTGCATGAGAGGCTGCATTTTTTGGCCATGGCGCTACATTAACAAAGGATTTCGACACCACAGACACGGAGAGCAATTTAAATGTATTAAGGGTCGCTGTCGAGCTGCACAGCAGCTGCCCAATTCGCAAAAGGCCCCCTCTCAGCAACAACAGCGACATGGTAATGGCAACATTAAAATAAGTTTTAAAAACTAAGCAGCGCGGCTTATGCCACGTCTCAAAACAAACACAGAAAAAGGCAGCAAAAAATGCTGCCACAACATTTAGAATATAAATTTCGTAAAACAAATCTCAGGCGCGGCATCCCCAAGGTACAAGCGGGCTGAGGCTCTCAGGGTTGCCATGGCTGTCACATGTGCAGCCAGGGTTGCCAACAGCTTACATGTGTGCTGCAATTCTGCAGCTCTGCCCCCTGTCTTAAGACTCCAGTCTCTTTCCTCCTGTCTGCCATCTTCAATCTACGTCTGTTTTCTTTAATCTCCAATCTCTAGTCTCTTTCTCCAGTCTACAATCTTCAGTTTTTTTCTAATGTCTCCAATCTATACTCTCTGTTTCCTGTCTCTAATCTATAGTCTCTATTCTCCTCTCTCCAGTCTCCTGTTTCCGATCTCCAGTCTGCAGTCTCCAGTTTTCTCCTGTCTCTATTATCCGATCTTTAGTCTCCAGTTTGCAGTCTCCAATCTTAAATCTCTCTCTTCTCTCCTTTCTAAAATCTCCAGTCACTTTTTTCCTGCCTTCAATCACCTGTCTCGTTTTTTCTGTCTCCAATATCCAATCTTTAGTCTCCACTTTCCACTCTCCAATCTTAAGTCTTCCCAGTCCCTTTTTTGATTTATCCAATCTCCAGTCATTTCTTTTCTGTCTCCTGTCCCCAGCCTATAATTTTCAGCCTCCATTCTCCAGTCTGCTTTCGCGTCTCTTCAATCGCCAGTCCCTTTTCTCCTGTCTTCAGTCTCTAGTCTGCTTTTTCCTGTCTCCGATCTCCAGTCTATTTTCTCCTGTCTCCTATCTCCATTCTACAGTCTTTTTCCTCTTGTCTCCTGTCTCCAGTCTCTTTTCTCCATTCTCCAATCTCCAGTCTCTTTTCTCCTTCCTCCAATCTGCAGTCTCTTTTCTCCTGTCTTCAGCCTCCAGTTGCCAGTCAGCTTTTTCCTGTCTTTTATCTGCAGTCCATTTTCTCCTGTCTCCTATCTCCATTCTACAGTCCATTTTCCTCTTGTCTCCTGTATAGACTGGATACAGATAGACTTTTATCTAGTCTCCAAGCTCAAGTCTCTTTTCTGCTGCCTCCAATCTCCAGTCTCTTTTCTCCTGTATCCAGTCGGTTGTCCCCATCTCCCGGCTCCCATTTCGTCTCTTGTCTCCTGCCTCCACCTTTCGCTTCTCTCGATCATTTTCGATATAGGGCATCGCGAACACTTGACTCCCCCAGGGCCCCAAAGTGCATTTTAACCTGTTTTTTTTTTGGTTGTCCTAAAGTTTATTAAAGTTACTCTCTTTTTTCCGTTCAGGCCACACGATGTTGCAACGGCTGATGCTGCCACCCACCTGAGCCCCAGCCACTGACAAACGTCAAAATATAATTTTTGCGTGGATTTGCGTCTGCAACACTACAACAACAACAACAACAACAACAGCAACAATAATAAATGTTCAAAAATAAAAAAATAACCAAAAAATAGAAAATTTTTTGCCACTTTTACAACTCTGCTGATGCTGCCGCTGCCGCTGCTGCTGCTTATCGCAGCGCTGACTGAGTAGCACATTAATGTGGCCTATGTGACTAGAGCTGGGATTGTGGAGCAGAGGGGACCTAGGGAGGGGCGTTGCATGTCCTACTGTGAGACATAATTTTTAATAATCTACAACACGACCGGGTTGAAAAGCGACAGCGCTGCGGCCCTCAGCTGAGCGCCTCTGCCCCGAAAAATACGCGCATGCAAATGGCTTAATTTAATATATAATTATACCCTGTAAATAGCGCAGTATATCCCATTGGGTGTATCAGGCAACTGTAGTGCGATAAAGCTCTGAAATTCCGTACACAAAATATAGAATTCGAACTATCACATTCAAACAGCTGTCATTCTCATTGTAAACATTATCATGCAGATAAAGAGCATGACAACTTTTGCTAATCAACTTACAAATAACTTAAGAAAACAGGATACAACACACATTGAGTGCATTTGTCAAATTCCAATAAGTAAAATTTATCTTGCGGATAAATTGTTGTACATTCTGCCAGAACCTCATTGCACATAAATGAATTCTGGGCTTACACAGTATGAATTCTATCACATTCAAACAGTTTTCATTCTTATTGTAAACATTATCATGCAGATAAAGTGCATGGCAAATTTTGACAATCAACTTATAAGTAAGTTAAGGAAACAGGATACAAGACACATCTCTGAAATTCCTTTCTATTCCTACGTAAATTTATCTTGCGGATAAATTGTGGTACATTCTGCCAGAACCTCATTGCATATATATATTCTGGACTTACAAAATATAAAATTTTAATAAACATATTTATATAATACTTTGTATTCAAGCAGTTTTCATTCTCATTGTAAATATTATCGTGCAGATAAAGTGGCTGGCAACTTTTGCTAATCAACTTACAACTAACTTAAGACATTTAACTTAAGACATTTACATTTGTCAAATTCCAATAAGTAAAATTTATCATGCGGATAAATTTGAATGCTTTTTTTGACAACTTCCTGGCAAATTTGCAACTATGTTATGAGCTTTCAATGTGTATTATTCTTAAACAGCATTCACTTAGATATTGGTAGTTTAGTTAAACTGCATTGTAAATATTTATCATGTAGATAAACTGCCTGGCAATAGTTGCCAAGCATATTAAGCTGAGCTTCAGTAACATAAAAAATTCTATAACTTTCCTTTTTCAACTTTTAATAGCAAATATTTATCATGCGGATAAATTTAAGCATATATTCACAACTACCTGGTGGTTGATTTCTATTTCCCTATACGTAAGGCTGAAAAGCTGAAATGAAATATTTGTCATGCGGATAAAGTAGCTGACAATTAGTTTTGGCAATTACAAGTCGCATATACCCAATTCGAATGATAAGTCGCTGCTAACTGGTTTCTATCTGGCACTTTGGCTCGCTGAGGTGCCAAGGATAATGGGGCTACGTATAGGTGTACTATATGGCCAGATTGTCTTGTCTAAGCCAGAGATTGATGCTGCCTCGCACAGTCGCAGACCTCCAACCGCCCGCCGCCCGCCGCCCGCCGCAATCCCACTGCTGTAATTAAATTATCATGCGAGCTACGTAAAGCTGCCTACTTTTAGGCTGAGACATTGTTGCCTGCATATGTAAAGATGTCGCTAAGTGGGCGGAGCAAAAGAGCTGGGGGCGGGGCTAACTCCTCTCGTAAGCTGCGGTCTCGGCTACTGGATGTTGTAATTCAAACGACAGCAACGGGTTAACATTAGCGCACTTTTTATGACCATGCGTTGGATAAGTGCTCCTTGTTGTAGGACAGCTTGTTGTTGTTGTTGTTGTAGTTGTTGTTGTTGTTGTCGTGTTGCTGCTGCTGTTGTCGCATCTCTATGATTAGCGCTGAAATTTATGCGAGCCGCAAAAGGCATTTGCGGCAGCAACAACTGCAGCACACTTTGTTAGATTTGGCACGACCACGCCCACGCTTACGCCCACATTAATGCCATCTAAAATGTCATATAAAGTGTAAGGTTTCTCAACTTTAATCGGAGTAAGTTAACATCGATGTCGATATTTATTACCGATAAACGATAAATAGAGGAAGATCCAGACTCACCTTTCTATGCGATTCTCATGACATTAAATAATATTGAGATTACTTTCTGATCATTTCGCTTAATTGATACAAAAAAGAGAGAGAGAGAGAGTAAGAGAGAGTGAGAATATTTCAAATATTTGCTCTCTTTTTCTATTATAAACTCTTTTAAGTTATTTTAATCACGCGAAATAAAGTTACAGTCTCTCAACCTTGCTCAATATTGCACTAGATCCCTGCGCTCTCCCTCTCTTCTGCTCTTCCCAGCTATCTCTCTTATTATCCCACTCTTATTCTCACGCTCTCTGTCATCTTTCTCTCTTTCGTTTTTACACACTAACATTCTCGCTCTCTTACTCTGTCATTTCCCTATATCTCGCCATCTCGCCCATTCACTATCTCACTCTCTCTCTCTCTATCTCTATCTCTCTGTCCTCTCTCTCTATCTCTCTGTCCTCTCTCTCTCTCTCTCTCTCTCTCTCTCTCTCCCTATCTCTCTCCCTCTCTCTTTTTCTCTCTCTTTCTCTGTCTGTCATCTCACTCTCCCTCGCTCTCTCTCTCTCTCTCTTGCTCTCTCTCTATCTAACACTCTCTCTCTCTCTATCTGTCCTCTCTCTCTCTCTCCCTTTTCTCTCTCTCTCTCTATCTCTCTCTTTCTATCTGTTTCTCTCTATCTGTCTCACTCTCTCTTTCTCTCTATCTGTCTCTCTCTCTCTCTGTCATCTCTCTCTGTCTCTCTCTTGGTCTCTCTCTCTCTCTCTATCATTCTCACTTTTACACACTCTCTCTCTCCGTCTCATTTCTCACTCTCTATCTGTCTCTCTCACTCAGTCCCTCTCTTACCCTAACTTTTTCTCTCTCTCTCCCTCCCTCTGATCCACAGTCTTTATTTCTTATAAATACATTTTCCATTTCTTTACCATTCTAAGGTTCGGTTCACCTTTAACCTGAATTGTTCCGTCAAGATAGCGGCGCAGTTGGCGGTCAGTTGTTGGTTGTGTGTCAATTTGGCTATACGATTTTTTATTCTTGAGCTCTCTCTTTTGGGCAGCAGCGGCAGCTGTGTGAACCGAATGTGGACTTAGGACGTGCTTTTAATTTTTAAAAACTGCTTTTAAAACGTGATAAAACACGTTGAAGCTGCAAATAGTTGTAAAAGACACACAGAAAACGCAATCCCACATACACACATACATATATATAGGATATATATATAGGATATATGTATATGTATACGCTAGTATATTTATATATGCTGCTATTTTTTATATATATACATACTATAACACGCTGAAATCCCCAGTCACTGATGAGCGAGAGAGAGAGAGAGAGAGAGAGAGGGGGGGATATGGGGGCAATGTAAGTGGTGGACAGCAAAAGGCAACGAACAACAAAAAAAATGTTTAAAGCGTGCATTTACATAATGAAAGATGTAGCAATATGTGACTGTATGTGTGACTGTATGTGTGACTGTGTGTGTGTGTGTGTGTCCGAGTTCGGCTGGGGATAAGCAGCGAACGGGACATCGAGTGCGTGGCAGCTTTTTTTCTCGTATGCAGGAGGAGCAGTGGGAGGCAAACTGGAAAAAAATGAAATTATAAAATATTGAGGCGAGTAAGAAATGCACAAAGCACACACACACACACACACACACTGAAACAGACACAGACACACAAGAAGTGGGCGCTGGTCGCTGCTGGACTGCTTGCCCGCACTGCTTGCCGGCTGCGGGTCTAGATGGCGCTGTGAACCACACACAGAATTAATGTCCTTTTAGATACAAATGCAATTTATATGCGAGTGTGTGTGTGCGTTGTGTGTGTGTGCGAGACGCCCCAAAAAATGCTTTCACATGGTCGCTCAGCATCTTTTACTCCACTTCCACTTCCTCTCTGCTCTTCGTTTTTTTTTGCTACATAATTTTGAATAACATTAAAATTATTAGCTACAAATGCACAAGAAAAAAAAAGAAAAGAGCACGCAGAAATGGGCGTGGCACGGCAACAAATGTGCATAATGAGCAACGGTCAGAGCGCAGGAGTTGGGGTGGGGGCAGGCGATGTCTACGCCGAGATTTACGCGCGACACATTTTTTCCTTTACCTACACCCCCCCCCACCCCCTTTTTAGGGCTAAACACTTTTCAGTTGATATCGCAAATCCTTTTTTCGCAGCGCTTACATAATGATATGTGGGCAGCGACTTTTTCCCAAAGTCCAGCTGCTGCGGTCTGCGTGGGCGGGGAAGCAGCTGCATTTGCATGCAATTTGCGTTGTTGATTTTTTGGCAAAAAAAGAAAAAAGAAGAGAAAAGCGAAGAGGGGAGCAAAGCGTAAAGCAGAGCGTGATAAGAAACCGGGAAAAAACAATCTAGAATAAAACTAGCTGGAATCCTGTTCGTCTGTCCACCTCGAGAACTCAGACAGAAAGGCGACAAATAAAAACAAGGCCTCGACTTTAGAGAAACTCGCTTGGCTTTAAATTAAATTCAATATATTACTAGATATATTTAAAATATCCATCAATTATTTCCCAGTTTAGAATTTCACATCAATAAATTTGGAATTTTAGCTAAATTTCACTTTAAAGTTTACTTTTTATTCGAACTCAAGAATTCTAGTAGAGATGGGATCGGGAAAGAAGTTGGTTCCCGAACCATCCCGTCCTGAAATCAATATGCTTCTGAATTTTTTATACTTCCCGCGGTTCTCGACATTTCCCGACATTTTTTTCAACATTCTTAACATTTTTATTAAAAAGTCATATTTTCTCAAACTTTTCTTCTATAAGACTTTAAAGGAGAACGTTTCTTCCAAAATTCTACTAGAAGTACAAAACACCCTATCACTCGTTGTCGAAGATATTGTTACTTGCCTAGCAAGCATTTGCTACATTGGCAATTCTTTGCATAGTGAAAATAATAAAAAATTTGAACTCCTCTTAAATTTAATATGATCTATATAAGAATCAATTTCCTCATCAACATCTTACTTCTATTCTTTGATAAATACAAGTAATTTTATCGATTATAAACTTTCTTATTGGTACCCACGGGAATTTCGGGATCAAGCCCTTATCCCGACTGTCCCTTGATTTTTAAGAATGTTTCCTATACCGCCCGATCCCGAAAATGTTCTCGGGACCCTCGGTTCAAGTTAGTTAAATTTGCTATAAAATTTTATCTAACTCGTTTGTTAGGAAAAAGCTCAATTAAAAATCAGGAAAAAATTTTAGGAGCAACCGACTGCTTGATACTCTGTTCCCTTACAACTGTCACGCAACCAAGAGGCGTATGTCAGTGGGTTTAAGTCAATCTAAGAAGGGCAACAGTAACTTCTATCTAAAATTTTGTGGCTCTAGCTATAAAACTATAGAAGATAGTTTTTATCAATTTGCCACGCCCCAGAAAGGCGTAGCGATACATACCATATATTTTTGTCTAGGGATGGGCTGCACAACTATGTATTTCAAATTCCAATTCTTAGAACTGAAAATGGGCGAAAAACAGGATTTATGTCTGAAAAGATATAGTAATTTCTGATTTGCGACGACCCCAGTAGGCGTGGCTATATACATTTTTGCTTGATCTTTAGAGGAAGACAACAGTAACCTTCTTGCCAAATTTGGATATTCTAGCTTTAAGCCTGTAGAAGATAAAGCTTTATCTGATATGTTTTATCCGATAGGCCACGCCTCCTATGGGCGAAACTATGTATACAAAATCTTTTTGATTTGGGGTAATTCATGAGGATACATATTCTTAATTTCAAGTCCCTAAATTTCTATAGCGCTCGAATTATTGTAGGATTTATACAAATCTCTATATAGAAACTTCCGATTTGCCACGCCCTCATTGGCGAAGATGTATAACTATTTGATGGATCGTAAGATATGTAATCGACATGCCAAATTTAAATGCTCTTAAGTGTAGGAGATATACATAGTTTTACCCGGTTTGCCACGCCCCAAATGAGCGTAAATATATATACACCATATCTCTATGTATGGGGTTGATAGACAGACAGTAGATAAAATATGAAGAAAGTGTTTCAGAGTGTTTCAGCAAAATTGGTCTATTTCTGACAAAGTTATGGAGGTTTGAAAACAGGGGCTAATAACTCAAACTTGTCAAAATTTCGCAAATTTTCGACTGAAATTTGGTCAAAATTTAGAGCCCCTCAGAATTACTTTAAAGTTTAGGTGTATTGACTGTTTGTTAACCTGTTTATTAAATAATCCTGATGTTAAATTTGTAAAATCTGATTTAACACAATTGTTAAGTTTAACCTGATGTTAAATACGTAAAGTTTCCTCGAGTCAAGTAAAAGTCATATCCATACATTTAGAGCAATTTAAATGTAAATGATTATCAACACATTACAGTTGTGAAGAGTCAGCAGAAGACAGAAAAAGCTTCCCATCATCAGCAGAACGTGTTAAATTGATTTAGCCTATTCCAGGGTATTATCTATGACTTCTTTAGAGTACAAAATGAGTTCTTATATTGCAATCTTAGATTTTAGTGTTTTTTTTTTATTTTAGGTATTTAATCAGGGTTGCCTGCCTATATATCATTTGTAGTAGATCGTATCAGCTAAAACAGTTTTGGACCTCCGCTGGCCTTTACAATGGCAACGAAGTCGGTTTCATTTTGCGCTTGCGTCGCTTGCGCGCCTTGCGGCGCATGCGATCGAATTCTCTTATGTGATTAACAATGAAATGCTTCAGGTCCTCGCCCTCGTACTGGCGGCAGGACATTGTGAATAATATAAGCGAATTAATATAGAAAAAAAATCTTATATCATAGTTATGCATATTTGAATTGGGGCCCTGCTCTCGCTGCTGCTCCTCCTCGTTGCTCCTCTTTTGTTGGTTGTTATTGTTGTTGTTTTGGTTGTGATTGTGATTGTGCTTGCGCACCTTGGGCGAGGGCGGAGGCAGCTCCTCGTCGCTGTCCGTGGAATAGCGGCGATTGCGTTTGCCGGCCCCATTGAAATGTTGACGTAAATAATCGTAAATGCTCATATTTCTAATTGTGATCAAATTGATGGTGTTGCTCTTGCAGTTGATGCTTGTGATGTTGTTGTTGTTGTTGTTCTTGATGTTGTTGTTGATGTCGCTTGTCGTTTGCCTGTTGATTGGTCCCGAATTATGCAGCGCCACATGCTGTAGATAAGGCCAACTGCCGCACGCCATCTGCGCGCGTGTTGGAAACATTGTTCTTGTTGTTGTTGTTGTTGTTGTTGGCAGCATTGGCTTCGTTCGGTTTTTTGCATCGCGAACATATTGTGGATCTACAGCAGTGACTGCAACGCGTCAATGATCAGCGATTAGGGGGCCCCAGAACATTTTAGATATTTTGGTATCGTCTTCGGTTAAAAAGTATTGGCGGCCCAAATGTACAAACTCCTTGAGCGACACTTGGCCATCGCCATTCTTGTCTATCACAGCGAATGAAATGGCAGCATCCTCTTCAGATAGTCCCAGACAGCGGAAGAAGAGCTTATATTGTTCGAGATCCAAATGGCCAGTGTGATCGAAGTCAACGGCCTGCAATCGAATTAAATTCAAATTAATTACATTCTCAACTATTTTCCTTCTTTTTTTTTTAAATCAACTTTTACCTTAAACAAATAGGGCAAAAAGCGTCCAATGCGCTTGGCCATTTTCTTGTCGTTCAGTCGATGATGCAAGTCGGTTAAGAACTGCTCAGCAGTCACCAGATTATATGGCGTTATCTCTCCGAATTGCTCCTCCCAAGTTTGTTTGATCACCTCGTTGAATTCGGCAGCCACCTCGTCAGACAAATGGCCCAAATCGCTGAAGCGTTTCGCCAGCAGCTTGAAATCATCGTAAGAGATGACGCCATCGTGATTGACATCCATGATGCGGTGCAGCGTGCGCATTTTGCGGCGCCAGAACTCAGAATCGCCCTATAAATATCAAAATCAAAAATAGTTCAATTCAAATTCAATTCAAATTCCAAACTGAAATGTAACTGTTCTAATTTAACTGCTTGCATGCACTGCTTATATTCAGGCACAGCCTGTTAAGGTTTAACATTAGCCGAGACACCAACCGTTCGCAGTTTACTCGTCTGCGTCTGCGCCACCCACGACTGCGGCGCAGACGTCGCGAGTTCAAAATTCGACATTGAGCCAAAGACAATTCCAGCTTTCAAATTCAACAAACGTGTTTCACACACACACACACTCATGCAATCGTTGAGTAAACTAGTTTTAGCCACGTGGCTTGCTTACCCGTTCGCTGCGCTTCACGTTGGCATTTCGGCGACGTCTTTCGAACTCGTCGTCCGAATCCGAATCCGAATCGCTGTCCTGGCGACGCAAACTTGCTGCGCCTGCTGTTTTCTTTGAATATTGGCGCACATTTTGCAGCGCAACTGGCGTACGGTAGATAAGGCTCCATGCACCATGTGTTGAAGCCTGCACCAGACGCTGCAAGAAGAAGAAAAAATTAAATAAACAGTTAGATTCGTTTTGGCTATTACAGTTTGTGAGCTATTGGCCCGTTAAAACTGCTTGTTTTCTTATGCAACACCAACGCACTGCTTGCCTACTCCATTTCGAATTCGCCGTGTTTGGTAAAAACTACAAAACACGCACATAAATCAAGTATGTTAATGTTGTTGTTTACTGTTGCATTAACAGTGAACTGTTACACAATTTTTGGCGCTCACGCTGCGTCACGCCCTTCGGCTTTTATAAGTACACACATATATAAGTATAAACAAATACTATGATCTTAATTACATGCGATATGCACACATTGTTATTGTTTTCTCGTTTCGTTTTGTTAAGGTCAGTTCTAGATTCTTGTTATGGACCGGTTTCTACAGCAGCTTAACAGCGACCCTGAGACCCTTCAACAGTTGTCAAGTTTTGGAAGTAGCTAACGGCTTATGGCTCCACGTGGTATTTAGCAACAATATATCCTTAACTATTTGTTGTTGGGCTATGATTTCGTCTCCCCTTGACCTTGTGCTTGGCGCTAGGAGTTAGAGCAAGAAAGAAGACTACAAATCAGCTGCATACACACACACACACACACATGCATACAAGCGCACGCATGCACATATACGAATATCTGATTACAACATTGAATCTTTTTCTTTGTGTGTGTGTGTTGTATGTCTGCATGTATGAACATTTTAATGAATTTTCGGATCCGTTATGGCTTGTTGACAGTTTGTTAGAGATAACTGTATGCAACGTTTCTTTTTTTCTCTTTCTTTTCTCCTCTTTTGTTTTTAATTACAAGCAAGAAAAGTTGTCAACAACTACAGGGAGCTAGAAATTGGTTGATTATAGATATTGTAGCTGGTCTCGATATGATAATTATGATGACATCATTAATATTAAAGCAGTTGAACTTCACATATCGAATAAACTTGTATACAAAAGCTGATCAAAAGCCTACAAACACACATAAATATATATGTACATATATATATATAACTAAGCGTGTGCCAAAAACACAAAACAAGCTCACAAACAACATTTTAATGTATGCCGAAAAGAAACACAAAGCGCACATCAAAAGACAACAACAATGCGAAATGTAGAGAATGAAGCTAGCAGCGCACAATGGGTGCATGCATTTGCTAGAATAGTCAGCAAACAAGTGAGGAAATGGGTTTGTGACGAGACTAAGCGCAACTATCGCCGCAATGGCTTAGTTGGCTTAGCTGACGATTTCCGTTTCGCCAGGTAAACATAAAACAGCAGCCGTCTGCTATTTGTTTTGTTATTGTTATTTGGCGCTTTGCGCATGCTTTCGTTGCCAGAATTTGCGCAGTTCGCCGAGTCGCCCTATTTTTTGTTTTCTATTTTTTTTTTTTGGGGATGGTTTGAAAGTCGCCTTCACTCAACGGCGAATTGTTATTGTAGTTGTTGTTTGTGCATTGAAAGACATGCGTCTTTGGCAGTATCGATTGCTGTTGTAGCAAAGGAAGGAATAAACTATTGCAAAAATATATACTTATGTACATATGTATGTGTATATGTATACTGATCTATCTAAATATGCTTGTATTGGTATGCATTTACATTAGCTTCTTCTTTGCTGTGCCACGCTTACAAACAGCTTCTCAAACCCAACTTTCTATGCTATCTCTGTCGCACACATGGTGGCCTCATTTATTGTAACTGTAACAGATGCCCCTTCCCCTCTCGCTCGCTCATTCGCTTTTTTTTGGAGCTCTTTGTAATTTAATTTAACAAAATACACACATACAAACAAACGCTTACATTGTTGTTGCAATCGCTTGTTGGAAAGGTGGAAAGGGGCTGCTGCTGCTGCTGCAGTGCACCCACCGATGCGGCCATATTGCGTTCCAGGATTTCTCTCGAAGTACGCAATAGACTGCGGCTTACAATGGAGAGGGCCATGTTAATTGTTGTTGTTTTCGCTGGTATTTTGATATCGATGCCAACTTAACGGTAAAATTGAGCAGTTACACTCTCTTTGTCTTTCGTGGTGTACTTGTTGTTTTCTTTTTTGTTGTCCCTGTATCAGGCAAGCGAAAAAAAATGTGCAAGCTGACGGCGTTGCTTTGCTGCAGGTATTGTTGTTATTTTTAAGTTCACTGTTGCAGTTGCAGCGCGCATTTAACAACCGGTTTTGAAGTCACAGACACACACAGTCTTTTGAAAGTATAAATAAAGTTGCAGTTTTGTTTGCTTTTGCGTATTACACTTTTCTGCTCCTCTTCAACTTCTTGTTCGTCTTCCTCTTTTTCTTGAACTTCTTCGATTTCTTTCCGTTCAACACGACCGTTCGCTGGCGCGTTCAAATTCGTTTTGACAGTGGCTGTTGCGGCGAAAAGAAATGAAAACAACGGCGACGGCGACGCTGTACCAGAAGCGGCAAAGGCAGCAGTGCTGCTTTGGGTGTATGTGTGTTTGCGTGTGAGAGGGTGATGTGCGGTAGTGTGTGCGTGTATGTAAAATGGGGAGTGTGAGCATAGAAGGGCCGCGGCGATGTTACCAGAAAAACAACACACATACAGACACACATATAAGGCAGCAGAAATATTGAAAGCCACCGTCAACAGATGTTATAGGCCGGTCAGTGACTATCAAATCGTTACACATCTTGTGTTTAACTATATCACAAATGTATGTTTGAATGTTTTAAGCAATTGAATAAAGAGAAATTTAACTAATGCATTAATTTATGTCCATATGTATGTATGTATGTATGCTCGCATGCACTTAAATTTACGGTAGTTTGTATGCTTATTGATAAAGTACACGAAAACTTACATATTTAGGTCGGTGTGACAGACTGTTTGATGAGTGAACGGGTCAGACATACGCATATAGTACATACATACATATACTTATAAATGTTTATATATATTTTTACACACGCTGTACATACATACATATGTATATATGTAGCGCCAGCGGCCGAACGCTCGAGCGAGTTTTCTGTTTTTGTTCTACTTCTACTTCATTGCTTCACTCACACATACGTGACTATTTACCGCACGCACTATGTGTGTGCACACATTCGTGTATGTTTGCATTTGTTGGTGTTATATAATTGGTCTTGCCCAAATAAATTTCGCGTTTTTTACTCACTCCACCTGCAGGATAAACAACAACAACAAAAGAAGAAATAAACAAGAGAAGTAAAGGGACGCGGACGAGTAAGAAGATGAATTCACAACAATTAACAGCTGTAGTGCATCAGCTGTTATGCATACAAATCCGTAATTGACTGTTCATGCTATAAATGTATACATATATTGTATGTATGTATTGTATATGTACATATGTATTTGCTTTGCCTAACTAGCAAATGTGCAACAAGTTACAAGTTGGCTTAGACTGGAACAATAGACAGCCCCCAGCTGCGCCATTTATGCTTTGTTGTTGTTTTGCGGGAGTGCAATGCACTCTGGCTTCATTCAAAATGTTAGTGTATCTCTTCGCTGTGTGTGTGTGTATGTGTGTGTCTGCATGTGAACGTGTACAAGAACAACGCGCGCATCGGCATCGGCTGACTTCCAAATCGTCACGTAACGTTTTAAGCGCCGCCGAATGCAAGCAATTTACATGAAACAACAACGGGTTAAGGAGAATGCTTTAGTTACCTTGTAATATGCATGTCTGCCTATTATGTATGTATGTATGTGTAAACGTTTATTTATATTATACATATATTCAATACTCTCACCGACCTGACTACACGTCGCTGCTTACGTTAAGCTTGGTATGCTGAGAAAACTTCGATTACATGCTAGAAGGTTTTATATTCGCGAATCACTTAACTTTTTTTTCAAATATAATTTTTTTGCAATAGTTGTCAATAAGATTTATAGGATTTTAATAAGTTCTGAAAGACATTTACATAAATGGTTAACTGAAATTTGTTCACATTTTCGTGATCAGCATAATTGCCTTTGCGTCACAGGCGTATGCCTGGAGTTGCCAAAAAAAATGCGTAATTTATAAACCACGTCTGCATGTTAAGTAAATGTAGATGAAAATAAAAGATGGCGGGTGTAATAAGTGTATGTGTTTTCATGTATTTACATATGTATGTATATATGTATAGATGTACGTCTGATAGATCTGCGACCGGCTTATTAAATAAATGTATGTGTATGCTTATTTATATGAGCTTACACATAAATACATACGCTTGTATGTTTGTATTTTTTATATGTAATTGTAGTTGTAATTGTAATCGCTTTTTTCTCGTCGTTGAAGCATGGCGGGAATCTGAAAACATACATACATACACACATGGCTATGTATTTGTGTATGTGTATACATTTTAAAAGTTCAGCTTCTGTTTTTCGTTTTGATTTGACATCTGTTGCTGTTGTTTTTTGTGGTGTTGGTTTTTTTTGCGCTGCTTAAGTATTTGGCGCTTTTGTCAAGGTTTTCTTTTTTCGTCTGTTCGAGATTTCCGCAACGCCATTTAACTTTTGGCGTACGTGTTGCGCCTCATTGTCGGCCGCCGGCTCCACAACAACAACAACAACAACAACAAATGAGAGTTTTTGATACTGGTATTTTCAATTTCATTAATGGTGCGCTCTGCATTCGCAGAGAGCGCACAGATATGCAACATGAGAGTGCGCTGCTGTTTTTGTATGCGGATTTTGGCACGTCAGCACCGTTACGCGAGAGCAAGAGGCTGGCGAAGTGGGGATAATATTTATTTTTTTTGTAACTGTCGCTTTACGTCTGGTATAAGAATAAAATGCCATCAAATTAAGTGTGTTGCGTATGTGTGTGTGAGTGCATGTGAATGCATGTTTGTCTCTGAGCGTGTGTGTGGTGGCACTGCCAGCAGAGCCTACGTGCGGCATGCAACGTATCCTTTTTGTTGTCGTAGGTTCAAGTCGCTGCGATTAAAGGCAAACTACTAATCAATTAGAAGCATGTAAATGTGTGTGTGTGTGTGCTTGCGTGCATTTATTTGTAAATATATGTATGTACATATTTACAGTAATTCATGGACAGCCAAAATCTGACGCCTTATCAGCGACCTGCTTTTGCTATTTTTCATTTATTATTTTTTTATTGTTACAATTGATAAAAAAAAAGAAGCAAAAACAACAGCAACGGACTTTTCGTCCATCATTAATTTGAAAGTGCGGTCGCTTTGTGTGTAAAGATTAGACCGAAAAGTAAACTAAAATTAACGAGGGAATTTTCAGAAGTTCTTGCCTCTCATTCAAACACGTGCTGTGGAAAGTTCTCAAATGTTCTAGTGGGCTTTTTAAGACTTCTTAAAGATGTGTAGAAATATATTACAATGCTTTATATTTTTATAAATATTTATCATGCCTCATTTTAGATGCGACAGTTAATATGTGCATGTATTAATAACATTATTATATGTATGTATGTATACCTTTATAGAAACTTAAAACATTTAGAAGCTTTTAAAGCGCCCCTCGGCGAAAAAGTCGCAAACAGATTTGGAAATAGCTTCGACGAATTGGGTAAATAAGAAGCCAAACTGGTAAACAAAGTTTTTAATTTATTTGTATCGGTTTTATTTTTTAATTTTGTTTGCGCCTGTATTATGCCGTCCGCTTTATGTTGCCAAAGTTCAAGATTTGTTTTCCGCAGCGATCCAAGTCCACGTTTTAAGCGAAATAAATTTTAAATAATTTGCTAATGAATTAATAGAACTTAAAGCTGAGCGCTTAACAATAACAGTTATGCAAAGATCGATTGGCCTTGCAGAGCAACAAAACAACAAATCAAAACATTTCAAATACATAAACGAATAACAGCAAAAAGCGCTGCACAATATAAAAGTCATACAAACATACATACATACAACCCGTACATGTATTTGTGTCTGTCTCTCTCTTTCTTTGTATGTGTGTTAGTGGTATTACTTCAGCTGTAATCCACACCTAAAGGGCGCATCATGGCAGCCCTGATAGACAGCGCTGTTTGGTCCCCACAGTAAATACTTGATGAGATGAACTGTATATATTACATTCATATATAAAACTAGCAGATTAATATATTTGCAATTAACTATCACTGCAACGAAATATACAATAGCATAAGCATATCAAATATATAAGCTGATCGTGTCGAAAGCTTCAATTGAAGTTTTAATTATGCTTTATGTAGAGCATTCACTGTGCCATGTGTGTCGATTACCCCTTCCTCTCATTGGTCAAGTGCTAAGTGGTAAACAGCAACTCGACGTTCCGCTGGCCCTTCGGCAGCACTTTTGTAATTTTTAGGTGCAAATACGTTTTGCTTTATCTCTTAACGAAAATAAGGGTAATTTGTAACTTCGGCGACGTTGAAGCCGGCACGTTAGCCAAAAAACATTGTGCGTAAACAAAATTGTAAAAAATTAAAAACAAACAAAATAAACAACAATAACAAAGCGCCACAACCTTAAAGAACTTATCACATTACAGTTTTGGAGCCATTTAGAAAAATCAATATGTTGTAAGAGGCCGTTTGTAAGCGGACAGGTGACATAACAACATTACACATAATGAAAACAATAAATTCGCTGTTGCCTGCTAAAAGAACATTGAGTTAGTTTTTTAAATTTGCGCGCCTAAGTCAGGGCTGCATTGGGAAATTCTGCAACAGCTGATACGTGAATGTTGCTAACACTTCGATATATTATATTCCGAATAGACAAAAATATCTATGAGCACTGCTGCCAATAATTTAACTTAAATAAAAATAACAGAGTTTTTCAAATTTTGTTATTTTTTATTTAAATTACAATATATGATAATTAACCTCAACAAAAATTAAATCGCATGGACGCATCGATACAATACCAACTTACGCACTTATCGCAAACCGATATTTAACAATCGATAGTCATTCAGGTGTATCGACAGGCCGTCTGTCAGAAAAAAAGAAAAGATTGCAACAGCAACGGAATAGATTTATTGATTTTAATATTCAAGTTTATAAAACAGCTCAAGAGCTTAAATTCAATTAAAACAATTTGGCAAAATGGAGGCGCTGGTCAACTACAGCAGCGAGGATGAACACGAGGAGGACTCCAGCAACGAGATAAGGGTAAATACACCACACAAAATATTAGGAAAAAAAAAAGCCAAATGTCAGAGTATTTTTTTTGTGTATACATTTTGCCGAGGCGTGCATGTCTCTATGTATATATATATATATATATATATGTGTGTGTGTGTGCGTGTGTGTGCATGTATTTGTTGTATGCTTGTATGTTTTATGAATATCTATATATATAATAAGCCGAAAACTGTGTTGAAATATGTACGTATGGCGGGCAATCCACAACACTAACTAAAATCAAATCAAAACTCTCCCGCCCTGCTCCCCCCAACCCGACTCTATTATTGTAGTTGTGCCTAGTGCTTTAGTTAAATAATGCGAATTTGCTGTTTCTGAATAGTTGAACCATTCCTCTAGGCACCACCACCACCGCCATCAGCAGCTGCTACCCAAAAGCGTAGCTCGACACCCGCATATGCATCAGCTGCTACATCAGCTCCGGCCCCATCAATGGAGGCAACAAAAGCAGCAGTTAATAAAGCTCCCTCTTCATCATCATCGTCATCTGCAATGATTGCCGCAAAGCAACAGACGGCTAAAAACGACCGCCAGTTGCGACGCCATCGCCGACGTTCGACCAGCAACAGCGGCAGCGACAGCAGCGTCGACGCCGACAGCAGCAGCAAAGACAAATCGAAGAAAGGTCTGGCAACGCTGTCGTCAACAGTAGCAACAACAACATCCTCCAAGACAGCTAAAGAGCATCAAGCGGCTGCCAGCGGCCGCCACAGTCATCATCATCATCGTCATCGCCATCACAGGAGTCGCAGCAGCCGCCATAAGAACAGCAGCAACAACGACGAGGTAAACTTTTGTTTTCATTGCCATAGATTAATGTAGTTCCAAATTTGCCTCATATAAATATTTAAGATGTAAATATTTGAAATAACATGGAATTATGGAATTGGAACAGTTAAGCTAATCTAATTTAGCAGCAAGTTAGTAATGTACAGTGAAAGATGCCTGGGGCGAACAGATAAGAAAGTTATATACTATAACTGAATAATACGAGTTTTTATCTCTCAATGCAAGAAATTCCAACTAAAACTATAGATTCTTCAGATGTTTTGTTTTACCTTATCAAAAGATAATATTATAAATACTTATGTTTAAAATGTGCAAGATTGTCGTAGTCCTCAAGTCATCAGATATAGGATTCTCGAACCCTACTGATGTCGACAGTTGCAAATCAAGGGGAAAAAATGTATACATTATAAAAAATCAAATGCTTTGAAAATTTACAAATGTCATAATGACAGTTGTTAGCCATTTGATATATTTATATGCTTCTATATATACATATATATATCTGAATCTGTTTGCCCACATCACTAAATCCAGTTCAAGTTTTTTGGCTCAGTTAAAGGTTTTTTAAAGTTGGCTTTATCATAAAGTTTTCATAATCAAACATATTCTTTAGAAAGTGAAACATTTGAACCTCTTTAAACTGATTTAGACGACTTCGCTTAGCCAATATTGTGAGATGAGAACTGATTATCTTAAGAAATTTCACTAATTATTCATTACAACTGATGCCATGAAGTATAAAACTTGGAAAAATTAACAAAAATTAGTTGGGACTGAAGTTTACCTGAGTCTTAACAGCATAAAGTTTTCATAATCGAAAAACTTCTTTAGAATGTGAAGGATTTGAACCTAAAAACTGATTTGATTATACGAACTGACTTCCTTTAAAAATATCTCTACTTATTTTTTCATTAAAAATGATACCACAAAGTATAAAAGTTGAATAAAAGTTCAAGAATTAGACGGAAATTCAATTTACCTGAGTCTTAATAGCATAAAGTTTTCATAAAAAAAACTTCTTTAGAATGTGAAGCATTTGAACCTCTTTCCGCCTTTGTCTTATCTTAAAAATTTCTCTACTTTTTTATTCATTGAGAGTTTTAAGTATTTATGTGAGGCACATAGACATAGTTAAGTTGTTGCAATTGTTTTTCATTTACATAAATTGTGTTAAGTGCATAGAATATCCTTTTTATTTATGTAAGCACATTATATATTTATGTATTTTAGTAGCAAAGAGTTTTAATTTGTGCCCACTTTCGAATACGAATCTAAGAACTTGTTTTCCTTCCTTGTCTGATGTCAAATTTATTTGTCCGCTTCCCCAAATTCCCTCTATCCTATATGTGTGTGTGTGTGAATCTCTAGTTTTTGATTGGTGTTGGAGTCGAGGTTGTTGTTGTACCAACTCTATTTAGTATCTATATATGTTTCCAATCTCCAATTCCAATTTCTATTCGTATTTTCTTTTATAATACATATATATTTAAGATTAAACCTTTATATTTATATATGACTAAAATATACCATTTTATTATTGTTATTATTATGTAAACAAAAAAAAAACCAAAAAAGAACAATTAAAAAAAAAACAAAACAAAATGATAGTCTCGACCAGGACCTGGACTTGAACATAGCTCAAAGAAACTAAAAAAAAAATATATGCATTAGCTTACTGTTAACTGTAAACGAACTGCGACCGTTAAAACGACAACTGATAACCGATAACCGATAAACGATAAACGATAAACGATAACAGATAAACCGTGATCGTGACTGTTTTAGAGTTATTAGAGTTGTTCCAACGCGCCCAACAGGGTTTGTGTCCCACTCCTTTAACTCCTTGAACACACACTCGACCAAGAGCGCAAGAAGATCGAGACGCATCCAATGTGAGTATTGCAACAAATAAATAATAACAAATCCATACAAATACTTAGCATTTAACCCGCACCTCTATCAACGGTGCGAGTCGACGGCCGAGCGAAAATTCCAACAAAAATTCTTTTCCAGCACAAAAAGCAAGCACAAGAACATCAGAGTCCCAGATCAGGAGCAGAGGCTGCAGCAACTTGTTTGGGTTCCTTGTTAACAACAGCGACTTTTCAACCAATTTGTTTTTCGTTTCATTCTGTTTTCTGTTATAAAAACGAAATTTCATCTTAAAGTTAAAACTCGATTTAGCTAAGACTGCCTCTTGCCTTTTGTTATTAATTAAAATATCTGCTGCCTGCGTCTTTTCGTTGCAGGATGCGCGTGGCAGACAGCGCGACTCGGAGCGCAGCAGGGAGAAGGACAGGGACAAGGAGCGAGACAAGGACTACAGCAAGGTAAGCATCAGCTATCTCTTTCCAATCCATGAGTCTATAATGAGTGCTGCTATCTCCCTCTTCTCTGATTTTGCAACGACATTGACACAGAGCGAACGCCATCATCGCACCAAAGAGAGCGACCACAAGCGCGAGCGCGAACGGGAGCGTGAGGAGCGCCGCCATGGCAGCGGCGGCGGACGGGACAGGAACAGAGATCGGACTGGCTCGCGCCATCAAGCCAAAGAGACGCGCCACAGCGACAACTCGCGCAACTACAATTCATCATCCTCCACATCGTTGACGTACAAATCTCAGCCGCAGCAGCAGCAGCCGCGGCGCTCCAACGACGAACGCAGCCGTCGTCGATCTTCTCGCTCCCGTTCGAGGTCTCGCTCCCGCACACGCACGCCCATCGGGACGCCCAGCAGTCACCGGCGTCACGCGACTTCGCAGTCGGCACGTAAATATCGCAGACGCGACTCGCACGATTCCAGCAGTCGTTCCCGATCGCCACCTGCTCGAAAGTCCAGCGAGCCGCAACTGAGAGCCGGTTATCCTTCGTCGGGGCTGCTCGGCAAGCCGCAGTGCAAGTCATACACAGCAGGTGGCTCGGCGGCAGCAGCAGCAGCGGCAGCTGCTCTGACGGCCACAATGACCCCAGCTGGCTGTGTTCCGGGTGGCGGACTGCTGCCCACGCCCAACTACGCCCCCAAAATACCATCGTTAATGTCGCTGGAGCTGAATACGCCGCCCAGCGGCCTAGTCGAGCCGCAGCCGGCGACTGTGCAGCTGCCCAAGTACTATAATCCTGGCATCATCAATGTCAATCGCTATGCCGAGCAGCAGCAGAAACGGAAGCTGCTATGGGGCTCCAAGAAGAACGAGGATTCGGCCAACAAGTGGGGCAATGCGCATTTCTCTCAAGACTCCGATGGCAAGGTCGCCTCCAAGTTTATGCGGCTCATGGGCATCAAGAACGCCAACAGCAATGCAAATCCCAGCAGTAACATAAACAACAACAGCAGCACCACCACCACCACCAGCACCACCAACAGCAGCAGCAGCAACAACAATAATAACAATAACAAAAGTAACCACAACAATGGCAAGAACATAGGCGCCACGGCAAATGCAACGGATGCAACATCTCAGCCGACCTGCAGCAACAACAACAGCAGCAGCAATGGCGGCGGAGCACCTGTGCCAGCCGACGTGCAGCTGCGCCAGCGCATGTTCTCCAACATGGAGCAGCAGTACGAGGTGGCACGCGCCGCCACCCACACGATGCGGGGCGTCGGCCTCGGCTTTGGCTCGCAGCCGCGCAGCTTTTAAAGCGTCCAGTGGAGAGGCTGTAAATAGAACAAAAGTCCTTAAATCACCGTCACCTACAACTGTTCTAAAATATATCTGTTCGCAATATTTATTTGTTTTAACAAATTAACTCTTCAATTATATTTTCTATTTTTTTTGATTATTATTTTTTTGATTATTTCAAATAAATTTGCGAGAAAAAGTTCCAATTGAAGTGTAAATCGTTTTTTTTTCTTCCCAAAATCAAAGTTATGGATGTATATATATAGATATATCCCATGGAGATAAGAATTAAGAATTAAAAGAATTCTGGGTTATATATAAATCTACTTTTATTTACTTCTTAGCTTATGAATACCTAGTCTACATATATATATAATATAATTATATACCCCTGCAGAGAATTAGATAACTCAGAGAGCTAAGGATTAGTCAGATATTGCGATTAAGGATTTGAAATAAATACTGGCATATGGATCTCTAAGTGACTCAGTCTTTCTTAAAGACTTTACTTATTGCACCTATTTTTGAAGAGAAGCTGAGTGTATTCAATATTTAGATATGGAAAGTCTGCAAGGGCATTCAGACTTCGGCGCTCCGAAGATATGCTTAAATGTAACAAAATGCAATCTCTTTTTTTTACGTGCGCATACAAAATAGAGCTTTGTTTCTTTGACTTGAGTCTCTAATAATATATATATATATATATATATATATATACTCCGATATACATATTGTCGTAGGTGGTAATACTAAAGCTAGCTTGGTCCTTCGTTACAAACCAATTGCAGACTTTTACAAAGATAGACAGCTAAAAGATGGTCATAAAACTAATATTCATTTACAATCTTAAATTTTGATACGATTTGAGTTTCTTCTTCTTTTAAATATGCAAAAGGCAAAGACGAAAAAGAGTCTGCTACAGGCTACAAATATTTGATAAACAATAATTGGAAACAGCTGTTCCATGGTTCGACTGGCCAAATATATGACTAAGTGGGTGGAGCTGGCAGTGCTTATGCTGCCCAGCGTGACTTTTGCAACTCGATTTGTCCCTCCAGCGTCTTGGCCAAGTAGATGACCAGCAGTTGGACGAGTGCCACGCCCAAGGCAATGCCCGCAATGGTATAGAGATTCCGCTCCGACCAGACGCGCACGACCTCAATGCAGCCGCTGGTCCAGATCAGTTTGCTGGCGGCCGCCACGGAATGCACCTGGACGCCATAGCCGCACATGATGTTGACCAGGCCCGTGCTGATGTCCGTGGCATTGATGCAACAGCTGTAGGGCACTCCGCACTTCTCCACCGACGGCGACGAGCAGTTGAAGTACTCGTTCTTGCTCCAATCCTGGTAGCCGGCGTTGCTCAGCCCACAGCACTGGAACTCCTGCTGGGCGAAATCGATGAAATTCTGCAAGTCCGGATCGTCGCGATACGAGTGGATGATCTTGTCCGTAAACTGATCCTCCAGAAAGGAGTTCATGTTTTGGGGAAACACAAAGCAAATGATGGCTGCAAGTAAACATTCACAGAAGAGGTTATAGCTATTGAGGCTATGTATTCCATTGACCCACCTATAGCCATTTCCATGAGGAAGAAGATCAGCAGGCAGAGCGAGTAGAATTTGAGCAGGCAAGTGTTTTCTCGCAGTGCACCCAGGCAGCCGGCAAAGCTGACCACAAATATTACAATGCCGGTGATGATCATCACCAGGGATATGTTGAGTATGACATCGTAAATGTTCTCCAGCTTCACCCAACCGTTCGACTCCTCCCACTTAATTTTAAAGGCGTAGACGCCGATGCTCAAGAGCAGGCCGCCAAACAGCCAGAACATAAAGTTCAACAGAAATATCATGTACTTCACGCAGGAGCTGACGAACGTAAAGTGATGCGGATACGAGATACGCTGATGCATGTCGCGCACCTCAATGCCATAGTAGCCGCCGTTGACCCCGCCCCCACCGCCGCCGCCTCCGCTGCCACCACCATGGTATCTATAGTTGCTCATTGTTTGTTGTGTCTGGCTGGCTGGTGCACACTTATTTTACACAGACATATTTACGCAATATATTATATTGTTAAACACATGATTGTTCGATTCGCTTGCTTTCTTATTTATTAGCTTACGTTTTATTACATTGTGTATTATTGAAACGACGACAAATGCGTTGGGCTTACACACAAATCACAAAAACTGAGTATTTACTTATCGATATATCGATAAGTTTTCAAGTTAAAGGCGAACTGTTGCCGATGGGCTGCACTTAATTCAAATAATCTTTATTGAACGAAATTGAAGTTAACATCACAATATTATTTTAATATAAAATTTTTTATTTCCAATGGGTTTTTAGTTATGTTTTCGTTTAATAATGCATGCGATAACAAAAAATGCTTAGTTCAGTCTGGAACTAGTTCACATAAGAATCCCAGTATTTTCTGCAGATATGCACGTGAATGATTCAGCGCGCCGCTTTTAGGCTCTTAGTCGCTTGCAAGTTGTTAACAACTGATAATGCTCGCCGCTGCTGCCGTTCAAAGTTTGAACTTCACACCATGCAAATCCGGCAATAGCCATTATCGCCGATAAGCAAACCAATTATAGTCTGTAGCATGTGCTACGCTATTTAATAGCCAACACAGTTCGATAACGCACGCAGTCCGAGCAACGGTCGCCGTCATGAATTTCCTGCTGCGCTTCATCATTTTCTGCTTTGACCCGCTTGGCCTGGGCCGTCGGTTCCTAGTCCGTCCGGCGCTTAATCTAACGCTCAATGTCTACGATCGCTTTCGCAGCAAGGCCGACGAGAAGGTGGACACCATACGCGAGCTCGTGCTGCGCCTCGGCCTCATCGCCTTCGCCGTCGTGCTCATCATCTGGCTGGCCGTCTTCTTCTATGCTGCCTTCTACTATGTTTACATGCCGCCCATTTCGCATACGCGCCCCGTGCACATGCAGTTCAAGTGGGTATCTCTTTCTCTCTCGCACGCTCTCTCTGAAATGTGTGTGATTCATTTGATAGAACCTGCCTGGAGACGAGCACGCCGTGCACCTTCCCCCATGCCCACGTCTCGCTGACCAAGAAGCAACAGCTGCTGATGGTGGGTCAAGCGTACAAGGTCATTGTCAATATTGATATGCCGGAATCGCCGCAGAATCTGGAGCTGGGCATGTTTATGGTCTGTGCCGAGATGCGCGACTATGATTCAATGCTGCGCGGGCATTCGTGTCGCTCGGCCATGATGCGATATCGCTCGCCCCTGATCAGGCTGATATCGACGTGGGCGCTGAGTCCGCTCTACGTGCTCGGCTGGAAGGAGGAGTTCCAGAAGGTGCCGGTTGAGATCTTCTCGCGCTACTTGGAGGAGCGCCAGCATCCCATCACCGATGTCTATGTGGAAATCCAGTCGCAGAAGATACAATTCTATACGGTTACGCTGCATATCGAGGCGGATTTTACTGGTCTGCGGTACATCATGTTCAACTGGCCAATCCTCTCGGCCATAGTGGGTAAGTCTCCTGGCACTTAATACAGACTTCCATTGGCTCAACACACTCCTCCACTTGCAGCCATTAGCGCCAATCTTTTCTTCATATTGGTCGTCTTCCTGCTCAGCTGGTATCACTGGTCGGATGCCACCTGGCTGCACAATCTGCAAATCAGATACGCCCGGCTCACCAACCAGCTGCAAAAGAAGGCCAGCAGCGTGATCCTCTCCAGCTCGAGCAGCTTGCGCGACGACGATGAGCTGAGCTTCATGGACGAGAAGTACGAGATTGCCGAGCTGGGCTCCAACGGCGACGAGCTGCAGCTGGACAAGACCAGCGACAAGACATCGGACACCTCCGATGCCCAGACGATGCGTCAGCGCAAAGTCAAGGAGAAGGCCTAGTGGAAGGGCCAATCCAAGCATTCGATGGCCTTTGGCCATCCCAAAATGCCAAAGACTAGTAGGCTTAGGATTAATGTAGTTTTTCTGCTGCGACGAATTTTTTATTGAAGTATTGCTCTACTCTTAATGCAAAATAAATATGAAAGATAACTATTTATAAAAAAATATCATGTAAAATCTTATAAGAAATAACTAACTTTGTTATTTAGGACATCTAGAAGTTTTAGAAAAGTCAGATATAGTCCGCTGTCTGTCCCAACATATGTATATATTATAAAGAAAAGAGAATAGAAGAAATTGTATATATGTATGTCACAGCCTAAAGTATATACAGTCGTGTCTGGGTATAGTTTTTTATACCCCGAACCCATTGAAAATGGGATTTCAGGGTATAATAGTTGCGTGACAGGCAGCAGGAGGCGTGGCAGACCCCATAAAGTATATATATACTTGATCAGGACGACGAGCTGAATCGATCTGTTCGTCCGTCCGACCGTTCGTCTGTCCGTCCGATCTCGTAATCCACAAAAGCTTTAGATTTGAAATTTGGTAATATATATTATTGTATACCATACGCAGTAGAAGTTTATTATTTTTATCGATAACTCTTACTGCCCCAAAACTGAAAGAAAAGTATTTCAATATCAATTCGCCAATTCCTTCAATAAGCATATTTTTATATTTTCTTACTAATTTATTTTAATAATCTCTTGAATTTACATTCACAAAGTATATTTTGAGTTTTTAAGCAAAAACTTTAACCTTGCGATCATTAGTTCCCTATATCCAGACAATGCTGTATATATATATTCTCAAGTTGTATCAAAAGTCCTCTAGTTATAGATAAATCTGTGCCATCATCGAACTTTTTATAAGCTAGCTCTATGTATCAGACACTATGCATATTATATAAATACAGTCGAATCTCGAAATCGAAAACCTCAATAATTCTTAAAAAATGCTGTCCCCTCGAAAGGAATTCGTTCGAATTCCTGTTCGATAAATCGAATTCCTGTGTAATTCGTAAATAATGTGATCACCTTGAAATTTCGAATTATCGGGATTCGAATGTATACATACAGCGGTGTTCACAAAAATAGCAGTGCAGTAGATGCTAACAGAGATTCTAATATTTCTTGCATATTCCTTCATATAGATTCAACTCTTGGACTTTGCTTTTGTAAAATGGAATATAGACATAAGAAAAATGAAAAAGTCTCGTTAGATTTGCTTCGTTATGGTTCGTTTTTCATACTTTTGTGCTTATGCACATGAATTTCGCTGTTCACAAAAATAGCAGTCTTTGATTTAATTGCGCCAAAAGTGAAGAAAAAGTTGACAAATTACATATAACATATAACATTTTCTGGAAATACGTGGCAGAAAATTCCATGGATAGATGTGGGAATATAGAAAACGCGAAAAGAGTTCTCGATAACATAATTAAAATACAAATAATAAAAAAATAATTAAAATTATCTTAAGAATTTATTTGAAATAATATTTTTGATAAAATTGATTAAAGTTGGTTGGAGTATAAGATAGAAAATTATAAAGATATTTTGTAATAGTTCCAGGTAGCTCATGCTGTATTAAAAATGGGACTTGATTGCAATAAGAGTCAAAGAAAATAGAAAGAAAACTCATTTTTTTATGTTTAATTAGGATTGATATAATTTTTTGCTCAGTCAGACTATCAATAAATGACAAACTTTAATATGAAAAAAAAATACATGTGTATACATATATAGTATATAGATATAGATATAATTAGCATAGTTGAAGCATTATTTGTCGCTTGACTTTTCTTCCTCCGGCTCCGATTCCGAGGACCATATCGATTCGATAGGCTCGGGCGAATCGGGTTTGTCAGCTGGAGTCGCCTCAGTGGACTCCGCTGTGGCAGCATTATCTTTACTGTTAGACAGCAGAACGTCGCTAAAGATGATATCCAATAGCAAATAGCCAACTTGCTGGGCAGGAAAGTCAACGAGGAAGGCGACGACCAGACCGAAGCACACAATGCAGGCCAGCTCCTGAAGGCTTAGCTGCATCAAGAAAATATGTGAATATATAGTGAATATATATGTATGTATATAGTAGAGATGTCATTTACCAAATCGGAGACTTGAAATTGATGTGGCTCCTTCACGCTTGCCGTGTTCCACAGCACGACCACATAGGTGGCCAGATGCAGTGGAATTTGGATTCTCGAGAGGATCAGCACGGGTCGTGCAATATTTGGATAACGTTCGACCACACTCCTGTCCAGTGGCGCCATCAGCAGGGCCCAGCAGATGCCCAGGCCCAGGATCAGCGGACTCCAGGCCAGATAGGCAGCCGCCTCAGTTGACCTATAGACATATTTGCTGCGCATGCCCGCCGCAGCGGACCAGAAGCACCAGCCGATGCCCAGCATGGCGAGAGTCCAGCCCGCGCGCCTATAGCGCGTTCCGATGCCAAAGGAGCCGGATTCGCTGCGGAAGAGGAGCCCGGCACCGATGCCCAGCAGGTAGGTGGTTGCCCGCGTGATGGGCGAGCTGTATATGAGATTGGCGGTGCGATAGAACTTGCTGATGCTGCAAATGGGAGCCGAATGAAATAGGTGAAAGCCTGGCGGGGATTCGTGTCACCCACCCGATGCCGTGGAACAGCGAAGGCGCCAGATAGTCCCGCTGGGTGCGAGCATAGCGAGCCGCCACGGAGATGGCATGGAACGCGCCGCACAGAAAGAAACCCGCCTCCGGATCCGTAAAGTAAAGCCAAACGACAAGTGCGCCCAGAAAGTACAGCTGCACCTCCAAGGACAACTGGACAGCGCTGGGCGAGCACTGGAAAGATCGAGAGATCGAGAGATCGAGTCAAGATTCCCATTGCAAGATGCCAGCTAGAATACCATTTCCTCCAGATCGATGGTGTTTTGGAGATTGAGCGCGTTGCGCCACATGCTCTCCTCGCAGAGACGCGCATTCTCGCCCACGAGCAGATTCCAGAGCGGGCCGCTGCCCAGGTGGGGCAGTATCCAGGTCTGGAAGCCGAGCACGGCCAGTATGCTGGGCACGTGGCGGCAGGCCTTGGCGCTGACATTGCGCAGGAAGCTGAGCCGACAGGTGAGCTCCATCTCGTGGGAGAGCTGATAGGCCACCAGGAACCCACTCAGCAGGAGCAACAGATCGCTGTGGAGCAAGGGAATGCGATATGCCAGGCCCCAGTAGCCATTCACGGTGCCCACAAAGGCATCCCGATTCGTCAACGGCAAATGTCCGGCCATCATGAACTTCAGATTCACATAGCTGAGGAGCGTGGCCAAGAGCTTGAGCAGATGTATGAGTGGGAAGTCCACATCCGGATTGTCCAAGGACACCAGCTTCTCGAGTGTTCGTTGCGGCGAGAAGGCACTCAAGAGTTTCAAATACAGAGTTTGCTCCTCTTTTGCCTCCGCCTCCTCCGCCTGCTGCTCGCCAGCTTCCTCCTTCTCCTCAGGCTGCTCTGGCTCCTCCTCTGGCTCCTCCTCGACTCTGTTTGCGTCATCTGTTGCTGCTGCTGCTGCTGCTGCTGTTCCATTGGCACTGTGCAGTCGCAACAGCTTGGCGCTAATCCAATCCCAGTGCTCCCAGATGAGGGCCAGCAGACAAGTGGAGCCAAGTACGGCGATGCCTAATCTATGAAACGAACGAAGGATCTTAAGCTTGTGTAATTGGAATTCCAGCCAACTCACATGCCCGTTGCCAGGTAACTGTCTTTGGCCATGAGCTTCGCAAAGCTCTTGCGCTGCCTTGTGCTGCAATGCTCGTCCCTCGCATCGATGTGGAACTCGATGCCCGTGTCGTTATAGGGACGCAGGCTTGTCTCAATAATGCCATGCACCACGTGGGCGGAGCAGGCGTGCGGCAGGCAAATACCCCAGTTGGCGATATTGTAGCGCGGTGCGAAATGCTTCGGCTGAAGCGAAAACATGAAAACATTCCTAAAATTCCAATTGAAATGATGCGAAAAATATTTATGAGACGCACATTCTTCAGGTGTCCGTGCCAGAGGCCGCGTCCATGCAGCAGCTGCAGCGGCTCCTTCCAGCTGCTCACCGTCGAGCGCATCTCAATCTGGGCCAAACAGTATTTGCCATGCACCCGTATCGGCTGCTTCCCTTCACCCTTCACCGCTGTCGACACCTTGGTGCATTGGTCAAAGTCTCCCAGCTGGTTGATGTTGCCCCGCAGCAGCCCGGCGCCAATCTTGCCCGTGGCATCCAGCACTGAAGGAGAGAAAGAGAGAGAGAGAGATATATTTGTATGTTGACAGAGCTGCTCGTTCTTACTCTGCAGGGTCCAGAGCTTGTGGGCTCGCAGCTGGCGATGCAGTAGCTCCAGCTGCTGGTGGCACTCGCCGCTCCGCGCCTGAGATACGTTCCCAATGAAGGCGGGCAGTGAGTGTATTAGGAGCTCCACGTACTCCTCCTTGCTCTTGGACTGCTGCTGGCGCGTCTGTGCGCTGCTGGCATCCTGGCTGCTCCGGCTGCGCTCGCGCTGGCGCGTGGCAGCTCGCGCCGGCTCTGGGAAGATGCTGTTGAAGGGCCAGCGCTTCAGATAGGTGAACCAATCGATGTCGCTTTTCACCGATTTCGTCTTTTCCTTTTCCTTTTTGCCAGCTGGAGCTGCATCGCCACTTGGCTCAATCAGCCAGTGCAGCCAGCTGAGTATGTTCGGATACTGTGTGTCCTCTTTCTCGATTGGCTTCTCCTCGGCGTCGCTCATAAATCTGTCCCAAAGGCGACTGAGCAGCGATGGTGTGTCCTCGTCATTGTCATTATCATTGTCATTGTCATTGTCATCGGCATCATTTTCAAGCGATGATCTGTCCTCTCTTCGCCGTTCTCTTTTATCATTCTTCGACACATCATTATCATTATCATTATCATTATCATCGTCATTATCATTATCATTGTCATTGTCATTGTCATTGTCATTATCATTATCATTGTCATCATCATCTTCGTTATCATTATCCTCATCGTCATCATCATCATTAGCATTATTATCATCATCATCATCATCATCGTCGTCGTCAGTTCGCTGTATCTTATGGAATTTGAACTTAGCCCGTCTCGGCGCCGCCTTGCGACCCGTGCCCAGTGCCTCAGTTGCTTGGGCACAGGCAGCCGCATCATCTGAACCCTTGCACAGGTCACGGCTCACCTCTTGTGTGCCCAGCGGCAACAATATGCTGACGAATAGTATTGCCAGCCAAAAGACATGATTTGTGCATTGGCTGCGAACCATTTTTTATTTATAACAAATATATATATATATATATAAATTATTTTATAATCCTGCAGAGATCGATTCGTATTCGTTTCGTTGCTTTTGTCGCGCTATTGTTTTTTGTGGCTTTCGAATAGTTTACACAACCTTTTCACACAGACTAATTGTGCCCATAGAATATGCACCCAGATGAAAATAATTTTTATGCATATGCATATGGTGAGGACCATGCTCTCAGCCCAGAGTACGAGTGGCTGCACTAGCTCCGGGCCTCAATGCTATTAATAAATGCCAGCAAAAAAAAAAAGAAAGAAAAAACAAACACAAAACGCATTCGCATTCGCATTCGCATTGCTACAAATACTCAAATAATTTTTTACTCACTTCTAAATAGACCCTATCAGCGTACTCATAAAAAATACAAAAATGTAAATTATCATTGGCGAATTCACCAAGCGTCGCATCGAACATACCCTCGATTTGAAAAAAAAGTCAATAGCAGAAACAATTTTTGGCTTAGATAAGAAAATTAGATAGCACAATTAATATTAATACTAATAATTTTCTTTTTGTGGGTGAGGCTAAGTGCTTTAAGCACCATTTTTGTTGTTGCTAGTTACCGTCCTCTCTCTTGGGCTGTTTCCCACCTTTAACCTTAAAGGTGGGGACCATATATGTGCTCTTTATCTCTTGACCTACAATTCCTGTTAGGTCAGTTCTTTCTGCTGTCCACCTAAAAGTGTGCTCCAGGATTCAGCTGGTTTGGGTACTTTTCCCCACTTTAGAAAATACCCTTGCCTATGTCATCTTACGCACTTCTCATTCCAACAATTTTCCGTTGAAGACAGTACTCTGATTTCGGACGTCCTTCGTCGACATACCTATACTTAAAGCTGTCCTTCCTTAAACCGATTTCATAGGTTTCCGTCTTCCGTTTTCCTTTAAAGACAGTACTCTGATTTCGGACGTCCTTCGTCGACATACCTATCCTTAAGGCTGTCCTTCCTTGAACCGACTACATAGGTTTTCGTCTTCCGTCTTCCTATGGCATTTAAGATATCCGCCCACACTACACTAGCATATAGTAGAGTTGCGCTCGTTGCTTTCACTAGCAGCCTTCGCTTTCCTGGACTTAGTCTGTCAACATTTGGCATAGGCGATAGCCCTTTTTATTTATTGTCTAGTCTAAATAGTTATTCTTCGATAGTTATTCCTATACTCGTAGTAGCTCCGCTTACTCGCAACTCTATGTGGGATTTGTAAGAAAGAATTTCGCTTTTATGTATTCCAATCCTCTGGAGCTAAGCCATATTTGAGCAGCTCAGATCTTGGGTAAGTCTACGTTGAGTCTCTAGGGAATTTCTTACTCTGAAAAAGAAGAAAAGTCGTAGGATATCGTCATAGCTGATGCTTTAAAAGTCTGGTACTTAGTATAATATTAATGACAATAGTAATTCTTATAATAATAATGAAAGTAATCATAGACTCCATAGAGAAATGTTCTTAAATTTGCTTCTTATTGTCCCATAAGAGATAGAATGATATTTATTTCAGGGACCGTAAATAAAGTTTTCTTTTATATTTTTTAATAAAAAAAATCACTTACAATGGACCTAGGTAAAAATGGTAACCACCAATACATATAATGTTGTTCAATCTCAGCATTTCCGTTGACTTTAAATTTATGATTTCTTAAGATATTCTTCAACGATAATCATTATTTTTGAGTAATTTATATAACTTAAAACATAATTATTATTTTTGATAAAAAAAAAAAAAATTAAAAATAATCAAAATAAAACTAAATTAAATTGTTAAATTGATAAAAAAAAAAAAAAAATTAAAAATAATCAAAATAAAACTAAATTAAATTGTTAAATTTTATTTGCAATCTAGTACAAATTTCGTATTTAGCTAACGTTCGGAATGGAACCCAACATAAATGCCCAGCCAATGCATTAAATGTGTTTTTTTTATAGGGTATCCAGCAGTTGTATTTATTTATTTATACATTTATATATGTGCGCTTTTATTATTTTCCGCTGAGTTTTACTGTTTGCTATTTGGGTATATTATTTTTAACTCAATTGTGTGGTTTCGTGGGGTCTGTTTGATCGCCAATTGTACGGTCTGTCAGTTTTTGTTGTGTCACGTTGCAAAAATGTTGGTATAGTTGCTCCTTTTTTGTGTGTTGTCTTTAGATTCTGGTCGGGAAAATGCTGGCATCTGTCATGTATGCGACTTAGCATAATGAAAGCGTATTTATCTCAATTGAAATGAGAATAATATTCATAGGAACTTTGTTTTTTCTTGTTTCACACTTTATTTCAAAATCAAGAGTAAGAGACTTAAGATAGCTCCACTGTTTTTGTTTTTATATCAAGATACATAAAAGAATTGATGGTAAAGGAACTGATGATGATATGGTAGATCGACAGCTATTCTCTATATCGGATAGTTAGATTTGCCGTTACTTTTGCCATGCACTTGCCACGGTTCCGGCAACTAGATATCTTCGTCCTCGATTATTTGAACATCTTGACTCGTTTTGGCCACAACATTTATGAAAAGGGATTTCAGCAAGGGCGTACAGATCTTGAACGGATAAAACACATCGTTGTTGTTGTGGAGCGTCTCCAATACTTGCGACATGGTATACTCGCTCCTCGACAGCCAAAAACAGGAAATGTGACTGTGAATGGTTCTGCAAGCACATAAGAAACCATTGCGTATACTTAGACAGAGACAGTGAGAGAGGGAAAGAGAGAGAGAGAGAAGAGATATACAATTTACTCACTTGACGATGGCGTGTGGGAAGAAATGTTCGATTACCGAACAGAATTGAAAGTAATTTTTGTTTTTCTCAATGTTTCGATACTTGGACAATTCCGAAAATCGAATATTGTCCTTGTTCACTGATGCACCTCGCCATCCATCTATCTGGATGCGCGCCTTGACCACAATGAACTCCTTGAAGTACTTCGGCTGCAGCTCCTGCCGATCGCCGATGACGCACAGTTTCGCCTGACTAATCATAGCCGATCGGCTGGCCATATCACAGTGCTTCGTATCGGAGGTGGTGAAGAGGACGGCCTGGCCGTGTGAGCACTGCAATCGTATCAAGTTGTAGATGTTCAGCTGGCTGCTCAGATCCAAATACGCAAACGGATCGTCCATCAGTATGACGCCGGCATATCCGATCAGAGCTATGGCCAGGCTCACACGCTTCGCCACGCCGCGGCTGCAATGGGGCAGCAATATGAATCGAGAGCTATATAGATGGAAGATCTTCAGTATGTTCATCGTTTCCTCCAGGGCGTGCGACTTCTTCAGGCCACGTATGATCAGCACGGCCTGAATGTACTCGACCACAGTCAGTGCCTCCTTGATCGTGGCGCCCTGGCCAACATAGCCAATCACCTTGTAGTTCTCATGGGCGCTATACTGATACGATTGCTGCCCAAAGCTGCTGATGCTGCCCGCACTTTGGGGCGTGGCGCCGAGAATCGTCTTCACCAGCACCGTTTTGCCCGAACCATTCAGTCCGACCACAGACATGATTTGAAAGCTGTATATCAAAATCGAAACCAATCAATCATATATCTATATATATATATATATATATATATATGGGTCACGTACCGTTCCACAAACATATTGATATGATTAAGCACTACGTGAGCGCGAAAGAATACGGCCAGATTCTCGATATGCAGCGCCTTGGTTTTCACTAACGGACGCTCCACTGTACGCACACGTATCTTCTCACGAATCCAGGTGTTGACGGACTCATTTTTGTTGTAAAAATGTAAAATGCTTTGGTCAAAGCAGCTGTCTGGACTGCAATAATAATGATAATGACAATGATAATAACAATAATGATAATAATAAACTTACTCGATGTCTTTTTTGATGTCATCGCGCCGTCTGGGCGGCTTTCTTTTTGCCACGTTCAAGCCAAAGCGAATATAGATAATCAGCCAGATTAAGCAGATAGTTTTAAACGTATAAATTGATAACTCAATATATAGTTCCTTTAAGTTTAGTTCAGCTAAAGAACAAAATGTTTTTTTTTATAAATATTTTCTCAACTCATTGGAATACCTTATTTGATAAATGGCATGTTAGACTAGAAGATTCCCTAAAGAGAGTCTAAAAAATGATAACTATCTCTGACATGACTGAGCTAATTTTTATGAAAATTTCAGAAACAATTGAGCTTACATAGTTTATCTATACATAAATATAAGCGTCTGCGCTTGGGCTGCATTCTGGACAACACTATGAGAAATAAATTCTCAAATAACTTTAGTTCTAAATGCAGTTTCTTAATGAACTATTATTGATATCCAAATGTGTGAATGGAGGTGGGTATCCAAAATCGGAAATATTCATAAGCTGTATTTTCATCACATAAATCTACATAGTACATTGTTAAGTCTAAATATCGATTGTTATCGATAATAAAGAGACAGGATGACTTATCGATAAAAATATTAAACTTTTACTAAGAATGCATATTTAAAATTTGAAATCTCTAGCTTTTATGGCTTACGACATCGGACGGACAGACGAACGGACGGGCGGACGAACAGAAAGACTGTGGGACTAGATCGACTCGTCACTCGTCGTCCTGATCAAGTATATATATACTTAATGGGAAGTGCCACGCCTCCTGCTGCGTGTTACATACATTGTCACGCAACTCTTATACTAGATGTATAGATTATGATTATAAAAAATGAATAGAAAAAACTTTATAAAGGAAAAACTATTTACAGGCATTACATAAAAGCTTAGAATAGATACTCTACAGGGAATAAAGTTTAAGGGAATATAAAATAAAAAGTATTTAATATTTAAGATTTAATGGAGTATATAGTTGAAGATATGTAAGTTTGGATACTCACAGCAGCAGTTTGGCTGCAATAGACATTGCTCGAGGAGCACGCTGGTCTTGTAGGTGACATCATCGTTGCATATTTCGGTTACTTCGCAAAAGTTGTGCAGCCGCATCAGATTGTGAAATATGGCATAATTGGGAAACATATTCAGATGCGTTGCAGTTTTATTTGTGGTAAAAGCATCATATTCGTAGGTGGACAAGTGGAAGGCGATGCCCATCGAGTAGAATGCAATCAAGATAATATAGCCCATACGCAGCTCTGTTAGCCAATACGAGATGAGGATATTGATGGACATTATGCAAGCGCCCGACACCAGTATAATGAAGTCAAAGATAACTGCAGTATAGAATGGATAGGATTGATTGATATATCTAATTAAGCCTGTCACTCACAATTGCTGTGCATATTCATCTGCAGAGAGTTGTGAAAAACGAATATGATGCCGTTCAATGGCACCATGGAGGCGGATATCATGAGCACACTATAGATGAAGTAGGCGATGCTTAGTGTGCCAAAGCGCATACCACTGATTAGCTCTAAGCTATTGTAGGCCGCTTCGCGGCTCAGACAGAAGTCCAGCAATGGCAATGGCCAAACGAAACAGAAGCAGAAGCTCAGCATTAAGGCAATAACCCAATCGACGTTATTAAACTTGGCCGACAAAATGACCGCGTGGAATGTCGAGTGGGGCATTAGCTCCAGTGTAACGGATATTCCAGCGCTGGGATCGACAAAGCCGCTGCAAAATATTGATCACTTGATCATTAGCAAAAATTGTATTCAAACAAATATATATATATATATATAGAGAGAGAGAGAGAGAGAGAGTTAGAGCAGAGCGAGCACTCACACGGCCAAAGCGTTCATTACCAGATTTAAGCTAACTGGCGCCGAGTTCATTAGGTTGTTGTTATATAGCGCCTCGACTGCCCGATCTGTGAATATGGCTGCCGTCACGAAGTCGAGATCGGTTATGATGAGGTTCGCTGACATAAAGCTGCTAATGTACTCCAAAGGCTCTTCGTGCGGACCCAATTCGATAATGTGATGATCCCCAGTCGCAAAGTCCAGATAATGTTTGCTAGCGTCTCGCATTGCCTTCAATTCCGCTCGTTGGCCTATCAATGTGATCGTGTGATCGAACAGCTCCAATGTCATTGTCATCGCTGGCAACGGCACCCGGTTCGTGCCCAGATGCGGCATCAGAAGGCACCAAAAACAGAATACGGACGGCAATAGCAGCTGAAAGAGGGGCACAACGCAGCAGCGGGCATCGATTAGCAACCTCTTTCGCACCACCACCAGAACGTGGGTGATGTACTTGCTAACAATGTACAGGCAACTTCCCGTTTTAGTCACGGGTTTCATCTTCTCGATTCTGCGTATGCGATTAGCCAATTTGGGCAAGGTGTTCGACAGCGCTCCAGCGTTCCTTACGTACTTGTGCATCACGGCCCTGAGCAGTATCTGATCCAAGTTGGTTGTCATCAGCTTGAAGCTATCCAAATGCAGTTCATGCATCTTCAAGTTCAATAAATTCATTAATTTATATAATGCCACCATTTCGGAGAGATCTATCGTAAAGACGGCCATATCGCCTATTTTTGATTCGAGCTCCAGGCGGGGTATGTGATGGGCGAAAAACTGATATACTATTCGAAAGTCGCATTGAGCGCCCAGAAAGCAAATCTAAGAGCGAAAAGTTTTATGTGAATATAAAAAATTTTAATAAGATGAATGAATGTATATAAAAGTCTAATGACTTTTAAACTCTAACTCGATATTTTTGAGAATACTTAAAGTATTATTTCTTTTTTCTTTTAAATAATTAATTCTTGGGGATACTTAAAGTGAAAGAAGGCGTATTATAATTATCTTTTTCCCCTACGCTTAAAAGGAAAAGAAGAGCTAATCCATCCATTTATTAAAATCTGTTTGCCTGTGCAACTGGAAAAAATCATCTTGAAGATTGGAACTTTTATTTTGGCAAACTGAATAGCATATAATGGACGCTCATATAAGTTTGTTAATATTTCTTATTTTTCTACTCAGATTGATTTTTTTTATCAATAGTTGGAAGCTAAGAAGATATTCCTATATTATTTTTATACACTGAACTCATTAAATATGAGAAATCATGGTATAATGGTTTTATTTAAAGCAACAGGATGAAGCAGGCGTGGCAGACCCCATAAAGTGTAAATACTTTTGACCAGGATGCCGTGCTGAGTCGATTTAGCTCTGTTCGTCTGTCTATCTGTATGTCCGTCTGTCCGCTTATCCGCCCGTCCGGCCGTCAGCCCATCCGTCTGTCGGACTGTACATCCGTAATTCAGCCTTTTGCACCGTCCGCCTGTCCGTCCGTCTGCGTGTCCGGATGTCTGTCCATCCGTTCGTCCGTCAGCCTCTGTCTGTCTGTCTGTCGGCCCGCCTGTTCGTCTGTCTGTCGGACTGTCCGACTGGCCGCCCGCCCACCTGTTCATCCGTCTGTCGCACTGTCCTTCCGTCCTTCAGCCCATCCGACCGTCCGTCTGTCCGTCCGTCTTTTTCATTCTCTACTTTTTTTGATAATACCAAAATAGAAAAAAGTGATTTCAAGAAAGTGTCTTGTCTGACTTACCAATCGATAGACATTCTTGTCAATGCGCAGCAGATGCTTCTCTTTGCCACAGGCGAACAGCTTGCCACTGACCAAAATGGCAATGCGATCGCCCAGGTTGCTGGCCACGTGCGGATAGTTGGTTGTCATCAGGATGGTGCGATTGACTCGCTCGCGATTTATGAAGACATAAAAGAAGCGACGTTTCTCCGCATCCACGCTCTCCATCGGCCTGTCGAGGAGTACAATTTTCGTGCGTCCGGCAAATGCGCAGAGGACCTGGAGCAGTCTCTTGTGTCCGGTCGTCAGTCCTGTGACGGGCAATGGGGCGAGATCTTCGGCATGAAAAATACTCAAGTAGTCTTTCATATCATTTTGGGCATCCTCAAGCGACAGGCCTCGCAGTCGACTGACATAGGTAATATGCTCGGCGAATGTGAATTCGGTGAAGAAGTTCAGGCTCTGCTGTGATATGCCCACATTCTGGAAAGCCCGACCCGGATGCTTGAGCACGTTGCTGCCCTCGATCAGTATGCTGCCATAGTTCGGCGCCGTACGTCCGCAGGCCATGCTCATTATGGTCGATTTGCCGGCGTCATTATGGCCCAGCAGCACCACCATTTCACTTTCATACACTTGCAAGGAAAAGTTGCGCACCACAAAGGTTTTCGAGTACTTCTTCCAGACTTTTATGAACTCGATGACAATCGGACCTCTGTCCACAGTCTCATCATCAGAGTTATCATAGTCTTCTAGATTGTAGAGTGAGTCAAAGGAGTCATCATGTGAGTCCCCATAAAATTTGAAAGCACTCTTATTGGCGTCTCTATCGAGGGCGAAATTTGATTTCGTTTCGTTGTTACTCAACCAAACCACCAATTGTCGGTCCAATACGTTTTGACGTTTATCCGCCATGAGAAAGTGATCCTCCGATTCGCTTGTGGAACTGCTTGTATCACTGCTGTCAGCATTACGCTCTTGCTTTACATTTTGATTTGGTTTTTTATATTTATTTTGATTTTGATTTTGCTTTTCATTTTCTGTTTCATTTGGATTTTCATTTTTATTTTGATTTTGATTTTTATTTTCTGTTTCATTTGGATTTTCATTTTCATTTTGTTTTTCATTTTGATTTTGATTTTCATTTTGGTTTCCATTTTGATTTTGATTTTCATTTTGGTTTTCATTTAGATTTTGATTTTCATTTTGGTTTTCATTTTTGTTTTTGTTATTATTTTTGTTTTCATTTTCATTTTGATATTCATTTTGATTTTCATTTTGATTTTCAATTTGATTTTGATTTTTGCTCCCATTTTCATTTTGGTTTTCTTTCGACTTTTCATTAGGGTTTTGGTTGTCGGGTTGATTCACTAGCCTGGTTGGGAAAAGTTTATGTGTGTCCTTATGGAATAAGTCGACTGTTCTAGTTATTTTTTCACTTAGATTGTCGCTAGTGTCGGAATAGCGCCTGGACACCTTGTCGACATGGTCTTCGTCAAATCGATTCGGTTTTCTGTTTCGCTTTCGACGGCGTCGTATCCAACGTCGAGCCTTTGTTATCAATAGTCGGCATGGCATGCACTTGACCAATTTGGCAGACCAGGGCATTATGCTTTGGTCCAAAATAATCGCCAGCATCATATACAAAATCGCCTGGACATAGAAATATCCAATGAGATTTAACAGCGTTATATCCTGGGAAATCAAGGTGGAAAGCAGATACTGTTTGACACTCAGACTCTGTAAATGACTCTCCAGGCTCAACATGCGCTTCAGGCCACGGCACATGGTCACATTGCACAACAGATATGAGGCAATGACCAGGGCGATGTTCGATAAGGACGAGTCCAGCGATTGGCCAACCAGCAGCGGCAGCGGGGCTATGCTCCAGAAGATTGGCACTATCATCACCACCAATTTGGTGGTGCGAAGAATCACGGCCATCAGTATGGAAAAAGACGACACAGACAGCACATACGAAAAGAAGAAGAACATCAAAATGGCCCACGGACACTTGTTGAACACCGATGAGTTTATAGTCCACTCCAGCTATAAATCAAATCAAAATCAGATTAATGATGACTAACACAGTTATCACTTACCTTTAGCACCATAATGAATATCGCACAGGTTATCAGCTGCAGCACACAACAGTTGAAGTACCAAGCAGCGAAATGCCAAAACGTTCTAACCGCGTTTAGATGCAGGCCATAGTGGCATGAGAGTTCGCGCTCCTCAACGACATCCTGCAACATTATTGTAATAAAGTCTTTTATCAAAATATAACTAAGTATTTCGGGGAGTTAAAGAATAATATTGGATAAGCGCAATATCTGCTTGAAAAATCTGCTAAAATGCAACATAAATTGAAAGCCTTGCTTTAAGTAAGAGTACCTCTTCTTTGCTATCGTCCTAATCTTTAAATGGTCGGAAGACGAGTCGAAGACCCTAGCAGCTACTTCTCCTTAAACTAACATTAAACTAAGTATTAAATACTTCATTTAATTTGATAAATAAACAAATAATCATAATAAAGTAATAAGTAATAAAGTCCTAGACCTAGGAATACTGTTCGACTCCAAATTCCTATTTAACCACCTTATAGAATACATTTTACCCAGGACAAATTAAATATTTGAGTTTGTTATCAGTAAAATTGCATAAGTTAGTGACTTTTATAAGGTGATTTTCATTTACTCAGTTTGGATAAGGTATAAACTAGAAAAGATCTCATTTATTTAGAACCCATCATTGAGGACTCACATTATTTATACTTGTGTTTAAAGGCTGCCCTTAAGTATTTGAACTTTGCTGACCCACTGCCAAGTTATAGCTCTAGATGTCGCTGAGTTCATATATCATCGCTTTTTTCTGGCCCCCCGCTATTTAAAGAGATAAATCGTTGCGTTTTTATCGGCCATTTTGCTCTTAGAATATTAAGCACTCTATATGCAGGCAATAGAGCAAGAATTGTACTTTTATTTCGGGGCCGAGAGGGTATCCATAAAGCGCAATACTTATTCATAATAATAATGAAATTGCTTTATTTTTGTATTCTGGTATTCGCTTTTGGCATAAGTATACAATATAAAGTATAGGTTAGTCTGAATAATTAAATAAGTAAATAACTAAAATGCCTTCTGGAGACTTGAAAATTGCAATATATTATCAAGGTATATACTAGAGATGGGCGTCGGGAACGGGATTTTTGGGAATTTAATTTAAGAGAAGTTAAAATATTTTATTATTTTGACAATGCAATGAATTGCCATTGTTAAAAATGTTCCAACATCTTTGGGAACTTATAATATAATTTTGTTAAAAAGGTTCTCCTTTCACGTCTCATACGAGAAAATTTTGAGAAAATATGATTTTTAAATAAAAATATAAATTTATCATAAGAGTTCTAAATGTTGGAAAAAATTTAGGAAAGTGTCGGGAGCCGCGGGAAAACTGAAAACTTTTTCGGGACAATCGGGTGGGAAAAATATGAATATAAAACAAACTAACTGGATTTCTGCTGATATTTAATTTAAATAAAAGTTTTTAAGACCCAAAAATATTTTTTTTATGTGAATTTTGGTAGTTTCGAAGCGTAAGTGGGCATTATGCAGTCGTACTCTTTGTATACATATATAGCTTGCATACATACATATGCAAATATATGAATGTAGTTGTGTTTGTGAGCGTGTGTGTGTGTGTGTGTGTGCAATAGTACTAACCTTTATTAAAATGGCGACGGGAAACATGAATCCAATTAGCAGGACTAATACAGCCGTGTCGACGCCATCGGCTATTAGCTCATGAACAGTATTATTGAGGTTGAAGGGCCGTAAGACAATTTTCGGCAGCTGCGCGTTATCGGATGCCAGCTGTAGATAGTGCAAGGACACCGAGTGCTGCAGCGATATGAAACCCTCTAGCACATAGTTAGAGACGTTGGTGGTATTGCTACCACCATAGAGATCCGTTCGATGGGTGTCGAGCGTATTATACGTCTTCCAACCGTCGCCTATCCAGGTGTCCTCGTAGTTCCGCAACTCCGACGGCATCAGTATCGAAAACTGCAGTTGCATGGGCAGACCCCGCTTCGATTCGTTAACTTCGTTAAAGCACAAGCTGGCAATAAAATATTCCATTTTCGATCGTATACGCATTTCGTCGCAGTCTGCAAATCCATAGATTTGATCCAGTCTCAGAGACATGTCCGTCAAGGCAGCTTCGACCAATCGACGGATGCCGTCGGTTATATTCGGGGCATAGCCGATTGCGATCTTTGGCACAAAGACATTGCTCTGAAAGCTGTAGAAGCGACAAAGCAATCAATCAATCAGTCAATCGATCAATCATTATAGATTCTATGTTACGTTTTGTCCTCTCTGATCATGCGGTCGCGCCGTTTGTTTATTTTCTCGATAAGCACCTCCCACCAGACTTCATGTTGGATCGAACTAGTTGAGCTCACTTCAATGTCGTTGAATTCGGGAACATATCGCACCGAAATGAGGAACAGGGAAAATACCATTGGCATTATCATGGCCATAAACAAGGTCTGTTTATATTTCCTTTGCTTCTTGAAGAATTTTCGCACCACCAGAAAGAAGAGTGCACAGCTCAGACGTTGGCAGGCCATGGTTCAGCTATTTTCTTTTATATACATATATATATATATATGTTCAATTTGTAGAATTTATCTTTTGGCGACGAGAAAGATAACTCCCAGTTTTCTATGAAATGTTAGTGTTGAAAATTTTGAAAATTTTGAATAAAACCCAAAACTTTTTTCCCATTGTTAAAAAGTTGCCACATAAAAAACCTCTGTTTAAAAATGTAACAAAAAAACCAAATACAAATGTGCAAAGTGCTTTATTGATACATTTCGATGTAAGCTTATGGAAGTATTTGCTTTTTTCACACACACACACACACACACACACAGGTGGATTTTGTTATTGAATAAAAAATGGTTAAAAAAAAGAAGAAGAAAACTGTTGCATATCGTTTCGGTTTTTTCTTTTACATCGCCTGCCAAAGTTGAGTGCTGCTGGTGAGGTCAGCATGATGCTGCATAATGTAATCAAGTCCGTGTCCTTCATCCCAACTGGGCGACGTTCAGTTGCATAAATACTCGTAATAATACCTCTCTTTCAACTGTGCCGGCTTATAATTTGATTGTGTTTTTAATTGAAGTGAAAAAATCGCTTTAAAAGTATGCTATCAAAGCGAATTTTTAAATGAAATGGCACACATATTCACCTACAACATTATCGATGAATTTAAATATCAAGAAATTTTTCAAGTTATTTAAATTGATTTCTTAAAATTAATAGAAAAGCTTAATAAATAGCAACAATAATAAAAATGTACTCTTAAACAGTGGATCTTAACTATTATAAAGAAACATACATATTTTTGCTGGGAATACCCCTGATGCTTTTTCTCAAGCAAATTTATTAAGCTATTTAAAATATTGCAAATTCATTTCTTAAAATTAAAAGAAAATTTAAAAAAAAAGCAACAATAATAAAAATTTACTCTTAAACAGTTGACCTTAACTATAATAAGAAACATACATATTTGTGCTGGGAATACCCCAGATGCTTTTTCTCAAGCAAATTTATCAAGCTATTTAAAATATTGCAAATTGATTTCTTAAAATTAATAGAAAAGCTTAAAAAACAGCAACAATAATAAAATTTACTGTTAAATAGTTGATCTTAACTATAATAAAGAAATATAAATATTTGTACTGGGAATACCCCTGATGCTTTTTATCAAGCAAATTTATTAAGCTATTTAAAATATTGCAAATTCATTTCTTAAAATTAATAGAAAAGCTTAAAAAATAGCAACAATAATAAAAATGTACTCTTAAACAGTGGATCTTAACTATTATAAAGAAACATACATATTTTTGCTGGGAATACCCCTGATGCTTTTTATCAAGCAAATTTATTAAGCTATTTAAAATATTGCAAATTCATTTCTTAAAATTAATATAAAATTTAAAAAAATAGCAACAATAATAAAAATTAAGAGTAAACAGTTGATCTTAACTATAATAAGAAACATACATATTTGTGCTGGGAATACCCCAGATGCTTTTTCTCAAGCAAATTTATCAAGCTATTTAAATTACTGCAAATTGATTTCTTAAAATTAATAGAAAATTTAAAAAAAAATAGCAACAATAATAAAAATGTACTCTTAAGCAGTTGATCTTAACTATAATAAGAAACATACATATTTGTACTGGGAATACCCCTGATGCTTTTTCTCAAGCCGTGTGTCATGTCAGGGCCATAAAAAATAAACAAAAAAAGTAAAAAGTGAAAAACGCAGTAGCGGCATCAGCTTGAAGATGGCAAGCGCATCTTTGGGCCCACTACGAGCTCTACGAGTACTTGGTTAAGTTGCGCCTAAAGTGTGCGTGTGTGTGGGTGCTTGTGTGTGTGTGTGTGTAGATGGGCTGAGGGCTACGTGTCCTTGAATATAGGCATACATTCTAGCTGCTGTTGTTGTATTTGCGTTTCGGCTGTTCAGATTGATACATTTTATACATTTCATTGGGGGACTATTTCGCACCACTAACAGCAGCACCCGAAAATTGCTCGGTGCTAAATTCTTCAAGTCCGTGCACGGACATAAATATGTACTTGTTACTTATTTACATATACATACATATGTGTGTGTGTGTGTGTGTGTGTGTGTGTAGAGAGATAGAGGGGTAGCATCTTCTTTGTTGGCTCCACATCTTAATTATATTTGTGCGCGACTTTGTGTGCGTGTGCGTGTGTGTGTGTGTGTGTGTGTGAGTATTTCAGAAACAGATGTCTGCTTGTGTGACAAAACACTAAAAATATCTCAAGCATGTGGCATGGTATGCCAGCAGTTGCCAGCAACAACCAGGCTGGGCACCAGTGCGCGCAGTGAGGCACTCAGTCACACCGCCAGCCCTCATACTCATGCATGAAACAACAATCTTCAACGCACCGCCAAGCCCCACTCTCACCATCCGTCCCTCTCTTAAAAAACAATCTTCAAACCAAAATTCCCCAATGCCCATGCCCATGCTCATTTCGTTCGTATAAAAAGCAAATGTCAATGCTCACTCCATGCACTGTAGAGAGAGAGAGCGAGAGAGAGAGCGCGAAAGAGAGCAGAAGATAATGACAGAGAGAGAGAGAGAGAGAGAGCGGGCAAAAAAGAGAAAGAGACAGTTTCATGAAACGTGTGCTTAAAAATTTCCCAACTTGTAGCAAACGAGAACAATAAAAACAATACACATATAAACATATCTATGCGGCGTGCAAGAGACAGACATACACAGACGCACAGAGAGAGAGAAAGAGAGAGAGTTAGCAATAATTCATATAAGCAGCAGGGCGCGGGTTGGCTCTCTGCAGAGCTCGGCTTAATCTGCGCAACTGCTCAGGCGCAGTTCGCGGCGATGCCGCTGCCTCTGCTGCTGCTGCTGCTGCTGCTGCTGCTGCCGCCGCTGTTGATGGTGATGCCGGGGCCGAGGCCGAGACTTTTGTTAAACGCCTGTGCATCCATCCAATCCACAAGCCACTGATGGATGCTGACTGCAGCTCCAGCTGCTGGCCTAGTTATTCAGCGAGGAATAAGGTGTGTGTGTTTACTTAGTGCTCGCGCTCTTTGCGAACCGCTGCAGCCAAATGTGAATTCGTCATCTGCTCACCACGAGAGCCAAAATAAATGTATGTGTATGTTAGGATGTGTGTGTGTGTGTGTGTGTGTGTGTGTGTGTGCGTTAGCGTTGTTTGTGTGGTCTGATTGTGTCACTATGTCAATAGTTGTCGTTGGTCTTCTTGGCAGCCACTCCATAGCCACTTGCTGAGAGTAGTGAGCGCCGCTTTAACCGTCGCGCTCTTTGCAGCTGATGTGCAGTGCTGCCATGCCGCCTAACCCCTGGCTAACACACACACACACACAAACAGCAACAGTAACAACAGCAGCGGCAGCAGTGACAGCGACAGCGACAGAGACGTAAGGCGCCTTGTTATTATGTTTACAATGTTGTGTAAAGTTGTAAATGAAGCACAAAGACAACACATACATGTGTACACGCACACACACACAGTACAGACAGATATATATATATGTGTGTGTGTGTACATATAGGTCTATACGCTGAGTACACATACAGGTGTGGCGTGTGCGTGTTTTAGTGTGGGAATAACAAAAGGCAATGAACGGGCAATAGTGACGCCTAGTGGGCGGCAGGGTCTGAAGTTCACAGTATTTGTCCACCTGTGTCTGTGCGTGTGAGTGTGTGCGCTTTTTGATTTCTCATTTGATTGTTCACCCATTTCAGTGGCAGTCCCAGTCCAAGTCCATTTACAATGGGCATTAATTATGTATGCCTCAAAGGTTCAACTGGAAAATTGGTCGACTTCTCTAAACAGCAAACATTCTGGCGAAAAAGTGTAGCATAGTTTTCAGCGCACACTATCGCCGGAGGTTGCTGGAGGGTGCTGTTGGGGAAATCAAGCATTAAGGGTGCGTTGCGTGGGGCGGCTCGAGCTGGCTGGATTGGCGGGGCCATGATTAGATTTGCAAATCGCACACTATTGAATTTGACAGCCTTCTATTCATGTAAATTTTCAATTTGTCATTACTCGTTGCTGCCAGCCGGAATTCCGGAATTAACTTTAACGAAGTTTGCATATGTGATTGCAAATGCCAATCTGTCTGCCAATCTATACACACACATATATATATATATATATATATATATATATATATATTTAAAAGGTAAAAAACGCCATTCCCAGAAAATATTTATATCATTTGGCGAGGTCAGGTAGAAATAAATCTAGTCCTAGGTCTAGCTTGAATTTCTTCAGCAATCGGGCAAGTTCTAGCATAGAGTAAGATAGTAATTTTCAATTTGGCTTAAAAGCAATATAAACAACATTTATATACTCTCTAAGTTTCAGCCTAAGCCGCTTTGGAAACAAGTTAAAGCTCAGTGTACATAATATACATTTGTGCATTAGCATTATAAACTAACAATGGAGAGTGCTCCTGCTGATAATTGCTGATGGAAACCGAGACTTGAGTTTCCGAGTAAAGCCGCTCGTTACAGTAGTAGTAGTATGCATGTAATATAAGTGTGGTTAGCATGGAAATGGAAATGGAATTCAATTTAATTTTTGCCTCATTATAATGAGATTTTAGCCAGCTTTATGGTTGACGAAGCGCAATGCTATACAAATTGTTTGCACACAAAAGGCTTATGGCGTGAATTGTCGGATTTCGGTTGTAATTTGCACCTAGACAAAATGCAGCTCAGTGTTAAGTGATGCTTGGCATCAAAATTTGAAGAAGTTGTTGCAACCGGCACTCTAAACAATACGACAAATAAGCAACACAAACTACGCCCAGCCAACACCTAACCAATTAAAACTTTCTCAACAACTTTTCGAATTAACTCTAAAAACAACTTAATTTTGTATTTTAATTTTTCTTTTTGTTGTTGTTGCTGTTGTTGTTGTTGTTGTCGTTGTGTGGGTGTTGCCGAATATATTTTGACAACAACAAACAGTGTGTGGTGCTTTAAAATTGTATTCCCAATGCTATGTCTGTAGTTGTATATATTTTGGATGACTGAGAAACTTTTGGTCTCGGCATGTTTGCAAGTGTGCGTGTGTGTGTGTGCGCTCTTTCGTATCTACAAAATATCCCATTTTTCGTAGATAATTCCACACGTCCATCGTGTAAAACAGGGGCGTTGATGCTCCCGCCCTATACATTTTTGGCCTACATCGTAGCACGTAACACAACGCGAGACTGAGTTTAGGGATGGGGAGCGGGAATAGAGGGAATAGGGAAGAGTAGAGGCAAAACGCCGCCACAATAACAGTCAGCAACGCGCTTACTGAGAGACTTGCTTAAAGGTACACATATATAGCTGAATTCAAATGAGAGAGAGAGAGAGAGAGAGCGAGAAAGAGAGAGAGAGAGAGCAAAAGTGAGAGAGAACGCTGACTGCTGACTGAGGCTGTGATGCTGCCGCTGCCGCTACTGGTGCTGCTGCTGCTGCTGCTGAGACGTTTGTTCACCCCCGGGGACGCGCAAATGGAAACCGGCTACAGCATGCTCCAATGCTCCATTGCCCCATTGCTGCGTGAGCGCGACATCGAGATCTGCGACTGCGTCGTTGTTGACGACGATGTTGTTTGCTGGGACTCGGACTTTTTTGGGGCCGTGCGCTGCGACCATGTCGCGTGCTCATGTCCTGCAGACTGCAGACGTATGCGAGCGCTTTAGAACGTTGTTTGCAATCGCGGAAAGTGGCAACGGGAAATCAGCAACGGTGACGACAGCAACAGCACCGACAACAGTCGACCATAACATAACAGTGCCAGAGTACTATAACAACAGCAGCAGCAGCAACTACAACAACAGCAACAACAACAGCAAGAACAACAACAACACCTCCAACAACAACAGCAACAATAGCAACAACTTGAACAACAACAATAACATCAACAGCAGCAGCAGCAACAACAACAGCAGGCATAACAACTGTCAACGGCCGCATCCAGAGTCACAGCCGGAGTCTGAGTCAGCGAAAGAAAAAACCAAATAGAAAAGAAGAAAAAATAAGAAACACACGCACACACTCACACACACTCACATACGCACGCACGCACGCACGCACTCACACACACATACAGCAAACACAGCAAACACCAAACAGTCAGCACATAAAAGAAGAGGGACACAAATGCAGTTGCTTTCTGTTGTAAAGTAAAATTTGAAATTGTTACAAAAAATTGTCAAAAAAAAAGAAAAATCAACAAACAACAGGAAAATGACAAGCAGACAAAGATGAAAAAATTGCGATTACACATAATTGCGATTCGGTGAGCAGGCGCATTCAATCAACCAACCAACAAACCAACCAACCTACCCACTAACGAAGCAATCGGAAAAAAGGTGCACCTTTAATGCGATACAAATTAGAGAAAATAATAGTAAAATATATGAGAAATATTTTATAAAGATTTTTTGCCAATTTTTTTTTACTGTTTGCCCGACAAACGACAAACGCCAAGTGTTCATGTAGTTAAGTGTGCTGTAAAACCAAATCTTAAATCTGAGAAGCGATTCGACAAAGGCCAACAACAACAACAACAAATTAAATAAAATAAAAATATTAAAAAATAACGACAAACGCTGCCAAAAAGAAACAAAAAAGAATATAAAATAGAAAAAAGAAAATAATATTGCCAGCAGCATGCAATAAATGAAAGCAAAATAATAGTTTTAAATATCCAAAAGTCAAAACAACAAACGAAAGAGCGAGAGGAGGCGCATGGGTAAGTTTCTCACTGGCATCAAATATATATCTAATTATACTACTTACTCACACGTACACACGTAGCACTCGCATGCCTTTACACTCTCGAGCATGTGCGACTGTGTGCGAGTGTGTGTGCGTGTGTGTATATGTATATACAAACATGCTGTGCTTTCTTTCGGTTGTCCGGGTCAACAAACAAATGGGCAAAAAGCGTTGCGTGCTTTCAGGCGCCACCCGCTCGAGATACGAATGCACTCACACACACACACAAATACACATATAAGCATATGTTAAACTCAACTGTAATCGAAATATATTACATTAATATATGTATATATATCCACTTATGCAATACGTTGCTTTATAGCTCGCACTTCCTACACGTTCCTGCGCATATTTAGCTAGATGAAATAGTCTGGCAACTTTTCGTAATGGCCACCATCAGTCTGGCAGCTTCATTAAGAATAAAAAAACGCCACTCGCACAACTGCAGTTAGTTAGTTTGTAATGCAATTAGTTGAATTAGTTATTCGTATGACGACGTTTAGCTTTCAATTGGGTTTGCAGCAGTTGAATATCATTTGCTAAAAGTGAAACTATGCAGAATACGATAATAGAGTTAGCTCAATTTTATGGCATGCTATACTCTACAGTCTTGCTGTAAGTCAAAATGTTGCCATAGCTATATAGAGCTGTTGAGAAACTTTGATCTTATTTGATCTTATAAACCTGACTCATTTGATGATCTTGATATAGAAACTTTAAATATCTGAATATTTTTATGATATACGTTTCTTGTCTTTGTGTCATATATCTTGCATATATCTTAATATATCTTGTATACAATATCTTGATCTTGATCCAATCTATCAATTTTTGATCTCCACGATGATCTCGACGAGCCAGTCGATCAGGCTAGAAAGAGACTAACTATATATTGATATTAACAGATATGTATATGAAAATGTATTAGATATATATTTATATAGATGTATAAGTATATATATATATATATAGTATATACATTCATGCATATAAATTCGCATTTATTTTATGGTCAACTCTGTTCGAGCATTTATTTGATCATATGCAAATATATGTGCATATTTATACATATGTTTCTAATTATACTATATATATATATATTTATATATATATATAACTATCTAAAAGTATTCCCCGTCCACAGTCGTCGGGCGGAGGCGGAGGCGGCGCATTCTGCGCATGACTGACAATCGCGATTTGAAAATTGTTTTTCGCCCGTCGGGCCATTTGTCCGTCGTAGATTAGATTAGGGGATTTGGTCGGCTTTTTTGGGGTAGTGCGGTTAGAGGAGCAGGCATTTTAGTTAATTGGATATTGGATGCAGCAGTCCGGCAGCAGTGCCAGCGCCACATCTTCTGGGGCGGACACGGACACAGACACGGACACGACGTAACGGCATTAACATTTTCCTCGCCTGCCCAAGTTTCCAAGTTGCCAAGTTTTGGGCGCGTTTTGAGCCAACGGCGGCTTGGGCATGCGTCGATACTGTGTCGCTGCTCGGCTATTTGATATGCCGTACTTTTTGGCTACAGCTTCGCATTTGGGATGCTGTTTTTGGCCAAAGAGAGAAACACACACACACACACACACAGAGAGAGAGAGAGAGAGAGAGAGAGAGAGAGAGAGAGAGAAATGAATGTTGAGAGAGAGAGAGAGAAAAAAATAAGAGCCGCCATTTGCTCTATGCGTGGGTTGTCAGCTGCCTACTGACTGCCAGTTTTTAACTTTGGTTTTTTAGCTCTGTGTGTGTGTGAGAGAGGGATAAAGAGAGCGAGATATATGTGTGTGTGCGCTTTGGTCTTATAGCAATCGGCAAAACGGCAAAGCGGCTGTCGGCGGCGCCTAGCGAACGTCCGGACCGCCCCCTGGCAGCAGCTGCTAGCCCGAGGGCAGGGGCGTCGAATTCCACAGGGCAACGTCTGCAAGAGAGAACGAGCGACAGAGAGAGAGAGAGAGAGAGAGAGAGCAATAGCGAGAGATTTGTTATGTGCTCCGCAAAGTGAACTGCCCAGACGATTCTTGAGCCCAGGCTGCGTGTTTTGTTTAGATTTTTTTGCTCTGCCTTCGTATATTTTGGTAAATTTGGGTTTATTATGCCCACTCGACAGGCTGGCACAGGGGCACTTTAAAAGCATAGCTTAAGTCCTTTGAAAGGCCCAAGTATTTCAAATGCCTCATTGTGCCAGGCAAAATTCCAATTCAATAGCTTTAACTTTGCTCTGGCCACATACTATATACACGTACATATACACATATATATTTGGATCCCATTGAAAAGTGAACGTTATTAGGCATCAAATTGCCAAGCAGAGACCGACCAACAAATGAGCATGGACCAATTGGCCCAAGGTTAAAAGCTGAAACCTTATTGCTACGGCTTACGTACCACCACATACAGACATCACCCAAAATATGAGCTACAGTCAAGTTTCACAATCCAATGTTGGCATGGAGACAAATGCACGAATGTGTGCACAAGAGGCGTGTTCTCCATGTACCCTACGTTCTGTACATTCTCCATGCCCCACGAGCGCTCTTCTGAGTTGAAATTTTTGCGGTTTATTGAGCGCTGGGCCTATGCAAAGCAAAAGATAGATTCCCCTAAAAAAAAGCAACAACAACAAAAAAACAGAGCTACAACAATGACCACTGCAGCACAATGCCGCTGGCAGCAAATGCTGTGTGATTATGCAGCCGCATGATTGAAGCTGTGGCAAGTTGGCCTCCCCATTCAAGCCTCCAAGCCCCCCCCCAACCCGGGCACCACCCGATTCTGGCCCATCGCAGCCGCTGCGGTTGTCATTAACAGGGTGGCCATGCGGATTATCTGTGTGGCCAGGGCTGGCCGCAGCATCGCCGCAATCAAATACTTTCAAACCGAGCCCTTGCCTCAGACAGCAATTTTTCAATTGTTGTGTGTGGACCGTTGTGTGGAACGCAGTACCTTTTGCATTCTTGGCTCGTGGTATGTCAGTCAAACAGGCTTAAAGCCTAAAAGCCACGTATAAACATCTAGGCAAAATATACTTTAAGCAAGAATACTTCAAGTGCACTTTTTATTCCGAACTGGCGCAAAGTCCGAAGGGCTTACAAAAAACAATTGTTATTTTATTAAAACAAATTTATGTGGGCTAGGGGAGAAATTTGAAATGTGTTCGCTCAACTTCAAGTAAGTTTTAGGCATATAAAGTTAAATTCTTTTAAAGACAATATAATATATATATATGCCTCCCATTAAGTTTTCCAATAAATCAAGAGAACAAACTTCTTAAAAATGATTTTCACAGCAAACTTAGGTTAAATTTTTATGAATGTGTGGCGGTTCAGATGTAGATTTTTAAAAATTTCTTAAGATTAAGTAAATAAAATTAAAAAATTAATTTATTTTTATAAAAAAAGGTCAGATTTCTGCTCCAACCTAAAATTATATCTTGTTTGTCGGTTCAGATGTAGATCTTTGAAAATTAGGTAAAGCTAAGTAAAAAAATTAAAAAATTAATTAATTTATATTTAAAAAAAGGTCAGACTTCTGCTCCAACCTAGAATTGTATCCGGTTTGGCAGTTCAGATGTAGATCTTTTAACATTAAGTAAAATAAGTCAAAAATTGAAAAATTAATTAATTTTTATAAAAAAAAAACGTTCAGACTTCTGCTCCAACCTGGAATTATATCTATATTTTCTTATCTTATAGCTATCTTAAGAAAAAATATTGATAAATCTCTAACTATAAAAATTTTATAATCTATTCGATTGGACATTAGTCAAAATATTTAATATATTATATATATAATATAATTGTTAATAAATATTTGAGCCTTTTAGTTAAAACTTCTTTTGCCTTTAGTACAATAAATAACAACAACTTCTTATACTTTAAAACTATATAAAACTATATTAAAAATCAGTTGTTTAAAAAGTAAATTTTGCATATTTTTCACGTTATTTTCTATTGTTAAAAGTTGACAGCCGACTCTCAACTATTGTAATTAAATAGCATAAAGTTTACAATTTCCCGCTGTTAATGAAAATTTAGCTAGGCCCACTCTCAGCAGAAACTATATGTGCGTTTGGTAATAAAATACACAAATTGGCCAACTAATTATATTTGTCTCTTTGCTTTCCAATATAAATAGCTGACTTACCGACTCTCATTAGCAACTTTATGCTGTAATATAATACAGGAGCTGCCATTTAATTAATTGTGTCTCTTTGCTTTCAATTATGAATAGTTCATATACCGACTCTCATTAGCTGGAAATGCAGCTTGGTAATGTTAAACGCAAATTTGCCAGCTAATTATTTGCCTCACTTTGTTGTAATAAAATGCAAAAGCTGAATATTAACAGAAGTTTGTCAAACAACTATGTTGTCCCAGCTAATTGTTGTGAGTAGTTGTTAATAGCCAGCTGCTGGCTATTAAGCAAAAGTTATGCTGCAAAAGTAAAAGTTTGACAATTGCTTTAATTACTTACATTATGTCAAAGGACACGATGATAAAAAACGAAGAAATATAAAATTGGCTACGGGGAAAAAAGAAACAAACTACATAAAGGTATTTACAAAAGCTGAAATAAGATACTTATCGAAAACAAAAGAGTGGGGGAGGGAGAGGAAAGGGAACTCAAGGAGCATAATAAATACAATTAAAGCGGTGGAAAAAGATAAAAACAAGAAGAAGAAGCAGAAGCAGAAGCAAAAGCATAAAAAAACGAAGATGAAGATGAAAAGTAGCCGGGTCCGGTTTTGCCTCGCAGGTTACAAACAAAACGTTCATTATTCACAAGTATAAAAAGTTGCAAGAAGTTGGGTAAATGATTTTTCCTTGAGCAACTAATTGCCGTTAGGGGTAGTCCGCCGACAAAGCAGCTCGATGCATTTCGCATTGAGAATATCGAAAATGTAACCACTAATTGACTTATAGCGATAAATCCAATTATAAACGAACGACATCCGCACAGATGACGTTATTCAGGGACACTCATTCGCATCACGATTTGCTTATGTGTGTGTGTGCGCGTGTGTATGTGTGTGTATGTGTGTACATCAGCACTTTGTGCACCCTTGACTGGCTTGGCTTGGCTAGCCGTCCGTCTGCCCATCCGTTCGCATGGGGGTCGCCGCAATTAATTATTTAAGCTTTTCATTGCATTTGCTATGATTTAACTATGACCCCTTTATGGCTGCCCTTGGCTAATTAGGCATCTAACAGTGGATGCGAATCGCCCGATTATTTTGCGCAATCATTAATTACATTTTTGCTCATTAATAATTGAGTTTATGCTCCAGCCTCTCAAAGACTTCAACTTGACTTTTTGCCAGCCATAATTGAAACGCAACTCGAGCAGGTGTAAAGGTTTCCAGTTGAGATAAGCTACCTTTAAATATCTGTAGATTGTTCCAATTGTGAATTATGTCATTAGACAGACATTTTAGGCCCACTGTCCGGAAGCTTTGCTCGCAACAAAGCGAGCTACTTTGACGAGCTTCCACAGTTGCTTCGGCTGCTGCCGATCGCTTAGTCGTGGACAAGTGATCGGCCAAGCGCGTTTAGCCGGGATAATACCATAGATAAAGGGCATACGTTTGCCATATATATAGTATATATTGCAGAGAGCTGTTCTGCAATTAAAATGTAAGTTAACTCTATGAGATGTTCAGAGATCTACATATAAATAGAGAGAATATAGGAAAAACATGCTTTTAAATGAAGATATCTCTTTTCATTATAAATCTACAATAATAACTAATCTTTTATATATCTTGTCTTTGCAGATCAACTTCGTATGCTAGAAAATATCTATTGATAGTCGCATCTATATGGCCCGCAGCGGCGAGCAGTTGTGACCAGCCTCTGGCTTTGTGGTTTTTTTTTTTTTTTTTATCCTAAACATATATTGTGATTGTGAAACAAACGTTGAAAAGAAAGTGCTGTTTTTTTCTGGATTTTTTTTTGTTTCTTGCTAAAATAGAGATAACGAAACTCATACAAGAAATAAGTGAATGTTAAATAAGTGTTAAGTCTAACTGTGCATGTGAAGAAGAAGAAGAAGAATAAGAAAAGGGGGTCGTCGGGAAGCTGGCCAGCAAGTGCAGCATTGTGCAGCGCGAAATGATGCCGCAATATCGACTTGACCTGCACACTGACGTCAGCCGAGCAACACCCAGCCACGCCTGCCCACCACTGCCATACAACACAACCTCTGCCTCAGCCACAGCCATAGCCTCAGCCTCAGCCTCAGCCTCAGCTGCAGCCGCAGCGACTGCAACAGCAACTGAAACCGAAACAGCAACAGTAACAGCAACAGCAATAGCAATAACAGTCCCAGCCTTAGCTTCTGCCACGTACTACTGCGGACGATCGAGTTAAAAACAAAAAAAAATACAACAAAAAAAAAGAGGAAAGAAAACAACAGAAGGAAGACAACATTTAGAAAGCATTAGAGTCAAACAATTAGAAATTAATTTTCAACAGAGCTTGAAAGCAATTGCGACAATCGTATGTGAGTGAGAGATTACAGGTGTATCAATTAAATAGCCTACCGGAAACACTTAGAAATCGTCAGTTGTTACCTGCGCTCAAGCGAGTGCCAAGGCCAACGACCACCTCAGTGCAATCGCCGTCATGTGGATAACACTCGCTTCTCTGGTCGTCATCGTAGCCCAGCTTTGTGCCTTGGTCCACTCCGCTGGTGGTAAGTACATAATCCAACAATATATAAATAGTCCAACTAACTCAATAGTTAGTTAGTAACTAGTAACAGAATTGTTAGTTATCTAAAGGTATACGAAATAGTAGCAAAACTTAAGCAGGTTGCAGTATATATAGTTCTGTGGAGTATTTTGGCATTGAGTATAAATGAAGTATATCTGAAAAGTTTGTCTGCTATATATATTGTAATACTTCGACGTTCCATATTTGTGCTTTATATGAGGTCAAATTCACTGCGATGATTATTATTATAGTCGCAATGTAGATACTCATATATGCAATAATCTGACATTACGCCTCATTTTCTTTCTTCAACAAACTCTTTTTTAAATACAAAAGTGAATTAAATAATATGCCCTCAGTTCCAGGCCTGCAAAACAGTTAGGTTCTTATAAATGTGCTCAGTATTTGTTTCATAACTAATAATTAATGCAAATAACTAAAGAAATGCTCACTTATAGCATTTCTTATATCATCTCTTTCTCATAAAGATAGTTTGATCTAGCACCAAAAACATTTTATGTAATATAGGCCTGCTGAATGGCGCTAAAATTGTTTTTTAATCACAAGGAAACCGTATTCAAGCTCAAGAAACAAAAAGTATTCCTTACTTTAATTAATTTATGGACCGACCAATCCTAAGTAAACTACATGATATAGTCGTTCAATCCACATAAATCCGATATATATAATACCTGCAGTAAAAAGAAGGCTAGATAACTTTTAAGTTAGATGTTTGGATCTATGTATTAAAAACTTCAAGCCAGAATTAATATATATCTTCTTTGCAATATAACATATAACAATACAACAGTAAATACATAATTTGCATGCAAACAATGAATTTCTTGCTTCGTTCAGACTTAAATATTTGAAATAGATTGTGAAACAATTATAAAATTTGCATTATTTCAATTTTTTGAGTACATAATCTTTAATCATTTTAAAAATTGAATCTACTTCAATCTTTGAATAATGCTAACGTTTCTTTTATTCAGTTATCTTTAAGCTTTTGCAAGCTAAATTCTCTATTTTATGGGCAGCCTCTACTTAGTAGAATTTACTATACATATATATTAACTTCAAGGTAGCAGCAGGTACTTGGATTACCTGTTCCTGGTATACTCTCATTATATTCAGCTAATTGAATGAGCCTTGAAAGTTTCAAACCTAAAACCAATATAAAGCTCCTCCATTAAGTATACCTACTTAAATTTTAATAATGTTGCTCGTGCAGCACTTGACATACTCTGGCAGAGCTTATATTTCCATACATATATATATATACACACTATATATAGTGGAATTTTTCTAGGAATTTCATATAATCTAGTTTATTGCAAATGAAATTGTTTGGTAATTTGTTAGTTAACCAGACACAAAAATGCCTTTGTAAGTAACTCCGTCAGGAATATTAGCAGGAAATTTTTAAAATATTTACTGTTACAGCTAACGCTGCAAATTGGTTTCCACGAGACATTGAAATTGGATGCGCCCTGCAAAAAAGAGAGGGAAAAAGTTTGATGTATGTCAAACGAAGTCTGCGTATTAAAGGCTGTTTTAAAGCATTTTTTTTTCTTATTTGTTTTTTTTTGTAGCCCTTGGGGATTTTTTACAACACATGTCACGCTTTCATCTAGTTGCCGGCGTGATTTACTTTTGATTGATGCTCATTTTGTGGGATTTGGACCCAACTATGTGTGGGGGCGGAGCTGATGGCTGACGGCATACCACTTGGCGTGCAACAATGCAGAGCCCCAATATAAACACATTGTGCAAATATAACGCAAGTTTTTCCTATTTCTTTTTGCGTTGCCAGCAAATTTTCAGCATTGACAGCAGTCAATACTGATGAGGGGCTTTAAGCTCGCATCGATGAGCAAATAATAGTGTATTCCTCGGGGCATAAATTTTCTACTTTTTGCCCTTTTTTCAATGCTATCCCCAGCAGGCGCCTTGCTTAATTTACCGCATCAATTAACTGTGGCTAAGGCAAAAAAAAAAAAAAAACAGAAAAAGCATCAAAAATAAGCTCGTTGGGCACTTTTTCGGCCTATGTCTATTCGTATTCCATATTTCGATGTTTCTAGTGCGTTTTTGCTATCCAAATGGACTTAGTTGCACAGGTGGAAACTTGCTTTTGCACTTATGATTCTCTCATCGTTCTCTGATTTCCTTTTATCCTCTATCTAGAGATAAAGTGATTTCACTCAGCTCACAAAGTGCTTTTGTGCAATGTCCTTGCGACTAGAGAATTGAAAACAAAAAGTATATACTCGCATCTATCAAGATATTGCTATTTGTTAAGCCACGGGATGGGCCATGCGAATCGCACAAAGAAGTCTAAAGTCTTTTACGGTTTAGTTTCGCTTAGGAACAATATTAGATAGAGTCTTCGAGAGCAGCAGAGCCAGGGTATGGCTCAGTCAGTTTTTAATCGAATGGCAAAAATTCTCATTTTCGACTCTGGCTTTACCTCTGTTGAGAGCACAGAGCTGAGGCTTTTGCGGTTTGTGTGTTTGTGAACGTAACTAACTTTTTTAATTATGCTGCATCTGATGCTTGCCCTGTAGCTGCAAAAATAATTAACTTGTCTGCGCACTTGTTGATTGCGGGTTATGCTCTTGTTTGATACAACTATACTATATGTGTGTATAGTTTCTAGTATGCACCTGATTGGCTTAATCAAAAAAAGCAAAATTTCATCAACCATCCGGAATACCTTTCTGTTTTTCTGTTTAATTTTTTCTTTTTTTTTTTGTCTACACACATTTCAAACTAAATTCCAACTCAGGTATTCACTGAAGCTGAATAACAGAAAAAGTCTTAATTAAAAGCATTCCAGCATAGTGTGTATATATTCATGGTTGAATGCATGCACGCATGCATAACTGTGTGTTTGCATGCTCCTACAACTAACTAGAAAATATTTGAGCGCTGTTCACTTTCTGATTGTTGAGCCAATATTGAATTATGAATAAATTATATCATCTCTAAAATGTTAATCTCTTTGAACAACAACAACAGCAACAAAAACAATTTCGGAATATTTGGAAAATTCATTTTGCAGTTGCCCATTAAACAATTTGTGTTTCCCCTGTTGTTGCTTAGCTAATTCGAGTAATTGGACGCCAATTATTATCTAAACTTGCAGTTGAGCTAGGGCCAGTGGGCTTTTGGAATATCGAAATTTCGAAGAACCGCCTGCACACATATTTAATCGTTCAATCAAAATTTCTATTAGCTAAGTGCTGTGCATCGCCTTTTGCCAGCATAAACATGCCATCGAAACCCACTTTGTTCGCATGCCCCATAATGTGGAAACTTTTTGCACAATTTAATACTATTTTGTTGCTCGCACACGTTGGGCGCCAATTAAAATTATCGTTGAGTGCTTACTTGTAAACATGCGAGTTTCACGGCCAAAACTTTCAAACACTTTTCGATCAGCTGGCCAATCTAAGTGCGTAAAATGCTTTCTATGCAATTTTATCGATGCAATTTAACTGTTAATTAATTGATATTGCATTACAGTTACTCTTTTATTTCTGATTACCAAAGGAGCATTAGCTTTTTGTTTTCATTTTCAAATTAATATAAATTTACTGACTAAAGCTCCATGTCCATCATATCGCTTTAGAATTCCTACGCTTTACCGTTGCATTTGAAATTTGGCAAAGCGTTTGGATTCTGAAACAGTAGTTGGTCCATAACATCAGTGCAAACAGTTAGCTTGAGTGAAATATGAGAGAGACCTTAGCTATTTATGAGTAAAACTCAAGTCAAACGCAGAGTCAGATGTGAACAAAAAGCACTTAAAGTCATTTCCTAACATTTTAAAGCAAATATAATTTTGTTTAGCAACATAAAAGTATTTAACTTTTCTAGAATTTTGTCATTCAAAGACCAAGTTGCGTTGAGGACGAAGTTTTTCTAAACAATTAGGCATAGCAATAGGTCGTTTAGCTTTTATTCCATTTCAATATCAAATCAGAACTCAATTCCATATTCAATACAAAATTTATATTGCAGAAGCTGATTATACCCTCGATGATTCGTTTTGGAACGAAGAAAGTCCTGTTGGTAAGTAAATTGAAATACAATTTTCATTATATACTAAGCATGTGGCATAGTTATGGTACTTCTAGACTTTCCTTATCATGTGGTATTCCTATATATATATTTAATAATTGCAGGTGAAGTGGAACGATTGCTTAAAGAGTATAGACAAAATCAGGAGCTCGTGCGTCGTATTGGTGGACATTATTATCAAATTATCTATCCGGTACAGCTGCGTCATCACGAAAAGATGGGAATCTCAACACGTGAAGTTAGCCCTCCAAAGGTACGCAAAGAATTGCATAAGAGAAATACTAGAAAAATCGAAACAAATACAATGGTATGTTCACATTTATTTTCATTCATTCGTCATATTGTTTGCTTCGTTGTTTTTTCACCACTCATTCACACTACATTCCCCGAACTTAAATAGATTTCTCATTGAAATACCTTTGGGATGATCTTTTTTTGTTTTTTTCTGCACACTGTCAAAACTTTATCCACCAGATGGATGATGTTTCAGAAAACTGTAATTGAATATTGTATAGTCACATCGGACGCACAGTGTAGGCTTTGTGCTTTAAGACCGAAATGTATTGTAGATTCGTAAGCACTTTCCGCTTATTACCAAGTATTCAAGTATTCGTTTTTTTCATATGTTTTTAGCCGGGACAAAGGCCACGCCCACACGACGACAGCGGATTCAGCAGAGGCAGGACAAAGGTGTGTGCACATAAATACACACATCTGCACACATGCACACATGCACATATATGTATATGTATGAATTGAAATCCAATCAGAAAACTAATTGGAATTCATTTTGTATGTTAAAGGCAAAAAGTCAACTTCAGTTCGAATTAACGTTGAGCGCTTGCAGATTAAAGCTTTAATTAATCGAATATATTTTTTTTTCTGCATGTCGCCGAGACTATTTAGCATTTTAATAATGTGAATGTCAAAGTTGAATTAAAAAACGCAGCGTAAAAAGCGTTATTTGCGCATTTGGCTGCACATTTAACGATTTCTCTTTTGGATATTGCATTTCAGAAACATTTTCATCGCACCTCACTGCTTATCAAGGCATTTAATCACAAATTCCGATTGGATTTGGAACTGAACTCGTGAGTAGAAGAAATGAGTAACTTTTCTTCAGGTCTTGCAACTGTAAAAATAGTACAAAAAACTCACATTCCGTTTTGAAACTTCTTCTCTCTCTCTCTCTCTCTCGTCTCGCTTCCTTTATAAAGTCAACTACTTTCACCCAACATTCAGCAGAAGCACTATCATGTCAGCGGTTATCAGGTGGATGGCAATCGACACGTAAGTATACTCTAGCACACTTTATTTATTTGACAAATTAAATCTAGTATTCAATACTAAGCTTAATGATAGTAATGACAATGTTAATCGACTCGCCCTAGAAAACTATAGAGAATGCTTTGCTTTGGTTAATCATAAATTGTTGGGAAAGTATGTTTTGTTGCAAGTACAGTAAACGAATCTAGCAGTCCTTATACGTGAGTTTGATATATAATATAAATACTGAAGCATTTCGTATATAACAAAACAAAAAAACAAAAAAATAAACAAAAAAACAAAAGTTCTCGAACGAGGCGATTAACAACAAGAACAAATAGCAGAGAAAAACATGACGAATATGGCTGAGGCGCGCGTCAAGCGCGAGTTCAAGGAGGCACTCAGTGGCGAGGAGTTTCGCCAGTGCCTGATCAAAATGGAGCCCGTCAACGACAGCTGGACAGAGCTGCGCGGCGAAATAGCCGGTCCGCGCGGCACACCCTACGAGGGCGGCAAGTTTTTGCTGGAAATCAAGGTGCCCGACAAGTATCCATTTACTCCACCCGAAATCCGTTTCATGACGCGCATCTGGCATCCGAATATCTCGTCGGTGACTGGCGCCATACGCATGGACATACTGAAGGATCATTGGGCCGCGGCCATGACGCTGACCACCGTTCTGCTGTCGCTCCAGGGCATGCTGACCGCCGCCGAGCCCGACGATTGGCAGGACTTTGTGGTGGCCTATCAGTTTAAGAAGCGGCATGATCTCTTTCTGCTAACGGCCAAGCATTGGACTAGCGCGTATGCGGGCGGCTCACGTTCGTTTCCCGACTTGGATCTGAAGATTGAACGCCTCAAGGATATGGGCATCGATGAGCATGAAGCTCGCGTGGTGCTCTCCAAAGAGAATTGGGATCTGGAGAGGGCAGCCGACTGCCTATTTATATAGGCTTCGGCATCGAACACAATCAACAACAGACACCATGACAATCACGTTGAATCGACTCAAATCGAACAACAAACACACTAACTGCAACTACAACAACTGCCAAAAATAACAGTCCAAAATTCAAGTACAGTTCCACACAGGTTGCCGCACAGAGGTCCGCTGCAAAGTGTAAACCATGGACCATGGGCTCTCGATTTGCAACGGCCCAAATTTGTATTGCGTAGTATTGATAGTCGGCTCTTAACAATTCGGAATTCAGATTTACTGTGTAATTGAAAGTTCAGCTTCGACATGCGGACAGCCAGACCAGCTACCATCTATTTCGAATACCCAAGCATTGGATCCAATACCTATATATATATAGTCGTAGTCGTGCATCGAATCCTTGGGCATTCGAAATAAATGCGGCAGAGGGTTGACAAATAGGTCCGTTTGTTCTGTTATTTCTTGAGTGCATTGTCCATTGCAGTTGATTTAGGTGTACGAAGTATGTTGTATGCAACGGATACCAGGATTTCCGCCTATGCCTTTGTTGTTTTGCTAAATATCAATATTACTTGCACTTTAATAATCGTTAATCACAAATACTAAAATATATTTTCAAAATAAATGCAACAAAACTACTATATACATTTAAAGACTTTATGAAAGACAACTTCAAGTGCTTCAGACTGACTAAAATGACTGACTTGTAGATACCCTCTACTCAGTTTTAGAGTGAAAAAAATGACAGAGATGCAATCTACCTAGTTTGGGAGTACTCTACTCTACTCAGCTTTAGACTGACTAAAATGACTGACTTGTAGATACCCTCCAATCAGTTTTAGAGTGAAAAAAATGACAGAGATGCAATCTACCTAGTTTAGGAGTACTCTACTCTACTCAGCTTTAGACTGACTAAAATGACTGACTTGTAGATACCCTCTACTCAGTTTTAGACTGAAAAAAATGACAGAGATGCAATCTACCTAGCTTTGGAGTACTCTACTCTTCTCAGCTTTAGATTGACAAAAATACTCATCTTTAGAGTGACAAAAATGACAGACTGGTAGATGCCCTCTACTCAGTTTAAGAGTGAGAAATATGCCCGACTCCCAGATGCCCTCTACTCAGCTTTAGACTGACTAAAATGACTGACTTGCATATACCCTCTACTCAGTATCAGAGTGAAAACAAAATGACTGACTTGTAGATGCCCTCTACTCATCTTTAGAGTGACAAAAATGACAGACTTGTAAATACTCTCTACCTAGTTTAAAATGTAAAAAATATGCCCGACTCCCAGATGCCCTTTATCCAGTTTTAGAGTGATAAAAATGCCTGACTAGTAGATACCTTCTATCCAGGCTTATAGTGAAAACATGACTGACTAGCAGATGCCCTCTACCCAGCTTTAGAAGTAGTGACTAGTAGATACCCTTTATTCCAACTTATATTTGCACTTAATTTAAGAGCGGCTTGATTAATTTTGATTAATTTTGTTGTGAAAACTTTGTGAAATATTAGCCAAATACTAACTCTTTTTTGTATCCAAGCTCTAACATATATTGTTGGAGTATTTATGAGTCGAGTTTGTGACTCAGGCAAGCTTAGCTTTTGCAATTTAGATCTCGATAGTTAATTAATTTGCAAATTGCATTTTGTCGTTGCTCGCTGTTATTGCAGGACATTGAGCATTGTTACTACCATGGCACAGTGAAGGATTATCCGGGCGCCAGCGCTGCCTTCCATACGTGCAACGGGGTCAGCGGCGTAATTCATATTGGCAACGAGACCTTTGTCATTCATCCCTTCTATGGCGGCGATCTATCGGTAAGAGAGCTTAGTGATCCCATTTTCCAGCTGTGTCCAGCTGCATTGGCTGTGTTTGAATGTGTGTGTCTAACCTCTTATCTACACCCGGCAATGACCGGGGCTTGGTGCATTTGTATAGAAACATCCGCATGTGATTTTCGAGGCACGCACCAAGGCGAACAAAGGTTGTGCCAACTCGGGAAATTTGGACTCATGGCGCTTATCGCGCCGCACCAAGCACCTGTCCGCTGGCGTCGTTGATGAGATTCATCCGAATGGGGCCGGACGCTATAAGCGGGATGTGCGCGAGGCAACCAAATACATTGAGACGGCCATCATAGTTGATAAGGCCATGTTTGAGAAGAGGAACGGTAGTACGCGCGCCGAAGTCATTCACGATGCCATACAGGTGGCCAATATAGCTGATTTGGTGAGTCACACAAACACACACACACACACACAAACACAGACGTAATTCTCACAATGTTCGACTGCTCAGTATTTCCGTACGCTAAACACTCGAGTATCTGTGGTCTACATCGAGACGTGGGGCAAGAACCAGGCGGCCATTGACGGCAGCAAGGACATTAGCAAGGCCATATCCAACTTTAATGACTATACGGTTAGAAATATATACCAAATCGAGAGAGATACCACCCAGCTGTTATCGTAAGTACTCGCACACACACATACATACACACACACGCACAGCGAGACGTAATATACACCAATATTGTATGCATATGCACGTGCTTATTCGATTCGGCAGTGGTGAAACGTTTGCCGGAGGCGAGGCTGGCATGGCCGTGCCGGAGACTGTCTGCACGCCCCGTGCCGTCGGCATCAGCGTCGACGTGAATGTATATGAGCCGCACCTTTTGGCGGGCACAATGGCCCATATGATTGGCCACAATATCGGCATGGGCCATGACGATGGACGTAAGTACAATAAACCCATACACACACACACACACACACACACACAGATACACAGAGAAATTCGGCTTAAATATTTTGATATTTCAGTTAATCTCTTTGTTATCTCTTTCAATTGTGCTGATTATTAACACCTTGCACCATTGTCAGTTGTAATTCCAGTGAAACACATTTGTCTATTTTCTATTATCTGTTCGCATTTGCCTTGTGTTTAGTCGAGCATAAATTCACTTTTAATCTGTTTGATAACAATTTCATTTGTGCTTCAATTGCAAAATTTCAATTATTCGAAGAATTTTCGATTTCTTTTGATGTCGTTGCTATTGTGCTCTCATGCAAATTTCACACATTCATCCAGGTGAGGAATGCTTCTGTCGGGACTGGCACGGCTGCATTATGGCACAATCGATTGTCGGCCAAGAGAATGTGCAGCCATACAAATTCTCTGAATGCAGCAAAAAGGATTACATTGACGCATTGCGAACGGGTCACGGGCTTTGTTTGCTCAACAAGCCAAACGAGGTGAGATAGATGCATACATTTCCCTCTTCCTCTTCCTCTCCCTCTCCCTCCCTCCCCCTCTATTTCTCTCTCTCTTTACTTCTTTTATCAATACACAATAGGTTTTTCAGCTGGCTGTGCGGTTGACCGTTATAAGGGTTAATTGCTGCGAGTAACTGCATCAGCACAGATAAATTCGAATCCGAATATGTACTTCAACAGTTATTGACTAGAAAATACCCTGCATTGACATACATAAATAAATATTTTAACTAGGTAACAGCAGATCATTTATTTTGCTTGGGTTCTTTGCTGTGAGAATCGATGAGAGAAATAATGTTCATAATAAATTAATTTGAATTAATAAATTTTAAATAAGAAAAGTATTTATTATCACTTGCAAATATTCAGTTTAGATTAGAGCAAAGCTTTTACTTGGGAAAAACATAAATCTCTATGTATGTTTGTATGTTTGTATGTCTGTATATCCCTATCACTTGCAGATTGAATTGCGACGGAACTGTGGCAACAAAATCATCGAGGAGGACGAGGAGTGCGACTGCGGCACATTCGAGGAATGCGCATTGGATCCCTGCTGCGATAGCATCACATGTAAACTGAAGTCCGAAGCACAGTGTGCCAGCGGCACCTGCTGCGACCAATGTCGGGTAAGTGAAAAGTGAAAAGTGCAAAAGTGGAAAATGCGTTTGCTTTTGACTTTAACACAATTGTGTTTATGCCAGCTGCGACCCAAGGACTACATATGCCGTGACTCCCACAACGAGTGCGACCTGCCCGAGTACTGTGACGGCGAGATGGGGCAATGTCCCATTGACATCTACAAGAAAAATGGCTCACCCTGTGGGCTAACTAAATCGGGAATTTCAGGTAAGAGCGGCAGAAGCGGCAGGAGCTTAATATTTCATTTATTTTAATTTTCTCTATTTTGCTTTGTTTTTTTGATTGTCCCTGTCTCAGGCTATTGCTTCCAGGGCTATTGCCCCACCTTGTCGCTACAGTGCGAGGCCATTTGGGGCTATGGCGGCTTTGCCGCCGATCGTCAGTGCTACGAACAGTTCAACTCGAAGGGCTCCATTAACGGTCACTGTGGTCGCGATGCCAACGATCACTACATCAAGTGCGATCCAGAGTAAGTGCAAAATGTTGCCTGATAGAAATACTAGTCTTGCTTTTCTCCACTAACAAATTTTGCATGCCTAACATTTGCTTTGAGTATTGTCGGCGCCTTTGGCTATGAGTTATTTAGCCAACGAGCTGCTGAATCATTTGAGTAATCTGTAATCTTCAGTTCAGTCATGAGTGAAGCTGTCTGATCAGTTATGCTATCGCTTCCGTTTCACATGTCCATCAATTGTGCATGTTATTTAAGCTTTTATTGATACACAAGTACTATTATGTCAACGGAAAGGAAAACGAGTGAAATATGAAAACATTGAATTGCGTTAAATGCATTTATCATGAGCAACTGCACAATTGAACAATGACTGAAACGAAACGAATCTTTTATGAGTGCATTGTGCCGGCATCTCTCATGAACTGCTGAATAACTGAGCAAAAGTGTATAAGCTGACCGATATATATATATATATATATATATATATATATATATATGACTCGACTGCGCTCGCACTTTCCTTATACACATGTATATCTCATCAAGTACTTGGCTTTTGTAGTTGTTCCTCTTTGCTAATTATGCGCATATATCCAAGTGCTTGAGAAACAGAAATGAGCTCGCCTTAACAATAATATTCATTCGTTTGCAACAGGAATGTGCAGTGCGGCACGCTGCAGTGCAAGGAGGGCGAACGGCAGCCCGTTAATGATGGCTTCGACCAGCTCTACTCGCGCACGATTATCTCCATCAAGGCGCAGGAATACGAATGCAAGTGCGTAGCGAAAATTACAGTTCGGTTGGGGGAGGGGCTGGGGGCGCGTGCAATTGTGGGGTCGATGGACACGTGACTGTGATGTATTTGCATTTGCAGGGCAACCAGCGGTCAATTGGGCTCCAACAACTATCCGAAGCATGGTCTGGTCAAGGATGGCACGCCATGCGGTGAAAATTTGATTTGTCTGAACCAAACGTGCGTCAGCCTCTTTCCGCATGTGGATCAAACCAAGTGCCCAACAAACAAGCAGGGTCAAGAGTGCTCAGATCGTGGTGTAAGTTCAAAAAGTGGAACACAAAACAAAAAGAATAAAAAAAAAAGAAACAAGAGCGAAAAAATACAAAACAGCAGCCATGCAAGACACTTGAATGCCCCCCCACTTACATATTTTTTACCGCATATTTCCCCCCGTTCCCGTCACTGCCATCCACAGTTCTGCACAAATGCGAATCGCTGCTTCTGCGATATGGGCTGGGGCGGCACGGACTGCAGTACGGTGGTGCTGCTGACAACACCACTGCCAACGGAAGCGTTGCCAACGCCGGAGAATACAATCAAAATGGAGAAGAAAGAGACTCCATATGGTAAGAACAATTAGGTGTGGGCCGTCGCTAGCGCTGAGTCGCTAGCCGGCCAGCAACAGCATCTACATATTGGTCAATATATATATATATGTATACTAATCGAATCTAATCACAAAACTTAATAACAATTACATTAGAGTCTAACATAATTTAATATAAAACTTTATCTGGCCGGCACCGGCGCTATGGAGAGGTATCAGTTATGTACCGCTACTGACGGTTCTTAAAACTAGCCACAACCAAACCCAAATAGCGAACTCACAAGGTCTCTCGATAAGATTCATAAATGATTTGATCGCAATTCGATACCATCGATATACAAAAATCTGTTTCGATAACTCGTATGACAATGGTAATTACATCGATTGCTAGTTTTGTTAGGCAAAACCAGTCGAAGTCGCAGCATAATATAGACACAGACTTCTCATACCTAACTATACAGTTTCAAGGCGCTATCTCTACTATTATTATTACTATTATTATTATTGTTATCATAGCCATAGCAAGTTCTACAACATCAAATCACAAGCTCAATTCATCAACGATCGGCTCGAGTTTCAGTATCAGATCATGCATTCCAATTAATTTCAGTATCAGATTATTCTTTCGACAATCCAAAACATTGCAAATGTTCTGGGGTTCTGAAAGTTTCCAAATCCAAATTTTTGTCTAAAGTCTTTTTGTTTTATTTTCAATTTACTTCAATTTAATTTCTTTTAAGAACTTGTGAAAATATTATTAAATATTTAGAAGAGGCTTAAACTATTATATTTTTAAATTCAACAAGAAAAGTTTTTGGATTTATAAAAATATAGACAAATTTGTCTTAAAATTCTGATCAAATTGAAAAAAATAATAATAAATTTTTATTTTAATTTCCTTTTACCCAATTTGGATTTTAGAATTATAATTTAATTTAAATATTGGGGAAACAGTATTAGTTGCAAAACAATCCCAAATGTAGTATTCAGATTTCAGAACAATTGCAACAAATATATATAAAAATCTATATAATTTGGTAAAAGAAAAAAAATTAAAAAAAAAAAATAAAATGCAACCACCATTTCCAGGCACCTCTGACCAAAATAGGATCAGCACATTAACCATGGTCATCATTTTAACAGTTATCGTCAAGTGTGTCTTCATTAGTTTTGCAACACTGGCCGTTTGCTACAGGTAGAGTACCAAGCAAGTCAACAGTCGGTTACACCGATCATGCGCTCACATACACGCACAGACACACACACACACACGCACACACACTGAGACATATACAGTAACACACATAAACACGCACGCACACACCCACACATGCACTCGCACACGCATACGCTCACATGCACATGCATACATATGCCGAAATACGCATACGCTTCAAAGCGTGGGTAAAAGAAGAAAGTAAAAGCAATCAATCCAACATTTAGACTAACGATTCACAGATCAATATCTCAATGTTTCATCTAATTGATGGTCAATGTTGTTGCATGCTTCAAGCTGAAGGTCAGACCTAAGAGATCTCTCATTTACTTTTCGATTCTCTCTCTCTTTCTCTCTCACTTATCGCTCACCTGAGTACGCTTTCATTAATTTTAAATCGGCGGGCAGCTCACAAAATAACATATATGACATTTTTATATATTTACATATTCTCTTGGAATCTCAAGTGTCTGACCCACAGCTTTTGCCATATTATTCCAGCGCGTATGCATGCATGTGCTTATGTTTGTATGTGTGTGCGTATCTGTGTGCCTGTGCATATGTGTGTGTTATGTGTATGTGTGTCTGTGTGTGTGTGTGTATGTGTATGTGTGTGTGTGTTTGTATGCATGTGCTCGTTTGTTTAATGTATTTCGCAAACATTTGTATGTATGTATGTATGTGCGTACATACCAGCCATAATATACGAGGTTTCTTTATTAATTAGTTATGTGTCCCCTCTTTAGTTGATCCCACACAATAGCTGCATACCCTATGTATGTATGCATACTATGCTTCTACATACACATGCCGATGTATGTGTTAGTTTTTTTTGTAGTTTTGATTTTGTTTCGTTTCTGTGTTTCGTCCGTTTCATGTATTTTTCATATCGCTGTGCGTGTTCGTCCAATTTTGCATTAATCCTTTGGCTCTATATATCTGCATACATTCTCTGTGTGTGTGTATGTGTATATATATGGCTGCATACATTCGTATGTGTATGTATGTATGTATTTATGTTGTTAAATACTTGATGTACTTATATACTACTTGCGCGCTGGTTCATGCTATTGAGTAATCGATGTGTAATTTTTTTTATTTTCAATTGTTGTTCTTTATATCAAGTGCCGTATGTATGTATGTATGTACCTTAAATCTATATATGTATTCATATGTTGGACTCACACTACACACACTCTTACGCATTCACATACATATACATGTATATATCTATATGTATATACATACATACACTCGTTCTCATATACTAACATGTAAATGCATTTCTATTAACGATCACATCCATGCACACTACGAAATAGACAGACACACCCACTTTGCATCATCCAGCCCACTTCCCAGTCCTCGAAATCACACACCTTCACACTTACATTCGCACACACGCACACACACTCACACACAAGCACACGCATACACAGCCGACGGCACACATTCGTATACAAATGAATACATAAAAGAGTTTTTTTTTTTTTTTCGGGTTCCGAATTTATATTTATTTACAAACATTGATTTAATATATAACTTCCTGAAGTGCTGCTTCAAGAATCTTGAGTATGGAATATCAATATATATATAAATCACATGAATATCTCGAACTCATGATTTATATACTTGATATACACACCTATGTATATATACGAATGTCTATGCTTGGACATACATACATGTATGTAACATACATACACTAGGGCGTAGCTCGGAGGCGTGGCCTTTGTTATAGTCTTATTTGTATAGCTTGGATTACCATTGTCATAGCCTGGGTGCTGCCGAAAGTATGAAAAAGAAAAAGAAAAAAACAAACACAAAAGTCAAAAACTAAACCAAAATAAAATTAAAAATTAATAAAAAAGAAAAACTTAAATGAAAAGAAAAAAGCAGTTCGAACTCGAGGCGCAAATGTGAGAATCGTTCGATTTCGGCTTCAATCGATCCGTTTTTGTGGCCAGATAAAAATATTTGTTGGGCAACCAACAACGGCACACAAACTATATGCATACATACATATATATATATTTGAATATACTTATATATATATATGTTTGTATGTTAGCCAAACTTCATTCTTGTGTGCTGAGCTCCAATATTTTTGTGACACCTACAAAAAAGTAACAGTAAAACAATCACAAATATTTAAGAAACCAATACAAAACAGAAGAAGAGAAGAAAACATTTCAAAATGTTATTTATTTGCTTGTTTATTTTTTTTTCGGCTGACCCTCCACCCAACTGCAAAACTGATATCGACGACAACATCAACCAAAAATAATACCAATATATATATGTATACACATATATATGTATGTATGTATATATATGCTAACAACTTGCTATATATATACATATATATATATGTGTGTGTGTGTGTGTAAATAAAATGAAAACAACATAAACTATATAAAACAACAACAACAAACACCTGGTATATTACAACGTAACGTATGCGACTTTAACTAAAATATATTTTGAAAAAAATATCTTGACAACGATACTTCTCAATACACCATGGCGTATGCATAATATTTTGTACATATATATCCATATACACATATATGTGCATATGTTTAACGCACACACTTACACTAATGCACACCAATGTTCACACACACATACACACACTCACACACTCACACACTCACACATGCACACATATCGAAACAAATGGCAAAATAATCTCGTATAGAGAACTACCACGGCTCAAATACAGTGTTCCTAGTCGGTGTTCTAATGTCAGTTGTAGGGTTCGTTTTTATAACATTCACTTTGATGGCATTGTGCTACAGGTCAGTTGTAGTACATAGAAACTTCTCCCTGTGTCTGAGGTTAGTTGAAAAGAAGTAATGAAAAAGCCAGCTCTAAATACAAAAATACAAATTACTACAACAAAAAAAAAAACAAAAAAAAAATGCAGCAAAAAAAAATCAAATTTGCTAAAGCAATGCAAAAAGTACAAAAGAAACACTAACAAAAATCGAAAAAAAAAATACTCTATATTTTGTTAATATGTTTTTTTGTTTCGAATTTTATTCATCTTTTTTCTCTCTCCAAATGTTGTTCTCATTATGAGTCGTAGTTATTAGTACATTCACATACATGCATATGTATGTGTGCGTATATATGTCTGTATCCCCTGCATACATATGCATATATGTACCATGCACATATGTATAACTAAAAATTGTCATTTTCTGTGTTTCTCTGTTCGTTTGAATCCATTTGCAAAAAAAAAAACGAAAACATATTCTGTACATAATGTACTGTATATATATGTATATGTGTACATATGTGTGTATGTATGTAATCAGTATATAGTCAAAATTTTCAGATATATGAATTGCATACATATACACATGTTTTAAATATATATATTCAGGATTAATCGCTTGTTGGCTCCCATCCATCGAATCACTTTATCAGTTCCCAAAAACCAAAAAAAAGAACACTTGTAAATACTTTTGTATATACACCCAGTGTATCAAAGTCCCCATAGTTAAACGACATTCTGCATATGAATATTCTTTTTTCGTTACAATCAGATCGTGTATGTACATATGAATGTATGCCCAACATCCGGATGCTGCATGAATATGAACTCCCCCCATATATGTACTTGCGACTATATTCATTTGCAGTTGAATAGTGCATATACCCGCATATGCCTACGCTCATGTGCGTACACATATGTATGTATATTGTTACATATGCATGCATGCGACATACATACGTACATATACACCCCGCCCCTCTATCATTATAATCAAAAGGCAGCATCTATCAAGCTCACGATTCGCTCCTAATGGCCCCATATATAGTCCGACTTTTATTAGTTTTCGTTAATTTCCACAGTCTTATAATATTATTCTTATGTTTTTGGAACAATTCAAGAAAAACCGAACACACAACAATAATTAGCTAAACAATCCATAATTTAATATGGTCTAGGAATCAACCCAATTGGAAAGTAGTTAGCTGAGACACAAACCAAACGAGATAGACATATATTTTTGAGAGAACAACTAGGTAGTTCATATATAACTATAAATAGATCTGTAGTTAAAAAAAAATATAAATATATATATATATAAATAGTATAGACAGCTGAATAGGCAAAAATTGGTTGTAAATAGAGTTAACATGAAACTAGGCAGGCCTGAAAAAGTATTTAAAAAACATATTAGTTGCTTAATGTTACATTTTTTGTTGTTCTAGAATTTCTAAATTGAAAGATAAGCAAAACTTGAAAGAGTTTTCTTTTTTAATGGGAAATGCGAGAACAACAGAAAACGATTGAGTCAGTTAAGCACTTGAATACAAGTTTTTTAAATAGCAAATAGGTGCAATTCCATATGTAAACAGGCTTATACAAAATTAAAACACAACATGCGTGAGAAACACCATCAATGAAATGATATAAAAGACTTGCAACTTGACTCACCGAAAAAAAAAACAAAAAGAAAAGAAAACAAACTCAAACTTTAGTCCACATAGATATTACAAACAAATATCTACCTCAATCTATTAAGAGACTTGCATGAACGTACACCTCTCCAATATATAGGCGAAAAGAAAATCCAATCATTTATACTAAATGAATTGAATGGGAACAAATGTAGTACACAAAAGTACATGATAATAACATATGCATATTTATATTTTATTTCCAAATACTTATTTTCAATACATAGCCAATTTTTTTGTTATATATATATATTAGCATAAACTAATTTTTTGATTATTGTTAATGAGTGAAAAATCACAAAGATTTGAACAAGACCACGACACGAAATGGATATTGTGGTCAGAGCGTCGCTGATCGCTGATCGCTGATCGCTGATCTTGTTGACTATTTTCATTACTACTTTTGTTCAGTTTAGTAATCCTCAAATATTTAAAAAATAACTTTAAAAAAAAACCAAACAACAACAACAACAACTCAATCGAAATACTATATAACTAATGCATATGACAAAGTACTTACATATATTAGGTACGCCACATCATTATTATGATACTTAGTTCCAGTCTCACAACAATCTCATATACACACAAACACACCATAAAACAAAAAAAAAAAGAAGAAAAACCAAAGCCCAACCAAGGTCCCCGCTTACTTGCAGCCCAAAGCCAAATTGCAAAATTGTAGGTGTATGCATTCGCGTGCATACGCCTCAGCTAATATTTGTATACGTAGGTTGGGGGAGGGCAAATTGCTTAATGCAACTGCCACGCCTCCAATTGGCCAATTGGAGTTCACATTTTGCGCATAGGGCCCAACATAGACGAAACTGACTTTGAGTTATGGTGGTGCTTTCTGCTGAGAGAGCCAGCGATGTTTCTTAAGAGCCGCCATCATGAGCTAATTGCAAATGTACTACTAAACTAAATACAATATACGCACGGAAAGTATTCGATACTTACATATATACCAATACGCGCGCACACACTCACACACGCGTGTGTATATATGGTATATGAGTGAGTTTGAGTGATTTCTTGATGTGTTATCGTAAGTGCATCGATCTTCGATATTAACGACACACACACACACACACACGCACACACACACACACACACATCACACACACCCTCACATTAACATGTATGTATTTATACAGACATGCCATACACACACACACAGACCCATTACCCATCCCCATAATCCGATTTTCAATTCTGGTGTTCAACTAAGTTATCAAACACACACACATATGAAAAACCATCAGCTTTTCACACACACATGCTGCCCAGGCTGCTTATGTGTGTGTGTGTATGTGTGCATACAAAATAAGTTAATGTACAGCCAATGTTATTGCATATTTCTAAATTGAAAGCATATTTGTCGTCTATCGAAAGTGTGCGTAAACGCTTTAAGTTATCAATTATAAATTGCTCCGAAAAGTATGCTATAAAATGTTTAATTCAAAGCAAATAGAAATATGTGTAAAATACCTTTAACGAATCGAGTCTCAGCCTTTTGGCTGACTTCTAAATTGCAATTTGGTCTAAAGTAATATATGAAATTGTATCAATATTTGGCAGTTATTTATTTTGACATGCATACACACATGCATAGCAGCCCAGCTACGTATATGTATATACCAACACACAAATATGTAAATAAACTCACACTGATATATACATACATGTACCCAGTTCCATTCGACATTCAGCTTTCATTATGTTATTTACTGTTTGTAAGTACTTACGTCTCATCCATGCTTGTCGCTCTTTCTTTCTCTATTTATCTATGTTTGTCCATCGCTCTCTGTCTCTCTGTCTCTCTCTGTCTTTCTCTCTTTCCAAATTTGTGTTAGTTTAACTCGGGCTAACTGAATAACTATTTTCAAGCCTGTTAACGAGAATTCCAAATGTGATTTATTCCATTCAGTTCACATTCTTTGTGTGTAAATATATCAATGTAAATCTCTCTCTCTCTCTCTATATATATATATGTGTGTTTCCCCACATTGTCTGCGCGTATGATTTGTGTGCGTGTGTGTGAATGCAGGCATGCATGATTTTATGTGTGTATGCAGGTATGCTTGCGACTGTGTGTGTCTGTGTATGTGTGCGTCCGGTCAATCGTATTGTCTTCCAAACCAAGTTAACCTTCCACCTTCCACCTGTCCGTGCTTACCTTCAATTACTATTGTTCGACCTCCTTGCATACATATCTATATATATATCTACATTCCATTTTGATAACTGTGAAAACTATGCAGATTTTTTGTGTTTCGTGTTATGTCGTTAACGTGTTTTTGACAACAATTTTTCATTGATATTGTGCTAATCCAAAAACCAAAAATATGAAAACAAAAAAGTATAACATACACGCCACTTTCCCCAACAACAATTTCTTTGTTCTGTGCGAAGTTCTGGCAAAATACCATTTTTCCATTCGAGAATGTCATTATTGTTATTGCATTTACATTATGTGTACATACATTATGCTTTTGTCTTGTGTTTGGTTTGTTTGTTTGTCTTTCATTTTTGTTTTGGGTCCTTTTCTTGAGGCACATTCAATGTATTCAAAAGTTGTTTTGCAAATACATACACACCCAATAGACATAAATATTTGCCGTACTTCGGCAAAGAGTAAATATTCCGTTGAGGAAATAACAAGCGCAAATAAATTGTACAAATGTTATGGGCTTGTATGTATTTTCATTTGTGTTTATATTTGCATACCAAAATTCTTTATGTGGCACTTGATTTTACTTTTCACCACAAAACAAAACAAAACAAAAACGAAAAAAAAAACAAAACATAAAAAATGAAAAATGAAAAACAATTCTATTGCGAGCATATTATTAATCAAGTATCTCATCATAACCTTTCGTTTCCCAACAACAACAACAACAACAACTACAACAATAACAACAACAACATCAACAAAAATAAACCAAAACCAACAACCAAAAAAAAAAAATTATACAAAATCAACCAAAAAATAAAAATTAAATCAAATCAAAATCAAAATCAAAATCTAAATACAAAATCAAAATTCAAATCAAACAACTAAATGAATGTGTGTAAACACTGTGCCTTGTGTACACACACCCACATCCTTAAAAATGGCGTGCTTGTCTATGTGTGTGTATATGTGTATGTGTGTGTGTGTGTGTGTGTGCGTGTGTGTGTGTGTGCCTGTGTCTGCTTGTGTGTGTGCGTGTGTCTGTGACCCTATGCATGTATGTTTGCGTGTGCTTGTGGGTGTGTGTATGTTGGCAAAACCCTTCGCCTCATACACATCGCGTATACAAACGTATTCAATATGTATGTATATGTATCGTCACTCAATCAACTAACCAAACGACCAATCAACCAATCAATCAATCAATCAATCAATCAATCAAACCAATCAACCAATCAACCAACTTACGACCAAAATCCATCGACCATGCCAAATACGTTTCCAACTGATTTTGTATATAATCCAATACAAATAATTTCATAATGAATTATAAATCCAAAAATCATACGCACCATTCAACGCTTTAAACAATTATGTGTATACATGTGTACATATATATGTATATGCCACATACGTATATATGTATGTGCCCTGTGTGTATACAATAAATCCCATAACTTATGTATGTATGTATATATATGTATATATACTCATATATATATATATATATATATATATAAATCATATAAAATAAACAACAATAACAAAAACAACCAAACAACTCTGACGTCGATATCAACATCAACATAGACGCAAGACAACCACCCTTAAGTACGATCCGCCTTTCTCGAAAAAACCCATACCCAAGGGCTACGGCGGTGCGGCAACGGCGCCCAACCATCATTCCGTCGAGGAGGTATCCTTGGATGGCTCCAGCAAATTGGTGTATGCCAATCAGGCCGGATTCAGGTGAGTAATTCCAATTCCTCTCAACCACCCCACCCCCCACTCCCACCCACTCTTACTTAACACGCCTCGTTACGTTTGTGTATTTTATGCATTTCTCTATCGTATTTGCTTCCATCTGTTTTTTTTCTTCTCTCCATTTCATGCAGGGATAAGAACTTACATGGACGTCGCTATACGACGGGTGGTGAGGACGATCAATCACATGCAGGTTAATAAAACATTCCCTATACATTAACATAAATATATATCCATATATGAATCTATATAGATTTGTATATATATAAATTCATGCGCTAGAGGTCATCATCTCACACAGTTCTCAGCCAAATATCGTATACGTATCATATTGCTATGCATAGGTATACCAAGTAATTGACGTTCTTATCTAGTACATATAAATATATACATTTACTTATATAACTCAGTGCCTTTGCCGTTTCCTGTTACTATTTGCAGCTACACTGCAATACAATATGTACTACGTTCTTAAATTCATTTGTAGTTTTAAGCTAGTTACCCTATACATATATATATATATATATATATATATATATATATATACTTAACTATATACGATTTACAAATACAAGTGGCTTCACTCGGGAGCTGACAAATTTAAGGACCTCTTACAACCAGTTTGCTATAATTATTGTAAAGCTAGTACACACACACACACACTAACTCATTATTATTTACAATACACACAAAGTTGTTCAAAAACTTTTGCTGCATTCAACAAACATTAGAAAATTATGTTCGTTTTCTTAAAAAAGCTTCTTTGACTTAGCTTAACAGTTATATAATACCATTTTACAGCATTCCAAGGTTTTCGTCGTAACTAAACCTTAAGCTAAATGGAAAAGAAAAACTATTTTGAATAACGAATAAATATTTTCAACTTACTTTAAATTAGTTTAACTAAAATTAGCCTATTTTAAGCAATATTTATGAAATCTGCAATTGATTCTAGATTATAAATGAAAAGAGATCCAAGAAAAAACAATATTAAAACTCAAAATATTAAAAGAGTTGGGCTGGGAACTGGTTTTAATTTGGAATTCTTTTGTTGTTTTTCTTTTTTCTCATAAATGCAATAATGTACTTAAATATAAATATAAGAATATTGGAAAAGTATTATTAACTAGCTATAGTGGGGTTAAGTAGGAGATAATTCTTGATTTAAGTATTCAATTCAACAAATTAATGTAAATAAGTGATTAATTTTGCGGCAATCTCTACTCTTTCTCCAAAACTACTACTACTACTACTACTTCTACTACTACTTCTACTACTACTTCTACTACTTCTTCTACTTCTACTCTGTACACGACGAGCTTTGAGCACTCTCTGCTGTCTGACTCTACAAAATTTGTATGTTCTTTTGCATGTACAACGTTTGACATACGATTGGACGCCACAGAGAAGGGCATACTGAAGAAGCATGGCTACGGACTGGTGCATGGCGAACAGCTGAAAGACAAGTGGTGCGATGACAGCCAGTCGGATAATCTTGAGCTGATCACGCAGGACGGCACACAGGCTTCGACGATCGGTGGTGCGGCTGCCTCAGAGGTGGAGCGTACATTGAAATCTCTCAACGGCTATCACGAGGACATTTTGGAGGCGCTGCGCAATGCCGCGTCGCATCGCGGCACCGGCACTGGCAACACGCCCGTCGGCAGCGGCAGCCTCAGCGAGGAGATGTTGCGCAAAACGCTACAGGACTGCAGCAACGCCCAGCTCGGCTACACCGCTGAGACGTACAAGCGGGCCAGCGGCTCGAAGTCGAGCTCGCGCGAGAATATTTGTGACAGCGCCGCGGCACATGCCATTTTGTTGGACAGCAGCGGTTCCGGGCTGGGTGGCTTGACAATGGGCGCCGACATGAGCGGCGTACGGGGTGTGGGCGGTGGTGGCGGTGTTGGCGGTGTTGGCGGTGTTGGTGGCGCTGCTGGCTTAGGGAGTGCAATGGGTCATGGCGGTTCGCTCATACATCATCATCGATCGCAACATCAGCTACATCAGCCACCGGGACTGGCCCTGCAGCAACAGCCGACGGACGACGATGACGCCCCGTCGACTGGGCCGCTGCGTATACGCAATCTGGAGGATCTTATCAGGCAGCTGGAGCATCATTCGTCGCGTCACATGAGTCCCAGTGGCTCCGAGGACATACGCATGTCGGAAACCGAGGCCGATCGTCACTATAGATTAGATAGTTCCGCTGCTTGTAGTGAGTCCTCGCAAGGGTTAGTCTCGAATTCGTACTTGATTTCGATTTCGATTTCCTTTTTATTTAATGCCATCCCAAATACCCGAAAGATTCCAATCCCCAACAAACAGAAAGAAGTTGCTAACGCCGAGTCCGACAAATCCGATAAATGCTTATCATATATAGGAGTTTCATTTATGTTGCATCTCCCACAAACACACACACACACATACACAGACAGCAACACTCGCATATGCATTGCCTTATTCGTACCTTGTTTGACTTAGCGTAGGATTTTTGCTGGTGTGCATTGGGATTGAAAAACGTATGTACTCAATAGAACAGTACCGATATGCTTGTCTTATAACCGCAATAAGTATTATGTTTGTACTCGTTTTTTGTCGTATCACCCAATTGTGCATAAATCTATATAACCAGATCGAATGTAGCGGCAATTGCTTCACATTTATTAATGGCGTTCTAGCGTTCAACTATATACACATATATGGCTTTAACATTCTTCACAACATTTGCAGACATTGCAACATAGAACAACTGGAACAAACGCATATACATACATACAACACACAGACACACACACACCCACATACAATCGACAAACAAAGATGAGCATGTAAGCTGCGGTCCGTTCGGGCTGCAGATATTTTGATTGATCTTTAGCCAACGCAACTTTCTATTCGCATTTCTTGCAGGCTTCAGACTGGAATATCTTGTGTGATAAAGGTTGGTTTCACATGCGTTGCCACGCCCACAAATACAAAAATAAAACAAATACTAGCTTCCCTTTGATGGGTTCCAAGAGATCCATGGACCCTTTACATACATAGTCAGATACGAAATAGGTTTCGCTCTCCTCTTTTATCCAAACATATCATGAGTATGAAATTGTGTTTGGTATATTATTTGGTTTTTTTTCTTTTTTTTATGATTATGATATGATAACGGTATCTGCCTATCGTTACCTACGCTGCGTTATATTCGGTCTCGGTCTCGTTATCCCAATCCCATCCCGTTTTGCTTTTTTTTTCTTCGGATGCTTTTTCGTGATGCTCAATTATGCTAAAGACTCTTTGATTGCTTTTTGCCTTTTGATCTCGCCAGCTCAAATCAGCAAGCAGCTCAATCTCAGAAAACCGCTACAATCCACCCGTCTTACAGCAGCCGTTGTCGGCCCCGCTCTGACGAGGACACGCGCTTCGCTTACGGCGGACGTTACCGCCAGCCGGCGCCCACTGGCCGCCATTCAACGCATCAGTCGCACTCTCCGCACGCATTCGGACACCATACACACCATTCGCACGCCCATGGACATGCCACTCATGGCCCCCACTCATCGCACCACTCGTCGCACACGCACCTGCATCAGGATGACGAGGGCATCTATGAGAGCGCCGATCATCATGAGCGCGGAGCCCTCGACACGCGAATCGATCCACAGGAGACGCCCGAAAGCGAAAGGTAAGTCTCTGACTCTCCACCTCAGTCACTGTCTCACCCAAATCGCCTCCCATTCGCAACATAAGCAGTCCATCGTCTTAACATCCACAATCCTTTGCTAGCTCTATAGATCGGTTATGAGCTCTAATTTGTTTTCTCAAAGCATTGTGCAGATCCTTTGCCGTATGTACCTCGCTTTCGATAATTATTCGGATGATTCAATTTGCATTTGCATTTCCAAATCCGACTGGCAAAGATATAAAAGTGTTCTATACATAAATGCCCTGACCTGATGATTCCCGCTTCTTTCCGCTTCTTTCTATACAAGAATTTCGAATTTCATATCTAAAATTAGCATATTGCTGAGCTAATTTTCATAGTTCTAGATATTATTCAGATCTAAAATATTCATGGAAAAATCAGCATGTTCCACCCCCAACTTTACTAATAATCATTTATTTCATAATGTGGAATCCCAAAATTATATTCTTTGAAATTAGAAAGAATGATCAAGTCGGGAGTGCCCGACTTCTAGAATCCCTGAACATATATGGAAACGGGAAAAGTTGTTGCTTATTTGAAACAAACCTATTATGCACGCTACATAGAAGAGCCCTAGTCCAAATATTAAGTCCTTAACTCGTATAGGTTGTGAGATCGACGGGTTCATCCTAACGGACAGATAGTCGGACGGGCGGACAAGCGGACGAACGAACGCACGAAAGAACTGACGACGGACGGACGAATAGATAGACAGGGCTAGATCGACTCAGCTTGTCCTCCTGATCAAGAATATATGCAAATACTTTATGGGGTCTGCCACGGCTTCATCTGCCTATTCTGTTCCATTTTCAATGGTTTCAGGGTATAAAAAGAACATTTAAAAAATTTCTTGAAGTCAAACTTCCATAAGTTTGTCAAAACTCAACGAATTGTCTCCATCGCTTGTTGAGTTTTGTATCAGATTACAAATACTTGAACCTGTAATTTTTCATATCTCAGTTTCCTTCCCTTTAAGGGAAAAAAGGACCTTCAGTGGGTTTTATATTATTAAATATAGTAATTGTTGTAGGATCTTGTCAACTCTGGTGTTAAGTAATATCCCCTATATTTACATACATAAAGAATAGTCTCATGATAGTCTTAGAGGAGTATAAAATGTAGATTATATATTTGAACTCAGCAATTTGTTCCCTGCCTTATGTTGTGTGCATGTGGTCTTTATATCTAACATACTTGTGTAAACGATTTCCTCCCCCAATATCTATTCTATCCTCTGGCTTTATGCATGCTGGTGTCTATGAGATCTGAGATCTCGAAATGCCCTCTCGAATATTGAAAGTAATCTTGAGTGCTTTTGTAGTGATAGCAGTGCTTCGAAAGTGGTTGGCAACTGAATTAGTTTCGACTGTGTCTCGATCTTCTGACCTGTGTAAGAGGGAGGTCAATGTGCCTGCACCAGTCCACCCAGCCTTATGGTCCTGAGTCCTGATGTGCCCCCCTTGTGTTCTTACCATGTACCGTTGTTCCTGTTACGATTATTATTTTCTAGTGATGACTTTATTCAAGCTCAACAACAGTTAGCCCGGTGGGCGAGTGAGGATGTGGTATCCGTCGTGGTATTGGACCAGCCGCAATCCGGCACAATGTCGGATTCCCAACAATCCAGCGGCGTCGCGCCCATGTCGGGAGCTACAACGAACAACGTTATGCACCAACAGCATCCGCACCAGCACCACGGCGATCATCAATCCTCCGCAGCGGCAGCAGCGGCGGCGGCGGCGGCGGCAGCCAGCAGCAGCTCTATAATGGCTATGGCAGTCGTCCCAAATGGTATAAATGTAAGTCAGAGGGACTATTACCCCTCGCCACCCTCAACGGAGACGGAAAGCAGTGGAAGTGTTATCCAGCCAGTTACTCGCCGCACGTTGCAATCACAATCGGGAGACACGGCGGTCATAAGCCAACAGCAATTGCAGCTCCATCAGCTGCAATTGCATCAGCATCAGCAATATCAGCATCATCATCAGCAGCCGCAGCAGCAGCAGCAGCAGCAGCATCAGCATCAGCATCAACAACAATCAGTCGATACCAGCAGCAGCAACAACAGTCAATCCGGTCAAATAATCGAGAATGGCTGCTACCCGGAATATAAGCATTGACAGTTCAAACATCTTTAGCTTCAGACCCATAGCAATTTTGTAAAGCTTTTAAGTTCTCTGACCAATCTGTAAAAGGTTGGCAGGGACAGGCAACCAATACAGTCAGACTATTGTTATTAACATGGTCCAAAACCAAAACAAAAAAAAAGGAAGAAAAAAACAAAACTAAAGTTAAAAGTAATTCAAGTAGCATACATACTCGTCTTTAATTACATATATACATAAATGCATACATACATACGAGTCAGTACTTATGATGCATATACACATAGTTATAGTTATAAATGGGATAAATGTAAAATGAAAAAAAATAAGAAGAGAAAAGAAAAGAAAAGTTAACCAGTAATTGATTAAAGGCCGTTGCACTCACACTAACACACACACACACATAAATATGTACATACTGAAAAAAGACATACATACACACATACATACATACATACATACATATACATACATATGATGATGAACTTGATGCATGCTTTACATAGATGCGTGCACGCACGTATTCGATTTACATGTGAATGTAGATGTAAGAATTTTTTATACTCAACATTATTACATACCAGTATGTACATACATAAGTACCTCAGACGTGCCGGCGACGCCTGAACAGAAAGTAATATAAATTTAAATGAATGTAATAATTGTAAATAACTACACATGCATACGCATGTACACATGCGTACACACATACATGCGTTTGTTATTTATATGTAATGATGATATACATACATATATATATATACATATATAAAACCAGAGCTGGAATTAGCTATAACAAACATTTTGAAAGCACTTTCTAGGGTATACAAAACAAAACAAAACATAACAGGCCCATTAATAATTAACAATAGCTTAGCCAGCTGATATACGAAAACATAACTCCCATGCGAGGTGTACGAGTATTATGAAACTTTAAAAGACAAATCTGTGTAATGTGTGCTATAATAAAGGAGAATTTACTTCCTGTTCTAGAAATACAGTTTTTTTTTTGTCGTAGAAATATACGCATAAGCATACAAATATATATATATATATATATATGTAATTATAATTACAATTATTACTTAGTTTGATCTCTATAGTTAATATCGCCAAGAAACAAAAAATGGAAAAAACATTGTACATAGGCAAGTCGTATTTACATATGTACAAGACCCCGTATCTGCCGTTAGAAATATGCTGATGATGCAGATATATATATATACATATACATATATACATGCAAATACATATATATATATATATGTGTACATATACAACCGATATTGAATTATACTCTTGTGCACTCGCGTTATGCGCCATGCAAAAGTTACCCTTGATATGGGCAAATTTTATAACGACTGATAGATTTTGAGGCACAGTGCCGCCAATTCACATTGAATAACTTAACGGTTACCCAGTATAATAGGTATAATGTGTTTTATTATGATAAGGATAACGGTCAAAACATACTAAGACATAAGCAACATCTGTAACAATAACAAAAGTAGACAAATATTGTAACAATTCATATTTTTGATCATGTGAAAAGCAAATTATGTTTTGCAGCCGACCAATTTTTCAAAACTGATTTCAATTCATTCATTCAACAATTCTAAATTCCAAATTCCAATTTTCACACAATTTTCATTTTGACGAAAATCAAATTCAAATCAACTTTCATTCGATTTCCCAATCGAAGGCTTTACAAATGCTTCAAACTATATTTAAAAATTGAATTACATTTTTTTTATATTTCTACTCAATGTTTCATCAGCTCTCTAAACATTTGGCGCTGACTTATACTTGGTATGTACACTAGCTAGCCCGTTGATGACTAATATTATGATTAGTTCAAATAAGATATATGAGATGACATTAATTCATACAGATACCATAAGCATTTAGATATATATTGATACATTCATTCATATATATATACATATATACATATATATAGATATTATATATGTATATATATATATATATATGTATGCATGTATAAGTGTATGCATACTCGTAGTTACCATGGCAAGTGCTTGTTCGAAGATTCGTCAGAGATGGAACAAAGTTTCATTAGTTAGTACATTGATTGAATGAATGTTGTCAGAATTCAAATATATGTTAGCATTAACAAATGAAAAGTTGGAGTGACATGTTAGCATATGTAAATACATACATAGCTAGTTGTTGATCGAATTGAGTATAATCAAGAATCCAATAAAATGAAACGGAAATGCATATAGTCTTAAGGGCAAAACCAATCGAATAAATATGTGTGTGTATGAATATTTAGTATGCACATTTTCATAAATATTTATATATACATATATGTATAATGTACACATGCATATGCATGTTTTATATATTTGTATGAGCCAACATAAGAATATGCACTCGGCATGTTTTTTCGGCCGAAAAGTCCCTTCCACACCCGCGTAATTGTTTCTTAGTGTCAATTATAAGTAGATTAAAGTCGCAACAAAAGAAATGAAATTCCCTTTAACTGCATCCAACTAACGACAAAAAATGTAACAATATTTGTTGTCTAATCAAAGATATATATAGAAACATATATATATGTATATGGGCTGGGATTTATCATAAGAAGACCTAATGTTATTTCATGACCCACGTTGGGCGCCATGCATTTCGATCGTTCATTATATCCTCATTGGAAAGCCAATGGCCAAGTCGCTTTCTGTTTCAAATGAAGTCAACAAAAACATGTTCATCTTAACAAATTCAGATATATACATACTATGATGTGATGCCCATGATCGCAAGAAGGATTTCTGTCACGGATGGGTAGACTGAGCCAGGCACCTTTTTTCCCCATGTGATGTTTGCTTCTGAAAACTGGGTGCCATTGATATTAGCGACTTTCTCAAAGGTGATAAAGAAAGTGCCTTCGATGGACTTCTCATAGCCATCGTCCACTCTGACTTTAGCTGAGCTTTCTTGGATGACGATAAGCGGCATCAACTCTGTCTCCAAATTGATGCCAAACGGGTTAACCAAGTGCTGTGCAGCGGGCAGCATTCCAACAGTATGTGGATGTAATATGGCTTCAAACCTTTTCAGTATTCTTCCAGACTCGACTTCAATGAGTTAGCTAACAACAGAAGATATACAATTTCAACATATTAATTTGTATGTTATGTGCCAGACTTTTGTTCTTCCCCTAGCAAATACACATGTCTTGAATGCATGTCAGATTACCAAGTTAGTTATGCATATATCATATATGTATATGTATGTATGTATTGTTGTGCACGGCAATTCGTAAAGAGGGCTTGGCACAGCCAATGCATTAAGTAAATTCAAATGAACTACCCAGAAAGTTGGTTCACTCATCAAAAATCATAAATATATATATATAGACAAATTAATAGGCAAATTATGCATGCAAGAATTCACAAAAACCTAAAGCTCATCTAGTGCATACATATTTCCAGTTACACTTAACACATCTTATTAGCATTCATACATATAATAATTACTCCTAACTCACACTCACACACACGCTCATATACGCATTCTCGTATACTAAACATGATTATGTAGCTAATTACAATTGCATACATATTTAAGTGTAAAAATGAAGAAAATCAATACCTTCGGGAATTTAGTATTTCATAAAACTACAAACCTAAAAAAAGAGAAAAACTTTGTAATTTACTTGTAAGTGTTAAGGCATAAGACAGCATGTGACTCAAATTGATTCAACCGAGGTGTGTGTACAAATCTGTGTGTATGTGTTCAAATGACACACGCATGCATACGATTGTATGTGCAAATATATACACTAACAAATATATATATATACATATATATAGTATATTACTAAGTAATTATTTATATTAAGTAAATTTCTTAATGATATTGATTGGTTTTTATTGTGACAAGCGCAGTCGTAGTCGGCTGCTAAATATGATATTATCTAAGATAGATTGACTAAAGGTATTGTTATTGATATACATAAATATACACATGCAAATACACACACACACACACGCGCGCACATTCACATACACACACGCACGCTCAGAATCCATGCATATGTGTGTGTGTGTGTTTGCGAGTGTGTGTGTGCGAGTGTGTGTCGTAAATAGGCTAAATATTTGAATAAATGAATTAGACACCTACAAATAAGAAACGGTAAACAGGAGATTGAAAAAACGCAAAAGAAAACCCAAATCGAATAAATATAAAATGAAAAAAAAGCCAACCGATTAATTGTTATCTAGAAATCAAACTTAAACAATAACAGCAACATTAATGTGAGCAGCAATAATAAGATTTTGGATTAAATGCAAGAACCTATCATGAATTTATATGCCAATGAATGCTCAACACTCACACAAACATGCACACGCACACACGCACACACTCACACTCGCAACACACTGACACACATACAAGAAGCCCATATGAAATATACTTATGTACGTATACTTATGCATACTTAGTCCAAAATGAGGGAAAAACAAAAAGCAAAAACCAAAAACCAAAACCAAAAAAAATGACGAAGAAATAATAAGAAACACCCAAAATCTCACATATCGCATTTATATATATACACACATATATGTATACATATATTATACTATATATGTATATATATGTATCAACAATATGCGCTTTAAACAAAATGCTGCTGATAATGGTCCTTAGCTTATGCCCGAACTTCTGAATTGGATTCCCAACGCTAGCCGCTCAAACAACTGAAAATGAAGAACCTAAAACGAATTTAAGTCTGTTGCTAAAACATACATATATGTATACATATATATATTGATCCTTCAAATGTTTCACTAACGTTTTTTCTTCAAGTATAGCGCAAGATCAGAAAAATTTATTATACCACTTTCAAAAGGAACCGATGGTCGAAAATATATAAAATTAGTATTTGCAATTCATCAGATTTGACATACAGACATACATGCATACATACATATAATAAGGAAATATCACAAAACTCTCTCTCTCTCTCTAGCAAGATCAAATACAATTTTTTTTCTATTTTGTAAAACAGTACAAATTCAAGATACTTAGGAAAAATATACATATATACATATATTTATGTGTGGGTATATTGCTCAAATGGAATTGAGCACTTCAAATCCATAAAACGTTGCTATTCATATTTAAATATGTATTTATATATGTACACACTGGCAACTAGTTCACATATTGGTATGCATTAAAAGAGTTGATGGAAAGTAATAAGCGCTAGCAGGCCCATCAGAAGTTTGGCTCACAAAAAAAACACACACACACACACACACGCACACATGCACACATATGCTGCAGAAACTCACATATATGTGTGTGTGTGTGTGTGTACAGTAACACATTTAACACTCACACCGTATGTTTGTCAAGGAATATTAGAAAAGCAACAAATATTGGAGAGAAAGAAAAAATGTTCATTATAATAAACTTTTTGAAACCATTTCTAAAGAACTGTTAACTGTTAATAAACTTAAAATAATAAACAAATATTAAAAGAAAAACAAAAAACAAAAACGAAGAGAATACCACAAATAAAAAGCAAAAAACAACCGAAATGTATGGCGCTTAACACAATTAAGATTAACTTATGAAATGATGTACATAGATACATACATGCGTTCATATGTATGAGGCTGAGGAGGATTAAATAATAATAATCTAGCCGTAAGATGCCAATTGGATAGTATGGTCCATAATGTGGTCTAAAATAATTTAAGTAAACATAATAAAAATAAAAACTAAGCGTAATAAAACAACACAAAAGCAAAAAAAAAATACAAAAAAAAATTTAAAAAAAAACAGCCAGAACATTCAAAAACCAATTAAAATTTATTACAAAATAAAATATGAAAGCAAAAAAAAAGACATCAAAATTTAATAAATGTATTTGGTTTTATGTTTTCACTAGCAACATACAGCAAATAAATTAGAATATTTTGCTGTAGACATACATATGTATGCATCGAACACACATATACACACATATATATAAATATTCAGATATATATGTTAAAACAAACAGTCTACTTTAAGGCAGTTCCTTAGTTAGTTTTCTCGTTTCATTTATCTAATACACAAATTCTCTTTTACAAGCTAACCCCAACTAACTAACATCTGCTCTTGTCTATGGTTTGTTCTCACTTCTATAACAACTTGCTGCCATATATATACATACATGTATATATATTTATATATATTATATACTTAATATTAGTTTAATAACTTTTCATTCGATTTGTACTCTTTATACACATAAGTCTGTTATTCACATGCAACTGCCAAAGTGTTGGATGGAGATGGCCTCCGAATCCAAGGGATATTAATAACATGCATGATCACAACTACACCAAGTCGCGGGACACTCACATACACACACACACACACACACACACTTATATACGCACATACACACATCCATATACATACATGTAAAGCAGACATATGAAAAGAAGTCTAACAATATTTGTAAGAAAACAATCATTTGCATATGTATTGTACACATGTGTGTCTTTGTGTGTGTGTGCGTGTGTATGCTTACACCCGTTTATATACAGACATTTGAAAACCAACTACTTTTTTATATGTATACATATATACTTATAGATATTTTTATGCATTAACTATAATTTCACTGTCTGGTGCGACGAAACCAAAAGAAAAACCAAAAACAAAAACCCAAAAAAAAAAAATTTTTTTAAAATTTTCAATAAAAATTTTGCTGGCAAAATTATAGATATTTGTATATATAAAAAAAAAAAATATATGAAAGCAATTGGAATTCTAGTATTTCGCACACAAACATAAAACAAAAGTCAGAGCTCAAATTGAATCGAGAAGCACTATATATAGAAGTATTTGACCGGAACCCTTTAGTATTCGCAGATTGGAACGAATCGGAATCGCTTGGCAGCACCCTGAGTCGCTTTGCCGCGCCAGACAGTAAATTATTATCGACGGGCTAAACAACGAGATTCTTTTTGGCTTCAGTTCAGGGTTCAGAGCTCAGACACAGGGCTGTAGTTAAATGCAATTGAACGACTTTCACAACTTGGCCAAGCTAATGCCAAATTTTGTTCTACTTTCAGATACTATCGCTAAGATATACCAAATTGCAGTTGACGCTGGGCAAAATGTAACTCTAAGCACAGGCTTCGGCAGAGCTGCACCGCAAAAAAACCAAAAAAAGAAGAAAAAAATGCAGTTCGTCTATAATTCGGTTGAGCATTTTGACTTTGATGTGATAAGAATGATAAGAATAGAATGCATTATTTGCTACAACTTTCCCAAATAGTTTTCAATTGTTCTCGATTTGGAAATTCTTTTTGTTTTTGGGTGGAATAGAGCCATATTTCGGCTCGAAGTTGAAATCTATTTCAGAGCTTCCGAAAGTAACTGGAATCGGAACTACATATAAAAGCAAAAATGCTAATCAAAAACTATGAGCTCGCTTTGGAAACTGACAGGAGCTCCTGGCATATGGGAGACAATAAGCGAGCGAGCGGGGGAGAGAGAGAGAGAGAGAGAAGCAAAAAATAAAAAACAATTGAGTCTGTCTAAATACTTTTCTTTGTGCACTTCTCTCTGGTATACACAAAAATATATATTTATAAAATTTTTGTCTATTACAAAATTGTATTTATATTTAAATCCTTCGATGGGACGCATCCACAGCAGCCTCCCTGCCATATCTCATAAGTAGCTGATGATGAATAATCCTTCAGTAGATCATATGAAGATTTTTATTGAATAAACTGACAACTATTTATATGCCTAACATAAACAAGAACTTTAAAATGGGACTTGGGGTGATATATATGTAGAGTCTCCATTTGATAAGGTCTCTTTTTGGATTACCTTTCGCTTCTTCTAGTTCTTCACGTCATCAGAGAAATTGAATCTGTAGTCAATAGTGTATTGTTCACTCGGCTGTGCCCTATTACAACTATTTTTACTATTAACTGATCGCCATTTTGAATGTATGTGCTTACCGTTATTTGAATTTCGATACATTTATTGAGTGCCTATCGATAAATATCTGCGCCAAAGCAGTTCGAGTTGGCAGTTATTTTTTTTAAATAAATGCGACAAGAGCGGGAAATTTCTTTTTTAATAGCTTATTTATGTTCTTACAACAATTAATACATTTCAATTAGTCGCAATTGTTTCAGTATATGGAATGTCTTTGCGAACTACTTAAATGGCATTTGTCAACGTTCGAATGCAAATGAATATTCGAGCGCAATTTCATATGGCTTAGTAACTTGTCTAAGCACACGCCAAAGCATTCATAAATAGTTAATGCAGAGACAATGGCCAAAACATGTGGATGTGTGTGTGTGTGCGGGCCTGCTCTACGGGGATCCTTGCCGAGGTTGAGCTGTGATGGATGGAACAGTAACAGAGGCAGGTATTGGGCACAGGTCGCGTTGCATGTTGCAACCACACTGTTGGGTTTGATGGATGCTTTGCGCATGCCAGACCCAATGCCCGTCCGTGGCAAAGCCAAAAGCCGACTTAGGCTTGTCTCAGCCGCCTTGTTGGGATTTAGACGGCAAGCGTGCAACAACGAGCGCAAGTTTTCGTTAGCTCATATCATAGGCAATTACCATTGGAGGACTCGAACTTTGATGGATTGCTTGTTGCCTGATTGAGGTGTTCAATACGCGCGATACGCCCACTGCACGTAGCTGATAATTGTCTGAGCAATGATTGTGTTGCGGCTTTTAGCTAGGTAAGTAATTGACCTAATGTCATATTTAGTGCATTGCCTGTCAACCATTCAATCACTCAATATGCCCATCTCATTGGCACTTAGAGCCACAAGAGCCCACAGCTGCAAAGCTGTCAGACGCGGTCAAGTGGTCGAGGGGCCGAGCGGCATCAGCTCAAATACATGCTCAGCTGAGACAGTGTGCTTAACTTGATTGCCTGCCGAGCGACACAAATCTCTTTATCTTTGCGCCTAGCTAGAGCGTAAATGCAAATTCAATTGACACATTGCTTTCAGTCAAAACTCCAGGCCAAACGAATTCCGAAGCCAAACTCTATTTTGAACAAAGCCATTGTGCTCTATGCTGCATTTTAAGCCCACTCTCGCTCTGTGTGAGTCTCTGTGTGTGTGTGTGTGTGTGTGTATTTAAGGACTTGTTCATGTGTGTGGGTAAGCGCACAAGTGTGTGCATACTACATGCAACTATTATTTTGCAAATCAAGCAATTTTTTAGCCAAGTGGGTGGTGGAGCTTGACAAGCGCAAAAATGCTAAGTGAGTGCGCTTCACTAACCCAACCGGCTGCATACGCTTTGCAATACAGTTGGTATGCTGTCCATGTGTATGGTTATGCATTTTGAAAGGAAGTAATTAACAGCATACATACTGCTAAGTCCGTTGCATAAGAATAGCCCGGGGGCATGACATCGACATCGACACAAATTTGCAGACACTCACGCCTAAACGCCAAGATTACCCCAGCACATCATTGGAAGCGGTCGCAAGGTCGTGAACTGAATAACACGGTCTGGTTTTGTTGTTGTTTTTTTTTTTTTATTAAGCGGTTCAAAAGCTTAAAAAGCACCCGCGGGCAGTAAACAGAGCACATTGCACAGTGGGTCTAGAAACGTTGAGAAACTTCTAGTTGGGCATCCTAGCTTTTGGTGCCGAAGGATTTCGTCTATCGATGCAAAAACTGGCAGGCAATCATATTACCTATTGTTCTATACCAATAGTAGCTTAAAATGCATTGTAAATTTATAAAACATAGATCCAGCAGGCGCTCAACATAGCCAAAATGATTTAACAATCAATTGGTTTTATATAACTTTTTTTTATTTTCTTCATTTTGATTTGCAGCTGTGAATTAGTTGATAATGAGGCTCGAACCCTATTTCTGATAACTTATATGGCTACGCATACCCCATTGGTTTATTTCAAACTTACCCCAAATGGTTTTCTATAACAATTTATCAATAGGCTTCATAAATCTTAACCCAAATTTTATTCCATAACAAATTTGTTATTTATATAAAATTAAATTTAGGTTATGTTGAATTGGCTTTATTTGGTCTTATCTCTGCAGTTAGATAGAAACTCTTTTGCTATCTTATATAATTTTATAGCAACTTCCATTAAAAAGTAGATTTGTTTGCTAATAATTGAGCAATTTATATATTGGAAGGTTTTTCAAAGATTTTCAAAAATTTCGGCAATTGTTGAAATTAAAAATCCTTGAATTTGATATGTGTAGCTGTAAAACGCTTACAAATACAAAAGACATTTACATAGTCATGGGTATACTGTACAAATTATCCAGGCATTCTTTTGTTATCCTGTAAACGGAATTTTCTTGTTGTTGTACATTTCGTGTTGTTTTCGTGACGCCAACGACGTCGTTGTTGCCATTGTTCAAAAATGTCACACTTTCTATACCCCGTTATGATGGCACTGGCAGGTTCCATTAACATTAACTTGAAACAAAAATGGGATGCCAAAAAGAATTTTAAGTAAATTTACTCAAAGTGCAAATTCGCATAAATATTTTATGCAAAATTAATTTCAACAAATTTGCTAAGGTTTTATATTTTAAGGGGTATCTCGTGGGCGCATTGAATGCTTTTGACTCACTTTAGCCTAACAATTTGTAGCTCAAGTGTTTAATTACTAAAGCCACTTCAAGTGTTGAACAATGCGAAAAGAAAAACCAGTGAAAATTATAAAACACAAATTGCTACCATCGAGCTGTTAGGCTGTTTGGAACACTTCATTTCGCTGATGAGTGCTCAGCTCGGCACTCTCTGGGCAATATGTGGACAATTACTGCTTTGAGAAGGCAATTAAAATATCTTAAGTTTTTGGAAATATTTCTATCTATCTGGTGGTATTACGAAATGTGAACTCTTCCACAGCTTCTTGATTTACTTGAGTCTGCTCGAGCGGCATTGGGGTCAAAGCATTTCCACTGTTGACACGTCGCCGGAGCAGGTGCCATTGTCTGGCACGGCGCAGCCAAGCAAGCTGCCTTTGATAACCAGAGAGTTCAAGGCCAGTCGCATATACGAATCCTTTCGCGCTCTCTCAACCGTCCAGGGCAAAAGTCGCCTCAGTCGACGTTATGTAAATGATACGGTCAGTGCGGCTCGTAGGTCGCGACCACGTACAGCCTCAGCGGATATGCTCAGCCGGAATATATCGAGCCTTCTGGAGAACCTCTTGAAGCGTTACGAACAATCGCAGTTGCCCACACACGGACAGGGCTTCCCGACGGTGGTGCGCACTAACATCTTGATACGCAGCATGGGACCCGTATCGGAGCTGGACATGGACTACTCAATGGATTGCTATTTTCGCCAGTATTGGCGCGACAAGCGGCTGAGTTTCCAGGGCCCCATCAAGAGTCTGTCGCTGAGCATTAAGATGCTGGACAAAATCTGGCGACCCGACACCTACTTCTACAATGGCAAACACTCGCACATACACACGATCACCGTACCCAATAAGCTGCTGAGACTGGATCAGGACGGCGGCATACTCTACTCGATGCGGTAGATCACTCAGACTTATTAGTCATATTTGTGGAGTTCTTAAAATCGAACTATATTTGCAGGCTCACCATTAAGGCCACTTGTCCAATGGAACTAAATAGCTTCCCGATGGATCATCAGTCCTGTCCACTGATCATCGGCAGCTGTGGGTATTCCTGCTGACCGTCTGCTTACACTTCCCTTTCTAATACCTTTCCTTTGCAGATGGCTATACGAACCAGCAGCTGGTTTACGAGTGGCAAAACCATGATGATGCCGTCTCCTTTGTGCCTGGCATGACGCTCAACCAGTTCGATTTGATCAGCATGATGCACCGTAATTTCACGTCAACTCGTCGCGAGGGCGACTTTAGCGTCTTGCACGTAGCCTTCAATCTGAAGCGTCACACTGGCTACTTTCTAATACAGGTGAGCACTTTATGTTTGTATGAACGACACTTATTGATGGTAATCCTTGGTCAGGTCTATGTGCCCTGCATATTGATTGTGGTGCTGTCTTGGGTTTCCTTCTGGATACATCGCGAGGCCACTAGCGATCGCGTTGGACTCTGTGTGACAGCTGTGCTCACATTGTCGACAATCAGCTTGGACTCTCGCACAGATTTGCCTAAGGTTAAATACGCCACGGCCCTGGACTGGTTTCTGCTTATGAGTTTTCTGTATTGCATTGCCACGTTGCTGGAGTTCGCGGGCGTTCACTACTTCACGAAGTTGGGCAGCGGCGAGATACCCCGACTGGATGACGAATGGGAGGACATAGGTGCGCTTGGCTTCTCGTCTGGCGAAATTGCCGATGCGGCTGAGGCCAGCGACGATAGCGAGCCAGCCAACTCGGACAGCGATGTCTTTGTCTTTGCCGATCACGATACTCTGCACTGTGAGCTACCTTTGCCGGCGGAGTTGAATGGTGGTGGCTATCCCAAACGCAACACCTTCAGCTGCCCAATTTATAATGTGAGTTTAACACAGAGTTAGCCCTGAGCCGAGGATGGACTCAAGTGTTTTCTGTATTCCTTTGCCCTAGAATCAACATCAGGATCCACATATATTTCCAAGGCTCTCGTCGCATGCCTCGACCATGGAGCGCACCACCCAAACCGAGCCACCCGCCGTCTCCCGCATGCGCCAGATGTGGCTCTGTCTTAAGGGCGACGTCAAGTTTCGCAGGCAGCGCGAACGGGATGCTGCCGCCGAGAAGAGCGTCCAAGGACGTCAGGGTGCCGGCTATGTGAATAGCATATCGCTGATTGATCGGGTCGCCCGAGTTGCCTTTCCCATGACCTTCGCCCTGTTCAACTTGCTGTACTGGCTGGCCTATGGCATGTACAAGAAGGAGTTTTCCTGGTCCATGATTAAGGCGTAAAGCGCACAAAAGGCTTGTTAATGTTTTTTTTTGAGGTTAGATAGAGATTGACAAAACATAACCACAATTCTCATACACCTATGCATGCTTAAAGACTACACTGTTTCTTGAAAATATAAAACTAATAATAACTTTTTTTTCATAATCAAATAAAGTTGTGCTCTTAAACAAGATTTGAGTTTTTCCTAATCGAACAGCCAAAAAATAAGAAAACGTTTTCATTCTTTGACTTTTATTTCATAAAAACTTCGAAGATCCTCAGTACGATGCAGTTGCTGTGCTTCTTCTTCTTGTTCTTCTTCTGAAAAGTTTAGACCAACCCGAGTTTTGTGCCCACGTTAAGAAAAATGCAGTTTGTGTAAAATATGTAAACCATTTAAATAACATTTCTAAGAAATATACAGTAAATGATCTCGATGATATTGTGAATATTGTGAATAACAATGAAAAGCACTTGATAGAACAAGAGTGAAAATATTCGCGACACATCGAGCTGGCTCCACGGACCGTTGAGTTAATCCTTGATGCTGAGCAGCTCGTGTTCATATGTGGCCAAATGCATACCAATTCCTTGTACAATTTGGCTAAACTCGTACTTAATTAATCTGTACCTAAATTTTCAAATTACTGGGAACACATTTACTGTGACTTACCTATTATGAATAGCAATACTAAACTATATACTCATATGTGTGTATGTGTGTGTGTGTGTGTGTGTGTGTGTTTTGGGTTTGTGTGTGTATGTATATGTTCTGTTCGATGTATATATATCGCATGTATATGTATGTATGTATATGCGTGTGTATGTTGCGGGTTTATCATTCCATTTATATAAATTGGTCAATGTCAATATATATATATATATACCATATAGTTCATCAGTGGGAGGGCAGCAGGTGGTGGCCAGGGGCAATGATACTTGGATAAGTACATAAGTCTAACACTTTCAGCCGCAACTACTTATTCTAATATGTAGAAGATCCAGTAGCCAAGATTGAAAGCACAAAAGCTAATCGGGAATATCAAGCGGGAGTACTTGTCAATAATGTTAACATCTTTGATTTTTGGTAATGTCGCCCTAATGGCCGAGGCGCTCTTCTTAATGGCGTGCATCATGCGTGGACGCGCTGATATACCTGCTACCAAGAGTGAGACAGAGAAAGACAACGAAGAGAGAGAGAGAGAGAGAGAAAGCATTAGGCTTATATTGCAATTGGAGTGAATAGTTTCGACTTACCTCTTTGACCGCGATGTCGCAGCTGACTGCGACCTGTTCCATAATTGCGGGTAATGCGAAAACTTGGCGGAAACTTAGCCAAGTCCATGGTCTCTGTGCCAATGGAGCCGAGGGTCACATTGTAGTTACCCTTACGCAGCGAAGGTATAGGACTCATGCGCACGTCCTGCAGCTCAATAATGTCTTCTGTGGTTGAACACGTTTCGGATTTCTCCAATTTACCTGGCATTTCAATGAGATAAAGCAGATTGGGATTCAATGAGATAGATATTCAAGATTGGGTTTCCGCTTTAACATCTTCAGATCTTCAAAGATATATATATATATATATATATGCATCTGACTCACCTATTTTATGTCGATCACAATCCTTTAGCTTTTTAATCTTCTTCTTGGCTCGCTTGCCCCAGTACGTATAATTGACTGCAGCATATTCGAGGAGCGCCGCAAACACGAACACAAAACACATCACCAAATAGATATCGATGGCTTTCACGTAGGAGATGCGAGGCAATGAACTCCGAACTCCCGTACTGATCGTTGTCATCGTCAGCACCGTTGTGATGCCGAGTGCCACCCGTGCGCTCGTCGCCTCGTGGTTAATCCAAAATGATACCCAGGATAGCATCACAATCAGTATGCTGGGTAAGTATGTCTGGAACACAAAGTATCCAATGTTGCGTTGCAACTTGAACGAGAGCGACAGCCGCTGATAGACGCCAGTGGCCAGACGCTCCTTCCTATCATTCGTCTCATACCCAATTATCGTAAACTGTGGCAGTTCGGCGTCCTCTACGCCGCGTACCGGCGTTGGCTTCCAGTACATGACTACATCGCTGACCGTGTAACCATCTAAAAGACACGAGTTAAAAGAGATCCAAAAATATATGAAAATATATATGGAGTAGTATAGGGTAATTAAAAAGTATTAAGTGAATTTCAATATTTATGAATATATTTAGTTTTTGCTGAAATTGTAAAGTTATATGGGAAAAATTTCAAATTTTTAGATATTTACAATTGATACTATTTACAAATAATTTTTAATTATTTACAATTTTTCCTATATTTGTTTCAAATATTATATATTTTTTTTATTAGAAATAATCAAGAAATCAAATGAAAATAAAAATAATAATAATAATAAAATAAAGGTAGCTAAAGACTAAAGAAAAACTATAGGAAAACATCGATAGTTCATTTCAAGATTTTTATATGAAAGCCTAGACTTAGTTGTCACTAACTAATATTAGAAAACTCGTTAAAATGATATTTGGAAATTTTTATTAAAAAAAACAAATGTCTGCATAAAGCCAAAGTAAGATATTATAATAAATTAAAATATTATCAAAATTATATTGTTAAATATAATGTTTTAAGTGTTAAACAATAATTTCATAAAAAATAAAAAGTTAAAATAATTTCTTAATATAAAATAAATACGTTTACTTACAGCTCTCGATTTCGACGGTGCAGTTTTGTGAGTCCAGTGGGTAGTAGTGCAAATCCATCATGCAGGCGAGTGTTGTGGTGAAGCGCATGCCATAGGTAACGGCACCATCGCCACCAAGACGCACCAGCTTATTGCGCTCGGTGACGTCATGCAGGAAGCTATGTCAAACATGAATATATATATACAATATATATATATATATATAAATGAGAGAGATATAGTCAACCAGACTCACCTGTTCTTGTCGTTGGCAAAGAATGTGTCTGGCACCCAGATCTTCTCGGCAAAGTCCCCAGATAGCGTCAGGACATCGTTGACCCCATCGTCATCTGCATCGGAATCATAGTACGGTCCATAGATGTTAAAGGCCAGGCGCTCGTCGCGCCAATACTGATTCAAGTACATTGTTATGGTATAGTCCTGCGTAGCAAGAAATGGACTTTCTCAATAAGTATGCTATAGTTAAAGCTAGTCTGTGCTTGCTGCTCACCATATTCACTTCTGAGATCGCATCAAAACTGGCTATAGTCAAATCCATGCCCACGTGTAATGGCTCGCCCCCAAAATTGGGACGCAGCCGTATATCATATCCTTGCAATATTTTTGAGATCGTCTGTGTAACATTCTCTAAGCGGCCTGCCAGCATTTCCTTTCGCTTGCATCTGTGCAGAGGCAATGTGTTATATAAGAGAAGAATAGAAGTAAGAGATGATTAGGATAGGATACATTCAAATACGCCTAGATAAGACCTTATCGAATATCCGATATTACCTTAGTTTCATGACTTACCTTACTACAGTTAGCTGGGCGCTCAGCACTAACAGCAGCAGGCTGTAACAGACGCCCAGGTGGCCAAAACTTGTCATATTGGCGGCAGTTAACCGTTGCTGTTGCTCTCCTCTCTCTGCGATTCTCAACTCGTTGGCATCGTCTCCGCTGATGTTTTCACTTTCATTCCGGATGGCATCGGCTACCGTTAACTACTTAACCTTTTGATTGATTTTGCTTAGCGCTGCATAGTTAGTTGCGCGATGATTCTTTGATGCACAAGTGTATAAATCTATATGGACGCACATTTAAATTTGATGAGTATGTGTGTGTGAACGCAATCACATGTCCTTACAGCAAATCACGTGACTCAACGCTAAATGATGTCATTAGACGTACTTCAACTAATGCATATAACTATTATAAAGGCTTCTGAAGGTTTCCTTGCCTTCAATCTATTGTAATCGAGTCAAAGTAATATTCAATGACATAGAATATTCCACAGTTAGATAAGTGTGGTTGTTTATATGCATGTCCCTCATGTGCTCTATACACTCTCCATATATATGTAAATATAATAGTGCATAAGTATAAAAGTGAATACTGTTTACGCTCAGCTATCAACAATATATTGTATGCATATAATTGCATATATATGAGCACAGCAGTTATGCATTGAATGCATTTCTCTGAAAGCGGAACATTTAGAAAGTACACAAACTGCTAATGGTTAACTAATGACAGAAATTTTCACATTCCGAGCATATATATATATATATATATATATATATATCTATATATATTTGTACTCGAAAATCTAGTCGTAAGTGTGCACGAGTACATAAATATGTTTTCCCTAATAGCGCATTGTGAGAGCGTCTCATGGCTTTCATTTTTTCTTTTTTTCCTTACATAGTATTTTCTGTTCGTTAATGTGGCCCTCATCATTGTTGCTTTACACATACATATGTAGGATTGTTTGTCTATACTTTTATGTGTGTTTGCCTTTTCAGCGTTTGACCCATTTTTTTCCAATTGCAGTTACAGCAATAAAGAAAAAATGAAAATAGCAACTGTGCCGCATTTAGATGCTCTATTTATAAGGACATATTTATAGGCACACACACACGAACCCATAATAATATTATATATGTATGTGTGTGTGTGCGTGTATACCTGGGTGACATTGTGCACTTGCATTCGTATTGGCTTTAGTTTTTGTTGTGAATCTATGTAATTTCTAGCCTGCAATTATTCCAGTTAACTTGGCACACACACACACACACACACATAAACATACAGGCACACGCAAGTGCTTAAAATATTAATTTGCTGTAACCCACAAAACAAACAACAACAAAAATGAACACCAAACGGATATAACACGTCGATTGGGGCTTACGAATAACACGGACGCCCTCAAAAATTTCGGTTTCTCATTCACTTTTTCCCGCTCGTCCTATATCTAATATATATGTATCTGTATCGCATCGCTGGGTGCGCGTCGTGGGCAGCAACAAAATTGTTGTGTGGAGCGGCGGCTACCGTTGCTAGCTAACGAATGATTACTGTCAGTTACCGTTCGTCTTCGGCTGCTGCTGCTACTGCTCTTGCTGCGGCTGCGACTTGCTCTTGCTCTAATTGATGATGAAGATGATTATGGTGGGCCCACTCGGCATAGGCCCTGGGCCTGCGCATATTACATTCCGGGGCGACATTCCACTGCCAGCACACGTAACGCACGCTTTCATTCAGAATCACGAGATGCCAATGCTCATTTAGGGTTGTCACCGTTTCGCTGCTGCTGCTGCTGCTACTGCTGCTGTTTGCCTGGCGCCATCTGGTGTGCTGAGGCAGCACACACACACACACACACACACACACTTACATATAATAATGTATAAGTGGCAGGCAGAAAAGTGACAGCATTAAGTATTCAGGTACTTTAGAAGTATTCCAGTTTCTATGCCAATTGGTAACTAAGCTACGCTTTGAGCCAAATATATATATATATATATATATATATATATATATATATCTGTAGCAGCTACTTCTAAGAGAATCAGACCTTTTTTTTAAGTATGCAAATGATATAGATTGATAGATACTTGAGAAATGTGTATATATATGGTCTTTTGAATACTTCATGTAGCTATTAATAAATTGTTTTTGCACTTCAACACATTATGGGAGTGCGGGTTGAGACTTGAATGGCTGACCAGGCGAATTGATTTTGGACAGCTGTTTGGCATGGGCGAGTGAGAGTAGAGCGTTCGCCCATGCCCTGCATGTAACTCAATGACAAAAGCTTCCGATGCTGTGCCCCAAAATATTCTGCTGGCAAAAGCTGTGGAACTCACCGAACTTTTTCGTCAAAAAACAAACAAAAAAAAAGCAAAAAAAAAAAACAAAAGCTTGCTCAGCACGAGTTGCGAATGCGAGACAAGGACTACAGCATCAGCAGCGTTTACAGTTACAGTAACAGTTACATTGTTTTACGCAATCGTGTGTGTGTGTGTCAAGTGAGCACAAGTGCTGTCTGTGTATTGGTGAGTTACGCTCGGCCCATTCAGTAAGCCCATTGAGAAACCATTGTGTTCGTCTTGTTTACGCTCAGCTAGCGCTTGCTGCAAGCTTTCGCTTGCACACAGATACACGCACGCTTGCACACAGACACATAGATGTACACACTGACGCGTACGCACGCATCAGTGTGTGTGGCACAATTGGCTCAGCTGCGAATCGGGAGCAGAACACAGACTGCTGCTGTGAATCTCCGGTTATTTCACATTTTTCGTAGTACGGAGCACGGAAGCAGACGTTCCAAGCTTTGAGCTATCGCACGTACATCACGCCTCGGCAGCAACAACAACAACGGTAACGAAAACAACGACAACAACAACAAATTACATTAAACTTAACCAGGGACTTCGCCAAAAGTGCAAACAAAAAATCACAAATAATTTTTTTTTAATTACATCTAAATTAATTTATTTTTTTTTTGAAAGTGTTTGTGAAGCAAAGAATCAACAGAATTCCTAGCACATATGCACACACACATGATGTGCTCGAGAAAAAAACTACAACCACATATAAGTGTGGTGTTGCCCATGGGGCTAACTTGGTTTGACAATGAAAATTTCTAAATTTCACGTAAAAATTTGTTGACTAAACGGCTTAAAACATAAAATACATAATATGTATGTATCTACATACATTGTGCAGTTCGTAGGTGTGTGTGAATGCGCATGCTCCACATAATATTTTATTTAGTGCAGCAAAAGCAAATCATGGACAAAAAAAACAGTAAATAATCACCACAAACAAATTACAATAAACAAAAAATTAATTTTTTTACATAAAACTGAAATGGGAAAAAATCTAAAAATAACATTGGAGACGCTTTAGCTAAGTCCGCCTCCGCATGCTTTGAAGAATTGCAGAGTGGGTGTTTCCCACGCCGCAACACACACACACACGCATTAAATACTTACACACACACACACACATACGCACTCCCACACGAAGGCAGCTATAAAGTAGCTACATCTAAGCAAGTGGTCACAGCATCAGCTAATGGCTACAACAAACATCAATAACTAATTAGTGTTTGACACATCAAAAATTAAAAAAAAATGTTCACTTAAAAAATATAACAAAAAATTTGTTTTCATTTTAATATTTGCTAACAAATCAGTTGCGCCCCAAAACAGTCGCAACAGGCATTTTTTTCCCCAAAAATTTATAACAAAAAAAAATGAGATAAAATTGAATAAAATTAAAAACTGTGCGTTTTTGTTGTTAACTTGGCTTGAAGGCAACTGCCCAAGAAAAATAAATTCTAAATAAATCAACAAAAATATATTAAAAAAAAAATTTTAATAAGAAATTTTTTTTTTTTTTGTTTAAAGATTTTTTATATATTATATATTCACTTATTTATGTATGTTTGTTGGTTTATTCTACAGCAATTTAACAGTTAACAACATATTAAATATAAAAGCTCACAACTGCAACTAATTAAAACTTATATATAGTATATGCATAATGTAGAGATAATCAAAAAAAAAACCCTTAAAATTCAGTTTATCGATTAGCAGCTTTAACATACTCAGATGGATCTCAACCACAGAAATTACTAATAGACAAAAAACAAAAAAAAAACGAATATGAAATAAATGAAATGAAGACTGATGTTTAAAATGTGTAACAAGTGATATGTAAAATTGAACACAGTCGCGGATTAGTGCGGACAAATGTTTTATGCAAATTGCGTTTGCTTAAAAACGCCCAACAACAACAATAGTAATAATAACAACAACAACATCATCATCATCATCGACAACAACAACAAGAACGACGACGAGAAGAGGAAGCGGAGTGTAGGCAACGAATTGGCCTGCCAGCGTATACCGATGTACATATGTATGTATGCTAGAGTACATATGTATGTACATACGGTCTTGTGAATGTGACACCTACGCAACGCGAAGCGCATTAAAGTGCGAACACAGCAGCAGTCGCCGCCGCCGCCACCGCCGCCGCCGCCGACGCCACCAACACAACCAACACAACCAACACAGCAGCCCAACTCCAATCCAGTAGCACGTCATACGCACGCGCCAAAAAACCACTAAAACAAAAAGAGACAACAACAGCAGCCGCAGCAGCCACAGCCACAGCAGCAGCAGCAGCAGCAGCAGCAGCAGCACAACCACCAGCAGTAGCAGCCACAGGAGCAGCAGCAGCAGCAGCAGCATCAGCAGCAGCCGCAGCAGCAGCGCCGTGCGTGCGCTCCATTGTGTGCGTGTGCGTGCGTGTGTGTGCGTGCGGTGGCAATGTATTTGCTAGCCTTGCCGTTTTGCCCTTTGGTGTGCCTGCTATGCTTGTGTAAGTATATTATCTCTGTCACGTACATCCTCAACACACAAATGCAAACACACACAAACACACACAACTTAGACACCCACACACCCAGCACGCTCTTGCGTACTTATCAATGAAAATTGGTATTAGCATTAGCATTAGAGCATTCTCTAGAGATTAAGTGCAAATTTTAAACGATTAGCCAACTACGGCCCGACAAGCATTCATAAATTGTCTATTTATAAATGATGTACATACATACCTATATATTATGGCATCTTATATATATACATATATACATATATACATATATATATATATATATATATATATTTTCTAATATCTATACGCATAGTCACACAAAAAATGAAATCTAATTTCACATTTAAAGTGTTTACTGTGCATTTGTTTCTTTTCCATTATCCTCGCATTTCTGAGTACTTTATGTTGTGTATCTACATAATTGTGGCAGTACTTAGTATGCGCATAAGATACATGCATATCCTATACCTATGTGTGTATACCACCTGTTAGTTTATTAGCCCACGCATATTCGCAGCCATTAATACATACAGACATACATGCTAATGTGGAGTGTGTATGTATTCTACTTTCTATTTGCTTTTAATCAAAATATTTGCGTTAATTCATGCAAAAGCGAAGAGAAAATTAATTTCCATCAGTGAACAAATTTACAGTAACGATTTGTGTTTGTTATAAATAAAAGTCAATTTAAATGAAACTAAAAAAAATGTTAGTGTTTTGTGCTCTTTTGGGTTACTACGAGTATACCACGATTTAGGTTACTACAAAACTACAATTCATTGATAGCTATTCTCGGAATCTAGTTGGAATCAAATTGGAGCAAGAGGAATGCCAATAAGAGTTATAGTATGTTTGTTAGTTGTGGCCTGATTCATTTTCGATATATTAAAAAAAGAAAGCAATTTATATTAAAACTATAACTAGTTAGGCACTAGTTAAGGCTTTTGCTGTGTATACTCACAAATTAGTGTAGCATACTTTAGAGCGCATTTTATGATATTATGCAACTATAAGCAAATCGCTGAAAAACAACTCTCGCAGCTTAATAGCTATTTAGGAAGTCCAACAGAAGCTATGCTTTCTTGTCAAGTCAATGATTATAGCGGATATAATTATATTAATATTATTATACATTTTATAATAATTAAATTTATTTTATTTATTATAATTATTATAATAATTATTATAATTATTTTGAATATTTTAATTTTTATTATTATTTTAATTTGTATTATTGTTAAAGTTATTACAATAATTATAATAATTAAAATTATTTTATTAATTAATTAATTAAAATTATTTTATAATTATTATAATTATAATTTTTATATATATTATAATTAATATAAATATTTAAATTATTACAATTTTTTTTAATAACATTCGTTTTATTGCTGTCATTCTTTATCTATCTGTTAAAAAATGTTATTATACTCCAGATGCTTTTACTTGTACTACAATATTTATAGCATACTTTTCAGCGCAATTTTTAGTATTATTTTTTATTATAATTATATTAATTATTATAATTTTTACAAATATTATAATTATTATAAATATTTTAATTATTATATTTTTTTTCTTTTTTTCCAATTATATTAGTTTTATTGCTGTCTGGACTCTATCAATCTGTTTAAAAAAATTTGGTTGTTATACTCTTTATAGCATACTTTTCAGGGCAATTATTAGTACCATGTATTTTTGAAGTTGGCAAATGTATGCAGTAACAGTTTTCATTCGTATGAAAACATATGATATATTTGATATATATTTTATATATATTTATTATATTGATATATTTCTAATATATATGTCTGATATATCTGATATTAATATATATATATATGAATTTGCTTACACCAAGGTTTGGGAATTGGCAATTTGACTCACGGACTTGGTGAACAGTATGACCGTGGCATAAACAACCGCGGTGGCGGTCCCGAAACTACTCAAGAACGTCCACAGCACTGGTATCAGCCAGCCCATCCACGATCGGCCAATGCCAATGGACATGGTGTGCACGAGGATGACTTAACCGATGATCTGCTGCACAAGGATGATGATCATGACTACCTCACAGCTTCCGACTATCCGCCACATCAGGAACACGATCACGAGCACGATCATGAGCATGAGCACGAACATGAGCACGATCACGAACACGATCACGACCATGATCACGGTCACGATCACGATCACGATCATGACCACATTGATGATAATTTGGAGGATAATGGAGATGGTGGCAAGATGTATGGCCACGTTTTCACCAAGGAGCCAATGATACCTCACAAGCCGAGCGTCACGTCCGGCACTGGCACAACTAGCTCCGGCGACACTCCGAAATTCCGTAATGTCGGCGCACAGGGCGGACGTGGCGATATGTATGTGGTGCGAGAGTCGGACAGGCAGACGAGCACACGCGGTCGCGATGGCTTCGTGGCCGGCGCCAGCAACAAGCAGAAGGGCTTCCGGCCATTCGCCAATCGTGTTGTCGTCCACGACGATCCACGGCAGCTGAGCCAGCCGGGCGATGGATACAGCGCACCGCCGTCCACTGGCTGTCACAATTCGTGCGAAGAGTCGCAGTGGCAGTGCAGCAACTGCCAGTGCATCGAGTCGCATGGTCGCTGCAATCGCGAGGTCCAGTGCACCGATGGCAGCGATGAGTTCGACTGCGACAACATGGACGACATGATGTCCAAGCTGCAAAAGGAATGCGAGCAGAGCGGCCTCCACGTCATGTGCCCCAAGACTTATCGGTGCATCAACAAGGACTGGTTGTGCGACGGCGACGACGACTGCGGCGATTACTCCGATGAGACGCACTGCGGCTCACGCACCAACTGCACCGAGGATCAGTTCGAGTGCCAGAACGGCTTCTGCATTCAAAGGCAGTGGCTGTGCGACGGCGAAAACGATTGCAAGGACTACTCCGATGAGGCGCACTGCAATCGCAGCAGCTGCACCGACGAGCACTTCACTTGCAACGACGGCTACTGCATCTCGCTGGCCTTTCGCTGTGACGGCGAACGCGACTGTGACGACAACTCGGATGAGGTGAAGTGCCCGGCCGTGATCAACAGCTGCCCGGAAGGCGAGTTCAAGTGCCGGGGTGGCCTGGGCGGCGCCGGCGGACCCAGCGGTCAGTGCATACTCAATCGCTTTCGCTGTGACGGCGACAACGACTGCGGCGACTGGAGCGACGAGGAGAATTGTCAGCAGAAGCCATCGCAGTGCACATCCGGTGAATACAAATGTGCGGATGGCACCTGCATACCCAAGCGCTGGAAATGCGACAAGGAGCAGGACTGCGATGGCGGCGAGGACGAGAACGATTGCGGCAACATGAGCCCGGAGCATCCAGTGACCTGTGGTCCCGACGAATTCACCTGCCACAACGGACGCTGCATTTTGGTAAGTCCAATTCAGACGGAAAGTCAATTTAAATGGTATTCTCTTTGAACCTAACAAAAATTAAATTTCAATTGACTGCCTTTAGCGGACTTGGCTCTGCGATGGTTATCCGGACTGCTCGTCGGCGGAAGATGAGGTCGACTGTCATCTGCTGTGTGATCCCGGCCAGTTCCTCTGCCCAGCCAAGAAGAACATCACAAATCTTAAGTAAGCTCCGACCCAGTTCCAGTTCCCAGTCACTGCTAAATGCCTGAATCTCTTGCAGAATTTGCGTGCATCAGAAGCACGTTTGCGATGGGCAGAACGACTGTCCTCTCGGCGAGGATGAGGTTAACTGTCCCGTTGAGCAAAAGTGTCCCGAGCCCCAGCAGTGCGAGCAGCTCTGCATTAAAACGGCACGAGGAAAAGACGAATGCGCCTGTCGTCTAGGCTATCTTATGAATGCGAACAAGCGCAAGTATGTTTTCCCATGTATTTTCCTTCTTCTTCATATCTGAAGGATAATTTTGTCGAGCAGCTGCACGGACATAGACGAGTGTCAGTATCTGACGAGTCCGGTTTGCTCACAGAAGTGTCACAATACGCTTGGCTCGTTCGTCTGCTCCTGCGAGATGGGCTACATACTGCGGCCGGATCTGCGCACCTGCAAGGCGCTGGGCGGGGCCATGACGCTTCTGGTGGCGAACCGATGGGACATACGGCGCGTTACATTGAGCAACAACCGTTACATGGCCATAGTCAAGGGTCTGCACAATGCCATCGCCTTGGACTTTCATTATCGTAAGGGTCTAATGTTTTGGTCCGATGTCTCGACCGATGTCATCAAGATGGTTAACATTAACGGCACCCGGGTGCGCGATGTTATCAAGTGGGGCTTGGAGTCGCCAGGCGGCATTGCCGTGGACTGGGTGCATGACCTTTTGTTTTGGACAGACTCCGGAACCCGACGAGTTGAGGTGTCTAATTTTCAGGGCAATTTACGTACAGTGATAGCTTCGAGCGATCTGGATAAGCCACGCGCAATTGTCATTCATCCGGGCGAGGCACTGGCTTTCTGGAGCGACTGGGGACCAAATCCGAAGATCGAACGAGCCCACATGGATGGCTCGCAGCGACAGGTGATTATATCGAAGGGCGTCACTTGGCCCAATGGCCTGGCCATCGATTATCCCAATAGCAAGCTATATTGGGCCGACGCCAAACAACATGCCATTGAGTGTTCCAACCTGGATGGAACCGAGCGCATTAAAGTGCTCAGCACCCATCTGCCTCATCCTTTTGCACTGACCATTTTCGAGGATACGATGTACTGGACAGACTGGAATACAAAGACTGTCTCGGCTGCCAATAAGATAACCGGCAAAGGTTTTCGCTCGGTGCACGAGAATTTTCATTTTCCCATGGACATCCATGCTTACCATCCGGCACGCCAGCCGGAGTATCAGGATCGTTGTCAGAAGGATAGACGCGGCATGCGCGGCGGCTGCTCCCATTTGTGTTTGCCGAACAAGACGTCTCGCCGCTGCGGCTGTCCCATTGGCCTCTCACTCAAGGACGATGGCAAGACCTGCAAGAGTGCACCAGATAAGCTCGTCCTAGTGGCGCGCCGCAAGGACATTCGCCTGCGCCAGCTAAATAGCAAGCCCTCTGGACCAAACGAGGTCGACATGATTGTGCCACTGGACAATCTCAAACATGCTGTTGCTCTGGACTGGTGCAGCGAAACTGATTTCATATATTGGACCGATGTGGAGCGCAGCTCCATTAACAAGGCCCATCTTAATGGCAGCTATCAGCAACGCGTCGTCCACTCCAATTTGGTCTCACCCGTTGGCCTGGCTCTCGACTGGATCACCGACAAACTGTACTGGACAGATCCCTCAACAAATCGCATTGAAGTGGCAACCACAAATGGAAAAATGCGCACGCTGCTTGTCTGGGAAAAATTGGACAAGCCGCGAGATATTGTTGTCAATCCAATTGGTAAGTGTCCTAAGAATTGCATAACATATACATACTAATATTATGCATCCGGTACCTGTTATAACTTGCTATAAGCGATAGAAGGTTGTGTCCTCATTATCTGTTTCGGCCTTTGATGACACACGACTGTATTATTAAAAGATAGTTCAAAGATCGTTTATTCAATTCAAACCGTAGGGATGGGCTGACTTCGATCATGAAGAAGTTTGCCTATATCCTTGCAATTTTTAAGGATATCAATTTGAACGTATAAACGATCTAGAGGATAAAATATGAAGAAAATGTTTCAGATCAGCCCAATCGGTCTGTTTTTCACAAAGCTATGCAGGTTTTAAGACAGTGCCTGAGGACTCTCATAGATACAGAGTAGTTTTCTTTAATTTCCCACACCCCAAAAGGCGTAGCGATATATACTTTATCTTTTTGTATGGGGGTGGGATACAAAAGTATATATTTCAAGTTTCTTGAAAGTCTTAGACTTCAATAGCGCCGAAATTTTCGGTGTTAAGCAATTTTCAAAAACGATTTCTCCTAAGGAAGCTATTCCGGATGATTCCGGAATATACAATACCTGCAGCAGAAAGACGCCAATATGCTATGCCTATATCCTATGCCTGTGTGTTAAACTCTTGGAGGAGATTGCTTTGATCCAGATCAAGATATATGCTTTGATCAAGAATATATATATACTTTTTATAGTCCGAGTTGCTTCTTTGTGTGCATTGCAAACTTCTGACTAAAATTAATATATCCTGTTTGCAAGGGTATACAAATAATAAGCTATGATGTGCTAAGATTAAAGCTAAGTTTTATTTCTGAGCTACAGATTTGCTTAGAGTCGCAATGGGTTTAGCTCCTGGAAGTTGGTTAGCTATTGTTTTCCTGGTCTAGTCAAAAGAACCTACTGCACTGTTGCTACATGTTTCTCTTTGAAAACAATAGATGGTCTTATGTTCTGGTCGGATTGGGGTGAGGAGGCAATGATAGAGCGAGCCCACATGGACGGCGCCAGTCGGGTGATCATAGCATCGAAGAAGCTTATTTGGCCCAACGGTCTTGCCATCGATTATGATCAGCAAAAGCTGTACTTTGTGGACGGCGGCACCAAGACGCTGGAGAACATGAACTTCGATGGTAGCAACCGCAAGGTTATAATCAGTAAGTAGAAAAGCGCTCTTTGCCATTTGAAGTGCTACATGAATGGCTTGTCAAACAGATGGACTGGGCCATCCCTTTGGGCTGGATGTGAGCGGCGGTCGTGTGTACTGGACTGACTGGGATACTAAATCGGCGATGAGTGCCGATAAGATGACTGGCAAGAGCGTCAGCACGGTGATTGCTAATACCAGCGATCTCATGGACATACGCGTCTTTCATCGAACCCGCAGGCGCGTTTACAATGCGTGCGACAAACAGAATGGCGGCTGCTCCCACCTTTGTCTTCTGAATCCGACTAGCTTTACGTGCGCCTGCGCCGTTGGTGTGCAACTAAAGGAGGATCGTCGCACTTGCTCTGAGGGCCCAACAAAGTATATTTTGTTTGCCCATCGCATCGATATCAGACAAATCTCATTAGACTTTGATCATCTAATCGATGTGGTGCTGCCTTTGCCACCAATCTCCAATGCCGTAGCACTGGATGTTGACCAGAAGACGGGCTACATTTTCTGGTCAGACACTATTGAGAATGTGATCATGAGCTCCAGTGCCGACGGTCTGCATGTACACAAAGTAATCGGAGAAAGTCTAGAGAATCCGGATGGATTGGTTGTCGACTCAATCGGGCGCATGGTCTATTGGGCCGATGCAGGACGTCACACAATTGAGGTGGCCACGCTCGACGGCAACAATCGTCATGTGATTGCCTACAAGGATTTGGAGTCGCCGCGTGGCTTGGCCCTCGACTACGAGGCGGGTCTACTTTTCTGGACTGACTGGGGTCACTATCGAAAGATCGAACGTTCACATCTGGACGGCAACGAGCGTTCCCGCATAGTGACCGCCAATCTTGGCTGGCCCAACGGACTCTCGCTAGATCTGAAGAGCAAGCGCATCTACTGGGTGGACGCTCTACGGAAGACCATTGATTCGTGCGATTACACAGGCAATCAGCGCAAGTTGATCATGTCTTCGCTACATCATCCCTATGCTCTGGCGCTCAGTGAGGATCATATCTATTGGACCGATTGGAAGTCAAAGGCTCTGCACATGGCTGATCGTCGCCAGACCAGCACCAAGCGCGATGTCATGACCAATATTGATGGCCTAATGGACATCAAAGTGATTATCAAGCAGAAACTGCAAACGGAGAATGTCTGCGGACGCAACAACGGCGGCTGCTCGCATCTGTGCCTGCGCAACCCGGCCGGCTTTACATGCCAGTGTCCCACCGGACTGAAGTTGCGGGGAAATAGTACCACGGAATGCCAAAATTTACCAGACGTAAGTTATCTATCTGTCGCCAATATCCATATGAGATTTCCATGATCTTCCCTCTCCTCCATTTAGGATTATCTACTGATTGCGCTGCGCTCGGGCATCGGCATGATCTCGTTGAATAGTGGCGACTACATGGATGTAGTGCTTCCCATCAATGGGGTACATGGCGCCGTTGTCCTGGACTATCATTATCGCAGCAATTGGCTATTCTTTGCTGACGTCAATTTGGACGTTATACGCAGGGTCAATTTGCTGAACCTCACAGAAAGCAAAGTTGTGGTCAGCACTGAGCTGCTGACTCCGAATGGCATTGCAGTTGACTGGATAGCCGACAATCTCTATTGGTCGGACACGGATCGTAAGCTGATTGAGGTGGCACGCCTTGATGGCAGCTGCCGTAAGAAGCTCATTACGGACGATTTGGGTGATCCTCGCTCTCTTATCGTACATCCCTCCAGGGCGTAAGTGATAGCAATTAAGCTAACTACGATATTATCATAACAAATATTAACTATTGCTGCTACAGTTATCTCTTCTGGTCGGACTGGAACTCACCATCGAAAATCGAGCGCAGCCTTTTGGATGGATCCAATCGTACGGCCATTGTGACATCGGGCATTGGTTTTCCGACGGGTCTGACCATTGATTTTTCGTAAGTACCTAGCGTAGATGATTAGTATAAGACATAATGATTTCTCCTGCAGCAATCGACGTCTGCTTTGGGCCGATGCGCTGGAGGATAATATAGGACAGGTCGATTTTAACGGCAAACGCCGCCAGACTATTGTGCCCTATGCACCACATCCATTCGGTCTGACAATGGTAAGTTGGAAAATTGTTTTTTCTATGTGAACTTAAAATTATTATGTTAATCTTTCAGTTCGAGAACAGCATATACTGGACCGATTGGTACAACAAGTCCGTGTACCGGTCACAGCGTATGGCTCGCATGAGCTACAACTATCCGTTCGAGGTGCGCGACGCTCTCAGTGGAGCGCTCGACATACGCGCCGTCTCGCTACAGCGCCAGGCCAAGAGCTGGAATCAGTGTGCCCAAGACAATGGCGGTTGCTCGCATCTGTGCTTTTATCGCGCCGTCGACTACGTGTGCGCCTGTCCAGACCGCCCGGAGAGCGACGGCCGAGCATGCTCGACCACGCCCAAAGAGATCGTACAGGCACGCCTCGAAAGCGAACAGCAGCCAGATGACTCGGACGAGCTGACCGACGACAGCACTGACAACCAGAATAGCCGCAACCAGCATGACGATGACCTCAAGGCCAAGGAAAACAGCCAGCGCGAGTTCTTTGTGATCGTTGCGCTCGGCGTCGTCATCGTCATGGTTATCATCATAATGCTCGTGATATTTAGTAAGTTCACACTGAGTTCTGTCAGTTGCTTTAGTACATATATAATCTCTTTACTTACAGTGCTCGCTTTTAATACCAACCGCAAAAAGGCCAAGCGCAATTCACGAGGTTCTAGCCGCTCTGTACTGACATTCTCCAATCCCAATTATAATGTGGATGGCACCCCAATGGAGCCGAAGACAAACATCTGGAGACGATTCAAATATGATAAATCGCATGTGAGTTTTTATAGCTTTATTGTTACTTTCTTTGTTCTATGGATGTAGTTGGAAAAACAACATGAAATTAAAAGTCTCAAATTGGCAGCTTCTAAGAGTAGCTGCTGGCTTGCTATCAACCGTTGAGCCTTCGTCGTTTATCCCTCTCAATCTCATTTCTTTCGAAGGGGTAAAGTCCAGGCAACTCAGAGTTGACTCTTTTTCCTATTGTGTGCTTTACCCCTCAAACAACAGAGATTTTAAATGAGTCCCGTCCTCATTTTAGCGATAATTTAATTTCATACCTGTTCCCTTGAGTTCCCTTGAGAGACAGTGGATAGTACTTTTTAGCATATTGAAGCTGTCAAAGACCATGTTGAATAAAATAAAATTGAAAATAATAAACTGCAGTGACCAAATTAGGTTTATTTCAAGCTTTTGATAACTTACCCCGAACTCTAGATATCTATACTAAATTTAAATGGGCTGCAGTAGGCATATTTTGTAGGCCTTCAGAGAAATAGTATTTGATACATAGTCTTTTAAGGGCTTTATAAAGATCAAGTATGTTTCACTTTTATATAAAGGGAAACCATATTTATGCATTAAATATATCACATAGATTGAAAAGCAAAGGATTAAAGATAATTTACAATTTAATTTCATGAGCTAATTCTTGATAGAAAGAATGTGCTTGAAAGTATAGAAAGAAGGGCCTACGAATAATATTAGACTACCGCTAGCAATGAAACAATTGCTATTATATTTAAGTTTACATATGATCTCTGTTATTAAATATTAAGTAATCTGGAAACATGTTTTGCTTGGGTTTGAATGAATGTATTCTTAAATTGAAAATTTATGTGTATATTTATAATTAGGAACGCGCCGGGGTGTATGAGGAGCGCAGTCTAACCACAGAAACTGCCTCGTCCAGCCTGTTTGTGCCAACGCCATCGCCGATGGCATCGCCGTCAACAAAGACTATGCAACTGACAACGCTATCGACTATCACATAAATTGAAAAATACAAATGAAAACCATTAAACGTTACATAATTCAGAAGCATTCCATTAACAAAACAAAACGAAACCATACTACATAATTATTAATACCATTTTGTTACTATGAGAATGAGATAATGATAAATAAGTTGATAATGATGATGATAATGATAATGATAATGATAATGATAATGATAATGATTATGATAATGATAATGATTATGATATTGATAATGACGATGATGATGATGATGATGTTGTATGTATAGGGCAAAGAAGCTGACTTCGTTCAGACTCTTTAGTTATATTTTCAGGTTAAGTGTTATGCTTTGGTACGAGCATACATTAGTATATACATATATATATATATACAAAAATATACATATATATATATACAAATATATATATATATATATATATATATATATATATAAAAATTTAACAATATATATATATACAAATATATATATAAGTTATCTGCCGAAGTGGCTGTGTAATTTAATAGAAGATTAGTAAAGACTCAGGCCTGTTACAGACGTCGATTTTGATAACATTTCATTTGTATTTGAACAGTCAGCTCTTTATGCCGTGATTATACTTGCCTAAAACCAAAAATTATATAGGAGATATGTATGTAGTATGTATGTATGGTAGTCAAGTCCTTTCAGTACCAGTACACTATGTATTAGAACACTAAATATATAAAGATATATATGTATATGTATGTTTTCGATTTTTACTATATGCACTTATCTGTACCTAAGTATACATTTATCTTAAATTCACTGTTTTTTTCGAGTGTCGGCACACAAATGTAAATAAATTAAATAGGGAAGAAGTTTTAGTTGTTAATCAAATCAATAAAATTTCATTTTATTTATGTCTAGACATATGTAAGTCAGAGACAGAGCACAAGTTACATAAAACAGAAAGAGAGAGATAGAACAGCTAGTGTGTGAATGAAACAGAGTTATAAAACAAAATACATTTAAGTAAAAACATTTTTATTGTTAGTTGTTTTTTTTCTTGAAAAGTTTTAGATTTTATTATTTTTTATTATTTTTATTTGATTCACTTGAAATTTGATGAAAATTTTCAAAATAGCAGACATTACTTTTTCTCTTCTCCATGCTGCTATTTCACTCTATGCCATGCAGAAAATTCTCTAAAATCAAAAAAAAAAAAAAACTGAAATGTAGTAAATCCCATTTAAAAAATGGTTAACTCACTGTGAACTTTCAAAGATTCACATCGTATTTTGTTCTATTTGTTGTATTGTTGTATTTTTCAACACTGGTTAAACTGAAAACATGAGAGGCGGCAGGGGTGTATAAAAAGTAGGAAAACAAAAAGAAAAGCATACAAACAAGCAAAGTTTGCAACACAGTTGCAGAGGATTGTAAATGTTAGTTATACTCGAGCAAGTATTATCACGTTATAAATGTGGCTACAATCGTTAAAAATCGTCTGGGCAAAACAAAAAACAAAATAAATTGTAATATAATTCACAATTGGTTATGTTTGAATCAACAAAAAAAAAACAAAAACAAAAACATATTGTGGATAGACAGAAATATCTACGGCACTATGATTTCTGTTTGAGAGCCTTGCATTCGCCATTCAACTAATTTTCCATTAAATTCGATATGAGAAATATTTTTTATTGTACTCGCCTTCATCTAGATCGTATATCTTTTAACTTTTGATTTATAAACCATGTGAATCTGGGCCGTTCGCTTCACCGTGCAATATCATTTATATAGTTCATCCAAAACTAAGCCATGTAACTTGACGAAGAGAGAACAAGTACAAACGTGTGTACATATACTTATGACAGTCAGTGTTGCCAACACAAATGTAATATTTTTAACAAGAGATTGCCTTTTTGAAAAGAAACAAAATCAAAAAAAAAAAAACAAAAAAAAAAACAAACAAAACATAACAAAAACCAAAAACGAAGCAAATTAACAACTGATTTTAAAGAAAACTTTCGAATGTTTATATATATTTTACTGTTAACACTTATATTAATTCTGCAGGCACTAAAACAAAATATTTTTCGTATTCTGAATACATAAATATAAAAAAAAAAACAATGGCGACACTGATACTACGAGCAAAAACGAAAATGAAAACTAGAAAACCAAAAATGAACTCAGCTAAACAAAGCAAAACCAAAAACAAAAAACAAAAGAAGAAGAAGAACTATACAAGCAAAAAACAAAAAAAAACAAAAAACAAAAAACTATACAAACTGGTTTTAATCTTCCATATTTCAAGCGTATGGAATTTTTCAACACTAGCAATCGCAATTTTATCAAATTCAGCGAAAGTGGAATTGATTAGTGTTTCGGAAATCAAAACAAAATTATAAAAGAGAGAAAGAAAAATGCGGGAAAGAAAACCTAAATACATATATTTAACTAAAATACAAATTATTAAATACAAAAATTAAAGGAATACAAAAAATAAAACAAAAAATAAAACCAAAATAAATAAATTTTTCGATTTGCACAGCTTTGATTGTTAGACTTAGTAATTACATCGTTTAAATCTTATGTACGCGTAAATATATGTATATATATCTATATATATATATATATATATATATATATATATATAAATATGAAAACCAAATAAGTAAAAGAAAAATTTATAGTTTATGTTTGTGTTGATGGTATTTAAAACAAAAAAAAATAAAAATAAAAACCGTTGCGTTGAAGCTGCACTGAAAACTAAAAAAAAATATGTATGTATTGTATGTATTATGAAAAACTGAAAAGAATTGTCATCGCAACGAGATCTGTCAAAAAGTGTTTTCCGTTTATATATCTATATATATATTTTATTGAATGACAAATTAAACTATGCAAAAACGAAAGAAAATTTAAAAAAAAACCTAAACAAAAAAACACAAATTCAAAAATGTAGAAACAAGAACATATGATGTATGTAAATCGACGAATGTGTCAATTTGTAAAATAATTTAACCAAATCTTATCGCACATTTCGGACAGGTCGAGTGCTCAATAAAAAAAATAAAGCATAACAACAAGTTGATATTATTAAATATATCTATTTATTAAAAAAGGTGTTTTTCTAATTCTTAATCTCTGTGATTGTTTCCCTGCAACTGTAGCTAACAGACAGCTGGAGGCGTGCCAGACCCAATAATGTATATATATGCTAGATCAGGACAGTTGAGTATATCTAGCCATATCGGTCTGTCTAGCTTAGTGTTGCCAGATACGGGACACAAGAAAAGACAAACAGCTGAGAAAAAAACGGGAAAGAAGGCACAAACATTTTTTAAAAAGTACAGAAAAGAGGATAACAATTTTGAAGTTTAAAAACTAAACTTTTACTATATACATATATGGATATTAAAGTGATTTCAATGAACTTGATCTGTGCCCACTTGTTTTAAGTATTTTTCTGGCACCTCGTAATTATGGCAGCAGGCGCCATGTCGGCAAAACTTGATATATCATAAATCGGTAACCTAAGACCACAATTCTTATACATTTCCAGTGGTGGTACGATGATTGTTAGGGCGATAGAACTAAATTCATCGTTAAAAAAATACAGATTTCCGGGCAATCGGTGCTTTATATTTTTTCCGGCTAGATTAAAAAAAAGTACAGATCTGTCCTGAAAAAGGCTGAAGTGGCAACACTGGTCTTGTTAAGTATATATTCAGGTATATTCTTCTATTCTACTCATCATTCTTGATTATGTATATAATTATACATGAAACAAGTATGTCTAAGGGAGTTATGGGTCTTTCATTAGAGTAATTGATTAATATCGGAATCTGGATTTTTGGGACTCCCGCGAGATGGATAAGATTTTAAGAAAGTCCCGATCGGTCGGGATAAGTAGATAAGGATAAGTCCTTGATCCCGATAAGAAAACGAATAATCGATAAAATTGCTTGTATTTATCATCAGAATGATATTGACTAGGAAAATTATTATTATATAAGTCATATTTATTTTAATGAATTGCCAGTGCTAATGCATGGACAACGAGTGAGAGGGTGTTTTCTGCTTCTAGTAGAATTTTTAGTTTAATGTGGAAAAAAAATGTAAGGAACAAAATTTTTGGGGACAATTGGGAGGGAAAAGCAAAATTGATTTCTGGACGGGTTGGGTCGAGTACCAATTTCTTTCCCGATCCCATCTCTAATCTGAAATCTAGAAATACATTTGATATGCATATACGTATGTATATATAGTAGTTAGATGTATAAATACATATATATATATATATCTATATATATATATATATATATATAAAATAGGTAGACTATCAAAGTAGCTTCTTTTTTTCATAAAATTATTATTTAATACAGCCTGGAATTCGGAACCGAATCTAATTCATCTTTTACATATATAACAAGTTGTAGTTTGGGAATATAATATGTTAAAGACTTTCTAACAAATAAAATTTGATTTTAAGGACCTGCGCAATGCTTATCCCTGAGCTCTTTAAAGCGTGGGCGTGTACCGTTACGTTATCAAAAGAAAGGTTTTGGCATAAAGTGACTTTTGTCATGTAAGGAAAAAATATATTTAATAAACTATGCATAAAAGTCGTCTGCAACTGTGATAAAGAAGAGTTCCCTGGGCGTCAAATGATTCAAATTTCGATAAATGTTGCTTAGCAAGTATTAACTCTTTATCGATATCTGGGCTGGTTATCGGAAATTCGACAAGTTCTTAGCTGATGCTGTGCGCAAAGTTTTCAAATGTAAGCAGCAAATAGTTCATGTCCAGCAGCCAGTCTAAGGGCTATAAAAGTATAAAGCATAAGAAATAGTGTCTATATAACTGAAAGAGTGTATAATGTAATGGAATATTAGTATTAAGAAAGTGAAACTTAATGTCAAATATCAATAAGTCCAAAGAAGAATCTGCGCCATAGAAACGTTTTGTTTAAAATGCATAAATGAGCTATGTGTGCGTGGGTGGGCTGGGAGTCATGGACACTTCCTGGTGGGTCCTTCGGCGAATTCCTACATTCCCACGCAGACGTGCTGAGAGCCATGCGCTCTCCCAACTGAAAACGAAAAAAAAAAAAAACAGAAAAAGAAAAACAAGCTAAAAGAATAGCGGGCAGCGAGTGAGAGTTTGCTGATGTTTCGCTATTTCGCTCCGTCGTGGCTCGTTAGAGTTTTAACCATGTGCTGGCGCTCGTTCTCGGGCCGTAATCAGGCATCCATTATGAGACAATGTGCATAGTCCGGGCAGCAGCAGCAGCGAGACGATGTGGCCATAACAGTCGCACAATCAAGTCCAGCAGCCACAGTCACACACATTGCAAGTCCCCGACAAGTCTCACTTCACGCATCAAAACGTGCCCTGGTTTAGCTTGTTCCGGTTTTGGCTACGCGTCTTTGGCCAATGGTAATGCCTTATGATTCGGATAAGAAAGCAAATTCAAGTGCCTATATATACCATATATATATATATATATATATATTCTATCAACTTTCTGTCGTGTGTCCTTTTTGTTTATGTTCTCTATAAAGCAAAGTGTTTGTAGTTCTATGCATATTGTCCATGCCTATGCTATAATAAATGGACTGTGTCACGAAATGTTCACATATAATATCTATATATATATATATATATATATATACCTTTATAGATATGCTTGCGTGCGTGTGGGTGTGCTCACGGCTGCATTAGCTTCTTTATTATAAAGCGCACGAAATTAACGTGCGGCCTTCCAGAGTTGATTACATTAAGAGAATTAGCAAATAGGTTTAGGCTAAATAAATAATTATCATAACTACGTTAGCTGATTACATACTCCTTATATACTATATGTTTACCTATTGTGTCATTGGTTCCGGCCCACGCTGTGTAGCAACAGAAACTAGGCTAGAAATTCTATACTATCCAATTACCTGCCAGTTGGCACACAGTTAGCTATGTGAGTGGCGCCTACTTATATAAAAGCTAGTCTTGATAGTTGATCGATTAGCCCAGTTAGCTGGCATTATGTTGTGTTTATCTATGATCGAACTGAATACGCTCACTGTTGTTGCTTGATCCAATGCATTATGCATTTCATTGACAACAAACAGTCTTCTTGTACTTTTTTTAGTTCAAGGCCTATTTTGCGGCAATTGTTTGTGGGGCGTATGTCATGGATGATGTCAGCAAAATATGCTAGGCCTGGCTATTTGCCAGCAATGCTAGTTAAGCACGTCAACTAAATGCCTAGTGCACATAAACAATAATTAAATTGTTTATTCGCGCTTGTCATGTGTTACATATTTGTTGCTCGTCTCTCGCCCAGTGTATTGCAAACGTTTTCGCCTTATGCACCTTGCTTTTGGCTTCAAATCGTTAATGCCAATTAAAAGAAAAGCGACGTTAATAACGAGACAGAGAGACAGAGTGCGAGCGAGCGAGTCTGCTCTGAGAGCGTAAGAAAGGCGAGAGAGTGTGAGAGAGCGCTAGCAATGGCACTGGGTCGGGCTGCTTGAGACAATTGCTGCAACTGCAGTGTAGCCAAAATACGAATTCGCAAATCGGCGAGCCGAACGCCAGCCGATTGCCAATCGCCGATTGCCGACGGTCGCCGACAACGACAGCAATGGCGTTGGCTACGACGTCAACAGCGACGGCGACAGCGACAGCGACAGCGCTTTGCATTGCGAAGGCCGACGACAAACATTTGATGCTGCTGGCGTTTTGATACTTGTTCGTACTTGCAGAACCCTCCACGACTCGCGATAAACGGCAGCGCAGTGTGTCGAATTCCACATAGTAGGCTCCCATATTAAATTACATTTGAAAAGTGTTGCAACTGTGACAGATGACCCAGCTAGCATTAACCGTTTAACATATTTTATCAAGTGCCATTCTGTTCAACTTTAACCGGTTAATCGCCAGCAATTTAATGAAGCAATTTTCATGTTCAAGGATTCCTTCGTGAAACTTGCCTTATTATTGTTGTTTGTTGTGCCTGTATGTGTGCGTGTGCATGTGTGTGCGTGCTTAAATTAGTTTGCTGCACGCTCTAAACTTCAGCTGTTGAAAGTTCGATTGTGGCTATATATCTATATGAAAATACACACATATATGTTCATATAGATATGCACTTGCACACAAGCACACATGCAAACACATACATACATGTGCATGTACATATATGCATATATTCGAATCGTTGCTTAATAAAAAGGGCACACAGAAGTCGTTTTCAATGTAGCTCAAATTCTAATCACAAAAATTAAACACAATCCAACTGTTTGCCCTATAAAGTAAAACAAAGCAGTACGCGTTTCTAATTATTTGGTGAGTATTCAGCGAGAGCTGTGCCGAACACACACACACACACACACACACACACACATTTACAGGGTAGCCGGCACAACGTGCCACGTGGCACGTGGTTAGCCAATTATGCCATGATCGGCATTTCCGTTGTGCTCCAAAATAATAATGGCACACATCCTGACCTAGATGTTAACCTCAATATTAGGGTGTCCATAGCATAGTTTTCCTTTTTTTATTCTAGTTGTGTTATATACTTATTTTATTTAAGTAGCATATAACACAAGTCTATGTAATTTGAACTACTTCCGTTTTGTTTGTTAAAGAAAAACTGGCCATTTTTTTATTTTTCTGTTAAAAAGAGACTGCGAAAGAAAAATTTGGGTCAACTGCCTAAGGGTTTGCTTAGAAGCGTACTTTAACTATTTTGAATAGTTTTCATAAAAAATAAAATGAAAATATATTTTTATATATTTTCGCAAGAAATTATTAAGAAAATTTATTTAAAAATTTCTAAGATAGAAAAAAATCAAACTATCTATATCTATATTTTCTATATTACTTTAATTTAATATTTGAAAAAATATTTGAAAACTAATAATAATTTGTGCTGGAAAATACGAAAATTCTTTATAGACTCTAAATACATATACAGTTTTGACAGTTTTTATTATATAATAAAACTTAAACAAATGACAAGAGTCAGAAAAAATAAATTTTTGAAAAATTTATTTATTTTATTTGACAGTAAAAATTAAAAGCAATAAAAGTTAAAATAATAAAGATTTTATTTTTAAGAATTTTTAAATAATTTCGTTAAGCTATTAAAAACTTTTGTTATATAGATTTCTCTGAGTCTACACGGACTTTATAGATCTTGTATATTTTGATTATATTGTAAAGCTCTATACATATATATATTGTTTTTCTTGCAGCAAGCCCACCATTGGGCCAATTCAAACTGGCACATCAATTTTGGTTTTCCTATCCGCCACCTGGCGCTGGCGGCGGCTCCTCAAGTGAGTTGCATGTACGATATAGGTGTTGCAGCATTGTTTTTTTTTGATTTCTTGTACGTCTTTTCATAAACCTTTTTTTATGGGTTTTTATACTCGTTTCCTTTTTTTTATTGGATCTTTGGTTGTTCTTCCTTTATAACGGCAAGTCTCTAAATGTACCCAGTCTCTTGCTCTGTTTACAGTTCGATTAAATATATTCTTGCGTTTGTATACGTACGTATGTAACTAAGTGAACCTGAATCGTATACTCATAGATATAAAAAAAAACAAACAAACTATATACTATGCTCAATATCAGTAAAACTATATATCTGTATATCTATAACTTAAATATTGATTGTGTACCTATCAAATTCTTGGTACGTTTATTAACATGAGACTGTTATCGTGTAGTACAAGTGCTAAGTACCATGTACCAAATGCTATATATGTACCTAAGTATATTATATAGTAAAACACAAAAAAACTCTCTCACAAATTTCAGTTTTCTCTTTTAAGTTGTAACTTCATTTTAATAAAAACTAGGCAGAAATAACGGTATATTTTTGTTTATCTGTAGCTGTTAGTTAATAGATTAAGAAGAAGAAAGACATATACATACATACAGAAGAGCATTTAGAAACAATTAGAGTTTTAGTTTAATTTTCATTACATATTTTATAGAATATTAGCGTTTTAGGGTTCGAATAGTGAGGTTAAAAACGATGATTAGATAATATTATATGGCATATTTAAAATAAAATGCAATTTTCTTATATCTTTTATTTGATTTCTTTTGAATCTCGTATGCTTTATCTGAGGCTGCTGCTGCAACCAAGCGTATTTGAAGTTTTAAGATTGTTTTTGCTTAAAAATATACAGTTATTGCAAAATATGAACAAAATAAACAAAATTATAAGAAATGAGCAAAGCAAAGCAAATCAATGCAACAAAAATAAAAAGCAAAACGTTTCAACTAAATTATTAATCATTCACAATTTTGTTGTTTCTTTTCTTTTCTTTGATATTGTGTCGTTAAACCACCTTGACACGCCCACCGCCCACCACCACGACCACGTAACTGCCACAGCTCAGCTACAATTCTAGCAAGATCGTATATGTAATACTTGCCACACTCACACACACACACACACAACACACACACAACACACACACACAACACACACACTCACACACAAATACATCAATCAAACACGGTACATTAACATATATTCAACATGATACGTAGACACATACACCCACGCCACATCTATGCATAGCTGCAAGAGTATTTGTATATTCAGTGTTTCCTCGACTCTTGTTCAACTCAAAAAGAAAACAAACCAAAACGTAAAAACAAACAACAACAGCAATAAACACACACACACACACACACACACAGACACTGCCACTGTATATGCAGCTGTTGCCATTTGTTCGATAATTCGTTGTGCCCGGTTGTAACGGTTAACTGCCCCTCCTCCTCTCCCCTTCTCTTCATGGTATGCGCACACACACACTCTCACGCTGCTAAATTCGCCGTCAAACGCCGCCGCCGCCGCTGCTCAAAATGACATAAAAAATGGAACAAAACAAAAAAAAAAAGACAAAATAACTGAATAAATTAATATCAAAATTGAAATAACGCAAGCAAATACAAAACAAGAAGCAATCAGCAACAACAACAAAAAAAGAAAGTAAACAAAAAAAATATATATAAATTAAAAACCAAAAGAAAAGAAAAATAAATAAGAAATGAAAATCCAAGAAGAACTCTCCGCTGCTTTGCACACGCAACACACGCACTCGTAAAGGTTGCAAATCTTAAATGCTCAAATCTCATACAATCGACACACCCACTGTAACCACCTACGACAACAACAACAACAACAACAACAATAACAATAACAAGAACAACAACTACAGCAACAACTACAAAAACATCAACAACAACATCATCAATAACAACAACAACAATGAACAACAAACACATCTAGAGGTAAGGAGTATGCCTATCTCACTCAATCTCTCGCTCTTGCTCGCTGTCTCTCTCTCTCTCTCGCTCGCTCGTTCGCTCGCTCGCTTGCTCGTTCGCCTGCTCGCTTGCTCTCTCTGACTCTCTCTCTCTCTCTCTCTCTCTCTCTGTCTCTCTCTCTCTCTTTGTCTGTCTCTCTGGTCTCGTAGTGTTGCCTATATTGAATTTGAAAAATATCGCATAATTTGTGTTTAGTCGATTGCAATTATACTTTGATTATTCTTTTATAATTACGTTAGATTGAATTATTTTTTTTCTTTGCTGTGCTAGCAGAAAGCATTATTTAGCCCAACATTCCGTTTGCAAAGAAGTACTATGTACTTAGTTTCAGTTCTCAATTTTCATTTCCATTTACGTATAGTTTGCTCTTGTTGTATACTTATGCACACATACACATACAAACAAAAACAAACACTCACACACACACACACACTCAAATACAAAAGTCCATAAGTAGTATGTCGCGTCCTCTGTTCACATTTCTCGCTTCGAGTGATTCCCTTTCCAAAGGTTATGGCACGCACACACACACATATACACACATGCACACACTCACACATACATAAGTATGTGTACTTACATTTAATACAATTATTGTGCTCAAAGAAAACAAACAACAAGAGGAAGAGGAAGAAGCAGCACAACTCACACATAAACAATCTGGTATGTATGTCTGTGTGCAATACTTATGCATCTATGTATGCTATATGCATTAATGCAAGTCGAAGGTCGCGCTTCCTTCCCCAATGTCATGAGCTAAAAGCAGAACTTAAGCACTTATTCAATTAGACAGGTGTCAAGGGGAAAGGTACGAGAAGAATAATAGAATGATAATAGCAAATACATATATATATATGTATATGCACATGGATTACATATTGTTATTGATGTTCTTTTAGTTGCGAACAAATGTTTGCAGTTTAAGCTAGTACATATGAATTGAGATTCAATGCAAAGCAAAGAATAATAATAAGTTTTTTATTAGGAAAAAGATATATTTGATTTCAATTATAATAACAGCATCCTGAAGTCACGCAGCAATTGTAAATTTCTTGCCTGTAGAATTGTTAAGAAACTTCTCTTTGAATTCCTCTTTTACAGTAAATACATACATTCATATCCATTGGAATTAGTAAGAATATGTATATTTAACTATTATAAAAACGATGCGAAAATCTTTTTTCTCTTAGAAATGTGACAAGATAGTTAAATTGTAGCTAAACTTTAGATAGAAATTGATTTAAAGACAACAATTTTAGAAAAATTTGTAGTTAGAATAAAAATCAAATTTCATAGCATACTTTTTGGCTAAATTAGTATATATAGTATATATGAATAGAATGCTCCTAAAAAAATCTACAAAAACTTATACAAAACTAGAGGACTGCACTAATTTCGGCTATGCCGAAGTTTATATACCCTTGTATATTGTCGTCAACAATGAAATTAGTTTTCCCTACTAAACAACTTTTAGAAAACAATCCATCCTGTGGGGTTATGATATAGTCGTCGGATTCGGATGATTATTAGACTTAAAAGAAACTTATGTAAAACCAGACAGTCGACCAGACGAAGGAACGGACAGACGAACGCATATGCGGGCGGACGGCCGGACATTGCTTTAGGAAAACAGCTCGTCATGCTAGATAGTGTTAGATACTTGCTTCCTGCTCACCAAAGGAATATTCCCTATTTTGCCAGGGTATAAAATCAAGTCATTCATCTAGAAAACCCACATACATACATAAGTACAACAACAACTGCATACCAGTATCAACTTTATAGTTTCGCTTATTCGTAGCTAGATACATATAGCTAGATATGTCATTTATAAATAGTATATGAATTGTGCACGACGGAATGCGACAGGAAAGTGGATGTAGCCAACTAGAATTAGTTCCTTTTTGTTCAACATCTACCTTTCTGCTTGTGTTCGCACGAATGTGCATTTGTTTGTGAATAGTTTTTGTATTTTGTTTTGTTTTCTTTTTTGTTTTGTATTTAGTATGGCATGCCGATCCCGCTAAATCTTTAAATACTTGTGTAAATAGTTGTGCATGCACACATATATACATATGTGTATATGGATAGTATAGTTCATATGCTCGTGAATTGCTCATGATTCGTTTTTATTTGGAGAAGGAATTTCTTGCGCATGGCAGAGGATGCAGAAGTTGAAGCCACCAGAGTCATCGATGGCAGTTGAAAGAGCTGTACATATGTATATTTAGTTATCAATCGGCATTTGTTTCTGTTTCTCTTTTATGCGAACCAATCGACAACGGCACAGACAGCAAAACATCGCAAACCGACGAGGAAAAGCAACGCGATCGTCAGCGCAACGAACGTGAGGCCAAAAAGGAAGAGCAGGACGCTATCAATTACAAGGTGAGTGTGTCAGTGTGCGAGTCTCTCTCTCTCTCTCTGTCTCTCTCTGTCTATATTACTCTCTCGCTGTGCGTGTGTGCTTGTGCGTGTGAGTGTGCCCGTTCAACGCTGTGTGCGTGTGTGCAAGCAACTGAACAAGACAAACACAAACAAAAAAGAAAGCAAATTACAAAAGCAGAAAGCAAAAAGCAAAAAAAAAAAAACAACTAATTCAAAGCAAAGCAAAAAAAAACCAATTAACAAAAGCGCAAACAAAACAAATGAGAAAAGATAAATAAATTGTTTTTCTTTATGCATCTGGCGTCAACTTAATGCAAATGCCGACTAACTGCACAAGTATCGCTCGTAATTAGGCAGATAAAAAAATGGCCGCAGAGCTCATTAACTTATAGTTAAAATGCACTTTGCAACAATTGCATGTAAACAGCGCGACAAGGAGCAACGAGAGGCGCGTTTGCTGGACTTTGAGATTCGACGCCAGCAAAAGCGCGAGGAGCAGAACCAGCAGCGGCAGCAACAGCAGCAGCTACACCAGCATCAGCAGCAGCAGCAGCAACAGCAGCAGCAGCAACAGCAGCAACAGCAGCAGCAGCAACAGCAACAGCAGCTACAGCAGCTACAGCAACAACAACAACAACAGCAGCAGCAGCAAAGCGAGAAAAGTCCACCAACAACATCGTCGCATTCACAGCAGCAGCAGCAGCAACAACAGCAGCAGCAGCAGCAGCAGCAGCAACAGCAGCTACAGCAACAACAACAGCAGCAACAACAGCAGCTGCAGCAACAGCAACATCAGCAGCGCCAACAATTGCAGCTGCAACAAGGCGCTGCCACGCAGGTGAGCGCCAGCGGACGCGTCCATACGCCGGATACGCCAAAGTTGCCAACTCCGCCGGATCGCTCGCTGCCGCCGGCATTTCGCAGTCGCTCGATTGAGCGGGAAATTCAATACGAACGCAAGCGCTTCTCCGTACAGGAATCCGCCGAATTCAAGGTTTTTGTGTGTTCTCATTCTTTGTGCACTGCCGTTCCATATCCCTGTGTTGCCATAACTGCACTAAACTCTATGTGTTTTCCCTTTTTCATTCCGCCTAAATTGACTCCGGACTCACGTTTAGGAGGCCGTTAGCACGACACCATCTCCACAGACGCTAACCTATACCGGAACGCCGCCGATAGCATACACGGCGGCATTGGCGGGACCGCCGGCAACAGCGGCAGCTGCAACAGCTGCTATAATACCCATCCTACCGCTCGGCGTTGCGACGCTGCGCGATGATTCTACGGAGTCCGAACAGTCCGTGACATGTGTCCAAACGCAGTCGGATGCCTACCATCGCATCATGTGAGTACCAAAATCAATTCTATTTATCTATATGTATATACAATCAAACGTGATTTGCAACTATAAGTCTCAGTGTATCAAGCAATAGTTGATTGGTTGACCGACTAGCAAATACCCTGAACTACTTTCATGACTTTGACTTTGAGAAAACGGAACTGAGCTTCGATCTTTTCTTCAACTGAAAGAAGATTTTGACTATTTAAAAATTTTTTTTTACTTAGTGTGCCTCAAAATACCCTGTAAAATAAATTTCTTACCTCAAAAAATTAAGAAGATAAATTGATTCAATCCATTACAAGGTAATGAATGAAGATATTGAAAAAAGCTATCCCATTTATGGATTTAGTTTACAAATATATATATATATATATATGTATTATATATATGTATATTTATCATTATATATTATACCTTTTTCAATGAAATATGAAAAGTTTAAGATACTTTAAGTTATATGAAAAGTTGAAGATACTTCAAGTTATAGAAAAGCTTTCAATGACAGCTTTAATGTGCTTTAAAAGCTTCATCTATATATTTTTTATTTTCTATTGTTTGCTCAACAATTATTTAAAAATCAACTTTGATGCATTTTTACTCTCAGACGCGCAAACGCCCTCTGCCAATGTGGAAGCTTTTGAATGCATTGTGCTAGGGGCGCATTTGCCTTTGGCAAGCAAAGCTTTTAGGCGTTCAGCTTTCAGCATTTGCAACACTTAAAATGGCTGTGCAAAAAGTCCAATTAGCCGAGACATGAACCCAAAATCGTAAGTTGCAAATATGACTTTCGAATATTAAATATTTGTTTAAGTTTTGATTCTTGTGCATCTTAAGCAAGAATTTGTACTTTCATAAGTATATCTATAATTCTTTTCGATATCCGCATTCAAATCTGTGAATTCATGTACATAAAACTTGATGTTAATCGAGTCGGGGTATTCTCTTTTCTCAACATGGTACCTGCTAGTCGTTTACACCCACACTTAACTTGTGTACTTTCAAATTGCGCGTGTCTTGTCGGAAACTGTTTAACTTTTTCCAACTCCCTTTAACCCAGTGGCGCATTGGCATTGTGCGCGTATAAGCGAATTGTTGCTGAATTATTAATATTGTTCCCATAATTAAATAGTGTACTGCTTATGTGTTATTAATGTGCGAATCGAATGCATTGTTCGACGTCATTTATAGTGGAAAATTGGCGAAAAAGTTCAGTTGTACTGCAGACTTTTAACGTTGCAAAACGTCAGAGTTTTAAGTGCGCGTAATGTTCAAATATTGTGAGAATGAATTCAAAGATGAGCTTAAAAAAGTTTCAAAAGTGAGTTTCCTGACAATTAGTTGGAGTTTATTGGGAAAGCCTAAGCTATTTTTGTATGACATGTCGTATGCGTAATATAGTAAAAACATGACGCATACGACATGTGGTCAGAATATAATTCTTAATTATTAACCGATCTGGCTAATATAAGACTTTACGTTTTATTTTGTTTCTCAATTGATTTAAATTATTTACATATATCACTCATACGCCAGGTAGTGCAATATAATATTTTATTAATCATACGCCATGTTGTACACTCAACTTTTATTGTTACGTCTCGATACGACTGCTTTATAAATGTGTAAATTGCAAAAGAACGGAAAAGGGTTGCATAAGTGAAGTTAAGTGATGTACAGCTGTGTTCACAAAAATAGCAGTGCAGTAGATGCTAACAGAGATTTCAATATTTGTTGCATATTCCTTCAAATAGAATCAACTCTTGGAGTTTGCTTTAGTTAAATGGAATATGGACATTAGAAAAACGAAAAAGTCTCGTTACTTTTGCTTCGATTTGGCTCGTTTTTCACACTTTTGTGCTTATGCACACGAATTTCACCAAAGTGAAGAAAAAGTTAACAAATTTGTCAATAGTAAGTTTTAATAAGTTATAAATATTAATAATATAATAATAATAATAATTTAAGATTAAGCTTCTTTACTATTATTTGTATAAAAAAAAATAACAGGACTTTTCGTTTTTCTTATGTCTGCATTCCATTTTATAAAAGCAAAGTCCAAGAGTTGAATCTATATAAAAGAATACGCAAAAAAATATTAAAGTCTCTGTTGGCATCTATTGCACTGCTATTTTTGTGAACACAGCTGCATATACATATACATATATTTGATTTTTATACAGTTTTCTGCAATAAGTATTACCCATATGACATATTTTCTGTATTTCTAACTTTGCAGTTAACCAACTTAATTTATTTAGCTTCCGCTTATGCTGCATACATATATATGTTACTCATACGACATTTCATACTTAATATTACTCATACGACATTTCATATTACGTATACGACTCGTTGTCGGAAGACTCATGTTGTCTAGTCGTAGAATTGGCAGCTGCAGTTGCTGCAACTTCTAACAATTCAACACTTTGTTTGTTCGTTTAATTTAGTTTTTAAATATTAATTGCAGTTAGCAAATGTTTCTTTTCCTCCACTTGCCGATTATGCAGAGCTTGTGGTTAAGTTAAGCACTCAGACCGGCTTTCGCTCTGCGAGCGTCGCTCGTTCTAAATATGATATTTATATGGTATCTATGTCAGGGTGGACTTCTATGTGGTTACAAAGTACACCAGGCAACCAGAGTAGGGAGACACATAAAAACAAACTGTAAACTAAGCTTACGCTGTGCATAAGCCAAAAAAAAAATACAAAAAAAAAAACAAAAATTGTGGCCACTTGCGACTCGACACAAATTGCGTATGAGCGAGACACACAAATGCACATGGCATGTGTGCCTATATATATACATACATATACAAATGCTCATGTGTGTGTGTGTGTGTGTGTGTGTGTGTGAGTGCGTGTGGCAGCAATGTAAGTGTCCATTACCATTCGCCTGGCGCAAGGCACATTTTGGACAGAACATAGTAACAAGAGCCGCACCGCAGCGTGATTGGGGTGCTGCTGCTGGTGGTGCTGGTGGTGCTGGTGGTTGCGGTGGTGGAGGTCTTGTGGGCCTTGATGGCCTGCACTGCGGTTTGTTGTTGCTGTGCTCGAAAAGTGGAACACGTGTGTGCCGCTCAAATTCACCACAAAAACAGAGAGCCAAAAAGCTGCTGCTGCTGCTGCTGCTGTTGCTGCTGCTGACTTCTGTTTGTAACACTCTCAATTGCAATTGCGCTTGCTATTAGTCTGCTCTTTTGCGAGCGCTCTCTCTCTCTCTCTCTCTCTTTCTCTCGCAACGACTGTTTCTTGTATTTTATTGTTTTTTTTTTCGTTGCTTGCTTCCCATTTCTTTTTGTTCCTCTGCTGTTACAAATAACACGTGCAGTTAGCGTTGTCGTCGTTTCGATGCCAATGCCGATGCCGATGCCGCTGCCGCTGCCGCTGGCGTCGCCTTTACCGTTGCGCGAGATGCCGCCGTCTTCTCATTTCGCCTGCTGTTGTTTTCTTTTATTTATTCGCACAGATGCCCCGTTTCGCTTGCTGCCCGCTGCCAGCTTTTGTTCGTGTATGTTGTGACCGTTGTGCCAGGTCGGTCGGTCGGTCGGTCGGTCGGTCGGTAGGTTGGTCGGTCGGTTGGTCGGTCGGTCGGTCGGCAAAGTCTGCTTTCTGCCTTTTGCTTTATGTTTGCTGCCTCTGTCACTGCCAGCATATTCGCCATTTTCGCTTTGCTGTTTTCGGCTTGCGGGCCAAAATATTTTGTCTTTCGCTTGTCGACTTCATTGCGGTGTTACGTGTTCCGCGTGTCAGACGCAACGAATGGCCACGGCGCGCGGCTAGAGCGGCAAAAAAACAAATATAAATAAAAACAAATAAAAAACAACAATAACAAAAACACACAACAACAAAAAAGAATTGAAAAAGCGAACGACAACAATAAAATATTTATTTTAAAATATTGAAAATTTGTAGCATAGATATAGTGAATAGCATAAAAAGAAACATATATGTATGTATGCAACATTTATAAAATATAGTGCTTAAAAAAACATATATACATACATACATAAATTTATATATATATATATATATATATATATAAAATAAATGCCAGCCAAAAAACGCACATGCTTATGAGTATGTAACAAAGTACACGCACACACACACACACACACACACACATGCAAATTGCAAATAACTGTGAATTGCCCATTAGAAGCCACACGCGGCGATTATTGTTTATTTACATGCACAAATGTATAAATATACAGAGACCAATATATATATAGATAGATATATATGCCGATTATATGTCAACTGATATCTAGTTATATGCATCGAGTTCAGTTTGTTTGTGTCTTTGTCTACGTAACATTGTTGCAATTTAGTTTTGGCTGCCATCCAGCTGCTCTATTCTCCGCATCTTCTCATCTTCCCTCATCTTTGGGGTCATCAAGTGCTGAGCTCTAGGCTAAATCAAACATTCTGTTGACACGTGCCGGCAGTCGATATTCCCCTTAAAACTATCTCAATATTTTTTTATAATTTTTTGTAAGTGTTTGTTTGTTTTGAGTGAAACAGTTTATCTATTCTTAATCTGCGAGCAATACTACATTTATATATATCTATATAGATCATATAGATCAAACGAGACATAATCACTTGTCTTGCAACTGTTCACACACATGTGCCATTGCGCCTGTGCCGCATGTGGCATGCTGTCGCAACGCGCTCATAACATGCCACAGCATTCAGCATGCTTGCCGCTCCGGGAAGAGTACTCCAAGCCGAGGTTCTACATAAATAATTTAATACAATTCCATCCAATCTTAATCTAAGCTGAAAATCATCATTCAGAAAGTGCTTTCATTAAAGTTTTTCGGATCGCATGTTGGCTCTGTTTGTTCTCAGGGCCATATTTGTTATGCAGCTGTGTGCTTGAAAGTCGGGGCCAATCAAATTGTGAATATTATATTAGATTACTTGGTGCTTACAGTTCGGTCTCCATATAATTGACATTGTTTACTTGTAACTATATCTAAGTTGATTTGCCGTGTCGTGTTCTCATGCGCATGTCATTTGATCTTTTGGCCATAGCAGCAGGACAAGCATTTGAATGTTCATAATGTTGCATGCCACACGTAATATGCGTGTTGCGATCAACGGCAAAAGTAATGAAAAAACGGTTATAGTTGCCTTTTGGTATCGATTGCTTGAGAAAATAAACAGCTACAAAAGAACAGTTATAGTAATAAATATATAATATGGAGTATATATGTGTTTATAGACAGCTTTAGCATTTGTTTAGAGTCTTTTTCAATTTCACATTTAAGAAATGTACTTTTGGCCCATTTGCAGTCACAAAGGACACCTCGAATGCGGCATATCGACCGCAGAATGCGGTTCCATTCATTTCACACACACACATATACATATATATATACATATATATATATATATCTGTACATTCGTATTTGGGTATTTATTTTATTATTCATACTGTCAGCTACGTGCTGCGCCTAAGCCAACCAAAATGGCTGGGCCTTAAGGACCCTAAAGCAAAACACGTCTGCGGCTAGGCTCCTTGAACTTAATTACATCTGTGCAACTGCGTAGCTAAAGCGAGGCCTAAATCAAATCTACATTTAAGCGATATATTATATATTTATAGCAAATTAATGCTTACAGCTGCAGCTCTCCCCACTCACAAAGCACTTTATAACACTGTCCGTGTAAGACGCACACAAATGCAAATGGCAGCAAAATAAAAAGTAAAAGAAAAGGGGAAAAAGTAGCTCAAAACAACGCGGCTTCAAAAGTGTCGCAATGAAACATATATAGTGTATACATAAACAATGAGTGTACGTATGTATATATAAAAATATATGTGTCTGTGTGTGTGTAAGAACTATTTTCAGCATCACAAGTCAAGGACTCGGTGGGAGGGAGACATTGCGGTATCTCAGCCGGTGCCATGGTGTCCTGTGTCCGCGTCCGCTTCTGTGTCCGTGTCCGTGGCAGCTGCAACGAAGTGCTTAAACATAAAATTGCATTTATTTTTCCTCTCTGCTGCTGCTAGTCCGAAAATCTTTGGGGCTGCTGGATTTATATTAAGATCAAGGGCCCAAGCGTTTATGTAATTGCGGGCTGTGCGGTTGCAGTTGTCAAAAGCAGGCAGCCAGCGGGAGTAGGCCCAGACTTTCGATTTATAAGCCAAATGTGTCAAAGCAAGGCTAAGGATATGTACACACACAGATATACACATACACACATATATATATATATATATATATATATATTTATATATATAAGTGTATCTGTGTGTGTGTTTGCACATATGGCTGCATATAAGGTCACAGCTGAACAGATAATCCCCAATGAGACAATTTAAGTGCTTAACAAAATCAATAAATGGACTTGCTTTTTTAATGCGCACATACACACACTCACACACATACATACGCTCGCCCATCTGTCAGAAAATCTCACCAATGCCAATTTACTATAGCATACATATGGGCGCCACGGCTGCTAATCTAAAAATAATTGTCTCTAATGCCACATTATACAACACCGCTGACTCGAGAGCTTTGATGAGATAAGCCCGAACACTTACTTTTATCTTATCAGATAGCATAGCATATATAATTACCTTGCTGCCTGTGACATTGGACTCATTGGAAAAACAAATAAATTACGATAGACTTAAAGCGAAACTATACGATATGGATAGGCAAAAGTTTAAGGACAGTTTAGATATCTGATTTGATGGTCGAAGTAAGCTCAAGTATTTGGATGGTAAAATAAAATTTGTTTGATTCAAATGAAAAAAACAGAGAATAAAGTTGAAATATTTCAATATTGTATTATTGTCGCCTTTCAAGTCTAACCTCAACATTTTGTCTTTGATTTAAAGCCATAGCTTCAAGATTTCTATGATGATAGTACAGACTATAATTTATTCAGATTTTTGATACTATTGTCGCCTTTCAAGTCTACCTGTGAATAGCCTTCGGCTAGATCCGTAAATGTATTTTAAATTTGATATCTTAGCCTTCGCATAAGCTAATACAATATGCTTAGGCTCTGCAACTATACTAGATACGTAAATGTATTTCAAATTTGGTATCTTATACTATAAAACATTGATTTTAATATGGTTCTACGAAAAATCTCTATGTTAGACTAGATTAAGATTAAGAAAAGTTTCTTTTTTATCAAATATACAACATTTTATCAAAAGAAAATAATACTTTTTCTGCAGCTTCCGAATCTGAAAACCATTTTCAACCAATTCATTATTTTGAGAAAATTGAATAAATATATTAAAGGTTCTTAGTTTTGACATTTGTTTTCGCTCGAAGGAGGCCTAAATGAAAGTTTGAGCCTTGAGTCCTACAAAGTCATGTGACATCAACTCAAATTCATAAAGTTAGGTATTTCTCATTGACCGTCAAAAATGTTTGCTTTAAAATTCTGCGATCTGTGCTTAAGAGAGGCATTTCAAAACTTGCATTTTGTTGAACAGCTTAATCTACTTAAGAGAAATCAACTATATCATATACGAGTATATATATATTTTTAAATTTTTTAACTTTTTTCAGTGCATATTTCTAAAGTGGTGCTATTTTTCTTTACTCTAATAATCATATTTTTAATAATATTTTAACAAACTTATTTTCTTTTTAAAATTGTGAATTTGATTCAATTTCTAGATAATTCAGGGTTCGCTATTCAAAAGTTCCTTTAGCCAACAAAAGTTCTTTTAATATAACATTTATTACAAAACAGCCTTGATATTGTTTTTCAGCACACTTTATTGAACATATACAATTGTAGAAATAAGTTTGGCTTGTGTAGGAAGGTAAAGTGTGTACAATATGATTGCTAAGTACTGCAATTAAAAATGTATCAGGAATCGAAACACGCTGTTGAGCTGCCTAATGCACTTCCTGCAGCTGCGGTTATAAAATCAATAAATGCGAATAATGTGAGTTATATACCGTTCAGATTTGTGGCCAACCGAATTGTGGGCTCACGTACCCTTTCCCGCAGCGAAGGTCAGGCCAAACCAGCTGGCGGTACGCTGGGTTGTGGCAAGTAAAAAAATTAGGCATTGGGCTTCAGGCAAAGTCAATGCTGCGCCTGGGTCATAATGTTTGTAGTTTCTTGTTGTTTTTTCTTCTTTTTTTTCGTATTTATTTTTTGCTTAATTTGCATTTGGGGTTCCTCGTTCCGTATGTTGCGTGACCAGCCACGTGAGCTGGCCTCTGCCCCGACCCTGGCTCCCGAGCTTATGTTTGCTTGCGGGTCACGTTTTCAACCGTTTTGTGGCACAGTTCAAGTGAGGACCAAGAGAAAAAAAGAACGAAAAACTTTAGCGCAAATCATCATTGGTCAAAAGTTCACAAGCTGTTGTCATATATGTATATATTTATATATCCGTAAGGATTTCAGAATAGGTTTGATTGAATGGGTCATTCAAATGAACTACTGAACTTATTCAGTGATCTGTGAAAGATGCAGGTTAATGGCTACCAGTTCTATTGAACTGAACTGAACATATCCAGTTTTTCAAGATTAACTCAAAAGTAGTTCATTCATGATGAACTATCCAGTTTTTTAAGATTAACTCAAAAGTAGTTCATTCATGATGAACTAAATATATATATATATATATATATACATATATATATTTGATTGAATGGAACTTATTCCGTGATCTGTGAGAGATACAGATTAATGGCTACCAGTTCTATTGAGCTAAACTCAACATATCAATTTTTTCCAAGACCAACTCAAAAGTAGTTCGTTCAGGAACTGCAATTGAGTTAAATAATCAAGGCTGTTCCACAAATTGAACTAGAATTCTCAACTCTTTTATATATATGTATCATATAGTACACGAACTGCTAATATAATTGAAATAGTTCTCAACTATCATACACAAACACGCACTTCACGTACTTACACCTAGTATAGTCCTGTTCTTCTGTTATTTAATCCTTGTCCATTCAACTGGTATCATTTGTGTTTGTAAGTAAATGAAGTGTTTGTTGTTGTCTTGACACGTCCGTTCCGTTATTTTTGTTTTTTTTTTATTTTTTTTTTGTGAATTTGTGGTGTCATGAACTTTGACCCCATTGCTGAAACAGCCTTTTGTGATAGTTCTGTTGTCCTGGATGTGGTTGTGGCTGTGTTTACAGTTTGCCATTGTTTCTCATTGAATGGACACACTAACAATGGCTGCTAGCATATCACAGCTAGGCGACTCGACAGCTTAATACCCTGGAAATAGCACAAAAGGAAATTGCTGGGAAACTTTCATTCATTTTTCATTTCATTCTAAAACAGAATTTGGTTTATAAATTTCGATTGATATTTGAGAATGAATATGTTGTTTATAAGAATAAATATAGGGTTTTTTGCAGGATAAACTATTTCTGTTTCGGTTTGCGGTTCGAGCAATTTTGCTAACTTTAAATTTAAGCCACAAACGTTATTCAAATAGAATTAGAGCTTTTGAATTGAATAGTAAAACTTTGAAAAACTAACATGCATTTGTATATGTGTGTGTGCGTGTGTGTGCTTAAGCTGAACTTAGTGCCCTTCGTTGACTTATGGCCTAAAACGAATGTTAAATGTTTATTATAGAATCCAAAGCAACAAATTTTTGACTGGACTTGCCTTAAAGTAGCAGCTACAGCTAAAAGCTGCTGTGAAAACTTCAAATTGTGATTATTAGTCAAATTTAAGCAAATTAGTGTACAAATCGAATAATTAATTAAGAGGAAAGCAACAGAAAACCCAAATCAATCAACGAAAACTGCAGCCAAAAGAAAGCAAAAGAGAACAGGAAACAAAGAGAAGGAGAATACTTACTATAATGGAATCCATTTAGTGTTAAGCTGAACGTAAGGAAGCGCAGAAGCCAATACAAGATGTCCATGGTATGCAGTCTGAATGGCGATGGCGGCCAGGCAGCCAGCAGCAACAGCAGCAGCAACAGCAACAACACGAATGCAAACACAAACGCAAACGCAGCAAACACAAATTCAAATACAAACGCAATGGCGTACGACTATGCGCAACAACAAAACATTGTTGACTTGCCCAATGCCAGCACGCCGCTGCTGCTGGGCCATGAGTCGGGCGGCGCTGCCAGCAGCGATGTGAGCAATAGCGGTACAACTATAACGGTACTGCCGCCGCCAGCTATCATTGCCACTGCAGAGACAGCTGCGTCGGCGTCGGCGTCGGCGTCGGCGGCAGCGACAACGACCGAAACAATGCTGAGCTTGAATAGCGGTACTTTGAGCGTGTCTGGCGGCATGGTGTTGCCAGGCACATTGAATTTCGTCATGGGCGCTACGAACGCGCAGGCAAGCAACAACAACGACAACAACAACAACATGGACAATGCGAGCGATGACTCGAACCCGGTGACTATTTACAGGTAATCCGAGTGCCTATCGCCAGCGATAGTTGCGGGAATCGATAGCAACAGTAGGGGTACTCACTGTCAAAGAACATACTAAATTATAAGTTATGAAGTTAATTTAGAGATATAAACCAATTGTCTTTGATTGAAGCAGGGATCCTCATAATCGATTTGCATCCACTTGCAGGTGCCGGGCTCCGATAGCGTCGCTCGACTGTATGGAGGAGTTCAGTGGTACGGGCGGTCATCTTGATTTCGGTATCGAATTTCTCACTATTATATAACCTTATAATTTTTTGTTCTTTTAGTTGAATACTCTTCGATTGCTTGGCTTGTTGTATTTTTTACCTATAGTCACAATACATACACATATCACAGACGTACCTGAACACCCTAACTCTTGACTAGTGGTGCACGTGTATTGAGTTTCCATTTGGTACACGATTCCGAAACCCGGCACGAGACCCGCTTCATGGAATACCCATCAATTTTAATGTCCTATATATATATGCATATATATATTGACAGATGCATGAACAATTTGAATTTTTAATAAGGCCAGAAGAACTTGCAGTTATGCAATATGTTTTAAGTCAAATCGATTCTACAGTCCATGTAGATGGAGAATATATAAAAGTAATTCCAGTAATTTTTTACATATTTAAAAAAAAAAGAGTTACTCTTCTCTCGGCATTTAGAATAATCGTTTTTAGTGCTTTTTTTAGTTTTCCTGTTTGCAGTTTGTTGCACGTCTTTTGTTTTTTGTTTGGTTTTTTTTTTGGTAATGGGATCCGCTAACAATGAAATAATTTCCCACCGCATGCTTACTGCACCCAATCCGTACCCGAACCCCGACAAACTGATCGATATCTGGACCGACTGATCGCCATAGGCCGTTCGATAAGCCTGGGCTCCAATCCGGCGCTGCCGCTGCGGCATGGCTCGACGCCGACGCCGGGTTTGCGGTACAAGAATCTGGGCAAGAGCGGCCTGCGCATCTCGAACGTGGGCCTGGGCACTTGGCCGGTCTTCTCGCCGGGCGTCAGTGATGAGCAGGCGGAGTCCATTTTGAAGCTGGCCATCGATAGCGGCATCAATCTCTTTGACATCTCGGAGGCGCACTCCGAAACGGAGATCGGAAAGATATTGCAGCGCACCGGTTGGAAGCGCACCACCTATGTTATCACAACCAAGGTGTACTGGAGCACCAAGTGAGTTCCAATTGCTATGGGACTAATCAGCTTTTGTATATGTACATTTATCTTCAACAGATCCGAGGAGCGAGGCCTCTCGCGCAAGCACATCATCGAGTGCGTGCGGGCCAGTTTGCAGCGACTGCAGCTGAACTACATCGATATTGTCATCATTCACAAGGCCGATCCCATGTGCCCAATGGAAGGTGGGTACTCTCAACCTTAATAATATCTATATAATTCCCCATATAGCTAGCCTAACTCGGATTTGCCATCTGCAACTCGTCAAATCCTCAACATGACTTCAGTTTGATAAATTTTTAGAAGACTTTTTGGCTTTCTAGGTGTGAAATTGTAGCAGATACAGTTTTTATCGATTTGCCACACCCCCAAGAGGCGTGTATATAAATCTATAGAAGAGGGCAACAGTAACCTACATGCCAAATAACATTTTTTACCCATTTCTGCTCTGCGGTGTCCATCGGCTGCAGCTAATTTATTTTTTCACGAACCTTTTTTCTCACTTTTTTTTTTGTTGCATACTTTTGAGCGGAGCAAGTAAAGCGCTGCAAGCAAACAGAAATATCATAAAGCAAAATAGCTTTAGCTCGACTATATGCTGGCACAAGATAAAAGGATATAGTACATTTGGCTTGTGACGACCAGTCCTCTAGATTCTCTTCAAAATATTATATGACTTGTCATTTTGCAGGCTGCGGCTGCCTAGGAAATTACCTAACACACACAAAGGGAAAATTAGTAGCCAAGTTACTTGACATATTATTCTGCAAGACACGCAAGGATACAACCGAGTTATAAACTATGTTTTCTGTCAAAAGTCGTCTATTTATCTCGACTGTTTAAAGGAGTTTCGTCCTTGTTGCTGGTTCTTCTTAATAAGCACCTGGGGGACATTATTATTATTTATCAGAGAACATCCCGATAGATCTTCAAGTGGCAATGGTAATGTTTCGACTATATCTCTTAAAAAAATATGACATCCTTGAATGCCATTGATAGTCATGCTAACCATGAGTTCAGAATGTTATTGCCTATTAAGATCCTTAAGAATTTCAGCAAATTGTATCAACAAATCTGCTGCTCAAGCTATTAAACTTTGGAATATATAATGGCTCGTTCACTAACTAATATCGTTTTTTAGTGCAACTCAAACATGATTTTTTTTTATTTTATAAAACATTTTATGAAATTATATATTCTCCATTTTGATTTAATACCTTAGGCGTGAAGTTAGCTGCGAAAAAATTCAATAAGATCAGCTATTGTCATGAAACGAAATTACTTAGTGAACGACAAAATAGTTTTCTCCAATTTGCAGCGCCCCAAAGAAGCGGACTTATATAATATTTCATAATATTGTTATCTGAGCTCGCCGTGGTGATGAAGAACATATTTTCTTTATATAGTCAAAGTTGCTTTCTTCTGTGCGTTGCAAACTTTTAACCGAAATTGATATACCCTTTCTGCAAGTGCATAAAAAAGTCCGAGATTTGCAAGTATTCATTAGCATACATTAGAAATGAGGGTTCAAGTTAAGTAATTTGTCAAGCAAGTATTACGATTTCTAGAAAAATTAAGTCAAACATATAGAAATAAAACTTGGCTCCAGCGAAGCGATCAATGTACTTTGATATATCTATAGTTAACTGTTGGTAAATTTCTATAAGCTAGCAGTCGTTGGCGAAATCTGCTGATGATGAACTGGAAAGTTCTTGAAATAGCTATACAGACAATCTTCTCACTTTTTCAGTTTGTTTTGTCGTTTGGATATTATAAAATACTAAATGATGTTAAGGTTGTAAAAAAAGTACGAAAGATTGCTGAAATACAATTGTTTTTATATAAATTATACCTAAATTTATGCCTTTATAGATTTGTGTTTATCCAATGCTGACTATCTATATTTCATATACCTATTTTTACATATATATGTGACTATCTATATGACTTACATCCAAATACAACTATATTTATGCCTTTATGCATCACTGTACATTTCTCTCTCTCTCTCTTTCATAAATAACTGTATTTATGCCTTTATGCTTCACTTTGTATCTGTATTACTTATACTTGTACTTTCACCAGCATACCTATACCTATGTATATTACTGTAAATTTGTATTATATATCTGTGAACACCTTCATTACTTGCCTACCTTTATTTATGCCAATATTTATACCCATATTTATACCTATGTCTACTACTGTGCACTTCTACTATATATTAATCACTGATAATCTTAAAGATATAGAGAGATATATATATTTATGCCTTCTTGAACTTATGCGTATATCAAAGCTACATTTATGCCTATTTGCATCGCTGACCATTTCTTGCAGAAGTGGTGCGCGCCATGAGCTATATCATCCAGCAAGGCTGGGCCATGTATTGGGGCACGGCCAGATGGTCGCAGGTGGAGATAATGGAGGCTTATACCAACTGCCGGCAGTTTAACTGCATCACACCGATTGTCGAGCAATCGGAATACCATATGTTCTGTCGCGAGAAGTGCGAGCTATATCTGCCCGAGATGTACAACAAGATAGGCGTGGGCCTCATGGCCTGGGGCCCGTTGTCCATGGCGTTGAGCGATACGCAGAACGGGGACAAGCTCTTCCTGCCTAAGGGCTCGTTCAAGACGAAGAGCTTCTCGTGGACCGAGGATGAGATCAATCGCAATGTGAGTAGACCGCATCGCATTGTTCCGGCTCGCTGCTAAGAGTTGATTTGCAGGCTGCATTGTCGCCGCAGGGCAGCTGGGGCAAGGATCGGATCGAGGAGGGGCGACGCCATTGCGACAGGCTGCGAGACTTGGCCGCTTTGGCCGAGAAACTGGGCTGCAGTCCGACCCAGCTGTCGATTGCCTGGTCACTGAAGCACGAGCCCGTTCAGTGCCTTCTGCTGGGCGCCACATCGGCCGAGCAGCTGCATCAGAGCCTGCAATCGCTGCAGGTGAGTCAACTACATATACAGTTATGCACATATTCTGTGTTGACAACAACAAATTTGTTGTCACAGTTGTTGCCGCGGCTGTCGTCGAGCGTGATGCTGGAATTGGAGCGGATATTGGAGAACAAGCCGGTGCGACCGCCAATGATATCGACGCTGGCGCTTCGGTGACAATCAGCCTGCCCGCAGGGCCCGCTCAGCTTGAGCGGCGGCGGACCCTGCGGCGCCGATTCGCCCAAGCATGAGGAGGAGGCGTTCATTGAGGAGGCGGATGCCAAGGAGGCTGCCAAGCAGGGTTTCTGTGTTATTCAGTGACGAAAGGAGTCCTTAGATATTGATAATAAATTTTTGAAAGTGATTAGCAGTAAAACTAGCCTAAGTAGCAATACTATGACAACAACAATAAGCAAGCACGAGGTGCAGCAGCAGCAGCAACCACAACAGCACCAACTGCAACATTATCAGCAGCTAGCCAATCCAACTGCAGCTGAGCCACCAAGTGGGTCAAGTGCCATGCAGCTACAATTCGATACGCTTAACAACAACACAGACATCACAGCTGCCATCGGGGACAATCTGGAGGCGGGCTCGACCAAGGGCCAGAAGCGGCGCTCCTTGCTCAACTTCAAGTCCTTTGACTTTCACATCAAGACGCTGTATAGCGGCCTGCGTGCGCCAGGTACGCCAGGTACGCCAGGTGCACCAGCGAGCGCCGCTGGCCACAAGCCGGAGGCGCAGTCGCGCTCCGTCTCGTTGGGCGGCGGCAACTGCCTGGCTGTGAATGCGACTGCCAACAAGCGCATAGCGCCGTTTTTGCGCATCGAGGGCGTCGACACGGATCCGGATCAGGAGCAGGAGCAGGGCCAGCAGGAGTCGGCCAAGCTGCTGCTCGACTATTCGGAGTCGCCTTTTACGCCGCGACGCAGCTCCAGCAGCCAGTTGCTGCCCCCCGGGGACAAGTATATGGGCTGCTCCTCGCTGTCGCCCTACTTGCTCTCCCCCTACATGATAGCTGGTGGTGGTGCAGGTGGTGCGGCAGCTGCTCAAGCGGCTGCCGAGGACTGCAATGCGGGCATACGTCGCTCCTCCACCTCAGACATTGTGTCCTGTCGACGTCGCGGCTCCTCCAGCAGCAACAGCAGCCGCCGGCCCAGCACCTCGGATTTGTTAAGGCGGGCGCGCGAGCGTCGGGGCACCGAGGCGCGAATGGGACGAAGTGTCTCGCATAGCGCCATGCGCGGTGGTGGTGGCGGTAGCGGTGGCGGTGGTGCAGGCGGCATGGGTGGCAGGCGCACGAGCATGGCGTTCTAGATCCAACAACGGCTATGCTGCGAATCGATCAAATCAGCTGACAAATGGCGCTTATGAATTTTTACTAACTAACACACACACACACACACACACACACACACACACCCTAACAACAACTAGAACAAGTAGGTAAGCAGTTTTTTTCCTGAAACGCAAAAAGTAAACACTTCAAGTACTTATATGAATATATATTTACGACTATGTATACCTAAACTATGTAACACTATAACGGAACAAAAGCAAAAAACCAAAAAAAAAATTTACAAAAAAGAAAAGACAAAAAAAAAATCAAATCATTTTCATCCCAAAATCCTCCCAAATTTTACACACAGTTCCTTCCACATCACGAAGAACTTCTTTATATACGATATATATACATATATATAACTCAAATGCTTCTCTTGCTCGTGCCCCAATTTTTGATGACAATATTAGATCCTAACTGTAAACCAAGGAACACACAGCTCTTAACATTTGGTTAACTTTGTCTAGGATGCGCTTTTGCTTTACGACACACACACACACACACACACATGCACTTACATACAAACATTTTTAAGAACATACAACTTATGTGAATGCTCATATCAAATTTGAAAGAAAAAAAAACGAAAAAAACAAGGAAAAAAAACTGAAGCTTTTTTTATTAGCTAATAAAATAATTAAAAATTAACAAATGTTGGCAAGCAACAAAGTGCATAAAATAAACAAAAAAAAAACATAAATAAAGCAAGTTTTTAGCTAATAAACAATGATAAATTTGAATCAAATCTTATAGACATACTCATTATGTAGTTTCAACAAATCAATTTGAATCTAAAAATTTAACAACAAATTTTTTTCCAAAACAAACAAATGCCTTTTATTAAATCGTTTATATTTTAAATAAAAACCAAATACTATTAAAAGCCAATAATTAAATTTTGCCTCACACACACACACACAGTCACAGCCTTAAGATAAACTTATGCATTAATTAGATATATATAACATATATATAATAAGCAATATATGCGTATATACAGCGTATACATAATGCATATTTACAAATACATATACACACACACACAAACACAAATATATATGTAATATATATATATATATATTTTATCATTCAAGTACATAAAGTCTTTTCACATACGGACTGTGATTTCACGTAAAGTAAAATAAACATGTATATATATATATATAATGAAGATATATATATATATAAATGTGTATAAATATAATTGAAAAAAATCATAAAGTAAACAATGCAAATAGTTTAAAAACATTTTAGAGTTAGCAAAAGTTCAGTACATATGTACATGTATTTGGCCTAAGTCTTAAGAACTATGAAAATATTTAAATAATGTAGAGAACACAATGAAAAAAGGTGGCTAAGAGTTGACACTATGTATTCACAATTAAAATGCGTTTGCGTTTGCCTTAACAAATTAACAGATAAAACATATACATATGTGTATATGAACCATATATATATATATATATATATACTTGAACAATTATGCAAATGAAATCAGAATTGTTATAGCAACTATATATGTATGTATGTATGTATATATAGTTAAGTCAGGCCGGTTTCCTCAATACTCACAGTTACGGTTGAGCTGCCTGATTCGCTATCCTTAATGCTAACTGGTGCTTGAGAGATCGTGCCTAATATCGACAACAAGAAAACAAAAACAATGCAAACCTTATGTCATTATGATAGTAACAATTAGTTGAGCAGAGATCAGATGAAGATACTTTTCTAAATTATCTTAAGTATAACATTTGCATTTTTTGTAGTTAATCCGTCCTCAGTAACGGCCAACAGACAGCAGCAGAGTCGAGAGTGCTCGACTATCAAATACCCTGTACCCAATAGCCAACAACAGCTTCTCAAAACTTAAAGCAAACAAAGTATATAACACACACACACACACACACACAAGATATATTCATAAGCCGTAGTGCATCCAAATATTATATTACGTACTTAATTCAAAACCAAAAACTTAAACTTTTATTATATTATAACAATAATAATAATAATAATAATGATAATGATATGAAAATCAATTTTGATGATAATGAAAATCCGTTCTAGAGTTTGCATAGCGAAATGCAACTAGACTGGCAGCAATGGAAATAAGTAGCTTTATGAACTCATACATACACACATATATATATATTTATATATAAGCGCAAGCTGATCACATAGAACTCTGTGGAAGCTGGCACGTCTATAAACCCGCTAACAACAATAACAGGGTATGCATAGAAGGCATTCAGTCAATTTGAAATAAATACATATAGTAACTGCACTCAAGCATACCAGCTGCTGTAAGATACCCTGTACCCTGTACACTTACCAAATGGGTATGACCATGCCCATGCGATGTGGTTTATGATATATCATATTTATAATGCCTTTCGATACATATTTCAGATCTCTTTCAAATATTTGGGTGCAGGGATATAGAAATACTAGACATACTTATGATTGATGATTGATGATTGATGATTGACGATTGATGATTGATCATTGATGATGCCAATGGAAAGCAATAACAAGCGATAGAAAGCATCGGTGAAAAGTTCAACTAGCAAATTAATAAAGCAATACGAGAAGAAGAAGAAGATGATGAAAAGGAAAAGCAACAAAAAATGGAAAACTGTTTTTTTTGTCAGTTGTTATTAAAGCGTAGCTAGTAAAATGATAAATAACAAATTATGAATAAACCTAAATCTATAAATCTAATTGAAAACAAAATCGAACAGTTTATCAAATGCCAACTGTAACGGGAAAGCAAAGTAAAAGTAACTGAAAAGTATTATTAAAGGCGGCATACAACAAAATACATAATATATATATTATATATATTGAAACAAAGGACGTATAATAATTAATAATTAACAAAAAAGAAAGACCGCTAGTGAATAATCTAGACAACAAATTTTACTTTACACAAGAAGAGTGTTAAAACATATTCAAGCATAACAATAAAAGATAAAACTAATAATAAGTACACACACACACACATATATATATATCTCTCTATATATATGAAAATAACGACAACAACAATTAACAAAATGCATTAATATCCAACAAAATTATTTTCTTATCGAAACTAGAAAAAACAAAAATAAATATATATATACATATATATACTATATATAAATACAATTATATAAAAGGAAAATTGTAGCAAAACAACAAGAAGAAGAACAACAAATCTTAAAAAAGACATTATTGCAGTCATCTCAAAAATAATAAACAAAAATCAAAAACAAAACCAAATACAATGCTAAGAAAATGCACATACATCTGTACTTATGAGAGTGCACACACACACACACACACATACATACATACATACATGTGTAAGAGACCATTGCTGGGGCTTTAAGCAAAGCCAGTTGACTTTCTGTGAACAAAGGTCAAGCTTCAAGGTCACAAAACAAATTAAAAGAAAAAAACAAAACCAAAAAAATGAATCCTTTTTTTTTTTGTTACACAATAAGATAACAGCTGTATCGGTTGCTATAACTCTCTCTCACACACATACACAAATATATCTATATATATTTGCTTTATAAGAAAGGCGATCAAAAATTGTTTACACTTCACTTGGAAAATACATTTAATATTAATATTTCGAAAGAAAAAAACAACTCAAGAGAAAAAAAAAACAAAAAAAAATGGTTATAGCATCAACGGCAATAACACAGCTCAAATTCTGAGAACTTATATAAAAATACAAACTCCTTTCTTTCAATCAAATGCGAAGCGATTTTCTTCTATATGATATAGCTAAACTGTTTTATGGGTGTATGCATATAGACTTGTATATGGGGTCTCTTATCAATCTACGTTTAGACAGGCGGAATCTTGGAGTAAATCGCATTTTGGAGATAAGTCAATCCACTATATAGTCAGGCCTGCTGTACTATGTGAAAAATGGTTTGTATATAGTATACATTATATGGGTATATGGCATAGGTAAAGCTATTCCTTGGAAGCCCAAGAAAGTTTATCTTTCTATATAATCAAATGTTGTATATAATATATATACAAGCTAACTATGGTAAGTTTCTGTTGGACTTGGCTTTAAATGATATCTTCCATCTTCGATAGGGCACCAAAAGAAAGCTATTTCACAAAATCCAACAAAATTTTGTACAAATAAGCTTTACTATATCAGCTGTTGAAATTTAAAGCGGTAAAACGGTTAAGCTCGAAATTCAATCAGCTGTTGTCATGAAACGAAATTACTTAGTGAACGATCCAATAGGATGTATGGACACATTTTCAGGCTCTTTCAATTAGCATTCAGAACTGTAGATAAATGTATAAGATAAGGGCCTGCTAAGATAAGATAAGATTTATTGCAGATATGCATGTTACACATGACATAAAAAAAGTTATAAAATTGGAGTGTTAGGATTAATGTATTTGTATATTACTTTTATTTAGGTTCTACGCGTGCTGGAAAAGGTATTAGCTCGGCTACATCTTTTCGAGATCTTTGGGGCTATAAGCATCTAGCTGGGCTATTCCAAGATATATTTCACATTTCAAGCTGCCTGGAGGAAGGAGCTCAACAGTAAATCAGCTTTAACCGATTTGCCACGCCCCAACTGGGCGTATACAAAAAGTACACACAAGTATGTGCTGCAAATTTCGAGTTCTTAGCTTCGTCGGACGGACAGATGGTCGGAAGGACGGACAGCAAGACGTACACTGCACAAAATCAATTTACGCTTTTCACTTTGTGAACGATTACAAAAAAATAAAGACCGTTTAATAGGTATTCAGGAATATAATCTTACAAGTCTAATAAATTGCGATGCTCTTTAGAGCTTGCTTCTTCTAGCGAAGGCCATTATTTGGGTTCGATAAGTGGGGCCGAGACGCAGTGTGTCCAACTGGGCGGATTCTGTGTCCAGGGCATCGAGCAGCTGTTGCCGCCAGGGCTGCAGCAGCAGCCGCTTGGTGCTCATCAAGGAAACTGCCGGCAGCCGAGAGTGCTGCTCCATGCGCTTAAAGAAGTCCTGCTCGTTGGTCACCAGGCTGGCGATCATGCCGTGCTGCAGGGCCGCTTGGCCATTCAGCCGCTCGCCGAACAGCAGCAGCTCAGACGCCTTGCTGCGGCCCAGCAACTGGGGCAGCGTCCAGCTGGTGCCGCCCTCGGCGCAGAGGCCCAGCTGCGAGAAGGGCACCCAGAACTGGGCGGATTCCGTGGCATAGATAATGTCGCACAGGGCACAGAGGACCACGCCCAGGCCGACACAGTTGCCCTGGACCAGAGCCACCAGCACCTTGCGATTGAGCAGCATCTTCTTCACCAGCGACTTCATCACGAAGTTCGAGGCACGAAAGTGCACGTCCAGCGCCTCGTCGCCGCTCTTGCGTTGCAGAGCGAGCAGATCGGTGAGGTCATTGCCCGCTGTGAAGGCAGTTCCATTGCCCGTCAGCACCACAATGCTGACCCGCTCGTCCGCATTGGCCACGTCCAAGGCGCGCAGCAGCTCGTAGATGGTGCGACGGCGCAGCGCATTCTGCACAGCTGGCCGATTGAATCGAATCACCAAAAGCTGCCCGCGACGCTCAATCAGCAGCTCCTTGAACGTATTCAAATTGGCCGCTGCAGCAGCAGCGGGAGCAGCCGTTCGCTCACCTTCGCTCATTGCAACGTTGGAAAGCAGACTGGTCGTGGAGCAGCGTTCGAGTTGATTTAATTGCTAGAAGACAACAGGCTTCGGCAAATTACACACATATGTATGTATATGCATGCATGCATGTACATATGTAAGTACATAGTTGGCGGTTATCAACATCTACGCAAAGTCGAGGAGGTCGCTGAGCAGCTATCGCTTATGTTGCTTAATCAGAGTGCAGCCAGCAGCCTGTAGCGCCCTCTCCCTCTGCTCCTCAACAACTTGGTGTCTGCTCTATAAAAGAGCTGAGTGCCTACATATGTACATATGTAATGTATGTATGCATTTACATTAAAGAGCAAAAAGGTAAACTGCAAAGCGCCGACCTGCAAATACCCTAACATTCCTTTATATTAAAAGCTTTCCTTTCATAGTACAGCTGGAATTTTTTTTATATATTTTATGTATGTATTCAATATAGTATTAATACCAAGATCATATCATATATCATATCATAGAGAAATAAATACTCTGTAGCCAGCTACAAGCTGGTATAACAAGCCAAAATTCTTTGCATAATTTAATTTTTGGTTAGGTCTTATTTAAATCAAGAACAAAATATTTGAAATATGTAAACAATTTTTTAGAATATATATATATATATCAAGCTTCAAGTCTCAGGCTGCCATATTTTCACAGATCAACTCTTTCAGCCGGTTAAAAAACGTTACCTTTCTGCTGCCTGTTACATATACATTCATCAAAACTAGAATGCCCATTTTCAATGATTCCAGGGTATAGAAACTTGTTTGGAGAATGTATTGCAGTTCTATTATAAATATGTGCCGCATAAACTAACCATGAATACATACATATATATATATATATATATATATATATATATATATATATATATATATATATATAAATGATCTTTATTGTACGCACTTTACATAGACATTTTTGCTGATAGACCGAGGCAGAGCCAACGCTTGGTATAGAAAGAGAGGCAAGACTCGTCAGCCGGTTGCATGAGATAGAGATACGAACATGTTTCACATGCAGCTGAGCTGATTAAAAACTGTTTACAGCAGAGAAATATATGTGTATATATATGTATAAGAAGATTGATAACTGATCTTCGGCAACAACGAAAACAAACCCAATACAGATTGCAAATAACAATATAAAATAATGTTGTGTTGTTAGCTTAAGTTCCTGTTTTATGTTTTTTTGCAAACATAGAAAAGAAAATAAGTTATTTTACTTTTATGATTCAGATGCCAATCTATCACCATTTTACAAATGTAAATATATATACGTTCTATGTATGTACACTTGTTTAAGCCATGTAAATTGTCAGCCTGAGAGCTGACATTCGTAAGCGATATAGAGAGAGGCATGTACAAAAGAATACTTATACTAACTTTAATTTAAAACAGTTGGCTTTCAATAAAGACCAAACTGACCAACTAGTGTTCATCTAGGTGGGAGAACTTTTTGCGTAGCTTCTCGCGACGCTCCTTTTTGACGTTGCGCCAGGGCTTGGCTGGTGCCTCGCCAGCGACCAGGCTGCCATCGTTTGCCAGGCGCACATGTGGAAAGTTAGAACGACCTTTAACGTGAGCAACGCTCGGCTGAGCGGTGAAGAACTGTTGATCCAGCTCCTTGGACGAGCTCTTATCGATCTGTGAATAGCAAAAGGCTCAAGTTGGGGCTGACAAACGTTTGGCAAGCGGGAGACTTACGCGCATGGCACGTTGCTGTTGGCCGGGCAGCTGCGACTCCTCAACAGACTTACGTTGGCGCTCGGGAAATGTTTGATACTCGGACTGAATGACAGAGGGTGGGCCCAGGGCAAACAGCAGCTTGCCATTGACGTAATCCTTCAGCACATAACGAGCTGAACGAGCCTGATCCGGCTGGCCATTTGAGGTCATGAAACCGCGATTGTCTGCGAAACAATAAAATTGAATGAAACCAGTGAAAATTCAGCATTCAAAGCTCTACTTACAGCCATAGGCAAGCAACAGTTCCTCGGAGTAGGGCGGACGATTCGGATTTTCGCCCTCCAGGGGCTTAGCTATCACAATGCCATACTTATCCTCGAGAACGTGACGCGGTATACGCTCGCAGAGCAAATTTACGGCGGGCACATGATCGCGCATTTGATCAATTGGCAGTATGCCATTGAGCAACATGTCCGCTTTGGTGAGCACAAAACTGGGCATCACCAGACCGGGACAATCACAAAGTAGAATATCGTTTTCCAGGAAGAGCGTCTGGAAACGCTTTGTCTTGCCGGGTGTCGCAGACACCGAAACCTTCTTCACAGTCATCAACGAGTTAATTGTGCTGCTCTTGCCCACATTCGGATAGCCCACCATGCCGATGGTCACATGCTGTGGAGTCTGCCTCGGGCCTGTATAGATGTGGCGCAGGAACTCAATCAGCTCTGTGCGGGACAACAGATGTGCACTGTTTTTGTCCGTGGGTAGCCTGGGCAGCTTGGGACCTGTTGATTCTGCCGGCTTCAGCTTTATCTTGTTCTCAATGGCTTCCAGTGTGTGCTCGACTGCATCCAGTGACTGTTGTATTTCCTCGGCAGCCTCGCGCAGCTGCTTTAGCTCTAGAGCCGATGACGGCGATTCAGCTGCCTGCTTGGCTGCCTCGGCTTCACGCTTTAGCTCCTCCTCGACCAGTGTGGCCGAGTAGAAGGCTGTGCGTATGCCCTCACAGTCGAAATATTGTGCCCAGTGTTGACGCTGCTCGAGCGTCAACAAATCCGATTTGTTTACCAAGATCATGTTGAGCTTGTTGCTGTCCACCTCTTTCACATAGCGTTCCAGATCGACGCTGCGAAACAGTATCGGGTTGCGTGCATCCACAATCTGGACAACTACATCGGAGCGTTCAACGACACGCCACAACTGGCGCCAGAACTCGAGATTCTTCTCGTAGGGCGTCATTAGAATCTCGTGGCTCTCCTGCAGCATTGCCAGATCACGGCGCCAATTAAGAAATGCTTCGTTTTCAGCACGTTCCAAATCGTCAGCGCTGGTTTCCTTGTTCCATTTGGGACGACGTGGAATTTTCAGTTGATCGCGATGCTCGGCATGCTTTTGGTGCATTGTCTGCTCCTGTGTCTTGCTAAGCAAACCCACACGCTGTTTCGGATTAACAAACGTTATGTTAAGCTTCTCAGCCTGGAATTCCGTGCCCGCCAACTCTGCAGTGCGCAAGAATGCATTGAAGGATGACTCCTCGGTCACTGACGACAGATTCAAGCGGCCCCAATCATAGCCATCCTGCAGCTCTGTTGTGTGCAGCTGCGTGTGTATGTTTGTATATAAATGTAGTTAAATAGTTGCATGGAGCGAGAAAATTTATTACGCACCATTGTGTCGTTGTCCACCTTGCGACGTGGCGTGTGGCCAAAGCGATCCTTAATTAGCTGGCGGCCCAGATTGGTGCCATCTTTGTTCTTTTTGCCCATTTTGGCAAGAGGAAATTGATTTTCAGTAAATTTGATATATTACAAATTAAACACGTGCAGCTGTGTGAACGGTGTTTTTGGATTTGACTTCACACTTGTCGATATATTGCTTTTCCGATATATTTTGGTATTTGTTCAGTGGAATACCAAATTAATACTAAAACATCGGCAACGGTATTTTGTGACAGCTAGTATTATATCGTTTATTTAAATATGTGAAGTGAAGCTGTTTAAAATAACTTATAAGACCACAATAAAATAAATTTCCCTGTGTGTCTGTGAAAATGTAAGTTTAAAAAGTGTTTAATTTTTTTGGTATGGCATCGCAGTTTGTTCGAAGTTTCACAATATTCAAAAATAATCCTACGTAAAATACACTTAACTATTACACTTAAAAAAATGAGTGGCCACAATTTGCTGACAGTTGAAAACAAAAAATATATATAAAAATTAAAAAAAAAAAACATTTAGTAAAGTCTCTCATCATCATCATTCCAGACAATGGGCCAGACGGCATTGCGGGCACAATTCCCGCCCAATGCCTTGCAGAATGTATTGAAGGTGCTCGACTTACTGAAGCCGAGAATCTCGCGCTCCTCGTAGATGCGGTAGGTGAACGTGCTCTCGTAGGTGCCCACAAAGTGGCGGGCATAGGCGCAGATTAGCTGATCGACTATGGCCACGCCGCCATCCTTGAGCTGCTGTCGCTGCACATTCGATTCCGGCGTAAAGTGCACAAACCGGAACCTATAGAAGAGCTCCTTCAGCTCGAGCAGCTCATATGGCGTCGCATCGCTGGCCACGAACACCGTCGTTAAATTGAAGGCGCGCAGCAGCTGCTTTATTTGCTGTGCCGCCGCCTTAAGCGTGGGCGTGGTCGATTCCCGCGACCTCACAAAATCGCCGCGTCGCAGATGGGCGCACAAATAGTCGCCGCCGCGTGCATCCCGCTTGGGTCGCTCCAGCTCCCACATGGCCGGTCGCTGCACGCCAGCCGTGCTCTCCGTGGTGCTGAGCGACATCAGTCGAAAGTCGGCGGCCACCTGGTTAAGCGACTGGGCAAAGCGCATCGAGCGCCGTGCCAGCCAGAAGTGCTCGTCTCCCCAATTGTCGTGGAGAACGGTCTCGGCGCTGAGCACCGCATAGACGCGCATGTCGTCGGCATCTTCGACGCCCGACGTATCCTCGTCAATGGCCTCGCGCAGCATGCGCTCCAGCAGGCCTGCGCTGCCCTGGAAGCGCACACAGTGATAGCGGCCGTAGCGCAAGAGTCGCTGCTGCAGCAGCGGGCCGCCACTGATGGAGCTCTCATTGCAGGCTTCCATGCGTTGGCCATTGGAGTCGTCGTTGGCATCGGGTGCAATGCGTTCGTACTTGTCCCGGAATATGCCCTGCTCCTTCATGATCTCGTAGTGCGTCAGGCGGAAGGCCTGTGAGACGTGGACATAGGGCGGCGCTGGCATCCCAAATCTTCGATACTCAGCCACAAACTCGTCGTAGTCGAGGACGGGCGCATAGCGACGCAGGCTGGCCAAGTCGAAGAAGTTGCGCCACATCAGATCGCTCTGGCCCAGGCCGTGCGAGTGCCAGTGATAGAGGCGTGGCCAGGGCGGCAGCACGAGTCGGACATTGCGAAAACGTTTCCGCCGTCGCAGACGACGCACGAAGACCGCCATCCGAATGTAGACATCGCGACGCAGATTGAAGCCCTCGGAGATGTTCACATCGTAGAGTATGTAGACTGTGCCCCGCAGTGGCAGTATGGAGCCCGGGCAGGTGTCCTTGGCAGGCAGGCGCCAAAAGAGGCGACTCTGGCAATAGCTGTTGTTCGTCAGTTGACTGGGCTTAGCTATCGTGGTGTTATGCGGTGGTCGGCCAGACGCGGCCTCTGAAGCAGCAACCAGGAGCAGAAGCAGCACAAGCTCTGACCACTGCACTGGCCACCATCTTTGCATTATTGGCCGCTTTACACACTGAAGTAGGCGCTGGCTCACAGCAAACCAGAACTCGGAATGTTGATCTTATATCGATAGCAACACAAGTAAAAGTTGAGCTTAAGTAAAACTTATCGAGGTAAAACTATCGATACAGCATCAGCACTGAAAATCAGTGCTGTAAAATTTATAAAAAATTTAAATATAATAAATAGTTAAATACTTAAAATATATATTATATTACTTCAAAATATTTATTTAAAATAATAAATATATTAATTTAATTATTATTTCTTATAATAAGTTTTCTGTACGCCAGAAAATCAGTTAATTCGCATATATGTTATAGATGTTGTATGAGCTATATATACGATAATATCGTAATTTTACCGATAGCTTGCAAGAAGTGTGCATATCGATAACTGCCAGCGACAGTGCGTTTGTCAGTCGACTCAAAGCGGTACACGTGCCGAATCTTCAAATTGCCTTGTTTGAATTTCTTGTTTGCTTTATTTATGGCCAAGAAAAATTGCAAATACCTAACGTCATGAGCTCGGAGAAGCTGGAATACGATGCCAGCCTTGGCGGGAGTGTGACACTGCCCACTCATGTGGCCACCTATCATTATGCATCTGGATTACTGCAGGAGATTAAATCTTTGATCGCCGATGCCCAAAGGCCGGCCAGCAGTAAGCTTATCTTTCAAACACTGCCGAAGCATATGCGCCGTCGCGCCATGTCCCATCATCCGAAGCGCCTGCCCCGCAAATACCGTGCCGCCCACAAATCTCAAATGAGCAAGGCAGGCAATCAGCCGGTGAACCACAAGCGTCCATCTCGTAAGTATCGTCGCCGCGCAAAGAATCTGTTGAGTGAGTACATGCGACGCCAGCGCAAGATCATGTGGCTAGAGACCCACATCTGGCATGCCAAGCGCTTCCACATGATTGACCGCTGGGGATATCGGCTGCCCTATGCCAGCTGCGACAAGACCTACCGGGCGTGCTACCGCGCCAGTTCCCAGCACTGTCTGCTGCAAGACGTTTCCTTTTACAGCTGCGTGCAAATGCAGGGCACCGTCGAACAGCTGCGTAACGGTTTCAGGCGACTCACCAGTCCGGACTGTGGACTTGGCATAGCAGCAAAGACCTATTTGAGCGGACGTCGCGAGGGCAGCATTCAACTCTTCGCCGATGATCAATATCCGTTGGGTGCCTTGCAACGTGCCAGCTTTATGTGGCGTCCGGTGGAACAGCCAGAGACGGAGGCACAGCGCACTCTTTGGCTTTGGTTGCATCCTGCTGCCGTCGACGCGACCATTGCCCAACTAATTCAAGTGTTTCAGCTTAAGTCGACCAAGCAGGAAAAGCTGCCATTACCAGTAGAATCTGGTGAACAGTCGCAGGTTTTCGTGACGCACACCAAGGCGTTCGAACGTCACAAAAGCTACTCCAACAAAGAAGCCGGCATAGAGATGATGCACTTGAAGCAGGAGTTCAATCGCTTTCGTCTGACCGGACCAAGTTCGCAGTGCTTACTGGCCAACAGTCTTCGCGTTCACCGGCCAAAATCAAAGGAGTTGCTTGATGTGCCAAAGGATCTGCTAGATCAGGCCGATTACTACCAGGCTGCCGTGCAGCTCAGCTCGCCCAGTGAACTCTTGTCCAATTTGATACTTGGCGTAAATATGATCGATCCGCGTCTGCAGCGACCTAGTAAGCGCTCCAAAGCGTCCAAACCGGCGACATCATCGGTCAACTCAACCCAGTTGCTCATGACGCAGCCCACTAGCCCGCCCTATAGCGATTTGTGGGACTCGGAACTGCGCGTGCGTCTCAGCGAGCAAATGATGTCGACACATCAATACAATCAGCTGCGCCAGGAGCACGCCATTGTGCCTGGCCAGCCGTGTGCCTTTGAGGAGCAGATGCAGCCAATGCCCGTGCTGCTGATACAACGTCCAGGAACGCAGCAATCGCACTACAAGTGCCTGGGCTATGCTGCTGGCTGGGATATAATTGCACCCGCCCGTTACGGAATGGCGCTCTGGCAAACATTTATCATGTGGGGAGCCCGACCTGGTGGTCTACGAGAATTCGATTCAGTTGCTAGAGAGTCGGGCGTCGAGCATCATCATCCGGACACTGTGGCGGGTAAGTGGCGGGTTGCTGTCAGCTATTCTTTATATGACAGTTGATGAATTTGCGTTTCATTTTGTTGACAGGTCTGGAGCAGGCTGCGCAGACTTCCTTGGAGCGTCGTGCCCGCTACTTTCGACTGCCGCCCAACAAACGTTGCAACTATCGCAAGCTTGCGGTGGTCAGTCCATTTAAGGCGCCTTGGCAATGCTTGGTGCGTGACTGGTGCCTGACAGCCGCTGTGCCTGCGCAAGGCTTTTATGTGATGCGCGATCGCGTCGTACTGCAGCTCCTGGAGGATTGCGTGCGTCGTGGAGCGCAGTTCCCGGAGTGCCTGACTGATAACTATCTCATCCAAGTGGAATTGCGCATGCAGACGCGTGGCAATTTGGAGAGCAATGCATTGATTTGCCTGCCGACGCGCCTGGACTATAAGCGTCACTGGCGGCAGCTGAAGCATGCCAAGAAGGATCCAGTGCACACAGAGCCACTGCAGTCGGATGTAAACGAACGTTTGCGCAAGGAATCGCGCCTCGGCCACAAGCGTCTGCTGAAGCGTTTGCGAGCGCGTCGCGTGCGCGAAAAGCGTCGACTGCAGGAGACAAGCACACGCCGCGTGCACATACGACCGGCCAAGACGGCGCCACTGGTGAGCAAGCAGCTAGCCCAAATGTCCAACCTCTGGCTGCCCACGGAGCCCAGCGAGACGCGCGACAGCGTGCGCCGGCAGTGCAGCCGCGAGGTGTTTGGCTATGTGAGCAGCGCCGGCTTCAGCTTCGTGGAGGCGGCTGTCTGCGGCGTGGGCTATGTAACAGCCAATGGACTGCGCCAGCTGCTGGAGGCGCGCAAGCAAGATGCAGATCATCCGCTGCTCTGCCTGCTGCGCAATGCGGACAGTCGCGCCTATCGATTCACTCGCCTGCAAATCAATTACAACGTCTCTGATGGCGTTTAGTATTAAGAATGTGACTAAATGTAGATATCAATTATATATATATATGTGTTATATTAATGAATCAACATTTTGCTTTCCTTTCCCATTTGAAGAAAAAAAAAACAGCTTGGAAATTGTTGTACATATTTAATACTAATTTTATTCAATTTAAAATTACTTGTATGCCATTTCTTTTAGTTCGTATGTAATTCATCTGTGTGTGAGAGAGTGTAAGTGTGTATATGTATGTGTGTCTCTGTGTGTAAGTGTGTAAGTGTGTGTGCTGCACTCGAAACGATCTGCATTGAGTGAGAAGAATGTGTTTTATTCGTGTCCTGGCGAAATTGTATTCGCGCTTGGAAATCATTTTTGGTATCTAAAATGCGACAATGATTTAAAAATTGCTTATAACACTTGGTTAGGTAATAGCTCCGCATATTCTCAATTGTCTGAATTTGTTCTTGTTGTTGTTGTTGTTGTTAATATTATGTTGTAATTATGTATTTATTTAATGTTAATGGTTATGGGAAAATGTATATTAAATGCATATAAATTTTGCTTAATGCTGCCATTTGTTCACATATATATTGTATATATTATATAGATATATATAGATATATATATATATATATACTATATAGATATATATGTATATATTTGTATGCTTGTATTGATTTACTTTAGATTGTTTCTTTACTGAAATCGCCCTTATATGCATTTATGTCTACACGTATATGCAAGTATATATATAAACATATATATATACATATATATGCTGTATATTTATGTTGAAGTATGACTGATTTGTAATTCATCTATGTATTTATTGATCTTTCTGTGTTATGCTTCGTATTTCATTTAGCTTGTGCGTTAAGTTTTCCTTTAACTTTATTTTGTAGTTGTTGATAGTTGTGCGGATATCCCATGAAGCGATGTTGTTGTTGTTGTTGTTGTTCAGATACAGATACAGATACAGATACAGACACAGATACAGTTAGAGTTACATAATTGCATTATGTCTAGACGCGTTCATTGTTAATGTCACTTATAATTATACAACTTAGTTGAAACATTCAATAATTAATGTTGTAGTTATTAAAAATACATAAAATATGATCTTACGTTTAAACTAAATACTTTAAGAAAAAACAATTAGATATACGCATATATTTTGTATTTATGATCTCCACATCCGTCCATCATATGCTCTGCTCGGGGATCAGCATTCCTTCCTTATCGCTTACACATACATACATATTTATCGATTACTAAAAGCTACACAAATACATGTTTAACTGAATTTGATTCGCCAATGAAATACATATATATATATATATATATTTATCGATATATATATACATATATATATACATTCATAACTCGTAGATGAAAGAGAGTTAGAGTTGGGTTAGAGTGGACCAAACTACTTACGACTTGACTACTTGTTTATATTTGATTTGAATTCGAGATTTCTTTGTTGTGTTTAATATACGTATTTTATATATATATATATATATCTCAATTGATGAGTACAAGTATGCATAAATATATGCATTTCGCAATGGCTTCTAAGGGTTGGAATACGATTTGGAATTTGGATTGCTTTGATCACGTATCGCGCGATAATACCTGTACTGGTACATATATATATACATATATATGAATTACACACACATATACATATATATATATACATGTGTCTATATGTATATACTACTTTATATTGGTACATACGTATGAACAGTACAGGAGACACGAGGCAGTGTATATAAATTGCCAACAGAAAAAAAAAACATGCAACACATGAGCTCAAAATTTGATATCTTCCACTTTTACCGTTGGAAGTACTTGCACAATATATTTGTAAGTTTTCGTTATTCGTTTTTGGTCTTTGGCAACAGGTAATACCATATGTTGTTGCCAATTTTGAGCCATTTCATTCTTTTCTTTTATGTTTTAAATAGTTGTAGTTGTCGTTTATTTTGAAATAGAGAGAGAGAGAGAGAGGTGAGAGGGGGCCTCGAATCGTGTTTGTTTTTTCTTTGATGGCCTGTCCTCAACATTCGCGTTGTCTTTCATATAAAACGTTTGAAATACTTTGAATTTGGTGGGTTAGTATACATATATTTAAAGATATACGTTGCATATCCTTAAAAAGTGGTTCTTAGCTTGTAATTGTTGTAAACGTGTTTCGTGTGCCATTTCCTAAATGCGTTTTCAGTATCTTTTTTTGGGGGACTTAGAAAGTGTTCGGGCGAACCACACACATACTACGACAATAAACTCTTTGCTTTGCTCTCATATTTCGTAGCTACATTTCATACAAGTTTTTCAATTACTATTTAAGTTTTCTTTTGTTTTTTGTTACTCATTTAACATCACTACTAATAATCAAAAAATGGACATTTATAAACTTTTATTTTTACTTTTTTTTTTATATATATATCTATATATATGTATGTATATATATATATGTAAATATTAAAAATGTTTTATTTGTTTTTTTCTTTTTTGTTGGGCTTGCGGTGCCTTGCAACATTTATTTTCATTTCTTGTTGATTCTTTTTTTTTGTTTTAATTTTTAGCTTGTTATTTGAAGTAGTTTTACTTTTTGTTTCTCATTCTATGTGTTGAGCTTTTTCCAAAGAAAAAAGAAGTTAATTATGCAATGCAAATAATATCGAAGAACCCACACAAGAGAAAAACACATTTAGCTGGGTGGGGGAGTTGGCATATAGTTTTTGAATCAACTGTACCTCAGTTGGGCGCTCGAGCACTCAACCGCGACGCGAAAAGTAAACAACCTTTTTGTATATATATATATATATGCATATATATTTTTGTTTTGTTTTTTGTTTTGCTTAAGTTTTACATGATTTTTAATTGGATTGCAGCAAAAATGAAACAACATAAAATCAATTACAAACGCAGATCAAATAATAATTCAAATATGCAGAGAGAGAGAAACAATTAAATTTATATATATATATAAATGTACATAAATTAATAATTAACATACTATGTGCTGACATTTTATAAATATTATTATAATTATTATTAAAAAGCAAACAAAAAAAAAAAAGAAAAAAACAATTGTTGCATCTGGTTTGCTTGCAGAAATGCACTTGAAATGTAAACGCTATGACTTAGTTCTTAAGTTTTCCATGCAGTTCACATGTCACAAATCAAAATACATACTATATATATATATAAAAAAAATATTATTAACTTAAAAAACAACAAGCGATTCGCAAAGCAGTTTTCTTTTTACGCCTAAATCAATTTGTCAACAATTTTTTCTTCAAATTTAATTCAAAAAATTCTCGTTTGTTTCTGTTTTTTTTTGTTTTTTTGTTTCTTGTTTATATGATAGTTGCTAGTTGTTTATCCATTTGGTAATTAGCATTAATAAAGGTTTAAACATTGCAATGTACGCTTTAAGGTTTTCGGCTTACCACGCACAATGGTCCAATCTCTTGCTTTGGGATGTAGCTCACTTTGATACAGCTCCTAAATCTGTTGCTGTTTTTTTCTTTACTTTCAATATTGTTTTTTATTTATGTTTCGGTTACCTTTGAACTTAGTTAACCTTTACGCGTAACTAAAACATACATGTATACATATATATATATTTTTTGTATTTTTTATATATATAATATGCAATAAGAAACTAACTTTAAATGTTTTTCCTTGCGTTTCGGTTCGCTATAATTTGCTGTTGTTTTTCTTTTGAATCGTGTTCTATTTCTTGTTCTTGCTCTTGTTCAGTTTCATTTATATTTTCGTGTTTCATTTTACTCATTTTGTTTTTGTTTTGGTGCATTTGATAACCTCGAAGGGTTTGCCTACAGCTCTCCAGCTGGAGCAGCTTACTCCAAACGCGCCTTGTAGGTAGTCTTCCAGATCTCGGCAAGTGTCACTGCGCTATGGAAGCGATGGAAAATGCACAGAGGCAGTGTAATGCGCTGAATGATCGACCAGGGTACAAAGCCATAGAACTCCAATTGCACCTGTAGAAGGTTGTTTTTTTTTTGTATGGGAAAAGAGTGTAATTAGAAGGTGTGGCATAAACAGGTGCAGGTTCACAATAACAACATGCGATTAAAGATGCGAGCAACACTGACAACAACAACAGCTTAAAAGAGAACTCAAAGACTTCAACTTCCTTAAGACATGAGCTTTCAAGACTAGAGATGGACGTCGGGATCGGGATTTTGGGACCCGAAATTGTTCCGAAACGATTTTCGGTATCTGGGCGGGTTGGTTGCTTGGTCATGAGATCATGCTACGAAATTCTAGAGATATACTCTGAGATGGCGGCATTTCAGAGATACCCGTTCGGCACCCGCTTGACCCGAAAATTTCAATCCCGATGTCCGAATCTGCTCATAACCATATCTCTAGAGTCTCTCACCATGCCACCTTGATGTAGGGATCAAGCACTTGTCCGATCGACCTGAAATTTTGTAGAATATTTCCCAACAAGCCCGAAAATTGTTCCAGGACAATTTCGGGTCCCGCAAATCTCGATCCCCACGCCCATATCTAATCAAGACTGCAGCTAATCGCTACGAAGCCATATGAAACTAATTCAATTAATATTTAAGCTAAACTAGATTTCGATCAGTGCGCTTATCTCTTGCTCTATTAGATTTGTTTTTTGGCTGTGTATATTTTTTATGGCTTGGACATTTTGAGACCACTCTTTAAGTAGTTGTTCCAATAAGAAACAATAAGTTGAGTAAAAACAATACTTGTTGATCTGATAGATCAAAAATTGAGATAGGAAGCAATTAGCTGAAAGTTGCAGAAGCTAGGAGAAATTGGAAGTTTAGTCTTCAGTCAGGACTCGGACAAGATAGTGTCAGATAAGAAAAGGAGCAAAGAAACATACACTAACATGCATTACAATCAGAGCTGTTGAAATATGAAATATATATATTAAAAGTTTATATTTATATAGCAAAAAAAGCAATTAAAAACAGCTCTGATATTGATTAAAATATAGATAACTCGAACTTTTCATGTTTCTGTTAAGGCTGCAATAGATATTGTCACAAGTCAGCCTTACTTTAACTGGTAGTTACAATTTTGATTGAAACTAGTTATGTATATAGTTATTAAGAAAGTTAGTAGAAACATGAAAAGCCGAGACTTGCTACAGTAGTTGATATCAGATTAACAAATAACGAATAGAACGAGTAGAACGAACGAGAGCGTTAATCGTCTTACTTAACTCAGTCTCGCTTACGTACATATCTACTTACAGGATTGGCGAATACTTTTTGAGCTTCGAATGTGTAGATGGCGAACATGGCCACGTTGCAGATGAGCAAGAAGGTGACAATCTGGCGGCCGGGCTTGCTGCGATCGTGCTCCGGCAAATGGACGCGACGGCGCGACACGTCGGCTATGAAGAGCAGCTGCAAGATGACCTGGAAGACGGCGACCCCGCCTGTGGTCGTCACCAAGAGGCTCGGCTCGCTCTCCAGCACCTTCAAGCTGCCGGCAATGATGCTGAACACGGAATAGGTGAACAGCCCAAAAGCAGAGATACGCAGCAAAATGTCATTTAGATTCGATTGTTCCTCGCAGCGGAATTTCAAGTTCTTCACCCTATTCAATTACAGAGAGAGAGAGAGAGAGAGAGATAGAGAGAGAGATAGCGAGGGAGAGGGAGATAGGGAATCCAGTCAACTTAATGATTTGTTTTTGGTACGCACCTGATGAAGCCCACAATGATGGCCAGTATGGCAAAGGCCATTAGAATGCAGTGACTGGCATCGGCCAGATATATGGCCAACAGCGAGAACTGCTGATGACGCACCAAGACGAAGAAGAGTATCAAGCAAATCAGCGCGCCAACCAACAACAACAGACCAAAGAACAATCCCTTCGATGAGCCAACGCAGTCGACGCGTCCGGAACGTGCCTGCTGCGCCATGGCAACGGCTCGACGGGACAGCATCACCTCGAGCCTGTGCTCAAGATCCTCATCGTTCAGCCTGCCCGGATAGCGCCCGATGTGCTTCCACATGACATACAGAACGACAGCGCCAATCAGCGAGTACTCAATGATAAACGGATACAGATATGGCGCCGAGTCATAGACGATGGTACCCATAATGTCAATGCGTCCACAGGCGGTGGAGTTGAGTGTGCCAATGTTGGAAGACAGCGCAGCCGGATATATGTTGTCCAAGCTCTCCAAATTCTCAAAGGCGATCAGCCCATTGGACTCCTCGTGCGACAGATCGGAATACGTTTGGAAGCTGTTCTCCATGCCGGGCCCAAATAGATTGTTCATCACGTTCACCGCGCCCTCGGTGGTGCTGGCGCCAATTGTTGTGCTCGGCGCAGTGCTGCTGACCAGATTGTTGATGAACGAGGAGACGCCAGATGTGGCAGCGGGCGACGTTGACGCGGACACATCGACGGGCGAGTGGCTCGACGGAGCGACGCTGGAGAGGATGCGCTCGAGACTATTGAAGGGCGTTTCACTGGTGGTGCTCAAAGCGTCGGCGGCTGTTGCAGCGCTGCCAAAGGGTAGGCCGGTGGTTGATGTGGCTGCGGTGGTGGTGGAGGTGGTGCTAGCGGTACTTGTGCTGCTGCTGCCCATGGTGCTGGTGGCTGCTGTGGTGCTAGTGATAAACTTCTTCAGCTTGCGGGCCATAGTAGTGCTGTGCCATTGATAGCTGGGCGTCGTGTACGGCGCCCTGGTTGTTGTCGTTGAGGTGCTGGTGGTGGTGCTGCTAGCGTCACCGCCCATGCCCAGGCTCTTCGAAATACCATCAACGGTGTTGCGTACCAGCTTGGACAGCACATTGTCGCCCTTGTAAGCATTATTGGGCAGCACATCCTCACCGTCCAGCACCTCGAACTCGCTGTTGGGACCCGCATGGGTGCGCAGCACGGTGCCCGCATGCCGCAGCGCATGCTGCCTTATCGAATGGGCAATGGACGAGGCTTCCGGGTCGGCTTCGCGCTTCTGGTGATAGATCGTGATCTCCAGCAGGGACTCCTTCACCAGAGTCCGGATCCACACACAGATATTGGTGGCCACCACATGCATCAGGCCGAAGCGGGCGATCACCTTGAAGCGGTGTATGTTGAGCTGCAAGCGATGCGCATTGAGAGACAACGATCAGGAAATATAAAACGAGGCGCGCTCGGGGCAAGGGAGACAGACAGAGAGCGAGAGAGTAACGCAGTCCACGCAGACTTCAGTACGGAGAGCAAATGTATACTAACGGCTGCTACCCGGCGTTGTTCGACAGCTTGGCTTACTTTTCACGCTAATATCCTGACTATACTTGATTGAACCCCATTTGCTTCAAATGATGTCCTAAACAGATTCTCTCAAGTGAGGTCAATCGGACTAACAGCAGAAGGAAGGAACTTTGGAAGTGGATGTCATAAATGAAACTTTTGCTACCAAAACACATCTTCATTAAAATCAAATGAATTCTAAGCAAAAGAGTTTCATCTAAAACCACACAAAAGCTAACTGCTATAAAATTCTAGCTCTCCAGTCAATCAGCCAATCAGTCAGTCAGTCAAGCGGGGCAAACAGTTTAATATATAATAAAGATATATGTGTATGTATATATATATACAAAAAAAAGTAAAAAAGTGCTTGAAAAAATGAAAAATTAACTTCGAATTGACGAAGTTTCAATACTCTTGCATATGTCTAAAAGCAGTCATAGAAACAATACTATGCAACAGTATATGAATAAACATTATTGATTACATGACCCACTACCATACCCCCAATATATATATATATATATATATGTAATTATTAAAGTAAGTTATATTAAGTTTAAGCTAATTGTATAAATATTAAAATATCACACACACACACACATATATAAATATATATTTGAAACGTGTGAGAGAAATGAGCGTAGGGTATAGAGAGAGAGAGAGAGTAGAGTAGAGTAGAGTAGAGTAGAGTAGTAGTAGTAGAGTAGAGTTAGAGTTAGAAAATGAGTTGTATATCGTACCTGAAATGGTGGCCTAGTCTGCGATCGCGAATGGGGCAGAGTTGTGGGGATTATGTACACAAAAATGGTTCATTAAAAAAACTAAGTACTTTGCACAATTTCGAAATTTGTTTATAAAAATATAATGATGATGATGATGAGATGATGAGATGATAATAATGATATGGCGTGAGTTGGGTATGAATAATGAATGCGTGTACGTGTTATCGTGGTGGATGTGATATAGCTGTGAATCTGAGCGGCTAAAACTCTTAACTTATCTGGCTAAAACACTGGGATATGGCTTAGGTCTGAATGAGCGATTCGACGGGGTGCCGAATGAGTGAGGAGTATACGACTTGTGAATGCACTGTACTCAGTTACTGTTGCAATGTGGCGTTGTTGCATTGTTGAATGAAGCAAAGCGAAAACATATAAAGGAAAAATGACAGATGAATGATGTACATAAAAATGAATGAATGCGAATGAGTGCGCGAATCAATGATAATCAACTAAACTAAACTCAACTAAACTCAACTAACTGCCAATTGTTGTTACGCCAATTCGAACGAGCGTCACAGACGAAAAATATAGTGAAATAAGAGATAGTGATAGAGTTAGACAGAGACAGCGAGAGAGAGTGAGAGTGGAAGGAGAGACAGAGAGAGAGAGAGAGAGAGAGAGAGAGGGGGGAAGAGTGACCGAACCGCGCCTCAACTGTTGTGATGTGATCGTGACTATAGCATAAATTGGACACTCGATTATCATTTGGCGAATCGTTCGTTCGAGTCTTCAAATAAGTTCTCTAACGATCTTCACTTAGAGAAATCAGTTGCCTTTCTCCATGCCATGGCCAGCGAGTATATCGTAAGCTTAAACTTAAAACTAACCTCAATTAGACTGTTGTAGGACTGGGACTCTGTTGTTTTTGATATAAATATATACATATTTTCGTATATATGTATATATATTTCTGTGTGTACTCGTGATTGTCAACAGTAGTAGTAGTAGTATATTAGATAATAGTAGGTAGGTAGTATATATTGTATTTAGTAGTAGTAGTAGTAGGTAGCTATGGGTATACAGTGTTTTCAGTTATTTAGACAGAAGGTTTCGGGTTGGTGGAGCTCGATTTCCCATTGACTTACCCGTGCATTCATGAATATAAAGTACATCTGCATGAAAGTGAAGATCATCTGCAGCAACGGATTGACGCCAATCAAAATATGATGGCAGGGCGAATCGAAGGGTACCTCAAAGAACGAACCAAATTCCAATCCAATATAGATCATTGCACCAAGTCCAAATGCTAAGACAAACCAAATAGTGAACAAAAACCAAACGGATGAGCAATACGCAGTTTATAATACAATATATACATATATAAATGTAGATAGAAAAAAAGTATAGGCGTAAGAGAAATCTGATGTTTTACCGATGGCACCAACGCGCAGAAAGAAACTTCCGTGCGTGAGATCGCTGTGCGTGGTCTTCCGCTTGCGTACGTTCTTCGGGGTGACGGCCGCCTCAACATCCACGGGTGCTTCCTGTGCGTGCGAAACAAGAACAAAATACATTGTACATACGTATACATATATACACATACACACACACACACACACACACACACATATATATATATATATATATATGTATGTGGATGGGGCTCGTCACTGAGTCAGTGCATGGCTACAAATTCGCACGCTTGCCTTAATTGATGTGGCCTTATCACTTGGCAAGCGTCGTCACATAATTAACGACAAGCCGTTAATGTGCCCCATTGAAAGGTGGCATACTGTATGGTGGCATGTGGCATGTTCCACCCAGCACAATAGCCCTGACATGAATCGAAGCACAGGTATAAAACATAACTAAATTTGCCTTGAATTCGCTCAATTGCTGAAAAACTGTGAGAATTGCATAGAGAGGCGCATAACACTCTGACAGCCATTGCTCACAGCTCTTCATGATTGAAATTATATATATATATATATATATTCTATATTCTTTGATTGTCGTTCACCCACCTGATATGCGGCGCCTTTGGCAGCTTTTCCAGAGTCCTTAGAGCCTTTCGCATCCTTCGAATCGGCCGGATCTGCATTCTTCGTTTTCTTCGATTTCTTTTCTTTGACTTGTGGTTTCGGCTTGCTGCCGCCATTGCCGCCATTACAGCAAGAGCTTTCTGCAACGGGCTCACACATAAAGAAGAAGAAACAGCAGAAACAAGCGTTATTCGAACTTACCCTGCAGCAAAAAACAAAAGACATACAACAGGAAGAGTATGCTGGTGCCGTATAGGTATGTGAAGAACGTCTCGTAGTAGAGCACCGGCAGTCGGTGTGTGGTCACATCGCTGATGACATATGCAATGCATACGACAATTAAGAGAATAGCATACACCAGACTGGTCACAATGAAGAGCGATGTGTTTAGCCGGATGTCAACAAAATTCAACATTAATTCAATGATTTATGCACGAAATGCACAACGAATCCATTTCCTACAAGTGTGTATGTGTGTGTGTGTGTTTTGGTGTGTACATGACCCAATCCTAAATCGAACATCAATTGCACATGTGTGTGTGTGTGTGTGTGTGTGTGTGAGTGGGTTAGTGTTTGCTGATATTTATCAGCGGCAATTACCTAGTTTACAGTAAGTATGCTCTATAATTGGTGTCATTCACTGTGCTAGTGTGTGTGTGTGTGTGTGTGTGTGTGCTCATGCATCTTAAGAGCCACGCTTGACTGCTCGAGTGCACGAGCCAGCCGCATGCATACCTAATTAGTTATAAGCAGACATCAACTGTTCTCAAGGCAACAGTTCTCATGGCTGTCGATATTCGATATCCGATGCCAATTAACGGATTTAACGAGCTCCTTGGGCATCACAGCTCTGCACAGTGGTTCGATATTCGATACCAATTAATGAATTTAACGAGCTCTTTCGCTAACAAACTTTTGCACAGTGGCTTAGTATCACGAAAAAAAAATACTAGTGAAATTTAATGAAGTTAGCAAAGTGCAAGCAGAATACATATTGAAAAAATAACCAATATAATAAATAATTTTATACTATATATATTTAACTTGTAATAAAATATTATTACTTTGTCTTAGTTTTTGTTGGCAATAGATTTTATTTTCATATTTCAAAAAAAAACAAATGCCATTTGCATTTCAAGCGCCTTTTGTCCCACTGTGCGCCGCTGTGTTGCTGTGTTGCATGTAACTCATTTGCACTCTTTGACCCAGTTAAAAACATCAAACCACCCGCTCGCTCCACCCACGAAGCATCCGTTTGTATTTGGACTCATTCCCAGAGATGAAAATAATATTTATCGTATGTCTAATTAGAGTTTCAAAATGATGGGGACTTGCCCTAAGTCGATTTGAGTATATATCAGATAGTTATATATATACCAGATATATGTATATATATAAGTATGTATCGCTCATGTTCAACTGGGTGTTGTGGGCGCGGGAAAAGTGGGAGGCGGAATAGTTGTTGTTGTGGATGCATTTCGTATATTACCATAGTTCGATTGGTCCCGTTATCGGATTTGTTTGATAGGTGCCCTGCACCGTTATTTTCGCTGGCATAAAACTGTGCTTATTTGGATTTGGCTTGAACGTGTAGCAAACCCTATAAGACGACAATCGACAATTGACAATTGACAATTGACAATTGACAATTGTTGCAGAAATCATTCGTTAAAATTGGCTACAAACGGGAATTACGATATTCAGAGTGGATCGTTGAGGTACGGGATTGGGCAGTGCACTTGTACTAGTATTTTAGTTAGTGACTAAGTTGTGAATACATAGAAGCATGTTTAGTATATATATATATACAGCTCGACTTTTTTACAACATAGATACATATACATATGTATAGATATATATACATATACACTGGAGTTTTTGGGTTTTTGGATGTGTGTATCTAGCTGTTATACGAGGTATATGGTATATCTATGTGTGTGTGTGTGTGCGTGTGTCTATATAACTGAGGGCCTGGTACTTTTGGCGGCCTTGAGAACCTTACATCGCCCACCCACTGTAGAGAGCTCCTCCCACTCCCTTTCCCCATTTCCCCACTGCTCTCAAGCGCTCTCTTTTGCTGAGCTTCAGCTCTCTTTCGCTTTCGCTTTCCCTCTCACTCTCTCACTCGCTCTCGCTCTCGCTCTCGCTCTCGCTCTCGCTCTCTGTGGCTATCTCTATCTTTTATGAGGAGCGCACCTTTGCAACGGCTGTGGCATAACATTCTTCAGCTCCATTTCCTTGTTGGCCGCATTGTTCTTCTCGGCGCTGTCGGTGCTGCCGGTGGTGTGGGAGCGGGACACCGGCAGCGTGGCCATATTGTCGCCGCCCTCCACGTCGACGGTAGCGACCTTCACTTCACCGCCGCCCATTGTCTCCGTTTCCGTCTCGGTCTCCGTTGTGCTGGCTACTGATCCTTGGCTGAGTCAGTTGATATCGATACCGATATCGATATCGATGGCGCTTGTAGTTTTCTTTTGGCTTTTTATTCACTTATCAGATTTCTTTGTCTTTATTCCCGTTATTCCGTTCTCTATCACTTGGTACACTTTGCTGTTGTTTGGTTGTGAAGTGAAATATTAATGAAACAATTTGCAGATGCTGTTGCAAGCAACGCACAAAAGTATGCAACACTTCTTTTGTTGTTTGTTTCGCTCTCTCTCTCTCTCGCTCTCGCTCTCACTCTCGCTCTCTGTGTGTGTGTGTGTGTGTGTGTTGTGCTCTTTGATATTTTGTGGAACGCATTTGAAATGCATTTGCCAAATGGGCAGTTGAGGCGTGGCCAAAAAAAGTGTGCGAGCTCTGCTCAAAAGCCAAAGCCGCACTTGGATCTTATTGTTGTTGTTGCTGCTGCTGCTGCTGCAGCTGCTGGTGCTTTGGAATGCGTCCCGGAGCGACCTAGTGACCTCTCTTCTACGCAGCCAACGCAAGTAAACAACTGAGGCAGCGAATTCAACCCTCGCTCTCGCATTCCGCTGCGAGAGGGGAAACTAAATGCGTGAGATTAACTCAGATTCAAGTGGAGCTGATGCTGTGTGTGAGTGTCTCTGTGTGAGTGTGTGTATGCGTTGCACAGCTATGTATATATGTGTTTGTGAGCTATGTACACATTGCATACAGTTAACTTTTCGCTTGAGCTGAATCTGTGGCTGGAGCTCGAATTACTTGAAGAGTAAATTTGCGCACTCGCTCTCACAGCTAGGTGCTGTTTATGCTGTGTATGCGTGTATGTGTGTGTGTGTGTGTGTGTGTTGTGTGTATAGCTGCCCGGTGCTATCAAGCCCAGGAGAGACTTTCAACAGCAAAATCTTTAGCGCGCCCAAGACAGCACAGCAAATTGTTTCAAGAGGTTTTTTTTTTATAATTATAATTGTCTTTCACTTTTCGTGTTTCGTATTATCTTTCGATTTGAGCTATCTCATCTAACTGTTTAGTTAAGCAATTGGCTCTTGTGTGTAACACTTTTTTTTGGCTCTTATCAACTTTTTTTTAGGTCCTGTGCTCGTCGGCACTTTTGTCACTCATTTGCACAGCACATCTCAATGAAAAAAAAGGAAACGCAAAAAAAATGTAAGTTTGATTGACTTTTGTGAATTTGTGGCTTTTACACTTTTGACTCTGACTGACTGGAGTGTGTGTTTTTGGGCTACCTTGCGAACGCTGCATAGAACACGTCCAGGACCCTTTACTATCCAACTACAACTGAAAAGGCTCGTCTCGGCCTAAGTTCCTGTGTTTTCAGTGTCTGCCTCTGCAGCAGCCGCCCCTGTGCGCCGAATCTGTGCTGAGCTCTCGTACTTGTGTACTCGCTATCTGCATCTCTGTCTGTCGCTAGCCGTCCCTCTCGCGCTCTGGCTGGGTGCAGCGAGTGTGCTCTCGCTCTTGCTCTTTCTCTCCCTTTCTCTTTGGAGGATGCTGGTGCGCTTTGCAGGGCCAAGATGAATGCTGTGGAAGCCTTTCGCAGCGCGTTGGGGAAACATCACGTCGTATGCCAGAAAGTAGGACACATTGTGTGTGTGTGTGTGTGTGTGTGTGTGTGTATGTTTTGTACTCATATTTGTATGGCTTTTGCCATTTACCTCTTGCCTTTTAGCATCCCTGTACCCTCTCGCTCTCGCTCTCGCTCTCGCTCTCTCTCTTTCTCTCTCGCTCAGCCGGGCTTGCCATTCATAGTGCGCTTTATTTGCATTTTCATTCCATTTTTTCTTTTTTTTTTTAAATATTTTTTTGCTGCTTTTATTATTTTTGTTTTTGTGATTGGAATGTTAATGACTTGTTTGGCTGTGATTTCTGTGAGCCTCGGAGCCCACTTGCCCAGCTTGTTGCCAGAGCTCAAAATCGTTTTAGTTCCGTTTACATTTCGGATTTGCGACTTGGCCGGCGAGTGGGTGGCTCAAGTTGGCGCTGAGTGGTGCTCTTGCATCTGGCTGCTCGGCTCGGCTGAGTGGCTCAGTGGCTTATCGCTCTGGCGTCGTCTTCGCACACTTATTGACATTTGTTTGGCTTGTTCATTGAAGTTATGAATTGGCGACTTGCAGCAACCCTGCCTGCCTCTCTGATCTATTGCTATTTTAATTACATTTGTGGGCTTTTTGATGCCTAAAACTTTAACTTCCCAGCATGCAGTCAGCTGCACTGGAAAAGGGGTCACTTATGTTGGGCATGCAAACGAGCGTATTTCATGTCTTGCACCATGTTGTGCTGGGTGTATGCCAAGCGTTACGAGGGTGAGTACCCCGCCCCCGCCCTCGCCACTGGGCTGACTATGCAATTTCAAAGTGCAGTCCACAACAGAGGCGAATCAGAGAGTCAAAGGGAAATGGCAAAAGGGCGAACTGTCAGTTAACCAAAAGCAACAGCCCAAAACTCAATTACGAACACTCGCCGCGGGCTTGGCCGTCTGTGGCTATGTCTGTGCGCGATTGTGTGTGTGTGTGTGTGTGTGCGTGTAAGGGTGTGTGGTCTTAAAAGTAAGCACAGTGGTTGGGGCAACTTAAAAAGTAAGCAAAATATTAATAAATGAAATGAAATTATTTTAAAGCCTTAAAGGCAGAATAGACGAGTTACAGAAACTAAAGAAGTTTTAGAAAATAACAGAAGAGTTCATATAAGCGTTGATAAATCTACTTTGCGTGATATATTTTCTTTTCCGAATCTTAGCTATATTATAACAAGACTTTTGCATATATATATACAGATATATTCATGTATATGTTAAAGAAAGAGAATGTTATTAAGGGCCAAAAATAATAAAACATCAAGGATTAAAGGATTCGAATTCCAGGCTCCTTAGACAAAAGTTTACCACTTTTTAGCCACCCGAGAAAAGAATGCTTGAAGTTTTTGCTCCACTGTGCCGGGCTTACGATATACGCAGCAGCGACGCCGCCGTCAACATAACTGCATAGAGTTCCTTTCGCAGATTTGACGACGAGGCAGCCAATATCGTAAATATTGGTCGGGCTGTCGCTTCGTGTTCGTATTTTACAATTCGTGTGTGTTTTGCGTAGTTTTGTTTTGTGCGCTTTTCACAACAACCAACATCGCATTCTGTTTTGCTTGGCGGTTCGCCGTGGCAAGCCGGCAGGCAGGCAGGTCCTCGGTCCTCGTTGGGGTATGCCCATCGATAAGCCGAGTCCGTTTGCCGCAGGCTCTGTCGCTCGCCAAGGGGTTGCATCTGGCCGAAAGGCAGGAAAGGATTTGCGTCGCGGCGCGAGCTGCCAGCAACTGCGTCGCAGTGCACTGAATGGGACGTGGGACGTGGCGAGCTGTCAAAGTGGAACGGGACGAATCTAACCACACACAGTCCAGCCATAAGCTTAAGCTTATAAAAATGGGGCACATTTGGCAAACACTGAAGAGCTGAGCAAACCCGAGGTTAAATGATAATAAAAATTGTATAGGCGGGCGTTACGAGCTTTGGATCAGTTGAGTTGATTGAATACTGGAGTTGTGGTTGGTTCGAATTCCAATTTAAAAGACTACTTAATAAGTTATGAGATATAGGTATATAGCCTTAGATATAAGCACATTTGAGATAGGGTCGAGATGCTGAAGCACTCTTAATCCATAACATGTTATTCCATTCCACTCTAGACTTACATAGATGGAGTGCTACGAGCGTACTTTTGATTCAATATAGTTAAGTAAACATTTGAAATCATATTTCAAATAGAAAGATACTTCTAAGGAATATGTCAATCGATCTGTCCATATCATATTACATTTCGAATATCTGACAACTCTTTGCTTTTATGTTTATTTCAGGGCGTGGCTAGTTACGACTAATTCATAGAGCTAAAATTGACTCCGTTTTTTTTTATAGCTCATAAAAGGCCGCTGATGACAATGAACATATGTTGCGTGAGCAGCAGGAGGCACGAACTAGGGTGGATTCTGTTGATTTTATTTATAGCTTCTGGTATTTGCTACCCCATCAACTGTGTGTCTTGGCTTAAAAGCTATCAACACCCAACAGGAGTTTAATGCTATTTAAAAAAAAAAAGAAATAAAAAAAACAAAAGGGAACACGTGAGTTGCTTAATGCCAAAAGCCTTTCCTAATTGAAGGTGGAATCATTAACCTTGTGCGCATTTATCTAATCATGCATCGCATTTGCCTAGGGGCTGAGCAGCTAGAAATAGGCAGGCGACTAATGGAGAATTAGGACAAGGTTGAGGCAAAGTCAGGTGGATAAGCTGATGCCAATATTAGAGATGTGCTGAAGTTGCTATCGATTATCGTTAATCAGAGAATATTGAATTATGGGAACTAAAATTGAACTTGGCCGGAGTCATTGAAGACAAAAATCAATCAATGTGGAATGAATTTTAGCTCCGACACATATCGATCAATGCCAATCGATATTGTGAGACTCAAAAGGGAACTGAATAACACAAAAAACTTTTGCCTAACAACTTGGTTTTCAATTGCTTTAGTAGTTGATAATGTCAACACACAAATATTCTTTGCAAGCATCGCCCCGCCCAAGCATCGATAGTTTTATGCGACATGCACCTAGCAGTTGTCGTCTTTTTGTGTCGTACAATGACATCCAACACGGAGGCCTGAGATGAAGCCGAGGCAAGTTACAAAGGGGGCCCGTAAGGGGAGCTAGCAAGTCAACAGTGGAGCACTGGAGCAGAGATCTTGGCATGCTTCGCTGACAGCTTAGGGCCCGGGCAGAGTCGGGGCGTGTTTTTTGGCGGCTTGCCTGCTCTGGCAGTTGTCAAGTTGCGTAATTTGTTTGCAACTTCTTCAACTTGCATGCAAACCGCCATTGTGTTAACAATTCTATACGTAACGCTGACTTTTTGTCTTTTAAAATATTTGAGCGAGAGGAGTGACAGACAGACAGACAGATAGAGAATGCATGCTGCTCAACAATGCCGACATAATCGGAAATGTAAGGCAATGTGCCTGTTAGTTCATTGACATTATAATCGGTCATGATATTTGGCAACTTGCAACTTTTGACAATGCGGATGAGGAGTTAAGCATATATAAATCTATATATTATGTATTAGGAATATATATATATAACTAGGGATTAGCTGGTTTCCAATGTTAGTCCATGTGCTTTCTATGGGTAATACGCTAACACAATGCAGTGAAATCAACAATAGATCTATTCATAACTAAGTGTGGGTGGTAGGAAAATAAAATACTTGGCAAGAATATTGAGTTTGAGTTAGGATAGAAACTAAAAGTAGTTAGGTAGTTCTAATTAACAAAAATATCTTGAAAGTTTTATTTATTTATGATTGTTTTTCGTATTGAGTATACCAAATCTGACCTTTTCTGTGGTTTCGTCAGAACCTGGGGATGATTGCCGCTGCAAAGGATTCTTGCGCATTAGTTAAATGATTGATTGTTCGAGGACTGCGAGTACTTAAAAGGTACAAGATCTGCGGGACAATAGGGGCTACTCTGCCTCTGAGATGAATGTTTAAAGTAAGTGAGCGAGTCTCAAGTGACATAAGAAATAAACAAAAACTTGACCAGGTTTTAATAGCAGCTTGTTAATGGATGTCTTATGTAAATATATAGAGGGTATGTAGATTATGAAACAGTGTGTAGTAATATGTTAAGGGTTACACAAAATGAAACACATTTAGCACAAAGTGGGGCAGCAATAGGATCTCGGATATTGCATAAATATTGATTGATTTTTGATCGTATGTATATAGAGTAGATCAAATGTCTGTATGGAACACACTTACTTGGCATTTTTTGGTCGTCGTGCGTCGATCGGAAAGTCATCATCGAAATCCAAATTGAAATCCTCCCCCAAATCGTGGGGCACTAGCGGAGTCCGCTGGTGGGCGGGGCTCGTGTGATATCCATCGCCTTGTAGCTGTTTTTTTTTCGTTGGAGAACATTCAGATTAGATATTTTGTCATTTTTGAGCTAGGTGTCAAAAGCCACAACAATAAATTGGAATTTTGTATGTACATCGAGAGAGTAAAACACAAATATGATGTCAGCATAGATTGCCTCATTCACAATGGCACATCGCTCACTGTGAATGACGCACTGAGATTGGTTAGATAATTAGCTATTTATAATTGGAGTGCATGCATTTCCATGTCAAATTCGAAAGCAAAAACCAATTTGAAAAGAATTCCAATTTATTGCCAGAGAAATTAAAATCATTTTCAATAATGAATGTATATAGTATATAAAATATTTTAAAACTCAAAGTAAAGGGCGAATCGTTCCGTTACTCGTGCAAGGATTTTTTTTTCGTATGTCAAATTTTAAGTTTTTTAGTTTGTTGCTTTAACTTTTAAATTGTGTCACATTTTGGAGTTGTTTGTTTGTTTTTTGTTTTCGGTCGAGCGATCATATTATCAATAAATCAATCAATCGGTCAATCAATCAATCAAGAGGCATTTTATTTCACATGGTAAACTGAACTTTTCTATAATTGGAAAGCTCAAATAAAAACGGATTAATATAAACATTTGATATAAACATAACTAAAAGGCAATTATCAATAGATATATATGTGTATACACATACGTTTGTATATGTATATGCAGGTGTGTGTTATTTAAACTCATATGCAATATTTACAAGCAAGTCATTTGGATAAACTCCAGCTGAGTATTTGTACAGTTATTGAATGGATTCATTTGTTCTTGAATGGGATGTAATCGTGACTGTGAGTATGGCTGTGTGTGTCTGTGTGAGTGAGCGCTATATTGCATATGATTTGAATCCTTGAAACGAGTACATCGAACAGCCCCTACCTTGACCACAGTGCCGACCTGATTCGACTCGGATGCGGATTGGCGATTATCCAACAAATTGGCTCGCTCCATGTTCTCCAGTTGCAGTGTTTCCCTTGGCTGATCCAGTAGACGTTCTCGCATCTCATGTAGATAGGGACAGCGCTGCATTCCTCACTCTCCTCTCCTCAGCTGCAGCAATCAACCGATGTCTATGTCCTAAGCACTTTTCTTTTTCGAATAGTTAAAGGTATTTCTACTTCTATCTAGAACTATAATATATATAAATATATATATGGTTCGAGACTTTCGCATGTACGATGATTGAATAAGATTGATATAAAGTTCGTTAGGAGGTAAGTTTTATATGTTCAGAAAAATCAGTCATTCGGTTTGCAGCAGTTTGATTTTAAGACTTTTTGTTAGCAAATTGGTCGTTCTGGAATGAGAAACAATATTAAAACGTTTTATAAACAAAGCATACTCGATTAATTTTCATTTTTAAATATAACAAAAATTGCAGTGAACGACTAGCAAAATTCGATGCAATTTTCTTTGCTAAAAATTTTTGTCATTTAAAAATAACTTGTGTTAAATATCATACTTGACAGGGTCGCAGCTGCTTGCTTTGCTTGTAACTCATATTTTCATAGAAACAATATACCCTGTTTGTTCAATATGTGGAGGGTATAAAAGTGTCTGCCCTTGAAATGCTGACTAGATCGAACAAGTGGAAATTCCATTAGCAAAAAGCACGCACGATCTTACGACCATCTGTGGAAGCAAGCATGGAGTGGGCTATGGGGGTGGTGGGTGGTGGGCGAGGGGCTAACAAGATATCTTTATGCCATTTTGGTGTCTGCAAACTATATAAATCGAATAAAAATCAAGTTGCCTTTCAGCGATCTTGACAGATTGATGGGGGTCATACGCCCTGTAGACCCGCTGAGATTGTGCCAGCTAAATATCAAGAATTTCACATAAAATACAAGTATGCATGTATAGGCCCCGCTATGCTGCATCGTTTGTTATAATCAGCTGCCACACTTTGTTGCTGGCTGCTGGCCAAAATAGCAGCAGCACACCCACGATTCCACTGAGGCGTTGGAGCCGCGTGTGGCATATCCGTTGTGCAAGTGCATCCAGCAAACGCTTGCTGCACATTTTGGCTAATCGAGTGCTCGTATATTGGATTTCGATGCGAGGTCGTGTGCCACTTCAGCTTTTTCGGCCAGCTGTCTGAGCACATAAAACGCACCCAGCAGAAAATCGCCAGCGCACTGTGCGAAGAATGCATAGAAAAACAAACAGTGTTAGGCGAAAACAAGCGCTGCGCCAAGTGTAAAAAAAGGTTGAAAATGCCCCCAGCTTCTGTTGGCTCTAAGTGTTAAAAGTATCTTGAAAAGGTTCCAAAAGCCATTTATATCTATAGCTAGCTTCAATCTATCTATGAATTTTATCAGATGTTGCCAACTTTTAAAGATTTTATAGTATATTCTTGATCGTCGCGTTCAATTTGCCACATATTTCAGATACATTTCTAATACAGATACAAATGTATCTGAAATACAAATATATAAGGTTAAAAACACTATGTATCTCACACAAAATCGTCTTTCAGATACATATGAAACGTATCTAATGTGGTTTGGTTTGAGATACAAATGTATCTAAACTTGATTTGAAGCTTTCTGATGATTCAGATACAGATGATTCTGAAATACAAATGTATCTGGTGTAGTTTTGCTTGAAAGACAATTGTATCTAGACTGGATATGAAACTTTGTTAAGATTAAGATATATTTGATTCTGAAATACAAATGTATCCGATGTAGTTTTGCTTGAGATACAAATGTATCTAGACTGGATATGAAACTTTGTTAAGATTAAGATATATTTGATTCTGAAATACAAATGTATCCGATGTAGTTTAGCTTGAGATACAAATGTATCTAAAGTTGATTTGTAACTTTGTTATGATTCAGATACAGATGATTCTGATATACAAATGTATGTGATGTAAATTTAATTGAGATGCAAATGTATCCAGATATAATATGAAACTTAATCATGATTCAGATACATATGATTTTGAAATACATATGTATCTGATATTAATTGAATTGAGATTATGAGGAAACTCATGATTCGTGTATGAGATACATTTTAATTCGATATCTAAGATACATCAAGTATTATGCATTAGCTACAGAATCATATCATTACGAGATACATTTTTATCTTCGTGTTAAATAGTTGTGCAATTAAGATAAGTTCTGATCGATTGAGTATCTCGTACAATATAGAGCTAAGTTTCTTTAGCTCGCAGATGCTTTTCATAACTTTTTTTTTCATATTTATTGTAAATTTTTATTTAAATAAATAGTATTATAAACTTAATTTTAACCGAAGAGAATGTGAGTTTAATTTCTTGTTCGAAAGTTGACTTGTAACAGAAATATGTTAAACTTGGTTGACAATTCCAGACTTAGCAACAATTTTGGATGTGGATTTTCAGGTGGCTGAGCGTAGACAGTTGTTGGCTTGCAGCGACTATCTTGATGTGAGCCCTGGCCCTTAGGCATTCAGAATGTGCGCTGACCATTAACTCGATGGCCTGCATGCAACCTAAACCGCAAAAATGCAGCGACGCGGCAAACATAAAACGTCGCTTCCCCGATGTTGGCCCAAACGCATTTAGCTGCTTTTCCATGGCCATTTCCAAGTGACGCCTAATGCAGTTTGTTGTGGTTGTTGCTGGCCCCTCTCTAGCCGGCCCCCCTTTTGAGAATTGTCGCCCCATCGCGCTGTTGGCTGTATTGGCAGCATTAACACCAACACAGCGACATCACCCAAGTCGAAAGCTTGCTTAATGCCATTAACATTTGATGGCTAACGACTGTGGCAACAGCAACTGCCCAGTTATGGTCAACTATATAGAGAATCGAGTCGGACTGCCAACTAGCGCTCGCTTGTTAATTTGTTTGCATTGATGTGGGGAAGATTAGCGCGTCTGACCGGATTGCAGTGAGCCTTGCCTCAAAATAAATGTATGTTGCACATGTGGCATTATAAAACACTTTCGTTTGTGCCTAAACAAAGCTGTGTGGCAAGGGGCTTCAATGCACATCTTCTGGCAGGGTCGATCAATGCCGCTCGCATTTATTATTGTTATAATTGTTATTTGTTGTTGTTGTATGACAGTAGCACAAAAGTGTCCGATGACAGATTAGAAACAAGCGACAGACAGACAGACAGAGGGAGAGAGAAAAAGAGACACACACACACAAACCGCACCCACATTCATCGCAGACTTGCGGATCGGAGCATTTAAAAAAAGATACATTATTTTTTTTTTTCGTTGTTTGTTTTTTATTTTTCTTCGTGCTTTTTTTTTTGTTTTTGTGCAGATGCAGATCTATGCGAGCATTGAAGAGACGGCGCCCACATTGGGAACCGGAAATGCAATTGTATAAAATAGCTGGCAACGAATACCAAATTGGAACTGAGAATGGAAATGGGAATGGGAATGGGAATGTGCCTGAGTGCAACTATGCAGCAGATGGACACATTTTGCTTTTATACTTTTTGCCACGCTTTTCGACGTAGCTTAAGCACAGAGCCGAAAGTAAACAAGACGTAAACACCCTGTACAAAGTTGGAAGTGCAATAAATCTATCAGTGCTAAAGACAAAGCTGACAGCTGCGATTGCCAGACTTGAAGATCAAAATTGAATCGTCTCAAATGTGGTCAGCTAGAAAAATACCCTGTATGAAATATAGCCCTTATCTGTATAGTTAATGCTATCTTATGCGCAAAGCTCCTCTGAAATTGATCATCAATGAGAAAGCTACCGAATACCCTAAAAAAACTGTAACAGCAGATTAAGATATCTATATGCCATGCACACTTGCTCAGGACCAGGGTATTCAATGCAAAACATAGGAAAATAGGGTGACCTTATATGTCGAAACAAAAACAAAACAAGAAAAACATCAACAATTTTTCAAGCATTCTGTGAATGATCCACAGCTGACGTCTGTCGATGGATGGGGTAGTTGGCTTAGGTGGGTTAGTTCGTCGTTTTTGCGTTTCTTCTCTGATACGTTTCTTTGGTCAGCCTCGAGGCGCAGAGGGTTGTGCCGCGGCAGCCAGTCGCAGCCACCCCCTCTTTGGACTGCAATTTGATGGGGTATTGTGCTCTTCCGTGCACTGTGGGCGAGGTCGCCGCCTCATTAGCTCAATATATGCAGATATTATGCTTTATGTCTGGGCGGCGTTTCTTTTTATGCTCGACTGAATAGCTGAAGCTGAATAGGAGCATATTAGTTTTGTTAATAACACACGTCTGTAACTCTGATTTCTATAAGCAAGCACAATACATTGCGAACAGAGTATTGAGCAGTCAGTTACTCTCAACTGCTTGGCTGTTGACTATGCTCAATGCACACCAACAACCACCCACAAGGGGTCAGTGCAAAACACACCACCATTAGAAAGCTGTGGCTCTTTCAACCCTCGCATGTTAAGAATGCATTTGAAGAACGTTCAAAATATTCCAAAAATAAATGTTTCATAAATGACAAAAAAACGAGAATTTGTGGAATGAAGCAGAAATCAGGGAGAAATGTGCTACCAAAATAACGACAGCTTAAACTTAACTTTTTACGAGCGGTTTTATTAGTATATGTAGATATATAGTTATATTATATGAAAGTTATTTTACAACACTGCCAATATTTGGCTAAAGCACTTTACAACACTAAACCAATAAGAGCTATGAAATGAATCCAATAGTGATATATTAAACATCCGATCTGTCAGCAATAGCCGTCTACAAAGCGAGAAACCCAAAAACTGCAAGCGTTTTACAACACTGAACGTTAATTAATGGCTGTAAGACGACACAGATCATTGCGACCCAGTTCTGTGTGTGTGTGGATCATTAACTAGTGTCCGTGTTGTCGTTACGTTGTCAGCCCTGCGGTTAACGATTCCATTTTCATATCTTTTGCAATTGACTCGTAACATTCGCCACTGCGATACATCTTTTGTCTCAATAGTTTTTGTTTTTTTTTTTTTTTTTTTTTTTGTGGCACTTGTATGGGTTTTGCTCTGGCAGCGAAGGTAGCAAAGCGAAAGACACACACAAAGTGGACATTCCAATGTCTTTCTAATGGAAGACCAAGAAATGTGAAAACGAATACGAGTACATATGTACAATAGATATATGTATGTGCATATGTATGTGTATTTGAACACGTTTTGTGGGTAATGAAGGTAACACGAGATGGTGGCCAAAGTTTTGATTGCATGTTTGGGGATTTTCGTTCGCTTTTCTTTAGTTTAGGGATTAAGGACTACTTGTCTATCGATACTTTGTTATCGATAAATACAAGATGACACAGTCAATATTTTGATCACCCCATATTCCAGTTTTTAGTCTACCAATATCCATTGATTGTTTGGGATGTTCTCTAGAGAGGATTCAATAATGAGCTCTGTTTTAAGAACTATTTTATCAATCCATACTAGACATATTCTTAACATACCTTATCGATAAAAATGAATCAGTTTAGACAACTTACTTTTTTGGGTTTCCTCTTTGTCACACGCTTCTTCTAGCACTTCTCCGTCTGCATCCACTTTCGCATGGATTGGCAGTTGCGTATTTGTGTTTTTTGTTTTGTTACGCGTTTCGCATGTCGCTGTCAGGACTTCGTCCTGCTTGTGAAGGAGGCAGGGATGATTGGCACGAGGCGGGCATGTGCGTGGGCGTTTGATTGTTGCGCGCGCGTTTCTTGTTGTTGTTGTCGTTGCTTCTGTTGCTGTGGCTGTGGCTGTGGCTGTGGCTGTCCTCTGTTCGACTGGCTTAGGCAAAAAATTGTTGCGATTGCCGGAAACGGAAGGAGTGCACGCACACACACACGCAAACACACGCAAACACAGACACTAAAGGGACGACGCGTCGTTGTTGCCTTTCACTTGTATTTTTAGTGCGTTTTTCTTTCTCTATGTTATTTATATTATTGTTGCTATTGGTTGGCATCAAAAGCTAACAACTTTTACAAAAAATAGTTTAGATTAGCACTGCTTTGGGAAAAAAAATGTGCACAATTAAAACAAAAATGAATGCCAGCAGCACAAATAGCAACAACAATGCTAACAATCTCCACAATAACAACAACAACAAAAACAACAACAAAAACAGCAAACTGCAACAATTAGTACAGGTATTCAAATTGTATTCAACTGACTAGTCAAGCGAATTGAACTAAAAACTCGGCTCGATTCTAAAACAGTTTCCGATTGCGTTTGAATTTGTTGTTGTTGTTGTTGTTGGTGTTAGGTTGCTGTTGCCGTTGTTGTATTTGTTGCTTGCGTTGGTTTGTTGCTTGCAGGCAGCGTATTGACTCTTCCATCACTCGTAACAGTTCGTTTATGACTGAGTTCGAACGCAACTAACAACTCAAAACGTAGAACGCACACAGAGACCAACAACGAAAAAGTGCTCTGCTTGCGTCAGCGTCGCGTCGCGCCGCGGCAGCGTTCACACGGTTCGCCCGATATGCGTCGCAGCGACAGCAAAGTCGCTGTCGGCGCTGCGCTGCGACGTGACGCTTTTTGTATACCGTAGGCATTTACGATATTCGCACTCGCAGTCACTACTGCTGCTGCTGGCTGTTGCCTTTTCCATAGTCTCGCTGTCTGCTGCACACGACATTCGCTACGCTACGAAGCCACAGACAAAATGGAATGAATATAAAAACAACATGATGATTGACTGAATAATAATGTGGACTGTCTGGAACAGTAGCACGTGAACTTTTAGCAACTGCCGGCGAATGCGACAAATTGCACAATTAACTAACTAGCAATCATTTTGTGGGGTAGCTAAGCTGTAATTATTTATAAACTATGTCCTGTGTAAGATTGCATTTACATACGATAAACACATAAATATATATGCACCAGAATAACACGGTCTTACGCCCATCCTATATATTCCTTGTCTAAATTAAATCCGAATTTATTATCTTTACTTTATTTTTAAGTTTTTTACATGAAAATCAAATCAAGATTATGTAAATACTTAGTGCCTTCTACTGAGGTATCTTATACATGTCTGACCTAACCAATTGTGCCCACCTTCAAATATGCTTTAAAGTAAACACTCTTAGCTAAGACCTTTCGATATACAATAAATTGGATAGTCAATCAGATGGTCAATATAATAACGTACATACAGCTATTTTCAATTTGTTTTGGACAGTTGCGAATGCAACTTCCTGAAACTCCGTCTTACCACTTAAAGGGAGTAATTGCTAAATTAAAAATTTACCAGCATTTGTTACCAATCAGTCTGATGGACAGCCAGTCAATGAGTCAGTTAGCCGCTTTATCAGGAGTCAGTTAGGGAGTCACTTAGTGCATCAATCAGACCGGAAGTTAGACAGTCAGTTAGGATGTTAGTCAATCAAGGACGAATTCTATTAGCCTATCAATCAATTAGTCAATGCATTAGCCAATGAATCAGTCAGCAAGCTAGTCTGTTTACCCATCAATTAATCAGTCAACTAATCAGATAGTAAATAAGTTAGTGAATCAGTCAATCAATCAGATGGTTAGTTAATTCAATCAGTTAGGCAGTCAGTTTCAGCAAATCAGTCATTGAGTCAGTCAGTAAGTCAATCAATCTGTTAGTTATTGAATCGGTCAATCAGTCAGAGATTCGGATCAATCAATAAGTAATTCAAGGAACCGTCAATTAGAGGGCCAAGCTAATAATCACATAGTTAATAAATCAATCAGATATTACAAGTAAGTTAGTCAATCAGTCAGTCAATCAATCAATCGACAATCAGTCAGCCAATCAATCAGTCACATATTTAGTCTATTGAACAGTTAATGTCATTGAGTCGGTCAGTAAGTCAACCAATCAATTCGATAGGCAGTCAGGCAGGCAGTCAAGGTAGAAGTTATCAAATTAGTCAATCAATCAGTCTATTAGTTATTTAATCGGTCAATTAGCCAGATATTCTGGTCAATCAATAAGTAAATCAAAGAACCGTAAATTAGAGGACTAATTAAATCAATCAAATATTGCCAGTAAGTTAGTCAATCAGTCAGTCAATATATCAATCGACAATCAGTCAGTCAATCAATCAGTCACATATTTAGTCTATTGAACAGTTAATGTCATTGAGTCGGTCAGTAAGTCAACCAATCAATTCGCTAGGCAGTCAGGCAGGCAGTCAATGTGGAAATTATCCAATTAGTCAATCAATCAGTCTGTTAGTTATCGAATCGGTCAATAGGTGAGAAATTTGTAAATCTGTAAGTCAATGAACCGACAATTAGAGGGCCAAGCAACCAATCACATAGTTAGTAAATCAATCAGATATTGCCAGTAAGTCAGTCAATCAGTCATGCAGTCTGTCAGTCAATATATCAGATATTGAGTCAGTCAGATTGATCACATTATTACAATATACATGCATTCATAGCAATTTTGAAAATACAAATTTTGGGGGAAAAATGACTTTGATAGCCAACAGGACTTTGTAAGGTTTCGAGAGAACTGTAAATATCTTGATGCTGCTGATTGAATGTAGAGTCCGTTTCTAGGTGGGAGCTGTGGAACGCCCACTTTTGGTTGGCAAGGACCTGTGTATTGTCGTGTTGACACACTCGACTGCCAAGATTATGGACCATAAAGGGTTTCTGTTTGTGCGTGCCTATGCGTCTCCTTATGCACGGATTTAGCTACATTCACACACACACACACACACACAGACACACGCACACACACTCAGATGTACAGGTAAGGAGTATGCTTATGTGGACTACATACAAGTGCTGCAGAGGTGCGACAGAGCAAGGACATGAGAGCAGGAGCGGGCCAGCTGCTGCTGCTGCTGTGCCTACTCGCTGGGGCTGTGGCTGTGGCTGTAAATGTGGCTGTGAATGTGGCTGTGAATGTGGCTCGGGATGTGTCTGGGATTTGTGGGGCGCATGCGTGAAAAATCGGTCAAAGGACATTCACCTCGTGGCTTAAGTTTGCCGCCAAACAGGGTGCATTTTGTGTAAACTTTGCTTTTTGTATCTAATTGCAATGAGGCGCGCCCACAATTAATGTTGCCATGGGTCTGGGTGTGGATGTGGGGGCGGTGCGGCCTATCTGGGTGTGGGTGCTAAAGGTGTAGGTGCGAATAAGGGGCATGTGCAATGGTCAAGCTGCAGGCAACTAGCTGTGCGTGCGTGTGTGTGTGTGTGTGTGTGTGTGTGTGTGTTGACGTACCCCAAATAAAATACTAATTGAATTAAACAACCAACCAAGGGTGAGCTCGTCCTGCCGCTAAGGGCACCCCGGCCATTTGTAATGCAGTAAAAAGCCCAATAAGAAAAAGAAATTGAAAAAATGTATTAGGTAAATAAATGTAAGCCCGAGCAGCAGTGCTAACCTAGTTTTCGGCCAGCTCTGTTGGCCAGGGCGTGGTTCAAGTCCCGGGTAATCAGTTGCTGTATATATACGGTATATACATGGAAGCCAATACATAGGAGGCAGCTCCTAGTTGAACAGAATCCACAAAACTGCAGCGCAAATCAGGGGCAGCGCACAGCATCCACAGCCGAGATGGCCATAGAGTGAGAGAGCGAGAGAGCATGAGCTTGTGGCAGATGAAGCATATATATATGGGGACATGGCACCTACATATGCCTGCAGCAGCTCCTCTAAAGTGCACAGCCCCAATTTTATTGGGATGCGTCCGGGCTTAGAAGATACGTAGAAATATGTTTTTGGGACTCGCTCTTTCTCCCTCTCTCTCTCTCTTTCGCGTGGGTGCCTGCAACCCTTAACCGGCGTGCGTCTCTCACAGATACATGCCCATTCGCAGATACAAATGCGAGCCATATCAATTTTTTATTTTACTTGTTGTATTTCAGTTCGCTGAATGGGCGCTGCCATACTTATTGCGAGAATTACTTGACCCAAATTAAAACAATGCTCAGATTAGCTTTTTCATAGTAATCGAATTCATTTTTATTTATTTTTATTTTTACTTCATATTTACTGCTTAACTATGATCAGTTTTTTTAGTTTTTATGGATTAGGAAGGGGTGGCTTAGGGTTGTCGAGCCAATTGCTAAAATAATCTTATAGGATTATCATTTTTGTCATTATTTTTTTTATATAGTAGAAAGTCAAGACTTACTGTTCAGTATGTGGGAAGTTCTGGAATTGAATGTAAATTAGAATAAAACTCAGATATTTTAGCACAAGTTTGAGTGGAACACAGAGTCGGGTAAACTTTCATTTTGTTTGTTCTGATCAATACAAAGATAACTATGAACTGTATTGTTTTTTATTTTTATTACTATATTTGATTATTTTGTAATTGTTTTTTATTGCATTAAAAAAGTTTGTAATGTTGGGCATAACTTGAGGGTTTATTTTTTGGTATTTTTTATGGTTTTATTTTCGGTTTCTTTGACTACTGGAATAGGAGCTTTCAATACAGTTTTCGCAGCTAGTAACTAGTTAATTAAATTCTATTATTACGTTCAATTGTGATTTGACACCTTCGATTATACGACTGTTTGTTTTTTTTTTATATATATATATTTTGAGCAGTGTCGCAAGTACAATAAATACATGTAAGAAAATGCATACAAAGTTACAGTTATGCTAGTTAAAAATTTAGTTTGAATATAAAATTGAGATAACTAAGTTATGCATATACATATATATATATATATATATAATTTATATATATATATATATTTACTTATGTTTTTTTGATTTGAATTTTTGTTTTGAAACTATGTTATTTTGGCATTTAGAGCTTTCCAAGAGAAGAACTCAAATCTTTGGTTCCAAATACACGCACATGACATACATATACATATATATATATATATATATATATATATATAGATGCATGCTTTTGCTCATGTATATAGAAAGCAATTTAAACTTAGGCTAAGTAAAAACTCTTTGGCATTTGAAAAATATAGTACAAGTCAATGTTGAGGGAAATACTAGTTACATATATAGTTATATATATACTAATAAAAAACTTATGAGTGTAAAACGTTTAGTCGTACATACATATTGTGTGTATATATATATAGATGCATATATATATATATTTACGCTAGACTATACCTTTATGGTAGACAAAAAAAATTCTGGTTTTTCTTTTTCTCTTAAGTATTTAAAAGTACAATATATAGTTAGTTGTTTTTTCTTGTTACTTGTGCGTTTCAAATGTTTCTGCTCATTGAACTGTCTTCTTTTATGATTTGTCCTTCTATCGTTTGAGCTTAGTCAACACTGGATAGTAAATATATAATATATAGACTTAGCTATGTATTTTTCGTTTTTGTTTTTCCTATATATGATTCGTAAATGAAGGTTTTGGCATACATCACACATGTATGTGTATGTATATGTGCATGTACATGTATGCAAGCATGAGTATAGTTAGATAAATTATCACAAGAACCTATAAATAAGGGTAAACGAAGCTCTCAACAAGTATTTCAATGCTTATAAAATAGTATCCAATAGAACATCTAGTTTTCTTTTCAATCAAAATTGCAATTCAACAAACACAAATTTAGTTATTCTCGGCAACGGTATCAGATAATACGAATAAACGAGGAATTTCAACAATAAGAGGATCATATCTATACGAAATTTTACTTAAGAGTGCTGCAAATATATATATATATAAGATTTCAATTGATACATATATATATATATATATATATATATATTGTATTTGTTTGTTAGTTGTTGATAATAAACATTTGCATATATGTATGTATGTATATATGTATATACTATGTCTTATACATTATAAACCTTTCTATATCATATGCTACTATGTAGTATAATATAGTTAATACTTTTCATGGTTGTTTGACTTTATCGCTCGCATTTGGTGGGGTTTTTGTTTTTTTCTCGCTTTATATTTTATATGCAAGTAGATGTATTTTAATTTCAATGTACCTTATTATGAGTACGCAGAAATGTCTGCGATATTTCTTCTTCATATTTATTATTGAGTTTTTTTTGTTTTTTGCTTAAGTATTTATGCATATAGAACGTTTTGGAACTGCAAGGAATGTCAACTATGTAGTATAGCATCATATCATATTGTATTGTGTATATTGTTAAATCGAACTCTTTAGGCTATTATTTGCTTTCACAACTCGGTTTCACGGCAGCGCCTTTCTCAGCGCTTCTCAGTTGATCTACTTTAGTGAAGTTTTGTATTGAAGTTTCGGGCTGGTCATTATGGACATACATTCAGTCTCTTTTTGGAGTCAACATAATTTAGCATGAAGGGTTTTTCTCAATGGGGCGAAAGAATGGAAATTGCTTCTTGTTTATTAATTGTTTACTTTAAGATCTGCTGTGGAACTTGATATTTTAACCAGATACCACTATATCATATACCATATACCATATACCATATACCATATACCATATACCATATAACACCAACATTTTGAAATATTTATATATACTTATGCAATTTGGAATAAACATGAATCTAACTTGTGGGTATACGAATATATATATATATATATATATATAAATATATATATGTATATGTATATCATTATTTTGATATCATATACAATCTGTAATATGGCATTGTCTACAAAAATCACTTTCATACGCAAGTTTACGATCTCTTACTCTAGCAAGTGTTGAGATATGCCCCGACTTTATCTAAGAGTCGAATTTGATCGATTTCGACAATTTAGTGTGGAGCTAGATTAACTGTTGAAAATCTTCTCATCTCTTTACTCGGCTGTCTACTTCAGGGTATGAAACACGCACACACACACAAATTTCTAAGATAACTACGAGCTTTTTCCTTTGTTTAGGACTTTCCTCGGCTCTATGCTCTTGAGAGTGTTTGTCTAATGTCTGTGAAATGTCTTTTATGGGGTTCATCTGCAATTACTTTATACGAATTTATATGCATATGTATGTTGTCTTAAATATGTATGTTCCATTGCCATTTCCAACTTGCGGATATGTTTTTGCTTTAGTTTTTTTTTCAATAATGTTTTCGGTGCCTTTGCACCCGCCCAGGTTAAAGTACGATGTGGGTTCGTGAAGTTGGTTTCGTTTTTGATGGTGGGTTTCGGATGGTGGGTGGGTGATATACTTTAAGCATACGTTTCGTTATCTGTGAGTGGTTCCTTGCGTTTGGTGGGCGTCGGTGCTGCGGGTGCTAAACAGTGCTAAACAAAGTTGAGCTCATGGCCGCTGAGGGCGTCGATGAACTCAAAGTGAGCGTAAACTCATTCGCCATTTATAACGTAGACCGGACAGAAAGCCTTCTCGGTGTTGAGGCTATGCGGCGACAGCGCCCGGCCGTGGGCCCGTTCCAATCGACCGGCTGCGCTGTCGCCGCCCTGTTCGCCCTCGTCCACCTGGACAGGTGCATCCACATTCCCGGCCTCAGCATCGCCATTGCCATTGCCATTGCCATTGCCATTGCCATTGCCATTGCCATTGCCATTGCCATTGCCATTGCCATTGCCATTGCCATTGCCATTGCCATTGCCATTGCCATTGCCATTGCCATTGCCATTGCCGTTGCCTTTACCTTTGCTATTGCCGTTCTCTCCGCTGTCCACCTCCTCAACTGTCTCGAGATCCCCGCCAGCCAGAGTTGTGGACCAGTAGCAGTAGGATAAGTTGGTCTCGAGATCGTCGCAAAATTGTTGCTTCTGCGCAATGCTTTGAATGCGCAAGCGGGCGAATTCTCACATGTACGTCGGCTTTAGCTTGTAGGCCCGCTTCCAGATCTCGCACAGGCAGACGGTCGAGTGGAAGCGGTAGAATATGGCCAGCGGCATGGACACATGCGTGATAATGGTCCAGGCCCACAGCCCATAGAAGTTCAGCTGTATGGGATGCGATTCGGCACGCGACTTCTCCAACGTGCTGATGGCCCACATGGCCAGATTGACGACCAGCATGAATGTGACAATCTCTCGCCCGGGCTTCTTGCGTATGTGCTCCGGGCTGACTGCCTGTCGCCGGCTGGCATCCAGTATGAACATGGTCTGGCAGGCGGTTTGCACGATGGAGGCCAGCGCATTGATGGGCACCAGCATGTCGTCGCTGCGGAGGGTGAAGTGCCCGGCGATGACTGTGAAGATGTTGTACAAAAACGAACCCGTCTGCGCCCCCACCAGCAAGATGTCGTCCAGGGAGAAGCTGCGATAGGCATCGTACTGCAGATGCCGGATCTGGATCATGCCCAGCAGCGTGGCTATGGTCGCCGTGCCGTAGATGAGCAGCTCGCAGATGGTCACTTCGGTGACAGCGAGAGCCACGAACTCCGGCCTTGAGATCAGAACGAAGAATATGATCAGCGAAATGATGGTCAGCACGAGGATGAGTATGCCCACGAAGAGGCCCTTGTGTGCCCGGGCACAGTCCACCGAATAGTGATGGGGCGAACGCTTCATCGGGGAGCTAATCATGTCCGGTCGCTGTGGTGTTGGGGTCTGTGGACGCGAGATGCTGCGCCACATCACATAGAGTATGGCGGCACATATCAGCGAGTACTCGATGGTGCAGGGGAACAGGAAGGGCGAGGCGTCCTGCACGAGCGTGCCAATGATGTTGGTGCGCCGGCACTCGAAGATCTGGTAGGGACCCTTCAACCCACGTGGCACACGCAGATGGGCCGTCGGATCGTGGGCGATGACCGCGTGGCCGCGCGAGTGTCCCGGTATGCGATGCGAGATGCGGAGCGTGCGATTTTCGGGATTGTAAAAGGTAAGTATCTCGTGCTTCGTCTCCTGGATCAACACGTTCAGCCAGACTGCCAAGTTGGTGCCGATCATGTGCATCAGTCCGAAGCGGGCGATGATCTTGTAGCGATACACTTTGATCTGCTCGTTGTTCAGAAATATGAAATACATCTGGATGAAGATGAAGGCCATGCGCGTCGCTGGCGTCAGTGCGAGCAGCACATTGTGGCACTTCGTGTCCGGATTCAGCTCGAAATACTGCCCGAATTCCAGGCCCGAGTAGATCATGCTGCCAATGCCAAATGCTGCAACGACCAAACAGAAGCCAAATTACAAATTTCCCCCTGAATGAGGTCTAGTTCCTGCTGGACACTCACCAACTGCGCCCATGCGCAAGTAGAAGCTGCCGTAGTGGTGCTGCCGCCCGAGCGGCGACAGCAGCGACGGACGACGCACCTGGATGGCCGGCGGGATGCGGCGACGTGTCGTAGTGCTGTCCGTGTCCGATTCGTCCATGCTGTCCGAGGCGTTCACCTTGCCCGTTGTCTTGCTGGGCGAGGTCGCTTCAAAGGCCAAAGTTCTCATCAGTTTCTGTGTGCTGGAGCAGCAGCAAAACAATGATTCACTTACCCACGGGAACAGGCAACTTCGGTCTTCCCCAGAGCAGCGTCGCGTACATAAACAGCAGAAAGATCATGCTCCCGATGTACAAATACAAATAGTAAACCTGATGCAACACAAGAAATTAACAATTATATAGGAGTTATATGGAAGTCTTAGATAAAAGGCATATATCTAAGGGAAAAGGAATATATATCTCAAAGAGAGGATCTGCTGGCAAAGAAACGTATATCAGCACGGACAATACCAACTGCATATATACTCGTTCACAGCGAAATTTGCCGCAACTCCAATAGGCATAACTATATATACTATATCTTTTTTCTTCAAGATGATCTATTCGAATATAAATTCTCAATTTCTAATCTCTAGTTCTTAGGATTTATACAAATCACTAGAAACTTCCGCGAAGACATAAATGATGATATGATAGATCGTAAGAGGAGGTCAACAGGAACCGACTTGGCCAATTTAGATGCTCTACCTGTAGGAGATACAGTATTACTCGAAGCACCACTCCCCAAATAAGCGTAGATATATATATATACCATATATTTAGACTCTGTTCCCAAAGGGAAAAAGAGTCTATTGGATTTGTGCAATGTCCGTCTTGCTGTCTGTCCGTCTGTCCGTCTGTCCGTCTGTCCGACTGTCCGTCTGTCCGTCTGTCCGTCTGTCCGTCTGTCCGTCTGTCTGTATGAACGCGCAGCATTTGGACACTATAGAAGCTAGAGACTTGTAATTTGGAATATATACTCGTGTGTACCCGCGTCAGATCAAGTTTGAGTATTTTTCCGATACGCCCACAGGGGGCGTGGCAAATCGGGAAATGCTATATCTATTAAGACTAAAACGCTGTTATTTTAGTCAATATTGAAGTCTAAGAAATGGGATTTAGAATATATATTCGTGTACACCACGCGGACGTTTTAAGATATAGATTATATATCTACGCCCATTGTGGGCGTGGCAAATCGGATAAAACTATATCTTCTACAGTTTTGAAGCTAGAGCATCCAAATTTGGCATGTGGGTTACTGTTGACCTTCCCTTAAGTTAGATCAAAAAGTTATATACCCACGCCCCCTGGGGGCGTACCAAATCGGGAATATATATATAGCGATTTGTATAAATCTTATAATATTTTAAGCGTATTAAGAGCTAGAGACTTGAAATTTGGAATACATGTGCAAGTAGATCACTCGGAATCAAAAATATATATTATAGATATTTACGCCCATTAAGGGCGTGGCAAATCGGATAAAACTGTATCTCCTACAGTTTTGGAGCTAGAGCGTCCAAATTTTTCATGTGGGATACTGTTGACATCTTCTTAAGATAAGTCAAAAGTTATGTATCCACGTCTTCTGGGGGCGTGGCAAATCGGGAATTACTATATCTTTTACTAAAACCGTGATAATTTCGGCAATATTTCCATCAAAGAGTTGGGACTTGGAATATATATACTAGCATCCTACCTCTACCCAAAAATATATGCTATATATAGCTACGCCCATTTGGGGCTTGGCAAATAGGGTAAAACTGTATCTCCTACAGTCTTAGACGTAGAGCATAAAAATTTGACATGTGGGTTACTGTTCATGAAATTTAAATTTACGAAAAAAAAAAAATAATTTATTGAGCCTACACACCTTTAACAGGAACAGAGTCTGACGCAGTCGGTGGCGCCCGACTGCAACGTTCTTACTTGTTTTGTGTTGGAGTAGTATATTTTGCATGCCAAGTTGGATGGTTATATTGATATATAGCATTTCTCGATTTGCGACGCTCTTATTAACCTACAACACACATGAGTATGTCTTTCAAATTTCAAGTCTCTAGCTCTAAACTAGAGATGGGCGTCGGGATCGGGATTTTCGGGAATCCCGTGGGTCTCGAAAAAATTATCGGGATCGGACGGGATGGGAAAGATTTTGAAAAAGTCCGGGAAGGTCGGGATAAGAGCTAGATCCCAAAATTCCCGCGGGTCCCTATAAGAAAATAAATAATCGATAAAACTACTTGTATTAACCAAGTAGAATGATATTTCCGAGCAAATGAATTCTTATATAAATCATATTTGATTTAAGAAAAGTTCAAATATTTTATTATTTTGAGAGCAATGCAATGCAAGACAAGTACTTGATGTTCTAACATATTCGGCAACGAGAGAGATGGTGTATTCTACTTCTAGTAGAATTTTTGAAGAAAGGAAAACACATCTTAGAGAAGAAACTTTGAGAAAATATTATTTTTAAATAAAAAAGTTTATCTATCATAAGAGTTCTAAATGTTGAAAAAAAAAATTTTCGGGACCCGCGGGAAAAATGAAAACAATGTCGGGACATTTGGGCGGGAAAATCAAAAATTATTTCCGGACGTGATGGGTCGGGAACGAATTTCTTTTCGGATCCCATCTCTTCTCTAAACCAATATACTCTTTTCACTTTATGAACGAGTATAAAAATATGGCGAAATATAAATATGAGCTACAAGGAAATATGTAAGAAAAAACTGAATAGAACTTACCTCATAGAAAGATGGTGGTATGTAGGTGGAAATGACTTCAGCCATGGGAAAGGCCACGCCCATGACGACCAGGAGCTTGCCGTAGAGGGCCGAGAAGAGTGTGGCCAGAGCATCGCCGCTGCCAAATATATATTGATTAGAGAGAGTGAAAGGGAAGAGGATAATAGATAATACTTACGCCTTGACGCGCGGCATTGGGGGATAGACGAAGGAGGGGCGATGGGTGCGCTTGATGGCCGGCATCACCGGATAGTTGGTCAGCTGATGCGAGTGATACATGAGGGCCAGCTGGCCGCTCTGACGATCCTGGCACTGGGAGCTGCTGCCCGGTGATGAGGGCGGCTCCGAGCTGTCGCCGCCAGGTCCGGCGTCCTCGTCGCCATCGCCATCGCCGCCGACGAGTATCAGGCCGCTAGGTCCGGCCCGCTCCACATTGCTCTTGGTTGGCAAATTGGACTCGTCGATGGTGACGTGATGCTGCGAGGAGCGAGCAGATAGACGGCCGGGCGACACGGCCACCGACACGTGTCCAGCCTCTGCTGTGGTCGAGAGCAGCGAAGTGGTCAGCACTGGCGCAGCCAAGGGCACAGCGCGTCGAATGTTGCCCGGCGAGCGTCCATCCGTGTCCACAGCTGGCGTATAGCTGCTCGGCACAGTGGGCGTGGGCACGCGCACGCTGTGCGTATGGTGGTTCTGGTGGTGCGGATGCTGGAACTGGTGGGGCAAATGGTAGTGATGATGGCTGCTCGTAAAGTGGGCACGCGGCTGGCTGGTGACGACGCTGGCCACAGAAGCTGCAGCGGCAACGGGCTCACTGCTGGCCAGCTGCGACTTCTGCTCATCCTGGTAGCTGAGCGTGGCTAATGGTGCCTCCGGGCGCTTGACTAGCCTGCGGCTGCTGCTGCTGCTGTTGCTGTTGCTGCTGGAAGTGGATGAAGGCATGGAATGGTTAGTTGGCCCCGCAACAGTTGAAGTGCAGTCGCAGCGCTGAGCGACATCGATTGACTGATTATGCGAGCTGTCGCTGGACATGCACGAGGGCCCCCTGTCCGTACCATGCAGACACCAGCCGCAGCAGTGGCTTAATTAAATAATGGACCCGCCGTTGCCATGGGAGACATGAGTATGCGAATATTGCTAAATGCCATATAGAGTACGATCACACACACACACACACACATATGTATATATATATATATATATATAAAGCGACCGTTGGCCACTGCCCATCATCATTTTGGGTGCCAGACACTTCCGTCGACGTCCACTCGAGCACAAAAGAGTGCGATTCCAACTCAATTAAATAGAAATAAGTCAAATCACTAGATCTCCATAGATCATCAACTCATATCGAGCTGGAAGCGAGGCTAACTCCAGCCGATTTCGAGATTTTGCAAGCTCTGTCCATAAATCACTTTGGTAACCCCAACTAATCCGTGATCTGTGTCATTGTCATTGTCAAGCAGCGTGTTTTAATTCTCTTTTACATATATATATATATATATATATATATCAACTCATATATATATATATTTAGTATATATACTGCTATTTACTCCCACTCGCTAGTTCGGTGTGCGCCTAAATTGTGCTTAATAACAGCAGCAGAAAAAATGTGGGAAAAAAAAGAACAAATGAAAAACCCCCTCTATAAAGCGCGGCTGCGGCAATTGAAACTAATCGTTCGCCAGCGGGCACAATCTGCATATGTATGTACACATATATATGTATATATAAGTACATAAATATTAGCATGTGTGCATGCAGAGGTGTTCATATGATGTCTAGCTATACACATATATTCTGTGGCCGCGGGAGGCAACTCACTATTAGGCACTCCTGCACGGCGGACGTGTAATTAAGGCTAAATGAAGCTGCTAGACAGGTAAATGAGTACTAAAATAGCAAATTATAAATAGCCTATAGATAAAAATTAATATGTGGCTGCATTTTGAAAAATACTGTTAAAGTAGAACTGGCATAACTCTGCTTTGACACGGTAGATACTACGTTCGTTAGAAAATCGTGCAATTCAAAATCGTGCAAAAAAAATACATGATATTTGTGAATTTGGGGATATGTTCCAAAACTTTAAAAAATCTTGTAAAATGCAGAAAAATGGCAAAATATTTTCAAAAAGAAGTAATATTGCAGTTCATATTTTGTTTGATGAATACTTATGTAATTCATCAAACAAAAAAAATTTATTTTACTTTAGTACAAAACGTAACAATTCAAATTGAAATAACCTAATCAAGGTTTTGATCCCACATTTTCCTTGCTCATCAAATATTGTTAAACATAGACTATACTCATAAGTAAATATAAGCAATATCTCAGTTGAAAAGCATCTAGCTAACCCCTGTAAAAAAATGACTTTATACATAAGCTTTAAATGAATGAAAATACATTTTTAAGGGAAATAAAGCAAATAAAAAACAAAAACAAAAAAAATTGAAATAAGGAATGAAATTAAATTGTGCAACATTAACACTATTATAGCTCCCACTTGGAGAGATCGAGTCCGAGACTGCTTGAAATCGTAAAAAAAAAATCAAACGTATCAAAATAAGGCGTTGCGGCAGACGACATGGAGTGAATAGATTCGTGAAGTTGAACTTCATCGCGATCTAAGTCTAGAAATGGTTGAAGATCAAAGAAACCAACCTACAAGCCGATATAATAATAGATTGCAAGCGAATGCTAACAGATTGGCTAGCCTCCTGTCCTATTGCTAGTACTATACACAGGCTTAAGAGGGGGCAAAACCTAACAAAGCTTTGACATATCATTCAATTTCTTAGGATTTTTTTGTTTTCTTCTTGTTAGGTATATCTTTTTCCTCAAGTATATATATAATATAAAGAATATATAAATATATATAAAAAATTGTTAAATAACTGTAAATACTGTGGTGTACGCCCTTGGGTAAAGTGAATTGATAAATATAATATGATGAAAATATTAAATGCTATCATTCTTAGATATTTCAGATATACTTAGTACAACTTGATTCGCATGACGAGTTTCGTTAGTTATTAACGTCCTCAAATTTTTGCTATTAAATTTTTGATATTTAGCTACATAAAACTTAAGATTACGTTGAAATTTTAATAAACGTCAGGATCATGAGTAAGAAAATGTTGTTCCATACTTGTGGCAAATTCCAAGCCGAACAAAGCCGAAATGCTGTGTTTAACAATGTATTTCCGCAATTGTAAGCTGTATAGATATGTACATATATGTAGATAAGTTTCTGTAAGACAATGTAGACAATGGAATTCCTGCTTGAACAAAAATTTCGTGTAAAAAAATATTTATTGGTGAACTCGCGTAAAAAGATAGTTGGGTATATATATATATATATGTATATATATATATAGATTGATACTTCGATAAATATATGAAAAGTTTAATAGAAGTAAATGAAGCTGCTAGAACGTAAAAAGTTTATAGATCAACTTCAAAGAGAGATGCAAATATGAATATAGACGTGGCTGGTTTAATAACTAGATATATTATCACATATATATAAAGATAGACGCATTGACAGATGCATGAAAAGTTTCGATAGGTAGACTGACAGCTATATTTTAGCATACACAAATGAGATGAATGCATTTGCTGCTGTCTTTCAGAGGTTGTTAGCACGAATCCTTGACACATTCATTTGCATTCACACTCGAAGCTGACATAAAACATGCTCTATGAATGCAATGGCAGGAATTCATATGCATGATTTGTAGATATAAAATCCAGTTGACAGATGCAGATTGACAGATTCTGATTCAGTTTGAGTTTGAGTTGGAGTTTGAGTTGGAGTTGGAGCTGGAGTCTGGGTGTCTATCCGCTTTGGCACTCGACAGCATTGTGGAGCACTTGAGCAGGCACTTGTCCTTATGGAACTGCAAAGGTACTTGGTTTAAGGGTACGCGACTCGGGACTCGGGACTGGCAACAAGTGTGGCAGAGCCGCTGCAGCTGCTGTACATGAATAACCTTGACATCACCTCGACTGTGGCGTGCTTTCAGTCGACAGGACACCGGAGTTGAGCGAGTGGTGTTTGCCTGGTGGTGGTTACTGTGGGTCATGCACTCAATCGCTCTCTCTCTTATAATCCGATTTCTAAAAGCGTGCTGCCGGGGTTGTTAACCTGCCCTCGACTCGGCTGTTGCATAAATGGATGTTGCATGCAGCATGCTGGGGGCAGGTTTCAGGTGGCAGAAAGTTGTAAGATCTATCGATAGTTTGTTTGCGAGTGCTTAACATTTATTCAGCTGCTAATTAATGGCGCTCGCCAGGCATTCACATTTCGCCTGCCTTTGTCCGCATGTGCATTCACAGCTGATGGCAGGCTCAGTTTTAGTCAGAGGCGTTGGCCTGGAAATGTCCATAAGGCCTGACCCGGCGACCCGGCTGAACAAACAAAACCGCAAATGCTGAGCGCTTGCTGAATGGACGTCCATTTCCGGGGTGGGGCGGGGTGGTGTGGGGTGGTGGTGTTGCCAGCAACTGGTCCTCGGGCTCTGGCTGCAACAAACTTTCAATTGACCCATTTTGGTTTGAGTCGTGGGCGTGGCAATAGGCAATGGGCAACGAGCAATGGGCAATGGCAGTTGGCGCCCATCAGGTGACATCAGAGGAGGACAATAACCTGCAGACACGCTCTTTGTTGCGCAATTCGTTCGTGGCGAGCCAATTAGCTCGCCAGCTGCAGCTGACACACAGTGGATGCTGGCGACAGCGGCCAACGTGACGCATGCACATTAACAAATGCCGCATACGCCGTGTGGGACGCGTGGGCCGTGTGGCCTGAATGCCTTTACAACTTGTCAGGGTGTTGCACTGTAAACGTGATGTTTAATTAATGCAAAGTGTAGCTGCGTCTCTGCGATTTGGCGCAGGATGCGCGCTGAAAGGCAGCACATTTATAGCGGGCGTCAGACACGAGCCCCAGGCGACGCATGCAACATGCGGCAAGTGTCGAGTGCATGAGCTAAACAGTTTTCGTCCGCTATTAACAGCAACTAATGGAGGCAGACAACGGCCGCTGAGAGCCAAGGCAACGCTTATGCAATTAACAAAGACGACTCTCTCCCTGTGTGTATGTGTGTGTGTGTGTGTGTGTGTGTGTACACCAATATGTTGCCTTAAGTGCTTGGCAAGTGGATGGGCTTGCCATCCTTTTACGAAGCGAAGCAGACCAACAACAGATGGTTCATATAGATAGCTATTACTCGAGACTAAAATCGAGAGCACAACTTGTGGGGCCAAAGAATATCAATTTAATCGCTTTAAGACACTTAAAAACGAGACGAAAAAACATAAAACAAACTGGGCTAATGAGCTAAGTAAGAAGATGTGAGAGAAAGTGGAAAAACTCTATTTCCTTGTATCTGGAGCAAGATCTGAGACTGATAGCCGCACGTGGAGTCTCGCCTGAGGTGTAGGCTCTATGGAGTATACTATATACTATATATATAGTCTCTGCGATGATTTGCAGATTTGTTGCCCACGTCAAATCAATGAATCTTGAAATATTTGAGACATGTTAAAAGAGACAACAAAACTTAGATAACTATATGTAGATTGCAATGGCAAATAGTATACATAGTATACAATATACATACATGCGGACAAACAGACAGACACGGCTATTCATGCAGATCAAGTCATGCCTGGGTAAAATGAACACCTCTATATAGTGAGATCCCAAATTTTTACATTTTTATACGGAAGCTATTGAAAGTTTCGACAAAGCTATCTGAGGACTGAGGACTGAATACTGAGGACAACAGTGCTGATTATACTTATATATATATGTATATGATTATACTTATATATATATATATATATGGAAGGCACTTTGCGAAAACGTAAATTCGCTAAACCTTTAATGATCTCTTGAATTTATATACTCAAATTGTATTTTAAGCAAATGAATTGCGTTTTTGAACAAACATTTTAACATTGATATACCTTGAACAACCTTAATACTGTAAGCAGACCTTGCCATAATTAGTTAACTTTAGCCAGGCACGACTGTATATACTTTATAGATCAGGCCACGCCTTCTTTAGCCTGTTGCACAGACTTAAACAAACACATTATGCCCATTTTCATTGGAATTACATCAAGCCAGCTGGTTGAAAAAAAGTGTTGCCTACTTTTCAGGGCCACGATTTACAATTTCAATTTGAATATTTTATTCCAATATAACTGGATATTGGGCATCGAAATAATGCAAAATTGTGAATGATTTTGGTGTAAATTTGAGCTGTGCTTACCTGAGCGGTTCCTTGGGCGCCCTAGGCAATGTGGCGGCGGCTGCTGCGGCTGCCGTCTCTGCCAGCTTGGGTGGACTGCTGACCAGTGGGGGGCTGCAGACGCGCGGGGGCGTTGTAATGCGCGGCGGACTGTGCATTGGCCGCGGCGGGCTCTTGGCCAGCTCGGGGGGCGAGCTGCGCATCAATGGCGGCGAGGGCATGGCCGGGGCACTTTCGCCGACGGGTGGACTCTGGATGCGCTCGCCGCTGCGCTGCGACGACTTGATCGATAGAGCGGGACTCCGTTCCGAGATGGAGGCCTGCGACTTGAGCGATGTCTGCGACTTGAGCGAGGCCTGGGGCGAGAGCACGGGCCCAACGGCTGCGGCAGAGGCGATTGAACCAGCCCGAGAGCCGGCACGCGATCCAGCCCGGGATCCAGCATGGGAGCCCGCATGGGAGCCAATGCGAGAGCCGTGCTGGGAGCTAGTGCGAGAACGCTGACTGCCGCTGCGACTGGGAACGCGGCCGTCGGACTTGGGCGAAGCTGGCAAAGCATGGCCAGCGGAGGCGCTGCTGATGCTGACGGCTCGGGGCGAACTGATCCTGTCGGCTGGCTCAGTGTTGTTGGTCTCGTTGTCGTCGGCCACGTCCATGGACAGCTCGTCGGTTTCGACCTTGGTGAGCTCATCATCGTCAGCATCGAGCGAGGGCAGCTGCTCTGGCTGGTGCTCCTCGTCGCGTTCGTCTGCCTCATCGGTGGGGGCATCCTCGAGCCCGGCCGGCGGTGGCGGTATGAAGCCACGGCCCAGACTGTCCTCGTCCAGCTCACCAAAGTTCTCGGGCGGCGGCGCAATGATCGAGGATGCGGAGTAGCCGTTGCTGGGCGGTGTCGTGATCGTAGTTGACTCATCCTCGTTGTCCAGAGATCGGCTGTAATCGTCGGCTGCCAACTGCTGACCGCCGCTCACTTGTAGCTGTTCCGGCTCAGGCTCTGGCTCGGGCTCCGGTTCCGGCTCCGGTTCCGGTTCCTGCTCTAACTCTGGCTTCGGCTCCGGTTCGACTACTGGTTCTGATTCTCCTGCGGCTTCCCTTGGCTGCTCCTCCGACTGCCTGGCTATGGGCTGGGAGTTCGTCTGTGACTCCTCCTCGCTCTCGGACGAGGGCGTTAGAGACGGTATCTGGCTGACATGCTGCGCTGGCGGCGACACCATCTTGCAGATGTTCAGCTCCGGCAGCGGCGGCGGCGTTGCCGGCGGCGACGGCGATGTCGATGGGGATTTGGTCAAAGGGGGCGTGACGCTGCCCTGTACATACGACAGATTCGAGGGCAACGGCGGCAGAGGTGGCGGCGGTGTCGACTTATCCTCATCCTCGTCCTCATCCTCATCCTCGTCGTCGTCGTCGTCATCATCTGCATCGGCAGCGGCATCGGTATCCAGCATAATGGCTGGCGGCTCAATGATCGCCTCCTCGGCATCGTCTGTCTCCTCGCCGTCGTCGTCGTCGGTGCGGAGTCCGGCATCGTCCATGGGCGACAGCGGCGGCGGCGGTATGAGCTCCAGCTCGAGCACCGAGTTGCTGGGCGAGCCCGGCGGCGAGCTGCCATCCATGCTCAGCTGCTGCTGTGGCGGCGGCGTCGGTGTTGGCGGCATGTCGTCCGTCTCCGTCAGCGTGGGCAATGGTTGGCCCAGCAGCGTGCTCGACGACGACGACGGCGGCGGCGGCGGCGGTGCCACCAACAGCAGCAGCTCCTCGCTCAGCGGCACTGTCGGCAGCGGCGGCGGCAATGCCATCTGGATGCCAGAGCCCGAGGCGAGGGCAGCATCCAGATTTGTATGGCTGTTGTCCACCTCCTCGATGTCCGAGTCGATGCCCTGCGCAAAGTCCATGTAGAAATTGTCGCGCGAGTCGCTGGAGCCGCGTCGCAGTTTCAGCGACAGCGACAAGTCCGGCGAGCTATCCATGCTCGCTCCTGCTGCTGCTCCTTCTGCTGCTCCTGCTGCTCCTGCTCCAACTGTTTCTCTTGCTTTTTTTGTCTGCCTCGCGCTTTGGTTAAGGACTTGCTTCACGCAAATTCCTTTACACTAACTGTGAATTGTTTTTGTTTGGCCGTTGGCACTCCTCCTCCTTCTCTTGCTTCCTCTTCTTCCTTTTCCTCGTCCTTTTTGCCTGTTGGCCTTTGTTATTGTTCTTGATGCTGTTGGCGCTTTTCACTTTATGGAGCTAACGCGCATTTTGTGTATCCTGTGTATCCCTAGGAATGCAAAAGTTACAACAGCACACACACACACACATGCTCACGCACACATGCACACTCACACACACGCACACACAAAGTAGAACGGGTTGGCGGTGTGGGGCGTGGCAATTGCATTTGCTGCGCATTTCGCCTTTTACGCCACAAATCCTTTGACTGTACGTGCGGCTGTGTGTGTGTGTGTGTGTGTATGTGTGTATGTGTGCGTGTGCGAAAGTGCGTAATATGAAAGACGCAACAACAGCAACCCCGAAAGCGACAAGCGCAAATTTCAAAGCAGACAAAATAATTGTTGTTCGTTTGTTGTTCTTTTTGTCGCTTGTTTGTTGCGCAGTTGTTGTTGGCTTACTGACCACATACACGCACACACACACACATACACGCACACACACACACACACACACTTACAGTTAGAGAAAGCAGCACCGTTAAGGCTTTTGAATTCTAACGGACAGGCCAAAAACTTTATGTATGCCAAATGCGACGCTGACGTCGCCGTCGCCGTCGCCGTCGGCGTCGACACCGACGTCGAAGACAACGCAGCGCCTACACAGAAAAGCACTTGGCGCTTGTATGCGTGCGTGTGTGTACACCAAAAATATTGCATGAGTGTGTGAGTGCTTTTGTAGGGCAGGGATTTGGCTTCTTATGAATTTCTTAGCACCGCAAAAGTAAATCACAAATATCTTAGCTATAGCTAAAGATATATATATAAGTATGTATATCTGAGTCGAACTAACTTTTCCCAATGAAGTTTTCGTCAATTGTTTTAGTTTTGAGTGTTTTGCAATTTTTGTTGCATTGCAATTAGTGCGGCCGATACCGTTACACATTCACGTTAGCTTCGTTAGCTTTTGCTTTACGTTTCGGCTTGGCTCGTTTCGTTTCGTTTCGGTTCCGGGTTTTCGGAGGCACACGGAGCGCGCCTGACGCTGGCAAGTTTTAGATTCCTGCTGCGGCGGCACTTAATTCTAGAATGAAACGGCAGCACGAGTCAAAGCTGCGCCATTGCCGTGGCGATAGAACACAGATGCCACAGCCTCTCAGCCAGAGCTAGTTCCAGAGCCGGGGCCGGAGCCATAGGCAGAGAGCGCGCGACAATTGAGAGCAGAGTGGATGGAGAGCGAGCGAGAGACAGACAGAGAGAGAGAGAGTCATTGAAAATGATAGCTATGGTGTGTACGATGGTTGTTTTCTAACGACTCATGAATGAAGAGTGAATGTAGAGTACTATTGTATACGCAGCTTCCACTTATTGGGCCCACTGTAAGATGTACCTTTGTGTGTGCTCTCTTCCCCTTCGATCCGGGAGCGTGTGAAGTGACGCCTCAATTGAGAGCAAACGTGGTATGGACAACAACAGTAACAACTGCAGCTTGTTCCGAACGAATGTGCGCACGCCTCCAGACCCGTGGGCTTTGTGCTGGAATTTTGCGTAGTTTGCGAGTGCAGAAAAAGTGCGGCATGAGTATGGAGTTTAAAAAATGATGATATAAGCAGAAAATAACATTTGCTGTTAATTATTCTTATTTATATTTATTTTCTTAAATTAATACATGAAATTTGCAATAGTTATATTCGACTTACTGGTTAATTGTAAATCAAATGGCGCGCCAAAGTTAAGTGTTGCTAAACACGAGTGCGCAAATATTGCCGTCGACCTAGCACTTATCGATAGGTTGCAGTATAGCTCTTGGTATTTTTCTGTGATAATCAGTATTTTATTGATGTAACTGCTTTTTCTGTGAAGTATTCCAATTTTAATACCAAAACTACTAAATGTGTGTGACTGATAATCGACAGGCCACCACAGTCTATCGACGATTAGCTTGCAACTCGACTGGACAATTTGACAAAAAATATTATTATATGTACATGTATAAAAGTAAAATCAAGTAAAATATCCAACTGTGTCATATTAACTAAATGTTTCGAAATCGCTTATTAAATTACAAACGAGTGGACCTACAATGAGTTCGCGCAGAACAGGAGCTGGCCCCACGCTCAACTTTAAAGCTGTGCTGCTGGGCGAAGGTGACTAAACCAACAACAGCAATTGGACGCATTTGTTGTTGTTTTTTTGTTGTATATTTCTAATGTGCGGCGCATTTGTAGGCTGTGTGGGCAAAACTTCGCTGGTGTTGCGGTACATGGAGGACAGGTTCAATACACAGCATCTCAGCACACTGCAGGCGTCTTTCGTGACCAAAAAGGTGACGCTTCCAGATGAACGACGCGCACAGCTCAACATATGGGACACGGCCGGGCAGGAGCGCTTCCATGCCTTGGGACCCATTTACTATAGGGGTTCGGATGGCGCACTGCTCGTGTATGACATCACCGATCAGGACTCGTTCCAGAAGGTCAAGTCATGGGTGCGCGAACTGAAACAGATGCGCGGCAGCGAAATCGCTCTGATTATTGTGGGCAACAAGACTGATCTTGAGGAGCAACGGGCTATAAGCTATGAAACGGCTCTGCGCTATGCGCAAACAGTCGGCGCCCAGTATGTGGAAGCCTCCGCCAAGGAGAACGACGGCGTCAACGAGCTGTTCGAGTTGCTTACCCAACTGATGGTCGAGCATCACGGCAGTAAGCAGCAGAACGATACCAATGCCTTGCGGCTACAGAACTCGGTCAGTATCTCGGAAGAAGCCGAGGCGGACCAGGAGAACGGCCCCGCTGTCGGTGCCGTGCATCGCTCCTGCTGTGGCATCTAGGCTGCCTGGCAGTCGCCTATTGTGATAATACATATGTACTAGTAGATCTATAATCGATGTGTATTTGTATATAATACGTGTATTTATGTAGCCCCCATACCATACCATACCAAGTACAGCCATGTCCGACTGATGTGTTGACATGTGCTCATAAGTATGGTTCTGTTATTAGTTACCCGTTTTGAATAGCAAACATCCAAAAAGAGGTCCAGTATTTTTTTTTCTAATCTTTTTTGTCAATTTGTTTTTGTTTAACTTGTTTTTTTTTCTTTATACTTTTTGTATTTTTTGGCAATTGTTAATTAAATTAATTTGTATGATTCAGACTGTAATCTTGTGAATTTCTTAAAGCTGCGCAAACCTTATCGCGACCGGACAGAGTTTTGCAAAAGCGATAAGAGGAGTCAATAATCTGCGGGCGCAACGAAACGCTCCTCGTAATGGTTTTCAGTGGAACAGAATTTGTAAAAAGCAATTTAGAGAATTTAATTTTAGTGATATACATATATATATATATGCTTAGTTGTATTTGAAATACATTATCCTATTATACCAATATATATATTTTATAATTGAATTAGCAGTAAAAGAGAAAACGTTAACAACCAATTTTTTTGTATAGGCACTAAATATACTTTTACTCTTAACTTAGCTACAAAATAGACTTTGATGTGGAGAACAAGCTTTTTTTTCTCAAAGATATTTAACAAGTTAACAAAAGTTGTTTAGAATAAGCAAAAATCAAGCGTTGTTAGGCAAAAATAATCAAACTAACTTAATCTATTTTAATTATTCTGTTTAATTGCGCTATAAGCCCTATAAATATTTAATTGAATTGTGGTCCGAGGTCCGTGGCCCGTCATGAGGCCTTGCAGCAAAGAACATTGTAAACGAGTGCATTATTCGGATGCCAAAAGTCCATTAGGGTAATGAAAGAATGTCGAACGAAGATTGGTCCTCAATTAGCCGAATGCGTGGCTCACCAAAATTAGCCACGCTGTGTTCCACACGGGCGTGTCAACTGACAATAACACGATACAACTTGCATACATATGTATATATTGTAGTACTTACCTAGATATGTATGTGCGATACGGGTGTTTTGGGAAAGACAACCTTGTGTTCAAATTCTCAAATGACTTGTTATTTATGCATAGTCAGCTGCCTTGCCTCTGACATTGGCTGCGGCTGTTGCTGTTGCACCTGTGCAAAGCGCCTACGCAGCCGGCCGGAGCAGTTTGCCAAATAGTCGAGAAGCTATTCTGACATTTTATACATATTCATATAGTATATTTCAATCAAAAAAGGCAGCATGAAGCCCGTGATCTTGCTGTTGAAAACATGGCTCGTCTACGGATTCGTCACGCTCTTCACACTGCTCTCCCAGCTCCTGGAAAGATCAGCCCGAGCTCTGCACTCACTGCGGCAGTAGGTCTTGCGAGTGAGCCACTGCCAACAGAATAATTTGCATGTTATATAATACTTAAATTATATTTGATCTGTGTACAAATTTGCTATAAGAATTCAATTGACATCGAAACATTTGAGAAATTAATATTTAGAATCTGTTCGATTTGTGTTGAGTGTAAACTATAGAAATTGAATAAATATGCCTTTAACTCAAATTTTATTAAATTACTCTCTCCCTCTCTCTCTCTATCTATCTCTCTAACAACTTTAGCTCTTTCGGCTAGGCCTATCAGCTAGCTGGCGTCAATATCAGTTATCCGACTATGAAACGTGTTATCAGCCAACCGAGTTACCTTATCAGTCGCACCTCCCGCTAAACCACTAAGATCTAATATATTAAACACATATATGTATGTATAAATACATATGGATGTGCATACATAACAATTCATGTACATACATATACATATTATAGACATATATAAGCATATGTATGTGTAGCACATACATAGATCCACTTAAGTCCAGAGAACATTACACTAGATTGTACACCTGAACTTATGTATATATAGATACATACATACATATATACATGCATAAGTATATGAACCTACGCAAACCCAGAGTGCCACATTGTATCCATTGTATCCATTGTATCCATTGAACAATAACGTAGACATAAGCGTTAACGGGAGAGCCACAAGATCAGCAAGAAAGGGCTCGGCAATCGTCACTTGACATTTGACTTGTATATGTATATCCACTACTGCATTAGGCAGATTCATATTCATATATCATGTGGAGTGTCAAGCAGACCAGTCGTATATTTATACCCTTGTAAAAAGGGTATACTAATTTTGGTCAGAAGTTTGCAACGCACAGAAGGAAGCATCTCCGATCATACAAAGTATATATGTTCTTGATCAGTTGGTATAGTCCGTCCGTCCGTCCGTCTCAACGGATCAACGCAATCTTCTCCGAGACTATTAGAGCTACAGAGCTGAAATTTTCCACAAAGGCTCCAATCTGTTGCAGGCTTTATATTTCTCGGAATCATCCGGATCGGAGGACTATATTCTATATTTAAGAAAAACTTAAGTAGAAAAATTTCGATGTTAGTAAAGTCAGAGACTTGCAATGTGGACCATATACTTGTGTATCCCCTCTCCATATAAAAACATATAGTATATTAAGCTACGCCCATTAGGGGAGTGGCAAAAAACTGTATTTTACACCTAGAAACCCAAAAATTAACAAATACCTTAAGCTCAACTGCTTCCACAAAATTGAAAAAAATTATATATAGCCTCTTCGTGGCGTGGCCAATGGGAGATAACTATATCTTCCAAAAAAAAAAGCTGAAGCCCGAAAATTTGACACATAGGTCAAAAATTAGTAAATACGTCAATCTTAACTTTTTTTGACAAATCAGAAAAAGAAGATTTATAACTTTTACAATTCCAAGTGTATTACCAAACTTCGGCATAGGCGAAGTTCGCCCATGCCTCAAGTTGTTCTTTGATTTAAATCACCGAAATCAGCCGAAACCGAAACTCTTAGCAAAACTTGTAGCTGCCGGCTAGAGAGAGGCAATGCGTGAGTACGTGAGAATTTGCTTATTATTGACATAGCAATCAATAATGCCTAATCGTCAACACGTTGACAGGTAGACTGCGTCGACGAAGCCTCACACCACCCCACCCAACCACAAACACAACCACAACAGCGATAAGGGGCAAATACAATTAGGCCATGGACAGCAAAGAGGCAGGCGGCAATGGCCACTAATCGCTGTTAATCAATTGGACGCGCACTTGGGGCACCGGGCATGCAATCTAACGGCCATGGCAATTGTCGATGACCGTTCGAGCGGGCTGGTTGTAGGTTGGCCAACAAGCGTGGCCTCTGACAATGCGCTTTCAAACGCGCCGCACGCTATTCTTGGTGCTGCTCTGCCTGTTCCTCTTCGGAGCTCTGATTTACAAGATTAACAACTCGCCGCTCGTCAACCAAAATGGCCTATTGCGGGAGTACCTGGTCGGCGGCCAGGTGGGTGTGAGCACACGGCCAGCGACTCGCACCATTCTGCTGTGGAGCAGCTTCTTCGGCGACAGACGCTGGAGTCTGCCCGACGATTCGCTCGGACCCCAACAATTCCGGGAGGACCTCAACTGTCCGGTGCATGACTGCGAGCTGACCAATCGACACGAGTTCCTGCCCAGCCTGGAGCTCTACGATGCCATCGTCTATCACGTGGCACAGCCCTTTCCGCTGCTGCTGCCGCTGCCCGCCCGCCGCAGTCCCCATCAGGCCTACGTCTTTGCCTTGATGGAGCCGCCGGGCGAGACCAAGCACCAGCTGAGCGACGAGCAGCACTTCTACAATCTAACCATGACCTATCGCCTGGACTCGGACATCGTGTGGCCCTATGCCTATCTGCTGGATACAGCAACGGGCGCTCGTGTGGCGCCCAGTCCACGGCCGTATTGGCGTGAGCCGCCAGCTCGGAACAGCTGGAATGACACCACAATAGTGCGTCTGTTTCCCATGAAGACGAAGATGGCCGCCTGGTTTGTGTCCCACTGCAAGACGCTGTCGCGGCGCGAGCAGCTGGCTGCTGCACTGCAGCAGCACATCTCGGTAGACATCTATGGCAGCTGTGGCACGCTCAGGTGAGTATTCCAACCCACAATTCAGTTCAGGTAACAACTATATTCAATTTCCCTTGCAGCTGTGCCCGCGACGATCCGCACTGCAGCGAGATGCTGGACACGGACTATTTGTTTTACTTGGCCTTCGAGAACTCGCTGTGCTCGGACTACGTCACCGAGAAGCTCTACGATGCACTGCAGCGGCACATTGTGCCCGTGGTGTTTGGCGGCGCCAACTACAGCCGCTTCCTTCCACCGCATTCGTATATCGATGCAGATCGCTTTGACAGCGTCGAGCAGCTGGCGGAGCATTTGCGATTCGTGGCCGGCGACATGCAGGAGTACATGAGCTACTTCTGGTGGCGGCAACACTATGAACTGGCCACCAGCTCGCCCTTCTGCGAGCTGTGCGCCCGCCTCCACCAGCCCAGCTGGGCGCACAAGACCCAGAGCTATGGGGACATACAGTCCTGGTGGTTCAACGGCTGTCGCCTCGCCTCCCACATACGCTTCTGAGCAGCGCAGCAATAGCCACAGCCACAGCCACATGAGACTGAAAGGAATGCAGCTATGCACAACGCCAGCTGTTAGAGTGAGACGGAATCATATAAGATAAGCCAAATTCCATGGAGACAAGATATGGCAATAATATGCAGTCTGTACTTTGACAAAAAATACTGATTAGCTTTAAGTTGCGTGTCTGGGGCGTCAGCGACACGCCCACACATATAACTCTCCGGTTCTCCAATGTTAATGTTAGGTCTGCTTTCCCATATACAAAGTGCTTTATCAACAGTCACACCTATGTAATTTAGAGGCATTGTTTACACACACACACACACACACACACATTTGCATAGATAGTTTTTTAGGGGCTTATCAAAAGTTGTGACTAATGAAACATTATCTATATCTACCTGCTTATCGGTGTGTCAACTAACTCGACTGTCCATGATTCAACGTTTGCTCGCCTATCATTATGATAACTATTGACTTATATACTTGATATATGATGTACGTATATATATGTATGTATATATGTATATATCTACTGCGTCTTCGACTGTTAGTCATAAAGCTATATTTACTCGATTGTAAAAAAAACTGACTATATAATAATTTTAGCCTAATTTAAAAGCTATGTGAATTTATATGAATATATGTATATGTATATCTTCATGTCAAGTTCATATGGAACTTATTTATGAGTTTAAGCTAAAAACTCTTGAGCTTAGTTATTAAACTTGCACCAAGTACTAAGTTTTAAGAGCTAAGCTCTAAGATCTAAGATCACTAACTACTAAGATCTTTGCGCTCATGAAGTTATTGAAATTAACTTATTGACTTTAATTTTTTTTTTCAATTTTGTACTATGAATGGAACATATTAAAAAACAACCAAAACAATATCTGAACCCAAATTTTATTTGCCCTTTAAAATGATTTAGCTTGAAACCTCTTTTCATGTTTCGAATGTTGGTCTGATATTATATGTATATACAGTGTGACATCGATATAACGAAACTTGTTATAACGAAAAACTCAATGTAACGTTTTTTTTTTGTAAAGTCCATTGAAAAACATCGTTTTTGCGAAGTTTTCCATAGAAAAATGCACGAAGAATTTTTGCGCCTGAAAGCATCTATATAGCGAAGTTATTATTCAAACACATCTATACAACAAAGGCTCAAAAAAAAAATGATATGTAACTGTTCGTTTTTTATATTCAACCCACTTCAGTGAAATCTTAGCATTTTTTTAATGTAAACAGATGAAAACCATATTTAAACCGAATATTTTTCAGATTTTTTTAAATTTCCTTATTCTAAGATTTTACTAATAAGTTCCCATATCGAATCAATACATATAATGAAAATTTTGTGATCCCCGTCGCATTCGTTATATCGAGGTTTTTTTAAATTATTTAAAGTATATCAATTATTTTGCAAATATGCAAAAGTTTGCACCAAATCTTGAGCTCATATTTTCTTGATATAAAAGCTTACATATATATATATATATATATATATATATATATATATATAAATACTAAAAATAAACTCGCGATCTTAAAGCTTATTTAATATATATATATATATATATATATATATATATATATATATATATATATATATATATATATATATTAAATAAGCTTTAAGATAGCGAGTTTATTTTTAGTATTTATTCAAATGGTAAACAAAAAAATTGAGTATTTACATAAATATATATATATTTTTTGGCTTCAACGGTTTTTATTTCCGATTTTCCTGTTAGAAAGCTTTCTAATCAATTAAATTTCAGCTGTCAATCCGCGACAGGGCTACAAAACATGTGTCTGTGGCTTTTGTGCGACTCACGAGTGGCTCACGAGTCACGACTCACGAGTCACGTGTCACGCGCAGGCGCCTGGGCAAATGTCAAGTGTCAAAAGTGATGAAAGCGTCAACAATGACAGGACTTGTTTTGTTTTTGGCTTCTGCTGCAACCACCGCATGGCATCGCTCTCTCGCGCTTTCTCGCTCTCACGCGCTCTCTCGCGCCGAGAGTGAAAGCTCAAGTTGTTGTTAAAAGCAGCTTGAAACCTTCGGGCTTATCGCGTCACAGCTTTCTGGCACAGCAGGAGTCCAACACACAGGATAGCGAAAGACGTCAGCTGAGTGTACGAGTGTGTGTGTGTGTGTGTGCGTGTGTGTGTGTGGGCACGTGTCCTCGTGTATGTATATGTGAATAGTTTTTTTGCGAGCAGCTTTTTGCGACAAAGCTTTTGAAGGATACCGCTGCGTTTGGCGAAAAGCACTTCCTATGAGTTTTCATGGCATTCTCATTCATTCTGTGCTAGATTTCCCGATAGTTCAAATCAGAGGTAACAAGAAAAAAAAACCCCTCAAAAACAATGTAAATAAAATCCAGCAAAAACCAAAGCCAATTCCAAGCAAACTAAAAACCACAAACAATATAAAATTGTTAATTGATTTGCTCCATTTGAAGCGCTATAATTTATTTTTTAATTGTTCTTTAAAAGTGCGCAAGAGTGAGACGTAAGTTGCATAATTTTTGTAATCGCCAGAAAGAGAGAGACAGAGCGAGAGTGAGAGAAAGAAATGCTAAAATCGTAAAGGAAAAACCTATTAAGTGAAATGCACGTTGCGAATGGTTCAGTTACAATTATTTAACAGTTATTTGCTTTACTTTCATTGCGTTGTGAGTGCTGGAAAATTGAGTTGCGGAAAGCCAAGGAAAACTTTCACAAAACCGAAAGCTAATGCGAGAAAAACTTTTTCATAACGTGTTTGACAAGTGAACAAAAAAAAAAAGATGAGGAAATAACGTGTAGCACGTATGTGTGCTGTGGTGTGCGTGTGTGTGTGTGTGTGTGTGTGTGCGTGATATATTTGTGTGATGTGTGCGTAGGCGCTTTATGCTCTGGGCAGTGGGTGCTCGCTCTTTGCCCACACACACACACTCACGCACATACACATACAGATATATATGTATATTTTTCAGTCCTCCTCTCTGAGTGCGTCTCACAACCATCGATTTTTCCGAGCTATAACAAAAACCCCAACAGCAACAACAAGTACACGAAAAACAAGGTACTCTTGGCCCCCATTTGAATTGACGTTTGTCCTGTTTTTTTTTGTATTTAAATATATTTTGTGCCTTCTCCTACTTTTTACTTTGTATTTCTCTCGCCCACTTTGGACCCGTGTAAATAAAAAGCCACCTATTTCGTAATGTTTTCAATTTAATTGCCTTGTTCTTAACAGTTTTTTATTTCATTGCATAAACGAATGCTGAAAATTAGCCCGGAAATCTATTTCATTTTCCTATACACCCTTGAGGCATACACATGAAAAAAACAAAAGCTATCGCAATTTCAAGATCTGCAGACTCATGAGAGATACAGTTTTAGATAGACTTTTAATTAGCCTTGACTATATTTTATGAATGGCAATTATTATACTGCGTGGGTTCTTATTGGGTATATAATTCTTATATGTATATTTATATAAGATTTTTCTATACAAAGAGAGCAATATTTATAGTTTAAGTAAGAAATATTGTTCTATAAATTATTAAACACTGTCTGCACTTTAAATAGACTTAGTTTTGTATAGAAATTCAGCATTTTTCCATGCATATACTTAAATATATGTACTTCGATAAGATGATATCTCATGCTTATGTGTAAGACACAGCATTCATGTTGCATGCAGCATCGAAGCTTTTGTTGCATCGTTTCCCTTTTCAATGCCAATCTTTTTGCCAAGTGTACGACAAAGCTGTCATTGTTGTTGTTGTTGGGGTGTGTTTGTTGTAGCTACTGTGGTGGAATTGTGTGGTGTGGTGGAAAAGCTTTGCCAAGTGGCAAGTTCATCTGTAGGTACACAATTGTGTCAATCCACTACTCAACAGAGTGTCTATATGTATGTGTGTGCGTGTGTGTGTGTATTGGTGTGCGAATTGAATTTTTCTATGCAACACTTCGCAGTTGAAAAGGCAAATCAAACTCGAATTTAATATCAATTGTTAAATGTAAACGCATGAAAAGTGCTGAGAAAAACGTCGAAAGGTTTGCGTTAAGTATCTCGGCAAATATTCTGGACATTGCGAGTTGCGGCGGTGAGTGGCATCGTGTCTAAACCCTTGTCGAATAGCGAAATACCCATTACTCATACAACCCATCTATAGATTTGATAGATATATATACAATATATACTTACACACAAGTAGTTAGCTTAGCAAAAAGCTGTATTTTTATACTTTAGCTGAGATGGGATGCTGTATCCGTTTGACTAGTAGAATTCCTAGCTTACATAATGCCCGCGTCAGCAAAGCCCCCCTCCTGGCCTCCTAGAGCCCGTTGCCTTAGATCCACAAAGTCTCATGCATTCATACATACATATGTATGTACATGTGTATGTATGTGTGCGTGTTCGTATGAATAGTTCAATATTTGATGCGTGGGCGTCTTTGTGTGCGTGTGTATTTGCAGACCGATCTCGATGTCTCCGCAATTAGATAATGCTTAAGTTACCAAAAGGCTTAAAAAAGAAAAAGAAGAAGTCAAAAAAGGACCAAGAACTCTTCACCGAAGAGGAGCTCGAGCAGTACAAGCGGGAGCTCAAAGCAAAACAGGAGGCTGCCGCCAACAAATCGGACGCTGGCGAATCGGACGCAGCATCAGACGTCGAGGGCGCAGCAGCCACATCCAGCCGGCAAGTCGTATCGGCAGCCACATCCGCATCAGCCTTTGCGGCGACAGCTGGCCACGAGCAGCATCAACAATCGTATCATCATCATCATCAGCAGCAACAGCAACATCATCATCAGCAGCAGCAGCAGCAGCAGCAGACCGCTGACGCTGGCGACGAAGAATGGGCCAAGTTTAAGGCATTAACCTCAGGTGTCGATAATATTCTACACAAGACCCAGGACGAGCTCGATCGCATCAAGAAGGAGTCTTTCTATCAGCGCCTACCCTCGGCTGCAGAAAAGAAGAAGCAAGAGGAAGAGGAGGCCGCCCGCCGTGAGCAAGAGAGACTCGAACGCGAACGCCAGCTAGCTGCCGAGCGTGAGGCGAACCGCGACAAGCTAGCGGAGGCCGTTGTCCAGCTATCCGACTCGGAAGACGACCAGCAGGACGAGGTCGATGACATCTTCGCCACTGACTACATCGAGGCAATCACCAGCGGTGAGGTGCAACTAGGCTTTGTGCCCGATTCGCCAGTGCTCGAGCTAGACGACGGACCCGATCCCTTCGATACCGCCTACGCGGAGAAGGTCATTGTTGGCGCCGACAAGGCCAAGAGCAACAAGAAGCTCGTCAGCCTTGGCGCTGCCGTTGAGGTACTCTCCGGTCGCGTCGATCGCGAACACGCCCTCGCCTTAGCGAATCCCAAGCGCAAGCTACGCAAGGGCATACAAAATCTGCTGCTCAGCGAAAGCATTGACGTTGGCGACACTGAAGTTGATCTCTTATCTTCCGAGCCCCAACACAATCTGCTCGACGATCTCGTCGATGACGTGCCCGAATGTGTGGGGCCCATTGATCTAAGCGTTTCGCTCCACTTGCATCTGATCAAGCCACAAAAACACGAAGAGGAGGACGAGGAGGCTGGCGACGACTTGCTCGGACAGCTCAATCCCGATCTATCCGAATTTGATGCGCTCAAAGACGACGAAGACGACGAGTTTGCTGAACTAGCAGCGGAATCTCTTACCAAAAAGGAGGAGGTTACCATAGTCAACCAGGTTGTATTGCCGCCAGCGGAGCTACTCGCCGAAGCTGCAGCAGAAGCAAGCTGGGCAGAGTTTGAACCGGAGCCTGAGGAAGCATCAGGTAAGGTTTCGAATAAGCTCTAGTAATATTGATACAAATATTGATTGCCTATCGCAAACTCTCCTGGTAAACCCTTTAAAATCCTTTAAAGTTATTGCTTATATATTGAGAGTTGTTGCTTTAATTCCTACCCTTAAGATGAAGAACTGGTTTTATATATGATACTAATATCTTATCGCATCGTTCCAGGCAAACCCAAACGTCCCCCGCCCCCGGCTCGTCCAGCCAGTGGGCCGCACATCGTGCCTGGCGCAATCTACGTGAGCGACGACGAGGACGACGCTAATCCGGACGACGATCCGTTCAACACTTACTACGCGGAGCAGGTGATCAAGAAGACAACTGTACTTGAGGAGGACGACGATTTCGATCCGCGTGCTGAGGAACCAGCTGACGCTTCGACTTTCCTAGCGGCACCTGGTCGCGATCTCTTGGCTGGCAGTGCCACTGATCTGAGCAAGGTTGTGCCTGCACCACTTGCGCCCACTCTTAGTGTCGACAACCAGGAGGACGAAGCAGACTTTGATCCTTTCGATACATCGGGAGTAAACGCCATCGTTCAGCCGAAGGCAACAGAGCTGCGATTCCTAGAACGTGAGCTGCTCAACGAGAGTGGCTCGAGTCTAAAACACTCGCTCAGCGATCCGGACTTTGATCCGCGCGCAGACCAGCCGGCAATAGTTGCCGAGCCAGTGCAAACAGCTCGAATTGTTGCTCCGGATCTAGAGTTCGATAGTGCACGTCGCAAATCGTCGCTGAGCCTTAATATACAGGGCAAGAGCGTGGGCTTTCTGGTGCCCTCGCAGGACTTGCTAGCTGCTGGTAATGACGGTTGTCTGGGTGCCAATAAGAAGCCGCTGACACCCTACTACCAGCCGATTCCCGAGCGAGAATCGGAGGATCCGTTCGACACCTCGTATGTGCCTGAGGCGAAGCTCAGTGACATTGAGCTAAAGCATATTGAGGCTGACTTGATTGCGGAGCCTACATTGAAACACAGTTTATCTGACCCGGACTTTAATCCGCGCGCACCGCCAACGCCTGTGCCCGCAGAAGTCCTGCTGGCCGTCGAGGAGAACATCAATATTAAGGTATTGACGCCTGCCCAGGAGCGCAGACAGCTGCCAAGCAACGTGCAGCTGGACGAGGATCTGGAGCTTGATCCATTCGACACCTCAATCGCAGCCAACCTACAACCGGGCCAGACAGAGCTAAAGCTGCTAGAGAACGAACTGCTGCCGGAGACCGGCAATCATCCCGTCACCGGAGTTCTCGATACCCAGAGTGACGCACAGGAGCTGGGACTGGGCGGCAAAGTGCTGACGCCGTCGCTGCCCAATCGCACAACAGAGGAGCTGCTGGTGCAGCAGCAGAACATCGATCCTTTCGACACCTCCATTGCGGAGAATTTAGGACCCGGCGAAACGGAAATCAAGCTCCTCGAGAGCGAGCTCATTGAGCGCTAAGCAAAGTCTGGAAACAGTCACAACTCAAGCGGAAACAAACACATAAAGATGGCCAATCCGTTTCTGATGGACGACGACCTGGATGGTGGCGATGTGGCCGTAAATCCATTTTTAATGCAAACCGAACCGGAGGCGGGCGAGTCGGAGAATCCGTTTGGTGAGGCGGCCTCAAATCCGTTCGCCTTTGGAGGCGACGAGCTGGAAGCGGAGGCAGAGCCTGCAGTTGACATTGATGCAGCCATGAGCTTCTTTGGCACCACCATCGAAGCCGAGGACGATGCGCTCAGTCTCAAGTCTGCCGCCGAAGAGGATGATGAGGGCAAGAAGGCTGCTGCGCCGCCGCCACGCCCACAGCCGCCGCAAAGCACGCAGGAGCTGATACATACCGTGTCCAGCCAATTAGACGAGACCAGTTCGGAACTGCTGGGCCGCATCCCGGCCACTCGCTCACCCAGTCCCGTGTCCATGCGCGACCTGCACTCTCCCAGCCCCACGCCCGACTCCGGGCTGGCCGATCTGCTCGATGTGGATGTGTCGGACAGTGGCTCGAGCGCCCACAACCAAGCCATTGAGGCCATTGAGGCCATTGAAGCGGATCTCATGGGCGGCAGCATTGTTGCTCCCGCAGTTCCGTCACCGCTCGACAATCCCTTCGCCGTGCCAACGGCAGTGCCCAACCTGCAAGGCATGGCGCCCATGCCCTCGCCGGCAAAACAGCAGCCACCGCGCCCGCCACCACCGCGTCCGGTGCCACCACGGCCAACGCCGCCAGCTCCCATGCAGGGACACGGTCAACAGCAGCCAGCACCGCCTCCGCAGCGCCCGCCGCCACCATCGGCGCAACCGGCTGCCGTTGCTGCAGATGCAGACGATCTGCTTGACATGTTTGGCAGCAGCAGCAAGCCGGCGAAGCCACCGCCACCCAAGAGCAAGGAGGACATTCTCAGCCTGTTCGAGCAGCCCGCCGTGGCGCCAGCGACAGCTGAAAAACCGGATTTGCTCAATGACGATCTGCCGGACTCGCAATCGCGTGATGATCCCATCTTCAGCTCGATGCTGATCCGACCCGACGACAGCACTCATGACATTACCTCACAGCCGCAGTCAGCCAAACTTGCGCACATCGCGGCACCGCAGGAAACACCGCAGAGGCAGCGGGCGCCGACGCCGGATATTGAGATCACCACGGTGGAGGATCTGCCCCGCTCTGACGATGAAGACGAGCCGGAACCGGCGCCAGTTGAACAGCAAAAGTCGCCGACGGAAGAAGAGCCCGAAATCCAGGAGCAACCCGAATCGGAGCCGGAACCAGAGCCAGTACACCCGGAGTTCGACCCGGAACCGGAGATCGAACAACCAATTGTCATTGAGTCGGATCAGAGTCCACCCACAGAGTCGGCGGCCACCACACAAGCCATGCCGGAGGCCACCATGGAGTTGGCCAGCGATGAGCCCGAGCAGATGGACACTGGCCTGGACTTTCCTGGTCTGGCCAGCGGCCAGTTGTCCGCCAATCCCTTTGCCAGCCCCGAGGAAGAGGACGATCCAAGTTTTCAGCCTTCCCCCATGGTCAGCAACATCTTCGCCGTGGATGAGCCCGAAGTGGACATGCCGCCAGAGGTCCAACCTCGCGCTGTGCCACCAGTTCCGCCTCCAGTTTCCAGCTACGTGAGCAACATCTTTTCAGCGGAGCCGGATGAGTTCGATGCATTCTCAGCCAAATTCGACTCGGTGAAGAAGGATAATATCAGCATACTGGACGGCTTCAGTGGTGGATCAGGTGCCATAACACCCACGGGCGGTGATGGTAAGTAAAGACAGCACTCTATGCTAAGGATGTTTTGACTCATTTCATTTGTTACTTGCTTGCAGCTTGGGGCGACAGCGCGTTTGGCTCCGCCACGACAACGGCGAATGCATTTGGCGAGGTCAACTCGGCAGACGATGGTTTCGGCAATGAGGACGATGATTTCTATGCCATGCAAGCGCCGGCGCGTGCCGATTCCGTGGAGTCCGTGGACAAGGAGTTCAGCGTGGTCATCAGGCCTAAGGCGGAGGGCGCGTCCGGTGTGGCACCGCAGCTGGCACCACCACCGCCACCGACGCGCACAGCGGTGCAAGCAACGAGCGAGCAAACAACAAGTTCGCCGCCAGCGGTGAATCCGTTTGAGGATGTCAGCGGTTTTCCAGCACCACCAGCCACAGATGGCAGCATTAAGCGCACAGACTCGCAGGATACGCCACAGACGCCTCTGTATGACGAGGATGTGTCACAGCCACTGGAAGAGTTTCCGCGGCTGCTCTACGTCGGCCCCGGCTGGGAAATGCAGCTGCGTCAGCCCAACAAGAAGAAAATTACGGGTCAGCGTTTCTGGAAGAAGATCTTTGTGCGGCTGGTGGTGCAGAACGATGTGCCAGTGGTGCAGCTGCTCAACCAGGCCGGCGACAAGCAGCCTTTCCAGGAGCTGCCTCTGCAGCCCTCCTACTCGGTCTCGGAAATCGGCGCCCAACAGTATGATCAGTTCGGCAAGATCTTTACCATGAAGCTTCAGTATATATTCTACAAAGAGCGCCCCGGAGTGCGACCCGGTCAAGTCACCAAGGCGGAGCGCATCACCAACAAGCTGACCAAGTTCGCACAATACGCCATCGCTGGCGACTACGAGGGCGTCAAGGAGTTTGGCAGCGATCTCAAGAAGCTCGGCCTACCTGTGGAGCATGCGCCCCAATCATCGCAGCTCTTCAAGATTGGCTCCATGAACTATGAGGACATGAAACAGTTCTCGGTGTGCATCGAGGAGGCGCTGTTTAAGCTGGCGGCACTGCGCGAACGCGCACTCACCTACAAAATGGAGGAGGTCCAGGTGACCGCCGTCGATGAGATAACCGTCGAACAGGACTACGAGGGCAAGATACTGAAGCAAATCGCCCGTGTGCGTCTCTTCTTTCTGGCCTTCCTCACGGGCATGCCCACGATTGAGCTGGGCGTCAACGATATGTGGCGTCAGGGCAAGGAAGTGGTTGGCCGCCATGACATCATACCCGTGGCCACCGAGGAGTGGATTCGCCTGGAGGCGGTCGAGTTCCATAGCGTTGTCAATCAGCAGGAATACGAACGCACACGCACTATCAAGTATGTAACCGGGATTAAGAGGTGGATTGTGTCTAACTACTTTGAATCACTGCAGGTTTCAGCCCCCAGATGCCAACTACATTGAGCTGCTGCGCTTCCGTGTGCGTCCGCCCAAGAATCGTGAACTTCCGCTGCAGCTGAAGGCGACCTGGTGCGTTACCGGCAACAAGGTTGAACTGCGTGCTGACATCCTTGTCCCGGGCTTCACCTCGCGCAAGCTGGGTCAGATTCCCTGCGAGGATGTCTCAGTGCGTTTCCCCATACCCGAATGCTGGATTTATCTGTTCCGTGTAGAAAAGCACTTCAGGTGCGTGTCATAAGTTAGTTTTCAGGTTCCCAACTAACTTTTGCTTTCATAGATATGGCTCTGTCAAGTCCGCTCATCGACGCACCGGCAAGATCAAAGGCATAGAGCGCATCCTGGGTGCTGTGGACACATTACAGGAGTCTCTCATTGAGGTGACCTCTGGTCAGGCCAAGTACGAGCATCATCATCGCGCCATTGTCTGGCGCTGTCCGCGTCTGCCCAAGGAGGGTCAGGGTAAGTAGACATCCAAGCACATGTCCTTGCTCCATGCTCACCATTTGAGTCCTTGTCTGGTGCAGGCGCCTACACCACGCATCAGCTGGTTTGTCGCATGGCACTCACGTCATACGATCAAATACCCAGCGAATTGGCGCCATACGCATTCGTGGAATTCACAATGCCCGCCACGCAGGTCTCGCATACCACCGTGCGCTCAGTGAGCGTGCAAGACTCCGACGCCGACGAGCCGCCCGAGAAGTACGTCCGCTATCTGGCACGTCACGAGTACAAGTAAGTAACAGACAACTAGATATCAACTAGAAAAGGAATTTATGTCTTGTATTCTTTCAGAGTTGGCATCGAGACCACGCACGGCGAGTCCACGAATGCGTATCTGGCGGCAACGCGACCCATACGGGAGGAGCCCACCACCACGGTGGCCGCCAAGCCAGCCGCCTCGCCGGTGCCACCCAGCGACTCCGACTCGGATTCCAACTAAGCAGTTGTTGAATGCCCATTGAACTACATAGATTGTGGTTCGGTTTCCAGCGAGTCTCTGCAGGTATTTTCCTCGAGCGAATCATACGCAACAGCATTCAGGCCTTAACATCTGGTATTTGGTTATGTTTCGTGTTCTCATCGTATGATAATTTGATTCGATATGCTCCCAGTGAACCCGATTGAACCAATCGAGTGCACTGCGAGCAGTTCGAATATATGTAATAATGATTAGTTGACAATAAATACAGGCAAAGCAACAAACATGGAGAACTCCGCACTGAACAGCCAAGGAAATATCAAGAATTTAAAGATGGATGATCAATGGAATGGTATTGAGCAACATACAAAAAGCTATCGGCGTTTGTCCTGTTGAGTCTTCGGTTCTATAACAAAAAAAAACCCAAAAACTAACCATTATGCTTACCTATATGTAATCCATCTCAAATAATGAATTATGTTAACCTAGCGACCAAACGATCGAGGCGATGCCGTATCGTATCGTACGTAAAGTCAACCCATACATATGCATAGGAATAATGGTTAAACATACACCAAAAAAAGAAAAGAAAAAAACTAAAAAAATCTATATATATATATAAACATATACATACACACATACATACATATATATATATATATACAGCAATGAAAGTTCATAGTTATAACCTATAAACAGATGTTACATACATATATACATTAAGCGCAAGTGACAAGACATAAGAAATGAAAAGCAATTTCGCAAAGCATCGTTCAACTACATATAATTTAAGATTACGTTGAAGATGTTAATCCAAGCGACATCTGTATCCCGATAATACTAATCTAGTTATCCGTAAACCTGATCGCAACTGGAAAGGATATCAAATGCTGAGCTAACAAATGGATCGGATTTATGGAAAAAGGCGACGGGCTAACGCACACACACACACACACTCACCCATGAAACACAAGTAGACACACATCACACCCACATTTACGAAAGCTCTAATACACTGAACAAAAGAAACATTCAAAAATGCTACGTTTAAATAGATTTGTTACCGCCTAAAAGAACCGCTGAATTTACCGGATCATTTGAACTGCAGCAAGGGCACACTTAAGTGTTGGCCAACAGGCCACAGCAGCAGCTACGCCACTTTCCAACACTACTGGATGTCAGCGCCAAGCGTTCAACTAACTCTCATCATCCAATTGCAAAACTAAGCAAACTGCAACTGTAACTGTAAAACTATCCATAGTCTATTTAAAGATCAGAGCAAAAATAAACTAAGCTTTATGTAACAAATTGATTTACAATTTATATATATACATATATATATTAATTCAATTCAAATTTAACTTCAAGCAAAACGGAAATGCATATTCAAATGTTATTGTTGTGAATCAAACTAAATTATATATTCAAAAAATAGATAAATACTAAGAAGAAAAAATAAAAAAACCTAAGCCTAATAAATAAACAACAAATTAACAAATGAAGATGAAAGCAAAAAAAAAAAAAAACAAGAGAAGAAGAAACATTAACTAAATGCATATAGTGAAAGCATCTTTGTTGAATAAAGCAAAAGTTTATAAACCCAACATTAATATACAAACTAAAAACGAAAGCAAAAACCAAAAAAAAAAACATTAATTAATATATATACATGCATACAAAAGATATACATACATGCATATTACAAATTAATTGAGTTTAATAGCTGAATTGCAAAATAGATTTGTTAATTTAGTGTTTAAAACGAATATACATACTCGAACTTCAAGTGGTCCATCATCATTTAACGTCTCCAATCCCTGCCCCAACACCAAAATCTAGCTGCAAATTATTCTAATTTGATTAACACATAAACAAAACAGATACACACACACACACACACACGTATATACAAAGTGTAAGTTAAAGCAACAAATTTATTTTGAAACGACTCTTGATGGACATATTAGTACATGCTATAAATATATATATTATATTAATTATTGCCCCCTATATGTATATTGTGAGTCCCTAGGAATTATGAGCTAAACAAAACTCATTAATTGTATTGTATGTCATTTTCTTTAACTACGTTTAAAATTATATATACACTATATACATCTTTACATCTATATATGCATATGTATATATATATACATGCATACTACAATGTGCAAGAAAAATCAGCCCAATGTTCGATGAAAATAAGTGAAAATAACACACCTATCCCATTATCTCACCCTTACCCTAGCGCTCCCTCTTCTCCCCCTGAAAGACAAGTTTCACATGTTATATATTAAATATACGTATACATAAATGGTATTATCTGATGAACTAAATACAATATAATGATTATTATGAACAGAACCGACGCGAAATGCAGTATGATGGAAAATTAACTAGTCAAATGAGAAAATAAATATTGAGAAACCTAAAAATTTAGCCAACAACTTGTTTTCAATTTTCATTTCCATCCCAATACTAAGCGTGTAAGTATATATAATTTATTAAGATTTCGTGTATATAATTTATTAAGATTTCACATATATATGGGAAGCAGTTGCTTACTGCAAGAACTTGCCGCAGCTTTAAGCCATTTATCATGTGGCTGGTGGCCCTTAAGCTTGGCCAAATCTTGCCAGCATCTACGTCTAATGCAATCAGTGCACATGTGCACAGATTTACCACTCGAAATCCTCATAAAATATTATGCTCAACTTTCCTCTAAACGTCTCGTGTGCTGACCCCACCGCAGCCAGTGGCTGCTCGTCTTGCCAAAACTTCAAACTCTTGGTCATGGCGAGAGTTTGTGACGTGCCTTTGTGGACTGTTTGCGGCTCTCTGTGTTGCATGCTAATCATCTCTGTCTGAATACCACTGTTTACTCGCTGGAGGCGAACGCAAACGCAAACTTGCCAAATTATCTACATCAAATCTGTTAGTTGACCAACTCAGGAGCGACACGGCGTATGAGTAATATTTTGCTCAAGCATTCAGTTTGGCCTGCAAGCATTAAGCGGGTCAGCTGACTTATATAACAAGGAAATGGAAATGTCTCTGATTGGTTACAGTTTAAAACTTGTATAGCTGTCTATTTGTGTAAGACTTTATGAATTTAGGGATTCAACTAGAAGTCTCGCACATGAACCCTTACTTCTTTGATAAATTCAGGTCTATGCGACTGGTTTATACTCTGCTTACTTTAAAAGATAATTCATAATTGTTTGATAAGGCTTGGATATTTAGTTTGTTGGGCATATCAGGGGCGTGGCAGCTGTATACAGCAGAACTTTCAGTCAAGGCTTAACAACAGTAGACCTGAGCCATCCGAATCAATTGTTAAAAATATATAAGCAAATTCTTTATTTGCAACAAAACTTAAGACTTCAACTAAAGTAAATGAAGCTGGCAGTGCGGGCAGAGTCCTGTCAGGGCGGATATTGCCAGCACGTGATGAAAGTGCTGCTGTCAAGACAGCTGACAGCCAACTCGTGAGGCGGCAAATATTCATTGAAGTCTTATGAATTCGCCCACGCCTAACATAACTAAGTTAGCCATTGGCTAAGGCTCGAAGTCAAAGCCGGTGCCATTCAAGCAGATATCTGCTCAGCCTCCACTTGCTTATTGCTGTCCTAGCGGGCTCTGGGCTCAATTTGGGCATTTCAATCTGTCTGCAGAAACGTGCGCTGTCTTTTACTGTGGGTTAGATAGCTGACAAACAAACAAGTCACGAATGAATCAATAAATGAGTTGAATAAGTGACACAAGCTGCCGCCAAGCAACGAAATGAAGATGTTTACAAATATGAGATTTTGACATCTGGCCACACCAAAGGAACCCATATTCAATATTCAATAATCATCTACCAAACATTGACTGACATTTGCCAGCAGGCACACTGATGAAAGCAAAAAATCAGATCAATTGAAACGTTCAAAAAGAAGAGAATATATTGTATATGTTAATATTAGTATAAAAAGTAACTTTAAAAATGTTTCTAAGGAGGTCAACATTTTGACAAAATTTCATGTCAAAAATGTCATAAATTTTGACAAGTATAAAGCTCTATTTTCTAACCTCTGTAACTTTCTTTAAAATAGACCGATTTGGCTGATCCAAACCATTTTCTTCATGCCAATCAGCTGCAGGCATTGTATATCTCGAAATCATCCGCATCGGACGACTTTATCCTATAGCTTCCATAGGACATATCGGTTGTAAGAAATGTTTTAGTGGGATAACTTCGGCGATATTGAATTCTTACTCTTGAAATTTGCAATATATACTCATGAATTGCTCCCGCATACAAAAAAAAAATGTATATAAGCTTCGCCCTTTGGATTCGAGTGAAATCGGATAAAACTATATATTTTACAGTTTTAAAGAGAGCATCCAAATTTGGAAAGTAATATACTTTTCTTCCTTTGTTTTTTTCCGAAATTTATTCTTTTACTTCATGTTAATATTAGTATAAAAAGTAACTTTAAAAATGTTTCTAAGGAGGTCAAAATGTTGACCAAATTTTATGTCAAAAATGTCCTAAATTTTGACATGTGTGAGCTGTGTGTAATTGTGTGTGACATTGTCAATAATATAGTATAAATATAAATATATGTATATAAATATATATAATAGGTTTAAACTTAAATAATTTCAGTGCGTCAAAACTTAACTTTCCACAGTGAAAATTTTGCGAGTTGGGAAATTTTTTTGTGTCTTAAATTTACATTTTTATTGGCTTGAAACATTGCCAATTGCAGTTGTTTCTGGTAACGGAAGCGCCTATCATAAACTGGCTGAAAACAACAAAGCTGAATTCCTGTTTCTCAGTTGGCAACTGACTAAAACTAATTACGGGCGCGCCACAAAAATAAATTCCATTGCGCATTAAATTCGAATCAATCATGCGGCTTCCTGTGCCCAGGACATTGTCAACATGTGCAAATCTGCCGCGCGGCGGAAAGGTGCAAAAGGACTAAAGCGTTTGGCAACAAAGTCGTCCAGCTGCTTGCCTCGGGGCACAGCGCAGTTTATGCGCAACAATGTGAGCAGCACTCATGATGCGATTTGCCGATTTTTACGGCCCGCCATAACAACGCAAAGTGGTTCCGGGCACCTCGAGCTTCTCGCTCCGTCTCGCATCACCTGTCAGACCATAAAATCCATACGAGTTGGCCTGAACGCATAAAGCGTCCAAATAGCCTAAGGAGCCCCAAACCGACTCCGATTGTGACCCTCCCTCCCAACGACTTGGCCAGATGCGCATAATTATGCAGTACCAAAGGACGACGCATTTTGCAAAATGGCTGCCCAACAGCAACAGCAACAACAACAACAACAACGGGGACCTTATGCCTCTTACCACTTCTGCCACCTCGATAAGGAAAGCTGCGTTTGACGCCTTCGAGGGTCAGGGCAAATGCAAATGGCGCGTGTTCCTGCACCATTCGCTTGTATCCTTTACAGTTGCTGTTGCTGCCAGCACATGTTCTTAGCTTCTACAAAACACATACACACACATGTGCAGGGCTGCATAATTTGTAGCATACTCTTTTCTGAACGGCTAAAAGGGTCTTCGTTGTCGTCTGAACAGCATCTTCTGTGCAATATCAAACGAATTAGCATAAAAAACTGCAAATTTGAATTATAGCCAGCAGTAACAGCTGTTCCAGCTGCCTCCAATCGCCTCCATATCCCTCACCTCCCTCTCACTAAATGCCGCAAATTGGAGCATACTCTATGTGTTGGTCAGTCCCTAGAATGAGAAACAGAACGAAATTTCACTATTTGTTAGATAGCAGAGGTATAATTATATAAGATATAAGATATTAGGCTATAGAATAGTTACACACTGATCTTAACTACAAGTTTTTCAGATGGAGACAAGTCCCAGGATTGCTACAAATTACAAAAAAGTATCTAAAGCTATAATATAGGTTAAGTGTATGTTGAAGACTTTGTAGACTTTGTTTTATAATATACATACATATGAATATAATGATGTAACATAATATGAATATGCTTGTATATAAGCATATTTTATCACTGGATTCTTACATAGTACAAAAAGGTATCTCAGGCTCTAATATAGATTAAGTATATGTTGACGACTATACAATTGTCTAAGCAACTTATTTGTTTTAATGAATCTTTTTAAATATATATTAAAAATATAAAATAACAATATATCTATGTATATAACAAAGCATATTCTATATGAATTCTGTTCTGCTATCTATACACATTAACCCAATATTGAACTATATTCCATTTACAAATTAGTCAGGTCCAAATGCTTGCTGTGCTTTTGTCTAACTGAAAGCTGGCCAAACATTTTGACAATAGCAGACTTTCATAGGTTTGCAAACAAGCTGACCACGTTGGGCATACCCGAATAAAATATGATGGGTAAACAGCCTTTGCCAATTTGCATGTGCAAATGTTACTGCAAATGCGCATATAGTATGCTCGTATATATTGAACTATGCCCAGTGGCAGCTAAGTAAGCATAACTTATGATATGTGGATGAATCCGTACACACACACATATATACATACACACACAAATGCGTATGTGTGGGAGAGTGGTTCGTTCGTCTGGCCCTGCGCTTGATGCGCCTAATAGAGCCGTGTTTGCCTCAACTTTGCTGGCGCAAAGGATGCCTCGGCTCGGCATTTGCCTGGGCCACTTGTCAGGCGGGCGCTTCACTCATTGCGCTCGCTCTCCCTTTCACTCACACTCCCACTCTCTTTCTCTCTCTCTCTCTCGCTCGCTCTCATCAAATACGTAATCAGTGAAATTTTCATGCACATTTTTCTTTCGTTTTTCTGAGTAAACAAACGGGGCTTTGAGCTGACGCTCAACTTGAAATACGTTTCCCAATTTCCATAAACACGTGTGCAAATAACACGTGTGCTCCAGCTCCAGCATCATTTGGTGGCTGCGGGGGCGCGCCTATATAGGGGCTGGCTGAGTGTACCCTTAACATTAGCTAACTATTGCCGGCATTTGATTGAAGGCGTACTACGTAGGGACTGCAGCATTCTTATTTGAGTTTCGGCGCTGTCAAATGCGCCTCAAATTGATTTTTATTTATATTTCAAAGGGAAACTTTTCTGCAGCTGTTCAGCTTTTGTTTTTGTTTCCTTTATTCTTTTTATTGTTTTTTATTTCTCATCATGCGTGCAGCTGCGACAAACTTAGTCCACGCACCTAACATTCAACCCCTACCCCCTGCCCCCGCATATGTTGTCGCGCTTTGTACACGTATTCGCTGTTTATGGAATTGCCATTAAGCCATTAAATACAAATCGACCTGCAAATCAGCCATCTGTTCCGCCCCCAATGCAGTCGATGGGCTGTCGTGGCAGTTTTTCGATTTGCCCATAAAAGATATATGAGCTCCACGAGGGCTTACTTTGTCTGCTGTTGTGGCATTACTTCAACTTGCATTCCCCGTTCAAGCTGGGCGCGCCCATAAACTATTCATAAATACTAAATATTGAATTTGGGTTCGTATACCCAATCGGGGTGTACATATGTATATAAAAATAGATGGCAACTTTTTTAACTGTTAAATATTTAAAGGCTTGAGGTCCAATGACAGTTGCTGAAAGTGGGTTTTAGCTAGAAAGCGGTATATATTCTATTTTTCGCAAATATTCATATGTCTTCTCTTTACACCAAAGAACAGATATTTCAAAATTTTTAAGTAATAATTCCAATATTTCAAATTGGAATCTTATTTTTAATGGCACTTGGCATAAAAAAGAATGTACATTATAAAGCAATCTCTCTCTTTCTGTCTCTCTCTCTCTCTCTCTCTCTCTCTTCTTTCATCATGACAGAACTCAATCGAAAAGTCATCTATCCTGCATTTACCCAATGCTTCCCACTAGTCGTTAGCTACCTTTCTCTCGTGCTCTTTATCTGTCTCTCTCTCTCTCTCTCTCTTCCATTCCCTCTCCACTTACTCTCTTCCCAGTTCTTCATAGCATAACTCAATTCAAAAACTATCCTCGATCGGTAGCCGTCTTTTCATTAGCTCTCTCTCTCTCTCTCTCACCTCTCTCTCTTTCACTGCTTCAGTCTCTGTCACTCTCTCTCCTACTCTCTCTCAATCTCTGTTTCCTAACTGTATCTTTCACTATCTATCTCTCTTGTTTTCTCTCTTTTACTATCTCTCCCTTTCTCTCACACTTTTACTTTTAGATTTCAATTTAGCAAATCTCACATAGTTATAGGTTGACAGCAGCAGCCCGTTTGGCCTGCGGTCTAGACTCCACGCTTGAACAGATCTCAAAGTTCAATTTCTTATGTAATTGTAATTGGTAATCCGAGAGTTTTACAAAATTGTAAATCGATGCATTTGTGACAGGGGCGCAACGAAGGGGCCAGTAGTGAGTACATAGAGAACAGACTACGCCAGTGACTGAACGCGATCTGTGAGCGCTGAGGTTTTCTTTTGGTTTGGCGAACAGGTGAAGCCCCATTCAGATGACTGCCATTGGCATGGAACGTTGGCAGAATCGCATAGCCGTGGTGACTGGTGCCAGCTCGGGCATTGGAGCTGTGCTCAGCAGGCAGCTGGTGGCCTCGGGCGTCATCGTGGTGGCTTTGGCGCGACGCTTGGGACGATTGGAGCAGCTGCTAGAACAGCTGCCCGACTCACAGCGCTCCCGGCTGCATATTCGGCAATGCGATGTGACGAGCGTGGAGTCGGTTAACGGCGCCTTCGATTGGATAGAGAACGAGCTGGGTGGTGCGGACATCCTGGTCAATAATGCTGGCAAGCTTTCCGGTGGTCAGCTGGTGACCATGTCGCTGGACACAGTTCAGCAAGTGCTGCAGACCAATGTTATGGGCGTCGTCTACTGCACTCAGCGCATATTTCAAACGCTGCGCCATCGCAAAACGCCCGGCCATGTGGTGCTCATCAATAGTATTGTGGGTCACTATCTGTTCAATCCGCTGCCCGGCAGCCTCCAGGAACTGAACATGTATCCGGCCACAAAGCACGCACTGACCGCCATGACGGAGCTGTTCCGCCAGGAGTTTCGCGACCTCAAGACCCAGGTGAAGGTCACGGTGAGTAGCTAATTGACTTTTTTGCCAGCCAATCCCTGCTTAACCCTAAATGTTCGCTGCCCCAGAGCATTAGCCCGGGACTAGTGGATACGGATATGGTGCCGCAGGCCTACAAGCGACTGCCTATGCTGCAGCCCGAGGATGTGGCCAATGCCATCATGTATGCCCTGGCCACGCCGCCGCATGTCCAGGTGCACGAGCTAACCATTAAGCCCATGGGCGAACCCTTTTAGCAATGGGATTCGGATGAATTGAACAAGTTCGAGTTTTGTTTGCAAATTCTTTTTTTTATTCGAATAAATGAGAATACTATATATTTTCTATAAATTAAGTAAATATATTAGTTGAAAAATTTGTTTAAAAATAAAAATTTTATTGATTGATTTTTATTTGAATTATATACAAGTTTTTATAATGAGAATAATACTATATATTTAATATATATATATTATTATTATTCTCATTATATTTACTAAATTTATAGAAAAGATATAGTATTCTCATTTATTCGAATAAAAACAAGAATTCGAAAATTTATAACATTTAAATTTATATGAATTTATTAAATATACTTGTATCAAAAGTTTGTTTAAAAATTAAAATTAAATTAAATCAGAATTTATTTTTATTTGAATTAATTAAAAACTTTTTATTATATATTTAGATGAATTTATTAAATAACCTTTAATAAAATTTTTGTTTAAAAATCAAAATTAAATATAAAAAAAATTTGTTTTTATTTGAATATATATAAATTTCTATTTTGTATACATTTTTAATATATAGTACTATATAGGAAATGAGAATGTGACCAAAATCTGCTCATTGCTGTTAATCAACAGCTCAATCAAGTAATGAAATAAAATATAAAGTATTTATTCTAAACTATGTTGCTCTGCTGTTCCTCCAAAGTATGATGGTATATAAATTTAGATGGCTTACTATAGATATTTAGCTTATGAGTCAGTTTTGAGAATTCAAAGCTGGAAAGAAAAAAGAAACTAGCACGTGCTCGCTGTTGGTTGTTGGGGCGGCGGCTGCTCTGTGGGGGTTCCAATTTAAAAAATTGTCACAAAATATTTATGAAATGACCAAAATGCCTAATTGTCTCACTGAGCAAGTGACAAACTGGCGAATTGAGCGACAACCACTTAATTATTCAACTGCGAAAATGGGCGTGAGGCGGCAACAACAAACTATTAAAAATTCAATTGCGAATTTAGGCGACTGCTCCCTAGAAGCACACGGGAGAAGCGAACCGAGGGAGGGTGGGCGTTTGGTCTGTGGATCGGAATATATAAAGGCTTCAAAGCGGACAAGACTCAGTTGCCAAATAGCTCCGTTCAGCGGCGCATTAAGTCAAGAAATACAAAAATCAAACCCAATTGTCGCCTAATCCGAGAGGGAAGCATGGAACGCTGGCAGAATCGTGTGGCTGTTGTGACAGGCGCCAGTTCGGGCATAGGAGCTGCTCTGGCCAAGGATCTGGTGAATGCCGGGCTCATTGTTGTGGGGCTGGCGCGTCGCGTCGAGCGCGTCGAGGCGCTCAAGGAGCAGTTGCCGGAGGAGCTGCAGTCGCAGTTGCACGCAGTCAAGTGCGATGTGGGCGACGAGGCGTCTGTGGCGTCTGCCTTCGATTGGATCGAGGCGCAGCTGGGCGGCGTTGATATACTGGTGAATAATGCTGGCCTGCTGTATTCCGGCCAGCTGCTGACCATGCCGCTGGACCAGCTGCAGCATGTGCTGCAGGTGAATCTGATGGGCGTGGTCTACTGCACCCAACGCGCCTTTCGCTCCATGCAGCAGCGCGATGTCGCCGGCCATGTGGTGCTCTTGAACAGCCTCACCGGCCATCATATCATCCATCCGCCTAGCGAGTCGCTGCAGACCCTCAACATGTATCCGGTCACTAAGCATGGCATCAGTGCTGTACTCGAGATTATGCGGCAGGAGCTGAGCGGCCTCAAGACGCAGATTAAAGTAACGGTGCGTCCCACTGTCCCACTGTCCACTGCAAATCTATTGAAATATCTTGAAACTTATAGAGCATCAGTCCGGGCGTGACCAACACGGAGATTCTACCCGGGGACTACAACAATCTGCCCATGCTGCAGCCGGAGGACATATCGGCGGGTATTATGTATGCCCTGGGCACGCCCCCGCATGTGCAGGTGCATCAGCTGACCATCAAGCCGATCGGCGAGCCCTTCTAAGCTGCAGCTGTTCAATAAAAATGCTCCACTGCTCAGCGGCAGGTGGACAGACAGGTAGCAGCCACCAGGCAGGTGGCACAGCTGCCTTGTCTTCGAAAATTGTGCTCTTTATTTGAAAATTGGTTTGGCTGCAATATGGCCTGACTGTGGCCATGGGTGTGGCACTTCCGGCATGCTGCTAGGTATGCAAAAATACGAAAATAAGTTAACATTAGCTTGACATGCCGAGGCAGAGCTCCCCGCAACCGGAACAGGTGGCGTCCCCAACCGTTTCCGTGTCCCAAGCTCCTGCTGCTCCTCCTGCTGCAATGCCGGCGTCTGTCAATATTGAAAGCGTGCGCATTTGACATAAAATGTAATATAGTCACAGCCAGCATACACACACACACACACAGACACACACACACACATACCAGCAAACACGCATTCAAGCAGCGAGACTGACAAAGATGGTGGAATATGCTGCTGCAGCAGCTCCGCTCGTTTTATGCAAAACAGCTCCAGACTGAGATGCTCCTACTCTGCATACGCAGTGAACGTAGTCAAAGTTTCAACTGCTAGAAATCTGATATATCTTTTATAGTTCCCAAATTATCTGAAATTGCAAACAATTTACAAATTTAACATTTATTTATTACACATAATTTCTGTTAAGATTTCCGAATCAGACCTCGAGCTGCTGCTATCAGGTTTTCAAGTTCTTTTGGATTATCTACCTGAAAGTCAAGAACTTTTTGACATAACTTAACTTAAGCTTTGCTTAAGGAAACTCAATGCGATGAGCAAGCTTTTAGCTGGATTAAAAATTGCTTTTAATAAGAGATATATATTATGAAACACTTTATTGTAAGATAGTTTTGAATATTTAAAATATTTCAGAAGTGTGGTTGATTGATATGAAAATTTGAGAGCTTAGGCCTTAGATTTATAGTATATAATGTACGAAAACCCCATAAATTAAATGTTGGGTATACATTTTTATAGTAGCCTAGGTCAGATTTCAATTTTTGCAAATATTTGCAGTGTATTTTAGATTTTGCATTTCATTTTAGAATTTAAGCTTTGCACACGTGGCTGCTGAAGTTAGCTGTATGCCAGACTTCGAAAATGCCGACGCTCCAAGACAGAAAACTTTTATGACTTGCCAGTGAGTAGGAGAAGCACCAGGAATATTGGTAATGGGAATGCTGATGGTAACGAGGAGCTGCTGCTGCTGCTGCTGCTGCTGCTGCTGCTGCTGCTGCTGCTGGTACTGCAGTTTGGCATCACTCGCGTCACGGCATGTTGTCAATGTTGCATATAAACACGGCGTTGTCAATGTTGCTGCTGTGCGTGTTGTGTATTGCTGCTCTCGCTGCCAGCAATGGCAATGGCTATGCCAAACTGTGCTGCGGCAGCGGCAGCGGCAGCCGCTTTGCCGGCGCGGGTAACTCGTTTACTTGTCTGTTTCAGTGGCAGCTTTTCAGTTCTCTGCCTGCTGCCTGCTGCCTGCCCGCTGAAATAACTAATAATGTCGCACATCCATTTCGGTGCCCAGGAGATACACAGACACACACACACACACACACACACACACACACACACACACACACACACACACACACACACACACACACACACACACACACACACACACACACACGACAGACAGTGCAGAGTTGCCAGTTGTTGCCTGACGAGTTTTGATTTTTAGCTTGTTTCCTCTTTAACAGACGAATCGGCATCGGCTGCCGGCCTTTAAACTTTCAACATAGCCAAGCCACGCCACGCCCCACCATGGCACGCCCCCGCTGTGTGCTGGTCGTTCAAGTGAAGCGTTCATGCAGCAATCGTTTTGACCTTCAGCCGGCAGCGGTTAACGTTTCAATAAACACCTTTCGGCTTCAAGTGCAAGTCGAGGTTCCAGCAGCTCCGAGCGGACAGCTGCTGCGCCTCTGGCCGGCATTTCCGTTCATGTTCCATTTCCGTTTCCTCATCAGCACACTTCGGCGAATTCGTCGTTGCGCTTGGGGGCTGCTGCTGTTGTGAAACTAGCGAAATTTATTTAGAAAACTTAGAGAGCTTACATTTTTTAAGGCTCAAAATTCCTCGAATTGCTAAAATGTATGGCTTATTTATGTTGTAATTTAAACTGAGTTAAGTCAATACATCATTTATTTTATTTATTAAGAAAATAAATTAAATGCCAGAGGCAAAAACGTTTAATCGTATGTGCATAGAGTAGCCTTCGTCTCCCAGTGAGATATGCGTTGGCCCACAAGTAATCAGATATAGGGTTCGAACACTACTGAGTTCAGTTTGTAATAATACTATGTTTGCAACTTGTATTCATGTGCTTGGGGGTCTTGGATATACAACCTGGTCAGATGATTTTGGAAAAAGTATGTAACAGGCAGAAGTAGGCGTGGCAGACCCCATAAGTATATCTCCTCTTGATCAGGTAAACGATCTAAGTCGACTTAGCCCTGCCAGTTTGTTTGTCTGTCCGTTCGTCCGTCCTTTAGTCCGTCCGTCCGATGTATGAATTCGTCGTTCTCAGAACCTTTAAGAACTAGAGACTTGAAATTTAACACGAAGTGCCTTAGTGTTATGTTATTGATATTGGGTTTGTTGTTAATGTTTGAGGTTGTTAATTGGTTGTCTTAATGTTATTTTATTAGTTATTGTTTGTTTTTTTTATTTTATTTTTTAATGTTATTTTATTAGGATGATCTTATAAGGATTTTTTATTAGGATATACCTGTCCTGTTTCTGAAATAATTACTAAACATAAACATTACTTCTTAAGCCTAGGGAATGGGGATAACTTTAGAAAACTGTCGTATTTTTAGCTTTTTGTTGGGGGCGAGACCCTGGTAACCTTTTAGTCAATCATATACTACGACTAGAGAAAAGCAGATCTGATCCTCCACTGGAGTCAGGTTGAGATCAGCCAGGTAAGCCAGTTATTATTCCTATTTTTCAGGCCTTGGATCTTGTGTCGGTTGCTCTTAAATTTGACTAAATACCTCCAGATCGTCGTGATAATGTGCATGAGGGTCGTACACTTGTTCATCAAAGACAGTTTGCTTTTGCTGTAAAGCTGTCAGGATGTTTCGGCAGGTGGCTACTTTTGCCTGAATGTGGAGCTTGAATGCGCGAATCAAAAATATTTTACTTTATAATTGATTTATGCTTTAATATTGATAAAACTATATACTAGCTGCTGTTGGTTGAATATTAGAGGCGAGGAAAGCTGGAGCCAGGAAATTATGGAGTGAATTCTGTAAAGTTTTTTGTAGCATAGTTTTCAGCGCGCCAGCTGAAAAATTAGCATTGAAATTAGGGACGATGTTGCCCTTTGCTACGATTACGCTAATCAGCCTGTGTTGGCGGACCGACAATTTGGGCCATGGTCCCGCCATTTTATTAGCTTTTTTATTTTTGGCCTTTCCTTTTAGGCTTTAGGCTTTTGGACAGCAGCAAGGCTGGTGTGGGAGCGGGTCCTGATTGATTTGCGGCGACAATTTGTCGGTTGCGCTGGCTAATTAACATAACGCCGACAGCTTTTAATAAGCCGCTGCCAGCAGCAGCTGTAGCAGCAGCAGAGGCGACGTCAGGTGCCACAAACGCGTGGATGCATCTGTTGTCTCGATGAGAGGCAGCAACTCGCATAGTTGCTTTTAATTAAAACTCCAATTGAAGGCGTCGCTGCGAATGTGGCTGCGACTCAATGCTCAATCACGCGGCGCACATCTTCGTTGAAAATCTAATTAAATTGCCTCTTGGGCAAAGCGTACAAATCCTCATCAGTTAGCTACAATATTTGTCCTCAATTCTCATATACGAATGTATCCATCCACTAATTCTCTTTGCAAATTCCTTTTTCTAGTTGTTTTCAGAAACGATCTGTTAAAAAGAAGTCCTACGTGTTGTATCAAACAATCTACTTAACATCTTTTCCCTATACATATGTATTAACGCCTACACACACACACAATCATACACATGCAGACGCACAAACAAACACTCGCGTCGATTACTGCGTAGTTTACTTAGCGGCTGTGTTTGGGCTGCATTCCGGGTTGCAAAGACAAATTAATTGTTAAATAACGTGGGTTCTAGACGTACTTTCTTAATGAAATTTTTAATGCATAATATTGGCATCTAAATGTTTGGATATATGCAAAATCTCAAGTCTCTACTATTTGAAATACTTTTTTTTTGTAAGTTTTGGGGCTGATGGCGGCCGGTATCCAAAATCTGAAAAAATTAATTATCTGAATTTGCATCAAAGAAACCTACATGGCCAATTTGGTGTGTCTAGCTTTTATGGCCTTTAGGTGATGGCTTAAAAACGAAGTCGAAATATCGATTTTTATCGATAATAAGGAAATAGGATGAGTTATCGAAAAAAAAATAAATTTGTACTGCATATGGTATACACGAATATCAATTTCAAATTTCAAATCTCTAGCCGTCGTGGCTTAAAATATCACTGCGTTTATACGGACGGACGGATGGACGGACAGACGGACGGATGGACGGGCATGGCTAGATTGACTCAGCTCGTCGCCCTGATCAAGAATATGTGCACTATATGGGGTCTGCCACGCCTCCTTTTGCCTGTCACATACATTGTCACAAAACTATTAAACCATGAAATCACATTTTCAATGGGTTCGGCGTACAAAAATCATGGGGTAAGCTCCTCTCCCCTTGAACTATTTTCGTTGTTGAAAGTAAGGATTCGTACGAGTTCGATAATTTATTGAGGATCGAGCTCCAGTTAAAGTCACTTTGAGGTTCATAAAATGGCTGTTTCGAAATCAATTCAAGTTAAAGTAAAATATGTGATTTGATGTGAAAATTAGAGCTTAATAATTTGATTGCCAATCGATAGTAAGGATCGGTTAGAAACCAAAAGATATATCATTCGAAAATGTGATTTACTTAACCGAGATACGTTCGTTGGAAGTTCAGAAAACTTTTTCTTAAACAATCAATCATTTCTTAAAAATTATTGTATCATATTTTCGAAGTTAAAAGTCAGATAAAGTCAGATAAAGAATTTTTTTCAGGTCACTTGAAGTTATATAAAAAAATTACTATTTCGAAGACGATCCTAGTTTTGGCATAAAATGTGATGTAACTTGTAGCTAGCTGTTTTTTGCGACATGAGTGAGTATTATAAAACTTGATTAAAAGCAGTCTGACAAGTGTATATATATATTTAAAACATTATTAACTAAATGAGATTGAAATTTTATCGTGCTGCCATATTAGTCACGTTCTGCTGTATTCTATGCATTCACTTATCTGAAAGCTTGAGATCCAGATGAAGCTGGCGATGCAGCTGACGGCTGGGGCTGAACTGGAGCTGGATCTAGGCATGGAGCTGGAGCTGCACTGTGCCTGCAATCAGAGGCAGAGACTGGGAACTGGCATGCCACTTGCTGCGTGCCGTGGAGCCACGACAGTGCGGACTGTGGCAGGCGCTTAACTTACATAATTTCCGCAGTGCTTTTTCTCGTTTTTCCGCTTCCTGCGGAGCTGCAATGCGTCGCGTCGCATCGCGTCGCGTCGCGATGCTATGCGATGCGATGCGATACGATGTGATGCGACGCTGCGTTTTCTTTAGCGCCGCCCTCATGCCAACTAATTATAAAGTTGGGAACGGAAACATTTACAAAACATTTAGCGAAAAATGCACATTTACGAAAAACGTGTGCGGACTCTGTAATAGGCGGCGTGGCATATGAGCGGGAGGTGGAACAGTCTAAAAAGCGAGGGTCGCCGAGTTTCGCCTAACGAAATCAAAGGGCCACGACCACGCCTCTACGCCTCCAACTCAACGACACGGACACGGACACGTTAAATGGCCAGCCGGGCATGCAAATGCCGTCGACGACGACGGCGACGGCGACGTCGACCGCAAACGAGCAGCGACGGGATGTCAGATCCCCTACTTGGCTGCCCTTATCCTAGTTGCCTCACGGCTCTCTTTATGTATGTGTGTGCGTGCGTGTTTTGGGCGTGTGCGTATGTGGCAACGTTTGGAAGACGAAAGCGGCCACAACTTCATTTTGGGCCAAACCGGCAGATAATAAATGTCAAGCCTGGAGAGACGTGGCCATTGTGGCTTATGCGCTTGAAACTTTTTAAACTTCATGCATTGCTGAATACATAATCTCCGCATATGCTCTATCCCACTTGCGCCATTACTCTCCCTCTCTCCCTCTCTCCCACACTCTCGGGCTTTTGGTGTCTCATGTCTGAATGGCCGAGCACGTACGTAGGTGCAGGAAATGCAGCATTTTGTTGAATTGAGCGGAAAAGTGCGGCAGTCCACTTAACGCCGCAATGACGCACGAGCACAAGATCGAGCTCGCAGGGCCGACGATGTCAATAGCTATCCTTACTTCATTTACAACAAAAAACAAGTAAGAACTTTACAGTCGGGGGCAACCGACTGCGTAATACTCTGTTGCTTTAAGTGCGTGTAAGTTGAAACTGTCACGCCCCCAAGAGGTGTTGCTCAATGGCTTCAAGTCAATCTGAGAAGGAGGGCAACAGTAGTTTATTTCTAAAATTTTGTGGCTCTAGCTATAAAACTGTGGAACATATAGTTATACTGATTTGGCACTTCACAGACAGGCATGGCTATACATACCATATCTTTGTGTCTATGGATGGGATGCGGATATATATTCTAAGTTTCAAGTCCCTAACTTTTATAGCGCTCAAAACATTGTAGGACTAATACAAATCACTGTATAGAAACTCTCGACTTAACTTTAATAACTTTTTATATATAATCGATAGTAAGAAGAGATCAAAAGTAGTCGACAGCCAAATTTGGATGCTTTAGCTACAAAAGTGTAGGAGATATAGTTTTACCCGATTTGCCACGACCCAAATGAGCGTAAATATATGTAACATATCTTTGTGTTTTGGGGTGGTATACACGAGTAGACGAGTATATCAAATCCCTAATCTTAGACGGCAATATTGCCGAAAATAACATAATTTAAATTTTAAAATATATAGTATATCCCGATAATCTTATAAATCTTCAGCGCACTCGAGTATATTTTCCAAATTTCAAGTCTCTTGATTCAAAGGAGTCCAAATGCTTTGCTTTCATACGGACGGACAGCAGGACGGACATTGCTCAATACCTATATACTGTTTTTCCCTTTGGGAACAGAGTATGAAAACATTCTGAAACTGAAACATTAAAAAATTGCTCCAAAGAATTAAGATCAACTACAAGTTGATCAAGATCAATAATTAGCATGATTAAGGGGATATTACTTTTCAGCTTTTGAGTTTAAAGTAGGCTCTTGGGTAGGAGTTTCATACAAAAGCGGTCGATGCATAAGAAGTCAAAGAAATTTATTCAAGATTAGAAGGCTATACGTGCCTGAAAGTGTATGTCATATGAAAGTAGGCGAATATATCCCATAAACAGATACATTTCTACGATCCTTACTTTTGCACTGGCAACACCATATAAGCAGACGCTTCGTATGTTGAATAAGGAATTCTTTTAAGCAGGTCTTTGATAAACCTTTAATTTACATCTTGATGTTAAATTATAGAATTAATTATATATACTTCAATCATACTATTATCATGATGTTTGAAACCTAGAATGATGCTCATAAATTAGAAGAACTGTAAAAAATTCAAAAATAATATTACTTAATAAATACTAAGTGCCAAATTTAATTTGTTAAATAAAATAAATAACAAATATGTAAAAAGAATAAGAATTTATTTTAATGTTAAAACAGAAAGCAATTCGAAATTGAATGAAGTAAACTGCTTCCTTTTTTTTCCTGTGCTCTCTATTTTTACTGTCTCAATCTTGTGTTCGATTTTCATTGCTTGCCCACGACTTGGCAATTCGATTTAAATAATATTATAACTCGTCTCGATAATAAGTTAGAAACGCAAATTGCTTTGCTAGCCAGTCGAAATGTGCTCGGACCTCAAGTCTCGGGGACAAAGCGCAATCGTGCATTGATGCTCAACCTAATATTTCCGCTGCCTAATGAACCCTTGTAAAATTTAAACAACTCCCTCTACACACACGCACACCGAAACACAACATTGGCAGTGCCAGAGCTGTATCCAGGATTGAATTTTATTCTATGAAACAGGAGCAAGCCATTGCGACATTGCGACAGCAGTCGCAAGCGTAAACTTACTCAATATATAATCGTCTATGTGTGTGTATGTGAGCTAAAGAGAGCAAGAGAGTAAGAGAGTCAATGAATATTGTGTTTGTTCTATATCCAATTCAGTTTGAATATGTGGGCTGCTGATGCGAAGGGACAGCAAAAGTTGAATTGCCCAACAGAAGATGCAGATGTATGTTGAATGCCTCACCACAACAACAACAACAACAACTGAGAAACAGCAATAGTAGTGAAAATCACAGCAAGAACAGAGAGAAGAGCAATTGTAAGCATAATACCAGATTATGGTAGCCAGCATTATTGCACCCAATAAATCTGTGAGGTAAAACCAATGAAAGCTCTGCATCAATCCGAAATCGATAGCAAAAGAAATTATTCGGATTTTTATGAAAGAGTTTGGCCCACTGAACATTTTGGTAAAAGCTTTTCATTGGTAAGAGAAATGATTAGCAGACATCTATAACATTCATATGCCACATATCTGTGCCACATGCATCGCCAAATACCATTTCAGTTTTCATTGAAAACTTTGCCTTAATCGAGCAGCACTTGCATCATGGACTCTCTAGCACGCAAACAGACAACTATTTACGAATATTTAACAGCACTAAGGATTGAGAGCTGAATGCAATAACAGAGCAAAAATCAATGTGTAGGGCAGGTATGCTTAAATTTAAAAAAATAATCTATCTTTCATAAATAGATATCTGCATTACAATGCATAAAACATCTAGAGAATTCATTTATTTAAATAATTTCAAAACTAATTAATATTTTCAAGCTGTTTTTATACTCTGAACACATTAAAAATGGGAAATCAGGATGGTTTTGGTAAAAGTACCCCATAAGTATAGCTATTCCTGATCAGGTCGATGACCTTTGCCGTTCGTCCATTTGTCCGTATGTATGAACTCGTCGATCTTTTTTATTTTTCAAATAATCGATAACTTTTCTCGCTTTCACGCTATCGATTGAAAACATGATCGAGATTAAGTTTTTTATTTTAATAAAACTAAAATTTGTTTTATGTATAACTGACAAAAAATGTCATTGAACGTTCTGAAGATCTCGTATAGAGATGGGCTGCGGGATCACTATTTTCGGAGCGCAAAATTGTCCCGAAATAATTTTTTAGAGATATGTCTAAGAGTAGAGGTGGGCGGGTATCTCTGGCATCCCGCGGTTCTCTACATCTCTGAATCTCATACCATGGTCTCGGGATCAAGCACTTAGTCGAAAGTCCCAAACTTTCCGATCCCGAAAATTGTTTCGGGACAATTTCTTGTTTCGAAAATCCCGATCACTACGCTAATCTAAAAAGCGTTCTTACTTGATCATATTGATCGATTTTATATCGAATCTTTTGAGCACAATATATTATAATAGAACATAATATAGGAAGTTCTGAAAAACTTGAATTACAGACAGATTTATTTATTTTTTAGCACTCTCTCCTCTCCTCTCTCTCTCCAAGAATGAAAACCAAAAGAAATTGAAAGGATTTTGGGAAATATCTGGCTACAAATAATTTGAGCGCTCGACATTTGCGTTTGCTCGGCAATATTTTGAAATTAATTTGTATCAAGGCCGGAGTTGAATGGAAAATTTGTTTCACAAATCGAGCGTTAAGGCAGGACAGGATGTTGGCTCAAACCGCAAACCAAGCGAGCCACATTTTGTGCTTGGGTCTTGCAGCCCTGGTTTCCGCACACTTTCGTATGCCATATGAATGCCCCCTAAATTGCATAGCTTGTACCCACTTTATTTGTACGCCTTTGTACATCTGCAGATAGCTATTCAATCGAGCCGCAGCGAACCGCATCTAACTGTATTGAATCGATGACAACTCAGAGAGGGAGAGTGTGAGAGAGGGAGCATGGACACCCCAATGGACAAGTGGAAGTACGAACATGTTATGCAATAAATACTCCAGTTTTATAATAATCAAATGACAGTTGCTGGCGACCATTCGCATTTGGCTTGGCCCAACTTAAATGGAACGGAAAGAGCCAACAACCTCCAGTGCTTACCGCTTGCCCACGTCCTGTTATGGGTATAGCTGGCAAATGGTACATTGATGGTAAATGCTCGATGCTCAGTGGTCGATGGTCTGTTGAATGCTCCAGTGGCTGTTCTGCTGGCGACATCAAAGGCGAGACCATCGCACTGAGAGACTAATAAAAATGGCAACGAAATTATGCAATTAGTGGCGTAATATGAAGCACTTTACGGGCATTGTGGGCGTTCTCGTTAATAACAGTTGTGTCCAGTCGGTGCTGCTGCCGTTGTTGTTGTCGTTGTTGTTGTTGTTTTTGGTTGGTCCACAATCTACTTGAATGGCTAACGCAAAAGTTGTTTGCAACCATGATGAGAATCGCTGTCGACAAGCATCGTCCTCGAGTATGGAAAGGGGCTGACAATGAAGTCAATGGACAGCGATTTTGTGGATATCTATGTTAGCGATAGTCTTGTGGCTGTTCGTGAGGTGTATGCTCATACAGCTAGCGGACTGTGTGCACTTTAAAAAGTGCTGAGCATCGTCTGCATTAGGTGACTCTGCATGCACAGTCAATTAATTCGCATATCACGCATACGCCCAGTGTGCGCGCACGCATTTTCTTATTGTTAAATACATATGGGGAAGCAAGTGTCTTTTATTCGTTGACTTGCTGGGGCTAACGAGCAAGCATTTTTCATCTAATTCTTTTCTTTTTTCCCGTATTTTTGCATTTTACGGCGTGTCTTTCAGCTGCGTCTGCCACATGCAGCCAGCCAGGAGCAAAGGGTAGGCGCTGCTAGCCAAGAAATTGTGAACATTGCCGTTATATGCTTTGTCTTAGCCTTCCGACGGGCGTCTACAAACTGGCACAATGTGTGCGGGTGTGTGTGTGTGTGCAGGGTAGGTGTTTGAGTGTGTCTTTGCATACATGCAAACACACATACATATATATATATATATATATATATATATGCATATTTGTATGTGTGTACTAATAGCATGCACATATGAAATATATGGTCGGGTAGCGCTGGTAACCTTGGCGTCGGTTTCTTTTGCTGCTTAACGGTTTGCTTTGCATATCGCAGCATCCACCCCCGCACCGCCCAAGCGTTGCAAAAGTTGATGTGTGTGCTACCACAGCCACGCAGTCGCTGTGGCAGCCGCAACACTGCAGCACAGCGAACACAGGTAGTCGCTGTGTGTGTTGCATGTAAATACTTTGAAGGTAGGCAAGATGCACTGCACTGCAAACAATTTTCTAGACTTTTAAATAGTTTAATATTGCAAAATATTTAAAATATAAATAAAAATATATTTTATAAATGTTTATTTAAATAATAGTAAAATTGGTTTGCTCTGACTTTATTTATAGATATAGACTAACGACGTTTTATTGAGCTTTCAATGAGATATAATAGACTAATTTAGTTTGATTTACATTAAGATTACATAGTGTATAGCTATTTATAGTAAAATCTTTCTTACTATCTGGAATTGCCCAAGAATCAGGATTCATTAAGATATGACCTACTTTCTTTGATGAGTTTTGAAGCATTTCTCAAGCAAATTGTCGTCATATAAGCATATTCATGAAGATTATTATTACTCGGGCTCAGTTTGTGGCACGAAATATATTGCTGTGCACAATTAATTCGCTGTTGGCGAAAAAATGTCATAACATGAAGAGTGATATTCCACGCTCCAATTACGAGCAGCCGTGCCAGTGTTCCAACAGAAAAATGCGCAAAGTGACGGCCGGTAGAGGGTCGGGCAACCAGCCAGCACTTCGACTGTGGCATGCCCCAGCTCGGCCCAGCTCGGCCCGGCCCGGCAGCTCTGTGCTTAACTGCGCTCCGCTCAGCTTGTGCATGCATTTGCGCTTATGTAACCAATGTCATCGTTATTTTTAACTTAATTTACATGCTTAACTAAAGTTGTCAGAAAATTATGTTGACGCATGCAGCTTTCAATTATGTTACACACACGCGCCGCAGTCCGCCCCACCCCACTCGAGTTGCCACGTCCATGCGGACTTGCGACTGCCGCCCACAAGTTCACACCATCATTTCGGGCCAACATGGCGTATGAATTCGTCATTTGTCATGTGAACATCACATTATCATAATTGTTGGCATGTCAATCGCTAGGGATCGCAACAAAAGAGAATTACGAATATATTCGCATATCTGAAACAGACAAAACTAACTGCGATTTCTAAATATATATAGAAGATAAAGGAACTTTTGGAATCAATAAACCCAAAATGCAATTTGCAGTTGTTGTTCCTCAGTCAAATGATATTAGGTCTTCATAAATTATACTTAAGCGAGCAGGCATATTTGCTATAAGAGCTCCAGAAATGAGTTAGTATATATCTTCCCCGTTTCTCCCTGTCCAATTGATACTTTTAAACAGTTTTCAAGAATGCGTATTTCTGGCATTTAAATTACAGCTCGAGCCCCGCTCAATTTAGTTCTTGAGCACAACAAATTGCTTTTTCCATCTTAACTCAACCGTGCCGCAAATACCATTGAACCTTAGCATGCATACATACATGCATCTCTATAAATGTATGTGTGTGTAAGTGCCTTTGAATGCCATTCATTTCATTCACACCCAGCACACATTCATCTTAATGCTTCGTTTCTTTTTTTTCGATTTATTTTTCTTCTTTTTTTTGTTTGGGGAGTGATGAACGCAGCGCGACAATTAAATTTAATAGCAACGCAATTAACTCTTAATTTCTATTTGGGCATCGTTTTTGTCGATGCTCTGTCTTTTTCTCATTTGCTGTCTGACAACCTGCTGACCCATTGTCTTCGGCCTCAAATGCGCGTTGTTGGGCTTCGTTTTTTTTTTTTTGGGAATTCAGCAGGTTTCTCAAACGTCGTGAATGCCAAAAAAGTGACTCTAAAAAAGATGTGGAACTGCGACAGAGGTCATTTTATTAATTAACCAACAGGCAAAGTTGCTTTGAGTTTGATTGGATCCGGGTCTGTGTCTGGGTGTAAGCCAAAATGTGTGGCAAATTGCGTGAATTATTTCAGCTGTGTCTCTATCTCTTTCTCTCTGTCTGTGTGTGTGTGTGTGTGTAGGTGTGTAGGTGTCGACCCAACGCTGGTTGCTAAATTAAAATAAAATGCTCGCCCTAACACGCTCGTGCCACTACAGTAGGCCCCCCACCCTCCCCCTTCCCATTCTCCATGCCATTTTGACCCTTTGAATTACTTCATTAAATTTGCATATTAGGTGAGGATTTGGTTGCCCTTTGCCACACTTTTTCAGCTGCGCTCAGCTTCTGCCGCTCTGCCGCACACATACACACTTTTTTTTGTGCCTAGCACCCCCAACATGCTCGGAGGAAAAAACTTGCCATTACAGCTGTAAACGTACTTGATAGATATGGGGCAAGCATTAGTTGGGGGAATTTCCTTTTTTCTGACCAGGCATTAAAAATGGAAACAGAGTTTATTTAAGAGATAGAAAACTATACATACATGGCTGTTACAAAAAGTTACTTCTAGCTTAATCGGCTTGTGTATCAGTATGTTTTGCTGTTAGCAGATACGTCTAATACCCTAGCAACATAGTTTGCACTAAAAGAGGAACTGACCCCAGACCCCATTGTATTTACATATATATTCTTGATCTCATTGAAAAAGAAAAAGTCTCCTCGCTAACAATCACAGGGTGTAGAGAAAATGCATGCTCTAGGCGCTTGCCGCCGCTTGCTTTTGCTCATTGACAAAATGTTGTACTTAACGGGCTTTGATCAAATTTTCAGTAATTAGTCCTTTAATTTAATTAATTTTACCTTAAAAATTTTGGATATATTTGCAACTGAACTCAAATTAGAATTGATTTTGTAAAATTTCTATCCAGTTTCCAAAATATATAAAAATCAAAACTGTATTTTATGTACCAGAAGCTAAATGCAAAATTTGGTGACCTTAGCTTAACAGATGTAAAAGATATCCTCAAAGTACTGAATTTCGATAATATTTTTTAACGATATCATGGAAACGGCAAACGTTATCGATTATCTGAATCAAACTTGATATCAGATAATCAGATAATCAGATATTTACAATATCCTGGAAACGGGAAAAGTTATGATTATCTGAAACGAACTTTATATGCGCGCTATATACAAGGACCTTCGTAATTTCAAGTCTCTAGCTCTTAAAGGTTCTAAGATCGACGCGTTCAGACATACAAACAGAGAAACGGGCAGACGGACGGGCGGACCCCAAGACAAACGGAAAGGACTAAATCTCAGAGTCAGCTCGTCGTCCTGATCAAGAGTATATCTACTTTATGGGGTCTGCCACGCCTCTATCTACCTATTACATACTTTTTGCAAAACCAATATAACCTGATTTCCCATTTTCAATGTTTTCAGGGTATAAAAAGTTGCGATCTTTGCGTTGTAATCTGCTCTGCTACATTAAGGAGCTCTTTTTAAAATTCTGACAGCACGTATCCAAGTTACAGTCATTTGAAAGTAAAGCATTTGATGTACCCTTTGCCATTTTTTCAAATTTCGGTTCAGACTTCATTTAGTTGAGCTACAGCCATGGAAGATCAAAATAGTTGATATTAGTTTTTTTTTTAAATCTTAATGAAACTATTCAAGTTTTTTAGATTTTTGAATGCAGTTCGAAAGAAGGCATCAATACTTATCTGAAAATGCCTCATTCGAGAAACTTGCAGCCATTTCAAGTTCAACAAGTGGCTGACTTCAAAGTCGATCCAATTTTTGCTTGCTTTTTTTTTCAAATTCGGTAAAATTCTTCTTCCCACTACATAATATACTCCCACGCACAATTGGCAGACAGCAGCTGCTTGTTTGTTTTCATTTATTGCAAACGATCTTAATTATTGAAATTTTTGTAATCCCTGGCAGAGTGCGAATGCCATTCAACCTCCACTAATGCCTGTCAACTAGCATGGCGAGCCTCCCCCAGCTCGACAGGGCAGCTAGATGGGAGTTGATGGGCACCACCCCTGGCTTTGTGCCCTGCAGCTGTTAAGTTCACGCGGTTAACGGCACAAATGGAAATGGCAGGCGGCTAGACTATCGCCATTTCGCAGCGCCATCATCATCTTCATCAGCGCCATCATCCCGATTATCATCATCATCAGCAGCAACGTTTCAGCTTGGCGTCCATTGTCAACGTGCTGCAGTCGCGGCCTATGGAACGGCGCAGACGCCGCCGCCGCCGCCGCCGCCGTCGCTCGATGCTATAAATTAGAAAGTGTCAGGTTCGTTACGTAAATTACCTGGCTATAAAAAACGGGAGAGAAAGGCGACGGCGTCGTCGGCGACTGGAACGCCACCTGAGGCAGTGGCTGGCGCAGGAGGCGGGGGCGATGCCATAGTCCTGATGGCAACTGCGCTGCTCACCCACAAGGACAACGACAACGAATTAATGTCTTTTTATTTGCGCTTCGCGCGCCGAAAGGGCAAAAAGATTTGTCAAGGATATTTACGGCAGGGCGGGCCAAGTGAATGGCGGGGCGCCTAGTTTTGCTTTGCATGCGATGAAGACAACCAGGCAGAAAGAGAAAGAGAAAGAGACAGAGAGAGAGAGAGAGGGGAAGCTACAACAGCGAAACAGAAATAAAAATAAAAATAAAATAAATAAATAAAGATGCTGACCCAGAAATAAAAATGAGATTAAGTGTGATTAACACTCTGTCGAGCTGAGATGCCGCCATCTTCCATAACATGTTTATGTGTGTGTGTGTGTGTGTGTGTGTGTGGGTGCTTCTACGTGTGCGTGTGTGTATATCTGCTTATGGTCGAGTATTTTGCGTTATTTTCACTTTTGCATCCCGCAACTCTCTTTTTGTTGCTCGTATCTCGTTCGACTCGACTTTTGTTTTGTTTTTTTTTTTTCTTTTATTATTTTTTTTTTTGTTTTTCGCTTCTCCACGGATTTGCTGCTGTTCTCTTTCAATCTCTTTTAGTGCCCGCCCGTTGCTGTCCTTGGCGGTGGGGTAATTTATTTGGTTACAACTTGATTTGCATAAAAGAACATTTACTTTTTAATTAGGTGTAAAATTTATGCACTTCACTTTCGCTTCGGCCGTTGGTTTGTTAAGTTTTTTCTGCCTCATTTTTGGACTTTCTGTTGCTGAAGTTGTTGTTGTTGTTGGACGCCTTCCCCGGTGTGGTTAGAGTTCATTGTTGTGGCTTCTCAAGTGGGGTAGTTAGCAAGTATACGCCTGGGTAACCGTAGAGATTCTCACATAAATAAATATAGATTTGACTAGCTGTTAAAGTCGCAAGTTGGTTGCATCGTAAGTTGATTAAGAATCTGTCGAAGTCTGGCTTGAAGTTGTGATTGTATTTTATTTAATAGTTTTCATTCCTGCTTCATATGCGGCTTTAAATTAAAGCTGGAATGAAGTCTTTTTTACAGTTTTTGCTAATGAAGCATATACATATGTATATATGTATATGTTAAGCTAACTAGCATTAGATTAAAGCAGAAACCTACTGAGCTTCTAGATTAGTTTAAGCATGCAGATTCTTATACTCGTTCACAAAGTGAAAAAAGTATATTGGTTAAGTGCAATGTTCGCTAAGCTTCCATCAAGCCTTTTGACCGTCTATGTGTATGAACAGTTACTCGCATATATCACTCCCAGAAGAAATTTATAGATTGTCTATCCAAGCACACTGGGCGCATGACAAATCTGCAAAAACTATATTTTCTACAGTTTTAAGGCTAGAACTTCAATATTTTTTTTACAGATTGCTCAAAACAATATACAGCCGTGTCTGGGTATAGTGAACTAATTGATGCAAGGCATGTTTACAGTACAGATGTTGTTCACTATATCAAGGTGAAAATATTATTTTATTATATATTATTTTTATATATATTATTTTATAATATTTGCTCAAAATACACTTTAACGCTTGCTTCTTGCTTTCACAATATGCTCGTTGTTCATTATAGGCAGACACGACTGTATATAAAGTATATTCCTTAAAGGCGTGCAAAGTTAGCAAAAAAAAGGTGAAGTGGATCAATATTGGATCATTCTCCTCTAACTTTATATTATATTCAAAATTATTATTTTTTATGGAATTGGTTTCACACGACTGCAACATCAAGTTTTTTTTGGACATTTTATTAATCATCTAGCAAATTGTTTAAAATGATATAGTCCAACTAAAAACTGTCATTTTTTTGCTAACTTCAGGCTGAAAGTCGAACACGAAGCTGCCCAATGGCCGAGTAGCGAGACATCATTTTAGGACTCATTCCAATAGCTGGTGGCATTCAGAACTGACCTATGATTCAATTGCTTGCCAACCCCAATTCCAGCAGACGCCTCAAGTACCAATCGCAAATAAAAAAGAAGAAGAAGAACAAGAAGAAATTGTGAAAAATGTATGTAGTTGCTCAATGGCTGTTTTTGCTCGCCAGATTGGTCGCTGGCTGTTGAGCAGAACAGTCGGGATGCGAGTGCCCACAAGCCGCAGCACGTTCGAGATACACATTTGCCTCTCTCAACACGTTGCTGCTTCATCCTTCTGCCCGTCAGCCCGTCAGCCCGTCAGCCCTCAGCTCTCCTCTGTCCTTCGAATTTATATCGCAGTCGGTATGTGAAAATACTTTCGTGTTGACGTTGACGCTGGCGGGTAGTTAATCGGTCGCTTGCAACGCCAACAGTGACTTACTTCTCTGCGCCCCTGCCCCGTCAATCAATCCCATGCCCCGCGTCGTGGCAATACGCTATGGGTGTACAGCAGGTGTACGTAAACGTGCCACAGGCCCACTTAATGCAGCACACTGAGGTGCGATAAGGAATTTTCAGATTTCTTTTACTTCGCATATACATTTCAGTAGTCAATCCGGGTACAGGGTGATTTAATCAGATCCGTAGAATCAGAAGCTTTAATGTTAGCAGTTCGAGTTCATTTCGAAATGAGCTTGAGCATTGTATATTATACTAGTATTCGTGTAATCATAATCTACTCTGATCGATAACATCCAATGATATCGATTAACCTTTTCAGCTGTTAAATTAGATACCTTTTTACTTTTAAGCAGAATCAGAAGCTTTAATGTTAGCAGTTCGAGTTTATTTTGAAGTGAGCTTGAGCATTGTATATTATACTAGTATTAGTGTAATCATAATCTACTCTGATCGATAATATCCAATGATATCGATTAACCTTTTCAGCTCTTAAATTAGATACCTTTTTACTTTTAAGCAGAATAAGAAGCTTTAATGTTAGCAGTTCGAGTTCATTTCGAAATGAGCTTGAGCATTATATATTATACTAGTATTAGTGTAATCATAATCTACTCTGATCGATAACATCCAATGATATCGATTAACCTTTTCAGCTGTTAAATTAGATATATTTTTACATTTATCTATTTATATTTATTCACATTTTCAGCTGAAATTGAAGCATATATCGTTAACATATTGAAAGTATCTTATGACTCTTTACTCTCGTTTTATTTATTTGTCCGTACCGTAAACACCCTGTAGTCTTAAATGCGTTCCTGTTTTATTTTTGTGCCTTTATTTGGGAAACTTTTGTTGCTACTTTTGTGTTTTGTTTGCACATTTCTGCGCCAACAACTGTCAATCTTTTTTCGCCGCTGCCGAGGCTGATGATGCCTGCTCCAGTGGCACGGTCTAAACCCCCTCGCCCCCTAGCCCTCTCCTCAACCAATTCACGTCTACATCCCAACACTTGCGTCTTCGTGTCCGTCTCTAACTCGCATTCAGCTCATGTGTTTTGATACACATATTGTATCGTTTTGTGAGCAGAGGCTCGTACGTGTGCTTAAGGGGACGGGGCTCAAGGTGTACTCGTCTCTGTGTGTGTGTATGTGTGTGTGAGTACCTAAGGGGGTGGTGCTCGCCATAAGTGGCTGTATAAAAAGAAGTCGACATTTATTTGCGAGCATGCTGTAAATTGTAAATTACATTTCTAATCTTTGTAAGGCGACTCACACACACACACACACACACATACACCGCAAGCTGGGCGCTACACTAACTACACTTTAAGGCCGCTTCAGTCGGTGCAGGATCCCCAATGACACACGCAGACAGACAGCTAAGCAGAAGGAGGGAGCGACCGTCACGCACATTTGCTCATTTGTGTTTTAAATTTCATTTGAGACAACAGCAGCAGCAGCAACAACAACAAATAAGGCAAAAGTAATGTTAAGTAAAGAAAGTTACAATTTCGGTAGGCAACTTGAGGCGACGTCTGCCACGCCCCCTAAGGGACACAGCGCTGACTGCATTGTGCCTTTTATGCTCACCGTGATTTGTGTCTGTCTGTCTGTCTGTCTCTCTCCCTCTCTCTCTCTCTCTCTCTCTCTCTGTCTCTGCTGCCTGTCTGTCTCCCACTGTGCGCTGTGCTTTGCGTGTGTCGCTTAAAAATCTGCGGCAGTGACAATGTCACGTTTTGTGTTAATTTAATTACAAGAAACCATTTGTAAATATCAAGACGTGATTTGCAAGGCACGCATGGCGCCACAGCAGCTAACCCCATCCAGGACTGTGTGTGTGTGCAAAGTACACATATACAATTTTCAGGAGTTTTCATTTGCATATGCAATTCATACGCAAGCAAATTGTCTTTGCGGCACCCGCACCGACCCCCTCCCTCCCACGCCCACGCCCACAGCAGCCCCAACGAGCAGCGTCTGCTTCCAGCGTCGTTGTCATTCTGTTTGCTGTTGTCTGAAGAAATGTCCCGTTTGGCCAACATGGGCGCGTGTTGCTGCTGACTCTGTTCATGTTGGCTGCGCAGCGCAACATGTTGCTAAGCGCCGCAAGTGGCGCAACATGTTGCCGCTGAATCTGTGCGCCGGCAAATGCGTTTCGCCTTTGTTTATGTGTGCATGCGTGTGTGTGTGGCCAGCTTCTTCAGTTCAACGGCATTAACATGCGCTGCGCATTAAACACAAATCCTCAGCCGAACAGCAATTGATGGCAAATTATTTCAATAAGCCGCTTAATGCCCCATTTAATTATTGTCAGCAAGCATATTTGGAGACACATGCATGCATGTCGTGTGTGTGTGTGTGTGTGTGTATCTAAAAAGGGTTCAGCGCCCCGTCCCCTTCCGCAACTGACAATTAACAGTCAATAAGTTCAACTCGCCATATAACGCAAATTAAGCCAAAAGGATTATGCGCTTAGCCAACTGCTAAAGCGCCTGCAGAACAGATTTGAGTTAAGCATGTTCTTCGTGCGAAACATATTTGTGGTATTTAGCTGTGATTACAGGAATCTCTGTTCGCATATCATAAAATATGACAATACATGTAGTAAATGTAATAAATACATACAGTGGATCACACTTTATTTCGTATATCTGCAACTGAATGAAAATCTGAAATACTTCTGCTCAAAGTATACTTTATTCATATATATATATGTATGTATGTATATATAATGCCATATAGTATCTGAGCTAAGATCTAAGAATATAAGAAACATAATGCTGCATATATATATATGTATGTATACATACAGTGAGCCAAAAAAGTATTGGCACAGCAGCAAATTCCATGTTCCGAACACTATAACTTTTGATCCTGTAGGACGACATCCAAAATTAAAATGCTTATATATAAAACAACATATAAACTATTTATTTTATAAACCGAAATTAAAATATTAACATTTTTTCCTATACTTATGCTAGTTGTAGTGAAAAAAGGGTCAAATTTACGCAAAAACGAATGTCGTTGTTTAATAACAATAAATGTTAAACTTGAGTAATGACTTCTGTTAATAACATTGCCACTTACCATTTGAGCATGCTATGCTAAGCACATTGTTAGTGTTGACAAACGTGTAAATAAGCGAAGAAAGAGACAAAGAGAGAGTGTTTCTATGACTCAGAAAGCTAATAGATGCAAAAGGCGAGGTGCGAGCAGGATGGCTATATGGACTGAGTGTGGCGCAATAGTTCTGTGTGTAGAGACTGTACAGAGTGATTCGACTGTCAAACAGAAAAACCGAATGAGCAAAAAAACTACATACATATACAAATTCATATACACATAAACCAATTGACAAAATTGAATTGTTTTTGTGCCACTCGAGAGATATGATTCTGAAAGGCTTAGAGAAAAGCTATATTTCTATAATATTTAGCTTATAAAACCAACATAAATGTTTGGTTTAATTTGAAATATTTAATTTGAGTAAAATCGGTTTCAGTTTCGGAATCGTTATATGGCAAAAGATACAAATGTAATCTACAAGCTGTGCCACAGAGATCCACGCAGTATCTGCGCACAAATATCTGCGAAGAGCAAACTCGAAAGAGTACGTTGCCAAGTTTTGCCTTAGTTGCCCGCCTGGCTATTGCTTTTTCGTGGCAGCTCAAGCAAAAAGCGCCAGTCATTAAAAGTTGCAATAAGAAACTACTTGGAGTGCACTCTAGGTCGCCTCGCCTATTACTTGTCCTAATGGCGTGCAATTTAAGCTTGGCGCCGCTCCACGTGTGCCACAGGGTCAGGTGCTGCACCGCACCTACGGCACCGACAGCAGCCAGTGGGGCAGAGGGCTCCGGCTGTTGCGCACTTAAATTAAACACCCGACAGCACTTTGGGCAATTCATTTCATTTTTCGTGTGGCAACAACAGAAACCCAGCTAACAACACAGCAAATCTTCAAATGCAACATCGTGACAGCTCCATTCTACTCCCCCTCTCTCTCTCTCTCTCTCGCTTCCTTTTACTCGGACAGCGAGCGGGTACCTGAAGAATGACCAAATGAAGTACTTGTAGCATTCAAGCTGTCTGCTGCGAGATTCCAGAGATGTATTACAAAATGTCTTGCTTTGTGATATTTCCGTGTGTTCTCTACGTTAATTTGAAAACAGATGAGAAAAGAGACAGAGAGATAGAGAGAGAGAGAGAGAGAGAGAGAGAAGGAACTAAAATCACATACTGCTCATTTTTCAAAGAATTTATATTTGCATTTGGCTATTGTAGTATAATCAAAGAGATATTTATATTGAATTATATATATATATATATATATATATATATATATATATATATACTATATATATATATATATATACATATATATATATATATCTCTTTCTATTCAATCCAATTGCTTACAATTTTTCAGTTTTTCATGAATTCTTTTTGTTAATTCCTCAATTCTTAGTTTGGTTTCCATATCAAGTATAGTCTGTTGCATCATTTCCGTTTGCTGCAGTTTTGGAATTATTTGCATTTCATTTGCCCGCAGCCTGATCTGCTTTGCTTTTAAAATCAAGTTTTTCTTAAGAACATCTTTTCTCAAATCAAATGATTTTGTTTTATTTTGCGAGGCAAGTCTCTTAATCAGATCAGAATCGAAGCTTTGTAACTCCGCATTCGATGTGGGTCTGTGCCCCAGTGAAGCACTCACACGTTGTCCAGACATGACTTTGGCCGGTTCAGCTCGTCCTTGAGTATGGGCTAAAAGTCTTTGATCTTGCTTTGCATTTTCCCCATTAATATTTTGTTCCAATTGCGTTTTTACAAATATTTTCCTCTGGAGTTTGGGCATTTGCAGATCCTTTTGCATATTATATCTTACGCTTTGTATTTGTTTTGCGTCTGACTTTATGTCCTTTTCATTAGTTGCAGGCGCAACTGTCTGGCCGTCTCCCATGCGTATTTTCATATTTTCTTTATGCACCTTAAACAAATTCTCGAAGTTTACCATAGCTACCGAAACTCTTTGTGGAGTAGGCCTACGGAACTGCCCTTCTCTGACTTTGGGTTGTGCACATCTATTTTCAACGTTATTAACCTTATTTTGAATTGGTATTGGCTGTAGAGGTTCCTGCTTAGGTCTTAAAGGATCGGCTCCTTTGAGTCCTGCATGAGAGTTCGTTAGTACAACAGCAGTATAAGAGCTTTTCAGCCTTGACTTACCTGCAGGATTTGTCACCTGTTTGGCCATCAACTTCGATTGTTCGCGTCGCTTTATGATGGCTTCGTTGTATAATTTATGATCCGATATGACAGTGAGCACCATATTTTTGCGTGCGACAAAGTATTTCTTCTGATACGGCGGCTCGATTTCATTAGCTTTGGGCACGTATTTATAGCCATCGTTGATGCCGAGCATGCGAAACGGTGTCAAAGTTATTGTGGATCGTGAATTACGCCAGCTGCTGAGAGCTATCGTGCGGTTTCGCATGCTTTTGTTCAGATTCGGACATAGGGGCTTAGACCTGAAAGCAAATGTTTAATGAGCTTCCATGTGATATATATATGCGCATATAATTATCATTATCTTACTCGATGATCTGTGCTTGCTGCATTTCACTTGTTTTCGTAAACTTCAAAAAGAAAACTTTTTATGATTTGCAAGTTGACAGTCCGTCTAGCTTGTCAAATAATTTGCCACATGTGACTGTCACATTCATTGTGTTAGGTAAATTAACTGTCTTTAGTCAACACTGTTCAAGTGACATTCTCAGCTGTGTTGCCGTTTCCGCTTTTTTCCCGTCAGATCTAGCTTTTTTTGGAAATGCAATTGCGGGAAGAATTCGAAAACTACGGGAAGCGGGAAATATAGCTTTTTAAAAAAACGATTTAGATGGTTTTCAGCTTGTTCTTATTTGAGCAAATATTAGGATGATTTATGATAATATTGAGTAGGAACTGTAAAATTTCTGTGTGGTGAGCAAAAAGAAAAAAAGGTAATTTAATGAATATGTGTACACTATTCAAGTCTACCAATAATTATAATTCTAGTCTGAGCTGCAGTGGACCTCTTTATTTCTTCTTATCATCATACAATTTTTTTTTCGAAAAGTCAGCTTTTTTTTCCCAGTTTTATTCTGCCAAAAATTTTACTTTTTTTGCGTCCTTTTCTTCTTCAGCTAGCTTTTTATGCTCGTCAAAAAACGGCAACACTGATTCTCAGCTGATTGAATATCAATTTCAGTTTTAATGAGCTGCGATGATAGCCAGTGCCTTGTTTAAAGAACAATGTTACATATCGCCAGGTCCATATATCGCACGAAATATATCGAAAAAGTTGCCAGATAAATGATTGCCACGAATTGCGGCACGATTCGGTTGGCTGCGGCACACAGAGTCGAGGTCATTTGCGTGGCAATCGCGGCGTTTTATCACATCGGACAACGCCCAAAAGGTGTCAAGTGGGGAAGGGGCACGGAGCTTAGCACATTAGCTGCCAGCTCCAGCCAGTGTGTCTGTGTGTCTGTGTGTGTGTCTATGTGTGTAGCCTAAACCATTGATTTTCTTGGTTTTCGTAATCAAAAGTTTTGTTCCCACGGCGCGTTCGCACTGATATTCTTCACACACACACACACACACACACATATACGTATATATATATGTATATAAACACATGTATACGCTGCTTAATTTGCTGCAGTTGGCCAGGACGACGATGAGGAGTCGTTGGAGTATAATAAATTTTTGTGTGTTACCAACACTCTGACAAATTAATTAAAATGATTGGCCTGCTCGCAGGCTGGCTCCAGTCCTGGCGTTCGCCCAGCCCCACAGGAGCTGCCCCAACCACACACACACACAGACGCACGCACAACCGCTACGTTATGTAGATAAGCATGCATGTGTATGAGTATGTGTATGTGTGTGTGTGTGTATGTGTGCAAGGGGAGGGAAAGGGCGTTAAATTTTCACATGCGCTCGCCGCGATGTTGGCGACGTGTCGCTCGCAATTAGCAAAGTAAGCTTAATGTGGTTTCACTTGAATTACTTACGAGTGTCGCTGCGGTGCACACTCAGAAATAGAGAAAGACAAAGAGAGGGAGAAAGAAAGAGAGGGAGATAGCAAGGAGCACGCTTTAGCCACTGCTCATCAATTGCAGAGCCAACCGAAGCAGAGCCAAATTCAAGTTCATTTGGCCAACATCAAATTTCCAACTGCAGCGAACGCAATTACCAACACTTCTATAACTTCTGCACTGTGTATATGAATTTTATAGTCTTTGTGCTGAGTAACATTTTCAACTGGTTCAATAAAGAGATGGGCGCAAAATGAATACTTAAGATACTTATATCAATTTTGTCTGGCAATTCTTATAGAAATTTTTACTATAGATACATTTTACATATATGTAGTATATATATACTTACCTAAGAATCTGACTTGAATATGAGAATATTAAGAAAATATTTAATATATTTAAGATTCCGTCGAGGAAATTTATTTAGTTAAAATTAATAGTGAAATTTCATGTCTTATAGCTTATAAGAAAGAAACAGCAACTCTCAGCTCATATACTTTTTCACACACACACACACACACGCATAGCAGTGGTGTCCTCTCGTGCACTGTAATGAGCTATCAGCTCGCTTATTTAACTGTTCATTTGAATGAATAAAGTCGCGTGATGAACATTTTCCTCATTTTTTCACTTCTCTTCTCTTCGCTGATTGCGCAGCGCCAAAGCGATCAATTTTCGATCAGATTCCATTGGCATTAAAATGCAAATTGGAGAAGTGCAAACACAACTTGAGCGAAAGTTAAGAAAAGTTCTTTAAGCGATATGGATATGCAAAGCAAGGGCAGACGACGCGACCACGATGATGACAATGTTCTTCATTAAAGTTCCTCCACTAAGATGCAGCTGATGAGAGCGGGTTGGCGTGAAGAACTGGTGGAGCTGAGACGCTTCAACAGCAGCAAATGAAACACGTAACTGGCAAAGTTGTGTGTCCAAATTGCAGACGTGCCCAACTCCTTGGCCCCTGGTCCCAGGCGGAATGCAGGCTCCATCAGACGTAACCTGGGCGCCACTTGAAAGGGCAAAAATATAAAATTGTTCACTGCCCTTGTCGCCTGTCCTTGTTGTTGCATCCATAATAAGCAAGCATGAATAAGTGACAGAAACAGAAAGAGAGAGAAAGAGAAAGAGAGAGAGAGAGAGAAACGGCTCAAGTGCACTTATGCGACAATTAGAAAAGTTTTTTTTTTTCCGAATGACTGACTGACGGATAAGTGAGAAGAGACAAATGAATGTAAATGCGTGTCACTTTCGTTTCTGATACCCATTGCCAGCGAGTGCTAAGGGTAGCTTAGCGCATAAGTGTGCAATGATTGGAAGTTAGCAGCACGACAAGCCAAGTCCGTTTATATACAAAATATTGCTGTGTAGACAACAGTCGGCATAATTCTTACTAAACTTATAAGTCTTTGCTGTTATTTTTACATTTACATATTTATTTATTTTATTTTATTTCAGTATGGCTACAACAGTGGAGAATAGTGGTAAACGCCGAGAACTTAGTGGAAGTCACATTTTCGCGGAGATCCGTAAATTGTGCTCTAGTAACACTAAGGGCGTCTTCATTGAAATACCTGTGAGTACACCTGGAATGGCGATTTACTTGGAGGCAGCACATAAAATCAAAACAAGCACAGCTCCAGGAAAATGTTTACCAGGAAAATGTACTAGATATTAGGGACACGCTCTCAAAGCCTTGAGAACAAAATATGACTATACAAGGCGGTCTTCAAGCCAGTATGGACTTATGCATTGCAATTGGTGACTTTAGCTTAAAAGAAGTTAAAGCTATGCTCAAAGAACTGAATTCCGATCAACTTTGTAGTCGATATTATGGAAACGGGTAAAAATATCGATTAACTGTAACAAACTTGATCTGCGCGCTATGTATGAGGATCTTCAAGTCAACGTATAAACGAACAGACGGACGGACAGACGGACAAACGGAGAGAGTCGAGAGGAATATACTCACATTATGGGCTCTGTCACTCCTCCTCCTCCTCCTCTGATTCCCCATATATAAATATATAGTATACAAATTGTTTTTTAAACAAGAATACATTTAATTTTCTAAAAACATCTGCTTTTATGGAAGGAGCATAAATTTGCTAATCAAACGAAGACGCAGTTTTAAGTAGAAGACTCTCATCTGAACACTGGGTGTCTACTTGTTTGAGTCTCTTAGTTCATCCAGCAAATGCAATGCTCAAGCAACAGAAACAGTAGCTGCAATCAGTTTACAAGCACTGCAAATACAGACGCGTCATTTTACGTGCGTATTGGCAAATTGATGGCAGCTTTCCGGAGCTCACGCATACTGAAACAATGTGTGCTGTCACAGAAAACAAAAGTCATAATTTATAATGGTTTTATGGGCTCGCTCAAATTGATATAAAGGTCATGCGTGTGCACGTGCTCTCGTTGACCATGGCCAATGAGCGCCAGCCACGCTGAGCATTTTGCTGCCAGTAGCCAGGCCTCTAGTCTATGTGTGTGTGTGTGTGTGTGTGTGTGTGTCAGTCAGTCTGAAGTGCCTACCCCGCACTGACATTCATTACTTAAATACCCGGAAGGGAATCTGCTGCTGCAGCTACCTGGCTAAAAGTTGGCCAACATTTTTGCGAATGAAATGATGTGTGTTGAGTGGCCTCTGGCCGGAATTTAGTCAGAATTTAGCCAGAGCCGCTGTTGCTAGTAAACTTCAAATAATTGGCGCTGGCCAGCGCTGATCGCCAGAAATGCTCGCATTCATAATTTTACTAATCCCATTTTGCAAGCAGAGGACATGCAAATAAAAGCATTTATAGCTACTTTCTGTTTTAATCACATTGTGTTAAGTAAGCCGATCTGTGGTACTTTTTGTTATTCATTGTTAATTATACAAATGCAATGCACACACACACACACACACACGCATTGCAACAGACATGCCATAATCATCTCATAATCAGCTGTAATAAGTGCGGTTTCTGGCATTTCCTTCATTGTAAAAGTGATTATGACCGCAAGAGCAAACCCTAAATGTTTGCAATTGAAATGCATGTGTTAATTATGAACTCATTAATGATAATCAGCGTCATCATCATCATCATTATCATCGTTGGGCTACTGTTGCTAATAGCATAAGCACCCTTCGCAGCTTGTTTATGGAAAACAAATCGCAATGCCGGTTGACTAGTTGTTCCTTCACAGCTTTGCAGAGATTTGACAGCATTTGCAATTAGCTAATGGCCGTTGTCCTTATTGCTAATTACATATGTATACATGCTCAAAACATTTTGAGCTCATTTATTGGCCTCTGATTTATACAGACATACACAGATGTGCAAATTTGTTTAAGCCAAAATCAAAAGGCTTACCGCCCACCACAAGAAAAGCATTAAAGTTCGCCCACTCTCAGTATGAAGAAACTTTAATGTTAATTAATTTCACATATATTTAATCATCAATTGACATCTTAATTAACCACAAGTTTGACTTTGAGGCTTGAAATTCAATCAATTTTTTCAGCCTTAACAACTTTAGCACCCAGACAATCGAATATTAATTTTTTAAGCAGAAATTCAAGTTGTGTTGTAGATGAAAATTATTTATACTTAGTTTATTTATTTCAAATTATTAAAATAATATTGTAATATATATATTAAATAATATATTAGCATAAAACTGGGCTGGTGAATAATTGGAAAAAAAACTGTCATAGATTCGGGTCTGATATTTAATTTTTATGTTCAAAATATTTCATTTCTTATTAAATACCCTTGCAAAAAAAGTAAATTAATTTTTGTTCAGAAGTTTAACGCATAGAAGGAAGCATCACCGACTATATAATGCCTATTCTTGATCAGAACGACCTGCTGAGTTGATGTAGCCATGTTCGTCTGTCCGTTTCTCTGTCTGGATCCACGCAATTTCCTGCATGGCTATAAATTTTGCTCATAGGCTTTTATCTGCTGCTGGCATGTATATCTCGGAATCATCCGAATCGGATCACTATATGCCATAGCTAGCATAGGATAGATCGCTTTTAACTTTGACTCTATTGAAGTCAAAGCCCGCCACACAAAAAGATATAGTATAGACAGCTACGCCTTTAGGGAAGTGGCAAATCGGATAAAACTGCATATTCTACAATTCAATGCCAAGAATGCCAAAGCTTTAAAGGTATGTTACTTTTGAACTCTTGTATTGGGTCGTGCACTAAGTAGTTTCGTTTTTTTTAGTGCAATTCAAACACGATTTTTTTTATTTTTTAAAACATTTTATGAAATTAAATATTCTCCATTTTAATCTAATATCTTTTGCCATCTTTCGGGCAAGAGATTAATTCCACGCTTATAAAATTTTTGATCCTTGCTTTCTAAAAACTGGTTCAAGTGGTTTTTGAAGTCTAGATTTGAGGTGAAGGTACCATCCAAAAAATTCTGCAGAGACCGGAACAAGTAATAGTCCGATGGTGCTAAGTCTGGAGAATATGGTGGGTGTGGTAGCACATCCCATTCAAGCTGCAATAGCTTTTGGAGAGTCATCAAACTTATCAAAAACTATGCATATCCGATTATTTGGGGGAAGTTGAAGGATACTATATCTATACTATTCCTATATCCTTTGTCATTGCAAGGGTATTCATAATCTTATTAGCCCATTTCTCCAGTTACTTAAAAGTTATTTTTAACAATATGGAATGAATCTTAAAACAAATCTTTTTAACTCTTCCATTTCTCGATTTTTTATGAATAAATTCACCGTGCCAAATCTATAAGTCATATAGTAGGACTTACCAATTAATTTTGTTATTTATAACTGAAGCTGTTTATATATAAATATATTTTGAGCTTTCTCATATCATTGTTTCTAAGCTGAGTTATTTATAAAGGTGCATGTCTGGCAATTAAAGAAATCTTGAAGTGTGTCCTGCTGAGGAAAAAATGACATTATGCTGCCATGCCTGCTGCCTGCTGCCTAATGTGAAATGTGAACACACTCGTGTGCTCCTACCTTGTGCAAATGGGGCAGTCAGCGAAATTTTATTTGAATTGAAAAGGCTTCTCAGCGGTCGTATGTGTGCGTGTGTGTGAAATGGAGCTGAGTAACCAGTTAGCCACCAAAACAGCATCAACAGCGACAGCGACAGGGGCAGGGGCAGGGGCGGGTGGCAGGGGCAGCGGCAGTATCGCATTTGGGTTAATCTGAATCCGAGACGAGGTTATAAAAGTCATTCAGTCAGGAAGCAATAAAATGATTTTACGCCAATGCCATGAAAATGCTGAATTTGAATAAAGGTTTGTGGCGCTGTTTTGCCACATCCTCAGCGGTCCCCATCCCCACCACCACCAACATCACCAGCATCACCAACACCATCATCATCATTCTCGTCCTCCTGCTCGTCCTCGTGTTGGACTAACATGGCTATCGATGGCGTCTTGGCGGTTGCTGTTGCTTCCTCTTGGCTTCTTCTTGCTGCTGCTCTACAATTTTCTGCTGATGCAGCGGCCAACATGACGCAGTCGGCGACAGCTGCAGGACTTTTACGCCAATTATGCGTGTGTGTGTGTTACTCTATGTGTGTGTATGTATGTGCGTGTTTTGTGTGCGCGCATTTACGCAAAACGAACTCGGCTAATGCACAACGCATATTGAAGCAATTTGACTCGAAATGCTTATCCATTCCATTGCACAAGAATGCGTGTATGTCTCTCTCTCTCTCTCTCTCTCTCTCGCTCTCTCTGTATGTGTGTGTGTGTGTGTGTATGCGTGTGGTTAGTCGTTTTGGGGCGCTAGCACACCCACATGCTCGCATATAAGTCCTGCCATTGACAGCATAAACTTTGGGCTTTAAAGCAAAGAAACTGCCCAACTGCCCACACGACCGCCTTTGCTCTCCCTCGGTCTTAGATGCTGATGCTGTTTCTGGTTCTGGTTCTGGGTTGTGCTTCTGGTCTGCATTTCCGTCCGGCACTTTGCATTGCTCTCGTTTCTCTGGCTCCCATTGTCGTCAATTGCATTGCAATGGCCTGGCCATTGCCAGGCGCAAGCACTGAAATATTTTTCTACCCCTCCTCCCGCCCCCTTTGTACTCCCACAACCTGCTGTCACAATCAACGTCTAATGTCTTCGTTTCGACTTTATCGACATCGTCTTGGGTTGGCTTGGCTTGGCTTGGCCGTCGTCCGGAGGTGCTCTTAATATACAATCCTCGTGCACATTCGCCACATTTTAAGCATCCTTTTCGAATCAATTTCTTCGGGGACTCTTTGCCTAAGTCATTTCTGTTATTTCATTAGAGATTTAAACAGATTTGCCAACCGCTTCCGTGTTGCACATACGATATGTGCCTTGTGCTCTCGTTTCATTCAATATTCATATTGGCTACTAATGCATTACTAATTATTCAACATAACTGAGCGCTAATCAGTTAAGTAATCCACTTACCTACCCAAGCAGCAGCTCACTTGGGCAACGTCCTGTGTGTTTCTCCCTCTCTCTCTCTCTCTCTCTTAGTTTTTTCCTTGACCTTTTTCCTTTTTTATTTTTTTTATTTTTTTTTTGGTAATGTTTGTTCAAGTCTCGTGGCGCGGCATTGCAAAGCGCTCCCATGACTCCGTCGTTTGCCGCAACTCTGTCGAGGGCAGACAAAAGCAAAAAAGCAGCGAGCGAGCTTCCCAGCTCCCAATGTTAGCAGTTAGCAGTGCGACTTGGCCAATGTTTTGACTACAGCTCGATGTTGTGTGGCGGCAGTATTTGTTGCAGGAGAGGAGTCTGTTGCCTTTATGCCCCATCTGGCTGACTTTGATTATGCAAACTGTTTGTTGGCTTTCGTTTAGCGGCAAATGGCAGCCCTCAAGAACTAGAAGTCAACCACCAAGTCTAATAGGGATTTGTGTTTCTATCATAGCTTTTGTTGTATTTATAGCTGCGCTTCGATGAGCGGCCATAGTAGTTATCAATTAGCAGCAACATGAAATAAAAGCTCCCATTCCTTAAGTCCGATTAGGTGTGGTAGTCATTGCGATGCTGGCTTCCAGCTCATTAGCTCGCTGCAGTCATGACCTTTGAGCCGGTGTAGGCAAATTAAGCTCAACCTTTGAACTGTTATGACTCATAAATCGTTCTTTTGTGGGTCAGAATGCAAGTGACTTGGCTGCTTTGAAGTCAAATGCAATCGCATTTCGGCCTCTTTCCACTTTCCACTTTCCTTAAACCTCAAAGGCTCAGCAGCAATGAACGTTTTTAGGCCTTTATGTCTGCGCTTTTGGTTTTTGCTTGGCCAAGCATTGGCTGTTGCATATGGATATGCATATGGGCCAAAAAGCTCTATTTAGGGAAATTTTCGAAATTCGTTGTTGTTGCTGCACTGGACAGCCTGAGCTGAAAATGGACGAAAAATTTGTTCAGCTGCATGCATTGCTTTAGCAATTGCTCACAAGCCACACTGCGTATGCGTAATATTTATATAGTATGTCTATATGCATATTGTATATACATATACATAAGCAAATAAAATTGTTTGTTGGTGGCAATCAATGCGAATATGCAAATTTGTGTTCACTTTTTCTACAGCTTTGCTAAGTTAATTTGCGTTTATTGTTTCACGCCCCTGGCGTATGTTTTCAACTTTTGACAATTGTCAAACACAACAATTACAATACCTTAATGACAATGGGATTATACATACATATATACACACAGAGGATGTGCTTTGTTTATTTTAATTGGGTATCTCCTGCTGCTTTGTCTCTCTGTCTGTCTGTCTGTCTGTCTGTCTGTCTGTCTGTCTGCAAAGGGTGTTTCGCGGGCAATCTAAGTCATCTTTACTTCTGCTCCGTTCAGCATTAAATTGTAGTTGATATCAAGATTACGTACACGTATATATTTAGCTAGCTTCTATTGTCCTTGCGGATAGCCTTCAAATGCTGCTTGGCCACAGAGAATTTGTGAATTTGTTTCCCTTTGTTTTACAAGGACCACATTTTTGGTTCACTCTCTGTGGTTTTTTATGTTTTTTAATTTACATAGATTTGTGCTTCATTTACAATATTTTTATACACCCCAAACACACACACAGACAGAGAAATGAAAAAAGACTAGATCTGTGGACGGGAGAGGGAGAGTGGGGGTGAGGAGTCGGAGTACAGGCAGTCAAATGTAATTTGCTTTTTACATCGTTTTTCAGTTCCCGTTTCCGGTTTGCATTTCGTCGTTGCGACCATTTTTCGATATGCCTGCAGCGTGGCCAAAACTTTATTGAAATTGTCTCTTTTCATTTATCGTTTATGCGTTTGCTGGCAACAGACACGACCAAAATAAAATTGTACTGAATACAATGAGCGCTGCCTTCTTTCGCATTTTGCAGCTATCCTTATCATTTGCCATATACTACTCTGCTTTAGCAATTCGAGCATATTTCCTATGAGCAATCAGCCACAACAAAAAAAGAAGGAAGAAATGTGGCCAAAGTACGGACAAAAGCCAACACAAATCTGCGCTCAGTATATCCCAATTTATGGTTATTCATTTACATTGTTATCCCACAAATAAACTCGATTCTAAAAGGTAAATCAAAGAAATGAAATAATGGCATAAGGACTCCAAATAGCAGGGGAAATGGGGTATAATAGAAGATATTAATCTGCTTAGCCTGGGTCAACTTATGGGGATACATGTATGTATATATGGATGTAGATTTTTTATGTGAGATACATTAGCTGGGTTTTATCAAGAATTTGAAGCTAAGCCATGGTACAGCTTAACGGCTATATAGACAAATGTAGATGTATATATCTAAATAGATGTTATCAGATATACTCCAACTGAGTTTTATCAAGAATTGGAAGAAGCTTTGATTTAGTTTAGCTGCTCAGCCTTGATAGAGTTTTACGGCTATATAGATAGATGTATATGTATATATATATATATATATGTATATATATAGATGTTATCAGATATACTCCAGCTAAGTTTTATTAAGAATTGGAAGAAGCTAAGCTTAAGTTGAAAGCAATTTAGCTGCTCAGCTTTAGTCAACTTTATCTTCATTTAGATATATAGCTATATATTATTTGATAGGCTCCAGCTAGGTTTTTATCATGAATTGAGAGTAAAGCTAATTCAGGAACAGCTTTTAAAATATATTGAGATATTTCTGTATATCAGCAAGACTTTTAAGCTAACAGGGCAATAAGTCCATTGGCAGCTCTTCGATATGATGATGCTTAAGTGTCTTGAAAGCTTGAATATTTGAGTTGGCGCAGGGTTTGGGAATATCGTTCAATTGCAATAATTTACATGCAAATGCGTTTGGCTATAAATGTGCCAGAAACAGCGACAACGTCAGCAAAGGGAGCGCCATTTGCGTGGGAGGTGGCCGATGGCCGGTGGGTGTGACTGTGGCTGCAGCTTTTATGCTTCAGTTTTTGGCCAAATCGAACTAAAATACTCATACACAGCCATATGGTTGTGCGAAAGAGTGGCGTAATTCAAGACGACACCGAAAATGAGCTCGTTGTGGTCACAGCTGTTGGGTAGCTGCCGACTTCTCTTTACTTATTTGATGGCTCTGGAAGGGTGTGGCCGCATACGTTTATGCAAATGTGTGTGTGTGTGTGTGTGCGTGGTGATGTGAGAGGCACCCTGTATCGTCAGCGCATTGACAGAATGTGGACATGACAGCTCGCTGACTTTCACAGGCGCGTTTGTGGCTTCGGCTGCGGCTGCGGCAAGGGCATTCTGATGGGATACATTTCGCTCGTTTTCGACACAAAACGAAAATCCTTTTGACATTTTATTTACAAAACGCATTTGTCGCCAACGGAAATTGGCACAGAACACAATAATAAAGCCGCACAGGAGGAGGCAAAGGCAAACGCCAAACAAGCGCGAAACGATAGGCAAACGGAATTTCCAAAGCGTCTGTCGCCCGAGCACCAAGGATAACAATAACAGCAGCAGCAACAGCAGCCCTGGATTTGCCAAAAATATAACTGAAAGTCCTTGTAATCCTCAATGCTTGACGCTAACCAAATCAACTATTGTGTTGTCCCATAAGCCCGACAACATTTAAAGGTTTCCTTGAACTGCCTCCATACGAAATGATTGAAGTAATTAAATGGAAGAGAGCTTCGATTGGTTAGACTTTGATAAGACTACAATCTATTCACAGAGACTCAGCTGCCATGCTGACTGCAGGAGCTGGTCATTAAAGATGATGCAGCAAACAAAAGCCGCAACTGCAATTGACAAGCCTCCAATGGCAGGGGGAGGCTGCTGCTGCTGCTGATTTTGCAACTTAGTGCAGTGACAACGCGTTTGCAATTAATGAGCACGCTGAAGCAACTAAGTGAAGAAGTTATATATTTGAGGATATCTTAAAGATACACAGGTCGAACAGCAAAGGCAACAATAACAACTCTGTGACGTTAGACTAATGTGCGACAACGACGATCAATCAATGCGACAATTCGTCAGGCGGTCAGTCAACCAACTAGCCAGTCAATCAATCAATAATGGATGACCACAACCAGCCGCGAATCTGTGTGTGTGTGTGTGTGTGAGTGTGTGTGTGTGTGTGCCATGTTAGTTGTGCGGACTTTGGCCGCTATCGTGCAACAATCAATAACGGTTTGGCTCTGGCTCCGCAGCTGCATTTCCGCTGTGTAGTCGACTGTAATCAGTGCCCCACTTCACCAGCTGCGGCTGTTGCATGGCCAGTTGCATCCATATTTAAAGTTGCACTTAAAGTTTCGCTGTCGACACATAGTTAGGCCAGCCAATTCTGCTATCCTTTGTAGGCATCATGGCAAATCCTGTGGCTTGCTATCGTTAAGTTATTTTAGCGCCTCACACAGCTTACTATCACTCTCTTATCCCTATTTCTATCTTTCTCTTTCTCTCTTTCTCTCTCTAGCTTAGGGTTTTAAAAAACTTTTGAAATTTTTCGCAGCTCAAGAGAATGCAGGTTGCTCTTTATTGCGTTAACAATTTTCGCTTTCACAAAAGTCTATCGACGATTCCGAAATATAAAAAAAGGCGTACACACACACACGTGCATCTCGGGACTATCGGCAGCTGCCACGCCTTATACAGACGGCAGCTTTTTCCCTGAGCTCTGTAATTGATTTATGTGCGCGAACGTGCGTGGAACGGCTGCTTACAATTTACCCCCAAGACCATCGCAATAAAAAAAAGTAAGAACAAAAAAAGAATTGTAAGATAGCTCAAGCAACCACAACTTAAAGGTGTCCTTGTCCTTAGAGTCCTCAGTCCGTTTGCCACCTTTCGCTTGGCTTGAAAATAAAGCATCTATTAAATTTTGTGACTGTAAATCACAGAATAGCCTATATACTTAGCCGATATACATATATAACAGTTGTCATTCACTAAAGTTGAAACTGCTCTCTCTTTACAATAATATCCTTACAAACATACATACATACATATGTGTACAAAGTGACCTTAACTCAAATATGAATCTAATTTAACAGTCCAAAGATGTTTAATAAAAGAATCAATGTAGAAGCCTATACAGTGTACCAATAATGTCTTCGTACACCAACAGAGCCAACTAAAAAAGTAATGAAGCTGCTTTTTAAACTAATTTATTAACTTTAGTTAAAAAAAAAATAATATGAATATTTAAATAGATAAAAAGTTACAGATATAAAACTTATAGAAGGCAATTTTTTGGCTCCAATAAAGTCTTCGTACACTTAAGTTAAATTCTTTTATAATACTTTTAAAAAATACGTAAAATTAACATTTTTGCATTTTTAATACTTTGTGGGGTATCTTTTATTTCTAATGTGGTTTAGCATCTGTAAGACCAGCTTTTCGTATATTGAATTGGTCAATTATGGCCCACTCCTCCTTCAAAACATCGATAAGTCTGCGTTTTGAACTTAACTGATAAACCCTGATCCTTTTTTCCACTACATGCCAACGATTCTTAATCGGACTTAGATCAGGATTCTGGAAATGTCGTTCTTACGAATGTAAATAAGGTAAAAAAAACTGCATCATTACTTTTTTGGTTTTTTCTTACATATAACATTTTCTCGTTAGCAAAGAAAAAAGCTATTGCTGTACGAAGACATTATTGGTACACTGTATGTGGGATAGTTATAACGTATTTCTTATATTTATAAATAATGATTATATTATATTAGATTATAAGATAGATGGATTAAATCTCGGCTTCCAGCTTTCTTAACTTTGACTTCAGCTTTTCGTCTCTGTCAGCCTCTGCAACTTTTTACGACTTCTGTCCGCTTCAACTTCATTCAATTTCACAACTTGACAACTTGACATCTTCTTCTGACTATCGATCAGCCACCACTTCTTCGTTGTGTACAACTCTGCGGCATGGTGCTGGCACCTTGTTGCACTGATACTCTTCGTTAGATATATACATATGTCGTAGATTTATAACAATAAATGTTTAACTTGAGTAATAACCAATCACCATTTGAGCATGCTATGCTAAGCACATTGTTAGTGTTGACAAACGTGTAAATAAGCGAGGAAAGAGACAAAGAGAGAGAGTTTCTATGACACTAGAAAGCTAATAGATGCGAAAGGCGAGGTGCGAGCAGGATGGCTATATGGACTGAGTGTGGCGCAATAGTTCTGTGTGTAGAGACTGTACAGAGTGATTCGACTGTCAAACAGGAGAGCGAAACGTGACACCACATCCTGCATATTTGTATATATGAACATACATATATACGAGTTGTGCTCAAAAAGTATCACGAATTTGAAATATCTGCGAGCTCATTTATATGATGATCAGCTCTGATAATATAATGCATTATAATACTATATGCTTATTAGATCTATTGAATAATATAAGCCAAGTGACAAGAATAAACAGTGAGCAGATGTTCAGTATAGCTGTATCAGGAGCCTTTTGGCTTGACCTGCAGCAGCTATTGTTATCGACTCTAGCTGCTCAGTCGCCCTTAAGCTTTAAGCAGTTGGGAATTGCAAGCTGCAGCTAGCGTTTGCTTCAGAAGCTATTCCAATAAGATTGGGAAAAGTGAGCTTTTCAGCGATTTCTCTAACAAATGAAATTTTGATAAATTTGAGAAGTGACTGCACTAGCTTACAGTTGGTTAGCAGCCAACTGACATTCGGTTACCCAGCTATTTGGGATTGGGGATGGGGATGGGAATAATGCGCATGTCGATGACAATTTTGCCGGCTTTGCTGACAACGGTTTAATTTATTTGTACCGTCTGCTTATCTAGGCGACTCGACGACAGCGTCCAGCTACTGATGCTCATCATTGTCACTGTCATCCGCTCGCTCACCTGGCAGTGCAATCAATTTGCATGCGTTGCCAGCAGCCAGCAGCTCGTGCAAATGGCAATCCTAGTGGATGCTGCCCGTCAGAATGGCAGACAAACCATTTTGCTGGAGCTTAAGGCGGACTTTTGCTGTGTGGACTCTGGCGCGCAATCATGGCCCAAAAGAAGAGTGTTTTTCGCGGCAGCAGCAGCGCCCATAAAACTGACCAGGAGCAGCACCTGCAGCACCAGCGGCACCAGCGGCACCAGCAGCAGCAAAAGATTGAGCTTGAGATTGAGTTGAGTAGAAATAAAAATTTATGGAGTGGTCATTTATCACAAGACGGGCAGCTTCTGTTTGTGTTTTGCACGTTACTCGAGCCAGCAACTTTGCTATCTGTGTTGTAAGTCTGTTGGCCGTTTTAACTGTAAGCAGCTATAAAAGCAGCAGCAACAGCAACCAGAACAACAGCAACAAACAACAATCCCACCAGCACAAGCACTAACAATAACAATAACTGGCACGCTGTTGCTATTTCTTTTCCTTTTCGTGTTGTTCTTATTGTTGTTGTTGTTGCTCATTTGTTGCTGTTGTCTTTAGCTGGTTGTGGTTTATTTTGCAGTTGTTGTTGATTTACTGCTGATGCTGCTGCTGCTGCTACTGCTGCCACTGCTGCTGCTGCTTTCTGAAATTTAAAACTTTCATTTTTAATGGAATTTCCTTGTCAAAGACACAGTGGCGATTCCCTCGATGGGGTATCAACGCAGCGTGTTCCCTGATAGTCCACTAATCTTTTTTTATATACTCTATATTGCAGGGTATAATGGTTTTGTGACAATGTAGGTAACAGGCAGAAGGAGGCGTGGCAGACCCCATAAAGTATATATATACTTGATCAGGACGACCAGCTGAGTCGATTTAGCCATGTCCTTCCGTCCGTCTGTCTGTCGCTGCGATCTCGTAAATTACAAAAGCTAGAGATCTGAAATCTTAAATATATATTCTTCTATGCCTTACGCATTTCCTATTTCTTTACTATTGATAAAAATATATTTTTTGACTTCCTTTTTAAGCCATAACTTAAATACCTATAAGCTAGATACAATAAATTTAATACGTAGGTGTCTGTGATGAAAATGCAGCTTAAAAATATTTTAGAACTAAAAAAAATACTTTGAATTTACTAAACAGAACGTATTTCGAATAGTAGGGACTTGAGATTTTGCATATATAGATATTAAAAAGTTATCATTGTGTCCTGAAAATTTCATTCCTAGAACCGAAGTTATTTCATAATTATTTTCTAATAGTGCTGCTCAGAATGCAACTACGCAGTAATCGAAGCGCTTGCTTCTGTGCGTGTGTGTGTGCGCGCAGAGGGTAATATGAATAGATAAAAGACTTAGCTAGATTGTTTCAAACATCACCTCAGATTTGGTTCAGGGGATCTCCTAGTCGGGCAGACCCGACTAGAGCGTTCTTACATGTTTCATTTTAACACACACTCAGCCATCATTTGGGCACGAATGCTTCAGCGATTGTTTTCCAAATTACAAAATGATCGTATGCTTGTAGCTATTTTTTGGGAATCGCTCAGAAAGTATGGAAATCAAAAAGTTGTTTAGTTCTCTTATTTAGATGAAATAGGTCTGGTCTGGAAATATAAAATAAACCTCAGCAAACTTTGATTATGATTATTTGGGTGAAACAGTTCTGGAAAAATTGAATAAACCTCAGCAAGCATTGACTATGATTATTTGGGTGAAACAGTTCTGGAAATATTAAATAAATCTCAGCAAGCTTCGATTATGAATATTTGGGTGAAATAATTGTGGAAAAATTGAATAAACCTCAGCAAGCTTTGACTATGATTATTTGGGTGAAATAGTTCTGGAAATATTAAATAAATCTCAGCAAGCCTTGGAATTCAAAAGTTGACTCGGAGCGAGCATTCATTCTACACAGTTCAGTTATAACCCAAATTTCAACGAGAACAGTCTTAACTAGCAAATTATAGTTTTTTATTTTTCGGATCTATTCAAAATACCTAGTTAATATATTTTGTGATAAATACCTTTTACCTTGGTAAGTTGAACGGAAGTTGCAAACTATGCATCTCTCTTTAACTTTTGTTCCAAATACCATTTAAAGAGCATACACAATGTTTAATAATACTGGCAATACTGGCGATAATGCCTGTACTGGCTTTACTGGCTATGCTGTCTTTACTGGCTATGCTGGCATTACTGGCGTTACTACCACTGCTGACTATACTTTCAATACCGGCTGTACTTTCAATACTGTCAATACTGGCAGTAATGGCAACCGGCCAATTGGCCAAGTATCTCCTACCAATGGGGGACCTTGTATTTTGGTAAGTGCTTTTAATAGAAAATTAAGATAGCAAATATGAACACTTCTACTGCAGAAAAGGCCCACATCTTTTGAATTAAAATCTGAAAATTCAACCAATCATAAGATCGTGAAGTCGAGTATAGAATACTCCCAAGAATTTACACCTTCTAGTGAGCCAATACCAATGCCATTACCGATGCCTGTGGCAATCCCTTTAGTGCCCGTATCTATCCATATGTCGATGCAAGTATCGGTGCCAGAAATGCATACAGCAATGCTAATGACCATGTCAATTGCCATTCCAAGGGCTCTGCCAATGGCCATGCCAAAAAATGTGCCAAGGAAACCGAAGACGCGCCTTAAAAAATTGAAGAATGACAGTGTCACCCGTAAGCGTAGGTCCCGGGTTGGTAGTAAGACATACTACTTCCAGTCTCTGCAGGAAATAGGTAGCTCCTATCTCTTGTTCTTGCGCAAATTCAAACGCGAAAATTCAATGATTCCGCAATCGGAGGTCGTAAAGATGGGCGCGCTCGCCTGGGGCACCATGCCCGACGAGATGAAGGAAAAATATCGCGCACTGGTGAGTTTCTTTGATCATTCACGAAATGTTTTCATTATAGTTCACTCTCTCGCTCTCTCTCTCTCTCTCTCTCTTTGCTCCAGGAAAGACAAAGGAGACTTAGATTCAAAAAGCGAGACACATTTGCGATTGAGGATTCATGTGAACCGATGATCATAGACGAAGATTAAATACCTTCGTCAAAATTTGTATCGCTTTGTTGCAGAGCTAACAATTAGAATAAAACAAATTTAAAGTCATTTCTTTAAATTAGTTTAAAACGATGTTTTTTTACTCTTCCTCTTTGTTTGCTAGTGAGGTTGTTCCTATGTGATCTTTATGTAACTCTACTGTAATGCATATGGCAAATGCTTACTGCAACTGGCACTATCAGATATTATAGTTATTGCATAACTTTGATGTCACTAAATCATCCTTTTCACTTGATGCCTTAGTGCAAGGTGGCGCCAATATGCTTCATTCAATATCATTTGACTTCTAAAAAGAAACTCCTTTTATAAATAAAACTATAGCCCTGTCTACCTCTGACATCTGCAGCTAGCAGCAACATGTGCTCAACTAGCTGATGGCAACTTTGTGATCGGATAATAATTCGGCGTTTATTACTAAAATTTCATTTAACTGAAGTAAAATCACTGCGCCAATTGTCGCATGTTTTGAAATGTTTTGTTTTAGTATCTGCTTTCTGCAATATTTGCATGGAAAACACTTTGTTTGATTTGCGTAAATTGCGCAATTAGTTTATGCGACTTTCAATTAATAATTCCGTTTTTTGGCAACACTTAACACGCCGAAAATTTAAAAATACCTGTGTTAAAAAAGAAATACCCTAAAAAAATAGCGCACCACACACAAACAACAAAAAAAAGTTGCCAAGGGGCCGCCAAACGAAATTTATGACAAAAATTTTTACACGAAGCGTATGTTTTGTCATGTGGCCATTCATTGCCCTTGCGTCGCCACTGTCACAGTTCGTCCAACTGTCCGTCTTTGTACACGGCTCACACACACATACACACATTTCAGCCCGCATCCCGTTCACACTCTGTGACTGCAGCAGCGGCCAATTGGCTTTTTGTTCACTTCACTTCTTTTTTTTTCGCAAATGTTTTCCGCAACTTTTGCTGCATTTTTATTTTTTAGTTTTATTAGTGAAATGTGTAAAAACTAGAAAAAATCGAGCTGTCATCATACATAAAATGCACACACACACATACATACTCATATACATGTATGTATGCATGTACTGGAACACTATTCCCCAGCGAGTGTTTATAACAACCTGGCTAAATCGGCTGACTGCCAGCAGCAATGTTGTTAGTTATATGCAGCCATATGTGTATCCCTTAACACTTTGTACATTTTCTATCAATTAATCATATATTTTGTGCACACACCCACACACACACACACACTCACATACATATACTAGTACATAGCAAATCAAAAGTTTTGACTATTTTTCGGATTAAGCGTGTTTCAGTTTCAATGACTTATAGAGTTGGTCGTTCCCTTGACTCGATATTATCGTTGGCGCGAATATTTTGTGCGCTTCATTGATTTAATGGAAAAACTTTTCGGTGCACAGTTTGTTTGTCTAATACATACATATATATATATATTTTTTTTTTCTCTTTTTTTTTCTCGACTTTTTTGCACAAATCGACGCTCATAAATCGACTGGGTGGCGGTCAGTTTCGGTCTCAAATGTCTTTGTTATTGTTATTGTTGTTATTGTTGTTATTGTTGTTGTTGATGGCCAGCCAAGTCCATGCCATACGTTTGCCGAAGCTGTTTATAGTAATTTTCAATAGTTTTGCGGTGTTCATCTGAAAAATATGTTCCGCTTGTTTTCCCCCATATATATTTTTTGCTGTTCGCTTGTGTTTTGTTTTGGGCATCTCTTTTGGCTTTTACACATGGTCTACTCTAGTTATGTGATGCTGAATTATATCTTCTTTTTTTTTTGGTGCAGCTTAAAGTTGATCAAATACGATTGAAAGGCCTCGACAAGTTTTTTGCTTGCTAACTTAATTGACTATCGGCTTCTTTGTTATTAAGTGTGCCGTCTGCAGGACTCGAAGTTGTCGCTTGGCCAACCATGTGAATGCCTTTCAATTTTAGCTACATGTCTTCCTACGAATATTAGACACAAAAGCCCGTTGGAAGCCCAACTTGCAGGATACCCTGTATAATTCAAAGGAATTTATTTGGTAAAATTTAAATATCTTAGCTCTTTTGCTGTATAGAAAAGCTAGTTTATAATACAGGGTATCTGCGCGTCGCTTACTCGTGCTGCTCTATGCCAGCCATGTGCTTGTCCTTGTCATGCAATTAAGTCGAACCCACAGCGACAGCCAAGGCAGACAGTTGACGTCCATGTCGTCGAGATGATGATGAAGATGACGATGACGACTTGACTTGACTTGACTTGCGTTGTGGTTGCTGCGAGTCCCAGTCTGAGTCCCTGTCTCTGTCTCTGTCCCTTTCCTTTCTCTTTTCCATTCCCATTGACAGTCGCAGTCGAAGTTGCATTTGCAGTTGCTGTTTGCCTAAAGCCCAGCAAAGTGTTTTCCTAGTTGAGAGGAGCGGTAAATGGTCGTCCTGTCGATATTGTCATGTATCTTCTTTCTCCCCCAAATATGCGCGTACACACACTCGGCGAAACAGACAGAGGGGGGGAGGGAGAGAGAGCGAGTTTCACTCACGTCAGGCAGGTGGAAATTTTGCCAATTAAAGTTTGTTTTAATGAAGCAACTTACTTAGTTACCTACTTATTGTTGCAGGTAATGCAAATGGAGTCGCAGCCAACTGCCTAGACACCTGCAGCAGCAGCATCTGCTCCCTTGCCCCTAATCCTGCATTAGTTGCAGCATCTTCATTCAGTTTGGGGCAAACAACAAACATTCTTGTGCCAACATCTCAGCTTACTAGCCAATTTACATTGGCATGTGGTTGCACCTTGCCGAAATTTGACTCTATTTACAATGGAGTATTTCGAGTAGGTAACTAACTATATTTAATTTATCACAAGTTTGTGCAAGACACACGCTGAATCTATATTATATGTTAGACAATGTTGCACCATGGCAATATGGCTCATTTTCAAAGCGATAAGAAACAAGCAATAGGGCCTTATATTGTATAATAAACTTCGTCTGACTACGTCATTAAAATACACATAAATATATATAGTATATATGTGTACATATATTATTTTTAAAATATTTAAATACATGCCGATAATTCGTCCCCTGCTAAATCGAAAATCTCAATAATTCGTATATCTTCTCTATACTCGACTGTATATAAATTTATATTTATATTATTTTTCAAATATTTTATGAATATATAATGTATAAATTTATAAATATATATAAATTATTCTTAAAATATTATAATATATATATATATATGTTTAATTTCTTAAAGGCCGTAAAGTAGTTTTAGAAGTAAGACTTGGGCTCATGAATGTGGAAGTCAGACTTAGAGCTCGAATCACAAGCCAAGAATCAGTAAAGCGAACCAGCTGAGATATTTATCATTTGATTAGGCTGAAGTATACAGAAATATATATTTAAGAATCACGATAAAAACTTTCGAATTTATATTTATTTTTAATATGCTGAATGCGATTGAAATGAAGCAAGCCTTATGAATGAAAGAGTTATTTTTGTTTATTTAACTATTCAAGGTCTTCTTTTGCTCTATTTCAATATTAATCTAGCGCTTCAGCTGCAAAATCGACTAGTGTCATCAGAGCCCAAAAATTGCTGTGTTGGTGTAGTGGAACCTGCTATCAGATCAACTTTTAAATGGGCTCTATAGGTGTATTGTGTGTATGTGTGTGTGTAGGAGTGTTTTTGCATGTGTATCAGTCTGCCTGTAGTTTCTGTTGCTCGTCCATTGTTGTCTGTTGTTAGGGAGCTCCTTGCTGCAAATCTGGCTGCACACATATATATATATATACGATATACATTTTAAAAAGTAAGAGAAAGAGCAGGAAAGAAAGTGAGAGAGAGAGAGAGACAAAGTGCTCATGAATTTGGGTAGATGGCAGGTGCGAAATCCTCTGCCCGCTGCACTCAATGCTTGCTCAACATTCCCCTAGCAGCGGGGTGTACCTGTGTGCGTGTGTATATTTGCGCGGCTAATTAAAATTCCGCATTGCATTTAATGTCGTTGATGAGAATACGTGCTCAAGACAGCGGAAATGTCCATTTCATTAAAATTTTCTAAAAACAAAAGAAAAGCTAATGAAATATAAAAACAGAGTTTGGTGGAAATCTGCATTATGAGGGGAAATAATAATATAACTAAATTAATGTTACGTTAACTATTTCTAGAGAAACCCAATCCAACCACAACTTGAAGTCAGAATTTATTGTTAAATTTCGTTTGTCATTTATTTATATTTAGTTCTTGTTGCATTCAATACAATATTTTGGTTTTGTTTATAATTATTTCATTTATTGCAAGTTTTTTTCTGTTTTTCTTTTTTTTTTGTGAATTCTGTTTGCTTTTGGCTTTCAAGTTCTACATAAGACTAGAACTATTGTAAGTGTGTGTGTGTGTGTGTGTGTGAGTGTGTAATTATGCCAAAGGACATCAATGTCGATTAGCTTGCGGCACACATACACAGATGCACACACAGATACACATAGACATTATCGCTGCAGAGCATTTGGTAAGCTTTGTTAATGCGTAGATACTCTTAAAGTATTTTTATTTGTTTTCTTTTTCTTTTTTTTGGTTTTTTTGCATTTGATTCTTAAGTTCGATTTTTGATTTTGACTTGCATTTCGCAATACGCGCAGCTATTTAAGATAAGTTTTTTCTGGCCCAATTACAGGGTAGCGCTTTTCGTGTGCCTTGTCTAATGTTTCAACCACTCTAGCACAGTACGTGCGAGTGGTCAGTAGACATAAAGGTAGGGTATACGCAACTGGACTATGCATGAACAATGGGACAACATTTCGTTTGATTTGATTTGGTTTTTGTTTTCGGTTTTTGCTTTTTGGTTTTTGCTAATGTTTAGTTTGCTAGCATTATTTGCATTTGTGTTTTCTTTTGCCATTATATAACTTGGGTTTACACTTAGATTTGCTGGCTATAAAGTAATTGGTATACTACGCAGCTCTCTGTCACATAAATATGTTTGTTTTTCTTACAATATAAATATGCCTTCAGTTTGTATTTATTCGTTTTATAGCTAAATCCTTGACTAAAGTTATTTATTTATTAGTAATATTTATTTAAAAAAAAAAGTTATTTATTCATTTATTGTATTATCAAAATTATATTTTAAACTTTAAAGTAAGGGGAAAAACAGATTTCTTGCATTTTAAAAATGAAACTCTTTGAGTTTTCTTTTTGTCAACATTTGTTTTTCACTTTTTCATGTTGCGCTCGCTTAATTTAATTTAACTTCGTATTCGCTTTAATTGTTTATCAATTATCAATTAGTTGTAATATGTTGCTCTTGCAGTTAAATACTACTCTTCGAGATTATTATACTCCTTTGTTTTTCTTTTACCATGATGCTATTTACTTAGTGATTCTTACTTACCGCGCTGCTTCAAAAAAAAAGTTCTTAGTTTTACTCTAAGTTTTGGGCTAAAAAAAAACACATCAACATTGATTAGAGTTGTGTCTGTGCCCCAAGCCCTAAATACATATGTGTATGTATGTATGCTATACGTAGCTGGCCTTTTGATTTTTCTACGACACTTTGCATAGTTAGTTTTAAATTTTATTTTAATATTGTTATCATTAGACTAAAAACAGATTTTCCCTTTTCGCTTTTCGCTTTTTTTTTTGCTTTTCCTATTTGAAGTTGAGTTTTTTCCAACTTTTATTTACATTGAAAATTGTTGACTCTCTGTATTATTGCATTGTATTTATTTTGCTTTTGGATTTTCTTTTCCCTATTAGAAATTGTCATAACTAAACGAACGTTGAACGCATCATGATGTTTATTATCACTAACCTAGTTTTTTTTTTGTTTTTTTTTATTTTTTTGTTGGAAGTTGGATTTTTTTTGTTGGTATTTTTTACTCATAAATTAAATGCATTTTGGGCCACATTGAAAACATATAAAAAATGCTTTGGCATTTCCTCCGATTGAAAAAGTTTTTATGCTAAATAAATTGAACATATATATATATGTATATATATGTGAGATTGGGATCAAGTGAGTGCAGCGACATTTTGAGCCAGTGTGGTAAAATGAATTATTGCGTAACCTTTTGAGCACTGCATATCGTAATACTCCTCTGATTGAATTGGTTATTGTTCAAGTACATATATATATATATATATATATATATGCATGCTGGCATTGATAATACCCTGGAGTGGAGCCATTAATGATAGCAATTGAGAAAGTCTTTCAGCATATAATATGCAACATTCATGAAGTGCACTGCAAATCGAATGCAATTGAATTATCTGAATGAAATAAACTGTCAGTGCGACTAACAGCAGATTAACAGACGCTCAAATGGTTCGTATTGAGCACCACGCCCGCCGCCATGTAGCCACCTATGGCCCCGTTGTTGGGCCGATGCGCCGCCTGGTGATGGTTGTTGTGGCTGTGATTGGCCGTGTTGTTCGCCGGCGACGTGGAGACGGCAACGATGCTGCCTGCCTCGCCGTTTTCCACAACCAGACCCGCAATGCCCACAATGGGACTGCGGCTGCCTGACTTGGCCATGGCCAGGGGTACGCCACCGATGGGCGTGGTTGCCGTGGTGGTGGTGGTGCCGGTGCTCAAACTGGTGCCACTTATATGCGCACTGATGCCGCTCGGCACGCTGGCCATGCCATGCGAGGCGCTGCCCGGAGCCGTGGCCGCCGCAGCAGCTGCTGCAGCAGCCGCAGCGCTGTTGACATTCGCCGCGGTGCGCGTCAGCTCCTCGTTCGGTATGGAGAAGTGGCGGTAGGAGATGTACTCGGGCGGCATGGCCGCCTGCCGCTTGGCATTCTCGATGCGCTGCTTCTTGAGCTTCACGTAGCTGAGCACCGATATCATCACAATGAACACTATAATGCCCAAGCAGCAGCCGACAATCAGACCCAAGCGACGCGTCAGTATCGAGTGAATGAATCCGTTGCTGGACAAACCATTCTCGTCCGTGATCAGGCTGGGCGTCGAGTCCAGCGTCTGGACGTCCGTGCAGGCCGAGATGTGCGAGTTCTTGAGCACCTCATGCAACGCCTTGTCCGTCACAATGCTGTTCTCGATCAGCGCCTGCTGCTGCTGCTGCTCCAGCTCCTCGATGGCCCCGCTCAAGTGTTGATAAGGCGAATAGCTGTCCGGCATGGAGGGCAGGGCGGCCGCCAATGGTACGTCGCCAGCAGCGGCCATGGTGAGCAGCAGGTCGTCGCGCGACTCGTTGTAGTGCAGCCTTTGAAGAGCATTGGCCAAAGGCTCCGAGAGCCAATTACCCGTGCCGATGACGCAGATGTGATAGCGCGTGTTGGGGCTCAATTTCGTTAGCTTTGTCGAGCTGGCCGTGCCGTTTAGCCGCTTGCCGTGTATCTGTGGAATAAATTAACCAAGTTTCAAGATAATTATTGCGGTGCCAACGTCGCCCATATACTCAATGCCCCAGTCTCCAATTCTCTCTCATCATCATCATCATCGTCGTCGTCGTCGTCGTGTCGTTTTATTAAAATTTTCTGTCGCGGCCTGCGGCCGCAATTTGACTAACTGACCTGGACAATGGGCTCGACTTTGATTCAATTATATGAATTCTTCCATATTCTTCCATAAATAAAGTATTATGTCAAGAACTAGACGATACCATATCGACTAGAAAAACTATCGGAAAAACATGTCTTTCCTTCATGAAAATACTCGATATTATATCAAAGGACTTGAGCTATTATAACTTAGTTATTTGTCCTATATTATATTTGAGCTTAGGACTACAGACAATTTCTGTTCGCATGCCAGTTTGACCCACTGTGCTGGCATCTTAGTTAGTTTAGGACCCGGGGCAACGCAATGCTTAAATTAAATTTTGTATGCACAAAGTTGCGCAGTTTATCGCCGATCGAACGAGGCCACATGGCTCCGGTCTGGTGGCCACGCCCCTCTCTGCCCAGCCGCCGCTAAGCGTTGATTAAGCGTTTATTAAAAGGGAATTACGGGCCGGGGGCCAAACAGGAAAAAACAGGCCAAACGAGGGAACAGAAGTTGGAGTAGGACGTTAGGTCATCTCGGATTCAGCGTCAGCTATGGATGGCATCGAGTGCTTACCATCAGATTTCTTTTAAATTGTCGTGCGTCCAGTGTCAGTTAGTGTCTGGTTGAGCAATCATTGGCCACTCACCTCATCCGTGGCAGCAAACTGCGCCAGGCGCTCTTTATCCCTGTCCTGCTCGCGCAGCATATCGTAGTCCCGGTCCCGGTCCCGCTCCCTGTCCCTATCCCTGTCTCGTTCCCGTTCTCTATCCCTCTCTAGGCCGAGCTCACGTTCGCGTTCGAGCTCTCGATGATTATCTGGTCGGCCTCGGGTCTCGTCGCGGTCGGTTGGTGCCGCAATGAGTCCGTCGCCGGTGGCGTGGTAAACAATTTCGAAGCCAGTGAGGCCCAAATGGTCGCGACTCTGCCAGGAAACGACCACCGAATACGGCTGTATGTCCTGTATGGCCATTTTGGGTATTAATGGGGCATCACAAAATTGCTGCGGCTCCATGCGACCAAACACCTTGCCGCGCAGCTCCGTCGGGTGTTCGCACCTCAGATAATTAATGTTATCGCCGCCTGTCGGCGATAGCGACCATTTGCGATGATCCCGGAGCCATTCCCACAGCTTCTGTGCATCGCAGCTGCAATGCAGTGGATTCTCTGTAACACAAATGGAAATGCCATCAGAGTAAGCACCAAATTAGCCAGCGACTGTGAATTTACGGCAGGTTGGTTGAGTACTCACCCTCTAGCTTCAAAGTGCGCAGATTCGTTTCGAGTGGCTTCAGCGGCTCCAGCGGCACCAGCTCAAAGTAGTTTTTGCGCAGATCGAGCAAATGCAATTTGCGCAAATAGCGAAAGCCATCGTTGGAGAGGGCCGTCATGCGGTTGCCCATCAGCAGCAACTCGACGAGTCCGTGCAGATTGCGAAAGGTCTTCTTGGAGATGCGGTCCAGCTGATTGAAGCTGAGGTCCAGCGTCTGCAGCTGTGCCAGTTCGCTGCTAAACTCGTCCAGATCCTTCAGCGTGTTGTGCGATATGTTGAGCAGTCGCAGCAGTCGTAGGCCCTGCAAACGTTCCTTGGGCAGCATTTCCAACTCATTGATGCTGATGTCTAGGGTAAGCAAATTGACGAGAGACTTAAAAGCCCCCGGCGAGATGCGTGTGATGCGATTGTTGACCAAGTGCAGATGCTGCAGCGCCTGGAAGGCTTCGAAATCCTTGGACGTGAGTATGGACAAGTTGGTCTGACAGATGTACAGCTCCTTGAGATAAAGATAACGTTCCTCTTTCACAGTATAGATCTTATTAATCGGATTGCCAGTCAAATTGAGCCAGGAGAGGCGCGGTATGGATGCGTCCGACAGCGCTGAGCTAGGTATCTGCAGGAACCGATTGCTCGACAAGTCGACGCGTTGCAGATTGATCGAGTGGCGCAGAAAGTTGGCCGGCAGCGACAGCAACAGATTGCCACTGAGATCCACGTTGTCCAACTGCGTCAAATTGACCGCATTGAAGCCGCTCAGCGAGCTGATCTTATTGTCCCGCAGCACCAGCTGCCTTAGATTGAGTGTGCCGCTCAGCTTGAAGAAATCGATGGAGTTCAACTGATTCTTGGCCAGGTCGAGCGTTTCCAGTGTGCTCAGATTGTACAGGGCGATGTGTGGGAACTCGACCAGATTGTTGCGGCACAGACGCAACTCCTTGAAAACGTTCAAGCCATTGAAGATGTTGCGGTTCATCTCGGTCAGCAGATTGTCGCACAGATCGATACGCACCAGGTTCGTGTTCTTGGCAAAGAGCTGGTCGGGTATGCTGCGCAAGCTGCAGTTGGCCATCGACAGCTGCTGCAGGGAGCGCAGCTTATCGAACATGCCAGACATGATGCCGCCCACGCCCCCGCCGATGCCCACATGGCTAAAGTTGTTGTGCGACAGATGAAGTCGCCTCAGGCTGGGCACGTCCAGCTTTTGAATGTCCGCCGGATTGAGTTGATTGCGCTCGAGATTGAGCTCGTTGAGATTCTGCATCGACTTGAATGTGTGCTGTTCCAGCTTGCGCAGCGAGGTGTTGCGCAGATTGAGCGTGCTCAGCGGCAGCTCGTCCAGAAATATGTCGCGGGTCAGTTGGACTAACGGGTTGTGGGACAGATCCAGAGACTTGAGCTGCTTGAGCCGACTGAAGGCGTAGCCGTCGATGGACGCGATCTGATTGTAGGCCAGGCTCAGCTCCTCGAGGCTATGGAGCGTAGCGAAATAGTCGCGCCGCAGCTGATGCAGCTGATTGCCGCTCATGTCGAGAAACTTGAGCATGCCCAGACTGCCGAAGGTGTCCTTCTCGATCTCGCGTATCCGATTGTTGCTCAGGTACAGCCGGCCCAGATGTGGCGTGTCCACAAAGATGGATCGATCGATCTTGATCAGATGATTGTCGCGCAGCCACATGATCTGGATGCGCTGCTGCTGGCGAAACGTGCGCTGGTGGATCTTGTGCAAATAGTTCGCCTCCAGCTGTATGGAGAGCAGCGAGGAGTTATGCTCGGGGAATATATCCTCTAGCTCCGTGAGCTGATTGTCCTGCAGATTGATGTGCTGCATGTTGCCCAAGGTGTGAAAGGCGCCCGGCTCGATGTCTTCGATATTATTCTTCTGTATGTGGAGCTCCTGCAGCGCCGGCAGCGGCTCAAAGACGCCCTTGCGCACGCGGCGTATGCGATTGTTGTGCAGTCGCACCTCGCGCAGTTGCTCCAGCTTGCGGAACATGCCGATCTCAAGGTCCTGGATCTCGTTGTTGTCCAACGATAGCGATGACAGCTTTGTGCACTTGTCGAACAGCGTGACGGGCACAAGCGGTATAAAATTGGAGCGCAAATACAAATGATCCAAGTTGGCCAAAGTGCTGAAGACATTGGGATCAATGTGAGCAATGCCATTCGACTCCAGGTAGATGACGTCGACGTTGGTAGAGTTGGTGAACGCATCCGCTGGCAACTCCAATATGTTGTTCTCCGACAGAAAGACCTCGCGCAGCTGCGGCAAATTGGAGAAGACTCCACTGATGGCGTGTATGTGATTGTGGCTCAGATCGACTGTCTGCAGGCGCTTGTTCTTGTCGAAGACCTTCGGATCCAGCGTGATGATGCGATTGTGCGACATGTCCAGCGACATGAGCTCCTTCAGGCTCCTAAAGGCTTCCGGCTGCACGATCTCAATTTGATTGGCATAGAACGACAGTGTCTTCAACTGAGGAAAGGCGCGAAAGCAGTCGTGGGCAATCTCGCTAAACTGATTCGAGCTCAGATCCAGCAGGATCAGCGAGGGTAGTTGCAGAGCAGCTGCCGTCGCCGCCGCTGCCGAGGCATTGTTCGTGGCCAGCTGAATGTCGCCATAGAAGGTCGATATCTTGTTGTTCGACAGCCGAAGGATACGCAGATGATCCAGCTTGCGCAGTGCCATCATCGGAAACGTGCGCAGGCCATTCTCCGACACATCTATCTCCTGCATGCAGTCCTCCAGTCCAGCGAAGCCATGCTCCGGTATGCCCTGCAGCCGGTTGCCCTTGATGTTCAGCTTGGACACGCGCAGCCCATAGAAGCTGTAGTCCTCGATGCGTGCAATCTCATTGTAGTCAAAGTCCAGGGCGGTTAGCTTTTGCATGGAGCTCAGCGCACGCGAGGGTAGCTGTGGATCGGAGAAAGTAGAAAGGTTAATCAGATCAACGCCTAACTGTATTTAGATAATAGTTTAGCTGGTAAATTCATTATTGAAGTTGAAAAGAAGCGATAGAGTCGAGTTCATCAAGCAAATCCAAAAAATTACATAATAGCAAATTAATGTTAACAAAATATGTCATTTTGCATTGCGACTATTACACAATATTGCATTTAAAAAGTATTTTCATTTTTTCTTTTTTTTTTTTATTTGCACATCTGCTCGCACTCCGTATGCCACCTGTTTCAACAGGGCTCCATGAAATATTCAAGTTCTTTTTAATAGCAATTAATTGAAAGATACATACATTTTTTATGCACATGTGTACATTTGTGTATGCATGTACATAAAATATGCAACTGAAATTGTGTTAAAGTACGCCAACAACAACAACAGCAGCAGCTGTCAAAGTGCTGGGGCGAAACGAATGTACAGGTGACAAGATATATGGAGTTTAGGAGCGGGCACAATGGACTCTGGGGAAATAATGCAGCACGAGCGTCAGCTCTGCATTATCAGACGAACGAGCGAGTATTTACAATTCGCTTACATTCATCAGGTAAACAATTAAAATTGCTTAAGCTCAACGTGCCCCAAAAGCAAACATTGTAGTATATTGCTTTGAATATGGCGATGAATGCAGTCAAATCGGAGCTATAAAAAGACTTTTTTATACATATGCATTATATATTATATGTTTATATATATAAAAACTTGTATTTGCAAATTGAAAGCAGCTAATTTGTTATCTAAGATATAGATAGCTTAATCGATATATTAGATATATAGACATTTTGAATAGGCTGTACCAAAGGCCATGGAACGGCAGAAAGGGGCGTTGTAGACCACATAAAGTATGCATATTTTTGATCAGGGTGACGAACTGAGTCGATTTAGCCCTGTCCGTCTGTCCGTTCGTCCGTCCGTATATATGATCGCGTCGATCTCAGAACCTATAAGAGCTAGAGACTTGAAATTTTGCACGAAGATGCTTGTGTGTAGCGCGGGTATCGGGTATCGATAACTTTTTCTGTTTCCATGATATCGAATTAAAACTTTATCAAAATTAAGTTTTTTAATCATATCTTTAACATCTTTTTAGCTTTAGTTGTTTTTTGTATTTAGCTTTTTGTATTTACAATACTTTATCTATTTTTTTTTTATTTTGGATGATGGTTCTACATTTTACAAAATAAATTTAATTTAAGTTCAGTTTCAAGTATAGCTACAATTCAATTTTGTGGAATTTTTTTGGTGAAACAGTAATTTTAATAAAATAAAATGATTTAATGCTGAAATTTTCATGAAAATCCGTTAAGTAACATATTTGTTATTAAAGAAAACATTTTGTCAATCGGCAAAAGCACGCGGCAGCAAGAGACAATACGTATGCGCACACTCTTTTTTAAATTTTATTTGTTAAAATGCAATTTCAATTTAACTGTAATTCTACCCACTGCTCTTTTACTGGCGTCTTTTTAGTATAGTATGAGAAGGCAGCGTCTTTTATGTCGTTAAAAAAGTGTAAGCTCCAAAAAAAGTTCAGGGGATTTCGTTCTACTTGCTTTTATTGAATTAACTGTACAGCATGTAAAAACAAAAGCAGCTAAGCTGTATTTAGAGTGTTTATTTAACAAACTCGTTTCTTGTTTGACAATAATGCAATCGGTGTACAATGTTGGTGTTTAGCGTGAGTAAGAATGGATTGAAAACAAGAGAATAAATGTGTCTTCTGCTCGCTGCCAATCAATTCCAATTTAAAGCCGATGGCGGATGTTGAGGGGCGAGGGGTAGCGACGACGCATGGGCAAACGCAGCATACTTTTTTCGAATGGGGAGACGACAATGCGGTGGCCATCAATCTTGCCCCCGTCCATGTTCCGGAGCGCATACTCGCAGTCCTCGGGATTGGCATACTCGACGAAGGCATATCCGCGTCCCACCCGCGCGTAGCTGCCGCGATAGAAATAATCGATGGGAAAGTCAACGTTGGTCAGCGGACCAAAGCTGCCAAAGATATCCACAATGTGCATCTTGGTCACCTGACGCGTCAGTCCCTTGATATGCAAGCGGACGGTCTTCAGATCGTGATCTTGATAATGCAATGGACTCGGCGTCTGATCCGTGCTCCTACGACGATAGCTAATCGACGATGTCGGCGACGTCGACAGTGACCGGCGAATGCGAGTCCGAGCACTTAGCTCGGACTCCGAGCGCCTGTCCCGAAAACATGGCGATTGTCGCGACGATGAGCGCCAGTTCTTGGAACGTGATGGCGAACGACGATGCTTGTGGCTTGAGTTGCCAGCGGAATGATTAAGATTATGATTTGACTTCTCACTGGGAACTAGCGCCGCAAGCGACAGCATGCGCCGTAAGGCTGAACGTGACAGCGAGAGATCAGCTTTGGCTTTGGACTTGGAGACACTGTGAGACGAGTGACGCTTGTCCTTTCGCTTGTTCTTGCCCTTGGAGGCAGAAGGTTCAGCCTCTGCCAGCCTGGCCTTACTGGAAGTCTGCTTCCTATCCTTGTCCTTTCCTTTGCTGCGAGACATTTTGCGCCTCTCTTTCTTCTTGGATTTTGGAGTTTCAGGCGACTGCAGATCTTTCCTGGACTTGTCTTTTAGTTTGCCAATCAACTTTTTCGAACTTGATTTGTGTTTCTTAGCCTTTGACGAGCGATTGCTCTTAATTGTCGATTCAATGCGCGGCAGAGTAGACTGCGCACGGTGCAGAGTGCGATCTCGCCATTGCTGGGTGCAGGGTTCCGGTGACCAAATCCCTAATGCTCTCGGATCTAGCTTTGGGGTAGCTGAGATGGTAGCTGGCGCCGGAGTCAGGCCTGGCTCTAAAGCCGGTGTGGGGACAGGTACCTCACCTGGAACAGTTGCTGCTGCCGGTGGTGTAACCGGTGTCTGCGAAGAGAGCAGAGCAATAGAAGCTATCTTCCGTGAACGGCCATGCCTCGACTTGTACTTTGAACTCTTTGCAAATTTGGATTTGCGGAAGCGACGACGACGGAGTTTCTTTCTGGAATCGCTTTCCGATTGGCTAGACGACGAGGTGGTGGAGCTGCAGGTTGAACAGCTAGAGGAGCTGGACGAGTCGCTCTCGCTGTCGCTGCTGGACAACGGTTTCGGCAAGGGTGCCCTTTGGGAATATTTGGGAATATTCTTCTTCTTGGGAATAACTAGGGCCAAAGGGTCCTTGATGTCGGTATTTTGCTGATTGTTATTCATTTTTTCCTTTTTGGATGACGGTTCTCCATGGTTGTTATCTATGTTTGGAGCTACTCGACGCATGTTCACTTAACGTTGAAATTACCTCTTTACCAACAAGATGAACAAACTTTTTTTGAAAAAAAATAACAATTTCTGATTTTTTATTTTTTAGTTTTCTATCGCGTTGACGTTTTACTTGTGACTCGACGAAATTTTGCTCTGAAATGAATATGGAAGTCTAAATGGACGGCAAACTCTAAACACAATTTCCAATGCACACTTGATGGCAAAATAAAAGGGAAACTTGAAAAGCAACGTAGGCAGCATTTAGAGTTGAGAGGAGTTAAGAAGAGTTGCCAACACAGCTCACAGATAAGATAAGAGGATCGTCATAAGACATAAAACAGATATGAAGATAAATCAAATCAAACTTGATATAAATATTTATTTTTTTCATGATCTAATATTTGTTTCCAAGCAATCTCTGTTTTGACTATAGTAATATTATTTTAAGTGATATATATTAGGGAATATAAAACCAATTTGCTGATTCCATAATATTTACGTTGATAAGTTTGATATCCTTTGTATTATGTATAATTATTTCAAGAAATTTTTTTGATTTTGAACTGAATCAGTCTAAAATTAAGTTAAAGGGAAATCATTTTGTATGAATTTGGTTTAATTTCCGCCTATAACTGAACCTTTACCTCACTCATTCTCACAGGTGTAATTATGATCTTTATATTTCCCGTCAAAATTTTACGTCAAGTTTATATGTGCAATCTGTCCAATCAGCAAATTGTAAGTTTAGGTGTTGGCATTTAAGTTGAACTATCCGAGTGGCTCAGTAAGGTGTTCGGGAGTGGGTAACGTCTAGCGGGTGATATCTTTTCAGACGGCAAGGCGGTTGATGTTCCTGTTTAGGCGTTCCAGCTGGGCTTAATCAGCCTGGAAATTTTCTGGTGATCCCATGGAATTTAGAGCTCTTTGTGCATTGGATAATTTTCTAAGAGCTTTGTTTTGATATTTCTGTATTATGTCATAGTTAGAACGGTTGGCAGTGCCCCAAATCGGAATTCCATATGTCCATATGGGCTTCATAATCAGGGTGGACCTTTTGCCGACAAGCCAAAGATGATTTTTTAGAGTAATGTTAAGCTGCTTATTTTTGCTCATTAAGTGAGGTCTCCAAGTTAATCGTCTGTCGAGCAAAAGACTCAGGTACTTGGCCGCAACACTTTAAAGCTATGTCGAAACTAAACTGACTTTCTACACATTCTTTGTGGTTTTTTTTCAGTCAGTCGTAATGCTGTTTAGATAACAGTTTGTTCCCATTTGCAGCTCCATAATGATCCAATGCAATTAGTATTAGCAAGGGTCCGACCAAACACGTAACTGCACAGAGTTGCTGGGACATAGCCTCAAGCCTGGACAGGGACAACTCGAGACTACTGCTGACTATGGATATGTGTACCATGGTGGGAGGGAGGGAAGTAGGGGGCGAGGGAATGAATTACAGCATGCTCTGCATGTGTGGTAACGATTTCGCTTGCTGCGGCAAATGAAATGAACACAATTTCTTTTTCGAACTGTTTGGCTTTTTAATTGCATTAAATTACAAAATTTCCGCTACAACTGCTCTGTCATGTGGGCGGGGGGAGGTGGGTTGGGGCGATGCTGGGCAGAAGCAGGTGACTGCACGAACATAAAGGAGTCGGGGCCCAGTGACATGGCCAAGCGAATTACGGGCTTTTAATTAATGTACTGACATGGAAATTTATGGCAGTCGATTTTAATTTATTGAACATTTGCGATGCCGTTTGGGCCGCTTTTGGCTTGGCGCCTTGAAAAGCGCGCAGTCCCAGCAAATTTATGGCCAAGTCATGCGAGTCAGTGTCGGGAATGGCGCGGGCCGGCACGAGGTGACATAGTGTGGCCGAAGCAAGTATAAAGCCAGAACAAAGAAATGGCTGCCATAAAATGATATTTATTTTTATTGTCGCAACATTATGAAATATTTACGAGCGTTTTGAATTTGATGCGAAAGACCAACGAAAAAAAAAAATATATAGAGAATAAGGTATACAATAAAATATAGAAATATACAATTGTACATATATAGAATATATATATATATATATATATATATATATATCTGGATATATACGTATATAAGGATGTCCTTGTTGTCGTTGTCAGCACGCTTAGGCCTTGATGAGGGGCTTGCGGCACTTGATGTCCTGGACGCGCACCAGCTGCTGTGAGGGCCTGTTCTTGTTGATGCAGTTCCTCTGCCGGGCATCGCACATGCTCAGCCAGAGGCGACGGCCATCCCGAGTGGCCCAGCAGCTGTTGGGCCTATGGTTGACACAGGTCCTGTCGATGCACCTGCTGATGGGCTTAACGGGGCGAGCACAGCGAGCAGTGCCCACGCTGCCCTTAACATTGGCGCACTGCCTCAAGGTCGTCATCCGGAGCTGCTTCAGACCCAGATTCCTCAGGGCGCAGTTGCGTTCCCGCAGTTGGCACGGCTTCAGCTTGGTGCACAGGTTGGTCCTGGCATCCCTGGTGCACACCCAACTCGTGCTCTTCAAGTCCCGAGAAGTGCAGCGGCCCGGGCACGCCGGAGCCGGCCTGTGGCTTGCCACGGCAACCGACGCCAGGACGACGAGGAGCATACAGCCAATGGTTAGCTTGAACATGTTGATAACTGGAGCTGGAGTTGGAGTTGGAGCTGTTGACAGAAGCGAGCGACAGTTGCTGATGATTGACAAGAAATTGCAGCTAGCTATTTATACACCGAGCCACAGTCAAGCTGACATTGTCTTCCAGGAACTGCTCCCATTTTCCATTCATGCAGCCAAACAATCGAATATTCGACTTAATCAACTTGACAAAAACAACTTAAAGAATCTGTGATCGAACGAAGCGAAACAATGCATATTTTGCATATGGAATATATTTTTGTAAGGTTTCTTTTTTGACTATATGCTGCAGATTGTCTCAAATCACAAATATCATCTTTAAATTTCAAGAAGGAACTTATGCAGAACTTGCTCTGGTTTTTATCAATTAACTTTGAAAAGCTGATTGCAATTAGTTATATATTTTAAGAAAATTTTAAAAATTTTTGTATTGTTTTAGTTTTATATTAACATCAAAATAATCATATGACTATGAAAAATAAAAGAAAATTTTAAATGTATCTATTAAGCCTTGTAAGCGTAAGGAACATTTAAGCTTAGCCAACATGGCAGATGACAATCAACATTAAAATCATACGCCCCGTGGCCAGCCTTCGTGTTATTCAAGCCATTTGAGAACATTTATTAGATTCGTGTTGATTTTTTTACCAAGTTATTAAACGAATCTTGGTAAGATTAAAAGTAGTTGAACTACTTCCATTAATTGACGTTCAATTGCCTCGTGCTGCTGCTGCTTGGGTCAATGGCACTTCCAGCTGTCAGACAAAAGCGGCGCATGCCAATGAAGACTGCTGTTGTTCCTGTGCCAGCTTGGCCCAGCCCCCTTTGTTTCGACGCTAGCCATGCACTATAAAAACGTTGAGCGTCCGTCCAGGGCAACAACTTTCCCAGCAGACACAGCGCACACAACAACATGCAGTTGACCACGCTAATTGGTAGGTAGCTCTGTTGGCAGAATCGCAGCCTTGGGGATATGCTTAGATTGTCCGCTTGCCATTTTGCTATTTTTTTTGCAGTCCTTGTGCTCAGCTCAGCGCTGCAGCTGCTGGAACCGAGCAGTGCCACGACGCCCGCCTCGACCATTCGCGTGACTCTGCCACCTCTGCGGCCGGTGTGTCGTCAGCCCGCTGTTTGCGCTGCGCGCAGTCCGCGGGTTTGTGGACGCCTTGCCAATGGCATGTGCCGGCGCTTTAGGAATATTTGCGAGCTGCTCGACGTGAATGGCCTGGATGTGAGTGCGACCAAAAAGCTGACCTGGCGACACACGCAGGAGCGGGATTGTCGACGGGTGCGCAACGTGGGCGCAGCTCATGCGTTCTGGTGCCATCAGAACTGTCCCCGACGCCCAGTCGCCTGTCGACGCACGCCGCGCTCCCAGGAGATTTGCGTGCGCTCCCGCAACCTGAAGGTGTGCAAGGTGTTGGCCAACCGCTGCCAGCTGCTAAACAACAACTGCCACGCGCGTCCACGCAACAGTGAGTGATGCCCACGACACTTGGGAACTTTTAGCAATCTCCTGCCCTCACCCTCTCCCACTCTCTCTCTCTCTCTTTAGATTGGCTGCCTGCAGAGAGGCGCCATTGCGGCCAGATGCAGGTGGGTGATAAGCCGCGCGCGTGCCAGCGTCAGCTGCCCACCACAGAGCCCATTGTGATCATTAGGCCCGTGCTGCCACGCCCGCCAACTACAGAGGCGCCCAAGGATCATGAGACGACTACGACGACTCGCAGGCCCCTTCTAAATGTCACCATCACAGCTGGTTAAGGCGATTGCTCTAAGCAGCACTTCTTTTTTTTCTTCTCCAATAAATTGAACTACTTTATATACGTATATACGTGCAACTTTAACTCTATAATTGCAGGCAGTACCACGCCCACACGTTTCCAGCTGGCTGCCTTTTCGGCGAAAATTATTTTATTGAACGCAATTGTTTTTAGCTTTGGCTCGTTTGTTATTTCGCGGCGGCAAATTACTTTTTATGGCTGCCCAAGTGCCGCTTGTCGGGTTTACGTTAACGGTGAATGCCGTTGCTGCCACTGTTTGCTGCCACAGTTGCTGGCGTTGCCTTTGCCGCTGTGGCGGCTGTTTTCCAAATTTAATGGCTTAGAAAGCCATTTGCATTTTTTCGGTTGCCCAACTTTGTTGAACATTATTGACGCCGTATGTTGGCGCCGCTAATTAGCTTTAGCTGCAGCACCACCATCACCACCATCGCCACCACTACTGCCAGCAGCAGCAGCAAACAAATATTGCGGCAGCTCTGTATTAAATTATGCAACTCACAAAGCAACAAGCAGCCAATGAAAAGCGGAAATTAAATAAATATGTTTCAAGCATAAGTTGTCACAAATAATGATATTAAAAAAAAACTATGCGTCAAAACAAAGTGGCAAAAACAAGCTATACAGAGTTTCTCTGCTGTTTCGCTTATTATAAAGTCAGCCTGAAAGTATGCAATGAAGTTCTGACAACCGGAAATTGCAGGTAGCTGCTGAGGCCGCCATATTGGAAGCATGTTAAAATCCATTGCATACTTTTGCGCGCGTTCGCAAATCAATAACCTAGTAAGCAAACATATTGAGGACATAAAGATATAGTTTTAATTAGTTGTTGCTCAGGTTATATACTTCAATGTCTGCTGTATTAGTTTATGCTTTGCTGCACAAGCTTGGGACACAGATACTCAAATATATCTATGTGTGTGTACAATATTTGCATATTGAAATTTTCTTGGCTTTTCAGTCGGCTAGGGCCATGTGGCTGCCACACATTAATCGCCATTGCTGCTGCTGCTGCTAGTTGAGCAGCCAACAGTTGATTGTCACACCGTTAGTTAGGGCGATGACTTCTGGGCGTGGCACTGCCACGTGCACGACAATAAGTACACTGTTGCAGCGACAGGCCACAGGCGACAGCACATTGTTGTGAAGTGCAATAAATTTGCATGCAATTATTTTGGTGTCTGTTGGCGTCAACGTTGCCTTTGCCCCACTTTTGCTCATTTTTCACTTATGTCGCCCACACAAAAAAGGCGTGCCGCACCTGGCGTATGCGCAATTTTGTTTTGCAGCTGCTTACCTGCGATAATTTGCCATTGACAATGCTGAGAGACTCGAGGCTGCCGCGCACATTGCGCAGACTGTTCTCCTTGAGCGCCTCCAAGTGCGAGTGCGAGAACTGCAGATGGCGTATGTGCACGCCCGGCTGGATGACGTCCTGCGAGAGCGATGTCACCGACCGATCGAAGTCGTAGATGGAGAGCGAGTGTATCGGTGCCGAGATGCGCTCCAGCGTCGAGCGCAGCGACAGCGCTGTCGTCCCAGGACACTCCAGAAACAGGCCTGCAAAAATACCAAATCAATCAACAACAAATCTATGTTGGTTAGCATTGTTATTAGCATTAGTAGGAGCTGGCCAGAGCCACTTGCTAATGCGTCTGCTCTGAACTTTGTTGGCTCTAATCAGCTTAGGCCACACATGAACTCTGCTTAAATTCTTGTAAACTGCCTTCCTTTGTCTCTTATGCTTAAGACTTTTCTATGGCCAGCGCCTAAGCTAAATTCTAATTATTGTCAAACAAAAGAAATTTTGGTAAATTGCTTAGGCAAAGAATTTATGCTGCTTTTCTTTGAAAGCAGATTAAAACTCTAAAGCAGATTAAGCTATTGGGCTTGCACACACAAATTTAACTGAGTTAAAGATTTATTTAACTAAACGAAACTTGACTGATTGCAAGCTTAAGGCTGAAAGCTCATTTTGCTAGCAAACAAATTTAACAAATTTAATCTGCATTATTAAGTATGTATGCAGCATAAATGTTTAAATATATAAAAATTGTATGAATATTTTATGCACCTTTATTAATAAATAAGAAAAGCAGAAATTAAAAGCTGAAAATTATATTAAAAATGCAATTATTGCAACTAGATGGGAAAGTTGTTTCCATTAATAAAAATATATATCGCTGTTGTTTTTTGTTATCCATTTGCTAATTAGCAAAAAGTTTGATCAAAGCAAAACTGATTGCTAAAAAAATAACAAGTATAAGTACGCTGATAGGTAGATACACTGCCTTATCTTCAAAAAAATATAGGTTATTTCAATTATGTGGCAGATTAAAGAGAGATCTCCGAAAAATGAGTTTCATTTCTTATTTTTGCTGCCAAATTTGGTTACTCTAGCTCTTAGAATGTCTGAGATATGTGCAAATATATCAGTTCTAGTGGATATCAAGGAGATCCATTTCCTTTTGTTGCTGACATGCAGCAAATGCTTGGTTTTAAGGGACTTTCAGAGAAACGGACTGTTAATCCTTATCAAGACTATGTATTATCTTTAAAATGGCCATCGCCTTCTTCGTCTAGTTCTTATGCTTATAGATGGACAGACAGACGGACAGTTTATCTTTCCCTATAAAATGGGCAACTATTTCTTCTACATATTTTTAAGAAAAAACATATATAGATACAGAAATGCATTTATTTTATTTTACTCGCAACTAATTATGATTTCTAATGAATTACAAATATATTAAATATGAATTTGGTATAAGCATAAATTAAAAATAATCGATATCAAAGTAAGTTATGAGATAAGAATTACTTTTAAATTGAACACAAAAGATTTCCAGTAGATATGAACTGAACTTTTTTGCATTATATTTCTCGTTAAAGCATAGAGCTGCGATGCGATAAAGCTAGCTCGAAGCCCCTGGCTTCAGCTGAGCTATTGACCATACTCAACTTAATTGACTTGATAGCTGTGAGTGCAGGGCATATTCGCAATCGCATTCAAGTGCACTTGGCCGGCCACAGTGGAGCCTGGTGTCTAGCCTCAAATGCTGGTGTCTCTGGTGTCAAAGTAAACAATCTTTGCATGCACACACACACACTGGCACTCCCTCACACACACACACACACACACACACATACATACACATGCTGGCAGAGAGATTTGTTATTGTGCCTGTCCGCACGTTTTTGGGTGCAATAAACTTAGCCATGCTCGAGCTTTGATGCGTTTAATTAGTTCGGTGGTCCGTTTGCACTTACCATCTTCAAACTTGTAGCAGGGGCAGGCAGAGCTGTCGTCGAAGCTGGGGCACTCGATGCCCGCCGCACCACCACCACCACCGCCGCTGTTGGCTGCAGCTGCTGCTGCTGCTGCAGCGCCGCTGCTCAGATCATAGTGCAGCTCACGTGCGTTGTTCTTGCCCCCGCTGCCTACGCCGCTGGCCAAACTGCTGTGACCGCTGCTCAGCGAGCGGGCGGAGCGCTGGGCAATTGTTGCTGTGCCTGTTGAAGGTGTTGTTGTTGTTGTTGTTGTTGTTGCTGCTGCTGCTGCAGTCGTGGCTAGCATTAACCACAGGACAATCGAGGAGCATCCGAGTTGATGTAGCTTGAATTGCTGCCTCGACTGCTGCTGCTGCTGCTGCACTTTGGCAACATTATTGCAATTTGGACGACGCTGTTTTTGGTCTCGTCCAAATTCGTGTTTCTGTTCATGTTCCTTGTCCTCTGCAATTGTCCCTGTTGCCATTTGCTTTATTTGATGTCCTTGTTCCTGACGTTGTTGATGTTGCCGCTGATTATGTTCCTCCTGCTGCTGCTGCTGCTGCTGCTGCATGTTTTGCTGCTTTGCTCTTTGCTTTTGCGGCTCCGTTCCCAGTGACACTTGCAGGCGCCTCTGCTGACAATTGCTAGCGTCGACGCTGCTGCCGTTGGGACCGTTTGTTGACTTTGTGCATTTTGCTAATAAGTTTGTGAGCGTTGCAGTTGCACTGGGACTGCTGCCCTTGCACATTTTCGAATTCGATTTAAAGGACAGGCCTGTTTGCCCTGCTCACTAACAATTTTCTCACACTGTCTGCTTGGCCAGCTTCACTCAGCTTCACCTCACTCGATTGTTTTCACCAACGCGTTGCTTTTGGCATACAATTTCTTCAGATGTTTTAAGCTTGCGCCATCTGCAAAAGAAAGCAAAGGATTTGGTTTATAAAAGATTTATGGTATTCAAGTAAAAGAAGATAAATCTTTCAATAACTTTCGGACTAAAAAGATATTAAAAATTGACATTGAGTTTCATTCAAAAGTATAGTTCAAGAGTTTTTACTTTATAAATGCCTAATTTAGTCGAGTCGAGTTAGCTAATAGACAACACTTTTACCCTTTTTATTGCAGATTTTCACTTAATGCAGCTGGCATTAGCTCTTGATTCGCAGCTACAGCTAACTGCAGTAACCCTTGCTGCTGCGGCTGCGGCTGCTGCTGCTTGGGTTAGCATTTTGGGCTAACAGCATTTTGTCATTTGCGCGCACTTCCGCTTTGGTGGTCGCCATTTTGTCGTGCCACTCAGCCGCAGCCACTCAGTAGTTGCCGCTCACCTCCTCTCGCGTGCTGCTCTTAGGACGAGTTCGGTATTATTATGAATTATTTTCTTGGACGTTTTTTGCCCCTTTTCTCTTTGCACTTGTCGTCTTCTTTTCCTTTGCCATTTTATACTGCTTCATTTCTTTTTTTTTATGATTTGTGTTCTCTGTTGTTTCTGTTTTTTTCTTTCTCTTTCTTCTTTTTTCAATTTTAATGCCATTCGTCCCAAAGGAATTTGTGTCAAGTGCGTGAATTTTGCGGGTATTTAGTCTCGAGCGCCTAATTTACTGCCTTTCGGGAGGGGGCGGCTGCTGAGTGGTGGGCGTGGCCGAGGCGTGTCGGTCACGTTGGCGTGCTATATTGTTATTATTTTATTACTTTAGTAGCGCACTCCCCCTCTCCCTCTCTCGCTCACTCTCCCTCTCTCTCCCCCTAGCTGTCCTTCTGCTCGTTTTTCTAATTAATGCGTTTTTTTTCGACTGCTCTTGGCCAACATTCGCATTCAATTCTTGCGCCATTAAACGCAATTAAAATTATGGCAGCCAACGTTGGCTTAGCCGGAAATTTTGTTTTAGCAATAAAGTAAAATAAGAGAAAAAAAAATGGGAAGGGAAAGGGAAAAATTGCAACGAACCGAATATTAATTATTCCATATTTTTCGCTGGACCCAGCTCAAATAATAGAGCAGAGAATAAAATAGTATATCACATAGCTGCACAAAATATTTGGTGAGCCCTGGCCAAAGGTCAGTCCAAATAAAATATTTTATTCAAAAATTCGCTAAAACTCGTTGCGAAAATCCCACATAAAATTCGTAATAAATTGATATCGTTTCTATTTAACTGCTAATGGCTTTACGTATGAACGTTAAAGCGTAACTGTCTTAAATAGTTTGAATCAATTATGCGGTAAGTCAGGGAAATAGCCTTAAAATTTGCAAGCAAAAGTGGAAAATTCATGAATTTCTCAGAAAATAACTTTTATTATAAATAATATTTAATTATTAATATTTCTTTAATAGTATTGTCAATATTCTGATTTTCATTGAAAGACTAAAGATCTTTCAGCTCTAGAACTATCTATCTGACACAGACATTCACGATTGTTCCGCTATCGGTAGTTGTTCGATAACTTATCGATTACAAATTGTCTATTTTTGATATATATATATATATATATATATCTTTCAAATGGTGCTCAAATTTATTGCCGTCGCGTTGTAAACAATTCAATTTGGTAATTAAATAGACCTTTAGCATGGCGAAACACCTGTGCCGTGCGACACGTCACCTGGCTACGGGGCAGGGATGGTCGTTTGCTCAATAGCAATTGACCAGATGATTTGCCTATAGCTCAAATGGGCTCGTAACTATATTTAATGCCCCGACTTTCATCCCCCGCAGGCAATTTCAATTAGTGGCCATGACAACTTAACAATTGTTACCACAATTCGAAAGGCAGCTGAAACGCGGCCAGTTCAAAATTTGTCCAGCTATAGGCTGGTCAGCCGGTTAGCTAATCGCCAGATATCCAAGCTTGTGTGTGTGTTCATTAAAAGTTAATTGTGAAGCGAAAATGTGCAATGAAATCGAAATCGAAATCGAAATCGATAAGAATTATGCCAATTCACTTAACACTCGCGCATATGCAAAAAAACAAGTATAGAATATGCTGAATTCTATAACAATACTAATAACAATATTAATAGTAATGATAATGTTAATAACAATAATAAAATTAAGTGGTTAATGTGGCCACAACTCGCATTAATACTTGATACAATATTAACTGAAAAATATATAAAATTTATATCATGTTCAACTGCAATGGGATTTGTGGGTGAACATAAAAGCGAAGCTGGATAAACGCTTTTCATTTCATTCGCATTTCAGAATGAGTTGATGAAGTGAAAACAGCGAAAATGGGCAAAACAGGGAAAGCTTTAGTTAAACATAATTTTATATCAAAACTAATAAATGCTGAAGGAAATCAACTAAAACCAATCGAGAATTATCATTCCAAAAATTTTACAAGATTGTAATTTATTTACTATTATTATTGTATATACTTATAAATAAATAAATAAATACTCAATCACAAAGTCTGAACAGCTTGAGAGCAATCGAATGAGATTCGCTTATCGATAAGGTCCATTTATTGTAGAGAGCATTGCGCAGCTCTCTTCAGCCAACTTTTAAGTTCTTCTCGTCTTCATAGATAACAATATTTCTTTGAGTAGCTGCCTTCGAGCTTCATTTTCTGCTCAAGCATTGTTTCCCCAAAAATAAAACAAAAGAAAAGAACAACAAAATTCATATTAAAGGCCAATCTAAGCCCGAATGGAATTCCAGCGCTGGCAATAAAATTGGAAAAATGGCAAATTTGTATGCAGCTGCTTGCAATTGAATGCATCGCTGCACCGAATGTACCATAATGTGAATATGAATATTCGTATGCTTGCAAATATGGAAATCAGCAGCAACAGGACCAAAAACAAACTAGAAACTAACAGCACCCAATTTCATCCGGGCCAGCCTCAATCACTAGTTTCATTCTTGACTTGAAGGTCCAACGAGTTGGGTGTTAATTAAAGCTGTCGGCAGTGAAGCCAGCATATAAATATATATAAATATATATATACATATGTAATACAGTAATCGATATGTAATCGCTAGCAATTCAACATTTTCAATAGATAGTAAAAGAAAGTGGAAAAGGTTATTCATCTATATTTATTTATATATATACATAATATGTAGCACAACAATCGATATGTTATCGATAACAATCCTATATTTTACATAGAAAGTGAAGTCCAACTATTGAAAGAAAGGGAAGAAACTTACTCATATTATCAAGATGACGTTGACAGAGAAGGCTGCTTATAAATATGTACATAACACAGCAATAGATATGTTATCGATAACCATTCTACATTTTGTATAGGAAGTGGAAAAACTTATTCAAATTATAAAGACGAGGTTAGCAGAGAAGGCAGAATATAATTGTATACATATGCAAGACACAGCAATCGATATTTTATCGATAACACTACTAAATTTTCCATAAAAAGTGAAATCCAGCATTTGAAAGGTATTGGAAAAAGTTAAAGATATTATTTGTCATATTATATATATATATCTATATATATATATCGCAGCAATCGATATGTTATCGATAACAATTCTACATTCTCTATAGAAAGTGAAAGGAAGTAGCAGATGTTACTCATATTTTCAAAGACGTCTGGTAATTGGAGACCGATTATTCTGGCCAATCAATTGGCTGTTAATGGGCCTCGCTCAAACCGATGTAATCGATATATCTTCTTAACCTAATAAAGGTGATAGCCATTGCGTCTATTGAGTATATCCTATCATAGGCGCACATAAATCTCGAATCTCTCCGGAACTGTGCAGCGAAAGTCTTCGATGACAATAGATGAGCGATTAGCCTATGATGAGCTTTTTTTCTGTGTTGCCTTTTCTTCTTCTTCTTCGTTATTGCCTAGACCCAGAGTCGGGCAGAGCAACGATGAGTTAGCAGTTGATGCTCGACGGGACATTGTTTTGGCCAAGGGCTATGTGCGCCTTCGACTGGGTCTCGAAAATTAATTGCAATTAAAAATCCAGTTGCCTCAGGCAATGAATGCGATGATGATGAAGATGATGTTGATGATGACGATCTCTAATGCTGGCAATGACGTTGCCAATAACTTTGCGACGAACTCTAACTGGGGACTGCAGCTGCCTCTCCGTCTCTCTGTCTGTATCTGTGACTGGGACTGAAGGCTCAAAGTCTGAGCTCGGATGACATTAGCGTTGACAGCGCACACAACAAAGGAGTGCACCAGCAGAAGCAACAACAAAACAACTTTGTTAATAGTAGTAAGCATCTCATCATTCAGTCAACAACGTACACACACACACGCACACACACACACACACACACACACGCACACTTGCAGAGATGCACCTGTGTTTGCTCTTACAGTGTGTGCCCCAACTTTTGTCTCCCTTTTGGCCACCGCATCTCCTGCCTGGGCTGCTATTTCATTTTAATGACTCACGTGACTTTCACGTATCTCCTCTTGCAGGCAGTTCCCAAGCTTCCAGCAGCAGCAACAACAACAACAACAACATCAACAACAACAACAAAGTCATGGTAGTTGAAGCAGCAGCAAAAGTATAATCATAATAATAAAAGTTATACACGTAACATGCTATTACATAACAGGCACATAGTTACACACACACAGGCCCTGGCCACGCCCTCAGCAGTCCGCCCCTCAGCCAGACAAACAGACATTGCCTTGATATGGTTTTTTACTTAATTTGAACAACACACGAGTTGCCCGGGACCCTAGCCAGAGCCAGAGGCACAGCCAGAGCCAGAGGCAGCCGGCTGCTGGGGGCGCTTACTTTCTGGGTAAAGGGGGGGGGTGTGGCCGTGGGGGGGGTTGGTTTTTATTAGCTGCAGCTACAGCAGCTACAACGCGCTACACTGCTGCTGGTTACCTAGTTATTTAGCTTTGTCAATTTGCAGCTAGCAAATGATAAGAGTCAACGATTTTTGCTACTGCTTCGAATATTTGCTAAGTATGCCAGCTTATGGAATTGCTGCATCGTTTGTCTGGTAATTGTGACTGTGGCATGCCTCACTTTTCAATACTTGACATTTGCTACTATTCTTTTTCTGGGCAGCAATGTATGTAGTGGGCGAGGGTCCTAGTGTCTGCTTCCTGCTTCCCTATCTCGAAGTCAGTGACAGCCCATTCATCAAATGGGGCCCGCGTTTCGGTATTGAACGTGTGAATGGGCTGGAAATGCGAATAGGAATGGACGTGGCCGATGGAGTGTGGGTAATTGGCCATACCCTCCTCTATGTCACAGCTGAGCGTCTGCGCCTCCTTATGCGCTTTTGGCATTGTTGGCCTTTGACAGGAAACATTAGCGCCTCGTGTCTGCTGGTTGTTTGGTCGTTGTTTCCCCAACATCAAATGAAGTCCGAAATGAGCTGGGCTAGAGAAACACTCATGCCAGCATAGCATAGCTGGAGGAGTCGAATCAGCTGTGATTGACAGCAGCCGGAATTCCAGCCGCTGTTAAGACAAACAATCTGGCGGTTTTTGTGGTTTTTAAGCGAAAATGAAAAATGTCAATTTGACAGCCAACAACGAGGGATGAAACCAAATCATCTCATACTCCACACACACACACACATATAAACACCAGCCCTGCAGTCAGTCCCTATTCCAATAAAGCCCAGTCCCTCTCTCTCTCTCTCTCTCCGCCCCTCCCCACCTCCACTTGCCGCTCGCCATTTGCGGGTCGCACTTTAAGTAGATTGTCGTGTTTAACTGACACATTGCGGTTGCCCATGGTAGCTGGCATCCCTGCCAACCTGGCTAACTGCTCTTGGGTTTCTATTGAAAATAACAGAAATGGTTTGTTTTGTTTCGCTCACTTCATTTTGGCCATGGCTCTTCGCCTTAAGGCCATAAGCGGCAGCACCACTTTTCAAAAATAGAACCAAGCGGGAAAAGCCAAAAGCCCATAAAAAACGCGACTAAATACAAAAAAAAAAACACAAACAAACAAAGAAAAGGAAAAAAGAAAAAATGTTACGTGCACATACTAAATAGCTACAGCAACAACAACAATAACAATTGCAACAACAACAATTGCTTAGCTAAAGAAAAATCGAAGCAGTTTAAATGGGTTTGAGGCAAGAGCTTGGACACCAGCAGCAGCAGCAGCTCCTGCAAGGCGGAAGACTTGCCGCAACAACAACAAAAGTAGCCAACAACAACACCTTTTAAAGTGCGGCCCAGAAAAGGCAGCGACTGCGGGCAGTAAAAGCAGCAATTTAAAGACGATTAGAATTGATTATAATTAGTTGTTGACCACAACAGCAATAGCAGCAACAGCAGCAACATCGACAACAGCAACAACATTAGCTGCTGCTGCGGCCTTTCCCCAGGGTTCGGGTATTACTTATGCATATTAACATAGGATGAAGTTATTTTTTACTTAAAACAACATTTATAAGCTACGAATTCTTTATGATTATTATTATAACGGTTATTGTTATGATTGGCATAGGGCAAGCGCTTTTTTACTTTTGCATCGCCAACTCCTGCGCGAGGTCAGGCGACAGTCCTTTGTATGGCACTTGCGAAACGAGCAACTAAATTGGCTTAAGGTATATAAGGAATACTAGGGAAACAAAGTAGAATATTCGGTTGTCACGACTAGCAAATACCCTGTGAAACATTTGAAGTCTCCAAACTTTTGATACCCAAGTACTTAACTCAAAGCTTACATAAATTCAAAAACACTTTGATCTAAAAACTTGGACTCTGCCACGCCTAGTCGGCTGTCACGACTAGCAAATACCCTGTGAAACATTTGAAGTCCCCAAACTTTTGATACCCAAGTACTCAACTCAAACTTCAATAACACTTTGATCTGAAGACTTGGACTCTATCACACCTAGTCGGCTGTCACGACTAGCAAATACCCTGTGAAACATTTGAAGTGTCCAAACTTTTGATAGCCAAGTACTTAACTCAAACTTTAATAACAATTTGATCTGAAGACTTGGACTCTATCACGCCTAGTCGGCTGTCACGACTAGCAAATACCCTGTGAAACATTTGAAGTCTCCAAGCTTTTGATAGCCAAGTACTTAACTCAAAGCTTACATAAATTCAAGAACACTTTGATCTGAAGACTTGGACTCTATCACACCTAGTCGGCTGTCACGACTAGCAAATACCCTGTGAAACATTTGAAGTCCCCAAACTTTTGATACCCAAGTACTTAACTCAAACTTTAATAACAATTTGATCTGAAGACTTGGACTCTATCACACCTAGTCGGCTGTCACGACTAGCAAATATCCTGTGAAACATTTGAAGTGTCCAAACTTTTGATAGCCAAGTACTTAACTCAAAGCTTACATAAATTCAAAAACACTTTGATCTGAAAACTTGGACTCTGCCACGCCCAGCTACTCACACAATACAAAGATATTCAAATCAAACGTGAAATCTTTTGGCATCCAGAATCTTCCACTAGAGTGTTCCGTACGCTCCTGTCAGTGGGCCTCATGGTAAATAACAAAATATGTGAAGTGACTTATTAATTGGTAGCGGATGTGTATGATAATCTCAGTGGGAGGCGGGGGAGGGGCGGGTAGCAGACAACTCTTTTGGCTGGACTAGAGTGTTGGGCTCGTTGAACGAAATTCCTGGAAGGTCAACAAATTACAGCTCAAGAAAACCCTATGCAATGCTCAAAGCAGTTGTATCTTGTTTTTCTTGCTCTTGCGCTTGTACATTTTTCTATTTATGTTTTTTTTTTGTTTTTTTTTTGTGATGACTCATTGCCAAGTTCAAATGTCACGGAGAAGGGGCAGCAGCAATGCAGACGACGCCACTTGGCTTCATGTTTCTACGATTTTCCTGGTATCCGTCTGTCGCATGCTCGGTTATCAGTAGTTCTCTCTCACTCCCCCGCTCTCTCTCTGTCTCTCTCTCTCTGTTTCACTTGAGATATCGGGGTAAAAATATTTCATCTTGTCGTCACATTGGAAAACAGGCGAGAGAAAAAAAAAACAGTAAGAATGTGGCAATCGGCTATGACGGACTGCGTAATACTTGCTCAAATTCAGGAAACCTTTTGGATATTTCACTTCTTGAGATTGCTGATCTGTTGACCTGGTTCACAAACCAGTGCTAGTCACTTACTCTAGCTTTAGAACTAAGGGAGTTGATCTTCAGAGAGACTGCAGAGACTGCAGAGTTCTTTGCTCTGGCTTTAAAGCATTGGGATCGGGAAAACCCAATATACTCTTTACACCTGTTAGACGAGCAGCGTTTAGGCCAAGCCCATAGACCATTTGACCGCCCAAGGTACCATAATCGGACTATCGACCTATCGTCTTACCGAAACTGGGGCATTGAGTGCCCAAGTTGAACTCGTAATCCCCTCAAAGCTGGAGATCTACATTAATCAGGATCCATGTTTGTCCCATTTCCTTCGACTTCCACTTTTTTTTAGAGCTTCTTCTTCTTGCTGTAGGTGACAACTCTTAGTCTATTAGCTTTTAATTCTTTTTTTGCTGGCAAATTGCTGTCCACTTTTCATGTTGTTCCTAACCAAGTTTCCAACTTTTATCGTTGCAATTTATGTTGTTGTCAGAGTTGGTTTTCCTCTCTTTTATTTCGTCTGTTCGATATTTTCTTTCGCTTTCGATTCTTGTAGGCCCAAAGCGCACTGAAACCTAAAAATGTTGTTGGCCTTTTTTTCTGGGTGCTGTTGTTGTTGTTGTTGCGTATCGGCATTTGGCATCTGTTACTACATGCCGCATTTATCTCTGTATCTGCAGCCGTATTTGTATCTCTATCTGCGTCTGACATGCATGTGTGCGGCTTCCAGTCGAAGCCCCGGCCCAGGCGCTGTCGACGTGTTGACATGTTTATCATTGTTATTATTTATGTTTAGATTTGAATGTCAATGTCGATGCCAGCTACATGGGCATCGGCAGCGGCATCGGCAGTGGCATTGGCATTGCCATTCGATTGCAGACTTTTTTTCCCAGCTGGAGCTGGGCGTGGGAGGCGGGGAAAAGTGTTTTGGGTGCCGCATGCTGTTGGGGTTTATTGTGCGCACTTTGAACTTTGATGGCATTAAGTTGTCAATTTGGGTTTTGACTTACGAAAGACATAAATCGACAGCCGGCTCCAAAGCCGGCGCCGCCAACGAGGCGGGAGAAATTCAAATGAAAAAGGATTTATCTTGTAGTCGCATGTGAAATCTTTTCAGGCCTGCCTGTCGATTGATATCTTCTTCACTTTTTGAGAGAGAACATGAGAACATGCTGGACTGTTCCCTACTTCAAAGTTCAAGTCATTAGCTCAAGCAGTTAAGGAAATTCCGCATTTTGATTATTGCTTTCGGAATTAAAATATTATATTCACAAGAAACAAAACTTTTTCTGAAAGTGAAAACGAGAACCTTATAAAAAACTACAAAACAATTGTAAAAGTGAAAATGAAAATGAAGAAGAAGACAGCAAACAGCAAAAGACCAGTAAAAAAAACACCCAAAAATGAAAAAAAAAAGAAAAGAAATTTATTTCCATTGAATTGAATTCCAAATGCCACTTGGAAGATGCTTCGCAACAACAACAACAACAACTGAAGTCAAACATTCGAAAGACAAAGAAATTTTTTAATTGATTTCACTTAAAGTACAAAAAAAAATACGCTGAAGAAGACAAAGCACAAACAGCTGAAGAAGAAGCAGGAAAAGAAGCTGTTGTTTTTCGACTTTTGGGAAAGGCCAGCACCAGAACGAAAGAGCCATATCCATCCGCAATACACTTGACCATTAAAAAGTAAACTCCAACACTCAGCGAGAGAGAGAGAGAGAGAGAGAGAGAGAGAGGGCTGTAAAGTGCGAGTCCAACCGGGCATAATTGGCCATTATGTGGGCCTAAAAAACAGCAGCTGCCAATGGACATCCGCAGGGGGAGGGCATATTGAAGAGGCGGCCAATTAAAAGTAGCGTGAAATACAATTTGGCAATGGAGCAGCAAAATACTACAACAGCAACAGCAGCCATTTATAGTTCCGACTACGCTAATACCCTGTAAGGAGCTCAGCACTGAATCTGAAAGTTCTCAGGATTTGTTGAATAATCATACGCAGATGAATGTTTCGGTTTCGAATTCGAACTTGAAACCGAAATATATACGATTCTTAAAACTACATTAAAGACAGAAAATCTTGAAATATTAAGTCTTAAAAAAGTGGTTCCTTTCTCTTTTGGTAAACCCTTCACAAAGCCTTGCACAAAATCAGAATACCCGTTCATAGCCACTCTCAATGGGCACAGGGTATCATAACAACAACGTTACAGCGAATTCATATTAAACCATAATGGATTCGAACATATTCATGTTGAATTTAGGGATTTCAATAAACTTACGCCCCAACCAACCAGCAAGGCCCCCTTTAGGAAAATAGATACAGAAGTGAAATGCGAAGCCCAGACCCAGCGGCTGTTCGTGAACTGGAGCTGTAGCCGGAGCTGAAGCTGGTTCCGGCGAGGCGGCTGTTATATATATGTTTTGTATTTGTATTGAGGAGGATTGCGTGAAAAGTTAATGTAAGCGGATGAGCTTAGTGCAAGAGGCAGGGCACTATGAGAGCTGGCAAAGCTATTGGCAGCTAAGCAGAGATCTTAAGTTTTCAGCTAACCTTTTGCACTGATTGATTCGGATGCTGTAAGTGTCTGGGCTTAGTGGGAATCGGTTTGCAAAGATTTGCCCAAATGCTTCCTGTTTGACCTGACCTATGCCAAGGCAGACTGTCTTCAACAATGCACAAGAGTTCAATGCGTTGCGTTGACAACAAGAGCAACAAAATTTGACAAATTGAAAATGTGAAAAAATAGAAATTGATTTTCTTTGAAATAGTTTTAGACAAAAACGAAATTATCAAGAGAATTTCCATTTGTTTCGGAACGTGAAGACTGAATGGAAATATTGTCGTGCCCAGACACAGCTAGTCCCACACTCAGACCCATTCCGAGCTGCATGTCAGACTCTCTATGTAAATTTCTCAATTAGTTGCACAAACAAAGCAAAGAAATCCATTTCCCTGCTGTCATTAATCATGCGGCCCAACTATCTACAACTCCAGACCCATCCGCATGCAGCTCAGCAAGAGTCCAGTTGTGGTTCCAGTTCTCAGTTAACACTCACCGAAAATTTGTTGGCCAGCTAATGCGCATAGCCGAGCCGAACACACGCGCTGTTTCAGATAAATATACATATACGATATTTAAGTAAATGGAAATATTATCGATTAACATTAAAAATTCCTTTTTTAAAATGTCTACTCAATTCTGAATTGACTTCATTAGATATAGTTTGTGTCAAGATCATTTAAAACATAATCTGGAAGCAGAGTAATTTTGGATATATAGAGGGGAAAGCATGTGAAAAGCTTAAGCTGATTCGATTTTGAGCTTATTAAGAATAGCTGAAGATGAATTAAAGGAAAGGAATTGGCTTTGATCGGAGCAGAACACTAATGATATGATATATATATAAATATATTTAATATTTCATATATGACTAAAGTCTATGGCAACTATATGAAATAATGATCGTATCTGACAGTCTGTAATATATGAATGATACTATATTATGGAGTCTACATTTTAGATCGTAAAAGGTAAGTCTGCCAAAGACTGGCTATTGATGCTTAACAAGTACATTCATACATATGTACATATACATATATATATATATATTTATATGTATATAGAATACTTTATGATTATGATGATTAGGGCATAAGAATCATTGGATCTATAGAAACTATATATATATATGATTGTTGTAAGCAGTTTTAAATGACCAAAAGAAATTGTCTTCAAATCAAGATTTACATAAGTAAATATATGCATATGTATGCATCTGGTATGCAAATCAATCCTTGCCTTCGCTTTAGCATTCAAGCTCTCAACTTTAAGCTTAACTCAACTTAAGCTCAACTTAAGCATTAAGCTAGTTTTTCTTTTTCCAGATTATCTTTAAGCCCGAGTCTTGGACTTTTGAGTAAATTTAACTTGAATTGCTGGCAACAACTTTATTTACGACACTAGCAAAAATGAACAGCAACAACAGCAACCAACCACAACCCCAGCAACAATCACAACTGCAGCAATTGCCTCTGACACTGCGATTCAGTCGCCCGCCCAGTCAAAGTCGTTGCGCTCTCTTTGTCATCTGGCTCTCCTGGCCGCTCTCTATCTCTCTCCCATTCTCGCGCTCTATTCAGATGATGAACAGCAAGTCAACTCGTAGTCGCACGATCGTTTGACGCTCTTCAGCGCACGCTCTCCCTCTCTCTCTCTCTGCTGCTGCTGCTGTTGCTGTTGCTGCTGTTGCTGGCTCGGGGCCACGACGCCCGCACACATTTCCAAGCCTCATTCCATAAACAACTGTGAACGTGAACGGTAACGGTGCGTGCGTAGCTGGGCTCTGCCTAAACGTCATCTCGGGATCGTTAAACGGAGCTCATCTCCCCCTCCCCCTCCGCCTCCGCCACCGCCTCCTCCCCCCACCATTCGCTTAACCAGCTAAGCAACAAAACAGAAATCACAAACTAAATGAAATGAACAGTGACAAGTGCCGTCCGTAGAGCAAGAGATCGAACTTGTATTTTTTTTTTCGTCTGCACTCTTCTTCTTTTATCTAATTTCTATTTTCGATTGCTATTTCTATTTCTGTGGTGTTCCGTTTTACTTTTTATTTTTTCTTAAGTTTCCGTCAACATTTTTGAGCATTTTATTTACGGGATGTACGAGTACTTTACTTATGTTAACAGTTATGTGCAATCGCTTAAAACGTGCATTTTGAGTTTTGTATTTTTTTAAATATGAATTTTTTTAATTTTTCATATATTTTTTTTCAAATATTTTTGGTCAGTTCGTGCGCGCCAAAAAAAAAAAACGTTTCTTCGTGTGCATTTCTCTTTGGTGATGTGTTTCGCTTTGGTTTCAGTTTGACCCGATTCCTATTTGAATTTGGACTGTGTAGCCAAATGACAAAAGCGACAATAACAACAGTAACAAAACCAAAGCCAAAAACCAAAACAAAAAATAAATAAAAAGCAAAAACAAAATTAAAAGCTTTGCGTATCTCTGAAAGGAAACAAAAAGCGAGTGAAATAAAATAAAATGCACAAAAAATGTTTAATATTCATATAGAGAGAGACATACATATAAACATATATATGTACATATATATGTATGCATGTAAATTTACTTATTTATGTATTGTGAAACACACGCGACATTTTGTTGTTGCTGTTTGCTATTGTTACAACAGCAACAGGCGCCGATAATTTATAATCTTATATGTATATGTATATATATATATATATATGTATATGTATGTGCATGTTGAAATTATAATCTTTACACTTTTGTTGTTGCCACAACAAAGTGCACACTATTCATATACATTTTGTTGTTGTTTTGCTTCTTTTTTTTGCAAATTGCATTTATGAAACTGACAGAGATCTGCCAATATATGTATATGTATACAGCCTAACTATTCACTTTTAAATATATATATTAAATATGTTTTTTTTTATATTTTTTAACAATTTTACAGAGTTATGTTTTGTATCCACTGTGCGTGCGTTTTCTGCTTCGTTTAATACACTATTTCAGTTTTGTGTTGCTGCCGTGTAAATTGTGACAATAAATTTACTTTTATTTCATTTTATATACATATATATACACATATATATATAAAGATATTGTTTTTTTTTGTGTGTGCGAATCTTTCTTTGTGAACGGATTTATCTATGCATATGTGTGCGTGTCAATGTGTGTGTGTGCTGCCATGTGAGGCGCTTGCAGCAGCAGCAACCAACAACAACAACAAGCAGTTGTCATAATGCCAACAACAACTAAGAAAAAAAATGAAAGGCAACAAGCGACAAGAAAACTTTAAGCAACTAAACAAAATTTAGATAAAATACAACAGCTAAGGCAAAGCCGAAACCACCACCAACAACAACAACAACAACGATAACAAATATTTAGAGCGTGGTTCTAAGAGCAACAACAACATCAACAACAACTAGTTGAACAGCAGCACAAAAGTGAAAAAAAGCGAACGATTTCGTGTTTAATATTTATTTGTTTGCTAATTTATTTTACAATAATTTGGTTTTAACCCAAAATCCGAAAACAACGCGCCAAATCAGCGAACGACAAGATAAAAAGCAAATAGCAGCAACAACAACAATCACAGCGTTGACAACAGCAGCAGCAGCAGCAGCAACAGTTGTCTTCACTCTCCGCTTCATTGCCGTCTTCTTCTTGCGACTGGGATATAAAGCAGTAAAATGTAAGTTATTTGTTTTTGTCTTTCTTTATATATTGGATTTGTCTATATTATAAATATTATAATTTGTTTTTTTTTTTTGTGTTTTCTTTGCAAATTGAAAACATGTTTTAAATGCAAATTCAATTAAATTTCGCCGTCAACGGTAGTTGGGTTAAAAGATAGAGATAGAGAGAGAGGGAGAGAGTGGTAGGGGGGTAAGTGGCAGGCGGATTATCCGCTGCCATTTGCAGTTAATTTGGTTAGCACATCCTTGTGCCTGGGCCTGGCCCAGCATCTGGGCTGCGAGCTGAATGGCCTTTGACCTTTTCTCTAATTGCAGGCGCGACGCTGACACCGACGGCGCCGGCTTGCAGCAGTTGCCGCGACTGTGACTCTGGTCCAGCAGCAACTGCAGCCGCTTTGCGCTTCCTATCGAACAGAAATCGAAAATGTTTGCGGATTGTGTGATTGCTTAAAACTTTTATTTGCTTTTATTTTTATAAATATTTGCCAATACTTGAACTTTTTTTTTTTGATGATAAGACTCTATCAACTCTAGTTGTTTTTTCCTTAAAACTTAACTGTTCTTAAGTTATCAAATAATGTTTTCGATTGTTTTTATTGCTCTTATTTTCTTCTTTTCTTGTAAAATCTATTTGATAGAGCTTATTTTGCAGACTTTCTTCTCTTCTTGTAAAATCTATCTTGGTTACTTTGCCTCAGTTCAGCTATATGCTTTTTCAGCATTTTCTAGATACATAATATCAAAAAGTTAGATTTTTTTAAAGAACTTCATTTCATAAAGACCTTCAGTAAACCTCTTTCTCTCTGCCTGTTTCTACTTGACTTGTGTTTTGCTTTGCTTCCATAATTTCATGTCACGTAATCCCAGCCCAACAATAAAGTTAACCTAAATCGAAAGATGAAGAGTTTTCACGGCCCATTGAACCGATTGACCTTCAGATGGGGCTTATCAGAACAAAAGTCGCGACAAAATAAACATTTGGCAAACAACAAATGTTAATATTTATTTGGATGCTAATGCTGATGATGATGATGATGATGATGATGATGTCATTGGCGTTATCAGTGCGCCGAGCACCGATCGTGGCTATCCCATGACAGCGTGCATGCGTGCGAGGCAAACCGATCATTTCCGCTAGACAGCTCGACAGCTCGACAGCCCCCATATTCCCAGTGAATGGTCTTTAACATTTGGCACTCGGTTCCCAGCCCTGGGAATGACCAAAAATTGTTGACATCCGATTCACAAAGCAGAGTTCAAATGTTTTTTCCACCCAAATTCCATGATTAGGAATTAGAAAGTGTTAAAAACGGCACGGAAATCAAATTAACCACTTTTCAAATACACATACACACCCCCACACAGTTAAGCATTTGGTGTGAAAATAAATCAGCAGCGAAACACGAACTCATTTTCGTAAGGCTCTCAATTGTCTAGCCTCCTCCTCCTGCTTCGGATTATTGCCCTCGTCCCAGTCGGAATTCGCCCGCTGAAATTGTGGAAATTGATTTAGTGAAAAGGCGCTCGCAGGCTATCATCGAGCATTGGCTGTACGGAATTGTGTTTCGGACCGACTGAGGGTCTCGTTGTGGCGCAAAAGAATGCAAAGTACGTGCCTTGAACCTCAGCGAGATGACCTCAGCTTCCGTTTAGTATTTCTGTCAATCGGCGAGAGTTTCGGTTTGTGCTTTAGATTTTGCTTCATTTATCAAACACCCAGCTGCAATTCAGCTAATGCGATGCCAGCTGCACAATTTGTGTAATATTTGGTTACACCAAAATAAAAAACGAGAGGAAAATAATAACGAATTTTTTCACTGTCCGTTTTCATTGTTAACGTACAGAGGTCGAGCGAGATCATATGGCAAACCATAAAAAAGGTGGTAAAACATCGCGCGAACCACACTAAAAATTCTGCTTTAAAACTTCTCAATTTTCCAGATATTCTTTTTATTTTTAAGAGAAATTCTTGATTTTTAATTAATTAAAAATTATTATAGCTCACAATTTGATAAAAATAAGATTGATTCTATGTGAAAGATTGACTAACTAAAGTGACGAACTAAAAGTAAAGAATTGTGTGTTAGACAGTAGAAAGAAAGTCTGGCTTGATAATGTATCTGTTTTATATATCTATATTTTATATATCTGTCCATGGAAACAAAAGAGTTGAAAAACAGACTTAACCTCATAGCATCTATAAGTCAATAGTAGGTGCTAGTAAAAAATCATAAAATATATTAGAGACTAGAAATTAATATATAAAATGTATAAATATTATTATATTACATCATATGATTATTATATATATTATATGATATTAATACTATTTAAGAATGAAAATAAACAGGAAAAACCTAGTAATATAAGTAAATAGAAATAGAAAATATAGAGAAAGGGAAGGTCGAAGAGATTCTGAGAGGGAAATCTTTGACAAACACTGGAGTGATTTTCGGCTGGGATGAGAGAAGATGACAATGTAAAAATGATTAAAGTAAAAATCGAGCTAACCCCATGCAACATCATATAAGCTTATATAAACTTAAGTCATTATCTTATATAAAGCAACTTAGTTTCTTCTAAGGCGCTTTACATATATGTAAGTAGCTTTGCCTAAGTTCTTATGAACTTTGGCATATGTATGTGTACATATCTTTACTCATATTAAAATATACTTCGATATGGTATAGCTATCAAGGAATTTGCCTTACTGCTGATACAGTTCGAATCTAAATTGAATAAGACACCTGACCTTTCCGTTCCAACTGAATCGCATTTTGTGTATGTGTGGGTTGGCTAAATTGAAATACCAAAACACAAGTGGTTGCTGCTTAGAATTCCCCGTTAGCGGGCTCCGGCTGTCCCCAAGCTGCGCTAGCCATGTGCAGCGTAGCGTTGCAAGAGCCCCCCCCACTCGGCCCCACTGGACGGCGGTCAGTTATTTAAGCATGAAAAGCCGTCACAGGGTGACTCGCGGCTGGCTTGTGCCGCACTGAGTCATCGACGTCGCCCGCCTAAACGCAGCCAAGCGTCAAAGTGTCGACGGGGCAGAGAAGCCAGCAGAAGTCGCAGCGGGAATGGTAATTGGCAAAGGAGCGGGAAAGGGGGAAGGGAGGGGGGTTGCGAGAGGAGCGATTTGATTGCGGCAGTGCATGTTACGCTTTTGTGGTCATTGTTGTTGTTGCCGCTGTTGCTGTTGCTGCTGCTGTTGCTGTTGCTGCTGTTGCCGGCAGCAAGCGGAAGCAGTAAACAGTTTGGGGCAGCGGCCGCCTAATCGCCGCCGATCGCCGCAGCTAGCTGTCGGCCCACAGGTGCAGCGGTTGGCTGCCTCATTTGATGCCTATAGTGCAACAGCAACAGCAACAGCAACAGCAACAGCCACCACTGGCGATTACAATGCGACTTTTTTCTTTTTATTGCTTTCATTTGGCTCTGCTCGTAATTTACATTACACTCCATGGCCGACAGTCGTCGTTTGTCTTTCTTTATGATGCCTCCACGTCTTCGTCGCAGTCAGCGAGGGCGAGCAGTGCGAGGGGTGGGGCGGGTGGAGCAGACCTTCTTCCGTTGCTGCTGTCGGTGTTGCTGCTGCTAGTGCTGCTGCTAGTGCTGCTGCTGCTGCTGCTGCTGCTTCTGATATAAGCCAAAGCTCAGTCGACGTCACAGCTGAATGCGTCGCTGCTACTTCCGCTTACAGTTGTTGTTTCTTTCTTCTGCTTCTTTTATTACACTTTATTACACATTTTATATTCCGTTTTCATTTCTATTTCTGCTGGCGTTGTTGCTGCTGTTGTTGTTGTTGTTATTGTTGTTGTCGCCTCTGCTGCTGTTTTTGGTAAATGATTTAATTATTTTAAATTTTTGTTGCTGCTGTTGCTTTTTTCGTGCTTCTGCTTCTGCTTTGCTGTTTACTTGTTTCTTGTTTGTGTCAGCCGCATTTGCATGTGCGACCGGCCACGCCTCCCCCAACACACACACACACACACACACACACACAGCGCCCAACGGGCAGCATATACTCCCATATGTATATGTATTGCTTGGCATGTTATTTGGGAAAGCATAAAAATAAACTGAAAATTAAACGTTGTCAACCGCAAATGTGACAAGCACTTAATTTTCATGCATGTAAAGTGCGACAAGTGGAGGCCAGAATAGCAGGAAGGCAACCGGCACCCGGCCAGGATTGGCCGGACAGGAGTTACACACACAAACACACACACAGCGACACAGCCAGGCGACAAGCTTTGCGAAAGGAGCTTATCCAGAGAATCTAATTATCTATATATGAAGTATTATCTCTATGGAGCATTGAGAAGCATTAACTAAAAGAAGAATCAATGTAAATATATATAGAAAATATAATAATTATTTAACAGTATATCAAAAAGAAATAGTCTGCAACATATCAACTATTCTAGTAGCTTACTCTATAAGCATTTTTTAATTATCTAAAATTGCAAATAAAAGAAAACTAACTTAAAATAGAATTGAGTTCGTTTTGTTAATATGCAAAAAGTTCTAGAACATACAGCAGTATAGCAGTAGGAGTCAAGGTAAAAACTCCAGAGAGACTGATAGAAGGAGAGAAAACTAAGGAGAGATATATTGGAAGAAGGAGATAGAATGAGAGAGGGAGAGTGAGCCAGATTTTACTTTTGAGTTTATAACTATTTTTATGATAAATATTATAATGCATGCTTGCATTTTTAATTTCAAATTGTTGTATCTAAACATTCCTAATTTTATTTAATTTTTGCCTTAATAAATTCTTAAATATTTAACTTCCAAAAAAGTAAAAAAGATATATACTAGAATTCTCGAACTTCTCAGCTTATCAAATTTCCTTATTCAATTTCACAGTCCTCGAATATTCTCACAAAATCAAATGCGACAATTTTGTTAGCTGGCCAGCAATGCACCTGCTATGTGTGTGTGTGTGTGTGTGTGTGCTCGTGTGTATTGTGCTTGTGTATGCGTGTGTGTCAAGTGTGAAAGCATATGTTTTTACAATGCTAACGTGATGGAAGCTGCGTGGAAGGAGAACAAAGCAGAGCGGAGCGTGTGTTGTGGCTTGTGAATGCGAATGCTGGCGGGGGGTTGGGGTGGTTTTTGGTGGGTGGTGTTGATGCCCCTTAAATGTGCGGGGGCGTTGGCAGGGTTGGCAGGGCTCGTTAGGGATCACTCTTATTGTGCATTGCAGTTTTTGGTATGCGCAAAATGAAAACGCGTGTTTTTTGCCCGCCACGTTTGTCGCTCATGTTGCTGTTGTCGATGTGGATGTGGATGTTGCTGCCGTTGGTGTTGCCAGCAGCAACACCCACAACCCCTGGGGTAGCTGGCGCATGTTGATGCCGAGGTAAGCCGAGGTGCCAAATAGGGAATGGGGCCAACAACGACGTTGGCATCCGTTACAGCTGTTTGCGGTAGCCGGCGTTGTTTTGCTTGACAATTCTCGTTTGAATTTTTGGCCCTCATCTACATATATAAACACATATATACTATACATATATATACTTTGTTGTTATCATATGCTGCTGATACATTATGACAAACAGCATAATTCCATTATCTGATTAGCCCCAAACTTTGAAAACAAACTAATAGAGAACTTAGCTTTCACGTCGCATGATCAGTTGCTGGGACCCAGGGCTATGAGGAGCGAATCACTGGCAACAACAATTACAATAGCGGCAGCAACAGCAACAATTGCTACTGCATTGTATTCTTGTTGTGCGGGGCCAAGAGTCGAATTATGTGAGAAATGTATTAAAATTTGTTGCGACAGCGAAATGCAAGCATGCCAATTGTCAGCAACACCAACAGCAGCAGCAGCAGCAGCAGCAGCAATTACCCCCGCTATCACTGCCAGCCAGCGCCCACACCAATGCCAACAATTGCAGCGGGGCTAAGCTAGTTGCAGCTGCAGCAGCAGCAGCTGCTGCTGTTGTTGTTGCTGTTGCTTCTGCTGACTGTGTGGCATCTTCTGCAGAAGTTTCCCATGAACTGATGGCGCCCTCTTTGCTGAATGGGCGATTGGCCGTGTGACCGCCGCTGACATGTTGCTGATGCCTTCGGCAGCAACAGCAGCAACTAATAAGAACAACAGTAGCCGCATTGTTGGCAGTTGCTAACGTTGTGGGCTGTCAATGATTTTGTGGTTCAAGCAATTCAATTGAAAATGCAATGCAATGCATTAGGCGATGATGACGTTGATGTGCATGAGGACGAGGACGAGCTAGAGAATGGGCCAGCAGAAGATGGCGATGCCAATGACGATGACGATGACGATTACGATGTTGCTGACTGAACAATGCGAGTCATGGGTGGGCCATGGATCGGACCAAAGCTGTCCGCCGATCACGACCAAGCGGCCCTTCTCAATTGTTGTTGCTGCTGTTCGTTTTGCTATTGCTGCTGCTGCTGTTGTTGAAGTTGTCGTTTAATGTTGTTGTCGTGCATCGGAACGTGAGATGGCAGATAAATCAATGCCGGCCACAGCAGCAATATATACTGCATTGTTGTTGCTCCACATTCAAAATCATTGAACTAATGAGCGGGCCTGTTAGCGGCAGCCGCAGCAGCCACAGCTGCAACATGTTGCTCTGAGGAAGACACACGGCAGCAACAACAACAGCAACAACAACAATTGTGATAAGCACAGCCATAGAAAGTTTAATGACTTTAAGAAAGGCACAGCACACAGAGAGAGAGAGAGAGAGAGAGAGAGAGAGAGAGAGAGATTGCGAGAGCGAGAGAGAGACACCGAGCAAGAGAGAGCAGCCAAGTGCAAGCAAGAGAGAGAGAGAGAGAGAGAGAGAGGGGGAGACCGCAATCTTATGGCAACTTTGTCTAATCGAAATCAAAAACAAACCACATTTAAAGTCGCAAAAACAAAAAAAAAGTCATTCGCTCGAACGGAATACATCGAGGCGAACATTGACCCCATTGAACTGATCGTCGGCTCCTGGGGGGGCAGCAGGCGCAGTGGGTGTGGCAAGGAGGGCGGGGGCGCGCTATATGTCAAGCTGTCACATAGATTACAACAACTGCGCGTTTAAACAGCTAGCTGCTGGCTATAGCTATAGCTATAGCTACAGCTGTGGCTAAAGCTATATAGTTAGCGGTAATTAAAGTTAAGGCAAAATAGCTGTAAATTCTAAATAGCCTTAGTTATAGGTAAAGCTATTTAGTCGCAGTTAGGTTGCTGAAAAGTTGTCTGATAAGTTGAAGAATTAAATACAGCTAAATAGCTATTTAGCCAGACTTTTAGCTATAGCTAACTTTAGATTGGCTATAGCCAAACAGTTTTAAATATTTACAACTTTATCCAGAAGACTTTACTGTCTATAAAGTCATTCATTTAGCTATATTATAGCTATAAAATATATATTATAATTGTATTGCAGCATTTCTAGTCAAATTCATAGCCAAATTATAGCTATAGCAAAAATATTCTGTTGATAATGGTTAATGGTTACAAAAGCCGCCTGCTGGGCTCTTCGACCCCCTTTGAGACCCCTTCTGACAACTGTTCGACTTTTGGTTGTCCCTGACTTCAACTTGTACTAGAAGGGGGGCGGGGGGTGGCAAGGGGAGGGAGCTGAGCTTAGCGGACTTCTCCTTGTCATTGTCAGTTTCGATTAATTAAGCTTTAATCATGTCTTGGCCATGCAATCACTTTCGGATCTGTTGCAATCGACAGACGCAGAGTTCAAGCCGGAGGTATTCAAGTTTCTGCTGCAGCAGCAACAGCAGCTGCTGGCTCCATGAATAGCTTGCAAATGACTCGCACCACTCAAACCACTCGCTCCACTCAAGCCACTCACACGCAACATTCATATTTCAGTTGGCAATTATGATTGCATTGAAATTCATTTCAATATTTTTGATTCGCATGCAAATCCGATGAGATCTGCGCAAAGTGCGTAGCTACAGAGATAAAGTTATCGATTCAGATATCGATTTTTGTAAATAATTCCTGACCTGGAAGACTATCAATGAACAGCGTGAATGGAGCGAATGAATATATATATACATATTTCCAAAGATTGATATCGATTTCAATCGATTGCATAACAAGTTATCGATAAATAGCTTGAATCAGTAGAGTTCTCACCTTCCAACAGACAGTGTTAGATCAAGTGATGAATAGAATAAATATGTACTGTAAATATGTACTACTATAGAGAGAGAGAGAGAGAGAGAAAGAGTTCTTTACATCATGGTATTCCTTCCCTGTGATTTAAGATGCGTTCTTACCGAACTTATCCACTTTAGCGATCCTTGCTTTCGTCCTTAACAGCTCTTAAGCTGTTAGTTGCTTAAAACCATTCCCCTCGGATTTGAGAAGTGCCGTAACTCTGCCTCGATATGGACTTGTTTTATGAACTGCAACTCAGATTTCAAAACAACTCGCGTGGATAACCCTTTGAGAAAAGTTTTCATTGCTCATAAATTTTAACGCACTTTGCTATAATGATATAATAATCATTTATTGTTGTTGTGCTCTTCTCCTCTTTTTTTTACTGCCAGAAGAAAACAAGTCCAAAATTTGCGTTTAATTTAAAAGTATTTTATATTTTTGGCATTTGGTTTTTTTTTTGCGCTTATTTTTTTTTGTCTTTGCATAAGCGCAAATTATGAACAGCAATAAAAAGTAACGAAAACAACAACAACAACAACAGCAACAAGCTGCAAAAATGCCAAAAATTAATAAGAAGCCGACAAAACTGAAAGATGATTGCAAAAGACTGAAAGGCAGAAGCTGCGACGTAGACGTCGGCGTCGGCGTAGGCGTCGACTGCTGCGCTGGCGCGGGCAGCGGCGACATTGCTTGGCGCTAATTTGATTTTTGTTGCTTTATCGGCGCCGCGGCGACTGCAGCTGTTGCAGTTGTTGTTGTTGTTGTTGTAGATGTTGTTGTTGTTGTAGATGTTGTTGTTGGTGCCGTCTGGGGAGTTACATTTTTGACATTAAAACGTGTTTTTGGCACTTGACGCCGCCCGTTATTATTGTTGTTGCTGTTTTTCACTTTTTGTTTTTGCTTCACTGTTGCCGTTATCGTTGTTGTTGTTGCCGTTGTTTTTTTTTTGTTGGTCTCTTCTTTTATTGTTCAATTTTTATTATCTTTCTTGATTTGCGCTTTGCTGTTTTTATAGCGCTGTACGCTTGCCGCTTTGCCTGTTTTTTTTTATTTTTTTTTTGTTGGTACAAGTTTTCACCACTTTGGCCCACAGCGCCAACCCTTGCCCGGCGGGGTGCGCAGAGACTGGGGTGGGGGGAGCGGTACATTGGGAACTTGAAAATCTGGTGTCCACTCATAGAAATTTCTCGGCTGAATGAAAATTTTACTTTTATTGCTCGGCATGTTTCTGGTTAGTTTTGTTTGAGCTCTTCTTTTTTTTGGGCACAATTTGATTGCAATTTGGCGCAGTGTACGCACTGCGGTATGGGCCCTTCGAAATGATCCTTGGTAGCGAGCCGACAAATTGAATGTCAAGTTGAAACGGCAAAAACCTGTTTGATTTCAAATCAACGGCAGCCAAAATAAAGATTGAAATAGACACAAAACATTGCGTGCGAGGGGGCGTGGCATGTTTGGAGTCGGCTCGGTTAGGGCATATGGCTTCTTTATATTTTCTGTATATTTTTTTTCGCTTTGGCTGGCATCGATCCGGGCGAACGCTCATCGAGGCGTAGAATTAAACTGTCAAATTCAACAAATAACTGGATTTGTTACACAAGAAAATGAAAAAAATATTTCTCTGCGCCCGCACATGGGTCAAAATTTGCCAGGAAATGGCAAATGGGAAACGAGCCCTAGCTTAAAGCTATTCAAGTTGAATGCTACTTCAATAATATTCAACAGAAACTCATCCACTGATAAACAAGGGGTACATATAATGTGGATATATACTTATATATATATATATATTTGTTTATAAACAACTTGAATAATCTCTCGATTTGGTTGTTGTATCAAATTTTATGTAAGCACACTCAAAAGCTTTAGCTGGAATTGTACTCAAGGTCTTATAAATGGGGTATATGTATCTGATTGGCCCAACACCCACAGCCACAGCCACAGCCACACTTCCTCTCGACAACAATCGGCGCAAATAGACGCAAAACATTTGCGCATTTTCGCTTTGATGCTTACAGCAACCACGCATTTGATTTTTGGTACAATTCTATTTTCACATCAGATTGAGATTGGTGCTAAATAGCCAAAGCATGAATTATGAAAAGAAAAAGTTATGAAAGCACATTAAAGCACTCTTTAAAGCTGTGAAGTAGACGTTAGGCAAGACAGGATTGAAAAAGAAGAAGAAACTTCGAAAGAAAGCTCATTTAAGCTAGGTCAAAAGCTCATTAGCAAAGCTTTCAGCTCACAAAACCTTTCTTTTTATCTTACATTAAACTAAAAGACATAGCGAACCTAAAGCGCATTGCAGAATTGAAGAAATAAAGCTCATTTAAGCTAAGTCAAAAGCTCATATGTAAAGCTTTCAGCTCGTCTTACATAATCCTTCTTTCTTTCCAACATTAAACTAGACGATACAGCAGAACTAAAGTACATGAAAAGGCTTGCTCAAAGCTCATTTGAAAAACTTTCACGATTCACATATAAGCCTAACAAGCTTTAGGCTCTTCAAATTCAAATACTGAATTAAACTTTAATATAGCTTTCAACTGCATTCGCAGTGAAATCGGGTTTTAAAACTGCTACGAAATCTATTTATACAACTTTAAAGCTTAAGCATTTAAAGTTGATTAATTTCAGGTTATATAGCGCTCTCTTTTTTTTCGTATTTTTGCAGCAATCCCACAGCTAAAGACAGCTTGTGCGTTAGCGAGCGAGCGAGAAGGAGCCACATTCGCATCCTGTCCAAGGATTGCCAGCCACACTTCAGAGCAAAAAACTGTTGGTGCTGCATTTGGTATTCCTGTTGTCATTTGACATTTATGTCGCCTGCTTTGGGGTGAGTAGAACAATATGAATATATGGGATATAAATATTGATGTATATTTTTTTGATTTTTGTTAATTTGTTGCTTTCGCGCTGATAAATACTGGAATGTGCAGAGGGGCGAAGGGAGGAGGGCCACTGTCTGATTGTGAATGGTTGGGCTTCCCTTTTGATTGAAATTTATTTTTAATATACAAATTTTTTGTGCTCTTCATCGTTTTTCGCGCTGCTGTTTTAGTTGATTAAACACAACTGTTTACGTTCTGTTCGCGTTTTTTTTATTTTTGCTGGAAATGCATTTTCAGGCAGAGCTTTTCTTTATCACAATTGCCATAAATTACGCGACTGCGCTGAAATGTTCGCTCGCTGTGCATAAATATTGCGAATCGACAGCGACGGCAGCAACAGTTGCTGTTGTGCATTGGCATAAAAATTACAAAATCCAAATTAATGAACTCTCGGCGCTATTAAATTGGTTCAATAACATTTCAATTGCGTTGACATAATTTTAATTAAAATAAAATCAACTACAACAACACTGAAAATATCCACAAAAAAAACCAAAATGATACTCACAATGAATTTTAAGTGCCGCGCTTCGAGCTTGGCTTCGCTGAGCTGTCGAAATCGAAGAGCGCTAACGGGGTTATCCAACCAATACTCGGCGCAATTTGCATTTGATTGCATTTACCAGGGCTGCATGCCTAATGCCTAAGCAGCCAACCCCCACCCACCCAAAAAAACCCTAATCGTATGCCCGCCGCCAAGGTGGCCTCCAGCTGCCACTGTCTCAGTGCGGCGCCCATTGCCCGGCTCTGGCATTGGCCCGCGCACCCGGAAGCGATAGCCGAGCAGCCAGATAACTGACCATGTGTCCGACTACAGTGAATACTCGGAATACGGAATACGGAATGTAAAAAACAGCGGGAATAATAAAATAATACCGAACCAGATCGTTCTTGACGCACTTGCCCCTGTTACAGCAGCTGCTCCCACTTGCCCCTGAGCGGATGACACTGCTTGCCAGCAAATCACTCGGAATCAGCAAAAAATAAGAGTGTGATCGACTGGCAGTTACCCAGTGAAATTGTTGCAAGTGCAATTCGAAATCAATTTTCGTTTCTCTGTTGTTTTGTTTTATATTCATGATATACCAGAATGGGTATATGATACCAAGTCTATACCTCTGAAAATTACATTCCAATCTAATTTGTATATCTATATGGATTCTAATATACTATTTATTAAAATATCAGATGTGATCATATCTGGTTTACAGGAACTTTCCTACATTTGGTCTTTCTGTCTGATATACACCTCTGTACTCTGCTATAGGGTATTATTACGCATATCACTATCTGTGCATATATAGTATGTATATGTGTAAAGCTCATTCATATGGAAATGCCCATACGATCTGCATATGTGAATAAGTCGAAGTGCGATAATATAACCAACATCAAATTCAATTCATGAAGAGCAGCAAAATCTATCTCAGAATTTTTTTTGAATATTAAATTGAGTTAAGATAGAAGACACAGGCTGCAATATGTAATATTCCAGACTTTAGAGTATTCTGAGTAATTTCGCGAACAGTTTTTGGCCAAGGCTGCCACCTGGTTAGAAACACAATACTGTATGGCAACGCTCAAGGAACGCACGAGTTGGCAAGGCTTAACATGATCTAATATAAAATCAAATTGGCCAGAAATTAAAGATAAGACGAGTACTTGGATGAATATAATGGATTATTGTAATATCTTTTAAGATTTCACAAAAAACTGCCAAATCTTTGATCGTGACTTAAAAATTAAAAGTAATATTATGGATTCACAAGATTAAGAAAAGAATACAATTTTGATGAACTGTAGAAAAATTAAATAAGCATTGCGAGATCACATCTATAAAGATGTATAAGATAGGGATAAAGATGTATAAGATCGAGGATATTTATTCTTTTTGTTTGTGCTGAAGGAAGTTTTCTGAAATATGTTTCCATAAAGAGTGTTTCAGTTTTGGGTTAACTTCAACTTGGATTCGTTTCGAGAACTTCATTTTGTATAATGGAATTGTCATAAATAAGATAAAAGTAGGGGCTTAAGTCATGTCTTCTCCTTTTTCCTCCTCTAAAGCTTTGTTTCGGTTCGAGTATCGATTCGTGTTTCTTATCTGGCAACTGTCATAGTTTAGGTGCATGGCTTAAAATGTATGGGATAAGTCCAACCTCTGTCTCTCTCCCCCGCACATTAGAGGGTATCTGTTAGCTGAGACTTGACAGCAATCAAAATTCTTTAGTCAGCGCAAAATGCAAAAGAATAAAAGGCAAAAAAAAGTAGTGTGTGGTGTTCGCAGCTCGTGGTCTGGGTCAAGTCGCTTAATGTAATAACAATAATAATTATTTATCAATTAAGCAGCTACATTTAATTCAATTTAATGCGAGTATATTTAAATTTTTTTATTTTTTTATTACATTTGTTTTTGCCAACATTTCTTACTTAATTTATGCGGCAAGAGTTCAATTGCGTTCAAAATGTCAATAATTTGCTGCGGTTGTCGCTGGGTTATTGATACATTTGTTGTTATAGCTGTTGCTGTTGCTGTTGCTTTTATTGTTGTTGTATTGTGAATTGTCTCATGAATTTTGCATGTGACAATTTATTTATTGATTTTCTTTGCAGCGATGGAGCAGCAACAGAGCTAACTAAACACAAATACAGCGACTGCCTGCCAAAATCTGCCCCATATAGTCAACTAGCCTACACACACACACACACACACACACACACACACACATTTGAATTGTTTGCACATTTCCATTTGCTTCACATGGCAAATGAAAACGTGTCAAAGGTGTTCGCAATTTTGCAGTCAATTGGCATTAATTGAGTGTGAACACAAAAATATTTTGTAAATCGTCATTTCACTGAGTGTGCGTGTGTGTGTGTGTGTGTGTGTGGCATGATGTGCTCGCAAAATGCGTCGCGCAATATGCAAATTGATTTACCGAACAATTCATTTGGCAAAATGTATTGCATAAGCCGCTATGGAAATGCGAGGCCCAAATGCCAGCCGCATTGCCACATTTTTGTTGCAATTGCCAATTTGCACTAAAGCCAAAGTGCAACAGCACTTTAGTGCTTATTGACTTCACTTGTTTCTAGACAAAAAACCGAATGCAAACCACTTTCCCATGGGCACAGCTCCCAAACAAAGCGAAAAAATTGTAATTGACTATTGAAAATTTGCCAATAATTTCATTTTGTCATCCAACTACACTTCCAGCCGACAATTAGATCATTTTCTTTTTGGCAAAGCCAGAGCTGGTGCCAAATTTGATTGGGGTTTGCAAACACATTTTTAGTGCAAGCTGTTATTAAATAAATTTATGACAAACTACTTTTGTCAATGGAAGATTTAGTCTTTTGCGGCACTCTTCCCAAAGTATTCAAAGTGGAGTAGGAAGTAATAGGCAGAAGAAAGCAGGTTCGAGTTCCCTAAGCTCTATATATATAGTTGATATACAGTTGATATAGACAAGCCGTCTGTCCGGCTGTGTAAGTGCCTCGATCTCAGCTGGAATTTTATTTGTAAAGAACCATTATTTCCGATCTAATTTCGTTATATCTAGAAACAGAGCAAAATACCTTTAAAGACTTGACTGCAACTAGATATGAAATTTCAATTTCTGATACTTGAAAAGTTCAATGTATGATTTAGGGTGTCTACTAGTCGTTCACTCTCGACTTTAGCACTCTTACTTATTGTTATTGTTGCCATTTTTTATGGCCCAAAACATATCAAAAGTCAACTTCAATCCACTCGAATCATACTCATGTGAATCTGAAGCATCCTAGCTGTTAATTGTAGTGCCAAACTTTCACATGCTAAGCAAATAGAAATCTTTCAGATGCTTCTGACTGAGCAGCAGAGCGGGGGCGAGGCATGCCAAAAAAACTTAAATTAAAATCTCAAATATCAAAATCGATTCACACCACGTTTTTGAGTACAAAAAAAAGGCAATTGTTAATTTGGCAATTTTGCTATTATTACATGCCGCCCACACACATACACACACACACACACAAATCAAATATGGTACAAATGAAGGTTTGGCCTTGAAACCTGAGCTAAATGCGTGAAAAAAAACCGTAAAAAACCAACCACAAATAAACAACAAAAAAACGCCAGCTAGTGATAAACAATTGTTTTCTCTTTTTTTCTTCATTTATTTAGTTTTTTCTTGTTTGTTTTTTTTCGGGTTTTTTTTTTTTTTGTTGATTGGCCTGTCACGAAGTTGTGTGTTGACTGTTTGCGTGCTGTTTGGTGCCCTTTGCATTGCGAAAATTGCATGAAAATAAACAATTGTCAAAAGTGTAAAATTGAATTTCAAACAACTGCGACGCGTTTTGCATTTGAAATAGAATTTGACAAAAAACGAAAATTGAAATTGAAATTTGAATTTGCATTGGATTTAATTAGCGATATCTCGAAATGCGTTTCATCAATGCAAGCGCACATTATTTTCATTGGCTAATGTTAAGCTAATGGAAAAATGCGGGAGCATGAGCAGGGGGTGGTCTTTAGGAGAGGTATGTGGGTTTTTTGTTTTTGCAGTCCGTATTGTCATAGATGTTGAGAAGGTTTTCGGTTTGGCCCCAAGGCCCCGGGAGAGACCCAAGTTCAGTCTCTGTTTGTGCATCTATCGTATCTGTTTTAGTTCCAGTTCCACTTTTGTTGACTATTTGTGATTACCAAATAGATATATATAATATGTGTGTGTATGTCTATATATAAAAATTGAGCTGGCAATCCTTTTCTTGGCTTAAATTTCATGTTCAAATTTAAACATATTTTTGATGAAGAATTATTTTGTATTTCCCACATTTTGCAGCAGGTAATCAAGTCTCTTCCTCCTCTGCTTTAATATAATCAAAATCTTTACTTCTGCAAATAGTAAAAAAAACACTTTGAAGTTAAGCTAAGACACACCTCAAAGAAGCAAGCGACTGTAATTACTAGGTAAAGCATTTAATTGGGGGTACTCCCTCAATTGCAAATTGTTTATATTCATTTTGAAAAAGTCATATGAATACATTCATTCATGAATTACACTAAAATCGTATGCCGCTGAGAACTTTTTATTTGATGGAACCTCTTAAGTTTTCAATGAGTGAAGCATATGTTGTTATATAAAAGTGTCGTAAAGTGCATATAAATAGAATTATACGAGTAGTTTGGGCTTTGACATTGCTGAATTCCAGACATTTATGGCTACATACATATGTTTACATGTGTGTGTGTGTGTGTGTGTGTGTTTATATCAAACTTATTTTTAGCTAGTGCTCTTAGTTTTGCCTCATCCACACATATACTCTATAAATGTCCATTAGTTGGCGCCCAATTTGATGACGCCAAACTTATCGTCAAGTTCAAGTTATCTCTCTCTCTCTCTCTGTCTCTCTTTCTCTGTCTGTGTCTGTCCCAAAAGTAAATTGATGTGTCTCCAGTCGACCTTATCGATGCTTATCGTCCGGGCTGTTGTCTGTTGGTTGCGCACTCGCAGCTCTGTTGCATGCAATTAGACGCTGTCCATTTGTGAGGTAGTCACAATGGCATACACATGCATACACATGTGTGCATGTGTAAAGTTTGTTTCACATGCACTTGCTGTTATTATGATTGTTGTTTAGTTTCTGTTTGAGCAGCGCATTGTGTCTGTCTATCTTTAGAATTTGCTCAGACAATGCCCAGCAGCAGCAGCAGCAGCAGTAGCTGCCACAGCAGTCGCGACTGTCTAACACTTTGATAAACCGCAGACGCCCGTCAGCGGCAACAGGGCCCACCGAATGCTAGCCGTATCTGACAGATACAGCTACAAGCGCAAATAGAGATACAGATACAGCTAAATCAAACACGGTCGCTGGGTTGATGGCTGCTGCTGTTTGCTGTCAGCTGCAGTTGCAGTTGCAGTTGCTGATCTTGCAATTGTGTAGATCGCAACAACAACAACTGCAACAAGTTGCGGCGTCTGGCATTGAGCGCGTTAATTGAATTGCAAACAGCTAAGCAATGCGATGCCAAGCGAAAGCCAGCTTTGGGCGCTTTCAGAATCGGTTCGATTATGCGCCTCACTTTCGTTGGCGATAAGCCAGCTGACTAGGGTAAGGCTATGCTTGTGTGCGCGCTTAGATACTGACCTATGTTCGCACATCTATCTAAAAGATACACCTGGCTGTGACTAAAGCAGCCGCACGGCTTATCAGACGATAAGCAGCCGGAAAAGTCGAATAGCTGTTGTTCATGCAGCTAGTTTTTGGCTCTTATTATATATGTATGTGTATGTGTATATGTCGGCCATCTGATAGGGTATAACTATTCCGGCTTAAAAACGTATCTGCTTAACTTAATCTGTGAAATTACTTGGGGTTCCTGCTTTTGACTTAGCTCACCATCAAATTTGGGAATCTAGCTAAAGTAAGTTGTAACTATATCAAATTGCTGCTGCTTATTTGATATAACATCTCTCGACTATCTACATTTCAATCGACAAATTATATGCCTATCTATTTATTGATAACTATTTGTCATTTCAATTGCCTAGCTATATTTACCTTATGTAGAGATAAAGCAAGAGTAGATAGGTCGGGGTTTCGAATTTAAAGAAAAAGTACTCAAGTGGAGAATTTAAATAGAAAGTTAAAGTAGATTGGTTTTTGAATCTAAGTACTTAAACAAAAGAAAAATAATAATAGAATATATAAATATACACAAAAATAAGCTAAAATAAACATGCATAAACTTAAATAGATAAAAAATATAACTATAATTTAATATAAATATATATTATGTAAAAGCTTATGAAATACTAATAAGATGTTCACAAATTCAGTATTAGTCAATGCAAATTCTCGAAACTGCCTTCGACTAGCTGCAAGGACTTACTGCAGTTTCTGTGTAGGTCGCGCTTATCAGGAAAACAGATGGAACGCAATCAGACAATACCCTTGGCCAGAATGAGAGAATCGCACCAACGTATCTTCTTGCTTGTTTGCTGCTATCAGTGCTCGCGCACACACATGGCCAAGATACAGATACAGATACATTGCTCAGATACTTTTCACCTTGCTGCTGCTGCTGCTGCGATAACAGCTGCGGCAAACAATGCAAGGACGCGGCACGTACGCGCGCATGAGCTGAGCTCAGCTGTGGCGAGTAGAGCAGCAGCTCTTATCACTCGCTCTCTTTCTCTCTCTCTCTCTGTGTGTCTCTCGCGCTCTGGTCGAGTAACTGTAACAATTGTATCTGTCGGATTCAGTTGCGGCTGCTAAATGGAGTGGATCAAGGCTGCGATGACTGTGCAGGTAGGTGACAAGTGTCTACCTGGCCACGTTCCACGCTCCACAATTCGAATCCGCTAGCAGCATGTGTGTGTGTGTCTGTGTGTGTGTGTCTGTTTGTGTTTGTTTATCTTTGGCTTGGTCGCTGTGTGTGGCAGGATCGTTGCATTTCACTCGCTGAAACAAGTGGCAACAAATTTGCCGCCAAATGGCAGCTCGATATGCCATAAATTGTTGCTCTTGTTGCCTGCAACAGCGGGGCAGCTGTTGTTGCAGCATTGCTGTTGCAGCGGCTTCTTCTTGTTGGCCGTTGCGTAAGTTTATCTTTTACTTTGCTCAGAGAGAGAGAGAGAGAGAGATAGAGGGAGCAAGCCGATCTCTCTCTCACTCTCTCGCTCTCTCCCTGCTCGCACACAAGTCTTGTGTTTGTCTTACTCTCGCGCCTCGCTCACTCTCTTTCCCTGACATTCTCTCTCTCTCTCTCTGTCTCTCTGTCTGCTGCTCTCACTATCTTTTTGTGTAGTTCTTTAAATTTGGTTTTCTTGCTCGTCGTCGTCGTCGTCGTTCTCGACGATTTGTACGTCTATTAGCTGATACGAAAATTTCGTGTACTTCCACTCAGTCTGCATTCAGATCTCCAGCCAAACAACTCGCATAACGCGCTCTCACAATAAATTACAATTCTTTCAAATATACTCGAAAACTCAGCCGAGTTAAAAGAATAGAATAATTTAAACGGTTCACTTTTATTTTAATGCTGTTTTTTAGTGAAAAGTGTTTTTTTTTTTTTGGCAATGCCAGCTTCAAGTTCGTAGCTTAAGCGCTTGAGATACATATACATGTGAAATTACAGATACAGATACAGTTAGCCGAAACCTTGCACTAATTGGATACACTTAACTTTTGCTCGACCCAACGCCTTGGATCGCCCACACATATATATATTTATATATATAAATTTCATCTATACAGAAAAGTGAGTGAAAATCTTTGGAAATTTTCAATTGCGTTTCGGCAGTTTGCAAATAGTTTTCCCACGTTCGTCGAATAATGCGCGAATTGAAAACACTAAAAGTGGAAAAACACAAAAAAAGAGAAGAAAAAAAGTGGGGAAGAAATGGCAATGTACTCGTAGCGTTATAGTAATTAGGAAAAGATACAGACCAGACCTGGGCTCGCTGGGTGACGAGAGATACATTTCGTTTTTGAAAGGTAAACAAACGCTGTCTTACGAGTGTTTTGTAAATACTACAGCGAGTACAATGCCTGGAGGGTGTACGTATGTGTGTGTGTGTGTGTGTGTGTAGGAGGGGGAAGTTAACAACAGAACTGCTGGCAGGTTGAGGCAGCTTCAGGTTCTCACGGACAACCTGTTGGGCTGGCGTGGCCTGGACAACGACGAGCATAAAGTGTTGCCAGCCATGGGAGTTGGTGCGGAGTGGGCGGAGTCGGGTGGCTGGGTTGGTGGGTCAGCTACAGCCATGACCTCTGCCAGTGGCGCAGCAGAGTTTGTATATATTATTTTGGGTTGAATGAATGAAGTGAGGCAGAAATGAAAATGAAAAGCACATTCAAAACAATCAACAGCCGCAAACAACAACATTTGATGCTCAACATTTAAATGCTTACGAATTTCGTAGTGTTTCGTGTATGTGTGAGTGTGTGTGTGTGTGTGGAAAGCAAAACTCCAAACAACAAAACAGAAACAATTACAATATGAGTCAAGCAACTGCCAAAAGTTGCGCTACACTCACAGCAGGGCATGCTGCCACACGCAGGAAACATGTTGCACTTAGATTGGAAAGACTTCAGAAAGAACTTAACTCACATTTACATATGATATAGATTTACATGGCCTTTAGAAACAGCTTCATATATCAGACTGAGCTGCTGTCTGAGCTTCAGGCTCTAAGCGCAACTTATGCTAATGAGGCATGCCACATGAAGAGCGGAACAGCTTAGGGCTTAACATAAATACAATTTATATGGAATTGATATATCGCTGGAATGTCATCGATCGATTTGAAGAGCATTCGCTAGTCGGCTAGACTTGACAGTTTCTCTTTTCAAATTTCATTGGGTTCTTGCACGCGATTCGCTCTGTTGTTTGCTTTTGGACTTTTATGTCGATTTGTGTTGTTGTTTTTGCTGTTGGCGCTGCCTTTTCATTTTGATTGGACTCAAATTTCGTGCCTCGCTTGACGTTCGCCGGGTTTTTGGCTGGCCTAAGTGCGACTTAATGTAAATCGATTCGAATGCGTTTTTATGAATTCGGCACGCGTCTGCGTGCGCATTTCAGCGCTACGTTCGTGTCGCTGTCTACACACACACGCACACACTCTGTCCAGTTGTAAGTAGTCAAGGCACACCCACTCGCACACCCACACGCACAACTAGGGCAGTTGTTGCATGCTGTCCGTCCGTCCGTCTGTCTGCCCTGGCTGCCTGGCTGTCCGTCTGTTCCTTGGCGCCGCTCAGCGTCTCGCCATCCAGCTGCAGCGTATCATAAACAACACTCAGCTGGGCCAGTCAATCAAAATTTGTGTTTCCGCCAAAGATGTCAAAAAAAAAATAGACTGACAATTGATAGAAGCCAAGACTTTAGCTGATCTACCCAATTCGCAGCATATTTATTTGAATATTTAGTTTTATATCTCCTATAAATCTGTTAGAATCTTCATAAAATACCTTAAAAATACTGCTAGCTTACTCTGGCTAATTATCTCTTATATCTATGGACATCCAAGTAGTTTGTACTAAAAAGGGACTTCATATAATGCCTATGGATATCCATATGCTTATCTTTATCGGGTCCACTTTTGCTTTTTAAATTTGTAAGTTTTTTATTTTGAATTTTCAAAAAGAGTTTCAACAGTTGCAACATGCCTGAGCTACAGGGTATCTATTGTTTGCAATACAATTTGTTTATTTTGCAACTGGGGATTCGGGACATCGATGGTGAGTTTTGCCACCCTCAGCCCTAGGCGAGCGATGAGGCATGCCACCTGGTGGTTAACTACTTGATGCTTGCTGCGTGCTGATTGAAAGCGGTTCGCAGTTGCGTTTCTCACGCCTTTTTTCACACGCAACGAGCCACTTGGTTTGGAAATCAATTTTCAATTATAAATTTTTCAATTTTCAATTTCCATTTACCACTTGCTATAAAGATGCAGATAGTTGAGAAGATGGGGCCTAGACTTCGATCATGCCTCATTTGGCTGCAATTCACCGACAATAGGCAACAATTTATTGCAGTTGCAAGTCGAGGCGAACAAAGGGCGACAATTGTTTGCGTTTTATAAGTATTTATTAGCTGGAAATATATTCTCGCTGGAATTTAATGCAATTGCCAGCGACGATGATGTCAGTTAAGCGAGTTGCAGTTCGAGAAGATCGTGGAATTGGCCCAGTTGATAGATGCTAAAAGCGAGCTACAGAAATGGACGATGATGAGATTGAACAGTTCTTGCTGTACAATATTATCATTGCCATTATCATTATGATTATTATTATTGTTAAGATTGAAGATTTAGTTAATGCGCATTTATTAATTACTTGACTTTAAGTTAATTAATGTGCAAATTAATTCTTCACTCGCTTGGCCTCCGGCAACAGCATCGATGTAGTATTTCCTGAGCTTCAACAATGCTGCTGATCTCATAAATAACTATATATATATATATATATATATATATATTTCTGTGTGTATATATATATATTGATTGCGGAGTCTATTATTAATTGCAGTTATCTGGCTGCAACAGTTGGCTATAAATAGCCACACTTTCCACACTTTTTTCTCTTTTTTTGGTGGGGGCCAACTTGATGCCTACTAAATAAGCCGGTAGTTAAGCAGTTCTCACGAATTGTAACGGTTCTCAAGTGCGCTGCCAGCAACAGCAACAGCAACAGCAACAACAACAGTTACAGTTGCCACAGCGACAACTTGGTATCCACTGTCCATTGGCTTAGGCCGCCTTTTGGCTGCTTGGCCAAGTCGATCGTTGCCGACTGTTGTTGCTGCTGCTGCTGCTGCTGCCACGCTGAGTGATTGCTGAGCTGTGGCTGTTGCTGGTATTGGCAAAGCTGTTAAACGGCTATGAAAACTAAATGACACCACCGCTGGCAGCACCATCTCCGCCCGCATCGGCACATAAATAAACCACAAGAGTGGTGTAAAATTGCGTTCCAGTTGCCTGCTGAACTACTATGAGCCACATGCCCCTGCTTTGGCTTTGCATGTTGTTGTTGCTGTGGCGCATCAGCAGCAGCAACAGCAGCAGCAGCAGCAACTTTTTTCTTTTTTGTTTCATTTGAGCTCGACTGTTTTGCATTTTTTTCAATTTTTACGACACGACTGAGGCCCAAAAACTGGTTGATACACTATTTAGCCGTAGTTCCAACTCCACATATACATATATATCTATATATATATCTGTATGTATATATATACAATATATATATTAGCGTGTTGGCAGCAACATGGAACAGTCCACGTGCGTAGGCAACGTAGGCAAACCAGATTCGTTAGCTTTGGCTCGATTGTATAATTCTTTTGGCCAGACATTGACATACTCTGTGTGGCCTGCGGAATGCATAATAAGCCACTTCTAATGGCCACCACTCGACCGAGTGTGTGTAGCCAGGCGACTGCCACTTGCTGCTAATTGGACTACTTTGATCATCAGCTGCGCTCGCCAATGAGTAATTGAATGCTTTGAGCTCTCTCACACACACACAGACACACACATATGAATATGAACTGGAATCGGTCGGTGTATATATTCATACATAGATGCAAGCTTCTATCGATTGCCTGTTGCACTCTAACTGTAAACGTTTTAGCCAGCGATGAGATCACTAATGATGCAATGCCTGCAGTCCGACGAACAGGGCCAACACCATTGGGCAATGGGCACATAAGTTGCGAGCTCTTCCAAAAATACATTTCTGTTGCAGATTTTAGGCGGAAGGAGGCCCCACCCATTCTCACCCACTCCACCACAGTCAAAGAAAACAAAAACAAAATTGGAAACAGATGACTTATTGTTTGGACAACTGAAAAAGCAAAACCGAATCCTACTTCAAACTCCAGACTGGAGCATCATTTTGTTATTTGTAGTTTGGGCAGCTCGACGATTGAATACGCTTGTGGACTGCGATGAAATGCATTTATACGAGATTGTTGCTATAGCAGATATATGTATATATTGTAATACGATCATATACGATACGATATACTAAGCAGTACATATATCTTACAAAGAACATCATTTGAATAGAGAATCTATATAATTATGTATGTATTGTAATACTATATGTCGTATGTCTTTACGATATACTATGCAGTAGAGATTTCGAAAAAAAAACCCTAATCTGATGAAGAATCTGATAAAGTAAAGCCTCTCTCAATACAAGTCTCAGAGAAAAATTTCTTATACAAAATGAGTTTCTTATAAAGAACATAATTTGAATAGTCATTTGAATCTATATGCATGTATGTATTCTAATACGATATACCATATACGATATACTAGTAGATATTTGGGAAAATCAGCTTTATCTAGCCCGATGTCGATCTGATTTTTGTTAAGTATAAGTATAAGTCGCCTCTGAGCAGTATATCTTCTATAAAATGTCCACAATAAACCTCAATAGCTCAGTTTTTCTAGTTGCGCATTTACGATATAAGAATAGATTTGTCGACAAGAGGCATAGACAGTCAATACTTAAAACTGATTAAGAACTTATATAGTTTATGGTTAGTTCTAAACGTTACACACTTCTTGACTATTTCATAATACTCTTTGCTAGTGTATATGACTAATAATTAGTTAGAGCGAGACTTTAGCTTTACTCTCAGCTTTAAGTAAGATGAATTGTAAGCGATTTTTTACTTACTTTGAGTATGTCAGACTTTTCTTTTTTGAAGTTTTCTAGTTATAAAACTTGTTGAGCTCTTTTCCATACGAAATATTGATTATATGATAAACCATAAAGTAAACTATAAAGAAAACTTACCTTTGCCACAAAATGATTGCTGCCAAAAAAGAAGAGGGAAAAGCTTAGATGAGAATTGTGCATATTTTTGTAAAAATGTTAAGCAACAAGCTGCATATTTTAAAGTACGTACATAGATAAGCTCACACACACACACACACACACATATAGATACAGCTACACGCATGCAGGCAGCTGTGATGATGTTGATAAGCAGGGACATGCACATGAATGGCTTGGCATATGTGGAATGAGGCTGTGGATGCATGCGGCATTCCGCGGACACCATAAAAAATTGGCAAATGAATAGCGGGACTCACACGTACACACACGCACACACTCGCACGCGTGTGTGAGTCTGTTGTTGTGGTGCGTGTTGTTGGTGTTTTGAAGGATGCCGAATGGGATTGAATCATTGAATTGAATTGAATACGTGCGAGCACGAAACAGAAAGCACAGTTACGTGTCCTGTTCGTGTTGTTGTCGTCGGATTGCTGCTGTAATGTATTAGCAGCATGTCAATGTGTGCGGCCTCGAATTATGCATGTCTGCATGTGTGTGTGGGTGTGTGTGCAAACAGCTAACAACAACAAAATCATAGATAGGATCCTAAATCCTGTCGGCTGCCCAAAATGGCATCGCACGCGTAAAAGGCATCAAATGTTGTCCGAAAAAGCAAACGACATCAAATGGAAAAGAAAATAAAAAGAAGAGAAAACAAAGAACAAACTGACACCGAAAACTGAAGAAAGCAAACACACCAAATAGATTGAAGTGTTGCGAGAGGTCCATTGTTGGATCCTTTGGCTGTGGCCCCAAATTGACATCAGTTGCTGATTTTTAATTAAAAATTTGCGACGTGTGAAGTTGATTTCAATTTGGCGGGCCTAACTGACAGCTGCATGAATAGACGGAGCGTATACAGGATACGGAAACGTGATGGAACATAGACTTGCGTGTGTGTGGGTGTGAGTGTGTGACTACCTTGTCATGTTCGTGTTTGACCACTGGACAATGGGAATGGGGCAGAGGCTAACAAAGATCTGACACAAGTGATATATCTTGTATGTTCTGGCTAGCATAAATCAGGCATTGAGTATTTTTATAAGCCTAAAATAGTGTGAGTCTTGGCTAAGATATTGTGATATTCGAATAGAAAGTATTATATTCAGTGATATTATATATTCTGACTAGCATAAATCAGGCAGCAAGACAACTTGGTTGTTTCAGAATTCCATCAGCCCAAAATGGTGTGTGCCTTGGCTAAGAATTACTTTACACGAGTTGAATATTGCAATTTTCGTATAGAAATCAGCATAATCACATGTTAATATATAAAGTTCCGTAATAAGTAATCATAAAGTAATAGTAAAGTGCAGCTTCTAAGAATTTCAGATTCATTTGCATTCACTTCTAAGCTGTGAGCACTCCAAATGCTCGACTAATTGAGCTCTGAGGCATGTAAAGTGCTGCGGGTGTCAAAGTCATTGTCTTATATAATACCGTAATGACATTAACCTTATCAAGTGCTTATTTGATATGTGCATATGTATGTATTAGTGCCTGGGTGTGTGTGCGTGTGTGTCAAGAGGTTCTTGACGTTCACACGCGCATGCGACACGCATTGCCCAAAAAGAAGAGATGATGAGAGGCAGAGGGAGAGGGCGAGGGCGAGGACATAGGCCGATGGCCAGTGGCCAGTTTTATGACCGATACGCTGAGCCAGGCCCACTAAAAAGCTATTAACAAGTAATAATGACAACAACAACAACAGCAACAGCACAAGAGGCGGCCATAAACTTGAGTGCAACAGTTAGAGCAGTGGGAAAAAGTCGCGGTTGCAATGTGCCACACTTGAACTCATAAATTCTAGGAACCCGCAGATAACCTACATACATATATATGTGTATGTCTATGTATGCCCTCTCACTCTGTCCCTTTGTCGCATAGCCAATATATGTGTGTGTGTGTATCTTTATAAATAAACATTGTGCGTGCTTGTCCCACTATGTGTCTGTCTGCCTTTGTGTGTGTGTGTGTGTGCTTAAGCAAAGTGCAACATCAACAATGACTGCTGTGGCAGCAACAAGTTGATGCAGTTGTTGTTGCCGCTGCTGCTGCTGCTGCTGTTATTATTATTATTGTTGCTGTTGATAATGACAACACAGATGACTGATGAGAGATATACGCTTGTGTGCGTGCGTCGGTGCCACCGTCGATATACCCATTAAAACATTAAAACGATGCCCAAGTTCATAATCTTTGTGTGTGACGACTACCGCCGACGCCGTCGTCAGCGTTAAGCGCACAGTGGTTCACATATAGCCAAAAAAATGGAAAAAAAAATTACTTGTTTTCTTTTGTGCTTTCGAGTATATTAAAAGTCTTTTTCAAATAAAAATAAATAAAGATGTGAGAACATAAAATAAGTAAATTTACATAATAATAACATATGTATAACAATACAACAATAAAAGAAAATATTATATAATAATAATATAACAAATAAAAAAAATAATAAAAATAATATAATATTTTATAATTAAAAAAATAATATAAAAAATAAAGAAATAATAAATATAATATTAGATATAATAAAATAATTAATATAGAATTCTAATAAAAATAATATAATACTTGATAAAATATTAAAAAAATAAAATATAATAATAATAAACAACATGTAATATATAAAAATCTGAAAAAATATAATATATGTTTAAATAATATTAAATGGGAGTCTATGAAAACATTATAAAATAATATTATTTATAATATATATTTATAAAAAATATAATAATAATATTATTATAAAATATTGTATGATATATTATATGACATATTGCTTCTTATATGAGAAGATCTCAGTAATTCTTTCAATCAACATTTTTGTACTTTTACAGACCTTTCCCTTTAGTCATGCCCAGTCTTAACCTGAAGTTGAAATATTTGACTGAGAATGTCTTTAGTTTTTTCTTTTTTTTTCGGCTATGTAAGACTTTGATCTGCTCAGAAAGTTCTTGAATTTATGCCATAGTGGCACGCTCCGTGTGCGGCCAGGGCACACAACTGAAAACCGGTATTGTGCCACATGCCACAAAAAAAGGGCAAAAACTCACAGAGTAGAACAGCTGCTGGTGGCACAGAAAGCGGATTAGGCGCTGGGGGGGAAGCAGCTTACCTTTACCTGGTTGGCAGTCGGGGGTTTTGGGAACATACACTACCCATCATACTAATCCTTTCCTCTTTCTCTTTTTCTTTTTCTCTCTTAGAGATAAGCGGCACTAGGATCGTGGGCTTGGTAACGCTGCAGGATTGCCGCCATGGCATCGTCGTCGAGAGGCAACAAACGGCAGACTAGCGGATGCTGGATGCTGCTGCTGGTGCATGGACTGTTGGCGCTGACTGTGCTGCACCTGCACAGCTTGAAGGGGGCGGCGGTTGAGGCGCTGCCAATAACGTCGCGGCCCATCGAGGGCAATGCCCAGAAGGATGCATGGGAGGCGTGGCTGCGCCTGCCATACGAACAGAAATCGCTCGAGAAGCAAAAGAAGGTTATGCCCAAGTCGATATTCGCGTTGCCCTTCCGCCACTGTCCGCCGGGCCACAAGCTGTACAATGAGCGCTGCATATCGCAGACCAACATTGATCCCACCGATCTGGTCGCGCAGGAGCTGCAGGGCCAGCTGGGCGGGGGCGATGGCAGCAATGGCAATGGCCCGACTGCATTCACCGACTACGACTACAGCGACAATGAAAGCGATGAGCTGCTCTACGAGTTGCCGCTGGGACCGCTCTTGCTCAGCGATCAGTTGTCCACGCTGCCAACGGCAAGTGGTGCCGAGGATCAGGCGCTGCCCAGCGAGGATGCACCACTCAAGTTCAATATATTCGAGAAGAACTTTCCCACGGCACCAGAGCCCGATGTTGCCAATGCAACGACAGCAACAACGCCATCGATGGCAACGGCAACGGCAACAACCACGCCCACGCCCACAATTGCAACGATGCGCGAAGACGCCCTCAAGGCGCAGTGGCAGCCAAATAATCGCATTGCCGAAGGCGCAGAAGATCTGCAGGCTGATTCGAGCAATGCTTTGCCAAGCACAACAAGCCTCAGCATATCAAGCAGCAGCAGCAGCAATGTTGGCTCCTTCAGCGATATTGGCCATATCGAAGCCATTGTTGTGCCAGCGGGCGAGCCCTCGGTTCAGCTGGTGACCAGTTCGATGGGCGATGAAGCCGAATCGAATGCGGATACAAAGCCCAATGCGGATGCAAAGCCCAATGCGGGGGAGAAACTGAAGCCAGTTGGAGAGACTGAAACGGAGGCAGAGGCAGAGGCAGAGGCAGAGGTTGAGGCGGACTTGGCGCAGTTGCTCAAGGTCGACGCCTTTCTGCCGGCGTATGGCAGCAGCGTGGATCTGATGCCGCCGTTCAGTCATCGCCGAGTCTCGCCGCTGCTCAGCGCTGATCTGGATGCCGATGACTCGGCCACGGATATTGTTCCAACTGCAGCAGCAGCAGCATCAGCAGCAGAGCGTGATGCCGATACAACAACAGCAATGGCAACGGCAACGGCAACTGCATCGCTGGCTACGCCCACAACAGCTAAAGAACAAGAGCTAGATGTGCCTGTGCTGAAAAAATCGAAAGTGCAACCGGTTCAGTTGAGCTCAACAATAACAACAACAACAGCAACTGCTGCGACAGCAACAGCAACAGGCACAACAATATCATTGACATCAACAACAACGCCAGCAACAGCAGCAGATTCACCAGCATCATCATCATCATCATCATCATCATCATCATCATCATCATCAGTGACAACAACAACAACAGCAGCAACAGTTGCTGGTGCTACTGAAACCGAAGTTGCTGCCATACATCAAGATGCCAATGGCAATGCGAGAGATGATGACCGGTTTTATTATCAGCATTTTACCAGAAATGTTGCTGCCAGCGACAGCAGCAGCAGCAGCAGCAGCAACAGCAATGCTGACGGCGACTTGGATGTGCTGAACGATATGGCATCCAGTGACAATTTAATGACAAATTCAATTGGCGGCCAGGGTGAGAGTGAGCGGGCGGCAAGTGAAATTAATTTTGAGCAAGAATTGCGCATTATAAACGAACTGGTTAAGGACAAGCGGCGATTATCGCAGCTGCGACAGCAGCAACACGAGCACCAGTCAACGACATCGACAACAACAGCAGCGACGATCAATGAAAGCAGCTCGATTGCGTCTAGCACAGCAGCAACTACAACAACTGTGGAGGCAGCACCAGAAACCACAAATTTTTGGTCAAGCCTCATGCCAATGCTGGGCCTCAGCTCGACCGAAGCAACAAAAATAATAGCAACAGCAGCAACAGCAACAGCAACAGAAGCAACAGTGACAGCAACAACAGAAGAAATAGCAGAGACAATTACAACGGCAGCAGCAACGCCAACCGCAACAGTGTTAGGCAATGTTGCTGATAGCTCAATAGCAACATCAGCAACAACAGCAGCAACAGTTGCTGACACCACAATAAGCACACAACAATTAAGTATTAACACAAATCGTAGCAATAGAAATAGTAAAATAATTAGAGTAGATTCTCAGCCAATATCAACAACAACAGCAGCAACAACTGCAACACTTGCAACAACAGCAGCAACATCAGCTAGCTTAGAAACGTCAGCAACACCTAATGATGCCAATTATACGCCCTTCTGGTGGCTGCCCAACATTGGCTGGCGCGTGGATCGCCACGTGGACGAGCAGGGCGAGGATCGATCGCTGTTGCTGCGCTTCTTTAGGACATTTCGTGCCAGCGATAGCAATATGGCAGCCACATCGCCAGCAACATTGCCGTAGCGCCGTCGCCAATACTGAGCAGTTCCCTCAAGCTCTTCCAATGCCTGCGCGCTGCTCTTAGCTGCTCTCGCCCAAGTGGAGAGTCGCTGGAGTCCGCTGGTCGGTTGGAATTGCTGCCGTGTCGTTCGACGATGCCGCTGGCAACAACGTTTCAATTGTGTGTTGAAGTCTCTGTTTGTCCAGTTGCAACAGCGTCTAACTTCCCCTCCCCCACAACCCCACACGTACACTACTTAGCTTTCAGTCTATAATTATTTAATTATTTTAATTATTTCCAAATTTACATACATATATATACACATATGTATATATATATATATATGATTCTTTGTCTTCGTTTAACTATTTGTACATATTGCGTAACGTCAACAAATTTCGTTTATGATTTAATATCAATTTCTTTTTCGTTTTCAACAATTCTTAGATGTTTTTTTTTTTTTGTTATTTACCTTGCTGCTTCTTTTAAGTTGTTGATTTAATTTTAATACGATATATATGTATATATGTATGTGCATCTGTATGCGTGTGCATATATCGAGTTTTACAATAGTTTTATTATTGTGCTTCTGTGGGGCAGGACACGTGCATTGCCGCCTGTTGCTGTTGCATACCTTAGCAATATTTAATTGTGATTATTTAAAGTTAAAGCTAGTTTTTTTAGCACACACACACACACACACACACACATACACAGAGAGAGAGAGAGAATATAATTACAATTATTATTGATATTATATTCATATATATATTTATATATATATATTTGAAACAACAGTCCCCAGCCCCTTTGCGTACCTATATAATGTTACCATAATTATCGTTGTAATTCCTCTCATTATATATCTATAAATTCTTTTTTATGTGAAGCCTCGTTGCAATTGTCTCTGTGTATATACCCCACGTGGAAAGCCATTAAAATGCGCTGCTTAATTTTAATCATTGTGAATTGCTGCTGCATTTGAATTAAAATTAAGCTCAGAGAAGAAACAAATCAACTCAAAACAAAACAACAAAAAAATGCGTTGCTTTTTAAATGCTGCTAAATGAAACATTTTCAAAGATATACGAGTATATTTATGTAATAGTAATACCATTTTTTTTTCTAGAATCTAAGCGTATTATTTATGTTATCTAAAAAACAAAAAAAAAAAAAAAAAATCTACGAAAAACAAATAACAAAATATTATTGTAAAGTAAATGTAATGCATGTACATAGATATACATTTTTTTTTCTGTTGGTGTCTAAAACAAACAAAAAGAAAAATATAAATATAAAAAATATCGAAACAAAAAAAAAAACGAGAAAAAATGTATTTTATTTTGCTATTAAATGGCCTAGCCCATGGACATGGGCAGAGCAAGAGATCAGCATAAGATAGTAGTATAAAGAAAGAGAGAAAGCTGCACACTTAACATAAAAGATGAACTAGTAACGACTGCCTAATGCTCGTTCACAGCTTCATTTAAACTTGCTTTAAGCAGCAGAATCTGATAATTGTATGAAGATTTATCTAACTTCATATAGATATATACTTTAAGTCAATATACTCGTTATCATTTGTTGAGCGAGTATTACCCCTAAGCTTCGAGTAAGCCAAGTGTCCTGTGTTACAGTTATGTTAAGTCTGTCAACTGTGAATTGGTGTGATTAAACGGACTTAAGCTTGACACTTGGCACTTGACAGAGCCCCGAAATGCTTCGACAGCTGAGCCCAGCTCAACTGGGCACAGTGTGTCAAAAACATACAGAGCTGCTGCAATAGCTGTGTTTACTAAAGGCAAACTCTGCGAATGCGAATGCGGATGCGGATGTTAGCGACAGATGGTGGCGACGAGCAGCGTTAGAATTACCAGGCGATAGAAACAAAATCAGGGCCATGAAGCTGGCGCCCATAAGGATGCACAAACAGCAAACAAACATACGCAAACACACACACACACACACACACACACGCACGCCCATAATATGCTAAAATATCTATCACACTCGCATGCAGCCGGCGTAGGTGTCGATGTTGTTGTTGCTGCTGCTACTGCTGTTGTTGTTGGAGTGTTTGACTCGTGTAGCAAATGCCATTAGGAAAATTTAACTTTTTTCCCAAAAAAAAAATCATTGGCTAACATATGCAGACGGCATGTTAACATGGCGAATAAAATACAAACGAAAAACTAGACAGTGAGAGTGAGAAAGCGAGTGCGAGTGCGAGTGAGAGGGAGAGGGAGTGGCAGAGGCAGAGGGAGAGCTGGAGAAATTGGCAGAGCTGTGAAAATGCGTGTTTACCTAACGATTGCATTAGGCGCTGATTGCAGCAGCTGCCATTCGTCAATCGACAGCAGCGCCATCTAGCGGCGCGTGGCGACTAGAGTGCAGCTGCATACCTTGAGGCTGGCCCAAAACTGTTATATGCATGTATTTCGATTGCATATAAGTAAGAAAATAAACTATTACACAATTTGGCAAAGGGAAAATTCAAAAGTTTGCGTTTTGCATTTCGAACGATGCAATATTTGTCATATAAATCGAACAAAAAATAAATAAAATATTTCAATTACATAAGAAAATTTGGGTTTTGTGCCGGACTTCGGTGCTCGGGTTTCATGTTTGTAAGCCAAATGGCAATTGTAGCCAGAAGGAAATTGTTGTTTATTTAACTATTAAGCCAAAATGCACACTGAATGCTGGACGATACAACGACGCACTTAAACGCTTGTGTGTGTGTGTGCATAAAATATAAATGAAACACCGCCTAATGCTATGCAATACAAAGTCTCAATGTGCTGTGCAGTATTTTAGTTTTCAATGGCTGAGCTTTTATGCAAAGTAAACAGAACGCACACATTTACATACGCACATAATTCAACTGAGTGCCAGTGTGTGTGTGTGTGTGTGTTTGTATTTGTATTTGTATTTGCCAGCTGAAGCATTAGCTATTGTCTGCCAGTCAAATCTGCCCATAGCAGGGATGCGTGGGAGTGGGAGCCTGGCTGTTGTTGGGGTTACGTTGCACAGCTGAAGGGAAGCTTCACAATCTGCTCAATGAATCTCAATAAGTTTGCCATGGTGTGCGTGTGTGTGTAAGTGATGCTTAAGCTTGTTTGCATTTGTGTGCGTGTGCTAAATCAAGCGGTAATTGGGTCTCCTTGCCGCCGCCCATCGCTGCTCTGCTGCCTGCCGTTGTTTATATAATTGAAACTAACACAAATAAAGTGCAAAAGCTTTCTGATTATGGGGCTTTGCGCCTGCCACAAAATAAGCGTGGCTAAAAGCCCAGTCAAACGCTGTCCCGTTACGATTGCCGCCGTCACAGACCCAGCCACTTACATTGTTTCAGAGTCTCCTGGTGACGCTGGTGTCGTTGCTCTTGTTGCTGTTGCCGATGTTGCTGTTGCTGTTGCTGTTGCTGATGCTGATGTTGGTGTGGCTTGGGCAGCGACAACATATACTCCAAATCGCTTCTCTTAGAATCGACGAGTACAGTGATTCAAAGTGTTTGAGCATGAAGTGAATAAATTGACTTAAGAAATTGATCATGTAAAAATTTAAGGTTTTGGATTTAGTGTTCTAGCTAACTATTTAATATTATATTTTAAATATTTATTAAGGATAAAGACAAAAGTGCTTGAGTCGAGTCAAATCTTTATTTTTTAATTATGCAAAAAACTATGCTTAAGGACTGAAATATATTTCAGAAAAAACATATATGTAAAATATGATTTCTTACTTTAAGAATTTGTAGATAAATATACTCAAATTTATTAAAAACTATATTTTTGAAATATACCTTAAGGAGATGATTTCTAATTTGAAGACTCCGTAGAGAAATATGCTCAAATATAGTTTAATAAAAAATTTTTATAATATAAATTTAAGTAGATGATTTCTTACTTTAAGACTTTGTAGATGACTTAAATATATTCAAAAAATATATTTGAAATACATCTTAATTAGATAATTTCTAACTTTAAGACTAAAGTTTAAAAAATATATTTAAAATATGAATTTAAGTAGTTGATTTCTTACTTTAAGAGCTTGCAGACAGAAGTCTGATGAAAAAAGCTCATAGATTATTTTAATTTCGAGATTGCACAGCTCAGCCCACTGTGCCGCACATAAAACTGAAGGTGCCTCAGCACAAATGTATGCGAGTGCTTGATTAGTGCTTGAGTGTGTGTGTGCGTGTATGTGTGTGGTGTTGTTTAAGCTGCTGTTAACTTAAGTATAACAATGATAAGGATAACGTTAGACGATTGCGATTTTGTTGGCATTTAAGCTACAAAACGAGCTCAGCATGATGCTCACACACACACATGCGTGTTTGCACCTTATTTATTTGGCTCTTTCATTGCTGACTCACACACACACACACACATACTAAAGTTGGCCACTTATTCAAACAATTGTGTTAAGTAATTGGAATGGTTGGGATTTGCTGTTTCAACAAAAGTTGGATGTTGTTGTTTTTGCTGCTGCTGCTGTTGCACTTTATATAATGCCGCAAGCTCGGTAGATTTAGCAGATATAATTGTATAACGTATCTGCATCTACATAAAAGCAGCTATCTTATGAGCCTATCTGAAGCAGATTTAGCCAGCTCTCGGTTCATTAGTTTGCCATATGCCGGCGGAGCTGTTGTTATTGTTGCTGCTGCTGCTGCTGCTCAATGAAAGGGCTTAAATGCTCATTTGGCGCAATTCATTCGGCTGTATTTATTTACCCACACACACACACACGCACACACAGAGAGAGGCGCGTCGTGGAACTCAATTAATGGCAATAAATGCAAATTACATTTAAATGCAGCGCATAATTTTGCATTTGGCTGCCTTTTCCTGTAGCTGTGCGGTTGGCATTTTAGTTATTTACGAGCCATCACTTCCTAACACCCAACACCACACTCCCATGAAGTTACTCGGCTAAAATTTGCATTTCGCCTGGCTAAATGTTGCATGCTTTCGGCGGCTGCTGTTCGTCAAATTGCAAAACCAAATTTTAATGAAATTAGTTGCTATCGGCTTGTGGTTAAAGAGCTATCACTGTCAAATTCTTCATATGTAGCTTAAGGCTAGCATGAAACTGATAAGAGGACTAGGTAACGATGGTTCAGATAACAAATTTTCAATATTTTCATTGGAATCATTTTGATTAAAAAGATAGGTGAACTGATGATGATAATAATAATAATAATAATAATGATGATAATTCAGCGACTGTACGAATTCCGCAGATGATGTCGAGCACACTTTCATCTACTGTGAGCTATCGGTCCCGCGCAGGTGGAAAGTATAGAGTGTAAGTATAAAGTATAGTATACTGAAGTATATAGTGGGATCTGGTCGCAGGAAGACAGAGTATAGCGCGAAGTTTGAGCAAGTATAAGAACTCCACCTTGAAGGTTATTGCGAGAAAATGCCGGGTTCCGTTATGGGAAGCAGCCCTACAGAGAGAGGAGGTGTTTAAGTCGGTAAGCTACAATAGTAATCTGACACAGCGGTCAGCTCGACAGCATAGCTGTTGGTGCGTAAAGCAATTCACCTACCAAAATTTTCATCCAATATTCGGTCCGACTGCCCACTGCGTGAGGCTATGCAAAGATTCTTAAGCACTACAAGATAATTTTTCATGAGCGCTTTTCACACCTCCATTTTTGAGCACTTAAAGCGCTCAAAGTAAATATAAATATCAGCAGAAAAGAAGCTTTATCTAGGCCATATCCTTGCGCTGGACGAAACGGCATAGTGGGTTTAATTTCTGAGGACTAGCCCTAGCACTTCGTTTCAGATTATTATGGGATCATCTAGGGATCCAGGACTTGGCAGCTTTTCAGTTACAGGTCGACCAAGAACTTGACAGCAAAAACACATAAACCCTAATATTTCATAAACCACAAGTAGTAGATTTCCATTAGTCAATTGATAGTGCTTGAGATCTCCAACATTAACAGCCAGAAGACTCAAGAATACAGCCGAGTCATAAACTATTTTCTCTGTGAACAATTGTCCTATTATCTCTACTGTCTTAAAGGACATTCGTTCTTGTTGCTATTAATTCTAAGTCAGGGTCATAAGCATATGCAAAGCACACTCTGATAGTCCTTCAAATGCCAAAGTTATTACTAACTTTTGTAATTTTTGGCCATTTTTCGACAATATTCCTTAAACAAATGTTTTGGAAACCTGGAAGTCTTGGAATACCAATCGATAGTCATGCTTTCCACGAGCTCAGAATAATATTTCCTATAATTTTATTATATTACTTTATTTCTTTTCTAAAGGTGGTTCATACAAATATATGTTTCAAGCTTAAAGTCTCTGGCTCCAACAGCGCACTAAATGCTAAAGGATTTATGCTGAACACTATAAAGACATATCCGATATGGATACATAACTTTTTGACCGATCCATATAAAGTCGAAAGACCAAAATGAATATAACCTCTTTGGCAAGGCTGTAATGAACATAATAGTAAATGATAGAGAAATTGCTAATGTGCTATAATAATAATTATTGTTTAATTAGTTAATTAATAATTATAGTAATGATTATAACGCTATATAGTATATTAGCAACAGCTCTAACAAAATAACACACTCGTATTAAAGCTCTTAATTAATGACAAGCCTGAAGCTCTCTTCCCTCGCTTGAATCAGTTGCTGTATCAAATACACTTCCAGACGCATGTACAATAATTTAAACTGGAATCTCAACATCGGCTGTGAACTGGCAATACATGTGGCGTGTTATTACAATGTGGCAGGCCTGCTTTAGTGGGCCAGCCCTTGATTAACCGTGTGGAGCCGACGCTCAGCTTAAGCCAATCAGCTGCCCAACGAGCTGTTGCCATGTGTTTTGTGTAATTTGAAAACGAAACCTGCAATCGCAATCGCAATCGCAATCGCAATCTCATAATGCGACGTATTCATTGTCATTGTCATCGGCGTTGTCATTGCCGTTTTTCGTTGTCCCTGCTCGCTGGTCCGTTGCCCGTTGTCCCTTGCCCCATGTCCGATGTCCGATGTCCGATGTCCTCTGTCCGGACACTTGTCATAAATAAGCTGTGCAGCTTGAAGCGCTCTCTCTCTCTCTCCCACTCTCTCACTCTCTCAGCTTTCATCTCGCGGCATTTGGCTCTCAGCTGCCCTCTGCTCAGGGCTCGCATTGAATGACTGAATTCAATTTAACGAGAAATTGCAACAATCAACGCTGCTCAGTGCGTCCTGCGTCCTGCGTCCTGTGTCCTGTGTCCTGCATTCAGCGTTCAGCGTTCAGCGTCTAGTGGCACGCTCCTCTTCCTGACTTGCGCTTTTATCATGGACTGTTGCAATACCCTTCTCCATGGATATTAGCATTCGATCAAATACTATTTTGTTTTTATTTATATTTATTTTATTTTATTTTTATTTTTATTTATCAAATAAATCAACAGGATCGTAAACCTCAATATTAAGAATAAAATCCATTTCACTTTTAAAAGTGTATAAAATCTATATGAATATTAAGTCTTCAAAAAATGTATTAATTTAATATATGAATTCAAGAAAAGAGTGGAATGTAGATAATCTTTTTATGCAGTCCTAAAATAAATTAAATCTATATTTATTTTGATAGTATAAAATGTTAAATATTAAAGAAAAAGTGTAGATACTTTTCGGCTTGCTATATATTTTGTTTGTTTCTGTTTTGTTTGTGTATTTTTTGAAATTTTTTTTTTGTTTTGTGCCGCCCACATTTTGCGGACAGCCAAAAAACGAACAGCTGAAGCAGACCAGACAATGGGCTGGTCGGCTTGATGGTTGGATGGCAAGGATGGAAAGGATTTCGAGGTGACCAAACGGCAGCAACAGGAGTCGCAATAACAAGAGCTGCGCGCTGTTGTTGGCGCGGCGACAGAGCAGGAAGCGCGAGGCATGCCACCAAAGGGCGGCAGCACCGCAAAAGGCACAAAATAAAATGTTGGCCAACGGCACCGAATGGCGCAAAAAGTTGCACAGCGTATGCCAACAATGTAATTTTGACGCTTGATCTCGGTAAAGCACACACACACACTCACACACACACACACACATACACACCCGCCGTGACTGCCAAATGGCAGATGGAAAAAGGCGTGGCAAAAAAAAAAAAATTGCCGCTGGATAATGGACACCGACGAATGCAGCGGAAAAAATTCCACATATGTGTGGGTGCTTGTGCATGTGCATGTGTATGTGTGTGTGTGTGTGTGTGTGTGTGTGTGTGCTTACAGAACAATGGTTGCATTGAGCCGATGCTGTTATTGTTGTTGTTGCAACTGCTGCTCGTTTTGAGTGCGTTTTTTGCGCGATTTCGGCTCGCATGCGTTTTGCTTGCACAGTTCCCACCAACTGCACGCTTCCGCTGTGCGCCCAAAGACGACTTTATGCTGTGTATGTTTGTGTGTGTGTGTGCGTGCGTGTGTTATTACTGCCAAACCGCAGCCGTCTGCCAAACGGCCTCATAATATTTCATGGCTGCATGCAGTTTGTTGACATTCCGTTTGCCGCTTCCTTCGGTCCTGGCCACCGTCTTGATTATGCGGCAACAGGACACGTGCAACTTGGCACCTTGTCAAACAGGATGCAGGCAGCGAAGCAGCAGCAGCAGCAACAGCAACCGCTGCAGATCAACATCCGTGTGCCTGCTAACACAGAAGAACAATTTCGGCTGAGAATAAGAATCAAGCATCCTCATGGGGCGCTAATGAGAATTCTCTAAAAATGCAGTTAATGGCCATCCCCTAACGATCCACACCGCATCAGGGTAGGCATATGCCCCTACGTAACTGTCAGCTAAGTTTGATGTATTTGCCTAAATTTCATAAACAAATACTGCAAATTGATAAATGTGTTGAAATGCAAATCTAATCATCCATTCGAATGTTACTTTACATTTGTCTTTATGCATGCACATATATACATATGTATGTATGTGTGTATGTATATACATAATATGTATGTTTGCATGTATGTATTTATATAAGCATGTATGTATCCGTGTATGTATGTTTGTATGAATATATATGTATGTACATCTGCATGTATGTATGTATGCATGTTAGTTTGCTCTTAACAAATACATACCAAGTTTATCTTGAGCTGTGCTGCAAAGCAAATTGAACTTTGATGCAGCCTTCTCCTTGATTCTCACTAATTCAAGAAAGCCCTACAAGCTTTTCAGCTTTGAATATTAGCTTTTTGTATTTATTATAAAATTTTAAAACATTATTTTGAGACTTTCAGAAGTTTTAATTATATTTTAACCATGGCTATCCGTTTTCCATTCGAGATATAGATATGTGTATATAATTATGTATATTTATTAGCTTATCAGCCAAGCAAACTAGTTCAGCTCTGACAGCTACGGAGTAAAAAAAAATTATATCTTTTAAAAAAGGCACTGTCTTCGTTTGCCTCTGGCTACGGGATATCCATAAACAGATCCGTTTGCTTGAGCGTTTAAGTTAAGGTTAAAATTTAGTTGAGACCAAAATCCAAAATTCCAGTGAAATATGAATATGAATGCCTCCGTTTGCGTTATGGTGACTGTGCCCACGGAGCAGGAGGAACGGGGCCAACTGAATCTCCACAACAAGTTTTGCCACAGCAATTATGCCAGCGCGGCCAGCTGCAGCAGCTTCTGCACCTGCCACAACTGGACCGGACAGGACGTGGGTGGGCGGCTGCAGGAGGCGGAGTCGAAGGTGCGACCGCACAACAGCAGGGCGCTGCCATTGAGGGAGCTGCCGCGCAATGCATCCCTGGAGCTGGTGCTGCGACAAATAGCTGCCCAGCTGAGGCTGGAGCATGTGTTCTGGTCTCATGATGTAGCCGGCGGGCAGCTGCAGGCGCGCTTCGATCTGCTGCAGGACGAGCGCTTCGAGTGCCTGCTCTGCACTCTGCAGGATTGGGGCATCGGCGAACGGCCGCGCACCCACGTTACGGCCATCAATTGCCTGGATACGCGCGTCAAGTTCAGTCAGTCGCCCGGCTCCTGCGATTGCTCGCCAGCTGACGCGACGGCTGCAGCAGGATTGGGAGCTGGGCCTGGCCTGGCCAGCAACGATGCTGATGGCGCTGCTGCCAGCAGCAAGGAGCCGAATCCGGGACAGCGAGCGGGTTGGCAGAGTTTCATGGACTCGGTGCGTTGCCGCTTGAATGTGAATCAGGTGGTGCGTGTGGTGCGTCGCGATGCAACCATCAATTTCGACTTCGTGGTGCTACTGATGGCCGCCGCCTTGCTCTCCTGCGTGGGTCTGGTGGAGAACAGCTTCCTCTTCCTCTCCAGCAGCATGCTCATCTCCCCGCTGATGGGTCCGATTATAGCGGCCATATTCGGCTCGGTGATCGGCGATCGGGGACTGCGCTGGCTGGGCGTCAAGAACGAGCTGATTGGCATTGGCATTTCGGTGGTGACGGGCTTTGTCTTTGGCAGCGCCATCTGTCTCTGTGGCCTGGGCCGCTTCTTTATGCTGTCCGCCGGCTTCACCGAGGAGATTATCTCCCGCTGCGACACCCACTCGCTGGCCATCGGCCTCTGCACGGCGCTCGTCTCGGGAGCCGCGGCGGCCATTGGGGTGCTGGGCGGCAATACGGGTTCGTTGGTGGGCGTGGCTATATCAGCATCTCTGCTGCCGCCAGCCGTAAACGCTGGCCTGCTGTGGGCCATCGCCCTGTGCACCCGAGTGGTGCACATTGACAACGAGCTGCTGCAGAGCCTGTCCAAGCATCGGGACTACTCGCCGCATCTCCATATCGAGCTCTTCGTCTGCGCCACGGTCAGCATGGCCCTCACACTGGTCAACGTGGTCTGCGTCTGGCTGATGGGCGTGGTGGTGCTGCGCATCAAGGAAGTGGCGCCAGCGGTGCAGCGGGACCAACAATTCTGGCGTCACGACGTCCGAATGGCGCGCGAGGTGGCGCTGAACGATCCCGAGCTGCACAGCGCCATCGATCGCTTGGATCTGGATGAGCGCAGGCAGGTGGATCTGGATGCTCCACACTATCAGCACACCTGGTCGCCAGGCACCGAACGCCCGCGACTGCGCCCGGAGGCGCACGTCTGCCACGGCAAGGACAGCAGCAGCAACTATCACACGGTGCACGGCTTTCAGAACTTCTGCATTACGCTCCACAAACTGAACTCGGAGCGACCGAAGCAAGCCTCGCCAGCCCGGCCCAGTTTCTTGGATGTGTTTACCCCGCTAGAGTCCGTGGAGCAGACCATGCCCACGAAGCCAGCTGGCAGCGGCGGGAGTGGGGGCGTCAGCAACTATCGCAGCTTGCCCGATTTGCGGGTGAGTTGCCTGCTGCATGACGAGCAGCGTCCGCTGGAGCTCTCCGATCCCGAGCCGCACACCAAGTCCAAGATGTCACGCTGCGTACACTGGAGCTTGGAGCGCAGGCAACCACTGAGCGACAGTCCGGATCTCAGCTCGCTGCCCAGCAGCAGCATGGAGGCACTGCAGCGATACACCAGCCAGGCGCTAGGTCCTCTGCCGCCCAATCGCCGACTGCGTCTGATGGCCAGGCGAGTGCCCGCGAACAGCGAGGACTGCGACTACAAGCACGAGTTCAATGTGTAGCCAACGCCAACGCCAACGGCCACTGGCCAGGTCTCTGTATCTTAATCTGCTCCAGTGGCATTCGACACTCGCTCCACTTTACTTGGCCAATAGACAGCGCTGCGAACAGCAACGCAAACATTGCGCACCGAACTTCTCTTTCATTTCGTCCTGTTTTGCTTTGATTACTTCGCGATGTCCTTGTTTGCCTAGCACTTCGGACTGACAGGCTGCGGGCAGGCTGCCCCACTGGCCCTGGACACTGGCAACTCCAGAGACTGTCCTTTGGCTTTGGCTGCGCGGCATAACAAACATTTTGTTGGCTTTCAATTTAAAGGCCTTCCTTCCGCATATCCATTTGGCTCGCTATCAATAAGTCTGTCATGAGCTCTCTTTGTTTCTCACAGACTTATCCATTTCCTACCCTGTTCCCAAGGCGCAAAGAGGGGTATATTGGCTAAGGTTCATTCTCTGCTCTGATCTATCCAATTGTCATATATAAGTTAGTCTTAGCTGTTTCACAAAGCATTCAGTCAGTCATTGACTTATTTTCCATCCTATAGATATATATCCTGGAGTGTTTTATATTCAAAGTATGCACAAATACTTTTCATTTGATACTCTTTTCTTTCCATTCGCTGATTGCTTTCAGATGTTTCTGTATTTTTTCTTTTAATAGCCTCTCGACTAGCTGTCTCTCGGCTCTAATAGACAACAACAATTACGTGTTGCGTGTTCTACTGTGGCCGTTGCTGTTGCTGTTGTCCTGTGTATCCTGGTCATTGGGTCCAATTGGCCGACAGGCGTTGTCGAGTGTGAAAAAAGGTGCTGTGGCCCAGTGGGTGATCCTTTGATGTGCGGCTGCTGTTGTTGGCATTGTTGTTGCTGTTGTTGCTTTTGCTGTTGTAGCTTTACAGTAATGTTTATTTGCCATTTGGCATTGCCGCTGTCCTCGCCACGTTTACCGCATCCCATTTGCTGTTTGCAGGACCTGCAGGTGTGACATTTGTCAGGTAGCCGCAATTAGCGCCGTTCGCCTAACGCACCACGCACCACGCACCTCCACCGTCCACCGTCCACCGTCCTTCAGCAACGGCCACGATTAACTCGTTTTCACAGCCTGCCCACTAACGACCACTTCAATGCGCATTCCCCCTTTTGCCTGCGGATTCCTCAAGTGCCAGGACTCATATAATTTTATGATGCATGCGCGAAAATTTGTGAGTTCATGAGAGAAGTGGCAAGGTGGCAAGGTGATCCTAACCCAAGACCAACCCATTTCAATTCCCATTCACATAGAAGTGCTAACATGTTTATGTCCCTGTTTTTACAGCCTTGTTAATGAGGTGAGCATCAGGGCATTTTCTCCTTCCTGTTCATCTTGATGATTGCCATTAGTTAAGGATTACTTTTTTGCTTAATTGTATTTGGTCAACATGGACCTGGCCATGGCCAAAAAGTATTTCAAAAGTTGCTGAAGTGCTGGCACAAAAACTGTCAGCAATCTCTCTCTCTCTCTCTCTCTCTCTCTCTACGCGTCGACAGAATAACATAAAATATTTAATATTAAATCGAGAAAAAGATACAACTATTTTATTCGTTCGCGTGCTTGTGTCCGCTTTTTATCTGTTCAACTTTAACCAAGTAGAATGGAATTCCCTAACCGGCTGAACACTTACACAACTATCCATACTCAGTGTGAACTCAGTTACAATAATAGCAGGGATCTTAAATGTTGTATAGCATTTCAAATGTAAGCTTCTTAAGTTTGTTTAGAATATTATTTTATGGCCTTACAAAAAGGGGTGTATTCATTTTGGTCCGAAGCTGGCAACGCACAGAAGGACTATAAAGTATATATATATATAAAATATATATATTTTTGATCAGCACGACCAGCTGAGTTGTTATATATATGTCTGTCTGTCTGTCTGTCTGTCTGTCTGTCTGTCTGTCTGTATGTCTGTATGTCTGTATGTCTGTCTGTCTATCCTTCTGCCAGTCCATCCGTCTGTCAGTCTATACGTCTGTCTGTCCGTTTATCTGGATCAATGCAATCTCCTCCTTGACTGTTAAAGCTGCAGAGCTGAAATAGTCTTGCATATCTTAGAATCATCCGGATCAGAGATCTATATCCGATAGCTACTACCATGGGATAGATCGGTTTTAAGAACTGTTTTAGTACGGAAAACTTTACTTGATATTTGGAATATATACTCATGTATCCCTCCCCCCTACAAAAATATATAGTATATATAGCTAAACACTCTGGGGGCATGGCAAATTGAGTAAAACTATATCTTCTACAGTTTTAGAGCAAGAACATTCAAATTCAAAGACTCATTCAAAGACCTACCCTCAGAAAGATCTCAGAAATATAACTGGATAACCTTTCTTGATTCGAATATAAATATATGTTATAATATATGTATGTACATATATATATAATATATTAATGGCATTGAATCAGGGTTGAAATATGTAAGAAGCAAGCTAATACAATTCATTGGCCGCTTTCGTGTAACCCGGCAACTGTTGTCTTTCGCGCCTTTTTCGCAGTCGCCCCCTGTGCCCAGTGCATGTGTCCGCTTTATGCTGCTCTTGAGCCATTTTTTGTGCTGCCAACTTCAGCTGAACTTCTTTTGCAACAAATTGTGTTGGCTTTGTTATTGTTGGGTGCATTTCGTTTTAATCTTGCCGCAACAGGGGACGGGACGGTGGGCGTTTGCAGAGTGAAGAGACCTGGACCTCGGACCGGGCCTCGGCTCCTGGCACTGTCAGCATTGTCCTTTGAAGCATTTTCTGTTTCTGGTTTTACTTGTAAATTATGTGTTTTAATAATTTACAAAGACTCAAAAACTGAAGCACTTTGCTTATAATCTTTTTGCCGTCTCTCTCACTTTTGATAGCCCTAATGACCAGCAGGCAGGAACAGGAGCAGGAGCAGGCAGGAGCTGGCAGCAGGCAGCAGCTGGAGCTGAATGCAAGCCTGTAAATAACTACAAAAGACGCAGATCCGGCAGAAATGGCATATAACGAGCAAAGTCATACAAAAATGCTTCTAAGTAGTAACTTTTAATTTCAAAAAAGGACCAGAATATCGCGCAGGCATTTCACTTAGTTTCCATTCTGTGCGTAAGGATGCCTTTGTGCTCAACTCAGTTGACCCCCTCAATTTGTTTACAACAGCTGCAGTTAAGGTTCTTTGCAACAAAATTGTGTCATACTCAGTCTTAAATAGAACAAAAATGTTCGAGTTGAACACAAATGAGGCTTTATAGAACTGAATAATTAGTTGAGCAATGCAATAAATAGAGTTAAATAAATTTTTGAAATAGTTAAATCTCTTTATGTCACTTCATCAATACAAATATAAACGCTCTATACGAATTCCCCTGAACCTTTGTTCGAGTTTGCATTTTTACATATGTATGTATATACAAACGGATAAGAATAAGAATGCGACTCCTTGTTTGGAATCCACCGTGTCTACCGCGCCGCCACAGTCTCTCATTGTAAAGAGTGCACGCAGTTCAATGTATGTGTGCACAGGTATAGAGAAAAGGCATGCGCTTGGCGCTTACTGCAGCGTGCTTGTGCCGGTTAACTAAATGATTCCCTTAATAACTTCTGTGTTACTAAATGGATGTTGATGAAATTTTCAGCATTGAATCCTTTTATTTTAATTGAAATACGGTTTTACCTAAAAAATAAACAAACAAAAATTGCGTCATTATTTACAACTAAAGTTGAATTAAATTGATTTTGTAAAATGTAGAGCCGGTATCCAACACAAAAATAATCGAAATTTGGCTTAAAAGATATCCTTCATATGGTTCAGGGTATAATAATTTACTTTTGCTTAACTATATTACTTCTATACTCTATTCAGTATTGTTGCTCTTGCATCATTCTTGCTGGCATTCATCTGTTTGGGACCCCTGGGTCAACTGCCTCGTCTAGTCATCAATCACAGACTTTTTTGGCCACGCACAATTATATTTATTTATAGATTGCGCACTTGGAGACTTTGGAGTGTTTAGCACATTGTCAATTAGTCAGCCAGCGTCCTGGGCTGTTTAGTTGTCCACTTAATGGATTCTCATATTCCATGCGCACGTAACGTACTTCAGAGCACCTGGCTGGCTACCTGGCTGGCTGGCTGGCTGAGTTACGATTGCTTACAACTTAATTATCTGCGACGATTACAAGCCGGCAACAAATCTAAACTGGAATGTCCTGCATGTCCTGTTTGTCCGTGCTACGTGTCCTGTCAGCACATTTGTCTACGTGGCGTATGAATAATTGCAAATGCCAACAATTGGAACATTTGTCGTTGGCATTGTTGTTGCTGCTGCTGCTGCTGTTGCTGAAATTCCACAGCTTTCATATATATACATATATGTATGTATGTAGTGTGCTATTATGCACATGCAAGAGTTTTCTTTCACACACCTGTGTGTAAGTGTGCGTGTGTGTGTGGGACAATTTAGATAAATAATTCTGAATGTTAATTGAGTGTAAGAAATTTAAGACTGCCAAGAGTTTTAGACTCTGCCTTTTGTGTATGTGCAAATTAATTAACTAAATTATTAAGTGAACAGCAAAATGAGCCAGATACACACACACACACACACACACACACACATATACGCACACACTCGCACACTATATGCTTATGCTCATAGAGAGAATATTATAAATTATGCTTTTATTATATGCTGTAAGTTATTAAGAACAATAATGATGATGTCCGGCCATGTGCTGGCTGGCAGAATAACACACTTGCATAAACTCACACACACACACTCGCACACACACACGCACATAATCATATACATATGCCTGTCTCTTGGCATTTGGCATTAATTGCGGCCTAGCACCAACAAAAATTACCTGCCTCCGCCCCCGCCCTGCCCCTACCACGCCCATTTGCCAGAAACTGACCAGAGCTCTTGCATTAGGCAAAACACACACACACACACACAATGGCAGCTAGCACTTGGCTGCTGGCCGGTGTCCACGGAGCCATTTAGCTGATGGCAAACATTAAGCAATATTTATGACACGCCACCACCCACGCACCCACCACCACGCACCCACCTTGGTCTGGCGGCGGGTCCTGCCACAAAATGGCAGGCGAGCAAATTGCAAATGCAAACGCCAAATGCTTATTTAATGAGTTAATTATTTTTTTGTATTTATTGCAATGCCGAAATATGCGAATATTAACGAAGTAAACGTGAAAATATTCGCAATTAAACGCTAAGCACAAGTCCATTAAATATTTTATTATTTATTTTTGTTTTTTATTTCTGTGCTAGTGGAAATTAATATGTTTATGACGGCGGCTGTGCCTCGGGCTTATTATATTAAAAAGAAATTGTTTCCCATTTGCATTGACATTTAAGTGGATTCAGCTTTAATACATAGTTTAAATAATTTAAATATTATACTAAATAATAATTATAAAGATGAGAAAATCATAAAAAAAATGCAGATCAGTTCAGTGAGATTCTACTATTTTATTTTAAATATTTAAAAAAACACAAGTAAGAACGGTCTAGTCGGGACTGCCCGACTACGGGATCCCTTGAACATGTGATCGATCGTGAATTTATACATATGTATATACAGGCATTGATCTCAGTGACAAAGACGCCACTTAAATGCGATTAAACAAATTAAATTCAAAGAAGAAGGCACATATATATGTGTGCTTACTTGTACTTGTATGTTACTAAACGTATTTTGATGAAATTTTCCGCATTGAATCATTTTATTTTAATTGAAATACGGTTTTACTTAAGCAATATAATAATTAATTGTAGCCTTAATTGCAACAGAACTTGAATTAAATTGGTTTTGTGAAATGTGGAGTCGGTATCCAAAATATAAGAAAAATAGAAAATGTATTTAATATACAAAAAGCTAAATGCAAAATTTGGTGACTGTAGCTAAAAAGATGTTAAAGATATGTTGAAAAACAGAGTCTCGATATCGATTTTATTCGATACCATGGAAATAAGAAAAGTTATCGAATATATAAAATAAACTTAATATGCGCGCTGTATGCAAACACATTCGTGCAATTTTCAAGTCTTCTTTCAAGTCTCTAGCTCTTACAGGTTCTGAGATCGACGCGGTCATACATATGGGCAGACGGACAGACAGGGCTAAATCGACTCAGCTCGTCTTTCTGACCAAGAATATATATATATACTTTATTGGGTCTGCCACTCCTTCTTCTGCCTTTTACCTACTTTTTGCAAAACCATATCCCATTTTTAATTGGTTCAGGATATAATTACTAACAATTTTAGACACTTGTAAGTCAGCAAATGAGTTTAAATTTATTTTGAAATATTTGCTTCACATGTAAATGAAATTAATTGAAATGTGAGCGATAAACTAAAGTCAGGCAAGGCAAGTGGCTGGCTGGCCCGAGTCGGACTTGACTCGGGCGTCAATCAATCAGGCTGGCAATCGTCAGTGAAGCGCACATTTATTTATTTATTTTGGCAGTCACAAGTTGTAAGTCGTGACTCATCACCAGCCACTTGGCAGTTGGCACTTGCGTGAGCTGAGAGTCGGTTGGCAGCACACAAAATATGTTTGCTATTTAATTGCTCTTTTGCCAATTTCCGTGTCGAGCGGGCAAAACGCTTTTAATTACTTAACCGGAAATTGGCAATTAAAGCGATTTAACGGCCCACATGCATGAGAGACTGCACAGAATTCTCATTTGCCTCCGAAACTTAACCAATGCCATCAGCAGCAGCAGCAGCAGCGGCTGTAGCTCCCCATTCTCCAATCGCGGCTCGTAATCAAGTTTTAAATGGCCACAGCAGCCTTCTACCCCTATCAGGCTGCTCCCCACCCTCCCTCTCGCTCACTAGCCAAAGACAACAGATCCCCACGCCCACGCCAATTGGAAGTTTGAAGCCCAGTGAAAGGTGCTGCCAACTCGTTCATTGTTATTTATTGTGTTTGTTGTTATTGCCGGCAATTTATTTCAATTTCGCCGAGCTGCAAACTTTTGTATTGTCATTGCCAGCGAGCGGACGCGCGTCTTTTTCCAATTAGAAATCTCTGGCCGGGGTCGCAAGCACGCAGCGGGGCAGTCGGCGGGGTTGGGGGGAGGTTGGGGCAGCTCCTAAGGCCCGGGCATAAAAACTCATTTAACTTTTTTGGCCGGCAAACGTCAAATGCTTTGGCTTGATGAGCGCCGCGTGTAATACACAAAAGTTTTTGGCAGGTGGTTAAGACAAAGAGGGGGGCGAGTGTAGAGGCGAGGCGTGGCTTGAGCTGCGATAACTGTTGCATAGTTTTGGGGCGCTGCATAATTAATTATTTGCCAGCAGCCGCAGCAGCTGAGACACTTGCCGATGCCAAACGAAGCGAACCAAAACGAAATGAGTTGAAATGAGATGCGATGCGATGCGATGAGTGTAAATCTGTTAGCATTCGGCAGAGGAGGATGCTGTGTGGGTGCGGTCGGACTGACTGTGGAAGACCCCTGGCCAAAATTTCGAATTTGTGGCCGCAAGTTGGCAAGCAAATAAAATAGAAAATTGTTTGCCTTGACTTTTATTTAGTTGGACATGTCCGGAGGGGCAGGTCGAGGCGGGGCGTGGCGTGGCGTGGCGTGGCTTTTGCGTTTGGCATACTGCGGCCGGCCGCTTAATTTCTGGCGCGACTTGCAATTTGCCGCCACATTGCAATCCAAAGTTGCTCGCAAAACTTTGCAACGGTCGAGCCAAGTAGCCAACTGCCTCGGACGCACTCTAATTTCAATTGGTGCTAGCTAATATGCTGCTGCCCGGCCATCCCAGGCTCCAGTCCAGTCCAAATATCTCAAGTTTATCGCGAAAGTTACGCGAAAAACGTCAAATGAAATTTATACAAAAATTGCATGTGAAAAGTGTCGAGAACTTTTGCAAAAACAGAAAACATTCAAGGATAAAAACGATTTAGGGAATACTCTTGCCAAGGTACTTCTATAATGCAGTAGATCTGTGGCATTCCACTGACCTCAACAGACATATTGTTTACTCAAAACTTATTCAACAAAACTCAAGCTCATCAATTTTGTACGTTAATTTAAATTATTGAGAGAATCTCATGTTGTTTGTCAAAGAGAATTCGAAATTTAGGATTTAGTGAATGTTACTAGAACTATGTTAGGGACTAAAAAATTAAAATGAAATAATACAAAACAAAATACAAGGAAGGCTTTAGCTGATATATCTTTAAGTCTTCTGTATTGATGGAAGAAGATCTCTTTCAATCGGCTGAAAATGCAAAAGCTTTCTCAAAACAATCACAATCTGTGAGCTAACAAATGTTCTCTTAATAAAGCTGCCTACTCGATTATTTAACAAATATTTCAAGTATTTTTAAGTTCAGCAACTCTCAGTTCTCTTTCAGCTTTTTCAAAGGATTGACTTAATGGAGTTTCCCTATAATTGACATAGATATTTGGTTTGGCATTTAAATTTGATTGATGTAGATTTATATTTGCATAAGCAATTTAAGGATATAGATTGGTTGATTAAAAGCCAAACACACTCAATAAAAACCACATTTAAATATTTTGGTAAATGCGCCAAAAAAAAAGAAACAAGAGTCTCATAATATTAAATGGCAGCTGAACAACAATTTGATATTCGATACTTTTGGCAAACAAAAAACGTGAGACCAAATCGAGTTGATTGTCAAACAATTTGCGAGTGGATTCTCGATGGTTAATTAATCGGCTGGCCATTGAAAATTGTTGCAGCATTGTGGGACGCCGGGCCGCCGGGACCGAAGGGACCGCCTGGACCGCCTGGACCGCCTGGACCGCCTGGCCCAAAGCGCACACAATTTGTGTAAATGCTGCCCACTTCAAAATGCCGCCAATGCCACCTTGCCCCACCTCCTGCCCTGCGTTTACTTTTCGCGCCAATCGACGTTTGCCATTTACATTTTGTTTTCAATCTCTTCTTTTTGTGTGTGCGTTTTTTTATTCAATTGCGTTTTTTGGATATGTTTGTGCAAGTGATATAAAAAAATACAAAAAACAAGCGCTGTGCGTGTATGTGTGTTTGTGTGTCTTGTTTTTGTATCTCGAAAGCTGCAGCGCTGCTGCTGCTCCGTGGCGCGTTTTGTAATATTCCCCGATGTCAGTTTGACGTGAAAAACTTTTTTGCGCAACAGCAAACCGAAATCACAACAACAACAACAACAACAGCGGCAACAGCAACAACGATAAAAAAGAAGAAGCTAACATTTTGGCATTTAATTGGAAAATGAAATTTAACGCTGTTGCAGTGCACAGGGCGAACGTGGCGTATACGCGATGCGCACGCTTATTTCAGTCAGAAGCAATTTGTGGAACAATCAACGCGCAACCGTCACAGCTACCAGGTAATATTCGAGCATAATATATATTTAAATATATATATATATATATTTTCTATCCCAGCGGTCCCCACGTTAGCAGTTGGCGTGTCAAGTGCTCGCTCAGCTGTCTCTCTTGAGTTCTCCGGCACAGATCTGTCCCTACAGCTGCCCAGCTGCCCAGCTGCCCAGCTGTCCAGCTGTCCTGTTGCTTGTGCAATTTTGCAAAATGACTCGAAATTCATTTGACAAATTGTGCTTGGGCGGACGCGGGGGCTACACAAAGTCAAAGTCAAAGCAGATAGCCAGCTTTACTGTCTGCATTCGTTTCGTGCTCTGTCATTGGTTAAACAAGTGGCAAAATTAAATTTAACAATCTCCTTGCGGGGGCGGGGAGGGGGGCGGGTGCACGGAATGTGGCGTGAGCTGATGCCACATTGTTTAAAGTGCTTAACAAGCAGCTGACCGCACACCTTGCCTGCGTCTGGGCCGGCAGCGGGCTGCTGCAGCAAACTCAGTCAAAGAAGTGGCATGAAAAATGAAATGAAAACCAACAAGTAACCACAATCATTGCTCGACTCGCCACTCGTTAGCAGAGACAGCAACCGGCAGGGTAACTGCCCCCCTTCCCTCCCCTGCCAGGGCGCTGAACTCATTTGCCTTTGGTGTGGGTCTGTGCTTAGTGCTTAGTGCTTGGCAAAAGTGCTACAAGTGCAGGCCAGTCAGTCAACCCGTCTCTCTCTCTGTCTCTCTCTCTCTGTCTGTCTGTCTGTCTGTCTGTCAGTCAGCATCTCTCTTCCGTTTTGTAGTCATTCAAGTTCAGGCTGGCTTTTGATTTGTGGCACTGACACTTCTAGCCCTTTGGAATGGGCTTTGATTTTGCGGTCGCTCTGGCAGGCAGCGGCACACGGCACCCGGCACCCGGCACCCGGCACCCGTCACCCGTCACCCTGCACCGCATGCACCACTCGTGCATTAAGTAATTACTTTCTTGTGCCGCAGTCGACGAAATGCCAACTCATTCGATTCATGCACTGCACCTCTGCCAGAAATACGCATCCGACCCCTATGCACACAGACTGACCTCCACTAATTAAAGAGTCACAAATGTTAAAAGTATTGCTATCGGGGTTGGTTCGTGTCGCATGGGGGCGTGGCCCACTTTGAAACTTTCTGCAAATAAACATAGGGCTCAACGCAAAATGTGATTATGCTCTTCAGTTGTCATCCAAAAGTACTTCTCTTGCATCGGAAAGCAGCCAAAGTGTTTAGCTCTTTATTTCACAGTTATTTGACTTAGTAAAGCTTGGTTTTGTCAATAATAGCATTTTATTTATTTAATTTTATTTATTAATATCTTTATACGTTTTCGGAAAAAATCACAAATAGAAAAATAATTTTAAGCAAATATGTCAAAAAAAATATAAAACAATATTTTACAAAAAATTACTTTAAGAAAAAGATATCAAAAAACAATTTTTTAAACCAACATGTCAAAGGAAATATTGAAAAACAATATATATAAAAAACAATATCAAAAGAAAAATTTATGATAAAAATATCAAAAAAGAATTGAAGTAAAAAAAAAACAAGTAAGAACGCTCTAGTCGGGTGTGCCCGATTACGAAATCCCCTGAACCAAGTCCGAGGTGATGTTTTAAACAACCTAGCTTACATATTTTATCAATACATATTAACCTGTACACATGCACATGTAGTGAATTTGAATGTATGTGTGCTCATGTATAGAGAAAATGTTAGGCGCTTGGCGCTGCTGCCGCGTGCTTTTGACGAATGTTTTCTTTAATAATTTCTGCTTTACTTTAGATCAAATTTTCTGCATTGAATGCTTTTATTTGATTGAAAATACGGGTTTTCCTAAAAAATGTAAAAAATAACAGAAGAAATTGTGTTGAAATTAAACTTATTCTAAATGGGTCTCTATATACTGTAAAATGTCCTGTGGCAGTATTTTAAAGCTCCAATCCTTCATGCCAGTCCAATCGACTTTCGGAATAATCATAATTTTTTCAGCTAAAAAAATCTAAGCTTTTAAAGTTAAAGACTTTAATTCTATTGATAATTCTCTTGTTTGCTTTAAGTCTTTTGGATCTATTACTAGATTCCTTTCAACTCTGGACTGTTGAACTTTAAAGTAAACCTTATTATTTATGATGCCCTGGTCATTTCTGGCTCATTGGGAAAACAGTTTTCTCTGTTGATGTAACATATGCCTTGCATTGGATTATGACTGCAAATGTGAAACAATTTGCCCAGCCGAACACACACATTCTTAACTTGAGGGCTGTTTTGGGGGTTAGCTGCTGACAAAGTGAGCAGGGAGGGTGAGGAGGATGAGAAGAGGGGGCTGGGGTGGCTCTTTAGTGAGCCGAATGCCAAGGATGCTGCTGCTGCTGCTGCTGATGTTGTTGTTGGCAATTGGCAATGCAAATGAATAACTTTGCTTATTGCATTGAAATGCAATTGAGATTCGCAGCTGTGCGGAGGCGGGCTGTGAGGGCCCTACAATATCTAGCACATATTTTTGTAAAGCGAATGCGAAATAAATTTTGTACAGCAGCAGCCAAAAAGCGGAAATTTCCTACATAATTTCGTTGGTGTATTTTATTATAAATAATTTTTTTGCTTCTTCTTTTTTTGGGTAAAATTGCAGAGCAAAAGCAAAAGCTAGCGGCAAACGACTGACAGATGAAAGCAGCTGGAAAGACTGGTCAGAACTTATGACCACTCAATGAGAGGAAGCAGCAGAGGACACGACGGAACAGATGATGAAAATATGTTAGCTGTGAGGGATGGCGGCGGATGGGGGCGGGGCAGAGGGAACGATTCCGATGCTGGGCGAAATATAAATAAATATAAAGAAAATAAGTGCATGCCACAACCAGAAACACTCAAAGTTTATGAAATGCGCGTCGCCGCCAAAGTTTCCTTATTTTTTCTTCCTTTGGCTTTTCTTTCTTTTCCTTGCCCCGCTCGTCGCAACATAAAACAAAGTAGAGGCCAAGGATTAGGACACATGTGTCTGTGTGTGTGTGTCTGTGTGTGTGTGTGTATCGCCAATTACTGTGTCTGTTTGAGCGTACAAAGCGTTTTATGAACCAACTCCAGACCCCTGATATACCCGTCAACAACCTCTTGCCCTTGCCAGTGCCTCCTCCGCCCTCACACCCCGTTGATGTTGGCCTGGACTGGCATTTGGGATGCAAGACACGCCGCCTGGACTTTGTCGAATAACTTGCCGCCGTGGTCGTCCTCAGCGTCGACGTCGTCATCTTTGCTACTATTGCTCTCAAAGTTGTTTTTTTTTCGTTTTTTTCGTTTTTGATTTTATTGCCGATTGACCAACTTTTTAGGTCGATTGGCTCCGCAGTTGGCAGTTGCCACGGCCAAAATGACAAGACAGTTGCCCTAGATAAGTATTGCAGTGGTTCTATCGGACATAAAAGTTACCTGATTCGCAATGGACAGATCGCGGCCTTAGAGCAGTTAGCAACCGGACTGCCGAGCACCTACGTTATGGGACTCTAAACTGAACCAAGTCCTGTCGGAACTTAATGCCATCAAAGCTGGTCAAAAGTCCAAAGAAAGCCATAAACATAACAAAGTTTCAATTTATCCCATAACGTAAGTCCCCTTAATGACATTAGCTAAGAAAAAAGTATTTGCCAGAAAAGCGAATATAGGAGACTTTTCAAATGAACATTTTCGATGCTTCGCATTTTTTAGATTTATGACTAAAAATTACTTTTTAAGCTTAATGACTTTATAAATATTTTAATATAAACTCCTAACAGAATAACTTCATGTGATAATTATTGCTGTGCTTAATATTTTCAGCCAGCAAGTAATCTGTCTTAATACAAAACAAGCCCCAATTATCGAGTTAGGACAACATCTTAAGCCTACCCACAACATCATAAGCTTATGAAAAGGGAAAAAAGTTAGAGCTCCACAGGAAAGTTGAGGCGAAAGGGATTGAGATGGCGCCTAAGCCTGGCAGCTGATATGCGAACTGCAGAATTCAGTATCTGTAAAGAGAATTGGGCTAAGAGACTGCGACAGCAACAAATCAGAGCCAAAACAACTTTACGCGAAGCGAAGCCGGCTTTGGAATTAGAATCAGAATAAGAATCAGCTTGGGAATCAGCTGGAATCAGCTGAAGCTTAGAACAAAAGACAAGTTGCTGCGAATTTGTAACGTTACTTCCTGGCCTCACATGAAGAACGACAACAATGCCACACACACACACACACACACACACATACATGTGCGTCTATGCTGAGCAGCATAATAAATGCGTGATTATTTGTAGGTTTTATTAGGTGAACGCTCAACACGCCAGCGGGTGGCAGCGGCAGCCACAGAATTTGACAATAGACGAGCAGGTGAGGGTGGAGTGAGGTGGTGTGGGGGTGCGGGGAAGCAGAAGTCGTGGGCAGTCCTACAAACAAGCGAACACACGGAAGAACCGAGCAGAGCGAACCGGAAGCCAGCTGCCATGAAGTTGCACTGTGGCAGCCAAAGGAATTGAGGTAATCCTACCAACCGAGTCCTCGGCACAGTCGTAACTTGAATTTGTTTTCCATGTCGGAGCAGCTGAAGCGGCGCCTCAAGTGCCAGCTCTGCGCTGCTCTGCTGGCGGCTCGGCTAAGGGCTTGAGCACAACGAACTCCGGACGGCTACATAACGGAAACAGACAATGCCAGACATTGTTTATTACACAAAATAAGTTATTGTTAATAAAAATGTTACCTGCGGGCGGTGGGCGGTGGGCGGTGGGCTGTGCTTGATGCAGATCTCTATGCTCCCTCCTCCGGTAAAGTAAATCCCATACTGATATGCTGCCAGAGCTGCGGCATCTCCTTTGGCATTGTTTGCTTGCAAGTTTCTGGCTCTGTATTTTGCCTAAGCATAGCTACGTCCCCCCCGTCCCATCTCCCATCTTCACTTTACAAATCCAGCCAATTGGCTGCCGTCTGCAACTGGGCTTATAGCTCGGCATTAGCGCTGAGTCGGAGCCACCTGTTGTTGCCACCCACAGATAGCCCCGCTTGCTGACGACTCCTTTGCCCTCCTTCTCGCAGCTCCAGCTTCCAGCTTCGAGCTTAGACGCTTTGGCGCGTCAAATTAACTAAGCTTCTGCTCGAATTCGCCTTTCTTTTCTGTATCATCGCACGCTCTGCTTGTCGTTATTTGAGCAGTGTCTGCATCTGCTGCTGTTGTGACCAATCTGTTTGTGTTGCTGTCACAACTCTGTTGTGGCTGCAACTAGTAACGTGTCAACAATTATGATATTGATGCCATTGTTATTGCTATTGCTTATTGGCCACTCACAATTACACATATTATTTGTTTTACTATTACTATGATTATTACTTTTACTATTATTTCGATTACTAAGACTATTTCTTTTATACCCTTGCAAAAAGAAGAAGTTTGCAAACAATAGAATGAAGCATCTCCGACTATATAAAATATATATGTTCTTGATCAGGATGATGAGCTGAGTATTTGTCCGTCCTTCCGTCCCTCCGTCCGTCCGTCCTTTCGTCCGTCCGTCCTTCCGTCCGTCCGTCCTTCCGTCCGTCCGTCCGTCCTTCCGTCAGTCCGTCCTTCCGTCCGTCCGTCCTTCCGTCCGTCCGTCTGTCCGTATGTCCGTCTGTCCGTATGTCCGTCCATCTGTATGTCCGTCCGTCCGTCCGCCTATTCATCAGTCCGTCAGTCCTACCGTCCGTCTGCCCGTCTTTCCGCCAGTACGCTAGTCTGTCGGTCCGTCCGTCCGTCTGTCCGTATGTCCGTCCGTATTTCTGTCCGTCCGTCTATTCGTCAGTTCATCAGTCCTTTCGTCCGTCTCGCCAGTACGTCCGTCCGTCTGTCCATCCGTCTGTCTGTATGTCCATCCGTATGTCCGTATGTCCGTCCGTCCGTTTGTCAGTCCGTCTGTCCGTCACTCTGTTTGGATCAACTCAATCTCCTCCTAGAGTATTAAGGCTACTGAGAAAAAATTTCAAATATAGGCATTCTTTCGAGTGCAGGAATTGTATTACGAAATCATCCGGATCGGACGTCTATATACTACACCTATGTGGGAGGTGGTAAATCAGAGAAATCCTTATCTGTTTCCGTTAAAATTGCTAGGGTATTACCATTGCCCCATTCCTTTCATTATTATTAATGATACTATTGCTATTGCTGTTACTTTTATTATAAGCATTACGATTACTATTATTATTAGTATCACTTTCACTATTCCTATTCCTTTTACTCTTACTTTTTCTGTTACTCTGACTGTACCATTATCGTTAGATTTACGTCTCTTTTGACTAATTTTTTTCAGCTACTGTTTTTGCTTGCTATTAGTCGAGGGCCTTAAATTCTGACACGCCCCCTTTTGCACGCCCCCTTTGCACGCATCTTGACGAGCTCCCCTATGAGTATAGGCAACTAGGAGTCGCATCGTTGGAGCTGAAAATAGTCTTGACTTAAAAGGGCCTCTGGCGTAACATGAAATTAAAAATTTTGGCAGCACTAAAAACCCAAATTGCATGCGCAAGTGCATGTGCATGTGTTGTATTTGCATGCGTGTATGTGTGTGTGTGTGTGGGTGTTTGCGCTCAACAGGAGTCTTCAAAAATGCGCGCATGTCGCGAGCGCCAAGTTTATTGCACCATATTTTCTCGGCCGGCATACGCACAAACACCCAGCACACACCCGGCATACACATACACACGTACGCACACTCGCATGCAATTTTTATCACACAAGCAACGAAAATATTTGTCTTGGTCCTTTTTGGTGTGCCAACTTTGCTGGCAACTGGCAACTGGCAAAAATTGTAGGCAAATTTCGTCGAAAGCCGACAACAGGACGTTGTCGGGACAGTTTTGGCGATTTACGTTGCCAGCACCAGCACACACACGCACAGAGAGAGAGAGAGAGAGTAATGCTTTGAAATATGGCTGGCAATGGACTACAGAGAGGCAGGGGCCCTGTTTTGGGGGCGTCGCAGCACTGCGAGTTGCGATTGCAGTCGGGCGCGTTTTGTTGCCGGTCGCAATGCGACAATTAAACACACAGCAGCAGCAGCAGGAAGCTAGCCCCCCCCCCTTTCACACTGGCTCAATTTAGCCCCCTTCTGCACTGTCAACACTTTCAGCGTGCGCCTGTAGTGCGGCCTGCCAGCTGGAAGCGGGACAGCTGGCAGCTGGCAGCTGGCAAGCGGCTCAACGGACTAACGACAACTAACGAAGCTAAACGCATGCAAACAGCAAGCCCAAATGCATTTAAAAGGATGCCGGGACCATAGCCAGACCGGCCAGAGGAGCAGTCAGAGGACCCCCAATGTAGGCTGCTGATAGATCGAGTGTGCAACGTGCAACCCCAAAAAAGAAATGGAGGAAAAAACCAGTTTCTAATACAACCACCTCGCACCACAGTGCCAAATTGCAGTTGGATGAGAAATTTGCTGGCTAAAGGGCAACAGACATCCGCACGAATTATGGCTATGGCCATGGCTATCGGACGCCCTACTCATGTTAATTGAAAGGAGGGCAGGGATCAAGCTTTGATTTCGCAGTATAGTGGGAGGTTGTTTGAAGGAAAATATATATATATTAATACACGCAACTCTTATTTTACACGGAACATCATTTTGAAATAACGCGGCTCATCAATAAGAATAAATACACTTTTTTACATACAATTTTTGTTCTATCTCGAATCGATAGAACAAATCTTTTGTGTCTTAAAAAAACTTATCAAACTTATCTATAAATTTCACAATTAGGGAATATCCGCTTTCTATCATCGCTTTTTTCTATAAGTCTTTGTGCATTGTACTTGATAAATAGTTTCAAAATTGATTTTTATTCTTAATTTCAATTTGCTATTTTTATGTTTTCTTCTAGAATAAAATGAATTGTCTTTGTTTAATAAATATTTATGTGGGATAGTTATTATGTATCCCTTATATTTATTATGACTGTATTAATTATTATGATTATATTATATTAGATTATAAGATAGATGGATTAAATCTCGGCTTCCAGCTTTCTCAACTTTGACTTCAGCTTTTCGTCTCTATCGGCCTCTGCAACTTTTAAGACTTCTGTCCGCTTCAACTTAATTCAACTTCACAACTTGACTTCTTCTTCTCGACTATAGATCAGCCACCACTTATTCGTTGTGTACAACTCTGTGGCATGGTGCTGCCACCTCGTTGCACTGCTACTCTTCTTTACATTCATGTGGATCTCATAATTATATCTTTTCTTTATTATATTTATAGTCTTTTCATCATATACAATTTAACCATGTGTCGCATGTATTTATTTTACACGATTCTTAATTTGAACATTTTCAAAGGATTATATCTACCGTGTAAATAAAGAGTTGGGTGTATGTTAAGCTCTTGTGTCTGGGGCTACAATGTGATATTAAAGAGCTTAGAGGAGCCAAGAGAAAATGTGAAGACGTCAAGCTTATCAGTTAGATCAGCTGAGCTGAGCTGGACTCCTAAGAGATAAAGCTCAAACTTGGCGCTGTTTCTGGAAACGACCTAAGATTAAGATCAGGTGTGATGTGAATTTGGCTAGAACTAAAAAAATCGGCTAATGTAGGTCACATCATATACAACTGCAATTTATAAGAACTCAAACAGTCAGGTCTTACGATAGTAGCTGAAGGTTTGTCCGTCTCCGGCTGTAAAACAATTGATTTTGTGATATCCGAAAAGTCCGAAAAGAGCGCAAATGCTTTGGCAAGTTGCTCGTTTAGTGTCGAACGCCCACTGCGAATTGTTTCTCTTAAGTAGTGATTAACGCCTCAGAATTAGCTGTAGTCATTTAATATGGACTCGATTAGTTGTTGGAGGGAAATTAATGAGTTGGCCGAGCTTATGAGGCTGGCTAATTACCATTAATTAACATAAGTGAGTTTCCAGTTGTTCGCAACTGTACGAAATTGTTAAAATAAAGGCCGCCCCATCAATATGCTGTGATGGCTTCACCTGCCCTGTGTTATTTTGGTCGAACTTGGGGCATAAATATCGTATGCAGCTGCAGGCAATTTGCATTGATGAATATTTGAAATTAGATTGCGCTGGCAAGGCAACTGCAGGCAGCCAGGCAGGCAGCTGACGTCCTTCAGTTGTTTCGGCTAGGGATTGGTCCATTAATCTTTGTCCCCACTGCTGCTGCTGACTGACTGTGAATTGTTGCATGCCTGGCAGTCGCATCAATGTTCATTTGATGTTCGATGTTGCCCGTTAACAGTTTGTGATTTCATTTAAGTATTTCATTGGGACTTCGATTGCGACTGCTGTGCGTGACATGCACGTCGCCCACTGGCTCACATATGTAAATTACAAACGGATTTTAGCTGCAGTCGCAGTTGCAGCAGCAGTGGAAGCTAATGACTATTTGGTGTTTAATGTGGCAGCCACAGCTTAGCACGTTTATATAAGGGGTCTTGCACACATAAAATATACACATATATATACATATATCGTTCGTTAAGCATCTGGTCAAAGGAGTGAAAGCTGACTGACATTTGGCTGGGGCATGCAAATGATTTTGATGGCTTGTTTGAATTTCTCATTGCATGCTAATGGCTTTGGCTGCACTGCCTGAAAGGTAGCCATATATTTACGACCAACATCTGTCAGCCAGAAGAAGAAGAAGAGTGTGTATATGCTTACCAATAAAGGACATTCTGAAAGGACTGTCTGAAAAGAAATTTGCAGCTGTATTTCTAAGATGTGGCTAATCAGACTGATATTATAATGAATATGAAATTGATAAGTATTGACAGCGGAATACTAGTGATTAAGATTCTAAATATCACATATTTTCATATTTAAAAGGGGTATCTTCTAGTCTTCTTCCTTTGAGCTAAGTGCTACTCTGTACGTTTCCTAGTGGGATTCATTAGGAGGGTCAGCAAGTGAATTGTGTTAAGTAAACGAACTGCAGCACACACTGGTGTTTTGTGCTGTCCACGTTGTAATCAACAGGCTCGTTAAGGTGCACACACACACACACACACACAGAGAGAGAAGCCACTGGGGCTCGTCATCTGTCTGACAGCCATTTAAGCCGATTGATTGACGCTAATAAAAATGTTCAACACAAAAGCGCAACAATGCGGATGCCAAGCCATTGGATGAGGAGAACGGGCAGGATTGGAGGCGGAGTCAGGAGGCTGGGGGCGGGCAAAGGCACGCTGCCTTTTCAGCTAACTTCCGCTTTCCGTTGGCACTTTGGCAACAACAATGGGCGGGCAGAGCCTGGGCCATAAACGACGGCCGGAAGTGGGGCATAAAGCGGCTGCCTTGCAAATCGTGCGCTTATTGAAGGCAGCTGCCAAACGGTCGGAAGCGATCGCGGTTGGGCTTGTGGGCGGGGCTGGGCGTTGCACTTTCACTGAAAATCACATAACGGTAACAATAAGGAAATCGCATGTGAAAGGCCGCCAGCAGCTGCAAAAGAAAAACACACACAAAATCAAGTATCAACTGAACAGAGAAGCAGGCGAGAGAGAGAGAGCGAAAGAGAGAGCGAAAGAGAGGGAGGGAGGGAGCAGGCTGACAATGTCCTGAGCGCTGGCTGCGGCTGTTGACTATTTATGGACTGAAAGCCGTGTAGAAGTTTTATCCCAAAACACACGCACACACACACACACACACATAGAGGCACACAACAATGCATTAGCTCTGGCAGTAGGTATTAGCAGTGTAGAGCCTGCGACAGAGGCTGGCATTAAGTTGAAACCACTTTTTGACTTGTCGCTCGTGCCACTTGGCAATTTCAAAGGCGTTGAATTGGAGTCAAAGTCAAGCGCAGATTCAGAGGCAAACCAAGCAAAGCACCACCCACCGCCCACCGCCCACTCTGCAGCCAGCAGCCATCGGGGCAACTGCTTTTGCCTGGATCGCAATATTTCTGGCTTGAAATCTGAGTGCGAGGCGTTTGTGAGGAGTTGGGTGTCAATGAATAAAAGCTCACTTAAAGCGTCACCAATGCCCACACACACACACACACATATAGACACGCACACATAAACGTATTTAATTTCGTTTATATATACCCCAATTGCAAATTTTTCACTTTTTCTTCTATGCGCCTAAGAGTATGCAATGGAAAATTGCCAACGCTTGTTCCAGCTTTGATGTTGTGCATGAATGGCTTCCACAGCACTCTCTGTGTGTGTGTGTGTGTGTGTGTGTGTGTGTGTGTGTGTGTGTGTGTGTAGTATGTAGGTGTAGGCTGCGTCTTCGTTGAGCTTCTTTCATACATTTTAATTGCATTTTTTGTATCAAACTCATATTTATTATATGCCGTGCATATGAAAGTGGTTCTTTTTGTTCAATAAACCAAAGGAAATTAAAGCGAAAAACTCATAAAAACGGAACAACAATTTATTGTTGCTCCAGCCAGCCGCTAATTGCATTATTTTTGTGTTTTTGATTTTTATAAATTGTATTTCTGTGGCTCAATTTATCATCAAAATATATATATGCGTGTGTGTGTCTGTTTGTGTGTCTGTGTGTGCATGTATTTTATTTCACAGTTTCTTCTTTTTTTCATACATTTCTCATTAATAATTGCCGAATTTTCAGCAAATGAAGATAAAACCACAGGCAAATGAAACAATATTTAAATAAATATTTGACAATAACTTCTTTATGTTAAATATTAATTTTATGCAATGCATTGCAAATTTATATATTTTCGTCAATTCTATTAGAAATTTGTTTATATGACAAAAGTCAATGACTCGTAAGTAAAACTTTAATTATAGAGCTGTGTGTGGGTACAGTGAAACCTCGATAAGACGAACCTCGTTTACAAAAAAGCTCAATATAACGAAGTTTTTGTAAACTCCTTTGAAAAAAAACTCGTTTTTGTTAAGCGAAGAATTTGTGAGCCTGAATGCCTATATATAGCGAAGCAATTACTCAAACACCTCTATACAACTAAATCCCAAAAATGTTATCAAAAACGTCAACATAAGAAAGACTTGCTTCAATTGTCTTTATACAACGAAGTCTGAACAAAGCAAAATAAGCAAATCTTTTAACTGTAACTAAAAAATTTATATGTAACTGTTTTTTGTTTATATTCACCCCATTTCTTTGGAATTTTAGCATTATTTTAATGTAATCAGATGAAAACAATATGTATAACGAATCTTTTTCAGATATCTTTAAGTTTCGTCATAACAAGGTATTACAAATAAGTACCCATAGTGAATCGTTATATCGAGGCTTTTCTGTATTTCACTTTACAAATTAGACTTGATTAAATTTTCTTCTATGCAAAGACTTTTCTGTCCTTCCATGTGAAACTGAAGTATGATCCGACTTTGATTTGAAGTATGTCTTGAGCTTTACTCGAAACATTGATGCACTTAAATTGTGTTCAGTTAATGAGAAGAGCAACGACTCGTTAAATGCAATTTAGTCCCTAAGCTACTTGTTGTTAACTATTTAATATCGAACGTATTTGGAGCGTTGTTATACAATAAATTGAACGATTTAAGAAAGTTTTCGGGCGCGCGTTAATGCCTCATTTGAAGTTTCTAGTATTTGGGGATTCGGCTTTCGAGTGGCTGCCGCAGCCGCAGCTACAGCCGCAGGCATCGATGCTTTTGTGCGCTAGACCCAAACAAGATCTTCCAGTAACTAACCGCGTGGCAAGAAAAACTTTTGCTTTTGGGATTTTGAAGCTGCTGTTGTTGCACTTGCACTTCAGAGACGCCACACAAGCACCACGGCAGCACGAGGCTGCCTGCAGATGCCTCAGTCTCGGCCGCAGCTACAGCTACAGTTTCAGCCTGCCTAATAACAGTTGCAGTGCGAGCCGGCCCGGGGTTGTCGACGAACAAAAACGATTTACGCTGAAAGTGGCAACAATGGAGTAAAGTTACCCTTTGCTCGGCGGCCCGACAACGCGCATACGCCAGGTTGGCCCACATGCCCAAGCGCTCGCCTCCGTGCGCCAAAGTTCTGCGCTCAGCGTTTTAATTTAATACAAAAACTTTAGCCCGTTGCTCAACCTAGGCCGAGTTCAAGCACACATTACCAGCTGCACATACTGCTGCTGCTGCTGCTGCCGCTGCCGCTGCCAGTTGCTGCCGGCAATTGAACTTGGCCAAGAGCATGCTTGAGTGCATTTATTTAAAGTCAAGTTTGTTGATTTGTCGCCCCACAAATTCCTAAAAGACATTGCATCTGCTCTTTTCCCTCGTTTTTCTTTTTTTGTTTTTTGTTGCACAATTAATGCAAATAGTATACAAGATCTCCGAACTATTTCTTTTGAGAACTGGCAAAGGAATAGCACCACAATAAAGGCTTTAAAATAATCTGTGTTTATGCTCCTTTTGAAATTGTGGGACTTATGGAATTTGTTGCTTCATTTGAAAAGGAGACTTGACCCAACGCAAAAGAACATTGCAATAAGCCAATATTCATCCCTTTCGATATGCCCAAAAAGGTAATAAATCGAAAAGAAGAGGAGTGGAAGGACGAAAATAGAATTCATACCAAATTACGTTTGGCTGACCTGAGTTTTGCCTCACAGAAACTTGGTTAGGAGTTGGGCGCGATCTGAAGAAGATGTCAAAGTTTTCTTCTTTTTTCTTTTTCTTGCCAACTACTTACAATATTATTTTATAACTTGTCATCTGCTGTTTGACAGCTTCTGCTCTCCACCTGGCAACATTATGTCCATATTACGCATATGTCATCTATTCCAGCCAGCAAGGCGACCTTTTTTCCTGCTTCATCTGCCCACGGCACGCAAACAAGCGGGCAGGTGTGTCAAAAAGGACGAGTGGAGGGGGTAGCTACGAAAAAGGGCAAATTGGGTGTCCTGCTTGTCCTTGTCTCCTCTTGTCCTCCTGTCCTGGTGTCCTTGTGTCCTGGCATTCACTAATAAAATTCGTGTTTCAAGTTTTACGACTTGCTGACAAATAAATGCGTAGACAAATTTAATGAACGGCGGAAATGTCTTTTCATTCTCTTTGGCATTTCGGCAGGGGCTGTTGTCCGGCCGCACGAATCTATGGGGCTCGGCCGGGCAACAGGACCTTTTTTAAGCCAACGGCAATAGCGGACTATAAAAATTACGGCCCGGATAGAAATCAAACCTTAAACACGGCCACAGCAAACACAAATTCGAATGCGACTGACTACGAACACTCTTGCATATGTTTGCTTAGCTAGCCGGCAAATGGCAAATAAAATAATGCGCACTTACAGCAGACCGCAAGGGGCAAACCGACTGTCAGCAGGGCGTGGCGGGCAGTGAAATAAATGATAACAATAAAATATAAATAAATAAATAAAATTAACTCATAACCACTTAGACAACCGGATCGAGTCCCAGCAGAGCTCTAACCAAACGCTGACCCATGTCCCGCCGAGTTCCGGCCAGAGTCTGCCGCCCACAACTCCACAACTCCTAGCTGCAACTAAACACAAAATAATTTAGTGAGCGCCCGCAAACGAACGACTGAAACGGATGTGAGCTGAATGTGCAAAGACCCGACCGAGGCTAGTCCAGTCAAAGGACAATAGACGCACGCTAATGTGATGCTCTGTCTCTCCACCAGACACACACTCACACACACACACACACACAAACATACATGTGTGTGTGTGAAACTTCTTGGTGGCTGATGCCGCTTCAAAAATGCCGCCGCTGCAGACACACGACTCGGAAACCTTCATTTATCAAGTTGACATTTTAATTTATTAAAACAAAATGAAATGAGACGCACTGGGAATGGGAGCTGGACATGGCTAGAATGGGATTTTTGGGGCTCAGCGCGGCCTAGACATGGCCCCACACACGCCAAGAAGACATCGCAAATGAACACGTTAAGCATGGCCAAATCTCCTCTGGAGTGTCCCCAAAGTCGAGCACTGGGCTAATTATAAGGGAGTTAGCGAAATGAGCTTGGGCTGCCACAACAGCTATACACTCTAGCTTATTTAGTCAATCGGGCTTAGCCATAATTCAATAGCTGCAGCAGCTGCTTGACTCTCAACTCAAAGCTCATAAAAAGTTACACAAATCCTTAACTCTCAAATCTCTTTTGCATTTTTCTTAGCCATAAATACCATATGCTGTACCCAAACAACAACAAAACCAGGAACATGTTTCAGTTGCTAAAGCGCTTTTTTATTTACATAAATTTTAATAGCCAAAAATTTGTTGTCTTTCTACAATACATATAAAAAGAAGAGAGAGAAAAAATTAATATGTATAAGAAAAATGCATGGTAAAACCCTACTCTGGGCAAAAGAAAGAAGCAGAAGATTCGATGGCAGCACATTTGTTTTGGCGGCCAGCAGTAAGTCGATTCTCGTTCTGGCCACGCCCACGTGACTGCAAATTCATGGAATTCCATGCGGCCAACAATTTAGTATTCAAAAATGTTGCGAACCATTAAAGCAGCTTAGAATCTTCGCATTTAGCAAACAACAAAAATAGAAGCCTACGGCAGGACGAGGACAACGCTCTCTTTCGGACAATGCGGGCGGTCGTATGGACGGGCATGGGAGCATTTATTGAAGGGTTTTTTAGGCAACGCAATTGGCGCCACCGAATGCCGCAAAATGCCTTTTTTGAGCGAATGCTTTTGCCGCCTTGATTCATTTCCCTGACCCACGGACAGAACGTTCCACGTCGCTTAAATTGCTTTTCATTTATTGTCAGGGTTAACAGCTGCTGCTGGTGGTCGGCAAAAGGGGGCTAAGAGAGGGGGCGGCGCCAGCTCAAAGATGTTACGTCAACATCTGTCAGAGCTGGGCGTCCTTTACGTCCTTTAAAAATATGAAATGTGCCACTGAAAACATTTCGCAAATTAAAAAGAGTTTCATTTGTGCAGTGCAGCCATGAAAAAGTGGAATATGGTTGAGCTGCGACCAGGTGCAAATTGGTAGCTCTGCCACCTGTCATTTGCCAGCTGCTTGATAAAGTGTAAGTGCATGCCAAAGTGAATCTATTCGAGCTGCCGTAACTAATGAATGTTGCAAATCAACACCGACTTGCCCCAATCATTGCAGATTGATGATCTGAGCTCTTAGAAATCAAGGTAAGATTGAATGGAATTGACTAATTTTATGCATTTGTAAGCTTAAATAACATATATACATATATATTACTTGAGCTGATTGAATGTTCATTGATCAAAGATGCTTTTCACGAAGGAGAATTTGTGGAATTTCTGTTTAGTATTTTGTATAATTCCTATTATATTTCAAGAGCTATTAGATTGTTATACCCTGTAGATTGCTTTTAGATTGTTATACCTTAGCAAAAACGATATTTTAATTTTGGTTAGAAGTTTGCAAAACACAGAAGGAATCACCTCCGCCTTTATATTCTTGATCAGCAAGTCGAGCTGAGTGGATATAGTCACGTCCGTCTGTCTGTCTGTCTGTCTAGAATCAATCTCCTCCAAGTCTATTAAAGCTATAGCTATAGCTATAGCTATTCAAATTGAGCATTTTGACAAAATTATAAAAAATTTATATTTATCCGCCTCTTTGGGACGTGACAATCGGAAAAAAACTATATGTTCCCAAGATTTATAGTTTCAGTACCAAAATTAGTTAGGTTTTCATTGGCCTCCTCTAAAGATTGATCAAGAATCAACTGCATCCGCTTCTTGGAGTCTTCTACATCTCCTAAAATTTTACACTTAGAGACCCAAGAATTAGTAAATACGTCAATCTTTATCTCTTCTAAGTAGATCAGAGAAAACTTTATCTATAATACTTCACCTTTTAGTGGTGTGGCGTTGCCACTTAGTTGCATTGCTAGTCTTCGTTACATATGATTGTGTAGAGCTGGCCCATATCAAATTTTTAATTGTTTGTAAGCCTACAACAGTTTTACAAATTACTGTTGAGCTCCTCTGAAATGATATATATACGCCCGTTGGGGACCATATCTTTCATTTTTATTCAACTGGAATCAATAAATGTTGCACTGCGAATTTCCTCTACTGCTATATTTTAAGGTCCTTGTTGGGGGCTTGGCAAATACGAAAGTATTCATATATTTTTTGAAACGTGAACGAGTATTATGCATTTGATTGCCCGCTTACTTGTTTGTCTCTACATGCAGTCTCTGCATTTGTATATACAAAAAAAAACGTTATCCTTCTAAAGACTGTTGAAATGTCAAAGTCTCAATAGCCAATGCAAATAAAGAATGGAAAAAACGCGTTAAGCCAAATGGCCTGTTGAATATCGTTGCATTCATTTGCTGCCACATAATTCCTTACCCAATTGAACATGTGTCCAATTAGCAATCGGTTTCAGCTCCACGGAGGCCGGGGGGCAACTACTTTGGGTCCATTTGGAAAGGGACAGCGCTTGCAGGCAGCTTTACCTTGAAACAGAACCGCAAATGCCCGCAGCCAGAACGAAGGGCCGCATGGCAAATGAATGCATGCCGCAACATGCAGCATGGACGATGGGGCGTGTCCGTGTTGCAAGCGGAATGTTGGCCGTTAGCGATATGCTTTTACCGTTGCCAGCCGAACATTAACCAAAGTGGTCGCGCTCCATTTTCAACTGGATTTTAATGGTTATGCTACTTATCATGTCCTACAAAGACTTCAAATCGACACGTGGCTATAGCAACACGGCTATACTCTGTTTCCCAAACCAAAGAGCAGCATACCAAAAGCTGTAGAGCTTTATTGACCTGTTGCTAAGCCTTTCGCCTGAGATTCAAAATCAAAAAGCCCGTCATGAATCGAGCAGTGTATTTCGCAGTCGGTTTTACTTGGCTTTTCTTTCTAGCTTTTATTTTCGGTAAGGTGCAGCTGTCCATTCAGCGAGAGAGATACAGAAAAAAGAGCTCGGCGAGGGGGCATGATTATGTAATGGAAGACCTGGCCCCAAAATAAAAATATAAAAAAAAGTAGAAACAAGAAGAAAAAGGCGCTTGGAGACTGACCCAAATATGTTTGGGCAAATGAGTTTGGCGGCCATTTAATGATTTGTTTGCTTAGCTCGAAATCGAATTAAGAAAGGACCAAAAAAATGTATAAAAAGTAGAAAACCAAACGAGCCCAGAGCTTAGACCCATAGAGCCCGAAGGATTCGCGTCCAGGTAAACCAGCTGGACATCGCACGTATGTAATTTGTCGTCTGCGGCGGAAATTTGCACGGAACCAGCACACAACAGAAACAACAGCAGCAACAGCATCAACAGCAGCAAAAAGCAAAAACCAAAATAAAAAAAAAAGGTACAGATTCCTGACCAGGTTAACAGCCGAGCCCCGCCTTGACCCGCAGGCAGTGCAAGTGCTGTCTATAAATAAATTAGCATGGCAAACAAGTTGCTAACTTTACTGATCTGTGTGTGTGTGTGTAGGTGTGTGTGTATGTGTAGGTATGTGTGTGCGGCTTGTTACGGCTAAAAAGCTGTTTCCGCAATGAGTTTGCTTCCTGTCCATAAGGACACGCCGGCGCTGCTGCTGCCATTGACAACTCAGCTAAAACTAAATGTGCTGCACAACACTGCTGCAGAAAAGGGGAGGGAGCGCCACTGACATTGTGGGCGTGGCAGTTGTAGCAGTGGCGCAAAAAAAAATCTAATTTCCTGTGAACAACATAAAGTAAATGTTTCAAAAGTGACGCCCCAGGGCAAGAATTGAGGGAGGAGCAGGGGCACAGACAGTGGACCCCCACACACATATATGTGTGTGTAAGTGTGTGTGTTTGTGTGACAACATTGGTGGTAACAAATGCTCTGCGCTGCGCCCGCCATTTTCCATTTTGGGCCTGGCACATTTTTGCCGCCTCTGGCATAAGTTATGAGCGGCAACCAGCAGCTGCGGGGCCAAACAGGAAGCTACAGCCAGGCAGCTTTTGCTGCAGGCGGCTTGCAGGCGGGCAGGCAGGCAGCAGGCAGCAGGCGAGCGGGCGGGGCCATTGAGAACTGTGTGGGGCTCGTCGCAGCTCGTCTTCTACACGCTGTAACTGGCATGAAACATGTGACCAAAGTCGTTGCCGAAGCCGCGACAGCTCTGACCAGCACACACGCTGCCGCCCCCTGTCGGCTGCAGATGAAACCACAGGTCAGTAGCTGCAAAAAAATATATATGTATATATATCCAAAAATACAAAGAAAAGAAAAACAACAAAGTGAAAAATGCCAAACAAAGCGAAAAAACGTTTAACGAAGCGTCGAAAAAAGGAATTGCGCAGATTATTTAAGCACGAGGCAATTTCTGGAGTTGTATACAACTAAAAGGATACTGCCACAGCTGCCCTGGACATGTGTGTGTGTGTGTGTGTCTGTGCTTGCCTAGCCCTAACCATGGCTGTGTCGAGCTAGTGTCAAGTGAGTGATAAATTTACTGAGCAAGCCAAAATGAAAATCAAATCCCAAACGATTTTATGGCGATGCAAAAACTAAACTCAACCAAGGATATAAAGCAGTTAGTGAACAACAGGTTTAAAATAGAGAATTACGAAAGGGAAACTAGTCTGAGCAAACGCTCTCTCACTTGACTAAGTGAAAGGTCACTAATTGATTGAGGTATCTCGGCTGGAGCGATCTGCATAGCAGGTGGTTAAGGCGTGTTTGCAGCGAGGCGATAATATATCTCAGCAACTTATCATTGATCGTTTATCTTGCCTCATACGAGAAACGGATAAGCGGGAAGGCATAAAAAAATATAACAGCAGCAAGCAAGCGAAATCCCAAGTGCGGAGGCCGCAAAAGGAAAGGCGAAAAACCGCAAGCTGTGGCAGCAAAAAGGTGTACGTCGCTCTCCAAGGACATTAGCACGTGTGTGAGTGTGTGTGTGTGTGTGAGTGTGTGCGTGGAAATTGGCTAAAACGGATTTACACAAATTTATCAACGTGGCAAAGTCAAAGCCAACGAAGCAAAGCCGCAGCCACGAGCCAAAGCGGAAAGAAAGTGTCAAGTGTGTGACACACAGACACACACACACACACACACACACACAGAGGCATACACATAGAAGTAGGACGGAAAACGGAAATGAATCATTTCATTAGAGTTGGCAACGCCTACGACATGAGCAGGAGACATGGAAACATAGCGCCCAACAGCAAGAAAAGCGAAAGGCGCTGTGTGTGAAAAGTGGGTGTGGGGCCACAAAGGGGGCGGCATTGGGGCCACGATGTGCGACCCAAGAAATTGCTAAGTAAAATGTGTTTGACACTTAACGTAGGTCGCCAACATGGGCTGCGGATGGCGTTGCCAATGAGGATGCGGATGCGGATGCGGATGCGGACGAGACAAGAATCCGCTTGACCGTGGGGTAACCATGCCAAGGAGATCTTCGTCTATCTCCGTTCGACTGAATTGGCTCAAGTCTCGGGCTCAGGTGCGGCTCAGCCCTTTCTCCCAACTGCGCTTGAACACGAGTTTTGGGGCCAACTCGAACTTAACGCGGTTCAAGTATTTCAACTTAAACAGCATTGAAACAGACAACAAATTAAGGTTAAAATTTGAGCGCGTTTCCTTTCAGCTGTCATCTCTCAAATGCAGAGTTTCCCTTTACCTTTGGCAAAGGAATTCCAGTCCTGGCAGCAATAATGTGCAATTAAATTAGAAATAGCATTGCAAATAGCAAATATACTTGAGATTGTTTTGTTTCAGAGGAACTTCATTGAACACAGACGTTATGAATATGAACTTATATATATATATATATATATTTATGTAAGTATGATAAGCATTATGCATGTCTATAGATCTAATAACAGAATGAATCAGAATTTCAGCGCAAAACAAATTAGAAAAGTTTAAGCAGAGTTTGGAAATCACAAAAAAAAACCTTTTTTTCGGGAATACCCTTAATGAGTTGGTCAAAATAATTACGAAGATTGCCCCAATCAAAGCTCGCAACTTTGCTTTAAATGCTGAGCCTTCGCTTGCTGCTTATCAAATGTATTTATATATATATATATATATATATATATATTCCTATTATATATATTCAAATTTTTAGATCTTTTGTGTGGCAGTTCAAGCAGAAACTGGTCCATTTTTTGACTGCTTCGATTTGGGCTAATCAAATTGGTTTTTTGCTTGGGCCGCACTGGCGTATGAATAATATTCTGTTTCATGGAGCACATAACAAACACACGCACATAAACGCATGCCTCGCAAAACCCAACAAAAACGGCATTTTCTTTGTGCACGACAATCGACTGTATGTGTGTGTGTGTGTGTGTGTGTGTGCATTAAATACAATTGAATTCTTGATGCTTTGCGCGATAAGAAGACGAAACGCTTTTATGTTTATTCATAACACTGTGGACGGACGCTCTAAAGAATGAAAAAAAAAAGGAAAATGAAAAGAATGGCAGTTCGGTATTCGCATCCGCATCCGCATCCGCATCGCAGTCCCCCTCCCTTGGAATACGCAACACCCCCAATTCCCAATACCCAATGCCCAATTCCCTGAGCAAGTACCCCTTTTAGCCGCTAACCCACATTGTTGCCTGACACACACACACTCACACACACACACACACACACACACACATTGTGTGTACATACGCCTGACTGAAGCATTTGACTGCCTTTTTTGCATATCTTTCAATGCGTAGCCTCGTTGCCTGCCTCTCTCCTGTGGCAGGTGCTTGTTAAATCACAAAATTCGCAAGCGTAATGAGCGCCCATTTGCGTCAAGCAGTGTGCCACGCCCCCCTTCCACTCATTCCAGTTAGCACGCATTCCTTAGGCACATGCAACACTTGTTCTTTCATTTTCTTCCCTGTGTTTACAAAGTGCTGAGGCGTCAAGTACAGTCACAGTTCAGCAGACGTCGTCAGCTTTGTAGTATTGATTAACTGATGAGCTGCTGCTGTGCTCTTAAATGATTGTGCCACGCCCACATTGAGCAGCAGGCCTTAGCAATAGACTGTTAGCTGAAAGATTGAAGCTTCATATTTTCTCTGCGGCTGTTTGCAGTTGGCTCACATCTAAGGCAGTTACTTAATCCATGCAGCCAGACAAACATCTTTCAATATGAATTTCAACGGCTTGTCAAGCTGCTGCCTTTTCCAGTTGATCCTGTGATACCTCAGTGGCTTCCCATTGCCGGGGCAACATGGGCACCGCCCTTGCTTATCCCTCCCTCCCCTCTCGTCTGCTATGTTTGCTGTTCTTCGGCATTTCTATTACATTACTGATTGTTTTTCTATAAGTGTGTGTTCGTGTGTGTGTGTGTGTATGTGTGTGTGTGTGTGTGTGTGTGTGCCTGTCCGTTGTCGTTTAGTGTATCTTTCAGTCAAACTCTTCTGCTCTCTGTTTGTCTCGCTGTCCCCTTGTTGTCCTTATGTCTCAGCCGTTTGTCCTGTCGTTGGATTTCAGTCGTATTTCTGCAATATTTTGTTTACTATTGGCACGGCTGCTTCTATCATCAATCCATTGCCTTTCTCCAAATCTCTGTGTATGTATCTTTGTGTATATGTGTGTGCCTATCTGTGTGTTATTCCAACTGTCGTTTACCATTCATTCAGGATAAATACAAAATGAAGATGATCCTTCGGGAGCTTTAGTTATTTAATTTCAAATGTAGTAAATTTAATCTAGCAAACAGTTCTCTCTTTCTGTCTGTGTATGTGTATGTATGTGCGTGTGTGTGTGTGTGTGTGTGTCTGTGTGTGTGTTAGCCTCGTCTTCGACTGTTGCCTTCGTAATGGTCGCTTCTTTCAGCCAAGGCTCATATAAAATACGCTACAACTTTCAAACGTGGCAATCTATTTACTCAACTTTTTTTTTAATTTTATTTGGCTGCTGCTTTCTCACCCCCAACCACCGCTACCCACCCTATCTTTCTTCTAGTTTTCGGTGTTGTTGTTCAACTTGCTGTTGTTATACCCTTTCAGGTAAGTATTATAGTTAAAGATTAAGAAGAGCTAAACTATATATATATATATTTCTGATCCAAGACAACTATTTTCTATTAGACTTAAAGCATTTGAACATTTTAACTAGTTTCTCACACAGCTTCTGGCACTGATCAGCTATGCCATATGTCGGCAAGGGTATTTGGTCCTTGGCGTGTGGAACGTGGTTCTTCTATCTTGATTTTCCTTCAGCAAAATCCCAACTCGTCGTCGAAATCTATCTATTTTCTTGTGTCTCATGCACATGTCCTGCTGACAGGCTCAGTCACACAAGCGGACAGTTGGTATTTTCATGTGACTCTGCCTTTCTCTGTGTGTGTGTGTGTGTGTGTGGGTGTGTGTGTGGCTGTTTCTCATTGCGTCTCCAATGCGTTTCGTCGCCTTTGGCGCAAGCGTTGGCCCAGCCCCCTCTCCCCACAGCCGTCTGTCTGCCCACTTTAGCAGCTTGCTGACGAGCGCACGACAGGAGGACAGAAGGGCAGAAGGGCGACAGGACTGCATTCGTGCAATGGCAACAGCCTCGTCGACGTTTGTTTGCTCATCTTGTTTGCCTACTGCTGCCTATTTATCTTTGGCCAGGCTTCGCATGCGTCCTGCCTTGTCTCTCCATGTCCTGCTGCGCTCTGCTACGTTCTGACCGTCACTTTGTTATTGCTGCATTATCTTTCAAATGGCATATTTATAGGATTTTACTAGCTTTCTCATTGCCACCTCCCCATTCTCTCTCTCTCTCTCTCTCTCTAGAGTATGTGTGAGCGAGAGAAGGGAAAGATCAATGCACACACACACACACACGCTGGCAGTCGGAGACAGGCGCATAGTTTATTGGCAGTGCCTTAGAGCGCTTGATGCGCATTTCCTCAATCAGCTTCAGTTCCAGCAGCAACGACAAGGTCCTGCAACTGTAAACAGTTAAACAAGCGTCACGCTCGCGCAGCCAGCAGCAGCAGTCAGGTGCAGTCAAGAGCAGACAGCAGCCAGTTGCAGTAAGGAGCCCATGAAAGACAAGGGTTGTCCCACCGACTGCACAGTGTGGCAAAGTCAAGCAATTTACAGAGTTTGTCTCGATGAGTTTTCAAAGCATATTTTCAGGGAAAGAAAGTGAAATTGATACATGAGCGAGACTTTTGCTGAAAATGTAATATAGAAATTGTAAGTATTGTATATATTTATGTTAATATATATTCATTATATATATGACTGATATATGACTGTAGTACGAAAAATATTATGAAAATATCCTTAGTTGTTAGAGAAAGTGAATTTATTAAGGATTTCTTGAAATTTCAGAACAGATCTTTTCCCTCGTTCCCGCACTAATCACCTTTAAGTCTCAATAAAAACCAAGCTATTGCCTAGAGATCGATTCTAGATATTTCCGTGGAATACATGTGGAGGTCGGGTATACTTCAGTTTGAAAATGAGAAAAGTCGCCAAGGACCTTCTCACTAATCGGAGTGTTAAAGTATTTAACTACTTTGAAAAGTCTTGATTTTAAAAGATAGCCAACAAATATTTCATGATTGAATGTACATTTAACAATCATTTATACATTTTTAGTCTATATTCTGCCTTGTAATAATAAAAAAGATATTAATTAATGCAAATGTATATATTCTCAATTTGTATATTTTTAGCCACTCTTGCTCTCTTGCTACTACATTTACTCCTACTTCTGTTAATACTATTAGTAGTACTTGTCAGCCTACACCTATTACTTCTATTACATCTGGTACTACTTCTACCTACTTCTTCTCCTACTTCTGCTCCTTGTTATACTCCTATTTCTACTCTGCTTCTACTCCTGTTTCTACTCTTCTTCTACTCCTGTTTCTACTCTTCTTCTACTCCTATTTCTACATCTATTTCTACACCTACTTCTACTCCTATTTCTACTCCTGTTTCTACACTTCTTGAACTCCTATTTCTACTTCTATTTTTTCTCTTCTTCTACTCCTACTTCTAGTCCTACTTCTACTCCAGCTTTTACTCTTACTTCGAATCCTACTTTTAATCCTACTTCTGCTCCAACTTCTATTCCTATTTCTACACACAATTCTACTCCTGCTTCTACTCCTATTTCTATACCTACTTCTACTCCTACTTCTACTCCAGCTTCTACTCCAACTTCTACTTCTACTCCTACTCCTACTTCTACTCCTTCATCTACTCCTTCATCCATTCCTTCATCTATTCCTACTTCTAGTCCTATTTCTGCTCCTTTTTCTACTCCTATTTGTACTCTTACTTCTATTCCTACTTCTACTCTTATATCTACTCCTATTTCTACCCTTACTCCAGCTTCTACTCCTTCTTCTACTCCTACTTCCATTGCATCTACTGTTACTGTTACTGCTACTAGTACTGTTATAGCAACTGCTTCCGGTTCGAGCAATGTGTGCTTAACCATTCCATTTATAGTAAATTCATTTTCTCAATTGGCTGCCGTCCATTTCGATGTCGTTGTACTTATCGCTGTCATCGGCGGGCTTGGTAATATTTTATTTGTATTTGCTTATTTATTTGTACACACACACACACTCTCTCTTTCTCTCTCTCGCTTTCTTTCTGTCGTATGTGTCAATATTTTATTTTCGTCTCATTTTTATTATATTTGCTCGGCTGGGCGATTGGCTGTACCTCTGTTGGGCAGCTTATTGAAAGGAAATTCGTTTGACTTATGCGCCACATAAGAAATCAATTCATTCGCTCTTCCACTCTTCCACTCTGACCAAAGAATCGTCGAAGCTGTCGAGTGTCCTGCTGTTCTTTTTATTTTTATGACAGCACAGCAAAAATCAAAGTGCTGCACGTGGCGTATGAGTAATGCGGCATTTGCGGATTCAAAACGCTCTGCTCGGTTGTTCGTGAAATCGGATTGCTCCACTGACCAAGGCGCTCACTGTCTGCCCAGTCGATGTCAGTTTACGTATTCAATCAGCTAACAGCGCAGAAAATGCTTGAAGTCAGCTGCGAGCAGAGCGCTTCAAGCAAGCAAAAATTTCATTAATTTTCATTTATACGATAATGGGAAATTCAATTTCCCATGCACATCGTCCGACACATTTCCAATGCTTACACACTTTCCCATTCACTTTCTCCCTCTCTCTCTCTCTCTCTCTCTCTCTTTCTAGGCTGTCTCGTTTGATGGCATGAACGGGGTAATGAAAATGACAATGGCAGTGGGAAATGCTAATGGCAGTCAGCATACAAACACAAACACACACATACACACACACACACGCACACACATTGTGGCGTCTGCTCCGATTATCATTTTTTGTTGTTGATTACTTAGCGATATCGAAATGCGCTCATCCAGCTAGACACTTGCCAAAAAAGAAAAGAAATAGACAAAATATATATAAAACAGACTCAACTATTCCAATAGTCGTGTACGCACAGTAGATAAGGTCAATAAAAACTATTCGAGAACTATTTGAATGCTCAGCGACAGCTCGAGGAGCGACAGACAGAAACATATTGAGAACAAAAGTGTAGCCGGAACACTTAAACAATCGCTCGACAAATTGAAAACAAGTAAGAACGTTGCAGTCGGGCGGGACCGACTGCGTTAGACTCTGTTCCTGTTAAAGGTGTGTAGGCTCAATAAATATGTACACCGTCCGTCCGTCTTTCCGTATGTTTGAATGCGAGATTATTGAGATTCCTTTTTTGAGCATGTCTTTTACATCAATTTAGCTACAGTCATACAATTTTGCTTTTTTAAAATAAAATACTATTTTGGTTTTTATTATATATTTTGGATACTGGCTCCACATTTCACAAAATCAATTTTATAAAAGTTCAGTTGCAAATAAAGCCACATTTAAATTTTTTTTAATTTTTAAGGTAAAACCGTATTTTTAATAAAATATAAGGATTTATGCAGAAAGTTTTATCAAAATCCATTAAGTAACATAGAAGTTATAAAAAAAAAAAAAAACATTTTAATAAATGATAATATCACGCGGCAGCGATGGGAATAGAACCTGGGTCACGCACTTCGCATGCCACCGACTCTACCCACAACACCACGGCGTCTCTTGTGCCAAATTGAGTTTGGTGTGTTGATTTGGTTAAACAGACTTGCCCCAGTTAGGTCAACTAGAATTTGTTTTAATAAATATAAGGATTTATGCTGAAAATTTTATCAAATCCATTAAATAACATAGAAGTTATAAAAAAAATAAAAAAAAAAATTTTATTAAATGATAATATCACGCGTCAGCGCTGGGAATCGAACCTGGGTCACGCGCTTCGCATGCCACAACTCTACCCACAACACCACGGCGTCTCTTCCGTGGCTATGTGCCAAACTGAGTTTGGAAGTGTTTTGATTTGGTTAAACAGACTTGCGTTGTGGTAGCGAAGACCCTGCTTCAATCCCCAGTTAGGTCAACTAGAATTTGTTTTACGGAGGCTTACATTATGATTATTATTATTTTTTTTTTCGTAAATTTTAATTTCATGAACAGTAACCCACATGTCAAATTTGGATGCTCTACGTCTAAGACTGTAGGAGATACAGTTTTACCCTATTTGCCACGCCCCAAATGAGCGTAGCTATATATAACATACATTTTTGGGTAGAGGTAGGATACTAGTATATATATTCCAAGTCCCAACTCTCTGACGGAAATATTGCCGAAACTATCACGGTTTTAGTAAAAGATATAGTAATTCCCGATTTGCCACGCCCCCAGAAGACGTGGATACATAACTTTTGACTTATCTTAAGAGGAGGTCAACAGTATCCCACATGCAAAATTTGGACGCTCTAGCTCCAAAACTGTAGGAGATACAGTTTTATCCGATTTGCCACGCCCTTAATGGGCGTAAATATCTATAATATATATTTTTGATTCCGAGTGATCTACTTGCACATGTATTCCAAATTTCAAGTCTCTAGCTCTTAATACGCTCAAAATATTATAAGATTTATACAAATCGCTATATATATATTCCCGATTTGGTACGCCCCCAGGGGGCGTGGGTATATAACTTTTTGATGTAACTTAAGGGAAGGTCAACAGTAACCCACATGCCAAATTTGGATACTCTAGCTTCAAAGCTGTAGAAGATATAGTTTTATCCGATTTGCCACGCCCACAATGGGCGTAGATATATAATCTATATCTTAAAACGTCCGCGTGGTGTACACGAATATATATTCTAAACCCCATTTCTTAGACTGCAATATTGACTAAAATAACAGCGTTTTAGTCTTAATAGATATAGCATTTCCCGATTTGCCACGCCCCCTGTGGGCGTATCGGAAAAATACTCAAACTTGATCTGACGCGGATACACACGAGTATATATTCCAAATTACAAGTCTCTAGCTTCTATAGTGTCCAAATGCTGCGCGTTCATACAGACAGACGGACAGACGGACAGACGGACAGACAGCAAGACGGACATTGCACAAATCCAATAGACTCTTTTTCCCTTTGGGAACAGAGTCTAAAAAAAGAGAAAAACTGATAGACAAATATTTAGCCAAGTTCATGTTAGAAACTTTCTTGCTTCTGCGAAACAAATCATTTAAATTGAACTAAATATGCAATAGTTGGTCTCTGGACAAGAACAGTTGAAGAAAGTTTTGTATTTTAAGCCAGTTTTATAAATAAAGTCTTTCAGATTAATGCTTTCAGTTATTGAAATGATTTACATATTTAATCAATTAGCGCTGGCATCAAATTTGCGCGTATTATCGATTACATATATTGAAATTACAAATAATATTGCTCAAGTGTAATGTACTAATTATTGTTAAACTATTGAAAAAGCTTTCATTAAACGAAATACCTTAAAAATGAAAATTTTCATCGCATTGATAAATGATCAGCAATTATTGAAAATGGATTGAAACGATTATAGTTAAGCTCTCGAGTAATTATTGATTTATAAAAATCGTATTTAATTTATTGGAGTGTAAATTTGATATTCATACAAATAATTCAAAATTATTAAATGATTTAAATGGTTTGCATTGTAATCTATTTGAGTTTAAACCCGCTGCTTAAACCCTTAATCACTTTAATTGTTTAAAGACACACACGCACACACACGCACACACGCACACACAGAGAGACAGGCCGTGTAATACCCATTAACTGAAAGAGAAATTTAACCACTGGCCCATTATATAGCTGACTCCACAGTACTCATACGATTCACAGCGAGCACTCATTAATGCTGCTGTGAGTGCTTTTACATGCATGAATGGAATTGACATCGCAGGAAACACCTTTTTAATTTAATGTTTAGTTTTTATTATCGCAGCGCGTGCAGAATTTATTAGCTCGACTCTGACTTTTATGTGTGTCCTGGCCATTCGCCCGGGCCTAGTCTGTGCCTATGGCCAGCATAAGCCCCGACTCCTACCCTTGGCAACTGCCTTTTGACCAGCGTTGCGCAATGAAATTATCTATCGAGGTCGAGATTCGCGCTGGAAATCTAGTGAAGGGTGAAGCATTAGCCTCGCTCAAGTCCGGGGATTGTTTGGACAGAGCCAGAGGCAGAGGCAGAGGCAGAGACAGCGGCAGAATCAGCTGCTGGTCAGTGGATGCAGCGAGCCAGCGTATCAAGTAAAACCATGAATTATTTATTTGTGTGGACATGAATTATTGTTATGAAGTTTATTGCAAACAAATTGCGTCCTGGGACAGTGGAAATCAATATCAAATAAATAAAAGCGCAAACAGTTTTTGTGGCTTTCACTGAAACAACAGAAACGTGGAGCGATATGCCCGCCAAGATATGGTCCGGGCGAGGGGCTTTGCTGCTGGAAGACAGAAAAGGGCATAAGGTACGGGATACAGGGATTGCGAGAATCGCTGAGTTATACGCATAGCATGTCCCAACCAGCAGACAACAAAGAGTCTCTCTCTCTCTCTCTCTCTCTCTGTCGCTCTTAGTCGGCCCAATGTGTGTGCGCAAAGCCATCAACAACATGCACAGGATATGGGGTAACGCTGCGGGCGATTCATGAAATTTAATGAAGCAGGCAAACTAAGTGGGCTGAAGGATGAACGATGGCGTATGGCTGGCCGTGGGCTGGCGAGTCGTGGGCGGGGGCCAGCCGATGGGAATCTGCATGGTTGGCTAACCCGCGAACAGTTGAAGCGATGGCACTGCCAAACGGATGTGGGATATATATATATATATATATATATATATGTATTTGAAGTTGCTTTTTAATTAAAATAAATATTTAATTGAAATTATAATTAGGAATTAGTTGCGGGCAATAAGTCAAAAGCACAGCGAACAACCGGCAAACCACAAAGGCAACATGTCCACTCAGCCGAATGCTCTTTGTTGTTGCATTGCTAATGCCCTGCTGATTGGGTCCTCCGCGCTGCCATTGTGTGTGCTGCCGATGAACGGATGTGGATGTGGATGTGGATGCGTATGTGGACACTGGCCATCGAGTCGCTGTTTGGCTGCAAATCAATGTGTGATTATAAAAGATAAACGCTTGCAGACGCAGCTCTTTACGCTGATCGAAGAATCCGGCCCACACACACACATACATTACCTCAGCCAATACAGAGAAAATACGGTATTCGATTTCAATAACATTTAGTGGCAATTTCTTTGGCCGCCGCTTTTAACGACAGCGCCTTGCATTAGCAGAGAGCAGCCGAAAGACTAATGTCCTTGCCATTAAGTGAAGAGCTTGAGGAGGGGGCGACTTACACGTCTGCTTGCGGATTGTCATGGCAGCAGCCCCAGCGGCGGTTTTTGATTACATACAAAGCACACACACACACACACACACACACACACAGAGAGAGACAGATCGAATGCAAAAAGGATGCGCATTAAGCAAATGAAGGAAAACTCATCTTGTTTTACACAAATCCCCAAATTTGGTCGCTTTTAAGGCAGCTCATTTCCTGCCGCTTTTTAAATTTGTGTATATAAGAGAATTTAAGTTTCATATAGCTGCTCGACTAGCAGATACCCAGTAATCAGCTTATTAGCAATACAGCTGTTTCATAATATTTTATTAATTATTATATATATTTTATTTTCGAGAGAAATTTACATTTATCTAATTGTGTTTTACTCGTCGAATACAAATGTCCGCATACCCGCTCTTTAGTGGAAAGTTTGATGTGTATTGCTTAAGGGATTTTCAAGTTTTAACATAGCTTAACATCTGAAGCCCGTTTAATTAACGCAAGCATTGTTCAAGGTTCAACGTATCGAAAAGAGAAATGATTTTATTTACCTGCAAAAGTTGTTGGCTTCGCTTTAGAGCTGCTTTAGTGCTGGCAAGCTGCAAATGGGAAAACGAAAACAGAATACATAGAAATCAATTATATGGTTTTCATTCGGGTATTTATTCTAAGATGAATGTAAATTGTGTACAACAATAATGCGTGGAGCTGCGCAGCTGCTGGGCGAGAGGCGAGGGAAATGCTAAGTGGCTTTTCCGTCGAGATGCTCGCCTTTCGCGCCAGGCGTAAGGCGTAAGGCGCAAGGCGCAAGGATAACGAGACAGGATTACGCTGATGAATGCCACTGCTGCAGCAACTGTGCTGCACATTCGTTTCGGGGCATGGTCGGGGGCGTGGCAATGGCAATGGCAATGGCAACTACAAAAGCAATTGCAGCTGCATTTTAATGCATTTTCAGTTGAAGGCGGCGAGGTAAGTGGGAAGCAACAGAAACAACTACGAGTCAGCCAAGACCTGTGTACTCCGACTGACGCCCAGCAGGCCCCGTGCGTCCAATGGGCGTGGCCCGGCAAGAAAGTACATCAAGAAAGTACAGCTGCAAACGTTCGAATCCCATTTTGGCAATGGCCTCTCGGGCACATAAAACGAACGGATAGCAATTGTGAATGCTGAATAAGAGCTGCTGTCTTCGAGCAGCTCGAGTGTGGGGCTGTGCCCCGGCGATCGATCTGCAGTTAGTTCAATGACAATTGCAAATGAGTGCAGGGAGGCGCCCAAACACGCTGCGAGCTGCCATTTGGGAAATGCGAATAAGCACTTTTCTTTTCTTGTATACTCTTAAACAATCGAAACACAGATAACAGCATATTAATTGAACATATTTTCCACTTTTTATATAAGTCTACAAGTATGTTAGGAGCAGCCATTCCATGCCAATCCATTCATTTTTAAGGTAGCAGCTTCAGCTGCTAGAATAGTTGAGCTAAGTAACTGAGGCAGTATTCAGTCTGCTGCTGCTCGCTGTCCCTGGATTTAATGGAAGAACGGAGTCTGCGACTAGAGTTGGAGTTGGGGCTGGAGCTGTAGCTGGTGACAGACGCGGGCCGTGAGCATAGATAAATCGTTGGTAAATTTTATATAATCTAATAACAAATTTATGGCTTTAGAGGGCGCATTGAGGCTGCCAACTGGCAATAAATACCAACAGGCGCTGGCTGTCCTGCATTCCGGCTGCTTCTCAGCTTCAGTCTGGGTCTCAGACTCAGCTTCAATGTGAAACTCAGTCGAGCAGATTCTTCTCTTGCCTGTATCACTTTAAGCCGTGTGTTTGTGTGTCTGTCTGTGTGTGTGTGTGTGTGTGCTTAACTGTATCGACGCGTATGTTTCTGCTGCCAATCCGTTGAAAAGCGCTTGCCAATAAATGATGAGACATCGGCAACGGAGCAACGAGCAACATTGCAACAGGGCTGCAGAATGGGTGGGCATTGATTCGCAGAGACTGTAACAGAAGGAGTACCAGCTAGAGAGAGTAAGTAGTGGAATGGAGCAGCAGTAGCAGCAGCAGCAGCAGTAGCAGCAGCAGCAGCAGCAGCAGCAGCAGCAGAGCATTAGCTCGTTTTTTATGCAGCCCTGAGCTTAATGAAATGAGTTTGTCGAACTTATTGCTTACTGAGGCATGCAACATGCCTCGCATAGCATGTGATATGGAAAGAGATACAGTGCAACTAATAGACTGAGGGAGATGGGGGGGCAAGGGTGGCGAGCAGCCATGTTATAGGGTATGCAATTTATTTACATACAACTGCCAGACAGAGACAGAGCGAAGGGGAGAAAGCTCTACTTTCCTCTACTTTTGCTGGCATTAATTTCTTAGGCATCAATAAGATTGCGTTAAATTTGAATATTCACGAAATGGTAGATTGATAGAGTTTGCATATAGCTACATATAGTTCGAAGTATCTCAATATGTGTCCAATTGTCTTATAAGCGCTGCACAATTAAGATGAGCCGCGGGACATTTGGCAAGTCAATCAGCCAATCAGCCGTGGTCCTGGCCAACTTGGCTGCTAGCTCTGGGCACAGTTTCTGGAGGGGCGCGAGGCTGTAGGCGGGGCTACTTAGAAAAGTTGAATGCCATTGTTGTATGCACAAACTTTTGCCAGGCGTTGCCGCTTGTTATCTGGCAAAACTTACACAATTGGACAAGCGATTGCCCCAGCTATTAGCCTGACCTCCCACAGCCCTCCACCCACGCAGCGAGAACCCCTTTGAGCGAATGTAAACAGTTTCAAATTACACGAAGCAACTTTGTACTATTAACAAATTGGCACGCTGTGCCGGAGCTGGAGTCTGCTTAAATGTGCCAGCAGCCGCATTGTTCGCGGACTGCTTAAGATGTTAGAAAAGGAAATATTTATTTATGAGTAAACTTGTGTGATCCACCCACCCTAAGCAATCGCCTGTCATGTGTGTGTGGGTGGGTGTGTGTGTGGGTTTAAGGGGAAACGTTAATGTTTTTATTAGCGTGGGTGCAAAGTTGAAACTGAAACTGAAGCTGAAGCTGAAGTAGAAGCCGAAGTCGTGAAGGAAGCTAACTTTATGCGCCGTTTTATGGCAGCTCGCCCCCAACACCTCTTGTCTTTCGACCCTCAATGATGATGACTGTTTCGCCGATAATGATAAAGCTGGAATTGGGGCATGTGTGAGTGTGTGTGTGTGTGACTGGGGCGTGGCCAGAGCTGAAGCAGTTTCGCCTGATTGCCTCGTTCCCTCTGATATTGACTTTAAAAATATATACTTATACATATATATGTATATATACTCTTTCGCATGTGAATTCAGAAATGTGCCTCTCTCTCTCTCTCTCTCTTTCACTCTTTCACTCTTTCACTCTGTCTGAGTGTGTGTGTGAGTTTTTTTAATGCGTCGCCTGTAGGCTGGCAGGGGGCGTGACCGGGGCAGGAGCAGCTGCTCCACAAAACGTTTTGAGCTACCCGAAATGGGCAATCAAGCGAAATGTGCCAAGCGGTTTGGGGCAATATCTGTCGCTGGCTTTGGCTTTGGCTGCTGTGCTTTAGCATTGGCGGCGTCGACTGCTAAAGGCTAGGACTGGGGCCTCGGAGCCTGGATACCGCTGAGAGGCGACACAAATCAATGGCAAAGAACTCCGGCAATGAGCATTGAAAATGACATCGACAACGACAACGAGCACGACGCCCGTCAGATTTAAACAGTCACTCAGCCGCTGGGCGGGCGCCATCTATGGGCCAGGGGCGCAGACAGAGACACTCATGTGACTCCTAGTCAGGGTAATGCCAGCTTTCCACACCCTCTAACCCTACAGACCACTTGAGCCAACTGAAGGGGCACTCAGCCACGACAGAAGGCATGCTGCAACAAAAAAGAAAAAACTTCAGCAGAGAGAGCTGCCACAGAGAGAGAGAGATAAGAGAGGGAGAGGGAGAGATGATGCGACTCGAATAGCCACAATCTGGGTAAGCAAAATCGCTCAGCAAAAACGCCTGGCACTAAAGAAATGCTTTAACTGCCAAAACGCTGATCGAAACCAAAACCCAAAATGCCATGATGAAATTTTTAAAACTACTGCCATTTGCCAGCCATGCACACACACACACACACACACGCACAATGACAGCCTCCAGCTGGTAGTTGGCCGCCAAGTTAGTCAGCTCGTGTGTCTGTGCTATTTTTTTTTCTTTTTAATTTCAATAAATTTTAAAATGTTTTTATGCCTCACGGGGCAGGCGGCTGTATATGTGTGTGTGTGTGTGTGTGTGTGTGTGCTTGCCCTGCACTTTAACATTGAAGTTGAATGTTGGGTCAGCTGCGACGGCAAATGGACCTAACTGTAGCAAAAATAAACAAGTGAGAGTGCTCTAGTTGCAAATGACTGACTAGGAGATACCCTTTAGACTGTGCATTTCAGCTTTGTTAACACATTAAAGACACATCGATTGCTTAAGTATATGATTAGGGTTGGGATTAAGTTTGCTAAGCTGCCAAACTCAATTTTCTTTTAGTTCAAATGCAGCTTAATCGAAATTTGAAATGTATATATTGGGTTGCTCACTAAGTAATTTCGTTTCATGACAATAGCTGATCTTATTGCATTTTTTCGCAGCCAATTTCGAGCTTAACCGACAGCTGATAAAGTAAAGATTATTTATCAATGTTTTTCAATGAGTTTCTTAAGCTAGTTTGCTTTAAGTATGAATCTAATCAGTTATCAGTTATTAGTTATATAACTCTCTTATTCACTTTTTGTTATATTGCAGAATCAGAGCTGCTTTTGCCGCTTGTTGCACACATAGCCAACACGAGGCCATTATACCCCAGTTGCCAATATGCTATGGAAAGCGACGATGAATAAAGGATTAAGCTCTTTTGTGCCAATGAAAATTAAGTTTCAAGAGAATAATAATCCTTAAGAGCGTAAGTGCTATGTGTTAATGCGAAGAATCTTTGTGTTCGTGGCTTATTGAATATGTGTCAAAGATTTGCATTGGGTTACATTCTGGCTGTGTGCATGAAATACATTCAGGTGTTACATTTTCTAGCAAATAATATATATTTAATACAAAGTGAGAGATAGTTTATTACTTAGATATTTGGTGGGCTAACATTTGTATTTCAGTTTCATCGAGAAATAATCGATGAGATAAATTGCTTGCAATTAAGCAATCTGAAAATTGCTTGAGCTTTACGCAATCGCCTTTAGAAGACAGCAAACTGCCCATGACCACCCCACACCATTCGCAGAAACTTCAAAATTGTTCTGCTAAGTTATTACAAATGCAACGAAAACTTAACTAAAAAGTTTATTGTTTGGCATTTGCATAAAACGCAAAGCTACATCAAGTGCCAACAGCCGCATGCAGGATGTGGCATGCGGTATGCGGCATGCATAAACAGACAGTCAGTCTGTCAATCTGTCAGTCAGTCAGTCAGTCTGTCTGTCTGACAGTCAGTCAATGAGCTAGTCATTGAGTCAGTCATTTGATTGTCGGGGTTGTTGATCTATTGACAGCGCGTTGGTTTTGGTCATGCCAATGTCTATATCGAATGCATAGCACATGCTTTACATAAAGCCACACACACGCTCACACACACACACACACACACGCACAGAGAGAGATACGCAGCCATCAATCGGTCAGACACAACACAATCAGTGTCTGAAAATCAATGCGCAGGCAACAAAAAAAAGAAAAGAGAAAACCCCATATGTATGTATGCATGGGTGTGTGTGTGTGTGTGTGAGGCAAGTTTGACGTTTACTGGTTGCTGGGCGCTGCCTGCTTGTTGCCGCTGCCACGCCCACTCATGTGGCAAGCACGTCAACGATGGCGGCCAAAAAGTCAAATGGATTGAATACATATTGAGTTTATGATGTTGTCGCTGGCAATTTTCGTTGGCTTTAAGCGGTTTGTGCGTTCGCCTGTCGCTTTGTGCTGGTTGCGTATACGCAATGTTGCCTTGTGCCCTCCCCCCCCAATGCCACGACGCATTGTGGGGCTGTGTGTGTGTGTGTGTGTGCGTGTATTGTCGATTATATGCTTCAGAGAGCTGCCAACACACGCAGCTCGCACGCTTCAACGCAGCGGCCGCTTTTTGTTTGCCGCGTGCCACTCTCGCTGCTGTTGTTGTTGTTGTTGTTGTTGTTATGCGCATGTGTTTATGGACTGAGGCAGTAAATTGAATTTTGCCCACAACAACGACATTAGGCATATCGCAGACGCTAGGGCTTTAGGTATTGGCAGGGGCTTCATATTGGGGCTGTGGTCGGGGCTCTGCGGGGATTTCGCAGCAAACTTCACACTTTTTGCGATCAACAAATTTTTGGTTTCATGGTGCGTATTTATGGCCACTGCTTGTTTGTTTCGATTCCTATTTGGCAGCGCGAATTTTCAACATTTTCATTTGGGCTATTGGAGTCCTCAGGGCAACTCGATATGGCCAGTTGCCTTCATTATCTATCTACTTTCTTTATGCATTGCCTTTTGCTTTGAACTATTTCGAATTCAGTGCAACGAAGGTGTGTGTGTGAGAGTTCATTTCAGTTCAACTTCAAGCCGTTTTTTTAAGGATTGCCCCATATCGATATCCCTTTACGCTTTACACTGCTCAAGCGCCTAGATCGGCTTTCCTTAACTTTGCATCTTGGCTTTTGTTGAAATGTGATTCATTTGCTTTTGGCTCTTCTGCCGAGATCCGGTCCAGACTCTAGTCAATTGAGCTGCCTCTTTCTCTCTCTCGCTCTTTCTCTGTCTGTCTGTGTTAGCTGGTTCGTTAGTGTGAGTGCCACATTTGTCACACAATCTGGCAACTTTGGCCAAGTACTTTTTGCTTTTCACTTTTCAACAGCTTTGGTTAATGGAGCCGCTTCTGCCGCTTCTTCAACGCTGAGGTAATTCGAGCCAAACTTTATGCAAAACTTGCAAATTTGCGCCACAATTTGTGCAAAGTTTTTGAGCAATTCCCGCTTCCCACTTCGCTCGCCCATATCGCTTACCACAAAGAGATCATAGTTAAAGAATCTCAAATCGACTTCAATATTTGTGGTAATTGAGCTAATTCATATGTATTTATTAAATTAAATATATTTATGTTTACATCATATCAATCTCTGATCAGATAACGAGATTTTTAAATATCTTGTTATAGTCGTTAAGATTGGCTGATTCGAGATAAACAATAATAAATATTATATATATAAAAAAAAAAAAAAAAAACGAGATTTTTGTGGCTTTGCAGACTTCTTTCTTATACATGTTGTATTTTATAATCCTTAAATTTGGCATCTATTTACACACGCACACAACCACAATCACATACAGACGGCTCTTGCTGAACCACATTTAAGTTGTTCATTTTGCATGCGTAACGCGTTCGAAGTGCTCGCAATGCGACGCAAAGCGCGTTTCGTTTTTTGTTTTTTTTTTTGTTTTAGCCACACACACGCACACGCACGCATGCAAATGTGTGTGCCCTTGACTGACTAACTGCCTGACTGTCTGTTTGTCTGTTTGTCTTAGTCTGGGAGGGGGGTGGGAAGGGGCGTCGTCCGTTGAATTACGCGCTTTAAAAACAATTTTGTCGATTTTTTAATATTTTATTGCGCATATCAAATTCGCATTCAAGCGGAAATCCCCAAGCACAGACAAAACGCCCCCGCACACACACTCTCACACACACACACACACACACACACACATTGCGAGATAGATAGATGGATGCACGTGCTGCTGCCAGTCGCTTGTTGGTTCCGGGATTTTAGTTCATGTCGCCTGCGATGTTTATGAATACATTTCACAGCTGGCAGCTGCTAAGCTCTGGCTGGATGTGGATGTGGCACCTTGAGACGCCGCCACGCCACTGCCATTTGGCCCGGGGCCCACCCAGAAATCAGCACGCAAAGTTATATTTTATTGATTCTAAACTGACTGTGATATATGTCTGCTGCCCTACTGCCCCCCCCCCCTCCCTTCTTTCCCCGTACCATATCACCGCTTTGCATTGCAGCTGAAGCCCACGGCACCAGCTCCGGCTCCAGCTCCGGTCCGGGACCTCGCTGCGCTTCACTGGCCTGAATACCACCATGATGCTGATGTTTAAGTGCGCACGTGACGCTGCTGGAGCGTCGCTGCGAAAGAAGTGAAGAGGCTACTGCAAAACCAACAACAACAACGGGCCCGACCGACTGACGGGCGGTTGGTCGGTCATTGGCGCCGCCGGCAGCTCCTCGCAAAAGCTCTGTCGAAGTGGAGCAATCAGTTCCTCATTTTTTCTTTTTTTTTCTGAGCACACAGCCCATATTTCGTGTTGGCTTCGACGCATTTATTCGTATTTTTGGTGGCGCGAAAAATGCCTCTGCCTCGCCATTTTACTGGCTTTCTGTTTCGCTTTTCGTACTTCGAGCTGGCAACGTTTGTGGCATGCCTCATAACATTCCTCCAAGTGGCATCACGGGCATGCCAGATCTTAATTTCTTCAACAATCAATAGTTCTTTAAGCTGAAATTATCGCTCTACATAAATGGGAAATTTCTTTAAATTAATCATATATAAACTAATGTCTTTTAGAAGAAACTTTTATTTGTATACTTAACATATGATAGTATAAGACCAAAGGATATATGATAATATCAAACATTTGATATTTTGCTCTTATTAAGAAGTCAAGTGAATCAGTTGATAATTGATCGTATTATATAGGAAGTCAGTAGGGTTCGAACCCCATTTGTGATAGTCTATGTGCATACGCATGCCCATCACATTTTATGTATGGAATGCCTATAATGATATAGAAATCTTTTGTTCTCTCCGGGATAGTTCAATGCTTAGGCACTGCAGCTGATTTGAATGAAGCCTGAGCTCTAAGCTGAAAGCGCACAACTGGCCGATTGACAGTTTAATAGTTTTCCTAGTCAATATATTCGCATGTGTGCATGGGGAGCTGTGGGTAGATTGCGCAGGAGTTTCGCTGATGGAACTGCCATACACCGGCTGCCGGCTGCTGGCTGCCAGCTACCAGTCAGTCCGTGTGGTTCATTTGGCTCTTTGAAATTTGATTGCACATTCGATTGGCGAGCTTATGGGGACGGACACGTGGCTGCCCGCTCTGCACATAATATATGCAAATTGTCCATATAGAGTATACATTTTCGTGCATTAAGGCCAGCTGCCGCTCTGCCCCTGCAGCCCTTGGGCCCGCTGGCAAACGTTGCGTATGTGCAATATTTCAGCCCAACACACACTCCTCCCGCTTTTGAGTTTTCCCATCAGCTGGCCTAAAAGCTTTGTCAACAATGCATTTGAAATAGTTATGCGTGGAATTAGTGAAAAAGCGCCAATTTCAGTAATTGAAGTTGGATTAAGAATCGAAATTGTGATATTTTCCAAAAACAAATTTAAGTCAATCGATAAGTGTTCAATTTATGAGAAGCTCTCATTTAATGCGATCGATTTCAAGTGAAGTGAATGTGAATGAAAGTGAGATAAGAGCAAGAATTGAGGATATATTCCTCTTTAGAAAGACTCTGGGCGTTACTTGAAAATAAGTATTTTGCTCAACTGTTGCGATTGGTCGCATCTGAATGAAGTCAAATTAAGTTTTTCATTTAACAAAGCATAAATGATATTTTACACAAGTATATATACATTTACATCTGTCTACTATGATAATAGTATAGATGCGTGTATGTGTGTGTATTTTGTTTCTATTATCCCAGCTCATCTCTCTGCATTTGATGACTGATTTGATGAACCGCTCATTGATTTATCCAGCTGTGCCAACTCGAGTCAGCTCCAGCTATGCTCAATTCTAGTAATAATTTTCTGTTGTGTGGTTAGCGTCCTGTGGATTGAATTGACACGTATATATAATACTCAAATGGGAAAGGTGTCGAAGCTGTCATTCACTTACTAATAGAATCCCTGTGGAGCTGCGAAACCTATCGATGCTGTTTTCGATAGTATAGATAGCAAACTATCGAGCTGCATTCACCACTTTCAATGGCTTATTCCTTTCTACTAATAAGTGAAAAGGTTGCCGCTTCCCCCAAAACGGATAAGTTTAAAGTCCTTTCTACTCTTTAAATGTGTACTGGATTCTAATTATTGCATTTTACACCGATTCACCATCTACTTCGCCTATGCAAGCGTGTAGTTTCGGAAGTTTGGATTGATTTCAAAAGATTTGAAGATAGGTCAGACACTAGCTGAAAACTTGTCTATAGGAGGATAGGAGGATATAAATTTCATGAAATGTATTATAAAATAAAAAAAGTTATATTTGAAATGCTCCAAAAGAAACGAAATTTCTTAGTGAACGAACCAATACATATACATATAAAAATTAAAAAAAAATAAAAAAATTTGAAAACTAAACAAAACGATTTCAAATTTTTTATTTTAATTTTTATATGTATATATATTGGCTCGTTCACTAAGTAATTTCGTTTCTTTTGGAGCATTTCAAACACAATTTTTTTAGTTTTAAGTTACTAAAAGAGAACAAAGAAATGATTATTTTATTTGAAATTTTTGGGAGTATCGTATTGGAAGCGTCCCATTTAGTAAACCTTCTACAGTGCCTTCTAAAGTCTGTTCTAGAGTCTTATTTCGTGTTAAGTCTGGAGTCTGCTTTTGAGTTTCTTCCAGAATCTCTACAAAAAGGCAAACCTAAGCTATACGAGTTACTCTAACCCAATTGAGTTGGAAACTAAGCAACATATCTATCAAGTCAATGACTGTAAAAGGTTGCCCAACACTTTGACTTGGCTCTTTCCGCTCAGTAGTATTTATACTCATGTGTGCATGTGTGTGTGTTACTGTTTTTGGCAACGACACGCAAACTGTTGAAATCGAGTTATGACAGCACAACAAGCAAAGTTCTTCCTCCATCCCTTCACTCCCATTGTGCAACGCCCAACCAGTCATTGTCACTCGTTTGCTCTGTTTGCCAACTTGTTTGTGTATGTGTGTGTGTGTGTGCGCATAAAATCAGATATCAAAAATTGTTTACAAATAATTTAATAGCCACAAAGAGCGCGCGCGCCACCCATTTGAAGGCCCACGGCGTACACACACGCACGAGCTAACACACACACACACACGCACGCAATCATAAATCGGCTTTGTTGACCATCACACACACACTCAGACACACACGCATTCATATTGGTGTATCGCTAGCTTATGGCACCAACTGCGGTCAGAGCAAAACGCCGAAACAACAAAGGACCCGCTGACCACTCTCTCAGCGTGTGTGTGTGTGTTTGTGTGTGAGTGTTAGTTGGTCATAAATAAAATGTTAGTCCGGGAACAGTTTAGGGGTAGCGAGAGGGCGGCTGCGGATGCGACTACACGACATTAGGCCGAATTAATGCGCGCAAGGACTTAAGTCGCAAATTTATTTCTATTCAACATACAAGACAAAACGATGAACGGCCCCACAAAACAACTAGAGCCCCGCCCTCCTACTGTCCCCGCAACATGTGTATGTGTGTGTGTCTGTGTGTGTGTGTCTCTGTGTCCACATTTTGGCATGACAGTGGAAATCCGGCGATAAATGTTGCCAGCAAATTTGTGCGTGCCTTCAAAATGGTCAGCCCCAACGAGCGAGCGTACGGTCAGGAATCAGGAATCAGGAGCCAGAAACCAGAAGCCGGCAGAGAGACTAGGAGGCAAGCTATGTATATGGTAACTAGGACAGTTTAGGTGCTGCTGTTAGCTGTTGTCCATCTGGCCATTGGGTGCTCTGCGTTAATTTGTGGACAAATTTGTGCGCCGCAACGGAAGTTGCCAAGTGGTTGCCAGCGGAGTGGGCACCGCCTTGTTGCCCATTGTCAGGCCTAATCCAACGGATCAGCAATCGATAATGAAGTTGCCGAAAAACACACGCGCCGGCGTCATAAGTTAGCCCCATTCCCAGCAAAACGACTTGGGCTCTGAGGTAGGTGGTGCGTGGTGGGTGGTGCGTGGTGCGTGGTGCGTAGCATGTTCAAGTGTGCCGTCGATTTGTTTGCTGCAAATCCAGTTATCGAGGAGCTTCGGGCCGATACGGATGATGATGTTGTTGCCGCTCGTTGACGTTAGCTGGGCACAGTTTCAATTTATGTTAAGTGCTGAGCAAGGGAGAAGGGAGAAGGGAGGGGTGGTAGACGACGTAGCATACGTTACACGCTTGGCCAACTGCCCGCACCGTTGCCACCGGATACGGGCCGGCTCAAAGATATGAGGCGATGCGAGTATTAGCACAATTTGTGCATTGATTCATGCATTTACCCACGAACGTGAATGCTGATTGGGGAGTCGGGTCTGCAAATTGACTAATATATTGTATGCTTAGCCGCAACATGAAATTGCCAATAAGCTTAAGCACTGGCGCAGACAAGAGCTCTTCCCAAAGCCCCATCACAATGCTGATAAGCACCTTGCCAAATACGTTGAGGAAAATAACATGGTTTGCCGGACCGTAAAAAGCAGCTCTGCTGTAATAGTTAAAGACGACGCAGTGCAGTTCGCTGGTAGCTTGTATAAAGACTCGCAGAGAGGTTTTCTATTTATCTTTTTCGGATCGGTTTCCCTTGGCAGATATTAAAGAAATAGCTGGATGCCAATCGAGAGAGAGAGAGAGAGAGCTGAAAAAAAAGCAACTGAAAATTTGATTAAGCTGGCAGCTCATTTAATTTGACTGCAAATTCGAGTTGGCTTTGCGAGAGGCAAAATGAATTTGCAAAACTCGCAAATGAAATTTTTATTTATGTGCACTTGGCTGAGCGGGCGAAGACTGTTAATGCAATAACAAGGCCAAATTCTAGGCATGAACTGTTGATGTTGGTGCTAAAGTTGGCAACGTTCAGAGCGTGGGGGGGGGGGCTCTATGAGTATGAGTGTGTGTGAGTGTGAGTGAGTGTGTGTGTGAGCATGGCTTAACTTTCAATTCATTAGACCACAACAACGACGTGACAACTTTTGCAATGGCCAAACAAAAGCTAAATACAATCAACTGTAAACAAAAGCCGAAGTGACACACGAGCCTCACAGCTCCACATGGGCGGCAGACGAGGGGGCTTGTCTAAGGGGCCGACTGCAAACGAAACTGAAACTGGAGACGGCAGCGCACAAGTTGCATGGCCAGAGTCCCCTGCCACGCCCCAAACTGAAAAGCAAAGACAAATTAGTTGCAAGTTGGCGGCGGCGGCGGCTGCTGCTGCTGCTGCTGCTTCTTCTACAACTGCAAGTGGAAGCGGCTGCAAAAAGTTTTCTAGGCGCTGCCAAACTTATTCGCTACCTCACCCAAGTCTCTCTGTCTCTTTTTCTGTTTGCTCTGCTGCCATCTGCTCCATCTCTTTCGCTCGCTTTATCTATTGCATTGTGCGCATTGTTTAAAGTTTGTGCAAATGTGAAATAGAATTGGACAGGCGAGCAAAAGGCGCTGCTGCCAACGGACGGCACTTGGCCCAGCTAAACTTCAGCCAGCCCCTCTCCCATTCGCTTCCTTAGACTGCTTTTTTTTAGCTACTCTTTAGTTTTATATTGTTATTATTTGAAAGGCCACTTTGGCAACGCGCGAATTAGCCAAATAATAAATAAGTGCACGACAAAAGGCGGCAAAAGTATTTGAACTACAATGAAATTACTTGAGATGTGACAGCTCTGCTACGAGGCTGCTGCTGTTGTTGTTGTTGTTGTTGTCCTTCTGCCTAATGCTGGGCAACTTTGCGCTATTGCCACGGCTGTCAGCAGCAGCAAGCCGCAACTTTTGTTGCACAAACAGCAAACACTCCTGTGTTAGTCTGTTAATGCAGCTAGTTGATAATTGTTAAAATTCTGTTTCACGTTTTTCTATTTGCTATACTCTGTAGGCATCAAGTACTATATAAAGCGGATATACATATATGACAAGTTTGAAGGAAGGACGGTCTAAAAAATGAGAGCTTAAAGATCGTGAGTTGATTTTGTCCCATTTTTTATCACTCAGAAGACGAAGTTTGTAAGATTCTAAAGTGAATTTCTTATAAAAAGCTGTAAAAACCAGAGTATGCCATAAAATATTTTCAAAGAAATAACCCAACATATTTTCCTTCCATAAGACATTCAAATACCTAGCTCTCACATCTGGAACTATCCAATCTGTCAGGTTATTCGATACCCATATTCACTTATTACTTAATAAAACCAAAGACTGCTATTTTTGTGAACGGAAAAATTCATGTGCATAAGCACAAAAGTATTTAAAAACGTGCCAAAACGAAGCAAAACTAACGGGAACTAACGTTTTTCTATGTCTATATTCCATTTTATTTTAAAGCAAAGTCCAAGAATCCAATATATAAGAAGGAATATGCAAAAAATATTGCCATCTCTGCACTGCTATTTTTGTGAACACATCTTTAGGTATGTTGACGCTTAGATTTTCTACTAGAGTTTTCCACAGGGTATACTCTCTTCGCATACGCCCCATATGCGTTCCGTCACTTGATAACATTTTTTTGATAGTTGTTTTCTTTTTGGTGTTAGCTATTTTGCGTTGTTCGTTTTTGTTTCGGTGGTGTTGGGCCAAAAGTTTGTGTATTGAACATAGTTGGATTGTGGATCCTTGTCCTGGTTAGGCTTACAAGTTTTTGTTGGCCCCGGCCAGCTTGAGCTGACCAAATGTGAGCCGTAATTATTTGCTTGGTCTGCAACTAGGGCTTCATTATGAACTCGCCTGCAGCGAGCGTGACTAAGATAAGAGCTTCAAAGTTTTCTCAACAACAGCACGAACGGCATGAACAAGTACACATTTTGGCTAAATGCACTTCAAGCAAATGGCTGCTGTTGAAATGGAGATAGTGAGACATAGAGAGAGAGAGAAGCGAGTCTTCATAGGACATTAAGGAAGACAACAGAAGTCACATTCGAACATCATCTTTAACGTTCAAGCAATTAAACTTAATGTATTACAAAAAACTTTAAGTCAGCTTTAAAAGTTTTCAATTTGGCAATTTGCGGCTTCAAATAAAGTTTGTTTACAAGAATTGAGAAGCCATTAACTATTAGATCCACATAATGTTTTATCTACCTACTTTCTTATTTATTTATACAAAAACTCTTACTTCTTTTTGATTGCTTAGCAAAGTTTCGCTCAAGTCTTCAGTTCACCCTCGCTAAGTTGCTGACTGCAGCAATCCCTTGGTCAATCGCCCCTCGAGCAATCATTGCCAACCGCAAATCTATGCAGTTGCATTTATCTCGAACTCATTTTGAGTGCAGCTCAATCTTAAAGTCTCTCAAAGCATTTGCATATGGCTGCAGTTGCGCGACAACAAATTGTCAACGTTTGCGGCGAACTTGCTAGATTAAGGTCGCATCAGGCTAAGGCAGGGAGCAAGGAGCAAGGGGCCAACCCTAAATCGAGTTATGTGCAGTGACAAAAAGCTAAAGCTATTGTTATCCTGTCATTCACGCTGACCGCACACACACACACACAAACACAAATGTGAGTGTGTGTGTGTGTGACAAGTGCTTTAAATGGCTTTTTGGGCAGATGGCGATTTCTTGCTTAGGGCAGCTGTGTTGCACGACAGCAGATAAAAACTAAAAGCGGATATACACAATGTTCTTAATGAATGTTTCATGAACATCCTGAGCGACCCACGGTGAGCTTCACACGTTCACAGCAAGGCGGGTAGCCTGAATGGCTGGCAGGTTAGTTGCGGATGCGTTTAAATGCGCCACTTGGCAGCCTCATTGAAAGATGCAATAGAGAGCTGCCGAGAAAGAGAGAGAGAGAGAGAGAGAGAGGGGGGGGGGGGAGAGGAAGCGAGTCACCTAAGTGCAGCACTAACTTCATTTGTGCACGCAAAGCCGCAGCAGCCGCCGCGGCAAGCGTGGCGTATGCGTAACGTTAGCTCAAAAGGTTGCGTCAAAACAACTCACAAGGCTGCGCATACAAGCGAAAGCACCACCCGACCCACCCGAACCACCCGACCCACCGCGTGCATTGCCACGCACACCAAAGAAATTTGTATGCGCTGCGAGACACACAGTGCTCAGAGACTCTTTCTCTCTAAGCTGCGGAAGCGAGTGCGTTGCGATGCGTTTTGTTAAGCGGAAGTTGAGTGCTTTGGTAATTTGTAGCAAATTGTGCATCTTCTTCTTCTTCTTGCTGTTGTTATGGTTAGAGTCACAGCTCAGTTTTCGATAAGGACTGCTGACCAAACAATTTGGGGCAAAGCAAAAATGTACACAAAATAAGCGAATAGAAGAATACGAATTTTTTTTTTATATATATATTTTATGATATCAAATTTATTTAAATGAGTATCTGTTAGTTAAATAAAGATGAAGAAAACAGAATTGATTTATTTTGAAAACAAAAATTTAATTTTAACATAATCACATTCTTTTTCACAAAGATATTCACAAAAATTTACTTAGTTACTTAGGAATTGTATTATGAGATCTTGGGAACATCTTTTATCGCCGACATATCTCTGAGCCCATTGAAAATCGGATTTCATGAGCTTCTATTTAAGGATCTGTGTAAGGTAGATTGCTTGAAACATCATATTGGGTCTGGGTTCAAGGTATATCTCAGTAATTGCTTAATTAACATTGTGATTTTTATGAGATTTTATGTATTTAAAAATTATATTTAAATTTAGGCAATGCCAAATAACAAATTGACAAATATTCAGAGCAGAGATAATCAAATGTATCTAAGATTCTTAGAATAATGTCGACATAGACCTCGATATAAGTGCATCATAAAAGGGCTCACAAACGATTTCTCCACTTTATTCCATACAATCCCTTCGCCAGTAATCTCTCTCATATTAAATTTATAAATCAAGAAAAGTAGTCAGATTACCATTTCGTACTGCAAAAATATCGTTTATATTTTCAATTTATAGTTATTTTTGTAGTTTATTTTTTTACATTTTCTGCGAGTTTTCTTCTACTTATGCCGAATGCTTGCTGCTTGTTGTGGAAATTAAGCTTTGAAAAATGGTTTGCAAGCACTCGCGCGCTCTCTCTCTCACACACATACATACGCACACGCATACATTGGCCATACATAAGTATTTAGAAAATTACTTTCATTCGTGCTTCGTTTGGCTCGTTACTGTGAATGCCCCGGCAACTGGTTGGTTGCCGGCTGCATTTCGTCCTGCCCCCGAGGAACGATTCAGCTGCGTAGTTTTTGTGGCATTACAAAAGCATTTTCATTTGTATTTAGTTGTCGGTCTCTCTCTCTCTTACTCTGTGTTTCTTCTGCTCACTCTATAGGTTTTTATACTGGCCCATTATCAACGTTCCCTTTGCACAACTCTTCCTGCTTTTTTTTGGTGTTATTCCTGGCTGTCTTGTGCTGATGTGGTTGTTGTCATTGATGTTCGTATTGTCGTTGTTGCATTTGTAAACTACAAAAATGAAATTAAGTTCACACTTTGTCATGTGGGGACATTTACGGTTTTTAATTGTTTTCAGCTGAACAGCCTGACCGGGGGAGGGGAGGAGCGTTGAATGTGAAGCGCACAGGCTAGAATGGAGTCCACATAAGTCGAGGAATGTTGCGCACTTTTTGGAACAAAGCAGTCTCTTGGCTCTGCATGCCTTCCTTGCCTGTCTCTTGCCACACCCGGAGCTCAAGCCTCTTGCCCCTTTGGCCCTTTCGCCCTTTGGCTGGCGTCCTGTTTTGCTTTTCATCTTGGAAATTGAGTAATGAATGCTTTCATGTCTTCATCGTCATCATCAACGTTGAGTTTGTTATAAATTTCACTTGTGTACATTTATAATTTCGTTAAATATTTGTTGTGCCTGCATGTGCGTACATATATGTGGCTGTGTGTCTGTGTGTGCGGATGCTCGTTTGCTTTTCTAATTAGAAAGTATTTTCTGCACATTGTCTAAATGAAGAGCCCTGCCAAGGACCTCTCGAATGCTACTTCGAAGTGCTCGTCCCTCCTTGAAATATGCAATTCGAGCTCTGAAGTTGCACATGCCATAAATGTTGCTGCGGTTAATTAACTTCATTAATTGCCAGCATTAGAACTTTAAGCTCAAGGATAATACTCGTTCACTGCTATGCTGACTCAGCACCATAATTGACCAGCATGGCCAATTGACCTCCAAGAAACCTGACACAGAAGCAATGCAAATCAACTAATTATTGCCTCAGCTCTCGAATAGAGTTCACATATGATAACAGCAGCAGCAGCAGCAGCTGACAGTGAGTTTTAGTGTTTATATAGCATATTGTCATGGAAAGCAATTGCTAGAAAATAACTGCAAAAGAATCCAAATTCTATCTATGCATTGGTCTGTCCGCGCGCTATAGAATTATAGAAATAAGAAAGCAGATTCGGCTAAGATAATAGTCAATATCAACAAAGTGTGTTCTGGAGTATATCTGGTAGATAATAAAAGATAGCTTGTAAATAGAAGCATAACATAGTACATGTTCCAAATATATCAACTTTTATATCGAACTAATATATACCCGAGCTAAGTTCAGGGTATCTCAGCCTCTTTAACACAGATCGCATGCTGCTTGGAAAAATTAACGGACGGACGGACGGACGGGTAGACGGACGGACAGATCATATGACGGACGGACGGACGATCGGACGGATAAACAGACGGTCGGTTGGACGAATAAGCAGATGGGCGGATAAACAGGCGGACAGACGGACGGTCGAAGGAAGGTGGGACGAACAGACGGACATGTCTAGATCGACTCAGCTCGTCGTGCTGATTAAGAATATATACTTTATGGGGTCTGCCACGCCTCCTTCTGCCTGTTACATACATTCTCACAAAACTATTTTACCCTGGAATCCCAATTATATCACAAATCATATTTGTAAGATTTTTCTCGAAACCCATCTTAAATTTCTGTTCAGCTTATCACATAGAACAAAATGAAATATTTCAACTGCAATTCTGTCAATGCTTAGCTATGAAAACTGACTATCTACTATTAAAGAATAGTTAACAGAATCTTGTCTGTTGATCACTTAATTTTAATTGCCTCGCAATGCTCAGCAGCTGATTAAGAATCTTAGCGCGAGTTCTGTTTGAATTTTCCCTTTTCGTTTAAAGGTAAAAATTGATGCCGCGCAGGGCACTTAATTCTCGGCGTCATTTATTTTTCTCTTAGCGGGAAATTTTGTAATTTTTTTTCTCTGTCGCTTTTTTCTGATTCACTTTTGGCTGCTGCTGCTGTCGGGCGGCTCATCGACTTGTAATCGCATTTCGGATGAAGAAACCAATTTCGCAGCAGATTTACATTCGCCTGGGCTTTTTGCTGGCCGCGACGAGATTTCGGTCCAGCTATATAGCAGTCGTCTGGCCGCTTATCTGACGCCTCTGACATAATATATAGCACAGTTTTTGTTTGGCTTTTGCCGCAGATGCCGACGCCCAGAAATGAGGTTTGCATGCCCGGGCAGCAGTTACCTAATTTTTTCTTCTGTCTTTCTCTCTCTCTCTCTCTCGCTCTGTCTTTCTCCCCCTCACTCTCTGACTTCTACCTATCGAGCTGTTGGCCATGTTTTGGTTTTGTTCTTGGCTTTGCTGCTGCCAAAAGGACAGCTGGCAAGCGCATACAGATCCGCAGACATGAAAAAGTAATTTGAAAAATCTTAGAATTCGCTAAAGGATTTCTGCTTAGTTGCAATCCCCATGTTGTGGCCGGAACTACGAAAGCTGATCCAATTATCAAGCTGCGTGGATCTCAGCTGCACAAAATGACATGGAAAATAATTAGGTAGCTATAAGAAAATAAAATGAAATGGAAACCGACAGTCGACAATTTGCTTAGAGCGCACTGAAACCCAAATCGATAACGATACATTTGCAAATGAATCCTTGTTGCTGGTATTCCTACAAGTGTATCCTGAGTCCAGGCATTCGCTAAGCCGAACGCAAGGCCTCAGTGGAGCAAAACGCACAGCTGCTGAAACATTGACTAAACTCAAGCTGAAATATTGTAGCTAAAAATGGAAAACGGAAAATCAAAAAATAAATCACCTTAACTTGTAAGAATGTATATAAAAACTCAAGTATGCATACATACATGTATATAAATACACTTTATTAAAGTGAATCTGTAAATTGTTTTATTTTTATATGTTAAATGCAATCATGAAAAATAATCAAAGCAAAGCAAAGCAAAGTCGAGTGTTTAAAACAGAAACAAAAAACTCTTTTTATATATTTCAATTTTGATGATTTATTTACATATTGATAGACTTTCCATTAATAATTGCAATTTAATTAAACAGGATTAAGAATAACTTTATGAGTAAATTATAGAAAAATGCAATTGCTAATTAATTTACTTAAACGAGTCCATATATTTATTTAATGTTATTAAGAAAAGCGTAAAAGCATGTGAAGTACATTTAAAGTTGTGAAATATGGCCACAATCAATGTAGCTGCAATTACCATATGGTAGTTGGAATTTAAAGCCAATTTGTGGCACGGCCCACTTGGCCCCACTGCCGACAAGGATCGCAACATGGCCTACAACAGCTGTCGCTACATGCCTCGACACGGCTCGACATAGCTCCCATTCCATAAGCCATGCCATCTCATTCCCCTACGCTGTTCTCCTCCTGGCCCCCTCTCAGTCCATCTCTCTGCCAAGCTCGCTGTCCCCCTCTCGCCGACCCTGCTGTGCCCCCTTCCAGCATGCTTCGACTTCCTTTGCATGCGTAAACATTTGATTTCAAAACATTTAAAACTGCGAGGGTGGGTGAATGCTGTGCCTGCTGGGCCCCTCCCCACATCATAAAAATGAAAGCCGAATAAACCGCTTATTGTGGCACAAGGCCGTCCCTGGTCCCGCCACGTCCGACGTCTTGCAATGATTAATTTATTGAAATTTGCGCTTATTGCGATTGCCAAATTTATGTTTTACGTTTTATTTGGACAAGCGATGCCGATAATTTGTCAAAAAGTCGTAAATTATAATATTACATTGAAGGGACAGGCACTGGAGAAACACACACACACACACACACAGACACTTGTTAAGAATTCAATTTGTGGCTCATTTACAAAGTATTCGGCTGCTTCGAGGCAGTTGCAAAAGGATGCGCAGCTCAATAGATGCAATCAATTTGTGCCATTTTAGCTGCTAGGGGGCTACGTCAAGAGGCACTCACGCACACACACACACACACACACCTTTAATTATTAACTATTAAAGCCACAAAGCCAAATGTAAAAGCTTAAATTAAAACTTACACACACAGAGAGACACAGAGAGGCAGGCAGCCATTTTTACCTGCATGTAAGCGTGCGTAATCAGTTTTTACTTCATTCAATTGGATTGGCGTATGCGCCCAGAACCAACCCACCGCCTCTCGCCCCCTGTGGAACCTCAATTCAGCTCTGATTTCGACTTCGGCAGCGTTCGCTGCGTTCTTTTGATGTTTTTTTAATGACTTATGCAGGGCTTAATTTATACTCACTAATGGATTTCAGTGCGCAATGCGTTGCATTCAATATTATCAATTACGAGACGCCGCCAATAACTCAGTCGCAATTGCCAGTTGCACGTTGTACGTTGCACGTTGCTGTAAATGAAATAAAATAAAATTAATTATGACAAAATAAGCAAATAATTTGCCTTTCTTAAAAGTGGACCCAGCCCCTCGACTTGAATCAAATGGTTTGACGGCCATTTTTATTGAATCAGTTTAATTAGGCGTCGGCAGGAAAGTGTTCCATTTAGGCCTTTTTCGGCCACTCGTCCAAATTGGTTGTCATAAATTTTGGCAGCTAAACGCACTTCATTTTTCATTGGCAAATCGAACAACATGAAAATCAACTAATTTGCACACTTTTGCCGCCAACTAAATGCGAAGCTCCCGCCTCGCAGAACCCAAAATGAAAAACGTGCACCAAAAAAGTGGCTAAAAGCAAGCTGTCAATAAAATAAATGAGCGCCATTAGCAGCTCACAATGATGAACACTTGAGAAAGCCAGCAAAGCCAGCCAAAGCTTCACCAACACACATCCACACACACACACAGGCAATCTAGGCTTAAACAGAAACTAGCTTTAACTACATTTAGAACTTGTAGGAAAATCTCATAGCTGAAAGTCGAAATTCTCTACATAAGCCAGGGAGCGTTATCTTTATAAGTTATATTATTAAAAGTACATGTTAATGATTAAATTTCTATTTGTTTTTAATTTTTCTCCAATGATAATCTTTTTTTTTTTTGAGTAATTTATACCTTATTATTTATGATAAAAAATATATAACTTAAAAATATTTATATAAAAATTTAATATATAAAAAGAACCCAACAGCAATCAAACAGCAGTATAACTTATCTCTATAACTTGTCTGCTGCCCGATATACATATCCAGGGTATCTTTTAGTCGACCTTTCTAGACATTAGCCTTGATACTTGTTATAAAATGCATATCATATATATTATATAGATATTAATGCTTGTTTTACTGCCACAGCTAACTGAACACATCTGATTATATCTATATATATGCATATATCTTATATCCTAGCTGAATCCTTTTTGAATTTCCTCAAGTTTCTACCGGGCAAAGCCGGGTAATGCTATTTAACTTTCGCAGTTTCTATGCAAAAAAGAACGCGCATGCAGCTTTATGGCGTTCAAAGGGTTAATTGCACAAATGAGCACGCCAGCGAGTATGACTGTGTGCGTGCGCGCTTGTGTGTGTGTGTGTGTGTGTGTGAGTCAGCAACTATTTGCGTCGGCAAGCGAGATACTCTAAGTGGGGCGCAATTATGCAGCACTTTTAAATATTATTTTCTTGCAGTGCATTTTACACTCGCCCTCAAAGCACAAGTATGTGTGTGTGTGTGTGTGTGTGTGTGCACAGTGCTTAAATAAACGACAACACTTGAAATAAATTGCAGGAAATCAAGTTAAATAAATTGCGCGAATGAACGAAACATCAGCGCCGCAAAATTAGTAGCAGTCGCAAGGACATGCCAGCGACAAGTCGACGCCAGCATCCTTATCACACGCATGTCTGAGTGTGTGTGTGTGTGTGGGTGTGTGTGTGTGTGCGCGCGCTTTGTGTGGTACAAGAAACGGAGCTGCTGTGTGCAGAGCTCCGGTGGCAATCGCTTTAGTCTGCATGGCAAACATTTTACTGAATTCTTTTGATTTGCCACTGATGAAATGCAGTATCTACAACAGCACTCACACACACAATCAGACTATGTGTGTGTGTGTGTGACAGTTGCTACGTGCCTGCTATCAATTACATGCAACAATAGCAAAAACAAATCACAACCGGCAACTGGCGACACCAGAGACCAAAAACCAACAACAACAACAGCAACAACAACAACAAATAGCTGCGCAGCTTGTTCTTATAAATGTGTGTAATTAGTTGCGGGTGTCCGTGTAATTATTTCGATTGAATTCATTTGATTACCCAATTAAATGGTTCACCTCCTGCCTACGCGATGGCTCTTACTTTTAAGTTCGCTTTCTGTTAATTTGCAAAGATGCGAAAAGCGTTTACAACTTCACATATAAATATATATATATATATATATATATATATATATATATATATATATATATATATGTATGTATATGTATGCAAGCATTCATTTCATAACTATCTGTGCATTTATGTCATGTAAGAAAACGTTGCATAAAATCAACACAGGAATTCATGAAACAAATTAAATTTTGATTAAAAAGCAGAATATTTACTATTTATATGCTCGCTAGCAAAGTGAAAGAAGGTATATTGGTTGCTGTTCAAATATATTAAAGTTAGTGTCAAAGAAACATGATGTTACCAATTTTCATTAATGTTTTTGTAAGAGTGAGCGAGTATTATGAAGTCGATGTCAGCCGATGTGAATAAAAAATGATAATTTGATTTAAATTAGTTGTCAAATCGAAGTGAATTGCATAAAATATTCTATGCAATTGCGATGTGCTTTTGCTTCACACGGCGTATACGTAATTTACATGTTAAAGAGCTCGATGGAACGAATGCAGCTGCATTTAAATGCGAGTTAAGCTTGCGGTGACCGAAATTGAAACGCATGTCAAACGCCGGTTAATGCAAATATTTAGCAAAGGAAAAATGATAAAACAAATGTTTGGATTAAGCGACATGTTCTACATGCAAATAAATGACCACAAAAAGGATTGACAATTGACATTCGCACACATTTATATATGTTTGTTTTATATTATTTGCACACATTTTTACACAAATATTTCATAAATTTACACATGTAATGCGAAACTCGGGGGTATCATAAAAGAATGTTTTTAACATTTTTGATGGCCCCACTTTTGATGGGTGGCAGGCAGGCGGCAATCTTCATTAGGTAATGCATTAACTGATTCGACTCGTCCCCCAAGAAGAAGAAGAGATGAGTCGAATGATGACAACATATGCGACCTTAGCATTATATTTGTCAACTCGTCATTTGTTTGCTTATTTGCATTTGCTTTGTTGTTGGCTCTCTGCTGGCTTGTTTGCTGTTTGCTCTGTGGCAGCGTGGAGAAATCTTAGGAGTCTGCGCTCCTTTCATGCCACAAGGACAACAAATTGGCGACGCTCGCCGAAAAGTATGCTTTGATTAAGTGCGTGTCCTTCGGCACTCGGCTGGCTCTGCTCGCTCTGCTGGCTCTGCTGCTGCTCGGATTGACTCATTGCCCATTTTGATGAAATGTCGCCAACTAAAATGTTTGCCTACTCCACAGCGAACAGCCCACAGTCCACAGTCTACAACCCCTTAGCCACCCCCTCCTCCCGCTGCCCGTCGTGTTGTTTGCAGTCGTCGCTTTGTTTGCCTTTTCCGCTTTGTCAACACTGGCACAGCACAAGAAAAAAAAGGGTTGTAAAAACGTAATGGCGAGTTAAATAAAACAGCGAACGTGCTAAGCAAAAAAGCAGAGCACACGAAAAATATGCAGAGGCCAACAAAAGTGTATAAAAATACATATATATATATATATATATTCAAAAGTGTCATAAATGTAATACAACTTTTCCTTTATGGCAATTGCATGTGTGTGTGTGTGTGTGTGTGAGTGAGTGTATATTTGTGTTGGCGCGTTGCTCAAGTGGCGCTCTAGAAAGTTTTGTCGTCGTGCGAGCCAATAAAAATAAAAATAGAGTTCAAACAAAATAAAAGAAGCAGCCAAACGAAAAAGGCACAAAGATGCAGGCCGAAACTTTGCCACAAACACACACACACACACACACAGTGAGAGGCAGCTGCGGGGGGCGGGGGCGTAGCCAAGTAATGCGTTTTCATATTTTGTTTCAGGCCAATTTACTGTAACGTAAGTTCAGGTGGCCAGCGCCGGACCCAACAGCTAACATGCCTTGCTGCCTTTAGGTATGGTGCAGCTGACCCACTGGGATGACCCAATGTGCATGCGAAAGTGGTTAAATTGAGTTTTAAGAGCCATCGGCAACACACACACACACACACACATGCATTCCAAATACCATCTTTACTGAGCTCCATTTGTGAATGCAAATTATTTGTTATTTAAATTATGATTTTCCTATTGGCTAAGGCTTGCGGCAAAAATAACTACATTTTAACAGCAGAATAAAACGCATAATTAAGTTTTATGCTCATATTTAGAAGCAGCTTGGTTCTTTCTTTTGCCTAAATGTTGGTTGACCATGAAAATGTTTAGGTTTTTTGAGATGTGAATGTGATGCTTTCAATGCTAACCACATCGTGAGCTGTTTGTCATATTAAATCTTTACATATATTTTAATAAATATTTCAAATTTAAGAGTTTTATAACACTTTTGTCAAGAGTCAAATATTGAATTGGCCAATTCTGTTGACACGACTTAACCTCAAGCTTAAGCTGAATTTAGCTAATATTTAAAACACAATTTGATTAAGTTACATTAATTCAAAGTTTAACTAGAGTTTTTGACCTACCTAACTTTGGAATATATAGTTTTCTCCCATTTGCCAAGCCTCAAAAAGGCGAAAGTTTATAATTTTTTCAATTTTGTCGAAGGTATTTGTTAATTTTTGGGTTTCTAGGTGTAAAATACAGTAATTACGGATTGGGCATGCCCCTAATGGACGTAGCTTTATATACTAAAAATTTTTCTATGAAGGTGGGGTACATAAGTATAAAGTCCACATTTCCAGTCTCTAACTCTAACATCATCAAAATTTTCGCACTAAAAGATTTCTTAAAACCTATATGTCTTATGGGAACTATAAGATGTAGTCGTCTGATCCGGATGATTCCGAGATATACAATGACTGCAGCATATTGGAGCCTAAGTGCAAAATTTCAGCTCTGTAGCTTCAATAGTCTCGGAGATGATTGAGTTGATCCAGACAGAGGGACAGACGGGCAGACTGAGAGTGCTATACCAACTCAGCTCGTCTTGCTGATCAAGAATATATATACTTCATATGGTAGGAGATGCTTCCGTTTTTGCGTTACAACCTTTTGACCAAAACTAATGTACCCTTTTTACAAGGGTAGAAAAAGGATTTCATTCCTAAGGTATTGGCTAAATAAATATTTTCTGTATAAAATTCTGATAAATTTAAGCTTAATATTGCATAGTCTTTCCCAAATCAGCTGAGATATTTGTACAAAGGATTCTTCAAAGAAAATGGATGATTTTTTAATATTTGAAAGAGCAGCTGGGTGCAGTCTTTGCCTACACCTGCTTTTAAGCTATTTCATATAAAAGGTAACCATAAACATTAAACAGAGTTCTAATTGTCTTTTTAAGGCTGGCTGCTTTGGGAGTGCTGCTAAATCATTTTTAAATATCAGGAATGGCATTTATTATTATTATTTTTGGTTTTGTTTTTTTGCAAGTGTTTTATCCTCTTCGCTTTTAAATTGTATTAATATATTGCAAATCCAGTTGCAGCTGGCGTAGGCCAGAGGTTTGCATATAGATCCAATTTTATAGCAGCAAAAGGATCTGCTGTGTGTGTGTGTAAGTGATGTGGTAAGTGCTAAAGAGCACTTACTGAAAAGCTGAAAGAACTGCAGCTGCAAAAACCAAAATTGTGCACACACACGCACACACATACATACAGAGACACACAGACACACACGTGCCTCGGTGTGGACTGGCAAACATTTTGGCAAGTTGTTACAAAACTTAAAAATAAATTTAAAAACACGTTGCATAGCTAACAACAGCAACAACTTCTGATGTGTTTTTGTTGGTTGCCTTATTTGTTTGCATTTTGCAGTAGTTGTTGCCATTATTGTTGCTGCTGTTGCTGATGTTGTTGTTGTTGTTGCTGCCTTTATCGAGTTGCAACAAAGAAGAAAGAACGTTGGGGCAGCAGGAGGCATAAGCAGGCAACTGCCTTGGCATGCAGATTGCCAATGCTCTCGTGACGTTGACGCTAACGTCAATCCTAACGGAGAATGTCCGACTGCGAGATACTCTGTTGTCAATTGCGTCAACTCTGCATCAATTGAAAATAAGTATATATTAATTTTCAATATTCTCATGAAGCCACGTCTCTGTGTAGTTGAAGTGCAGCTACTTGCCGGATCGAAACTTAATTGAGTTTGCCCACCATCCTGATTATACATATACTCTATGTGGTTGGAGCTGCTTCCTTCTGCCTGTTTGCACAAAGCTGTTATACTCCCCCGCCTTTTTTTAGCCCTTTTTCAATGGGTACATGGGAATAAAAAGAGAAAACGGAAACCGGAAAACGCCGCTACTACAACTTCCTTCCCGATGCCTTCTCGACTGGCTGCACATGCACATCCACTTGCAGTCACACGGTCTCATACCTGTTCTCTCGTATGCTCAAACGAGCCAAAGGACGAGGCGTGGCGGATGGAGTTGAGGAAAAAGCGCTGGGCAAATAAATTAAAACAAGTCCAAAACAAATTTGGAACATGTAAAAAAAAAGAGCAAAGCAAAGAGTGAAGCAACAGTGACAGACTAGAAGATGCTCTGTAATCGGCAAATAGCTTCTGTGGTAATTTTGAAAGCCTGGCCTACAAATGGATATATATCGATATATATCGAAAATTATTAGCTGCGTCCTTCTGTGAAAGATATGCAAAATTATTATTAGCTCTAGTTTTCAGTTGTTATCTGCAGAAATTCTCTTTTTCGAATGATTCGCCTTGTCATGCAGATCAATATAAACTATATTAACTTCTTTATGAAATCACAATTACTTTCCTTTGCCAATGACACGCTTAGCCACAAGTCTTACATACCCCTTTTGTTGCCCTCTTTCAATGGGTATAAAAAGAAAGAGAATTGGAAAAAGATGGAGCATGGGACAGAGCGCGAAACGTATGCAAGGCATTTGCGCCCAAAAAGTTGTCATCCTCTGGTTGTGATGATGCCCTGAAACTAACCAAAGACGAGACGAGCACAAGTCGGACGGAAGGTGGCAGAGGGGCGACGGCGGTGGCGGGGGCGGTGCCGTGGCTTGGCAGAGGCGAGGACATCCGCTCCTTCACGCTCAAGCTGTAGAAGATTGCTTAAAGTTTTATTGGTTGTTGTTTGCAAAGCAAAAACTCTACTTTTGCGCGCTTTTCTAACGGTACACAAACTGCCAACAACTAAATGGCGAATGTGTGGCAAAGTTGCCCCTGGCTTCTGCCGCATGCCGCATGCCTCATGCTGCCAGCAGCCTCCTGCGGGCTCCACGATTCGCAGTTGATTCCTTTTGCTTTCGTTTTGGCGCTGCTGCTGTTGATTTTTGTTTTTGCTTTAGTTTTGTTTCTTTGCTTTAAGCATTCTTTTTTCTTCTCCTGTTTAAGTGAACAATTTTGTGTTGTTGAAACTATAACTGAAACTGCCGTTAGTCAGTCCGTCAGATAGGGATAGTATGACAGACAGAGAGAGAGCGAGAGAGCGGAAGTCGTCGCAGACCCCGAAATGGCGCTTTTCAACTTCAAGTCGATGCTCAAGCTGAAGCTGAAGCAAATGTTGAAGTTGACTCTTTACCCGCTCGAGTTGAGGTCATCTTCGACATTTATCGTTCGCCGCGTATAATTTCCATAAACAAAATAGTTAAACATCGCAACAACTTGTCGAATCACCCCCAGTCGCAGTGTCCTTCGGCCACAGTCACTTCAAGTGCAAAACTTGTGTCCAGCTGCAAAAAACTGCAGCGGGCAGTGGGAAGCGCCACTGGCTTAAGGCCAAAGCAGAGCGCTTTAAAAAGTTGATGACTGCCCTTAGATTTAAGCTGCTTTGCAGTTGATGAGTTAGTTCCAAACTTGCAACATTCTGTGGTAAAGTTGCACAGTCGCTTGTGTTCTTTAATTTAATCATAGCATACAGAGTTTTCAATATCGATTAAGGAACACCAAAAAGTGTTTGTCAACTTGTTGCTAATTCAAACTTCATTCAAATGCTGCAAGAGTTTTGATTAGTAGCTTAACTAAAAACTATGCCTCAAAGCATTTCTAACAAGTAAAAAGTGCCCGTCTTCGACATCCCCTGAACGTTTGTTCCAGCTCGCATATTTACATACATGCACCAAGAACCTTAGACTTCTCGCTTACAAGCCACCGTCTCTACCTCAACGGAAAGCACATACATCTGTATGTGTGCACACGTATAGAGCAAAGGCTTGCACTTGGCGCGCGCTTCCACTTGGCTTTGCCAAGTGACAAAATGTTTTCTCTATTAACTTCTGTGTTAATTAACAGATTTAAATTAAATTTTTAGCATTGAATCCTTTTATTTTATTGGATATGTGATAATAAATTAAAAGGCAAGCAAATTTTAAATTCTGATTATATTTGCAAGTGAACTTCAATTAAATTGATTTTGTTAAATTGGAGCTGGTATCCAAAATATAAAAAAAAACTATAAAAAAATGTATTTTATATATATAAGAATATATTTTATATATACAAGAAACTTAATGCAAAATTTGGTGACTTTAATTTACAAGATGTTAAAATTATACTCAAAAAACTTAACATCGATAACGTTGTTAATCGATATCATGGAAACGATGAAAGTTATCGATTTTCTGAAACAAACTTAATATGCGGGCTGTATACAAGCACTTGCGTGTAAGATTTCAAGTCTCTCTCTAGATCAGACGGATGAACAGACGGACAGGCGGACGGACAGACAGACGGACTAATGACTAAGTCTCAGACTCTGCTCGTCTTCCTGATCAAGAATGTATATTATTTATAGGGTCTGCTACGCCTCCTTCCGCCTGTCACATATGTACATTGTCACAAAACCATTTTTCCCCGATTTACCATTTTCAATATGTTCAAGGTATAAAAATATTAAAGTTTCTAATTACTCATTAAGTTTTCTTTCAGCTATTGTAATTTATTTAAACAGCAAATGGTTAATTTGCTTTTGCAGTTTCTTGCTTGATATTATCAATGATTTTTCCTTGACATAATTTGCATTTATTTTTAAACCAGGCAATTTTTAATTTTTTTCATAAATGAATTTATTTTGTAAATGAGCTCTGAATAGCGAAGTTATGGATATATTTAATTGCTGTCAGCCGATTCATTTATGTACAAAATGCTTGACACTCAAACGCACACACACACACACACACACACATGCTGGCCGAATAACAGTTTATTATCCTTTTCATTAGTGAAGCACAAAAAGACAATGACGGCACAAAGGCTGCCGCTGCTACGTACTACTACATACACAGCTCACGCTTGCCCACACATACACAGTTCGCTTTAGCGCCCATACAGTGGCACTTAATAGCCACACTCACACACATACACACACGCACGGACGCACGCACACTCAAAACATGGTGAAACTTTGTGCAAACTTTTTACACACCGACTGCGCCTGAGTATGCGTGTGTATGTATGTGTGTGTGTGGAATGTCATTGGCGGAAATTGAAACGCACATGACAATCCATTTCATCAGCAGTTTAGTTGCTTTTAGAAAATTTGCTGGCCACTGGCCACGAGTGGAGCAGGCAGGACTCCCGCACGCCATGTGCTTTCACTGGCTGGCGCCACACACCCACACACCCACACACGCACATACATAGATCAACAGAGAGAGGGAGAGAGAGAGTCATTGTGATGTGATGTGATGTGATGCGAGTGGCAGCCACTAAGCCAAATCAACAAAAATCAACATTTCAACAACAAAGTCCTTGACTGGTAAACTTAACCGGACAGGACACGAGCAGCCGGCCACAGCCGCAGCCGTGAGACAGAAACAGAAACGAAGGCAGAGTTCGAGCTAGAGATGGGGACACATTGCCGGAGCTGTCTGCCATGTGGGCACCCAAAAAGACAACGAACCAGACGACGCAACGACGACGACGACTCTAACAACTCTCAGCAGACAGAGTGGGGCGACAGACAGGACATGCCATAACAGAGCGTAATAGAAAAACTGTGTCTGATGGCGCGACTCGGGGCCATAAGCCCCTCGCACAACCACATTCAGATACTTATGTAGCACATATTCATATATAGTTTGTGCACACACTCACACACACACGCATACATATAGTTGCGAGACGGGGTATACTCAGCGTCAGTCAATATTTTGCATTTGCTGTGCCAACAAGTAAGAGTGCTCTAGGCGGAAGTGCCCGACTTAGCGATATCCTTATTCACAGAATTATAAAAGTAAATGGCAAAATTCGAAAGATAACTACTAATTAGACTTTTAACTGATTTCAGTAATAAAAAAATTATTTTTAATTTTGCATCTACGAAATTTTATTTAAATTTAATAAAGTTTATTTTTATCAGAATTTATTTTTTTTACTTTTTTATTGAATAGTGAGCTTGGCCATATAAACTCAGTCATTGTTGCTCATCAAGTATCAGAAACGATTCATTCTGTCTGTTAGAAAAGCAGTGTACCCAGCTGAGTCAAAGAGGCTAGGGTATAGAAAGGGGTGCAAGGAACCGAAGCAAAGCAAAGCAAAGCGTATCAAATTGAATTGCAAAGAAAGCAAAAATAAAAGAAAATCAAAATCAAAATGGCAAAAATGGCTAAAAATAGGGGGAAAATGGGAAAATGGCGTGCAATGAGCAGGCAGCAATAACAACAGCAAATTACATATGCACACAAATACTTGGACAAGTTTCTTTTCGCTCCCACTGTCTGACTATCTGACTGTGTGGCTGGTCGTTATAGTGAATGACAATAACAACAACAGCAGCAGCAATAGCAGCAGCAGCAGCTATAATAACAAGAAGAAGCACACATTTTCTGATTAGTTTCTGCGACAAATCAGGCGACATTGCTCTCAATCCCAATATCTAGTTGAGACCCACATCCGCACCCAGTCCCAGTCTCCCAGTCTCCCAGTCTCAGTCTCATTCACATTTCCATTCCCATTTCGAAATATTATTTCCAGCTCGCAATACGCAGTTTGCATGCTTGAGCTTGATACGTCAACAAAGCCGAACCACAATAATAAATAGAACATTGTAGAAAATTTTGACAACAAAGCAAAGCCAAAGGTCGAGACTATTTACAAGAGCTGACAGCTGACACACAGAGACGAGCATATTTAAGGCCCTGTCAGTTGATATCTCCAGCAAGATATCTACATACACATATACAGCTGTCGACGAATAGGTACAGTCAACTTGTGAGCCAGCGCCGCCCACCCGGCTGGCTGTCTGTCCTTCAACTATTGCCATGCCTCTGATGCATATGCAATAATCCAACCAATGGTTATTTAATACTTTTTAATTGAAAATTCAATTACATTGCCTACGTACGCACGTCCACGCACACACACACACCTGGACATTACACACATTCCCAAACGAAATACCATGCGAAACAAAAATAATCATAAATCGAAATAAATCGACAAATTGTACTCGAATTTCATATTATTCCCCTGCAATTCGCCAGCTCAAATCAAATATTGAATAGATCGTGTACAACTGCTTAAAGGATTGCAAGCAAGTAGCTCATTGAGACCTGCAACAATGGCACATAGGAAAGGCATCGCAAATCTCGACAGCAGACCTGCGATAGAAAGTAGTTTTTTACCTATTCCCATCATCTTTTTGTATTCGGCCACAATTCACAATTTCACAAATGAAATTGTTGAAAAAAAAGCAGATGAAAGATAAATTACATTAAACTTAAAGCAGAAAAATATCTTTAAAATAATTTGCAGTAAATAACAAGCAAGAACGCTCTAGTCGGGATTGCCCGACTACGAGATCCCCTGAACCAAGTGCGTGGTGATGTTTTAAACAACCTAGCTTATACCATTTATCTGTACATATTACCCTCTGCACACACATACACACGCACACATATACACATGAACACAAAACCACGCGCGCCGAATATTGCGTAGTTGATTTGAATGCATGTGTGCACACCTATAGAGAAAATGCTATGCTGCTGCCGAGTGCTTTTGCCAATTGACAAAATGTTTTCTTGAATACCTTCTGTATTTACTAAAGGGATTGTGATCAAATTCTCAGCATTGAATGCTTTTATTTTATTCAAAATAAAGTTTTGCTTAAAAAATTAAAAAAAAATTAAATTGTGGCATTGGTTTTTTTTTTTTTCTTGAATAAATTGATTTTGAAAATGTGGAGCCGATATACAAAATATAAAAAAAAAAATAGAAAATGTATTTTACAAAAAGCTTAATGCACAGTTTGTAGCTAAAAAGATGTAAAAGATATGATAAAAAAACTGAATCTCTATAATATTTTAAGTCGATATCATTGAAACGGGACAATTTATCGAATATCTAAAACAAACGTAATATGCGCTCTGTACATATGGAACTTCGTTCATACATACGAACAGACAGGCCAAATCGTCTCAGCTCGTAGCCCTGATCAAAAATATATATACTTTATGGGGTCTGCCACGCCTCCTTCTGCCTGTTACATACTTTTTGCAAAACTATTATACCCTGATTTGCCATTTACAATGGGTTCAGGGTATAAAAACAGATCTGAACAGGGTTTTTGGCGTTGCCAGACCTTGCTAAGTTCAAAATTTAAATGGCAACCCTAAAATAAGCTATATTTTCCAACAGCTACATACTATTTCCTAAGAAAACTCATGTCTGAACAACCATATTAAGTATACGCACCATTCAAATATACCTAACCTACCTGAGCTATCAAATTTGAATCAATTTTTGAATCTCATGCATTCAATATTTGATTTCATTTTCTAATTAGCATATATATTAGAAGCAAGTATTTAAATTTAAGAAAGCATTTCCCATCAAGTTTTAGTTTTACACATGAAATTATATGGAAAGCGCAGGCAGGAAAATTTCAGCAACGAAAAATATGAGAACTTTCATCAAAGTTAAGTGAAGCCAAAGAGAGAAATAAAACGTATAAAAGCGAAAAGAATGTTTTTGCGAGAATCTTTAGTAATATTTTAATAGCAGGCTTAAGCAGAGCACCCTCAAATTGGAAATCTGATATGGCTGGCATGCATTAAAGTGCAGGTGCTCAGCCCGGAATGATTGTTCAGCTTTAAAGTGCTTTAAGCCCAATCTGGTGGGGCGGGCTTAAATGCAGGCGGAGGCAGCCGATTGTGGCAATTTGAGTGAAACATTTATGCGTGCCGCATGTAGGCCGCAACAAATGCGCCTCGAAATTGACGCCCGGCAATGCGTGGGCGGCTGTGGGTGTCTGTGGGCGACTGTGGGCACCCCCAATGACCGCTGGGGTGCCCGCTCGGGCGTATGGCATCAGCTGATTTATAAATCATACACAAACCCAACCGGTGGCACACACAGAGCACCCACAAAGATACGCACACACACACACAGACGGACGCACACCTATGGCTACACCTACAGCAACAAACATGTGTCAATTTGTCAAAGGCTGTCGACTTGACTGGACATCGCAAAATGTGGCATGGGGTGGTGTATCGGGTGGGTGGTGCGGTTGGTGCGGGCAGTCGGGTGGTTGCGTCTATAGAAAACGTACCAGATTCTTACCAAAGAGCAGCACGCGCGAATGAATTTCTGCTGGCGTATGAAATTTTTACGCAAACACACAATTGTGAGTCTGTGTGTGTGTGTGTGTGTGTGTGTGAGTGTCTCTGTGTGACTGTGCAGACGTCAGCATTTGATAAAGAAACAACAATACTGGCGATTCGGAGGTCAGACGAGCAGCCTTTTAAAGTTGCAAAGGATAAAACGGACTCGACTTGTGGGGGAAAGGAAAAGAAAGAGAAGGGGCGTGGCAGCATTACCTAATTGTTATGATGCGAATGTCGACGAGCGCGCGCTGCGTGCCACACAAAGAGCGAAAGAGTAAAATTCTAGACGCGTCTTGGCCAAGCAGCGGACGTGGCCAAAAGGCGAAATGAAGCCCGAAGAAGGTTTTGAATAAAACGCTGCAAATTATGACGGAAACTAGGCGCAAAATAAGCAGCAAGAAACTCGGAATAACTTCTTCAACGCTGAGTGGAAAATGGCTGGCAATAACCAAACAACAACAGCAAAAACAACAGAAAACAACAAAAACAACGGCAGCAAGTGAAACACGTGGCAAGCGGCAAGCGGCAAGCGGCAAGTGGCAAATGGCAAATGGCAAATGGCGGCGCTAAAACTTGGGACAAATTAAAATGGCGGCTTTAAGGGGGGGCCCGGACTAAGCCGCAAGTGTCTGGTCGGGCGGCAAACGAAAGAGGCCAGGGAGGGGCAGGCGGCCCAAGCGTGGCCGGGCCACTGAAAGTTTTTATCAGCGGCAAAAGCTGCGACGCATCGCGGCAAAATCAAGAAAGTTGCGCAAGGTGAAAACGACAACGCGGCTGCCAACTAATTCAAAAGCGTGTTAAAGACGAGCTCATTAATATGCCATGGAGCGAGATGGCTATCTAGAGATAGAGAGAGAGCGTGAGAGACTGCGACAAAAAAGAAAACAACTTTCACAAGGCAGGTGCAAAAAGGTGCTGCAAACAATTATTGCCTGCGACAGGCACAAAAGGCGAAGCGGCAAAACTGAAAATTAAAAACAAATTAGAAAGCTTGTCAAGTGCCCCGCCCCCACACACCATCTCCCTCTCTCTCTCGCTCTCTCTCACTCTCTCTCACTCTCCCGACCATGATCAAGTTATGAACGCATCAGCCGCATGACCATGACGATAATAATGAGTGAGCGAATGGGAGCCGCAAAACCCCAAACTAAGCAGCGCATGGAAATTGTCTGGCCAAAATGGAAGGAAGAGGCCGCCCGAGAGAAAAAAGTTCCAACTTTGGCAATTTACACTAATTCCGATGAACAAAGCCGGGCAAAGGCGCAAGGGAGAGAGCCGCTAAAAATCATAATGCGCCTAAAAGTAGGCAAAGCAAACTGCGTGGAGCTACCTAACGGAACGCCTGTTCCGAGATGATATCAGGGCAAACATTCTTACAACTCCAATTGATAGATCTACAATTTGAATTATATTTATTTGAGTTTGTATTTTGTAAAATTTATATCAGACCAAATTATTATATATTAATTTTTACTTTAAATTGAATTTTAATCATGAAAAAATATATTTATTATAAAGACTTGAATGAGAAAGTTGTAAGTGGGCGATATTCCTTGACCTTAGCTTAGTCTCTTTTACTTCTGCTAGCCGCAGCACACGGCATAACGGATAACTGCGTTATCAAAGATAACAAACTTGAAAGAGAGCCGAAAAAAAAACGCTGCTTCAGCAGAACATTAATCAAAATATGCTTAGGCCCAGGGCGAAATCAGTGCCTTTCGAGGAGTGGAAGTCCTTAGTATTCGGAACTATACTCGGCGGGAATGTGTGTTTGGGTTTTTGTTTTTTTGTTGTTCTGAAAGATATATATATGTGTATGTAGATGTGTATATGTATATGAATATGGGCAACGGTCAGCTATATTTTGCAAGCAAATATGCCAAAAATGTTAAAACAAAGTCGAAAATGCGTTTGTAGATAAAAGGAGGCAAGCACAAAGTGAGGCCCACAGCCAAAATCAGGGGCCAAAGCGGCGAGCGGCCAAAGAATAATATTAAAGCACCTAATAAAATTGAGCTCATTAAAGCAAAGCCAACTGCCTGTTGGCTAAAAAGTAATAAAGGTTAAAGAAAAAAAATAAAAGCAAAACAAAGCGAATCTCTCTGTCTCTATTTCATTCGCCGTCCATCTCCCTCTAACCCTATCGCCATGTCCATGTCTTGGTTGGTTGGGCTCGTTAGGAGGCTCAGTTTATAGCCGACGGCAGGGCAAACCAACAGAGAGCGTTAAGCAAAAGGGAAAATCAAAGAAAAGAACGAACCGCATCAGCCGCTAACCAAACCAAAAACTCGCGTCTGTGTGTGTGTGTGTGTGTGTGTGTGTGTGTGTGTGTGTGCACAAGTGTTTACTTAAAGCCTACAATGAGATAGCATAGAAAAGCTGACCAGGCCAGCGTCAGAGTGCATGATCATGTCCTTGCCACATGTGTTGCACACATGTTGCCATGCATACAAAATGCAATTCGGTGGCAGCTCGAAAGGTGCAACAGCTGCCGTCCGACCGACCAGAAAGTCAAGTTGAAAGACAAGGCCGAGGGTCAACTGCGGCTGCGCTCGGCTCGTGAATGGACCGAAGACGTGCAAGGACACCAGCCAGCGGCAATGACCAGCATGTTGGCCCACTGCAACCCGCACACACGCTTATTTAGCCGGCGGCAAAAAGCAACCGAAACGCACACAAACTCAAAGCAGTCGTAGGCGGTAAGGCAAAAAGTGAAGGGCCTGTCCATGGCCAAAAGGAGACTAGGACCGAGCCAAGACCAGAGCAAACAATACAAGCAACAACTTGGAGCGCCGAATGCAAACGGAATAAAAAATATAAAAAAATACTAAGCTGAACAGTATCCGACTAGCTAATGCTGTATAGAAAAGCTATTGCTAATATTACTGTTAGGAATTTAGCTCCGCTTTCATTCTGAATCTCATTTATTCTTTGTTTTCGCACAGCTGGCAATAGAATCTTACGACCCGCCTGGGAAAGGGTATGCCCAAAATGAAACAGCCCCAAACGAGAAAGCACATTAATGGTTAGATTGTCTCGCAGCCTGTTTCTCTGTCTGTGTGTGTGTGTGTTTGAGTGTGTGCACACTTTTCACAACTTTTAATAAACTGAAGGACAAAGCGCTGAAAATTAAGGCAGTGCGCAAAAGTATGCAAAAACATTGCGTGCTCGAAACAAAAATGAAAGCAGCCGAAAAACAAGCGACAGCCTACAACATAAAGCAGCCAGTGTATGCGTGCGTCAGTGTGTGTGTGTGTGTGAGTGTGTGTGTATATCTAAATATGAGCATTTTTGAGTGGAAAGTGTAAGTCAAAACAGGCGGAAGCGACGACTGCCAAAGTCAGGACAAGGCAAGCACCATGAAAGTAACAACATTGTGCTTAATGAGCGCAGTCAAGCATATGTGTGTGCGTGTGTGTGTGTGCGTGTGTGCTAGCTAATTTTTCACGCTCTGCCGCTCACACGCACACACGCTGAGAGAGAGAGAGAGAGGCAGCCAGACAACAAGCTGAAGCCGTGTCCAACGAGTCAAACGGGCTGCTCATGTCAACCCTAGCCACAGTATGCAACATTTTTGGCATATTTATGCCACACACACACATGCTCCCTCCCCACTCTCATACACACACACACACACACCAGCAGGAGGAAATTATGTGTAATTAAATAAGGCAAAAACACACAGAGAACAGCAAAGCGAACAACAATATGAAATGAATGCCAAAAATATTGTACGTACTCGTATTTTGTGGCTACAGAATTTTAGAGTCATAAATAAGTGCACAACATTTGAGCAGCTCTTAGAGAGTGGCTGTTGGTTGGGCTGGTGGGCGTGGCTGATGGGCCAAGGGGCTGGTGTGGAAGCGAAATTGTTATGAAAGCAACTGCAGTGCAGAGAATCTGACAGCAGTCAAGTGTGCTGTGGGCAAGTCTGTAACAGAAGCCTCTGGAGGAAATACCCTATCCATAGGGGCCGAGGAATGCGGGTATTCAAAAATACTCGTATAACTGTGCACATCAAATTAGACTCTATATATATTCCTACTTCATAATCTATATTAATGGATGAAATGGAAAGTGTCAAGAAAAGAATCGAAAAAACATTAAGACGATATCGATAATATATCGAAAATATATTGATGTTCGGAATCCAGCTAGAAAAGTTGTATAAATTGCTCTGTTATTTAGGCAACTGAATAGGGAGGATCTGGGCTCTAATGACAGGCTAGTGTAAGAACGTTATGTTGATGTCTTTACCACTTCATATATATATTCTATATTTTCTCATAAATAAACAATTACCAATAAATTATATAGAAACTATCAATGAAGTTACTATCCGATCTTACTCCCTGAGAAGATTCTTTGATCGATTTTGACAGATAACATGAAAAAGAAAAGATCTCTCTCAAGTCTCTCCAAGCTCAACTGTCATTTTTGATCAATAATTTATATATATGTATACTCTTCTTTGTGCCTGTTACATACATTTTGACAAAATCATTATATTCACATTTTGAATTGGTCCAGGGTATAAGAATTCATTTAATTTAACAAAAATCGTATCTTGTCTTCATCTTCATGTTGAGCATGCTCAAAGGAAAGGTGTTTTGGACTTTTCACGAATGCTTAAATCAATATCATAATACCGAAAATTCGCTCTCAATATCGTATTAAAAAGCAGTCGAGTCGTCTCCACACTTAAAACAGACTGAGCTGGAAAAGATGCTCAATGGTATTTTTGGGTTTTTTTTGCAACACTCGAGTGGCAAGGTAAGCATCAAGCAATAAATAAGATAATATGTATGTCTGCTCTGTGTGCAGATAGATAGAAGATGGCCATGTTAAGAGCATTCAAAGCATACAACGCCCACGCACTTAAGATGACGCTCGACGTCTGAGCCAACGTGTATGTGTGTGTGTGTGAGAGTGTGAGTATGTTTGTGCATGTTAACGGGAATAACATTTACTTACTGGCATAATAAATAGTGCTTACTATGAAAGTGGACTTAGGGAAAAGCATAGACATGGCAATCGATACTCAGACGCACTTCGGGCAAATATATGTGTGTGTGTGTGAGTGTGTGTGTGCACTCGTATTGCTGCTGTAGGCTTAGCCATTTGATTTCACCTGTAAGCTACCTATGTTATTTACTTAGACAACTCAATCAAATTGAAAAGTAAACTCAAGTCGAGTTTAAAAGCTACAAATCTTTGCTTTGAGTGTGTGTGTGTGTGTGTGTGTGTGTGTATGTGTGCGTGTGTGTGTGTGTGTGAGAAAGGATGTGTGGACATAGCTGCTTGAATAGTGTCGTCTATGCGACTATGTGAAAGCCGTGATAAATCCAAAAAGAACCATAATCAGGTGACGACTCTTCAGTCGATCGATAACAAGTTTATCGATAATTATTCATGCATGTCTAATCGAACTGTTCTAGCATCCATACGTAATTGAGCATTAGCTGGAGCTGCTCTATTCCACAGCTTATCGAATTTTGAGCTGGGTAAATCCAAATGTGGCCCACTGCCCAAGGCTTAGCCTGCTTGAGTGTTCTTTTGGATTGTTTTTTGGAATGTTGTAAATAGATTTACAATAGGGTTGATCATAAATATTAAGTGAGCTCAACCAAACAGCTTAGCCCGTCCATTGAACCAACGGCCCAAGCACAGGCACATGAATAGAATATCGAGCATACTTAGCCATTCAAATGGGGCCAGCTGTGCACACCTGAGAGAGCTCTCCACTGCCCCCGCCACACACACACACACTCACACAGCCAAATGGCAATCGAAATGACTGTCAGGGCCGAGAGTTGAGTGAGTCTTTGACTGTCGTGCTTAGGCAAATGACATTGACAAAATAAGCAGATACAAAGATATAAAGATACAGATACAAAGACGCAGACAGAGTGAGTTAGAGAGAGAGAGAGCAATACGGAGTGGAGGAGACAAAGCCAAATACACAGAGAGCCAAGGACAATGGCATTAACAAAGATGGGGCATAAAAGAAATCGTCTTAATTTCACTTTGTTTATGCTGAGTAATAACGAATTATGCAAATTATTTTATAATAAATTTATGCCAAGGCGGCAACAGCAACAACAGCAATTACAACAACAAAGGCGACAACGGCGACAACAAGAACGAATCGAACGCACAGAACGAGGAAATAAAACACAAGGCAAAGCAATAGACGATAGCCGACAGACAACAGACGAGGAGCTACGTATAACGGGACTGAAGATGATAGCGAATAAGGCAGATAACAGCGTTTAGCACAAGGCGAGAAGAGTTGGCGCTGGCTTGGGGCGTGGCTGCAGGAATTGGCGCCAAGCTGGGCTAACGGTAAAATGTCGGAGCTACGTCCATGCTCCCTACAGCTGGGCTTTTTTTAAGGGAACGCGCGTGTGACCAAGTATGCATGAAAATCCAATTTGCCTGCATGCGATGCTGTTGCTGCTGCTGCTGCTGCTGCTGCTGCTGATGCTGCTGATGCTGAGCGGGGGTGGGGGCAAAGGGGGCGTTGTTCAAAGTGCGGGCAACACGTAGCAATCAAAGTGAAAACAAGGCAACGGGACAGCAAAATGTAGCACACGAAATGTAACAGTTATATTTATGTAACGTATTATTTTGTGCTTTCTTTTTCGGGAGGACACATAAAGCGAGATGCACAAAGAGAAGAGGGAGGGAGACAGAGAGTGTGGCACATGCTCGGGCGCTAGGCTAATCGGGTTGTGTGTACAGTTAGTCACGCCGCTTAATGTTTTGTTTGTGCGGCAACGCCAAGACATGTGTTGGGCTGTGAAATGGAATGGAATGAAATGAGGTTTTGGAATGGAACGAAGCCGACATCTTTATTGCAGCTGTTTGCTGTAAAGAAGTTGTCATGCCTTGAAAATGTGACCCAGAAAAAAAATGCACGAGTTTTTGTAGGAGTCAAAATGCGAAAGAGAATCAGATAGAAGCAACCTTTAAGCTGTGCGACTAAAAGAAGTGGAGCTCTGTGCTAGCTGTAGATACTCGTAATTTATGTGCTTTAAAACGGACGTCAGGTCTTTTAAAGTCACGCAAACAGGCAAACATAAAAGTTGGCTTTGACAGTCTGCCGGAATACCTTTCAATGAATATGTATTTACATTTATATTTATTAATTTTCACTTTATTTATATCTAGATCTCGTAAAAAGCGAAACTGTAATTTTATAGCTGGGCAAACAAGCGGGCAAACTGGCATTTCGCAGTCAATTGAAATTCCATGAAAATCGCACTGAAAATCGAGAACTCTGTTAATTGTGTCAATATTTATTAGCCGGGCTATTGGCAAAGTTGGGCTCGAACTTCACAAAGAGTTTTCTCTCTTCAAATTTGATTAATTGTGCTTGACAATGGGCAAACAGAAAGGTACAGTCGGTAAACTTCATATTGCCTCCGAGCTGATACTGACAGTCGTCGTAAACAAAATGATAAAATGAAGTGTTTTTGTCGGTACCTCGCATAAAAACGACTCCTGCAGAGGGTATATTCACTATTTTACACTTCCACCAAGCTTTACCATATCATGCTTAGTTGCCAAAAGCAAGGGTATTCAATATGTGCCCTAGTACTTAAGCCCTGCTTAATGAAAGTTTTCTTTGAACGCTGCTCGAACGAATTGTCACCTGTCCTCACCTGGCAGCCTGGCAACTGACAGTTACAAAATTGGGCGTAGGCAGGCAGGTGGGCGTGGCAGCCACCTTGTGTTTTTGAGGGCCTGCTGAAATTTGCGCATAATTGAGAGAGAGAGCTGCGAGTCGAATGAATTAATAAATAAAATGTCTGACTGATTGCGTCCATCGATGAAAATATAAAATATATACAAATAAATGTGTGTCTGTGTGTGTTTATTCACTTAAGCGCCGGCCACGCCCACTCCGTCCGGCACTTTGGCATTCATAAAACAATATTTTTTATGCGCATCAATGGCATATGCCATAAAAGCGGATCCAGCAGAAAATGAACCGCTTAAGGGCAACGGCGTTAAACGTAGCAGAAAACTTAACTGGCCAGCCGGACGGCCCTGTCCTGTCGAGGACTGTGTGACTAGGACTTGGACGCAGCTTCTCGACTTCTGCTCTCTGCCGTTTCAAGCCATAAAAATACAGCAACAAAAGCAACTGGAAATAAATAATAAAAAAAGAACAAGAACAAGCAAGGGCAATCCTTTGGTGTCTATTTACATTTTTATTGTCGGCCGGTCGTAAAAAATCTGATTAAATACCACGTAATAGATCCCTTCGGTGGCAGGGATAACACACGCCGTGGCCATGGCCATGGACATGGACGCTAGCCGCCATTATGCAAGTCGACGGCTGGTGGTTGCCCTTTTACTGTGAGCGGTGCTGAGCGGGTTAACTGTTGTTAAATTACATTCAATAAACAAGCAATGAATATTTTATTGATGCCTTCAACAATTTTGTTAGCAACAAGGTAGGCAAAAATAATTTATGATTCAAGGGCTGCCCTTCGTACCCTTACCCCTTAGCTCTCCTCACCCGATCCCCCGCACCATTGGCCAAAAAAAAATAAGGACGAACAACGTTAACAAGGACAGCAGCAACATGAAAGCAGATTGATTTACGCATGAATGGCACAAATCTCATTTTAATAGAATCATTTGGTTTTATAACACTCAGTGGCTTGGGGCACCACCACCACCGCCACCAGCAACCCGCTGCCAGGCGCAATCAGAGTCGGGGGCTCTTCTCTCTCCCTTTTTTTATTGAGTCTCAATGTTATGTAGCTCCGTAAATTGAGAAAATTGTTGTGTTGAATTTGAATCGCTGCGCTGCGGTTGCCGCTCGGCTTATTTAACTAACGTCGATGGGGGTGGGAAATTTGGGGGGGAGGTTTAATATGCTGTAAGCTGTGCAGTTTTGCGTGACATCTGAAACATTTTGCACTGATTTCCACAGCTTGTCCTGCATAGCATTAAATTTTAATGCCATTGTATTGCGCTTCAATGCAAGTACTTCAAATTAAAGAAAGAAAAAAATGAGATAGAGTGAGGTAAGCAGAAAGAGAGAGAGTGATAGCTAGCGCATTTCTATTCAAATTATGTCGCGTTACTTTCTCAAGCGCACATTACGTATACGCCATGTTGAACACATTTCAATAAGCAAATGCTTCGAGTCCAACTAATATTAGTATAAAATGACTCAACTACTAAATCAGCATAGCTATATATGTGCTTAATTAAATGTTTTAGAGTTTGAGGTTTAGTTTGTCGTCGGGCATGTTTTGTGGCTGCAGTTTAAGAGCTTAGATATAAAAATTAACACAACATTTTACAGTGCAATTCCGTGCTGCAGCTCTCCTGTTGCATTAAGCATATTGTGTGATTTCCTTCTATTATCTACTTTTACGACAATCCACTGGGCAACAGAGTTGCCCAAATGCCCCAAACGCTTGGTGTGTTAGCTGTCAGTAGTTGTAGGTGTGTGTGTGTCGCCAAATAAGCAATTTCGTATGAGAAAGCCAGCGAGTGGTCTTGGCGAGTGCAAGCTGCATTTTTATGTCCTTCGGCATTTGCCATTTTTAATTGCTGTTGGTTTTTCAAACATTTACTGCTGCAAATGAGCCGAGACTGAGGCGTCGAGATTTATGGCTTGCACACACACACACACACACACACAAACACACACATACATCTTGGCCAACTGCTGCTGCCTTGTTTCGTAATTTATTCGAGCAACATTGTCGCTGGCAACACCAACACAAACACCACTAAAAACAACATACTTTTTAATTTACGCACACTCTGGCAAGCAACAAACTTGATATGATTATGGTCTTATATATGTATGTATATGCAGCTATGCTTAAGGATAATTGAACAAATATTTGCAGGAACTTTACTTGAACTCAAGTGCGGATGCCCTCGTCCACATTACTTGAGATATGAGCTAGAAACGAAGCGAGAAAATAGTTAAAAGACGTTTTTTATGCTCTTACGAAATTGACTTTTGCCAAGCGCAAAGCAGATCTGTGATCTAGACAGAGAGAGGATGCAAGTATACCCTGTAAGCAGCATAAATAAGCTTCTAAGAACTGGAGGTATTTATATTTCATTTTTTATTTTTTTTTTTGTTTGTGCTGTTGTCTAGGAGGCTGTTGCCAAAAGAGTTGATGAGCCTGTTTAGAAATTCCAGGTGGGCCTTATCAGCCTGGAAATCTCCTGGTGAACCCAAGGGGTTCTGAGCTCTTTGTGTATCTCCAAGTTAGAGTGGAGTAGGTGTGCATTGAGATTTGTTTTGATATTTCTGTATTGTGTCATAGTTAGAACAGCTGGCAGTGCCCCAAATCTGAATTACATATGTCCATATCGGCTTCATAATCACTTTATATATCAAAAGCTTGATCTGGTGCCTCAAGGGCCTTTTGCCGACAAGCCAAAGATACTTTTTTAGAGTAATGTTAAGCTGCTTCCTTTTGCTTATTAAGTGAGGTCTAAAGTATAAAGTATATATATTATTGCGTTGATATAGCCATGTCCGTCTGTCCGTCTGTCTGTCTATCCGTCTGTCCGTCTGTCTGTCTGTCCGTCTGTCTGGATCTAAGCAATCTCCTCCGAGACTATTGAAGGTACAGAGCTGAAATTTTGCAGATCTGATGCAGGCATTGTATATCTCTATATATCCTATAGCTTCCATAGGACAGATCGGATTAAAAAAATATTTTAATAGAAAAATTTCCTCGCTATTGAAGTCTTAGACTTGAAATTTGGAATATACAAAAAATATAGAATACATAAGCTACGTCCTTTGGGGGCGTGGCAAATCGGGTAAAACTATATCTTGTACAGTTTTGAAGCTAGAGCATCCACATTTGGAAAGTACAGTAAAATCCGGTTATAACGACTCTACTTATAGCGTTCGTCCGGTCACTGCGACGAAAATTCTGGTCCCCAGACAAACTTTTATATGTAAAACCTTTCGGTTAGAGCGTCTTCCGGGTATAACGACGGTCCCTCGAGTCCCGTTATAACCGGATTCTACTGTAATATACTTAGACCTCCCCTTCAGATAGATCAGATAGTTATATATCCACGCCTTTTTGGGGCGTGGCAAATCAGGAAAATCTTTATAGTGCTTAACATATTGAAGTTCCTACAATATTTTGGATGCTGTTAGAGCCAGAGGCTCGTAACCTCTAACATATATTTGTATCAGCCCCTCTCGAAAAATATATATTGCATATATATCTGCGCCCTTTATCTTCTACAATTTTAAGGCAAGAGTCTTCGACAAAATTATAAAAAATTATATATATCCGCCTCTTTGGGGAGATAACTATATCTTCCAAAGTTTTATAGGTACAGCTTCGAAATTTAATATACATTGGATATTGATACATTACTGATTACTTTACTGATTACTTTATCTATATCCTTTACAATTGCAAGGGTATTACCAAACTTCGGCAAGGCCGAGTTTAGCTCATCCCTCTAGTTTTTAATCAGATTAATTAGTCGAAATTAAATAAATTCTCAAAGTTGATGCTGTATTGAAATACAAAGAAATTATTATAAAGTCTTTTCGTTGTTTAAACAAAAGTTCTGTGAAACTTTGCCCAAAAAAGCAGTGTCGCATTTCCTGTTACACACACACACTTACACACACACACATACACTTACACACGCAGAGAAATTAAGTTTGGTTTCGCTGGCTGTTGCTTTCATTACTTTTAATTTTCGTGTCTAGTTTTTTGTTCATCTCCTCGAGTAGTAAGTAGCTACTGTTGCTGCTGCTGCGGCTGTGGATGTAGCTGGAGCTGGAGCTATTTAATTACTTTGCAGCATAACCGCAGCGGGCGTCGTTGTTATTATTATTATTATTACTCTTATTGTTATTATATGGGATTTTAACTTATTTTTATTGCACACCATGATCCGGATCCCGGACGCAGGCAGTTCGGTCTGGTCCTGGCGGTCACTGCAAAAAGTTGGCAATGGCCAAAGTTTTATGCCAACTACGGACTGAGCTATTTATGTTAATGCACTCAATAAGCAATGCTTGCAGGGACACAAAACTTATGAATGGCCTGAGTTGTCAAAATACGCAATTAAAAACAACTTTCAAAGAATGGCAGAAGCCTTCAAGCACAAGAAGTTGCCAAATATGCAAAACTGGGACTAAATATGCATATATATAGTGTATGAACAATTAATAACAGTTTACATTTCGGGACCTTGAAAACTCTTAAGCTGAAAGTTAGTTTAATTTGATGAAATGAATAAGAAATTAAAAGAGCTCAAACCTCTTGAAGCTGACGTCAAGTGCAATTGAGAAAGCGCATTAAAAGCTTCAGCTCAGACTTGTAATTAAGTTAAATCTTAAAGAGAGATTAATTGTTTTAATAAAGAGCTTTTGAAGCACATTAAAGATAAGAAGCTTGCGACGCGTGAAAGCTTTTGCGTAGCGTAACTCCCAGTTACTTATTAAGTGAGATTTATTTTTTTAAATAAATAGCTTTTGAAGCACATTGAAGATAAGAAGCTTTCGACGCGTGAAAGCTTTTGCGTAGCTTAACTAAAAGAGCAAGAGCTTTCCTTTTTTGTGCATACATTTTCATGAACTTGGCACAATTGAAGACTTAAGCTAGTTAAACTGGCTGATTCTAGTCAATCAAACTTAATTCAATTATTTAAAGCATTTGGAACAACGTGTTTTTTTTTCTTTTAATTGTGACTGCGTTCTTTGGGGTAGAGCGCTAAATAGTTTTGGAGCAAACCCGATTCGTGCTGTGCTCCAGCTGTGCAGTGGATCTCTGAGACTAAGACAGAGATTGCGACTGAGACGCAGACCGAGCGCAGACAGAAGAAAGCGTCGCTCATATTTAAACTGACAGTTTATTGTGCTTTTCATTACGATTTTGTTTGTTAGTTTTATTTTGCCAAACAAACGCAGCGACGTCTGCGGTGGGTCGTGGTGTTCGGCGCAGGCGAGCGAGCAGTGGCTGCTGTAACAATGGAGCAGGCGACGCACTCGAGCATGGAGTCAAAATGTTGAGTTGCAGTCGCCGCTGGGACTCCGCTTGCCCCCGGCCCCCGGCCCAGGCCCCGGCCCCATTGCGGCATTTTAGCCAAACGGAAGTCATAAAAGACGCGCATTTTGCCCAGCCTTTGGCCCAGCCATGGCGCCTTGCCCCTCCCCTCCCCTGCTGGCCTTTTGATGGCATCGTGGCAGCGACAAGAACAACACCAATAACAATAACAATGCCACCATAATTTCTCGTTAAAAAGCAAGAGCCCACAATGCCAAGATGGTGTTGACAAGAACGAGCACGAGAAGAAGACCGAAATCGACTGAACCCAGAGAGAGAGCGAGATAGAGAGGGAGAGCGTCCCCAACGGAGGGGGCATGAGCTGGAGCAGATGTTGTCTGCGTTAGATTTTAATAACGCGCCGCAGATAATGCCGATAATTTAGATAAATTTATTTCGCGCCCGCTTAATTGAGTGGGGCGATGAAATGTCGAGGCAAATTGCAATGCCAACGGCTTGGGTCGATGCCGGCGAGCGAAAACTAACCACATTTCCACATAGTTTTTTCGTGGCGTCTTTATGGCACCGCCAGCGACGACATCGATCATTAATCAAAGGCCCCAAAGTCTTTCGGGACCGAGCTGTATATGATGTAGCCGGCAGTGGGCGTGGCATGGCCATACCCAATAAGTACTTGCTGGCGAGAGGCAGCTGAAGTGCAACTAGGACTAGAGCCTGCCCAAAGACGATGGCCAGCAATCATGTGAGAGGGCAAAGAGAGACTGAAAGAGCATCGAAAGGAAAAGGCTAGCAGCATAGGCTAGTATTTGATGTACAGTCGTGTCTGGATATAGTGAACCCTATATAGTGAACACCTTATATAGTGAACACCTTATATACTGAGCACCCTACATAGTGAAAACCCTATATAGTGAACACTCTATATAGTGAACACTCTATATAGTGAACACTCTATATAGTGAACACCTTATGTAGTGAGCACCAAAATTTTTAAATGGAGTACTCTAAAAAGTTCAAACTAACGTTTGTCAATTCGCCAAATTCGCCCATTCTTTCATTATCAATACATTTATGTTTTTCCATAATTTATTTGAAATGTGTCTTAAATTTATATGCACAAATTGAAAATTATTGAGCAAAAATTTTAAGCTTGTATAGGGAACAACCGCAATACAGTGAACAATTTCCAGACACTATACTCAATATATCCAGCCATGACTGTAATTTCATATATTCCCACCTATGAAGTTTTCAACTTCAATATTTAGAGCTAAGTTTTGCTTTTTACAATAATTTAAAAGGTTTTGAAATAAATATAATATTATTATATTATATTATTTTTATTTATTTATTTTTTAATTATTTAATATTTTTCGAGATCATATGAAGATAAATTTCTCAAATTAAATGATATATATGGCCTGTTATCTGCACAGAGCTGCCCAACTAATGATCTGAGTTAAGTTAAGACCACAACGCTTAAAAAGCTATGCTAAAAATCCAAATATACATTCCACTCTGAAGAAAAGAATACGTTTTTATTTCCTGTTCCTTTAAATAGCCTTAACTTCATTTTAAAATGTCTTCAACTCATGTTGTTATCATATAAAACTCTTAGTTGCATTTGAACTGTCTTCCCGTATAAGTTACAGGGTATGTGTGCGTCTCAACAATCTCAGCTGGCCTTGCAACATTTTGTGGCAAATATTAAAGAAGCAACTGTCAAGCGCTCGCAGCGGCTTTTCTTTGCTTTCCTTTGATGTTGAATAATGTTGGCCGGCAGCAAAAGGTGGCGTCATCTGTTGTCCTGAGAGGCGAACCAAAAACAGACCAAGCTGCCTCCAATTTCGATAATCTCAGCCTCTTCTGTCCGTCCCATTCGCTCCTCGAGCTCAGAGCTGTGGATAATGATGCGTTTGTGTATTGGGAGTTATCGCAGCATTGCAAGCGTTTTAAATGAAGCAACGCAACACGCACGCTATTTGTGAGATTGTGTGAGTGTGTGTGTGTGCGTGGGAGTGTGTGGAGGCTCTGTGCGTATTTCTTTTGAGCTCTCGAACTACTCATCTTAGCACTTCCTTTGCCACTCATTATTTTTGAAGTTAATGTGAAGTTGTATTTTCTTTCCAACGTTTTTTTTTGTATGTCTTTTTTAGCTGCTCTTTCAAACAGCACACAAAAGCAAATATATATATATATGTGTGGAGTGTGCAAAGTTAGGGGCATGCCCCGGCAGCCACCCCTACTCGCATTGGCTTGCTTTTAGGGAGTTTCCTTTGCAATTTTCTTTAAATTGTCAGTTTTTTGGTCGCCTTTGTGCAGTTGCTCAACACTTTAATAGCGTTCGCTAGGGCGGAAGTGGAAGGGGCGCTCGGTGATGTCGGTGACGTGGCTATAGCAATGGCGGTTTCAGAGGCGGAGGCGGAGGCGGAGGCGGGTGTGGCAGCATTGGCGGCGTCTTTTGTGCTCAAGTTTACACGCTGCTGTCAAATCACAATAGTTGCTAAGAATTTCCATTAACTCATTTTCCTTTACTCATTTTCACAGCATGTGTGTGTGTGTGTGTGTGTGTGTGTGGGTGTGGGTGTGAATAAGTGTGTATTGATTGTGTTAAGTGTTTGCTGCAGTTATAGGGAGCTGTTCGCTTAGGTGGGGCCATGCTCGTGCTCCAGCTCTCTGCTCGTAGGCAACTGCTCAAAAACTTTACCATTGTTATAACAAAATAATGGCGTTCATACACTCACTTAGTCGCATTCTCTACGCACTCACACTAATGGCCAGACAGACAGGCGGGCGGGCGGGCGCTCGAGCAGGCAGACGGACAGACATGCAACAGCCCGCTTGCCACTCAGGGAACCCATCCCCATCCACCCACTGAAGCATAAACAGTTTAAAAAGCCTCAAACTTGCTTGCACTTGTCGCGTAATTCAATATGCACAAGTCCTCTTCACAGTTCTTGCCACATTTGCCTTTTGTTTCGCATTGTGTGCCACTTCTCACTCTCTATCTCTATCTGTCTTTCTCTCTCTGGCCTATCTCTATGTAAGCTGATAGCTGCGCTCTTGGTCAACAAGCAGAGCTGGCGCTCCGTTTACTTTAGCTGAACCGACTTGGCGCTGGAGCCCTTTTTTCTGGCACTCATCTGTGCACCCGAACATGCATAAAATACCTCACCTCGAGTCCTTATTGTCATTCACTTAGTCAATTACCTTAAACGGCCTGCAATGAAAGTTGAAAGAAAGAAATGAAAAACTTGTTAGTTCTTAGTTTTACTTCTCTTTTAATTGGTATTTGTTAAGATGGATGGACATTTAAAATGTAATTGTTAAATTTTAAATTTATAGATATTCGTAGTAGATTCGATTTTTTCTTTAAGTATAATTGACAAATATATAATATTTTCTTGGTTTGCAACAGTTGTTTATAACATCAAGCGAATTTGTTGATATAATTGATAGTATTATTTACGAACTCAGTAGGGTTCGAACCTTTTTCTGATGACTTTTGCCTACCCTTCGTAGGCATATACTATATTTAATATAAAACACAATACTCATAACAATATTAGAAAATATAATTAAAGATGATCAACTACATAGAACTACTCATCGAACAACACTTTTATCTAAATACAGTCGAAACCCGATAATTCGAAATGGCAAGGTGATCACCTATCGATTTATCAAACAGGAGTGGATCGAATTTTTTTCAAGGGTACAGTATTTTTAACGATCTATTGAAGTTATTGATTTATCGGTTGACGAATTATCATGATTCGACTATATATCACATCTTTATATATATAACTTTGCAAACTTAGAGCAATTTGTATAATTATGGCAATGCCAGCAGCAAAGTTCTCGAACTATTCGCAAATTTTTACTATTTTTACTATACAGAAAAACAGGCAAAAGAAGGCGTGGCAGACCCCACAAAGTACACATATATTTTATCAGCCGAGTCGATCTAGACCAGTCCATCTGTAAGATAAGATGGAAGCTCGATTGTGCAGGGTATGTCTAAGGCGGGCAGTCTCGACTAAAGCACTCTAACTAATTCAATATCTATAAATATATCTATATATTTTGCTGCCACTATCCCTTTATCTTTTTATCCACGACTTACACAATCTTATCCCAGCTGCACTGAAACTCCTCACTTTTCACATTTAAATATCTTTAAGCACTTTTTCTTGAGACAACTTTAATGTTGTTATATTTATATATTCTTCCTCTTTTTTTTGTGTTATGAATTGAATCTGTTTATTTTCTTTCCATTTTATTTTTGTTGCTGTGCAATTTTCGGTTCTGTGCACTCGCCTTTTGCAATTTGGCTAACGAAATTTTGGCCGTGCGGCCAAAGTGCTTAAAAATTCGAAATTCAATCAATCCGATGCTTTGTGTTTTTCAGTCTGCTTGCGTTTTCCAGCGACCCCGCCCCGTCACGCCCACTTTTTCATTCTGTTGTTATTAATATCGTTGCTTTTTTCTCTCTGTGTATTGTTATTGTTGCTGTACTGCAATTGTATCAGCCACGTTCTTTGTTTAACAAAAACCAAGTCAAAAAAAAAACAAAGATAGCAAAGAGAGGAGCGGAAGAGCAAGGGGCGGTACGGGTCTAAACGGGCTGCGGCGGGCCTTGCCACGCCGCAAAAGGTAAATACATTGAGCCAAAAGCCAAGGGCCGCTTAACCTGTAGCAAGAAAATTAAAAAGAAAAAAAACTGTAGCGGCGAAAAAACACAAACAGCAGAAGAAATAAAGAAGAAGAGAAAAAAAAGCAGAGAATAGAAGACCATGCAGCAGCAGTGTAGAGGAATGGCTGCTGGTTGCGCTCATCAGATCTAACGCCTTGCAGCCCTTAGCTGTTTGCGGTGCTCACTTTTCCCTTTTCCCTCTTCCCTTTTGCATTTTCCATTTTGCGCCGTGCGTTTTTCTGTTTCTGTTTTTCAGTTGCCGGCTTTTTGGCGCTTTACGTGTGCAACGCGGCGTATGAGCGACACGACCCAGCCAGTGGACCCTGAAAGGTATAACGGTATACGATACAACGGTATATAGTATGTCTGCGTAGCGGTAAAACCTTACGCTGCGCCAAACATTGCGACGAACGAGGCGACGAGCAATTTGCATGCCGAGAGACGCTACCAAAAAACTCACAGCTCGCGGCTCTGGTGGGCGTGGCACTGGGATAGCCATGACAAAGGCATCGTGCAAATCTACCAACCAGCAGCGAAAAGCTTGCCCAGCGGCTGCAGGGAGCAGGGATCTCAGCTGGAACTCGCTGGGAGAGCCGCGTGCAGCATCGAGCAGGCAAAAATGTGGTAATAATTCTTGTTACCCACTTGACGCGCTACCGCATCTACCCCTAGCCGCGTGTAGCTCCAGCGACTTCGTGTTTAACAAGGTGGTAAGAGTGCTACAGTGCGAAATATCCAGCTGGCAGATACCCTATACCCAGCGATGATCACACAACAGAAAATATATATATTTGAAATTCTGATAGATACCTTTGTTTTTGTCTTATGGTAGTCTCTGTCGAGCTCTCAGACAGGCTTTTTTTGAATGAGTTGTACGATAAAAGAGAGGGACTAGGAAGATAGTGGGAAAGAAAAGGTTTGGGAGTGAGCATCAGGATTAGTAAGCCACCAAAAATTGATTCTTCAAGCTTTTTGTTGTGTTTTGTCTCTGCTTAAGATTGAAGTGTCAAATCGTTGAATGTTTACAGTTTAAGTCTTTGACTGTGTCAACTTTTTATTCGCTCTTCTTAAAATGTGATCAGTAATTGGGATACCGTTAGGGTCTTGAATGAAACCTCTTTTAGCAAAACAGAGAAATGATTCAGAATGTGACCCGTTGTCAATTGCTCGCTCGAAGTAGGGTTTGTTAGAACTGTCTAAGAATCAAGCAATTTGTCTTCTGATTTATATTGGGTCGTTCACTAAGTAATTTCGTTTCATGACAACAGCTGATCTTAATTCGTCTATCTATTTTTATAGCGCTAGTTCCGGTAGCTCTCATCTCTACAGGCTACTAGCTGGTATGCCCGCCTTAAGCTTTTTCAATGGGCATATAGGGTAGCACAAGTCAAATATTAGGCAAAACCAAAGAAAACGACAAACAAAATTCAGCAACAACAACAATTGCAACACTAATAATAAGGAAGCGCCCGCGCGTGTTAAGGATAACATGTTAATCCCCGTGAGATAAAGAGCAGCAATATGCTCGACAAAAGCACACAGAAGACAAAAGAGCATGGTGCAGCAGTGGCAGCGGCAGGCGCCCCAAAATGTGGCAAATGGCAGATAAATAAAAGCAACTGCAGTCCGTGCAGCTAGAAAGGATGTCAGCGGAGCCAAAGGAGAACTTGTTAAATTATATAATTATACATTTATTATTTTTTGTCTTATTCTCTCAACTGTCTTTGGCAATATTTCAATTTGCACACTCTCACCTGTTCTCTCCATCTTTTCATCTCTCTCTCTCTCTCTCTCTCTCTCTCTCTCTCTCTGTTTGTCTTTCTTTCTTGCTTTGTGTGTTTTCTTTCGTTATCTCTTTCAGTTACTGCCAACATGTTTTCGACATTTTCTTCAATGTTATCCCATTCTCTCTCTCTCTTCCTCTCTCTCTCTTTTGCTCTGTCTCTCTGTCAGACTGGCATATTGGCCCAGTTCTTAGTCTAGTTGTAAGCCGCGACTGAGCGCCTGGCAGCCGCATGCGATTTGCTGGTAGTTCGACAAGCAGCTCACAAGTCGCGGCGATGCCAAATTCAATCGCATTTGCACGGCTTGTGAATCGCTTGTGTTTTTCTCTGCCTTCGACTGGGGCTGTCATGCGAAAAACTCCACAACAAACAAAAAGAACAACAATAACAACAATTGCAGCAGCAGCAGTGGCAGCAGCAGCAGCAGCAACAGCAGCATTAAACCGAGATTATGCAAATCAAAAGCTGCTTCGTGGGCGCTGCATCACTTGTTTGCAGGCGACAAATGCAATTGCAAAGCCTAACCACAAAACCACCCAGACCGCACCACCCGCACCACCCGCACCACCCACGGCATACGCAGCTCCGCACTTCACTTCACTCTCACTTTCACTCACATATAACATCAACATTGACTTGCATGTGTGCTCATGCATATGCATGCCTGTGTGTATGTGTGTGTGTGTGTGTATATTTGTTTATGCACCCGCCATCTTGTTTGATCAAACTCGAACACAAACACGCACAGTGCAATGTGGCGGTGTCGCTGTATATTTATGAGCTGCATTCAACCGCTGAAAGCCACACCCACACCCCCAACCACCGCCTCCACTTCCTGCACTTCCTTTGCTCCAGCTCTCTCCAGCTGCAGCATAGCCAAAGCCCCGCAGTCCGCTGCTTTCAGCAAAACTCGAATTAACCGCGTCTACCAATGTTACGCCACTTGAAGCATATGTGTGTGTGTGTGTGTGTGTGTGCGGGCGGGTGTAACGGAATAGAAACTCATATGCTGCATTGCATATGCATGAATTTGTTAGTTTGCGCATGTATTTATGCAGGACCTTCAATGCATCCATTTCGATTTCCATTTTGACTCAAATTTATGCGCAATTGTAATGCAACTTTATTGAATTTGATTAGAAATGGATCAAAGTTGCAGTTTGGCATGTGGCATGTGGCATAAGGCATATGGCATATGGCATCATCGCGTGTCAAGGCCATTTTGAAATGAAAGTGACGACTGCCTGCCGAGCTCGGCTACCAAACCTTTGAACAACTTCTTCAACAGGCAAAACAATAGAAATCGAGAAATTGAGAATTCCAGCAATCAAAGTGAAGAACAAGTGCAACTGCTAATTGCCAATGGATATGAAAGAGAATGCGTCTCATGCCAACATCAATTATTTCTTGGGAAATGCAACTAACAAGCAGCAGCACAGCTCTTCACATGAGAGAGATAGAGAGAAACGATAAGCAAGCTGGGTTTAATATGTTTAGCTATTAATTACTTTAGCTGTCCCACGTTGGGCGCCATGCAGACAAATTGACAGCAAAAATGTACAAAAGCTAAATTAAATTATTAACGAAGAACTTTGGCTAAGCAATTCGATATAGTTAATTTGGCACTGCCGAATATACCTAATTGCTCATGAGATTGCCTTTTGTATTATTATTGTTATAATTCAATTAAATTTATAATTCCAAATATATACATGCGAAAATTGCAACAGACGCAAGTGAAATCGCCTTAGGCTTGCTTTCATCACAAATTAATCAGTCAATCAGACAGTGCCACCATGCAAATAGAGCAAACCTCTTACACATATATAATTACAGACAACTATATCAGAAAGTCAATTGTTTTTATTGTGCCATACAGTGGGAACCAGCATAATGGACACGCATGCGAATATACACTTAATTAACTACAAATATGCACTAAAGTATTTATAATTCATTCGACTGAGTAAAGACAACAAGCAAGTGCTTCAAGAATGTGCTCATAATACTTACGGGTATTTCTCAACTGTACCAAACACACATACACACGCTCATGCACACACACAGCAATGGCTGTCAAAATATTCAACATTAGCATGCATGAAAAATGAAGAAATTCGCAATGTGGCCAAATTAGGTAGGAAACAGCCAGTCGCTTTTTATGCATACATGTGAGGGCGTTGATGCTCAGTGTCATACAATAAGTTTTGTCAAACACTGCCACACACACACACACACACACACAGAGAGACACACACACGCAGAGACTTGCTTACACATGTTTATGCCTGCGTTTTTTGTGTGCGCCATATAATAAAGCACATAAAGCATATAATGGGGCGCGTGTGCCACAGACACGCATACACACTTCAACTACACACATTCACACGCCAGGGGGCGGGGCTGGGGCAGGGAGGACTTCACAGGCACTCAGCGTCACTTGCAACTACTTGAGCAAACACTGTGTTTATTTGGCTGCCTCTGCTGCTGCTGTTGCTGTGAGTTAACTTTACGCGCTAAAAATGAACTTGCCAAACACGTAACGAAGGTCACACACAACAACGGAGCAGCAGTAGCTACACACTTGAACACATCATTGGGGCAGTCGAGAGAGACAGAGAGAGAGAGAGAGAGAGAGAGAGAGAGAGAGAGAGAAAAAGAGTGAGAGAGAGAAGAAAACAGCAGCAGAAAAGTTTATTCCAGACATGTGAAAACTTAAATACTCTGACAGACTAATCAGACAAATGCCAAAATGTTATATGTTATGGCAAGAAGATAACATTAAATTCCATTATTATTATTATTATAAAAAGCATCAAAATATGGCATCAACTTCAGCTAAGACTCCGATTAGAGCCCTAGCGATTTGATTGAGCTCTAATACAATTCACCTGCCTTGTGTTTTGTCAAGCTGATTTTCCAGCTCAGTGAATTCAGATTTAAAATATATTTAAAGCATTTCTTATACGAAATAGTGTGGGTTATGCTTAAGACCTTAATCCATTGTTTTATTTGCCAGCAAACTGCATTAAAAATGAAAAAGGAAAGAAAATCATATTAAAAAGCCTTTTAAAGCCTAACTGCAACTACACACATACAGATACACTGAGTCGCATGTGTGTGCGTGTTGATTTGACTAACAGCTCTTTGGCCTGGCATGTTATGGTGTTAGTGTCATTTGTGAGTTGTCTCTTCAAACTAAAGAAGTTCAAGACATGCAAAGGCATCATAAGCAACAGCAGAGTAGCATGTGCCAAGTCAAACAGTGAACTACGCAGAGAACAGCACTAAAAAACTATAAAGGCACAGCAAATAGTCCTTGCAAATAGACGCCTCACCAGCCAGGACCGGCAGTGCAGAGCAAAAAAAAGGAAAATAAAAGAAAATATGATGAAAAACAAAACAACACACAAAAAAAAACTGCTCTGCTTTTCCCATGCAAATTGATGATTTGGCTGAGGGAACAGTGCGTCGCATAAGTTAATGCTCCGGCAGCTAAAGAGCACGTTTCGCACATTTAAAAATGCAAATAGCACGAATTATGTGAACAAACAAAATTTTCTTTTCACTAGCGACAACTTTTCCACAGTGTGTGCGAAAAGTATGCAGTCAATTATTTACAATTAATTATATTCTGTTTAAATTAATTTTATACTCAAATTATATTCATAGTGAATTTAGTCAATTGCATTGATAGTTTCTATAATTATGCGCTAACTTTTGGCAGACACTGTGCCAGCTGCATGTTATACATTCACATATGAATAGTAGAAGTGTTTGTCTGATTCCTGGACCCGGCGTCTTGCTGGCTTTGTATGTCGATTGGGTTTCCTTTATTGAGCTTCTAATATGCCAGCTATACGCTTTTTTCTGCGTGAGTGTGTGTGTGTGTGTGTGTGTGACTGTGAATACAAGTTCCAGTATTGCTGCTGACTAAGCCAAAGGCAGTGTCCGCTTGTCCGTCCTTCCGTCCGTACATTTAACTGTCTGCGCCTCTGTATTTCTGTGTTTATCAATTCTTGCTGCTTACATCGTTTGCCTTAAGTTAAAACTCCCAGTTTTATTTTGATGCGTGAATCCTTGCCCGTGTCCTTGTGCTCATGTATCGATGCTTAGTTAGGCAGTTGCTGCACGTCTTCAGCCTCGAATTTCAAAGGCTCTCGACTTGGGCAACAACAGCAAATGAAATGAAAATCTATTTGTGCCAATGAGCCAACAATCTGCGCCCCCATGCCACGCCCCCTACTGACTGGCACAATCACGCGCATACCGGCACGTATCACCTCCAACTGCCGCTGGCATTGCCAGAGCCAGATCCAGAGCCAGTGTCGGTGCCACTACCACCGCCACCGCCGCGTTCGTGGTTGCCACCGATTGTCACCTGTGCGTACCTGTGCCAGCAGCCAGCTAGCAAGTAAGTCCACCCCTCGCTGACAGCAGCCGGCAACCAGAGACACGCTAAACTGTTGCTTCCACAAATAGTTTGCATAGCGGCGCGTTCGTGGCAAGCTTGCAGCCTGGTCAGGTGCAAATGAATGCCTAGATTTATGCGTAATAAATTTCAATCTGTTGCCAACAAGAAGCAGATTAGGAGCAGCAGCAGCAGCGGCAGCCGCCGCCGCCGACGGCATCCCTTGGCTTAGGCACTGTGGCAGCCTGGTATTGCGGTCGACTTGGGGTTTTGGGTTGCTCCGGAGACCCTTGCCTGATAAATTGCTAGACAGCTGCTACACTGACCAGCAGCACGATGAAGTGGCAGAACAGATGAGCCGGGGCAGACAAGCATGGAAGAAAAAAAAAGGAAAAAAAAACAACAACAAGTTCGAAGGCGAAAGCATTTTCTGAAGCGCGCGCTTTTAATGAAGTCGAATATTCAAATTGCTTCTCTGTGTGTGTGTGTGTTTGTGGGTGGCTGCTGTTGCCACAAGCTGCTGCCAGCGCTTGGCACATTGTCATCATCATCGTTGGGCTTGCGGTTAATGTGATTTTCTTTGCTTTCGGCAATGCCTTGTTAAATGAGTTGTAAAAATGCCTGATGGCTGCCTCAAGTTGCCTTAGTTAGTGGCACATTCAACGTGGCAGTGCTTTATTAAACGATCTACACGGAAGTGGCGCCACTTCACTGTCACTTCACTTTCGCTGGTCATCATTAGTTTCGATTGTAAGTGGCTTTCGACTATTGTCGTCCAATGTCTGCTTTTGGGCCAAAACATTTGCAGCTGTCGCTACTTTTCGTCGCACTCGCTGCCATTTCACTTTGAAAATTGCCATTTCCGTTCAATTTCGCTTGCAAATTAGAATTCCAGTGATATGCTCTCTGCACTCGCCATGCATGTGGTATGAATATTCCACACACACATGCACACATGCACACATGCACAGATACGTTTTGCAGCCGCTGTTTTGACATTTGTGCGCTTTTCGTTTTTGCTTTTTGAAACTGTTGCATTTTCTTCACTCCCTGTAAAAGAGCACGTATACCCTGTACAGTAAGTGCGTATGAGGTGTATCTGCACTTCAGTTTTATGGGTAAAACTAGATTAAATGGAATATCTTAGCTAATATGTATAGAACAGGGGCAGAGAACTCAATGATTATATAAGTATATTAGAGTATTTACATTTATTTATTTTTACTATAACATTTAAATTTTGAAAAATATAAAGTACCAAGGAAAAACTAAAGTCTTAAAAAAAACTTAGTCTTAAAAAAAGAAAGTCAGAAATCTCTTTTTAATTGTAAAAATAAACTTTCTGCCGGCCTGCACATATCTGTACAGGGTATTTGATAGTCAAGTCAAATAATGCATGCCAACTATTTTTTTTCTTTCTTCTTTTCTATAAAACTTTGCGAGTTTTGCCAGTTTGTGCTCCCCCAGGCTAAAATTACATTCCAAAACGTCAACGATGTCGTCGGCCTGGCACGAGAACTGGCTTCTGGTTTTGGTTTTGGTTTAGATTTTTATCGGGATGTCTTTCTGTCTTTCAGTTCTTTCTGTTCGGTTGGCTTACGTGCCGAAATAAATACACATGTAATTTTAAGATTTGCATTTAGTGTATGTGTGTGTGTGTGTTGCGTGTGTGTGGGCAGAAGGGCGAAATGAATTATAAAGTGTGTGGCATATTCTAACACAATTACCCAAAGATGTTTTCATATCCAAGCCTCGCAGCAAAACGAAAGAGATGAAATCGAAGCTGCCAGCGAGAGCAGGAATTGAATTGTATATGCTGCTAAACTTTGCCTTTCACGAAATGGCTTCAATTATTCAATGCTGTGATTCAATATGTCGATGTTCGCTTTGGTCGCCATCTTTACGTTCGTTTTCATTCATGTTTTGGCCCGAAGAAGAAACTTTGTAATAGAAATTCACATGGTTCGTTTACAATTCAAATGGCTGTAAACAATGCCAGCGGGCAATAAGCCCACAGATGCGAATTCGATTATCTCAAGCGAATGAATTGTCTTATTCGATTTGGCAGCCGAGCAAAGTTTTGACTCAATATGTTAATATATATATATATACATATATATATATATATTCATATTGTATTTTGTGTGTGCATAGCTAGCAGCTAACGATTCGCTGACATCGATAGCTATTTGCATGAGTTGATTGCAAAACCTTGAAACTTGCCAAGACATACAAACATGTATGTGTATGTCTGTGTGTGTGTGTATGTGTATGCTACAATAACGAACTTATTCTGATTGAATTTATACATCTACACTGTTTCAGTCGCATAATTACACTTGCTTCGAGTTGCATACAAAATTAATATAATTAGCCAGCTCATCTAACTGTGATAAATCATATCAAAAGTTTCTTATCGACCAATCACAAAAATCGAATACTAAGCTGGTGTCATTGGCACATGTGCGTCGCCACCATTGAAGTTGCAGACAGCGCAACGTTCTCTCCCTTGCAGCCAGCGTGACACCCACGCGCCATTTGCTGTTCGCTAAAAATGGCAAATTGAAATGGGAGCTGCTAGCTGGTAGCTGGTAGCTGGTAGCTAGATGCTAAATGGCAAATGTGTGCACATCTAATGACGATGACTCCAACTGGGTGCCAGCTCTGCGTGTCTGGAGCAGCCTATTTATGCCAGCGCCTCGACTAGGCTGGGGCTATTTCGGGTGCCGCAGCCAGACAGAACATGTGCGAAAGAGTGTGCGTGCCCCCGTCCCAGCTAAGTGCAGGCCAAATGGAAGCGAAAATAATGGTCAGAAGTGGTGCCACAGCAGCGGGCAACGAGCGACGTGCAACGTGCAGCATGCAGCAAAACGAACTGATTAAATTTGTTGCACAAATATAAGGCAAGCTCTTTCTGTGGCCAACTCAGGCCACGGCAGCTGGCCAGAGCAAGACGACGAAGCCTCGACGAGGCGAGGCCATGAACTCATTGATTCAAGCCATTAAACTGATAGCCGATCATAAACATGGCCAGTCACGTGACCAGGCACGTCCTGCCACCCACCCAACCGCCCAGCCGCCCAACCGCTTGCATCTTCACCAGCAATCAGTGATAATTTGATTTTTCATAATAATGCCCATTAACGTGGGCGTGCAACCGTCGAATGGGTGGCTCTGTGTGTGTGTGAGAGAGTGTGAGAGTGAGAGTGCTGAGCCATAAATCACAGCGCTGTGACATAATGTCGATATTAGGCGGCACATCTGGCAATGATTCAAAACGAACTGAAATGAGCGCTAAAAGAATCAACTTTAAATGGAATTGCGAATCATTTGGCTAAGCGATTCAAGTTGACTTTTAATGAATAAATAAGTACCAAGGTGAATACAAATGACTGCCACTTAAAATCGCATCAAATCATAATTTAATAATGCCAGCTGAAACTCTAATTGAAATCGAGTCAAAAGATGTGAAAAATGTGAACAAAGACGAAAAATATTAGGACTACCAGACAGCAACAAACTTGAACTAGTTGAGAATTTCAAGCTAAAAGCAAGCAAGCAGAAAAGAGACATTGTTATTTCCTAATCTGAGATACGCTTTAGATTAGTTAAATATGGGATTTGGCTGTTATTGATATCAACTTCAAAGAGTTCTTGTTTTACTTAGCCTACTTCAGCACCTTCGGCCTCTTGAAGGCAGTCGCATCAAGTTGGCCAATTGAATTATCTTCTGCAATGTTTTCAGTAGATTTTTTGCCTGCCTTTTCTTTTCTTTTCTTTTCTTTTTAGCTTAACACACACTTTACACATAATTTCAATGTCAAATTAGTTTGCGCAAGCGGGCGGGGAGGTAAGTTTGAAAAATAACACAAGCTGCTTGTGCAAATAATTTTTTTCTTTGTATTCTGCGCTCGCGGCCTGGAAACTTCAATTTGCATAATAAATGAAAATGCATTGAAAAGTGGCAGCGACAGCTGCAACAGCAGCGCCAGCGACAACAGCGGCAGCAATAAGTGCAAAAGCAGCGGCGCAAACAAATAAAACAATGATGCCAGAACGAAAGAGACATATACCGAGAGAGAGAGAGAGAGAGAGAGGGAGAGAGGGAGAGCGGTAAAGTTTGCGAGAAAATGGCCGCAAAGCCGAGAACAAGCTGAGAACGTGCAGGGCTTCAAAAATCGCTTCCGCATTGCTATCGACAGGCGGAGGGGATGGGAAAGGGGGCGGGCAATGGGGCTAATAGTCGACACATTTGAGCCACTTAGATTTACACTCTGTCATTTGGCAAGGCGCCGACGTGGCGCAAAAAAACTTAGCATACTTACGAGGGCCTACAGGCTGATCAGCCAAAGCATAAAAAAGAGAGAGAGAGAGCGAGTGGAAACCGGGTGGAACAGTTAGGCGACAAACTTATTGGAAAATGGTTGTGGAAAAGCACTTGGCGAGCCACATACTTGAAGCCCCTTCACTACTATCGAAGGAAAATGCGAGCTGGCTGGCTGGCTGACTGTCTATCGGGGCAGACTGTCTCTCCTTAAGTGTTGTAGTTCATTTTCATTTAAAAATTATGCAAGGAATTTTATCGGAAGAGAGGTTTAAAAGCCACAACTCACACTTTGGCAGCTGCAACTGGCAGCTGCAGCTGCAACTGCAACTGGATTGCTGCCGCGTCAATGGCATCAACTGCCAGTTGACACACATATTTGCCAGGCCCTAACCCAGGGCAACGACACGACATGTTAGACAGCATCAGCAACAACAACAGCAACAGCAATCCAACCCTCAATATCTGCTGATTGACAGACATCAGAAGTTGGGCTTCATCAACAGCAACATTACAGCATCGACGTGACATTTTAGCGTTCTGAGCCGGAAATGTTTGCATCGATATACGAGTGTAGGCATCGGCATCGATGTGCAAGTGCCTCGTGTTCGTTGTAATCTGTGTGTTTGGGGCGTGGCATTCGCCGATCCGCCCACCCCTCAGATGTGTAGGCATTTCAATAATTTAATCTCTCTGATGCACAGCCATTGTATCGGCAGCAACTTGTGCTCAATTGCAAACGCAACTGCATTTAGTTAATTTCTATAGAAAATTGAGTTGAACTCAAAAAAAAAATGTAAGGAATAATCTATGAAAGTGCTTTCAGCTGCAGCCAAATCAAGCTCTGCCTAACCAAATCCAAATGCGTTTCCTTTTATGCCTGCTCAAGCATTCAGTGTATTGGTTCACTGCACCACCAACCGGAGCAAACTCTTCCAAATTTCAAGTTTACAAAATTCAGCTCTTTCACAGTGCTTGGCAGCTGGCATCAGCAGGCACTTTAATTGTGCATAAATTTCAAGTCTTCCCTCCGTTTTCTCTCAACTCATTCGTGCAGCATCAAATGTGGCATTTGTTTATTTGACTTGTTTAACGAAGCTCACAGATTCTGCTTTTACAACTGATTTGTATTAGTTCTTAAGCTGGATAAACGTATATCTTTTTTCTTTTCAATCTAATGGCTTGCTTTCATTTCAGCCCAATCTAATTGACCCGAGATTTTAAGCCTAAAGTTGCCAGTGTAAGTGTGAAACTATAAAAATGATTTCGGGGAAATTATTCAAGGCATCATTATCTACATATATACGTAATTAGTTAACTAAAGATCTCGAAAAAATACAAGAAATGCACAAAATAACTAAAGTCTAATCTCGATTTTAACCGAACACAGAGCTAAATCGACTAGAATTCCTATTTTCAATAAGTTCAGTATATTATTATTTCCGATAAAAATAACTGACAGTTGGTTTAAGGCTTCAACCAACTGTCAGTTACTTTTTTCAGCAATAAAGCTTAAACTTTAATGCAATATACCAACCTATATATGCTAGACTCTTCCTCATCTATTGATATATATCTTCTATCTTCTGCTAGATGACCTTAAATTCTACCTCAAGTTAAAGACTTCAAAAATACATTTGGGAATATAATAATAGTACACTTAGGTTTTTTTTTTGCTAATCATTTAAGAAACACATTTTTAAAAAAGGTAGTAAGTTCCTGGAAATACTAACCAATATATATAATTTGTTAGCAATTTTAATGAAACTATCATTGCTAATAAAAGCTGTTCTATTAAATATTAAAAGCTACAAAAATCTTATCTTTAATAGATATTTATCTTCACATAATAAATTTGTTACTTTTATTTATATTTTTTATAACGTTTTTTAGCTTTTGTTGTAAACTTTGTTTAACTATCCAGAAAAAGTTGTTAAAATAATGAATCTTTTTTATTTTCTAATTTGTAGAAAGTCATTCAAGCATTAGTTCTTGAAATCTAAAATCTAACAAGAACTCCTCTTATGAAATCCCTACAGAATTTATTCTATTTTAGTTTTCATAGCTAAACTATTAAAAGTCACATATTGCTGGCAATTGTTAATGTCAGCTGGCCATATTATCATGTCATATTCTTTTGCTCTAATCTAACTGGCTGAATTATGAATATTTCTATGACAACTTAATCTGACCACATTTCACTTTTGTAGCTCAAGTTAAAGTATGCATTGAAGTACATATAGAGCTGTTAAGCTTAGCTCTCTCTTTGCTCTCTGCTTTCATTTATGTTTTGTTGAATTCCCTAATTATGGATATCAGTTATCTGGCCACAGCAGATAAACAATCCATTTGCATTTGCAGCTGTCCAATCATATTGTTATTAACCTCAAAGGCAACAATTTCACCTTAACGTAAAGTTGACAGCACAAATTGCAAATCCCAATCATTTGCATTAGGCTTCTTCACTTTGATGATGCGAGAGTCACTTCAAATTAAGCCCGAGATTTGCTTTGATGTGGGCCGAGGCTGGGGCGAAGGCAAATAAATAAATAATTGAGAGCCCAAAATGATGGCCAACAAATGCGATTGAACAAATAGCAAATTGTTGTTGCTAATGCTGTTGTTGCTGTTGTTGCTGTTGCTGTTGCTGTTGTTATTGCTATTGCTGTTGCTGTTGCTGTTATAAACTACGCATAAATCGCCTGTCAATTATATGGCATTATCGTGTGTTTCATTTATTTACTGCATATGTAATGAATATTTTATGTATTTACATAAAATAAAGCATGTAGTTAGCAAATATATGTATCTATATATGCATATATATATAATATATATGACATATCTGACAGTTGGTTCGGGTCTCGCTCTAGTCTAATTTTTAGTTAAACAATTTGCTTGTCGCATTTGCGCATTTAATAATTACAATGTTCTAAACATAATTTCACCGCAAATCGCAGCAGCAAACACAAACACACACACACACACACTCACTCACGCACGCACACATACACACACACACACACGAGCGCAAACATATTGCGTACTTTTTCCAGCTTTTATTATATTTAAGCTGCTTACACTACGCTGATTAGCAACAGTGACCAAATAGTCATATGGACTAAGCGCCTATATTCCACCCCCTATCCTCCTCCTCAGCCCATCCCCTTAGGAGCCACTGCATTGCCATGTAACCGCAATGAGACCGCCCACATCTAATTGTTTTAGGCATTGCCTGCAGTTTGATAGAACATAATAGACATGTTATTTATTTATTTATTTTAATACCCAAAACGCATTGCCAGTGTGTACTAAGTGGGGTATATTAGTTCAGTTCACTTGTTTGTAACAGATAGCCCTGACTTTGAATATGTTCATATACTATGAGTGGAGTTGATCTACTGTTCTGAAACCGATTTTAAGCTATCGATAACTCAAATATCAATCAAAACTGTTATTGATAAACAGTTCTTTAAACATATTATTCTTTAGCTTCAGCTTTTCACCTCATTTTCCCCCAACTGTATGTGTAGAGGGCATCTGCTAGTCGTGCATTGCCGTCGCGCACGCTTGTATGTACATGTGTGTGCCTTGTTGTGTGGCATTGTTTGCCTTAAAGCCGTTATCTTCTAATTATTTACAACTAGCTGTATTTACGCCCATCCCCACCCTCACCCACACCTGCCACACCCACACGAACACAATGGGTGAGTGTGCGCAAATATTTGAAAATTCGCATTTCAAATTGCAGTTGCCAAATGAAAGGGAATCGAAGGGCGTGCAAAAAGTTCTTTCATTTCATAAAATTTCACCCGAGAATTCAATCAATGTCAAATAAATATTTTGACGAGAATGCAGCAAAAAGCTGTGTGAAGTAAAAGTATTTATGTGCAATGCAGAAGGTGGGCAGAAGGCAAATCTAACGGTACTCATTTATTTATATCAGCTTATCTATAGAATCGATATTCTATAAGGCACTTGAAGTTGAGTTGTGAGTGATACGGTTTGAACCATATTCCTGTTTCGATTCGCTTAGCTGGCTTTTTGTTTCTTTAAGCCCAGATCGAAGTTAGGTCTCTCATCTTTTATTATGGAATACAGAATCTTATGTTCATATAAATGTTGATAGCCCATAGCTTATATCTGGTATATAAGCTGAGCAACTAAGATTTTGACTTTTAGATATTGCAAAACAGATATATTTCGAACATCTATAGGCCCATTTATAAGTTGACTCTTTTTAGTCTATAGCAGCTTTAAAGAGAGTTTTATAGTAAACAAACTGTTATGTCTAGACTACTTGTTATAGAGTATTTCAGAGCCGAGCCGTTTATGTTTCTTTTATTCTAATTTAGCAATTCATATATATATATATATATATATATATATATATATATATATATATATAAAGTACAGTTTATATCACATATCCGATTAGAAACATTTGAGCGGACAACTCATGTGTAAGATCGATAAAATTGTATTTATTTAATTGCGCGAGTCGCCCGGCAAAGCCAGATTGCATTCGCATTTGCAGTCCACTGAAGTGCAATCGGCAAACATTAGCGAAATAATACGAAAGCGCAACGGGAATAGTATTAATTAGATAACAAAGTACTTGCACTTATAAATTGAGTTCCATTAACGATTCGATCCGTTTTAATGAAAACATTATGTGTGTAACAAAAAAGCAAGTGAGAATATTGTGGTTGCTGCTGCCTGACGTCTAGATACCCTCTCTGCATATTACCTCAGTCTATTAAATATTTCATTATTGAAAAAGTTTCCAATTTACATACAGCAATACAAAAACTTAGGGCCAATTGAAACTGTGAATTCATGGTATAATGGTTGTTCATCCTAGTCGAAAGATCTTCATCATATATCTAGCTGTCGACATATGCATAGAAAATTGAGAAAGAGTATTCCATGATTTCAAATGTGCTTAAAGTGCGCCCAGAGAACTTATCTAAGATTTATATCTCGTTTTTAATCTAGCGAATCCTTTCTCAGTCGCCTTACCAACTTAAAAGAATGAGTATATCATCAAGGCAGTCCTTTTACCAATTACTGCAAGATTCTTTGACTTAAGTGAAAAGAACATAAATTAAACTTTTTCTCCAAATTACAATTCCCACAAACATAATTGAATGCAAATGCTATATTGCAAATGAAAGCAAAAGTGTAATGTATCTCGGCAAAAGGAACTGAGGAATAACAATTTGATGCTATTCAATTACTTGAGTCTGCAACTCTCGCAGCTTAATTTAATTTAAGCATTTCTTTTTATACCCTGAACCCATTGCAAATGGGAAACCAGGGTATAATGCTTTTGTGACAATGTATGTAACAATGCAGAAGGAGGCGTGGCAGACCCCTTGCAGTATATAGTATATGTATTCTTGATCAAGACGACGAGCTGAGTCGTCTTGTCTGTTTGTCCGTCAGTTTATCCGTCCGATAGTCCGTGTACGCATCTGTCCATCTTTCAGACCGTCCGTCCGATTTTAGTCTACCCTTCTGTACGTCTGTCTGTCCGTCCGTCTGTCTATCTGTCCGTCCGTAAGAACTCAGCGATATCGTAAACCACGTAAGCTAGAGAATTCAAATATATATATATATATATTCCTGTATAGCAATCGCAGAATAAGTTAATTTATTTTTTTCGAAAACTCATTATATTTCCTTATTATCGATAACAATCTATGTTTTTACACTGTTTTTTGACCATAAAAGAAAGACCATACAAGCTGAACACCCAAAATTTACCATGTAGGTTTCTGTGATAAAAATACAGATTGTAAATATATCCGATTTTGGATACCGCCCCCAAAAGTGAAAAAAATCTTATTTCATATAGTAAGGAATTTGGGACTTTGCATATACATATATTTGAATACCAATATTATATCCTGAATTGGAGATGGACGTCGGGATCGGGATTCTCGAGACCCGAAATTGTCCCGAAACGATTTTCGGTATCTGGCGGAAAGATTTAATAGATTTTAAAAAAGTCCGGGTCGATCGGATACGTGCTTGGACATGAGATCATGGTAAGAAATTCTAGAGATATGCTTTGAGAAGACGGCATTTCAAAGATACCCGTCGGGACCCGCGGGACCCGAATATTTCGATCCCGACGTCCACCTCTCTAGAATCTCTTACTAATCCACCTTGATGTAGGGATCAAGCACTGGTCCGACCGTCCTGGAATTTTTTACAATATTTGCCAACAAGCCGAAAAATTGTTTCGGAACAATTTCGGGTCGCGAAAATACCGATCCCGACACCCATCTCTATCCTGAACATTTAATTCGGAAAATACATCTAGAGTCGAAGTTTTTCAACAATTAATTTTTCATAGTGCTTCATTAGTGCAGCCCGAGCAAGCAATCGGTGCTCGTGCTTGTGTGTGCGTGTGAGTATGTGTGCGTGTATGTGTGCTCAAAGATTGTTAGAACATAACCTCGGACTTGGGGCAGGGGATCTCGTAGTCGGGCAGTCCCGACTTTTTCCATGTCTTAATTCAGAAAGTCTGCACAGAAGTGGACAGAATTAATCAAAGGAATGCCAAAGGATGAAGGGAGTTGTGGCACAACTGATAAGCGCATTTGATGTACTATGCGACGTATGTTCGTGTCCTTTTTCGTGCATGTGTTGTGAGTCTCTGTGTGTGTGTGTGTGTGTGTGTGTATGCTGTGTCCCTTTGCCTTATTGTGCAAATGAAAGGAATGTTGATTTTCTATTTTGTTTTTTTTTTTTTAAGGTTGCCAGCCATGGCTTGGGCTTACGTTTTGTTTTATTATATTAAACCTAACCTCACAAAGAGCTCATTAATTTACGCAAATCACACACACACACACATACTTATATTTGCTATATATTTTAACTAACAAGAGAACCAAAGTGTTGGCAAAAGGTTGCATGAGATGCGTTTTATGCTAAGCATGTTGTAAGCCAGTCGTAAATAGATGCGAAGGACTTGTTTAATATTATAATTTTGATAAAGGATAACACATATGTACATATGTGTGTGTGTGTGTGTGTGTGAGCAGCTGTTGGTCAACGATCTCTGGCTTTGATCTGATGCTGACAATCTGCCGCCCTTGATCCACTGTGCGCACAGTGTTTAAGTGATTTGCTAATTTCGAGTGAAGGACACGAAGGACACAAGGATTGGCGTGCAAAGATTTTTCATCAAGAAGCACACATGCTTCACTGATTGCCAACACAAATGGTTGCCGCTCGTGCCGTCGACCAAAAAGGGAAGCATCCATAAATAATTAAACAGTTTTGTGCTGCTTAAGCATATCATAATGCGAGGCGCCTCAAAGAGCAGCCTTATCCATAAAGCAGATGCTTGGGCGCCTTTTGCCAAGCAGCCGCAGCGTGTCCTGCTTGTATCCTGTTTACCCCTACGCACATGTGTGTGTTGGTGTGTGTGTGTTGCCATTTTCAACAAAAGCCCCCAAAGCTTTTACTATGCCCCTCCAGCAGCTCTGTCATCCAGGTCCTTTTTGGCACACTCCCCTCCCCCGCACCGCCCCGGCCCGCCCGTCGCGCGTCTTTTATTTATGATTATGCATGCCTCTGCCTCTGCCTCTGCCTCTGCCTCGGCTTTAGCTGGCGGGCTCTTTGGGCTGTTGTTGTTGTTGTGCCTGGCGCAGAGCCACAGAAATGATGCCACAAAATAATTTAAAAGTAATCAGGCAACAAATGTTTGCCCTGTTTTAGGCGCAACACATGAGTTGGGCTTTCTGCATATATACATATATTCGTACATATATCTCAGGCATTGTAAACTTTTGGGTCTCTGTCCCCACACACACACACACACACACAGGCACACATGGCACACAACTTACTAATTGCTATACACAATAAATTTATTAAAGACATTTCGGCTGGCAGCATTTGCTGGCGTTTAACTCGCCAAGGAATTTTTCTAATTAATTATTTGGCTAATTTGTTGTGCCGAGCTCTGCCAGCCAGGTCAGCTGGAAAATCATTTGATTTAAACAGTTAGCCTTGCAGCACGTTGCACGTTGCACGTTGAGCGTGCAACAAGTGGCGAGCGTGCACTGGCAGCTATCGAACAGCAACTCGTAACTGGAAGCGCAAGTTTTGCCAAGTGCTTCTGGCAGCTGACGACGCCAGGGGCTGTGGGCTGAGGGCGTGGCAAAGTTATATTGTGATTTAAGCATAAACAGGCTTAACTTCCTATTAAAGGCGGCACACACAGACACACAGCAGCCAGGGCGTGGCACAACAAATGAACAACAATAAAAAAGCAGCGAGAAGTGGAGCAAATAAAAAAAGTGTGTGTGCGTGTATGTGTATGTGTGTGTGTGTGTATGTGTGTGTATGCTTAATGGCATTGAAAGAGAAACTTTCTAAGGCAGCCCTGACTTTTTGGGGTCATTGGGGTTAAAATGATTGCATGTCATGACCAGGCACGTACACGTGTGTGTGTGTGTGTGTGTGTGTGTGTGCTTGTGCGTGCTATTCATTATCCAATGCATTAATGTGCGTCCAGAGACGCATTAATATGCAGACAGATTCGTCGCAGACACAAAAATAAAAGAACAACAGCAAAACACAAAAAAACCAAAAAAAATTATAATAACATTTTGTGCCGGGCGGATGCAGACGTTGTGGCATTTAAGTGTCTATTTATTTGCGGTCTGACAAATTGAATTAAAACAAGAGCAAGCAGCAACTTTTTCTGCTGCAACAACAATAATAACAACAATAACATCGAGCTGTAGTTGTGGCACTTAACATTTGCAAGATTTACACAAGCGCATGGCAATTGGAAATTGCTCTGGCAAATTGAGCAACAACAACAGCAGCGGAGAGTTAATATGAATGGGCTACTCGAGACAATGGCAGAGGCTGCTTTGCTCTTACTGTTAGGGGCGTGGTCTGTAGAGGGGCAGAGAGAGAGAGAGAGAGAAAGGGCGAGATAGGGCCAGCAAAAGCAATTAGTTTTACTTTGGAACCACTCAAATGATTTAAATTTAATTGGGGTCAAGAATATGCACACACACACATACGCACACGCATACTAGTGTGTTCTAGTCGTTGCCTGAAGGGAACGAATTGGCCTGCGTAGGCCCAGATCCTGGCACAGGAAATGACGCGCTGCGTGCTGCTGACATTATCTAATTAGGCAGACGACGCAGCTCGGCATCGCATGATTTATTTCTGCTGGGCGAGAGCTTGTTGAGCGGGGGGTCTCTGGGCAGGAATGCCAATGTCACGCTGGCTGAGAATGCAGCTGGGACAAGCCACACAAACTGAACAGCTGAGGCGACGCGATGCGACGCTGAGTCAACTGTTGTTGCACGTTGCACGTTGTTGTTGTTGTTGCTGTTAGACTCGACCCAGCTGGAAATGTAAACTGCAATCGACATTTAAGCGGATTCTGATGCCGCATGATGTTGTCAAGGTAATTGAGCGCTACAGATTAGTTATTAGGAGCAGCAGTCAGGACCAGGGCAGCACCAATCAGACTCTACGAATATTGGAAAATGCTCTCAGCTCAACTATAAGAGTTCTTTATTGTTAAGAATCAACAGAACTTCTGTCTAATTTTCATGTATACGACTCAAGAATTCGTCTGCGCTTCCCATTTTATCCAAATAGTTGATAAAGTCAATTGGCCTGAAGAAATGTGGCTTTTTTGGTATGACATCCTTGGCTTGGTAGGGACAGACCGGATCGGTAATCCAGCAGCGGTGCCGTGTCTTCAACTCATCCTCGCCAATGGCGCCCATATGCGCCTTCTGCTGAAAGAGCATGGCCTTGACCAAGTAGGGCAACAGCTCGTCGGCTATTCTCGACCCCATTTCGTGCAGGCGGGTGCCCAGATTGACCAGAAATGCGGACGACATTAGCACATATCGTACGGGTCTAAAGATTTCGGTTATGTACTGCCTGCGTTCTTCGTATTTAGAAAGTAGCCAGTAGAGGGCTGAGTAGAGCACCTCGGCCTCGAACTGTATGGCCAGGCTGTCGGACTTGAGCAGCTTGCATAAGCCCCTCACCTCCATCTCCCGAAACTCATCCGTGGAGACGAGCAGCAAGAAATACTTATGGACATAGGTCAGCATTAGGTTAGCGATGCCCCACTGCTGCCTGCTCTTCGCCTCAAAGTACGTTGTCAGAGCGTCCGTCTCGCTGAAGATGCTCTTATCGCTGAAGCATCGGAGCACACTGGTCACGAGCCGCGGAATAAACATATAGTGCGCTGCCTTAAGAAGCTCCTGCAACTTGCCTCGCGGACAGCGGAAAGTTGATTGCAGCATCGATTCGTAGGCCAAGTTAAAGCCATCGGGCGTTACTTTCGCTGGCGGCAAACTGACGATCATGCCCGAGGGCAAAAAGGTACGATATAGCTCGCTGTAGAAGCGCAATACTACGCCGTGGTAGCTAAATGCCTTATTCTCCACCACAATAATAATATCTGAATTTATCCTTTTCAGCAGCTGCTCTCCCACCTTTTCGGCCATCGAAGTCTTCTTTGGCAGCGCAAAAGGCTTTGAATTGAGGTACTTGTCGAGGCAAAAGGTATGTTCCACAGCCTTCTTACGGTTCGGCGTTTTCGACATCGCTACGAAGGACTAAAAGCTTCGAAACAGCTTTAGCTAAACCAATCCTCAAACATCACTCATATACTCACTTGTTCCAGAAAATTTCTTAAAAATAGAAATTTTTTTTGGTATTTTTTAATTCCCCCAAAACTTTTGCTTCTAGTTAGAGCTCTAAAAACTGAATATAAATTTTTCAATGCTGACTTCTACTTCAAATCTGAGCTAGGATACCAAAAGTTACTTGGATTTAAAAAAAAAAGGTAAACAAGGAATTAAATCATTAAATGAATAATGAAATAACATTCCCTTAGCAATTATAAATTAAACTAAATTAGATTATGTCTATGTTTAGCTATCGATTTGAAACAATAAATACTGAATTTATTCAGGAATCGAACATAAATTTAATAAAATGCAATTTAATTTGTTAATTGGGTAATTTAGGCATCAGGAGTTGCAGCAAACTGTGCCACTTGGACGACTTTTGATAGCTTTAAATATTAAGTGAGCTGCCAGAGAAAACATAACGAGCACACTCATAAAACACACAGACACAGAGACACACACACACAAACATACACACACACACACACACACACACACATACATGCGCAAATGTGGTAAGCAAATGAAAATGGAGGTAACCGCAACATTTTAGTTGCATTTGCAACGTTCGCCACAAGAGGCACCACCACAAGGACCAAGGACATTTACCTAAATTAAAGCTAATGAATTGCCTCTTCGCGTTGGCAAGGACTTGCTACCGTACCTCAACCACGCCCCCGCCCACAACCCCTTCTGCTTTGGCCATTGTTTCCACCTAACTTTCGCCATGGCATCAGTCGGCGTCGGCCACATTTGCCCGCTGCCAGAGTTCCGTTTCCCCTCTCGTCTCTTCATACTCCTCCTCCCGCCCCCTGCTGTGCCACTTGTCCTGCACAAGCGTACAGGAGCAGCCACTTTGCTGTCTGCTTTAATTTGCATTGCACTTGTGTATGTTTACATTTTTTATTTCATTCATTTTCACTCTTGTTTCGCAATGGTCTCCATTTTCTTCTAGCCCCCCTTTCTTCTTTCCCTTTCTCGCCCAGCTTCTGCTCTGCTGCGCCTATTTTCCTTTTCTGTATTTTAATGAATAAGTGCACTAAATGGCAACGGACACTGCAAATGACTGAATGAATGCTGAGCCTTAGACGAAAACTCTGCGCCCAACCCACAACCACCCACACACCCACACACCCTAGGGCGCGAGCACAAATTAATATGAATAAATATGCTCAAATGCGAGTTGTGGGAGGCGGGTAAGTGAAGAAGCGGAAACTGCTGACACAGCCGCCAAAATAAGGTCCTGGGCAAAGTTGGGCAAAGCAAGCGATTATCCTTGAAGCTCTTTAAAAGTGTAAAGACGACAAAGCGACTGAAAGCGGCATATCAATTGAGAGCGAAAGAGAGACAGAGAGAGAGAGAGAGGGATAGTGCAATAAAAATAAATAGATTTGGTAAATTTAATTCTAAAAAGAGAACTGCAAAACCAAATAATCAAATAAATCGTTTTAAGATTAAATTTAATTTACAAAATAATTTCCGAGAGGCATGGCTCAATATAAATAATATCTTAGTTGCAACTTGTGTTCAAAAATGAACACCTATGACGTGTAACATTAACAATATATCTTTTAGAAAACTACAAAATTTGCGAAACAAATATAAAAAACATATTTAAAAAATATTTTTTATATTATTTCCGCTCCAATTACTAAGTTTGATCTGCAAGCACAATAAACTTTCATATTCAACAACTAAATATGCAATTCAATTGGGTTAGATGAAGTCTTCATTTTATATGCCCTTTCTATATATATATATATATATATATGAAAATGTCTAGCTGTCGTGCTAGCATTTTTTCTTTATATCTGTCCTTCAGGCTCCACTGTGCAGCGGGTGGTACAAATAATTGCCTTAAATTAGTTCAGCGCTTGGGCTCAGCGCTCGGCAACAAAGTGACCCTCAGCTGCAGGCCAGGGGCGGGATGGAGTGCAGCGAGTAACGGGAACAGCCTAGTGCCAGTTGCCAGTTGGCAGTAACTGCATCAGCATCAGCATCAGCATCAGCATCAGCATCAGCATCTGCAGTAACAACAGCAGCAGCAGCAGTGCCTCGTTACAAGTACCTTATGCAGTAATTGCACTTCTTGTCTCTCGAAAACGTCGGCTGCTGCTTCTGCATTTCGAGTACAATTCTTATTTTTCTTTTAAATTATGTAGATTTTATATATAAATACAATATATATATGTATATATATAGCTAGCATACACACTGCCAGGAAGTGAAATATGATATGCTTAAATATATATATATATATAGCTACATAGCTATTTGTTCCAACTGACTGAGTTACTTGAAGTCAGGTTACCGAGTTACCTAATAGACGGATTCACTAATTGATTGAATCATTGATTGACTTACTTACCAAGCGATCAACTAATTGACTGGCAAGCTGGTTGACAGATTAGATAATAGCTAGCTGATGGCTTGTCTGATTGATTGATTTACTGATCAGCGGACTGCCTAATGGATTGGCATATTGACTCATTTACTAATACATTGACTAAATTTCTGATTGACTGACTGATGGATTGACTGCTTGGCTTATGTACTCATTGATTGATGGACTGATAGATTGAATGTTTAACTACTTTACTGACTGATGGACTGCCTAATGGATTGATCTCTTGACTTATGTACTGATTAACTGATTGACTGTTGGACTCATAGATTGAATGCTTAACTAATTTACTGACTGATGGACTGTCTGATGGATTAACATATTGACTAACTGTCTGATTGACTGATAGATAAATATATAGATTCAATGATTGACCAATTTACTGATTGATGGACTGTCTGATGGAATGACTGCTTGACTTATGTACTGATTAGCTGATTGACTGATGGACTGATGATTGATTATTTTCCTGATCAGCGCACTGACTGATGGATTGTTATATTGACTGATTGACTGTGGGACTTATAGGTTGAATGATTGACTAATGTACTGATTGATGGATTGTCTGATGGATAGACTGATTGACTAATTTACTGATTTACTGATGGACTGATAGATTGAATGCTTGACTAATTTACTGACTGATGTACTGCCTAATGGATTGACATACTGAGTAATTGACTGATAGATTGAATGATTAACTAATGTATTGATTGATGAATTGATATACTGGCAAATTTACTGACCAGCTGATTGATTGCTAGATTGATTGCTTGAATAATGTACTGATTGATTGATGAATTAGAAGATTGACAAATATTCTTATTTTTTTGACCGACTAATTGATAGAGTGCCTGATGCACTGACTGATTCACTAATTTATTGGCTGACCTTCTGATCATATGATGTTCTGCTGATTACAAATTCTGCTCTGAAATGCAAACGCAACTTTAAGCTAATCTTTAAAGTATTATTGAAATAAGTAATGCACTCCTCTAAGCTAAAATGGGGTAGAGGAGAAGCTCTTGAGTAGGTACAAAAAAGAACAGAAGAAGAAGGTATATCTTAAATTCAAGAAATAATACCAGTATATAGCCGGCAGTAATGAAATTTGGTTGTCTGAGCAGCAACGGCGGCAGCAGCTGCGAGTGTTTAGCACATTATTCATATACTCATTTCTTGTGCTTCACAGTAAGCTCTGATTTGGCCACGCTCTCCATGGGCCCACCCGCAGCAACAGTGCCTTGGCCATTATTTTGCCAGCGGCTACACAATTTCCGGAATATTTATGTGCCAAAGGCAAACAAAAAACTAAAAGAAATGATACCCAACTAAAGCAGGCGCAACAGAAAAATTGTAAACATTTATTTACTGTCCATTTCCGCTGGCTTTTGATGCTGCTGCTGCTGTTGCTGCTGCACTTTCCGCATTTCCATTTGTATATCCATTTGTAGTCATTTTTTTCGCCAGCTTTTTAGCCCAAGTGCTTATTTTTTTCAGCTCCCCCTCCAGCACTACGTGGCTGAATTCCCACTTCAGACAACATTTTTGAAGGCCAACGCGCAGCGTCTGTTTCTTTGGGTGTTGCAAACAGAATCAATGCAGCGCCTCAGAAATGTGCCCCTATATCAGCATTGAGTGCAAGTTGAAATTGGAAATAACGACTCAGCTGTAAACTCTACTTTAAGTATTATCTAAAATGTAAGTTTCGGTTGCAATTCTGCTAAGATCTACGAGTTTGACATATGTCAGCTAAGACATGCTGCTGAACAGTTGAAAAATTCCCTTACACGAAAGACATTATAGATCGCAGATTTACTTTGTTTCAAATAATCGATAGCTTTTCTGCCTACCATGAAATCGATTTTTATCTTTCTTGAGCTTATCAATCAAGTTTTTAGTTATTAAAAAAGGTTATAAAGTTGCCACCTTAGTACAATCTAAGTCCTCCTAAAGTAGGAGATGTCGTCTTGGTGATCGCCCAGCCAGACGTCTAACCAAAAAGCGAAAGAAGAAAAGACTCAAAATGTGCTATTCATTGGATCTCTCTACCAGATTCCTTCATTAATCATAAAATTGTTTTGGTAAATATTTTTAATAATTTACACTAGTCCACATACGTACATACATATGTACAACTGTGTTCACAAAAATAGCAGCACAGTAGATGCTAACAGAAATCGCAATATTTTTTTTAATATTCCATCTTATAGATTCCATACTTGGACTTTGCTTTTGTAAAATGGATTATAGACATAACATAAACGAAAAAGTCCAGTTAGTTTTGCCTTATTTTGGTACGCTTTTCATATTTTTGTGCTTTTGCACACGAATTTCGCGGTTCACAAAAATAGCAGTCTTCATATATATTCAATCATAATTAAATATTTTTTTTTCTTCGAACTTCAAAAATACGAATAAATAAAAAAAAATTCAAGATAATAGTTTTGGCTTGATTAATTATGAGCATTCTATTTCAAATGATATTTGAGACCAATTCCATAAATGAGAACTTTTGGCAACCGATGCTCTTGAGCTGAGATTTACGCATGCTTGCATGTTTCAATACTGTAGGCTATGCTGGCATTTGGCGAAGACTTGGACTTATTTATTTATTTATTTATTTGCGAATTCGTTCTTAGAATTTCGAGTAATTTAGTCTTAACTTATCTTTTACATCCTTTAAGCTAAAGTTTCCAAGTTTTACAATTAGTTTCTCGCATATATTGTACAATTTTGATTTATTTTAATTTTTGCATACCAACTCTGAGTCTTACTTCAAATCGCTTGGTTTTCAATCAACTTCATTAGTTTCAACTATGTTTGCAACTTGGGCAAATAAATTTATGGTAATTAAAAATAAAATTATTTTAGACCCAATCAAAACTTGTTTACATAGTAAATATTTTTATTTGGGATTAACTCGTTGCAGCTGCAGCAATTAAATTTTTCTCTTTATATTTAACTTAAATTTTTTTCATTTATTTATAAAGAAAACATTTCGCTTGGCATTGATTGTTTAGCATAATTGAATGAAAACAAATTGCAAAATAATTATTAGCAAACATATTTGTAAATATTAATGCTTCCCTATTTTTAAGCAAGTGAAAGTTGAATGTTGAAATGAACAAGAAAAGAATAGCAAACAAAAATAATAGAAATAAATATTTAATTTTATATTTTAATTTTTAATCTAATAATCTTAATGCATTTCGGCTTCGATCCCCATTTGTGTAAATTTGTAATGAGCTTTCGCTGCTGCGTTTAATTGGCTTTAATGTCAAAGTCGAATGCCGGCTAATGTCAAGTGCGAAATGCAGTCAAGCTGTTGCGGCTTTTGCATCTGCAGCTGAGATAATTATTGCGCACTATCAGCAAATGCTATCGACCGCCCAATTGGGTCGCTAAGTCCTAATTGATATAATTTCTGCGGTTTTCGAGGTCGTCAAGATTTGTGGCTTTGTTAGCTGAAACCAACGGAAACTTACCCGCACAAATGTTGCTCTTGCTGAGTTGTTGTTGTTGCTGTTGTTATAGTAGCTGCTGCTGTTGCCTTTTGTTGTTGTTTATAGTGGCACTTGATAGCTGTTTACGTTTGCAGTTCACTCACCGGGCGATGCGCAACGTGCGCCAAAAAGCGCGCTTCAAATAATTTACCACACGCGTCGCCACACAAAAAAAAAGTATTTGCTGGCTCCAAAAAAAAATACAAAAAAAAAAAATTAATCGCAAAAAAAATCAAATGAATTGCAAACAGAAACTATGCCAAAGATTATTGAGTAGTCGCTTAGTGGCTGCCACCGCGAGCACGGGCTGCCAAAAATTACGCCAAAAATTCGTATTGCAGAGTTGCAGAAACACGTACTACTGTCAACACGTTGAACGGCACTCAATGCTCTGTGGCTGGACCGCAGCAGCTGAAAATCGCGCAAAGACTGAAGCTGAAGAATTGAGACGGCAATCGGCCGGCCCCAGAACGAACCTGCAGCATCCACACACGAGCCACGAGCCACGAGCGACGAGCGTTGCGGCACGAAGTGTGGCGCCACTTCGTGGCACAGCTTGTTGCAGCAACATCGCCAGCCGACTGACAAATGTTGCCGAATGGGAAATTTGAAATTCACGCTGCGGGGGCAGCTTTTTGCTTTGGCTATTTCTGTTGCTGTTGTTTCTCTTGTTGCTGCTGCTGTTGTTGTTGTTGATATTGTTGTGTTGCTGCTGCTGTTGCTGTTGCTCACGTGTGCGCGTAGGTCAGTGACGCTTCGCTGGGCTGTTCAATTTATTTTCACGCTGCGTCTGCGTCTGTTTGCTGTTTGTTTAACAATTTCCCCTCGCTTTTGACATGTGCCACGCGCGCGTCGGCTTGTCTTTTTTTAGCTTGTTGCCGGCTACGCTGCCGGCTTTAGGCCATCGGCTTCACAACCAGCTCCTGGCTGCATTTATTGTTAACAGATGACAAGGCAGCACCAGCAGCAGCACCAACAGCAGCAGCAGCAGCAGCAACAACATTTGCATATTGCATGAAACTGTGGCATATCCACCAAAACGGATAGTAAAACAATCTTTATCAACATATTGCCTTTGACATATTGACCAGCTCCCACAGTGAGCTGCTTGTCACGAGAAATAAACGCATCTCCAATAAACTGCATAAGATAGTACTCCTACATTGCATACGCGCCATATATCATCTATATATAACTAAGTGCTTACATGTTTATGGAATGCAGGCCGCTTTCTGTTTTATTCTTATGTCTTCTATACTTCAGAGTCGAAAAGAGACTGCAAATAGATACAATTTATAAGGAACTGCAGTTTCATACAAATTTATTACTTAATTTTATATGGTGTGGATAAAGTGAACTAATTATTATTGCAGGGCCTGCTTACGATATTAAAGTTACAATTTTTGATAAGAAACTCTTTTTATTTGCTTAAAATAAACTTTGTGTATATGAATTCAAGAGATCGCTAAAATATATTAATAGCATTTTCGAAATACACTTTAAAAAAAGGCACACATAACTGTAAATACAAATTCGGGGAAACCTTTTTCATTTTGGATTCCTTCTTAATGTTTTTATTACCTTTTTCTTGAAATTGCTTCCCAAATGTTCCTCGGTAGAGTGTTCACTATACCCAGACACTACTGTATATATGAACGTATAAATTATAAATATGAAAAATACAATGTTTATCTTTACTCTGCTGATGATTACTCAAAAGGCAAGCAACAAGTCCAACATGTAGCAAGTGCTCTCGACTGAGAGATACTCTGTCAACAATTTGCTTTATCACCAAATCTTATAACTGTATTTACTAATTGAATATGAATATGTTAAGTACATAAAATCCCCGTGCTAGCAAAGATTGTTGTGGGTTAAGGCCCATATTGCTGGCAAATCAATTTCCGTTTATCCTCGGGCTATCTACTCAGGCTACAATGGTCCCCGGACAAAGTATTGTTGTGGCTTTCATTTGTCTATTCATGAATATTTAATGAATCGTTTTACCTACAGGTTTGCAAGATGAAAAGCAAAAGTTTTAACCGCACACACTGGTCAACATCGATGAGGCAAGACTGATGGGCTGGCATTGTGTGTTCTAGGAGCGGGGTTCACTGTACAGTGCACACTGCTGGGACACGAGCGCAACGCGTCGGCTAATGATATTTTGTCCCTAAGCTGGTAAGGCTGCATTTGCTGCTGTTGCAGAAACTTAATTATGGCCAGCATTAAAAATGCAACTGTCAAACCAGGACGACAGCTCTGCCACACACACACACACACACACACACACATACGCATACACATGCAGAGGCTGCTTAAAGGATGTACTGTGTGCCGTGTGTGTGGCAGCTGAAGCTCTGCAGCTTCCTTTATTCTCAATGAACGCTGCAGGCCCCGTCGACGCCCGTGCACCACTAAACCACAGCTGTGGCTGCACCACCGCCAGCTCCAGTGGCTGCTTATTCCGAAACATTCGGGTAACTGGGTCACAAGGATAGCCATTAATTTATAATAATTTCAACTAAGATTTCACAATTTCTTTTGCATCACTTGCCCCACACTCTTTCCCTCTCTCTCTCTCTCTCACTCTCTCTCTCTCTCTCTCGCTCTCAATCGCTGTGCCCTGCTGCGCCTTTGCCTTACAAATTTTCGCATTTTCCATTCATCATTCGCGCAGCTGCCAAGCAGCCAGCCAACAATCCCAACCATCTCAACCAGGACGTAACCAGCAGCCGGCAATGCCACTGTCAGCGCCCGCAAAAGCAAAGTCAATTTCGCGCACTTTGCATGCCCCGCAAGGCCGCAGCAACTGTTTGAGTTGGCAAATGCAGCGAACGGAGCTGCTGCTGCTGCTGTTGTAGCTGCAGCTGGACCAGGAGCGCCACCCAAATGCCCGTGCCCAAACACAATTCTGGACCGTGACTTGCTGCTCGGCGGCGCCCACTCTTCTTGCCCGAAAAACCGACGACCTGCTTCATCCGCAAACCAACGCGCCATCAAATTTACAAGCGCAATGCATCAATCACTTGACGCTCAAGCGGTTTCACGATGAATCAGAGCTGGGGCCAGCTGGGGGATATGAGGGGCTGCTGGCTGCTTTCGCGGCAACGACTGGGCTTTTCGCTGCCACAAAAGAAGGCACAAGTGAAAACGAAAGAGAGAGAGGGCGACAGAGACAGGGAAAACATAAAAAATAAACGAGAACCTATCCCGTTGGCCAATTTGACGTTAAGATGGAATTTGTGAAAAATTCATCAAATTGACTGCGGCGCATTGCTCATTGAAAAGGCAAAGACAAAGAAAAAGGCACCATGCAGCGCGGCCAGGCGCTATAAAGGACTCCAGCAGAGAAAGGCAGTGCAGCTGCCAAGGATGCCAGAGCATCCAGCTAACGATAATACAGTTAGCCGCACTTTGCATAATGCAAACAAATTACAAAAGATGATTTCGCCTTTTCGTTGCCCTTTGCAATAATTTCCCAGCCACAGATTCAGCAAAGAGAGAAATGTCCGCAAAGTGCGCTGCTTAGGACATTTGCTTATTATCTACTGACTAGTGGAACAAGCGACTCCCTCATTCGCGACAAACACTTGACCTTTAAGCAACGATCGGAGAAGGCCGCACGCATAGCTGCCAGCTATTTGATAAGTGAATGACACACGAAAGCTGACTGCTATACGATAAAGTGTTTGACTCTAGAATGCTATTAACTTACATGCATTTCTACATATACATATACACTAGCTGACTGATTGATAACTGATTGTAGTAGATTGACTTACTGACTGATTGACTGATTGATCGGCAGACTGTTTTACTGACATACTGGCAAACTTTTCACTATCATTTTGACTATTTAACTGACGAAGACATTTCTTGATTGCTTTGATTGAACGATAAGTTGATTAATTAACTGTGATAAACATTTAGATTAATTAAATGTTTAACTAATTGAATGAATAATATATAAGCTATGAGATCAGATCTGGGAAGCTCTGAAAATGCATATCAAGCCTTTTGGGAAATCAAATTTATTTGTATCAGCCCAGATTTAGACCTGAAGACGTGCTTGAACACCTGTAGATTGCCAGTTTTTCTATATCATGCAACATTTCAAACTCTTTTTAGTTCAAGTAGACATTATAGTGAAAGACTAATATAAGCAAAAAAGGTCAAAGCTCCGTACTCTTGAATTTTCATGTTAATCAAAAACACTTGTGAAATATTTAAATCTATCCAGGATTAAAGCGATCCATTATAATAATAATTAAATAATTTAAAAAGCTCTGATTAAGAGTTAACATTCGAATCATCGAGTCACTGTGAAAGCATATTGCGCCGTCGGTAGCACTCGATTGTATTTGACTTGGCCGCAAGCATGAACGGCTTAAGCAAACTGTTAACAAACTTTTCAATTGTTCTACTTTTGTAACAAGCTCAACTTGGAGCACTATATTTACATATACATACATATACATATATACATGCTATATGAAATACATAAATATCAAGCAAAAGAATAATTACAAAGGGATTCTAACTGCCATTGCTGGCCATGTTGCTGGACTCAGATGTTGCTAAGCGCGCTGAGAGCAAACGCTGACAAACGAATCGAAAGCGAGAGAATTTCCCTAGTTTGGGTGGCTGGCTATAAAGCTGGGGATGCTGTTGCTGTTGCTCAGCATGTTGTCTGTTATTGCTATTGCTTGTCTTGTTGTTGTTGTTGTTGTTGTCATTAACCAACTGACTTATTGACTTACTTATGAACCTGACCTCACACGTCGCGAGTGACGTCGTGCCCACTAGGCAAGTATTGTCTAGGGGTTGCTCTGCCGGCCACACTAAGCAGCTAGCTTGCTAGGGCAAGGGGGTTTGTGTGTCCTTTGGCCTCATTTATGGCTCGTATATCACGCGAACACCACGCAAATGGTGCTTAAGATAGAGTAAAGCCCAATTGCATTTTCATTGCCTTCCCCTTTCTGGCGCTAGTTAAAGTATTTGAGTTAAATAAAATGTTGCATACTTCATGGCGCTGCCAAAGCGATAAACAACAAATGTGGCGGGAAGGGGACGGGGCGACAAAAGTCCTTACTTTCCCTCTCTCTCATTCTCTTTTAGCCATGTGTGTGCGAGTGTGTGTTACCAACACTTTGTGGCTTTGTTTTGACTTTTATACTTAGTTTGTGTTTACTGCGGCAATTTTTTGCTGCTGCTGCTGCTGCTGCTGCTGATGATGTTGCTGCTGTTGCTGTTGTTGTTTTCTCTCCAGCCACAAGCTCTGCTTAAGTGTGTTTACATTTGTGGTGTGCGTGTGTATGTGTGTGTGTGCTACCCACACTTTAACCGGATTATTAATGCTTGTCTAGCTGCCTCAAATTAATCAAGTTGACCATTCATTCATTCAACGAGCAAACTGACGACGAACTTAACAGGGGCTGACCAAAGCAGCGCCCAGGACTCATGGCCATGAAAACTTAATTAGTCTTTAGTGCAAGAATACACACACTTAGCACACACGCACACACTTACCGCACACACTCAGACGTTGAAGCAGAGACAACTTGTGTTCGTTTTGTTGGCACTTTGGGCGTCAGCAGAAAAAAAGCATTGCGTCTGACGCTATTTAGTTTTATTACTTCATTCATTTAGATATATAACTTTTATGGCATTTATTCTAATACACATGAAATATGTGTGCGTATTGGTCAGTTTCTCAGCAACATGTTGTTGTTATTGCCAGCCACAATAATAACAAAATTAATATTTATAACAATTATTGTGGTTGTCGCTGATGTTGATTGATTCGATTTGATTGATGTCGGCTACAAAATAGATCCTTGTGATACATGGCCGCAAGTGGGGCCATTAAGATGTCCTTTGTTTACCCGAAACATTGAGGTCAAATACGATTGCTGGCCAATTAGCGGTTAGCCTATTTACATTCATATCATCTTCCATAAATAACAGACCTTGAGCCAGCTGTAATTGGAATACTGCTGCATAGAGCTAGCTCTTTATTAAATGATGACATTGGCAAAGGTCCGTGAAGTATGCTCAGGTTAGATTTTATTAAAAAATATATAAAAAAGGTGAACAACAAATGAAGGACACATATATATGTTTTATTCTAATATTTTCTTTATCTCCTTACCCCCTTTCTCTTGTTGTTCTTATTCACAGCTTCACAGCTATAAGCTTATAAGTTTTGTATTTGATCATGCTGTCCGTCTGGCTGTCTGTTTGAATGTAATGCATTTCGGTGATATGTGAAATTTGGAACTTATTTCTGTTCATGTCTTCCCTCTTATAATTCACTTTTAAGACTTTTTGCATACAAATCGGGAATTTCTATATAGCATGTATTAAGTAAAAATTCTGCTATATAATCGTGTAGACCATCACCAAAACAATATCAGTTTCATTGGTTTCTTGACTTTTGGAAATCTAATCGATACTATTTATTACAGCGAGCTCAAAATCGGTAAAATTTTGGTAAAGATAAAGCAATTAAAGGCATAAAAGTCTTTGATTTTAGAATTCGTGAAGATCTTATAATTAGTTTATAACTTAACGAATTAAGGGATCCGCACGAGTCAGAAAAAAATCATTTTTTTAAGATCAGATATCATGTTACTATTGTATGAGTTATAAACCCTTGTAATTTGTTCAATTGTGGTCGATCTTATGAGTGATTGATCCTGAAATTTTTAATGTTTTTTTAATTTTTTGCACCAGCTATAGTCATTTCAGATAAGAAGAGTTTATTCTCAATATCGGTAATTTGTTTATCAAACCCGGTAGGGAACCCCCAGTATATTTTTTAAAAAGTTCAGTTAAGATTTCGTTCTAGTCCGAAAAGATAAAGGTTTTGATGGTCAGCCTCCATTATGAAGATTTTAAGTTATTTTATGTTAAAAATTTGGCTGAATTTTAAATGCAAAAAAGTTTTAGAAATTGGAAATTTGAATGCCACTCAATTGTTCTGATGCGTTGGAGTCGGAAAAAGTATAATACTTGAAGATCAGTATTCATGAAGCCAAACTTCAGTCATGTAAGGTCAAAACTGTTGATATCAGGGCTTTATTTGAAAAGTCTTCCCAAAAGCATGTATATTTGGTTAACATTTTCCTTAATGAAACTAAGCTGACTATGTCAAAAAACAATTTTGCAGCCGATTTCTACTCGCCTGTTACTACAAATGAATTCGGGGCTCCTTGAGGCTATGCAAAGATGTTTAAGCACTACAATATATTTTTTCACGAACCCTTTTACACACTTCCATCTTTTGTTGCATAGTCTTAAGCGAAGAAATTAAAGCCCTTGAAGTTAGCAGAAATATCATATAGAAAAAGCTTTAACTCCGCTTATTCCTTGCACGGACATGGTGTGTTTGAATAGTGAGGATCAGCCCTATCGATTCTCATTAAAATATTATGGAATCATCTCAGGTTTCAGGATTTTTGATGTTTAATTTCCAGGCCAGCTGCAGCGATCTTGGAAGTTACCAAAAAAAAAACAAAAATGTGATGTAACCCTAATGTAACCCTTTTTTCCAACTTAAAATTTTAGAAATTGAAGGTTTGAATGCCAATCGATGGTTACTTCTTAAAGATCGGATGGTTTTCAGCCAAAACTCATTTTCTCTCATTTTCTCTCTATCTCTCTCTCTCTCTCTTTCTCTTTCTCTCTCTCTATCTCTCTCTCACTCTTTCTCTCTCTTTCTGTATCTTTCTCTCTCTATCTCACTCTCTACCTCCGTCTCCCTTTCTCTCTTTCTCTCTCTTTCTCTCTATTTCTCTCTTTCTCTCTCTTTCTCTCTCTCTTTCTCTCTCTCTCTATTTCACTCTATCTCTCTCTGTCTCTCTTTCTCGCTCTATCTCTCTCAATATCCTCTCTCTCTCCCTGTCCCTCTCCCTTTCTCCCTCTCTCTTTCTCTTTCCAATGAGCTGAAAATATCACAATGATACTGATATGATATTCTCAATTCGATTTACATTTCTTTTTTCCGCCACTCTTTCCATTCCCCACTCCATCTGTCTCTTCATCAAGCCAATTTTTATTGCTACACCTCTGATAAGCTGCAAATAGTATTAAACTTCGATACATATACACAGCTATGGAAAGTAAGGGAAATGTGACGTCATAATTTGAACATCTGCGCTGTCGCCCAAAAAGGGTTTCAGGAGTCAGCCAGCAGGAGGCAGCTGTCGAGGATCCGAGCAGTGGAAGGTGAGTCAGTTGTTTGCTTTGATAATCCGCATACAGCTTAACATGGGCTTGCTGAGGCTGAAGGCGAAGGCAAAGGCAAAGGCGAAGGCGAAGGCGAAGGCAAAGGCGAGGGCGAAGGCGAAGGCAAGTTACTTACTTTGTTTCAGAGGTAAATATTTGCTTACAAGTAAGGTAAGCTTCGGTTCCATTAGTTGCAGGGCGTGGCGCCTGAGTTTGACGACCAGACGCGTTTGGCGGCAAAACGAAATTTTGGCCAATTTTCTGAGCATTAGTCGAGAGAGGACGGAACGGACCGTCCCTCGGTGAGGAACAATGTCGTTGGCCAGACACTGACACCGCGTGGCGCGTGGGCTGACAGTTGGTGCGGGGAATGGACGTGGACAAAACGCTCGAAGCGCCAAGCGTAACAATATTTGTTGTCACTTTTTATTTAATACACTTGCCGGCGCCCCAGAATTGCGCAAACAAAAAAGACGCTTTAAAAGCGAGCCACCAAGCGCCCCTTAAAATGAAATCATTTGAGGTGTAAAACGCTTCAAGTCATTTGCTTCCGCTGCCTCAATCGAGCGCTCTGGTCAGCTGAGGCATTCAATAAATAGATGCGAATTTCCATTTTCATTTTGTGTTCACTTATTTTCGACCTGCGACAAACAAACAAACGCAGCTTCAACTCCTACAACTCCAACTTCATCTGCAGGCAAAGCGAACGTTTCGCTTGGCCAATGATTGGCATTGTCCAAAGTCCTGGTGCTCAACTTAGGGCCCCACTCATTGCCACGTCGGCTGCTGTTAAATTTACGCGTCCAACAATAAATTTATGCTCCCCAACCGAATCATATCCATGCACCTGCTGCTGTTGTCGGGCAGCGCTTGTCCAGGGCAGGACTTGGGCTTTATAAAAGCAAAGTGAATTATATGCCCGAACAAAACACCAAAATAAATCGAAAAACTTTTTATTTGTATTAAATAATTTATTTTGAATACATATTTTCTTTCTTTTTTTGCGAATTTAATTATAAGTGCCCATCAGAAAGTTTGCAGTGAATGAAGAGAATGAATGTAGTCAAAATATATTTATATATATATATAAAATTATTTTATATATATGTATGTGTGCTAGCAGCTGCCAGCTTTAAAATGAATTTATCTATACAAATTGTATGGAATTGATATCCAATTTGAAGTGGGTATTCAGCACATCGATATGCCCCACTTTAAGCCACATTTACAGGTCAAAATTTATTTGCCAATTCGCTCTGTGTGTGTGTGTGTACTTATGCAAATTTTTAATGGATGCAAATAAAGCAGTTCTCTTGCCACGCCCATCTTGCCAGCCATAAATCTGCAGCAAAAGCACGCTGGCGAAGAAGAAGAAGACTGAAAGGACATCAGGTGACTGCGCCCCACTGTCCATCATGCGCGCAATGCGCATTTCATGATCAATGTTATTGTTGGCAGTTCTTTTCACTTCACTTCAGGGTCGGCCCACCTGGCCGCAAGGAAACTCCAGCCCAGTAAACAGCAAACAGCCAAACACAGCTACAGCCACACATGCACATATATACAGTGGAACAATTTGGAGAATGATTCGGTTACGGACTTGGTTTCAGTTACGGCCAGACAATCGAATGGACACAAAAGGCCTGTAATTGAGTGAAGCAGGAAAATGGCAGTTGAAATTTGCAGCTACTGCAGCTAGTGGTGCAGAGGTGCTGGCAACGCATCCACATCAACATCAGCGCTGGCGTTGGGCACTGGATTGCTATGTATTATTTGAGCCGCCATCCAGCCACCGACCAGCACACACCTGCACCACCTCAAACCGAACGGCAACCACCCGAACGAAGCAATCTTCCATTTGCGGACCCTAACCTCCGTCGTGCGCCGCGTCAATTGAAAATTGAAATTGGAATTTCGTGCAAATATTTCCAATCCAATTTCAATTTTACAACACGCAACATGGCCACTGGCCGCCAATGCACCACTGGCTGCCCACCCGCTCGCGAAATTCGTCATAATTAATGTGCCTGATTTGCCAGAATTTACGCCCGTAACATTCAAATCCGTTGCTAGCATTGCAATTTGAGCTGCTCTTGTTTAGTTGTTGTTGTTTGTTGTTTTGTTGCTGTTGTTGTTTTCTCATCGTAATTGTTTGTTGTTATTGCTTTTTTTGTTTGTTGCATATTGTTTGTTGGTCGCTGCATCCGACGGGCTAGTCGGAGCTTCAATTTCATTTCGATTTGCATGCCAAAATGTGGGCCTCGCTTTTATTTTAATTCCCATTCCGATTCACAAGCCCAACCGGTTACCCATTATCCGCCTACCCGCTTACCCGTTAGCTCGTTGACCTAACATCCAGCTAATCACAGCTCATCCATCACCTGCCTATGAAAACAGCATTTCCATCCATAGCCCTCTTACCCTCCAATTGTATTCATCGAACTGCTGCTGCAGCCCAAACCAATTAGGAATATTGTGCTTTTAAAGTACTTTTCCACAAAAACATATTTCAATATTAAGAAAAAATACAACAGCCATTTATATGAGCACACCTGCATCGCATGCTAAACAGCTCGAATTCATCGAGGTATTAAAGATATTTCTAGCCAGTCTCAACTTATAAGATAAGCTTTAATGTAAAGCCAGCTGAACAGTTAGCTGAAGTTAGATATTAACTCTGCCTACAATAACTTTAACAACATTTTTTAAAACTAAAGTGAACTCGAAAATGTTTTCTTGTTTTAAAAAATGAAATTTCATTTTTAATGTAGGGTTCACAAGTCATCAGAACTAGGGTACAAACCCTAGTGATTTCGAAATTAATACTAGAAAGGAGAGTGGGAAAGATATTGGACCCCAACCCATCCCGTTCCGAAATCAATTAAGCTTTTCCTGCCCGATTTTTTTATTTTTCCCGCGGGTTGCAACATTTCCTGATGTTTTTTGTCTTTTGATGGAGTATCGTTTTCTTTTAAAAATCATATTTACTTAAAATTTTCTACTTCAAGACGTATTCTCCTTTCCTCCAAAATTCTACCTGTCACTAGTTGCCAAAGTTGTTGGAACTTTAAGTTACTTTGTAACAATGGCAACTCATTGCATTGTTGTCGAAATAATAAAATATTTGAATTTCTCTTAAAATAAATATAATTTATATAAGAATTATTTACTTCGTCAATATCATTCTTCTGTTCTTTGATAAAAGCAAGTAAATTTATAGATTATTAATTTTCTTATCGGAACACGCTGGGATTTCGGGATCAGGCACTTATCCCGCCCGATCCCGAAAGTTTTTTTTTGGCTCCCGCGGGATTCCGAAAATCCAGATCCGGAAGTCCATCTCTAATTTAGTACGATAAATTCTTTTAACAAATTCGTTTAAGAAGAAACTAAAAATAAAAAACTAGTGCTATGGGCTAACTTCGGCCATGCCGACATTTGGTAATACCCTTGCAATTGTAAAGAATATAGAAAAAGTTTTCTCTGGTTTGCCAAAAAGAAGTCAAGATTGAACAATTTGAAAGTTTTTGTATCTCTAGGTGTAAATTTATAGAATATATAGTTTTTACCGATTTGCCACGCCCCGAACGGCATATCTATATATACTATATCTTTTTAAGTTTCACATTTCAATAGCGCCGAAGTTTTCCTACTAAAACACTTCCTAAAACCGATCTGTCCTATCTATCTGTAATACAGATTTCACGTCGTGGACCTGCCAGGTTTGTATGTAGCTATTTGAATAGAGTTCATGGAAACTCCAGCTTTTCGGCTACTTGTTATTGTTATAGCTTTAGTTATTGTTAAACAATTGGTTTATGACTGCGTAAAACAAAACAAATATTTCATTACAACAATTTCGAATTTCGCCAAAGGCCCTCTACTGCAAGCTTATATAACTTTGTTTTATTTTATTTAAATCTTATTCAGATTTAAAAATAGATTCTATTTAATATTTTGCAATTCAAATCTGGGCATATAGCATCTGGCAATCCGTTAATAGGTTGACATAACTCGTGCTCTGATTCGCTCGCTGTCGCTGGCTTATTAATCGGATGTGTCCTCTGTGGGTGCAGACAAAAGGCCAAAATCGCTGGAAAATTGAATAAGTGTTAATTGACAATGTCCCAGCCACTGTGAATGCTTACCATGGCATCAACAACAGCAGCAGCAACAGCAGCCTCTTTCATTCTGTTGTGGCAGCGACTCAAAGAGTCACGTGGCCATGCCCCATGTCCATTCTAGTGTTGGGTGAATGTAGTCCGCCTGGTTGTCAGTTGCCAGTTGCCAGTTGCCCGTAGCCAGTTGGCAGTTGGCAGTTGGTAGAGGGACATGCGTTGTCCTTTCAGCTGCTTTTAATTTCCATGTCCGCTCACTTGCGTTTTGCTCGCCTTTGTCCTTTCATTTCTTTTTGTTTAAGTGTGCTCATCCATCACAGATGCCGCCCCAACCTATGATATGCCTTATTGTGTTGTTGCTACGTTCACATAAACAAAACTATGAAATGCCTTTGTCAGTCAAATCGTTAAATTCTCTGACAATTTTCATTTATCATCGGCCGCGAATCCTCCAACTTGAGTTAACCAAGCAAGCGAACAGCCAGCCATTCAATTATATACTCATTCAACTAACCCACCCAGTCAGTCAGTCAGTCAGTCAGTCAGTCAGTCAGTCAATCTGTCAGTGAGTCAGTAAGTCAGTCAAGCATCTGGCACCTGGCTCGGGATCTGGCCCAACTCGTGCAATAGATATTTGCATACAATTCTCAACTTTTACTTCTCTCTCTTTCTCTCAGTCTCTCTCGCTCTGTCTTTTTTCCATACTCCTTTTTTCGCTTTATTTTCTACAAAAGTCATAGATCTTTTATGCCATGCAGTAAAAGTTCTCCACAAACTGCTCTCGCACTATTTCTCTGCTTCTTCGTTGTTTGTTTTTTTTGTCGCCAGTTTTCTTTTTACACTTTTTTGCATTTTTCATTTTTGTGGGGGGAAAACTTTCGCTGCAGTCGACGCGCTGCTGCTGCGGCTGCTGTGGATGATAAAGACGCAGCTTTTGTGGTGAATTTAATTAAATTTATGAAAAATTTACATATTTATTGGTTTAAATGCCCAAAAATTTTGTGCCCGGCATATGCATGTATGCTGTCTGTCTGCAGTCAAATAAATGAATGAATATTCATGTAAACACACAAAAAAAGATGATATAAAATAAAAATATATATATAAATATGTATATAGATAAAAAACAGTCCGTGGAGGTTTTCATTTTTCACACAGTTGGCAAGAGTCAAACTTTCATTTCAGCATATAAGTCCATATAGATTCGTCTAGTTTTGATTAGTTTTGTAGGCTTTAAGTTAGCGCGATTTAGTCTCAATCAAAGTGAGTATTTGATGGACTGTCCGAATTAAGTGGCGTCACGTTCGTTTATCCAATCTCTGATTGAATTTAATATACGTTTCGGCTCATTGATCACACTGGCTTACCAATAAATATTAAAACAATAACATGCCAACTGACTATTCGTTCAATTTTCAAATTTCAAATGCTTTCCAAAAAACACATCAAAACAAAAACAAATGCAAAAATAAACAGACACGCCGAGATTATTCGCAGAAAAGCAAAACACATATATTATATTGATGGAGCAGGACAAATAAAAGAGCAACAACAACAACAACAGCGCATAAAAATAACAACTTATACGAGTATAATAAATGATATAAGCCCGCAGAGAATTTGTGCAGACTTCATTCGTATTCACATATAGAATACGTATGTATGTATATATATGCTATGTGCTTATATATTTTGTATTTTAAATTGAAATGAATGGGCTCACATCACAAATATTAAGCATGCACGCAGTGAAATGAACTAAAACCAGATAACATCAATTAATGCCGAATGAAATACAACCGAGCCGAATCGAAGCAAAAATCAAAAAATAAAATACACACGCACACACACAGAGAGAGAGAGAGAGAGAGAGAGAGAGAGAGAGAGAGAGAGAGACAAGAACAGCTCACAAATTAATTCAAGTTCTATTGACATTTCCAAGAAAATCGAAAGCTCTATAGCTTTATCAAAAGTGAGTTTTTGCATTTATTGACCAGTTCCCCAACTAGTTGCCGATTAGCTAAAGTGGATGACATCATAATTGCCATGCGGTTCCTGCTCTCGATGTTGAGAATCGGAAATATATAGCAAAATCTGAACTTGGGTTGATGACTTTATAAGCGGCCATTGAAAATAGCTAAAAAGGGTATGATGTATCTATGGAAATGTATGTAACAGGCAGAAGAAAACGTGGCCAGCTTCATAAGGACAAATATATACATACCCAGCTAAGTCGATCTAGCTTATTATATCTGATCTTATTCATGAATGCTCTCTTAGAGACTTGAAATTGTAAATATACATGTTTATATATGCATATGTAATTGCTTATGTATATGTAATTTATGTAGTCTTTATATCCGACTTATATATAGACTTAGTTTTCAAAGTAAAGCTTGAACTCCAACAAAGCTAGAGACACCAAATTTGATATCTCTGTTCTTGTAATGAATTCAAAGACAATAAAAAATTCAAAAACTTCAACCAAAATTTGAAAAATTGAGTCTTATTCCTTACACATAAGGATACCATATATATTCCCTGAGAATTTTAACAAGATCGCACAGCTAGAACCAAAGTTATTTAGTAATATATTTCTCATCTGTATGTGGGCGTTTTTTTTTGTTGTATTCGTTTATAGTAAAGCTTGAACTCCAACAAAGCTAGAGACACCAAATTTGATATCTCTGTTCTTGTAATGAATTCAAAGATAATAAAAAATTCAAATACTTCAACCAAAATTTGAAAAATTGAGTCTTATTCTTTAGTATATATACACATAAGGATACCATATATATTCCCTGAGAATTTTAACAAGATCGCAAAGCTAGAACCAAAGTTATTTAGTAATATATTTCCCATCTGTATATGAGCGTGTGTACATGTGTGTGCATATGTTTTTGTGTACGAATTTATACAAGTAAAGGGTATCTACAAGTCTAACTTAATTATGATAGTCTAAGAGTTTGCTAAATAATTAAGTTTGACTAATGAAAAACTTGTTAAAGTAGTCTTGATTTAAGTTTTCTGAAAGATTGAGATACATAGTATACTAGATACAGGTACTACTAGATGTAGTCTTGATTTAAGTTTTCTGAAAGATTTAGATACATAATATACTAGATACATGTATACACAACATCATATAACTCAATTAAAAGTCGTGCTAGACCTATCTAGATCTAAGCTGAAATGCATTCAACTGCTCATTTAAAGTCAACTTTAATGCATTCAAGCAGTAAAGTTCCAGCTAGAAACTTCGACATCATGCTGAACGTTAACATAAATTATGCAATCGGCTGCATAAATTCTTTGGATAATGTAACTATTTGGGGCTCATGCGTCCATTTGTATGCAATGGATCGAGATACTGTTGTAGAACTCTCTAGTGCTAACTGTTATACGTACTTAACATTCTATGAGCACAGCACTTGAAAGACGCCTAGAAGAAACCGAGCGAAACACGCGCTGGGAATAACAATTGTTGACATTAAGAAAAGAGTTCTCGAATAAAGCCAACTGCGGACAACAAAGGGAAACTATTTTCAACACTGTCGATAATCAGATGTATAATGCGATCTCATCTGTGGAGCCGGTCGATTAGGGCTCTGCCCTGCGATCTCATTGAAATGCGCGCGCATGCGCCGCGGCTGAAACCGGCTGTTCGACTCTTTTGGCCGTCATCGCCGAACCAGTCGAAATGAAAGTGAATTGAGAATAAGTTAAGTTAAGCTCGCGGCTCGAAGAGCCCAGCTCCCAGCTCCCAGTTACCCCACCCGCCGCCCGCCGCCCGCTGATCGTTGATCGCTGATCGTTGATCGTTGATCGTTGATCGTCGCTCGGCAGCCCGTTGAACGAGACTTGAACTTAACTTGGCTTCTTGCAATTTCTTTGGAGCTGTCTGCGTTCAGTTGGCGGTTTGCATTTGCGCGTTGCGGACGTCTCTCTCTCCTTCTGTGCGTCTCTCTCCCTCTGTGCCCAGTGTGTCGGTAAATTCGGTGTGGAGGCTTCAAGATGCTGCAGCATTGTCTGATTGCAGCGCTGCTGATCGCAGTTGGCGTTCATGGTAAGTAGGCTTCTCGTTGGCCCACAAAACCAGCAAATGAATAACAATGAGTGGCTGCTGCTGCAACTGAAATGTTGCACGCAATATGCGACACACAAACGACAAAAAAACACGCTTCCGCATTCGTGTTTGCTATAAATGCTAATAGTTGTTTTCTTGCTCATATTTTTTCATTTATGTTTTTTTTTTAATTTTTGTTACTGTGCATTTGAGAAAAAGTGTTGACGTTGCCATTTGGAAGTCTCTTGGTCTTCCTCTGTGTTTGTGTGTGTGTGTGTGTGTTCGTCTTAGTCTTTGTCTTCCTGGCGCTGTTGTACTCGTATTTCTTGTTTAATTTTGGTTCGACTGCGAATTAGGTAACATAGCTGGCATTTCATTGACTTTTGCTCTTATCATAAATGGTATTTCCAACTGGTTTTTGGACTTTGTCACCTGAAAGGCCCACAAGGTCAACTGTCCTGGAGGCATGGACTGCAGCTTCAGCTTCGTAAGACTCCAAAAAAATATACATATTTATATAAAGATATATATATGTAAATATGTAACAAAAGAGTTAACAAAAAACTGGAAATTTAGCCGGTTTCACTTTTCTTGGCGTCTGCCTTTACAGCAAACGCTCTCGCTCGCGCACTCGCTCTCTCTCTCTCTCTCTCTCTCTCTCTCTCTCTCTCTCTCTCTCTCTGTCTCTTTTGCTGTCTCTGTCATATGAGAGACATGCTGTTGTTGACGATCCTTACGTAATATGCGTGCTACAACGCTGACCTCCAACTTGATTAGCGGCTGCTTTTGCTCATTCGCTTGGCTTCAACTGGGTTTCCAGTTGGTTTAATTAACATTTCGCCAACGGCACACATTAACAGCATCGACTGCTGGCACTCTCTGTATGCGTGTGCGTATCAGTGTGCTTATGTGGATGAAACTGTGCTTATGAATATGCAAATACAAGCGTATTTCTGCATTGGCTTTGGGCAATTTGGCTTTGAGCATTTTCATGGTCAACTTCAACTGTTTTCCATATTTTGCTCCGTCATCCACAACAGCAGCTGCTAAGCGCTCGGCTCTGGCCCTGCTCGCCCAGCGCCTTAATTGCCTTCGGGGCGGATGATGATGATGATTAGCCGTCTCACCTTTCTTCTATGCACAAGCCCATCGCATTTTCGTCCAGCAACAACAAATATGAAATTTCTTCTAGCGATTTCACTTTCATTCGTTTTACATGCGATACCAAAACCTGTTCCGGAAACGGCATATTACCTTAAATATGTACTTTTGTATGTAAATGGCGACTTACACCGAAATTCGACAACAATCGATAATGAACAGATCGCCCAAAACGAAAAGACAACAATGGACCCAATGCATAACAGTAAACAGTTACATTTATGCAACCGATTGTGACATTGATTTCATACGTATTATAGCATTGACTTTTTTCAACCGAAACCCAACCGTAGACTCCGTTCATTCGAGCGTTGCATAATGAACTCAATAAAACCCAAAAAACAACAAAATTATTTTTAACAAGCAATGAGATGTAACCCAAACTGGAGTGGAAGCATCGGCTTTCGAGGGAGACAAAAATTCTTCTAGACTTGATTAGACTGTAAAAGAGCGAACTGATTGCATTAGCAGAAACGCAAACTATGAATGGAACAGAGAAGTTTTAAAAAAATGGGCGAGACTGAAACCTTGATTTATGGCTAGCCAACAGATCTTAGTCTAGAGATCTTTCATTATGGATTACTTTATTTGACTAAAGATACAGTTGACTATGATACAGTTCTTCCATTTACATCTTAACAGTTGTCACAAAATATGACCCCAAACAAACTGCAATCAAATAAATATTGTGTCGTTCACTAAGTAATTTCGTTTCATGACAACATATGATTTTATTGATTTTTTTCGTAGCCAACTTCGCGCTTAACCGCTTTACCGCTTTAAATTTCAACAGCTGATATAGTAAAGCTTATTTGTAAAAAATTTTTTTTGGATTTTGTGAAATAGTTTTCATTTGGTGCCCTATCTAAGATGGAACATTTTCGGCATATTTTACTGTTTTATTGTAGTTTCTCCCTACCCAGTGCGCAATCTGAATTGAATAAATCTGAATCAAAATTCTTATGAGAACACAATATGCCAAGAGGCATTCCAAACGGCTGAAAGCGTTAATCCCATTAACTTATTTGCCAAAGCCAGCGGGCTGAAGCTCTTTAATGAAGCATTACGCCAAGAATAATGTTAGTATGTTAATAAGAAGCTCTGAGAACTTTTCACTAGTCTGTCAAATTGCTGTCGCCCTTCCTCTCTCTCCCTCTCTCTCTCCCTCCCACATACATAATGCGATAAAAAAATAAACATAATTTAAAAATACATTAAAACGAATTGCAAAGGCTGCGTCAACAAACAAGACAACCGAGATGAGCCGACAAACCGACTGTCAAACCAGCTGACAAACGGACGGACAGGCGGACGGATGAACGGACGGACAGACGGACGGACGGCTTGCGGCACATGAGCCATTTAAACGCAAATTTGTTGACAAAGGCAAGTGGCTTTGGCCATTACACACTCGAGCGCAGGCTGGCGAGGACTCAAAGGACTGAGGTTTCAGCTGGAGTCTGGGGCAACCAAATCGGAATTATTTACAATTTAAGTGTTGTAAATGCAGCAACAACAACAACAACAACAACAACAAAACAGAAAATACAGAAAAAGAAAAACGATGACAACAAAAAACAATGCTGCAAAAAGAAGTGGCAAAAACATTTAAGCAGCTTAACACACACACACACACACACACACATGCGCGTGGTGAAAAATGAGGCGCAAAGCAGCCACAGAAATGCGTGAAAAATTACTTGAAAATGCCAACGGATAAAAAGCAGAAAACGTTTTACCAAATACAAACAGTTGGCATGCCCAAGGCAAAAAGACACTCCAAGACGCGCAGAGAAAGTGACGCAGAGAAAGGGCCCCACCAAGAGACAGAGAGAGTGAGAGATTGAGAGAGAGAGAGAGAGAGAGATGGGCGTCAGCCAGCAAAGGACTGCGTTCGGCACATAAAGCATTTCTTAAGTGAATATATATCAAAATATATATACGAACTTATCGAACGCACCTCGCCAGCAGCTAATTGCGACTGCAACTGCGACTGCGACTGCGACTGCATTGCAATTTTCATTCATATTCATATATCAGTTGTGCAATTTATTGCCTTCTCGTCCGTTTCGGTTTTCATTTTCGCACACACACACACACACACACACAGACTCAGTTGAACATATACTTAAAATGTTAAAATTTCTGTGATTGTTGTTATTATTATTATTTTTTTTTGTTTTTGTGGCTTGCGATAAATGAAAAACAAAAGCGAAAAAAAGCATTGCTTGCAATGCAGCGAGGCATTTGATACCCTGACTTTCTGAAAATCTCAAAAAATATTGAATATATTAAGAAAATGTTTACTAGAAAATTAAGAACAAAATTCGCTTATTGTTTTTACCTTTTTTCTATCGCAACTTTTCGTGTTGTTGTCGCAGTTGTTGCTGCTGTTAGCTTATGGAAATGATTGCAGGCAACTTGAATTTCGCGTGTCCTGGACAAGGACTTGCATCGGCCTGCTCTTAAATTCCCGCAAATGTTAAATAAATTATGTGCATCAGCGAAAAATCAACATCAACAGGCGCCGCACTATAGCAACAACAACAGAAGCGCGCACATACACATAAATATGTATTTATTTTATGTATGTAACTGTATGTTTGTGCAAGTGTATGCACACCAACACATGTATGTGCACAAGTTAAAGTGGAATGCCATTATCGAGGCGTGCATAAAATAAAGTTTGCTCATTTTTCAACTGCTCGCCAGGTTTTTGGCGCCTTTTCGAGGCTGTTTAATGTTGAAATACCCTGTAATTAAGCAAAACTAAGATTAAATTGTGGCTGGCATATGCCACAAATTGCATCCTTCGAATAAAATATATATATTTATGCTCTGCTCGACTCACCCGATGAGAGTCTTTCCTCCAGCTCAAGCTTCTAGTCTCTATATATGTTATATATGAATATTCCATGCATATCAAACACTATGAACAAATATTACAGGGTATCTCTTAGCCGACTGCCGGTCCACTAGATAATTAACGTTTTTCCTTATAATTCTCCTCAACTAATAAGTAAAAGGTAGCGAGCGGAAGGGCTGCGGGGTTCGGGGTTGGGCGAAGTTACACTGAGAAACGATCCTTTTCCCGCTGCGGGAGCGGGCTTATTTTTAATTATTATTTTTCGCATTGGCAATTTCTTAATTAAAGGTAAAAAGTCCAGCGTAATTGGCCTTATGCCTTTTTTAATAAATTTACAATAATTTTTTTGCTGCAGCAGCAGCAGCAGTCGCCGCATGTTGCATGGCCAATAAACAAGGCCAGTGGCAGCTGCCAGATTCGAGACGCTAGCAGCAAGCAATGGAATCTTAAAACAGGATATCGCTAACTCGAGATCTTTCATTATAATTAAGGCATTTATGCAAAGTGATGGCAAAAAAAGTAAACAATCGATTATTGATCGCTATTAATCGAGGAATAAAATGGAAAATAATCGATTAGTCGTTAAGAGATTCTAGTTATGAATATGGCAAATTATCCATAAGCATGATTTCAAATCAGACTTTGTCATATGGCTATGCTTGGGTACACCTAATGCAAATATCTATAAAAATCATTTCATTGGGTACACCTAATGCAAACATCCTCATTATCAATGAAATCTGAAATAATTGCCTAAAGGGAATCAGTTTCAAATGCTGAAGCATATTCCAAGTGTTTTTGCAACACTTGAGATGCTTTTTAGATAATCGACAATGCACTTCTTATTCGTTTGTTTTGGAATAATATTTCCACATTTTGCTGTATGTAGGTGAAATATGTAAAGAACGAAGCAATTAATCGCAGCAAATAATCGATTAACGCAATTAATACAATGAAATTTGAGCAAAGTTTATATAGGAAATACATGATTTCTTATTCTCGACTTTAGCTCATGTTTCTTTACGTATAAATTTGTATTTTGAATATATTAAAAAAAAGTATAATTTTTGTTAAATTCATTTAAATTTGCATGCCGCTGAAGCTCCTTGCCGCCGGCAACAACGACGCCCATGAAATGGTTAATAAATATTAATTAGCTATAATAATTATATGGAAATGTGTTTCCTTCTTGTGGTCAGGTCAGGTTTTTATGCTCTGTTCACAAGGCGGAATTGAGTATATTGATATTTTAAATGTATATATATGTATATAAATAAATATGTATTCATATGTGTGTTAATAGTTTAAAGTCAGCTTTGTGAGCTGCTAAAGATGAAGCGTTAAATATTTATGAAACACTAAGAACAGAGTATTTTGCATTGTGCTTGGTTTCTATGTGAAATAAAGCATTTAAATAAACTGAATTCGTTTGCCATAATTTAGTTTTTTTGTCAAACACACACACACATACGTGTGTATCTTTCGCATATGAAAACTGTAAATTTAAGATGGCCTTTAACGTACATATATGTATATATACATATGTTTTTTATTTACTTGAATAATATATGTATATGCTATGTGTGTGTATATGTTTTTTGCGCTTTTATGTTTTGTTTAACGAAATTCATACAAAATCAATATCGAATGCATTCGAATGGGCGATGGAGCGCGAGGCTGCGGCTGCAGCATTTTGTTGCATACAAGCGAAGAAGGCGGACCAAAAAACGGCATTTTTTATGCCTGGGCACAATGCGAGCAAACAAATAGCTGCGAAAGCTGAATAAAATATTTGCGAAATGAATTCATAATAAACGCAAACGTCAATCGACTCACGGCACAAACGTTGCCCAATCAAATACATTGCCACATGCAAATTTATTGAAGCCGCTCTCTCATTATCGCATCAAGAGCGCCATCAGAATGCAAACTTATCTACACAAAAGTCTAATCCCTTTTCGCACAACAGTCTTTCGGGCCACTTGGAGGCGACGGGATTTTGGATTATGCGCATCAATTGCATAAATCGAGAGCATGGCTATCAAATAATTGGCAATTGGCAGCGGCAGCCAGGGCCAATAATCGAACAAAGCGCTTAGCAGCGAATGCATTTTCAATAAAACCATAATGATGCTAATTATAATTATAATCGCACGCGGCGTATACGCAACAAAGCTCAATAATACAGCGCATTTAATTAATATAAGTCCACAATAGATAGGCTTTATTAATAATCGCCGAAACTGCACTCGCGCTCTCTCTCTCTCTTTCTCTCTCTCTCTCTCTCTCTCTATCTCTCTCTCGCCTAGTTTGTTGTTTAGGCGCATTGCATTAATCTAATGCTGTTAGCAAATTTATATTCATTACATGCAACGCCTGACCGTGCCCCGTCACGCCCCTTTGTGGGCTGCTGTTGTATTCTGCACGGCTTTTAGTTAATCAAATGAACGCCGCCATTTAATTATAATTTATGTATCGTATATTTGTTTATTTAAAGCGCTTTTTGCCATTGTTTCACTAGTTTTTTTTTTCACTACTTAAATGTCTCTCTCTCGATTTTGCGGTTTCTTTTTTGTTTAATATCAAAACGTCAAGCGGCATTCGCAACATTGATTCGGATTTTCATAAGCAACAACAAAAACCATTAAAATTATTATTTGAAAAAATATGTTTACAAAACAAGCACAAAGTTAAAAAGCCAAACACAATAACAGCAAAAAAACAGCGCACATAATTATAAAATAAACGATTATCATTTATTGTTGTCCCAGAATGTTTGCTGTTTCCATTCTCGTTAGCAGTTCACAATTAATAGGCTCGCATTTGAATGCAACTCGCCCTTTAACAACATTGGGACCAGAGCGCATCTGCCTAATTAGCCAGCAGAAATATGCAAAAAACGTTTTCGCTGATTTATTGAACTGGTTCATTAGAGCTGCATTAACAAATCATTTTCCTTTTCCGAACAGTACTCCATTTTTATTTTAGCCTGAGCCCATTGAATAGGGATTTCAGGGTATATTGGTTTTGGGAGAATTGATGTAACAGGCGGAAGTATATATCTTCTTGACCAGGACGGCGAATTGAATCGATTTAGTCCATGTCCGTCCGTCTGTCTATCTGTCCGTCCGTTCCTCTATCCGGCTCTCCGTCCTTCTGTATGTCTAACTGTGCGTCTGTCTGTCGGTCCGTCTGTCAGTCCATCCGTCCGTCTATTTGTATGTTTGTCCGTCCGTCTCTCTATCTATCCGTCTGTCCGTCCGTCTATCTGTATGTCTGTCCGTCCGTCTCTCTATCTATCCGTCTATCCGTCTATCCGTCTGTCCGTCCGTCCATCTGTCTGTCTGTCCGTCCGTTCCTCTGTCCGTCTCTCCGTCCTTCTGTATCTCTAACTGTCCGTCTGTCTGTCGGTCCGTCTGTCAGTCCATCCATCCGTCTATTTGTATGTCTGTCCGTCCGTCTGTCTATCTATCCGTCTGTCCGTCCGTCTATCTGTATGTCTGTCCGTCCGTCTCTCTATCTATCCGTCTATCCGTCTATCCGTCTGTCGGTCTGTTTGTCCGTCCTTCTGTATGTCTGTCCGTCCGTCCTTCTGCTTATCCGTCTGTCCGTCCGTTCATCTGTTCGTCCGTCTGTCTGTAGTCCCATCGGTCTGTCCGTCGGTCCGTCTGTCTGTCCGTCTGTCCGTCGGTCCGTCTGTCTGTCCGTCCGTCTGTATGTCGAACTGTCCTTCTTTCGGTCTGTCTGTCTGTCTATCCGCATGTCTGTCTGTCCGCATGTCTGTCTGACCGTCTGTCCGTCAGTCTGTCCGTCTGTCAGTCCGACTGTCCGTCCGTCTGTCTATCTATCCGTCTGTCCGTCCGTCTATCTGTATGTCTGTCCGTCCGTCTCTCTATCTATCCGTCTATCCGTCTGTCCGTCTGTTTGTCCGTCCTTCTGTATGTCTGTCCGTCCGTCCTTCTACTTATCCGTCTGTCCGTCCGTTCATCTGTTCGTCCGTCTGTCTGTAGGCCCATCGGTCTGTCCGTCGGTCCGTCTGTCTGTCCGTCTGTCCGTCGGTCCGTCTGTCTGTCCGTCCGTCTGTATGTCGAACTGTCCTTCTTTCGGTCTGTCTGTCTGTCTATCCGCATGTCTGTCTGTCCGCATGTCTGTCTGACCGTCTGTCCGTCGGTCCGTCTGTCTGTCTGTCCGTCAGTCTGTCCGTCAGTCTGTCCGCCCGTCTGTCCATGTATTCGTGCGTCTGTCTGTCTGTCCGTCTGTCTGGCTTAAACCATCGATGGAGAAAGGCCACTATCGATGGCAGCTGTACCATAGAAGCTAGAGAAACCATACTTGCTCTGTAGTTTTCTGTGATATTTCAGATTTTGGATACCTCCCCCACTAACATCAAAACTGAAAGAAAAATACTTATTTCAAATAGAGATTTGAGACTTGCGCTTTTGCATATAAACACATTTGGATGTTAGCGCGCAGAGATTGATATGCTTAGATAAAATATGTTAGGTGATGTTTCAAGCCACCTAAAATATCCCTTCGGACTTGATTCAGGGTATATCATAGCGGGCAGCTCCGACTAGAGCGTTCGTCCTTGTTTTTGTTAACTTTTATACTTCCTAACGAAGTGAAAAAAATTCATTGGTTTCGTTTAATATCCGTCTTACTGTCCGTCCGTCTCTTTGTCTTCTCAGCTACTGAAGGCAGAGATTTCATCCAGATTTTTGGACGTGTGGAAAGTCGGGAATTACTATAAAAAATTCAGTATATATTCTATTACATTGTTAACGTTATTGAAGTTAGAAACTTTGAATTTTAAATACATATATATATATATATACTATACAGATACGAAAGGCTAAAAATCTATGTCCAAAAACACAAAACTTGATAAGGAAGTTTCTGTTGACTTCCTATATAAATTTACCAAAAGAAGAAATGAAAACAAAAATCTATATTTGATTAAATTATGCTGTTTTTTTACCCTAAACGAGTATTGTGCAGTCAGTAAACTATCAAAATACATAAAGTCTGTGGCCGAAAGGCAGCATTCGCAAATATATCACCAGATATATGTTTGTCACTTGAATCAATACATTTCATTTAATATGATATTGTCATTGTGGGATTATTTGGCAAACATACCATGAGTCGAGCTGTTGAATGCAATTGAACTAATCAGCTTTGCAGCCTTTGTCTTTTGCCTTAAGCAAGGAGTTTGCAAAACTCAATTCGTTTCTAATCAATATCAATTTGAAGTATTTTCCAAACCTGTTAACAAGGGACCGTAGTTTTAATTTGTATTGACATTTGAAAATATTAATAGCTAACGATTTAAGTTTTCATTGTAAAGAAAATATAAAATATTCTTTCGTATTTTAAAGCAAATTGCTGACTAAGATAAATGAAATTGGAAAATGTTAACAAAAGACTTCAGTTAATAACAAAGGGAATATTAAATGAATAATTAATGCTTGCAGCTCAAAACAAGGATAAGGAGGAATTCACGTGCCCCTCGCACATTGCCAATGGCAACTATGCTGATCCTGCCACCTGTCGCCGTTTCTATCAGGTAAACTAAATGACTTGGCTAATTTGTCAGAGCAAAAAAGATAAAAGGGTCACTCACGCCATGAACTTGATATTTGTTATGCTCTTCTACTCTGGCAGTGCGTCGATGGCTACCCCTATTTGAATCGCTGTCCCTCTGGCCTCTACTTCGACGACTTGCAAAAGTTCTGCACGTTTAAGGACGAAGCCAAGTGCGGACCGCTGCCAACAAGTAAGTGATGAAGTTATGTCTAAGCTGCCCAGACGGCGATTAATATAAGGACACAGATAAGACATGCCGCAGGGCAAGCAGACAGACGGAGAGACAGACTTACGGACAGACAGTTCACAGTGTCAATGTAATGTTTGGCAGTCCTGATGTTGTCTACAAATAGCCATGGGAATGTTTTTAGCTAAGGAAACAATTGAAAGTGCGCCATAAATCAAGCAACCCAGAAAGTTTAAGTGCACTCAAACACATATGCATGCTAGGCAGAGACACAGCGAGCAGCGCAGCGAGTGCGAGCGAGAGAGAACGCAGGTTTTGTGGCAAATGCCAAGCGGTCTGTTAAACGATTTCAAGTTTGCAAAACCAAAGTTGTTAACTAAAATAAAAGCCGAACTTCGACTCACAGGCCAGACACAAAGCACTCCGAGCGGAGTAGCAAAAAAAAAAAAAAAAAACAAAAAGAAAATGGCTAAAACTGCAGAGCAGCAGCAAATTTATTAGAAGCTCAAAATAGAATTGGGCATTCTATTAGAAATTCGCAGCAGCAGCCGCATATGAAGCCATTGGGATAAGCTTCTGAATGTGACAGGCTTAGAGAGAGCGAGAGAGCAATAGAGAGAAAGACAGAGAGAGAGAGAGAGAGAGAGAGAGAGATGTGCATTGGAATGCACAGGCAGGGCAAGGCATTTGACCACCGGATGTGTTGTGCATTAGGAAACAATTTTGAGTAAATGTCGCATAATTCATTTATGGCCCAATGGCAGAATATGAAAAATTTACCAAAAGATCGCAGCCCACTCGATGACAATGCAAGAACTTGGCCAAGTTGCCCAAAGGTGGCCAGCAGCATGTAGTTGGCCAGCATACAGTCTGGCTCATAGCTCACATGATAAATGCCAAGTGCTCTGCTCGCATCTCCAGCCATCGAGTTCACTTCAAATGGAGTACAAACGCGACCGTTTAAGAATAACCAAGTGCCGCAGCAGCAACTGTGTGCGTGCATGTGTGTGTGTGTGTGTGTGCGAGACAGAAGAGCTTACAGTTCAGATTTAGCCCTTAGTTCTATATTTATATCATATATGCTTCTGGGCTTCTCTACCTAACCCAAAGGCGAAAGACAATGCATGTGCATTACGAGAAACACTGTAAGAAATTAGGTATATAATTGCTTGTGGAAATCATAAGAAAAGAGCAAAGAATATGAGAAAGTAGCTTATAAGCGTCGGAGAAGGCAATGAAAACATTTATGGCAACAGGAATCCAGTACTATATATAAATATATATACATATTTACATATTTGAGAAATAAGAACAGATTTCCATTTATTTCGATTTACTTATATACTTATTAAACAGTTCATTAAACTTATAATTGGGTAGAGCATCTAAGAGTCTACTTAGGTCTAAGGTCATTTTTTTTTTTGAAAGTGTAAAAATAAATAACATTACACTCTAAATTTTGCCAAAAGCAGTAAAAAATTTAATACACACACATTGCGACTCCGACTCTCTTTCTTTCTCACCCACATTCTCTCTCTCTCACACACACAATGACATATCGCTCAAATGCAAGCACGCACTTTTGCACTAGTCAGCAACGCAGTTGCCGTCGCTGCCGCTGTCGCTGCTGACGTCGCCGTCGCAGTTAGCCGTCGTTGTCGGAAGGAAACCGCTTGGAAGAAAGCTACGACAGCTAAAGCATTTGGGATTTGCGTAATACCAACTGGAATGTTGTCTCATATAAATAGCTCTTTGCTCTGACTGTGACGGCGACAGCGAGTCAGCGTCAGCGTGTGTGTGTGTGTGTGTGTGTGTGTATATATGCTGTAGTAGAAAAGTAATAACATAAATGACACACACACACACACGCACACAGTCGCACTGAGTTAGCTCCTGCCCCTCTGAAAGCCGCAATGCTTAAGCCAAAGTGTAGCAAGGCATGAGTAAAAATATTGCAGCAGAGATTAGGTCAAAGCTCTGTGCGCTTTTTGCTGACGCCACACACACACACACACACACACACACACACACACCGCTGGAGAGAGCGCAACAAAGCGTGGCATATCCCAACATAACGTGTGTTGCTTTCTTTTTTTTACATGCTAAACTATAATATATGGCTACTCACAGTGCCTTCTTCTGCTTCTTCTGCTGGCTGGAACGCCCAAACAGTTTGGCTAATAAAACAATTTTTGGGCCACTTCGTTAGCCATTTAGAGAATTTGTATCTTTGCTTTTACACAGAAGAAGCTCGCAGCTAATAGTTGAAAAGAAATTTAATTAATATAGCATCCGAAGGAAACACAAAACCTGCAAACTGCTTCCATTGAGTAAGTAAAGTTGGGGCAACGACTGTCAAATACCCTTGCGAACAGTTCTAAGACAAATAAATGACATTATCAATAAACTGTTTCGATCATAACAATATGATATAGCACTACTTGATACCATCTGAGGATATATTATAAAAAATGTATAAAATAAAATATATAAAATATTATCAAAAATCTCAAGTTATGAACAATTTCTTCATAGGTAATATAATATTTATAGCAATTAGCGCAATTCCTGATTATAATTAGGGTGTAAATGGGATGCGACTATTTCAATCTAACCTTATAGAAGATCTGGCTGATTGTCTCTAATCGTCTAGCACTTTAAATTGCAAACCAGCTGCCAGATACGTAAGCCAACCCGGGGATTATGAGCTCTAAACTAAGCGGCAGTAGCGTGGCTCTCCAAAACCCCAAAAACCCAAAGCGCTCCAACCAGCCGCAGTCCCCTCCCTCGCCCGCAACTCGAACTCTTCTGCCACAGCTCGAATGCCTTGTCAAAAGTCTCAGCTGACGAATTGCTTACGACGCATGCAAGACCCAAAATGAATTTGAAATTGTGACAGCAAATGTCCCAAATAAATAAGCAAAAAGTGGCTGCTTTTCATTACACGCACATGTGCATATGTGTGTGTGTGTGTGCTTGTGCATAGCTGGGACATGACTGGGGTTAAAGCAGAATACAACGTATGCAATACAATGTGCATATAAATGCGATTTTATTCCCTTTTATTTGGATTTGATACACTGTTTTGTTATTGGCAGACACAAATTAAAATATCTAAGCCACTTTTCGGGGGCTCAAATTCAATAAAATTTGCTTACCAAATTCCATTTTGGCCAACCAGCTGCCAGCTGCTGGCCAAAGGACTATTTGAGACTAACGCGCTGACTGTCTGACTGGCCGCCAACTTGGCCCAAGCTATTGACAGAGCGCGTCCAAGCAACTGACTACACATGCATATACGTATAGGATACATATTTATATATATTTGAGCATATATACATTTATTTATTCGTTATAGTGTTGTGTGCAGAAAACTCACACGAGCTGGTAAAATTCGAAGCAATTTTGCACTGAATAGTTTTCAATTTCATAATTCAGTGAGCACGCTCAATGACAGCATTTCAATATTGCTTACACAACA